>OY829914.1:4529258-5969531 GCA_963691935.1 Nephrotoma guestfalica
GAGCGAATCGATTGCGGATGGAAAATTGCATATTAAAGTACCATAAAACAAAAATTTAAATCACAGTATCATAGAAATTCCTATGGATTTTCATGCTAATTGCATGCTAATTGTAAAGTAAAATTTGTTTTAGATCCGCAACTATTTTATTGCGTTTATACGGGGAATCATAAAAAACGATTTGCATGAAAATCAATACAAATTTTCTGGTTACTTTGATTTATAGCAATTGTTTTCCATTTTATTTATATGCATTTTCCAATCCGCATTCGACTCGTTCCCGCGGATTTTATAAGCGACGTGACTATATTCATCACCATCATCATCATCGTCATTCACGTCATCATCTGCAACTGATTCTATTTAAGATTTACTATGGGAAGATGACGAAGAAATGTATAATTTTTCCCACATATACAAAGAAATGTGAGAACTAAAACAACGGGTCAATAATTTTGTCAATAATGTTGTGAGGAAGTATTCAGATGCAGGCAGGAAGTATTAGTGAATATTTCACCTATGAGCTTTTATACAAATTAAAATTACTATTGTACTGATTATTGTTATTGATTTGTTTAATAATAGTTTCGTAAAAATTTTCGATTATCAAGAACGACATACGAAGGGTCCGTGCGTTATAAAAGAAAACCGTATGGAGGGCGAAAGTCAATTTCTGCAGAAACGCAATGTTTAGCTTTCTTAAGGTAATAATTAATATTTTCCGGTAAATCCGAACAATTTATTTATTATCATATTAAGTAAAGGTTTGTTGCTAGCAAGAGCACCTACAGGGAAGTTTCAAATTCATTACATGTAACAAAATCAGTGCAGCCTTTAATCATTTAACGAACATATTGCAATTTTTTTTGATATTTTAAATAAAATTATAAAATTTCCTGACACGGAAGAACCAAAAATACAGAAATCAAGCGAATTTGAACAGTTTAAATTGTTAAAAAATGCATTTCAGTAGTTTTATTTATTTATATATAAAAACATTTTAGATTGCCGGATTTCCTGATTGGCTTGGCTGCATCGATGGCTGTTACTTTTATATAAGAAAGCGACTCACGGGTTTATAAATTATCACCAATTTAAAAAAAAATTTCAAGATATACAAGGTTATCCAATTCAAGCTTGATAAAGTAAACTTAAAAAAAACACACAAAATATTCGGAATGTATTGTAAACAAGATGCACAACAATGTAAACAAGATATCATTCAAATGTCCTCCACGGGACTTCTTACAGGCCTTGATTCTTTTGCGGTAATTTTCAATGACTTTTCGGCACATTTCGGGCGGTATCTCGGCCATTACCTTACGAATATTAGTTTTCAATTCGTCAAGAGTTTGAGGATTGTTTGCGTAAACACGATCTTTCGCGTAGCCCCACAAAAAGAAATCCAAAGGCGTTAAATCACAGGATCTTGGAGGCCAATTGACATCAGCCAATCGCGAAATCAAACGTCCAGGAAATTTCTCTTGCAAAAGATCTCGATTTGCTCGTGTTACGTGACTGGTTGCTCCATCCTGCTGGAACCACATATCGTCAAGATCATAATCTTCGATTTTCGTAAAAAAATAATCGGTTAACATGCGGCCATAGCGCTCAGAATTGACGGTAACGGTTCGTCCATGGTTGTTCTCAAAAAAATACGGCCCAATCACACCACCAGACCACAATGCGCACCAAACAGTGACTTTTTCCGGGTGTAATGGCTTCTCTACAATCAATTGTGGATTTTCTGAGCCCCAAATTCTACAGTTTTGCTTATTAACGTATCCACCAAGCGAAAAATGAGCTTCATCACTGAAGAAAATTTTGTTCGAAAAATCAGCATCGACGGCCTGTTTTTCCAACACCCAATTTGCGTATGTTCTTCGTTGTCCATGGTCAGCAGGCCTTAGCTCTTGTGTCAAATGGACTTTATACGGATGAAGATGCAAATCCAGATGCAAAATGCGCCATAATGAGCCATATGATAGGCCTAAACGTTGAGCTCGACGAGGAATTGACAAATTTGGATCTTCTTCCACACTTTCAGCTACAGAAGCGATATTTTCAGCATTGCGAATGTTTCGATGATGCACAGACCTTACAATATCAGTAACAGATCCAGTTTGTTCAAATTTATTCACTGTATTCAATATGGTTTGCTTTGTAGGACGATTATGACGACCATAATCTGCTCGTAAAGCGCGAAATGTGGATACGGCAGAATCACTATTTTTATAATAAGATTTAATAATTTTAACGCGTTGGTCGATTGTTAAATGCTCCATATTCTTAAATGGCAGAATTTCAACTAAATAAATGACAGCGTACTTGACGTTTATCTTTGACAGATGTCGGTATACAGATTTCTACTTTATCAACCTCGAATTGGATAACCCGTTATGTAGTAATAAATGTCATTTACTACATCGATAACGGCGTAGCGGCGATTTTTTTGTTTGAAGAAGAAGAAGAGATTGGTGATTCCACGGAAAGAACAACCTCTGCTGCAGCAGGTCATGAGGAAATTAATAGAGATACACTATGCGAGGCAGTTGAAAAAATTGTAAGCTAAACTAAAATAAATAAAATTATGGAAAGTTTTTAAATTTATTATAAACAATTATAAATAATTAAGATTATTTTAAATTTTTTTTACGCCTCGCAATTTCCTCCTTTTCAATCCTACATTTTTCGTTTTGTATCCTTTGTGCCACCTTTGCCTTATATCTTTGATCTTTTTCTTTTCTCTTTTCTTCTTTATACAGCGTGGGCCATCTATTGCTTTGTTTTTAAACCATATGCTATGGTAACACTTTTTGAACGGTTTGCTTGAAATTTTGACAGCTCGTCAATCTCATATTCCGCCCCACGAAAGAATCATGTTTTTGCTTGAGGAGCGTTTCGAAGCATTGAAAACTTATTTTCAAAGTCAGTGTTGTGTAGCCGAAACTATGCGAATTTTGAAATATGGGTCGTGAAAGAGGACCAAGCGGATCGAATCGCAGTAGTGAAATTGATGAAGATAGTTTGAGAGAAAGGATTGCTATTGGACGACAGAAGTGATCTGGCCATGAGTCACACCAGCCTGAGAAGAAGTCTGCACAAAGACCTCGGATTATTCACCTACAAGGTCCAGATGACTCAGCAGATGAAAGTAAATGACCAACCTCTTCGATATCAGTTCTCTGCATCGGCCATAAACCAGTTTCATAATGACGTCGATTTTGGTCGAAAGATCATCTTTTCAGACGAAGCACATTTTAATCTCAGGGGCTATGTAAACAAGCAGAACTGATGAGAGATTTGGGGTTCGGAACAGCCACACGTAATCGTAGAGAAGCCGCCAATATGTTTGCTCAGTTTTCTCAATCAGTGTACAAATCTGGAGACATCCACGGCTTTAAATATCAGATGAATTTAAATTGCAATCACACTGCTACAAATTCTATGCCAATCATCAGCCATGACGATTTAATGAATGTAATTAGTAAAATTGGGGATGGTTGCGGTCCAGATGGAATACCATCCGCGTTAATTATAAAAATTATGCTAATCAATTTATCCTACCAATTAATCTACTCTTGAATTTGTCACTATAGAGGATTATTCCCCAGCAGAAGGGCTAGCTTCAACATCAATGATACCGAAGTTAATTGAAATTCTTGGTGAGAGAGTTATTTGTTTCTTGAGTTATTTGAAATTCTTCTCGATTGCAGTGGGTTTTGCCAATTGGTTTTTCTCCCAGCCGGATAGATAACAATATATTGAAGTTACTGTTTTATCTGCAGATAGTGAAATTTTGTTTCCTACGCACCAGTCGTGCATTCTATTTATTGTGATTTAACCCTGACGGTGAAAATGGAATCTCTTTTTACTGCAGATCGATAACTAAAGTAGCTCCTAAAACATTTGTAATATTTTTTGGAGATTCTTGACCGATACGCTTGCGATGACGCATCTTCAGTAGACATGCTACGTCGGAATCCGAATTATTTGTCTGAGTACAGTCCGCTCTGTTTAATCCGAGGTGTAATGCAAATGGCTAGAAACCTTTTTAGGAGTCTCCCCAAATCAATCTGTAAGTTTTCGATGAAAGTGGATCTCCTATCTCTAGGTTTCTTGATAACAATCATTTCACCTGATTGCCACACCGTAGGAAAGTAGCCAATTTTCAAGCAGCTGTGCTGCTTAATAATTTGATTGTGCTATGGATTCTAGTATAGACCATGCTAGTTGAATTATTTCAGCGTTCAAGTTGTCGAGTGCTGGTGACTTTTTTCGGCTAAAGTATTTTAGAGTACTGGTGAATTCCTTCCTAGTGAATGGGAGTTCAAGTTGAGCAACTATACAAACGTGTGTCATGCCACGTCCCTATGACGGATCCATTTATCTTCTTAATGGTTTTAAAACTTCTGGAATTCTTGATTTGCCGTCGGCAAATTTGTATTCAAGTCCCAATGGGTCATGATTACCATATTTCGTGACGTACCGTTGACAACTATTTTGATTTGCTTTAAATAATTCTAGGATCTAGTTGTTCCTTGTCCCTCTAAAAAGTGACGATTTTAACTCTTTTGCTTTTTGGTTTCTTCCCGTCTGGTGTGCCTTTCTTAGCTTATTCTTTTTTTGGAATTGAGTAATTGCAGACATTGGTTAACCGCGTATTATGATCAGCTCCACACGAGCATTAATTTCACCAATCGAATCAGTTTCTAAAAGTGCTTTCATACTGTCCCAGGATCCAACCAAGGGTCTAGTAAATAGACCCCAGTCAGCTATCTTAATATCAATTCTCGGAGTTTTGTTACTTGCAAGCGGACTATTCTGTGGCAAGTTTGATAACTCGTAAGTGATTACCCTGTGGTCCCTAAATGTCCAACTTTCTCTCGCCGAATACAAAGGCCGAACCTCTTTGGATATTATAGAAAGTACATATCACACTGACCCAAACCGTCATAGCTCTATTCACAACATGCAAATTGGTGAAATTTAAACTAGTTAGTGCAACTTGAATACATTCCGTTACTGACGATATATCTGGACAGACCAGGCCGGTTCTTTCTGGTTCTCTTACAAAACTAGAGCTTATCAATACGACCCAGTGTCGCATAGAATACATTCCGTCAATCGCTTTTTATTGAGCATGGTTTTAGAGCACGACGAATATCTCTTCTTTAAGTTAGAAAATCGTCACTCGATTGATTAAAATCAACCGTTCAAAACCGGGACTGCTGTTATGTTAAGTAGAAACTTTTTGGTTATTACCGAGAATCAACGAGGTGACCCACCTTGCTACCCATTCCATTGCTAAATCAATTCAGTTCTTTTAATTTAAACTTTTATTTTTACATAATTTTTAATTTAGATTTTAATATTTAAAATTTGAATTCAATTTCTGGGTTAGCATACAGTTTTGAGATTGAACCAAATTACTATTTTAAATTCTGGGCCGGGATTTCATTTCAATTCTCGTGTTACCCGATGATATAGTTTATTTTTCTGGAATGAAATTCTGGAATAACTTCACATAGGTAAATCAGGCATGCCAGCGATTTGAACATTGACCGAGTGTACTTCTTGCATACATAGAATATCTAACCAATCTCGGTGATGGGCTCACATATTTCTAATCCGACTATTTTAGCCCCTCCATGATGAGGATACACATGTTATTGTTACAATATTTTAAGTTTTGACTAAACACCATAATTGGTGTTAATTTTCAGGCGTTGAGTTGAGTTTCTTGGTGATCATGTGGATTTTGCATTTACTTGCAGCTTCCGTAACTGGAAGGTTTGTCATTATTTGGACAACCCTCACAACCGCGACAATGTTGTGTGAAGTGAAACATTTAGTTGGAGAAAGAAATAACATAGCATCTTTACCAGTCTTCGTGCAGTCTTCTTCATTTTAGTGATATTAGTTGCTGGTTCAATTTTAGCTATCATGCTATCCTCCGAATTCTTTTTCCTCTCTCTTTGCTACTCGCCCTTATACGCACGTATACATTTGCAAAATGTAGATAAAAATTAAAATAAATATTAACCTGGTTGAAACCTCATGTTTTTCTTCTAACAGGACCTGTTGCAAAATTTTGCCGACATCTATTCATACTGAATGTGTACTCACGAAACCTCACAAGTTTCACTCAATCTTTGATGTTTACCGATAAAATATGCCGATGTCCATCTATAAATTAATTGTTTTTCACGGAAAACGATATTTTAAATATTTAAATTCTGTAAAAGAACATAACTGTCTGCAAACTTTCTGCAAAAGAACATAAGTGAAACCATAAGTGAAAACATAAGTGAAACAATTACCTGGCTAAAGGTAAAGGGTGTTTTACTACAACTGATGAACCTTCATTATTTCAATGGTTCGTTTCAAACTCCACTGGCAACAATTTATAACCAAAGCAACTAACTTAACATTTTACCAATCATAAATTATGAAATCTATATAAAGTCGCATCTGAATCCGTGACGTTAACTATTTTATCTTAAATACACAAATTACATAATTTAATATTTTTCCCGAAGACATAAAACCTTCGAAATAATAATATATTCAAAGAGCATCTTCATCCCAAAAATAAAATATAACGGTTCCACGGAATTAAACGAAACCTAAACTGTTAATATATTCAAATTCTTAAAGAGATCCTGGATACATTTTGTAAACAAAATTCTCTAATCACGTAACTTTAAGTCCCGTTTTTAGTATACGGTATCAACATATAAAATATTCAAATCACACCCGGCGGTCTTAAGAAACAATAGGAAAAAATTTAAATAATTTCCAAAGTCCTCGACGATTTTAAAGCTTATGCGTCTCTAACAAAAGGCTGAAGATCACGGAAGAGAAGAAAAAAAATTCACATACCATTCCGTTTTGAAGATCATTAATAATGTCAAGCAAATTACGTGATTGAATTGTATTTTTTATTCTTTGCATATAATTAGTCCTTTTTCTCCCGATCTGAACAAAAAGAGGAAGCAAAATAAACATTCCCCGTGAAAAATTCAAATAAATTATCCCTTTACCTGTTAGTCAGGCCACAAACTTTTTTTTTGTGTCTCGTCATTTCAATCATTAAATACGACTATATACACTCGTATTCTTATCTCATCCCTTTTGTATTCTCGAGACAGGGAGTAGAGTGAGTGCGCATTGTAAATGTGGCTGATTTAAATTTTTTTCTTCTTTTGTATTGTAAATCGCACCTTAAGGGTGAAAAATCCCTGTGAGTGAAAAACTAAAAAATTAGTTCCTAGTTTTTTTTTGTTTTTGTTTTATTTCTCACAAGAAAAGTTTACAATAATTATTCAAGAAAAAGGAACGCAAAGGGTTAAGGATATTTTACTTTATACTTTATAGCTGTACAAAAATATGCAGATTGAAATGAATGATGATGATGTTTAGTGAAAAACTGAATGGGGAAATTTTTTGTTTGTGTTTATACCGTTTGAAGCGCAGTTAAATAGGAATATTGTGTATAGGGAGATGTGAATCCTTTTATTGGTGTCTCTCTATTCTTGTAAAATATAAAACAAATATAACAATATGGGAGATATTTTTTAAAATTTCTGAATAAATTTGGTGAAATTATGGAACGCGGATTAACGAAAAGGAAGATTATTGCAAGAATTGTTTTTTATTGTTTGCTAAAATAAATGGTAATAATAGCAATGGTAATTGGTTGTCATTTATGAGGTTTGTGTTTGCGGATGCCTATTATAATGCGCTGATATAAATCTAAAAAAATTGTGAGTGCCTCTTTTTCTGAATACACACTTCACGGGCCACCATTTGGTTGTTTACACTTCATTGATTCAATATACCAAAAATCTGCGCTTTAAACATATATGTATTAGAGGAATTCTAAAGTATGAACTTACGTAACTTCAAAATCATAATCACATAAAGTTGTTGTTCTTTGTTTTAATCCACGATAAAGCTGTATCTCATAGAAGAGATTTGGAGGCGTCAAGCAATGGCCCAGCTATCAAAGCTAATTCAATAAATTGATTTGTTGCACAAAAAATTGCGTGCTGTTAGTAATTCTACCAGGAGCAGCTAAGCCACAGATGCTGGGCAGGACTTATTACAAGCACAGATTCATAAGCAGCAAATGATCTAAGAATGTTGAATGACACAATATTTGAATGTTTGTATGCCCTGAAGAATCCATTGATATTCTCTCTCGAATAACAACAATCTTAAAGATTTCCGAGCATAGGTAAGATTGGTTTCTTACATCAAATACTAATTCAGAACCACTTCGATCACCTCTGTGCGATTCGTAGCGTGTCAGATTTAAAAAAAATTATTTTAGAAGATTCATTCTAAATTTTTCCCCAAATTTAAATGTTGTGTTGAATTATTTGTGTTTATTAAAAATTTTCAAATATTATTATGAAAGTTAAATTTTTGAGTGTTTGGGTCACAGTGTATATGTTGTTATTTTGGCATAAACTTCATTCCTCCGAAAAATGGCATAGTTTAATTAAGCAATGCTAAATTCCTTAAATGCGTTCAAAATACATGTTAGAATCCCAATCTGGACAGATATATCAATTATGACCATTATTGGGTTAAAATGGCCAAATTCCATCCAACTTAGCCAAAAACCAAAACTCCAACCAAAATTGATGTAAAAATATCAATCCAGTTCTACAACTTAAATTTGACCAGGATTGGTTAAGAATTGACCAAGTTCGATTTAGAATATACTAATTCCAGAACTTCACGTTAAATCCACGTTAAATTCCCAATCCAGTTGTTCATTCCAAATTATGTATGTTTTACGTGGATTTAAAGTGAAGTTCTGGAATTAGTATATTCTAAATCGAACTTGGTCATTTTGGATTTTGGTTAAGTTGGATTGAGTTTGGCCATTTTTACCCAGTAATGTTCATATTTGATATATTCAGGCCGCCCGAATTAATAAAAATATTTTTTTAAATCCAGGACATTGAAAATATGGTATGTGAATGTGCATTTGTGTGTGTGTGTGTGTGTGTGTGTGTGTGTGTGTGTGTGTGTGTGTGTGTGTGTGTGTGTGCGTGTGTGTGTGTGTGTGTGTGTGTGTGTGTCTGCCTTTTTTTAAATTACAAAAATTTTTTCAGATTTTATTGTTTGTGAAACACGGATTACATTGTTGCATATTTCGGGGAACACCCGATTTAAATTTTTTCAGAAAATATAGTTTTATACATTCCGGTAATTCCCCGAAATTAAATTATATAACCGACAATAATATTTACTTCCTGCATGTAAACAATTTACTTAAATCCTTTTTCAATTCTTTGTGAAAATATCAGTTTTCTTTAAAAGTGTTCAGTGGTGGTTTCAGTAAAAAAAGTAATGAATTATCAAACGTGTAAAATACCTATTGTTTTAAACTGTTAAAATAAAGTTAAAATGGAGATATCCATTGTACCATCAAATAAACGTAAACCTAAATTAATTGTGGATGGATAATCGTATCATTTAGAACGGAACAATAAAACATTTCAATAGTCATGTGCAGGTAGAAAATCTTTGTTATGCAAAGCAAGAGTAGTAACAGTTTGTCAAGATGGTCTGCATAAAATAAATAAAGACCATCTAGTCATTCCCTCGATCCGTCCGCTTTTGAAAAATCAATTTTTCAAGCAAATGCCGAAAAATAAGTCGAGTCAGATCTAGTGCTCTAAAGCAACCGGACAGCATTATTAATATTAAAATTCCGGAACTTTTAAAATTTCTTGAAGGAGAACAATTTTTTCTGGAGAGAAAAATATACTCCTTGGAACATCATCGAGTTTTAAACTTCTGAGTGAGGCCAAATTTTGGCTAATGGACAGCATGTTCAATGTAATATCAAGTTTTATAGGACAGCTGTTTACCATCCACGGTAAAATCGGTAACGAAGTGGTACCATTGCTATTTTGTGTAGAGTTCCAAAAGTAAAGATTCTTATTTTGAATTATTCTTCAAAATGTGCAAATTGCATGTGATTTCAAAATAGATTTAAACCCAAAGGCGATTGTATCAGGCTTCGAGAAAGCCAGCGTATCGGCTCTAAAAATTTTTTTTACTGGATGTTGAAATTAAAGGATGTTTGTTTCTTTTCGGACAAATCATCTAGCGGAAAGTGCAGGCCAAAGAATGTACAGCTAAATATGGTAATAATGAACATTTTGGCCTACAAATTCGTATGCTAAAAAGTTTTGCATTCGTCTCACCCGATGAAGTCTCATTGTATTAAAAGTTGACTGTTTGAAAAGTACTTCGTGACAAGGACAAGAAACCGAACTAAAGGGAAAACACAACCAAAACCCCAATACTCACCCAGTTTGACACCCAGTTATTGAACGATTTCAGATAATGAAAACTACCCAAGAAAGCAAAATTCGGCAGAAAGTTGGCATCGGCGATTGAATGTTATAGTTGGCAAACCACATATTGGGCTTTATGATCTTATTGTAGAGTTAGGAAAAGAGTTAATTTTTGCCAAAAACCGAATAGTTCAAATGTGATCCGGAACTTCATTACCGGTTTAAAAAAAACCTACCAACGATACGAAAAGTCAACAACGATAAAATTTAGATAACTAAGTTATTTTAATAAAAATATTGCGCATAATATGGCATTAAGCAAATGAACTCAACATTTTAATTTATAATTTATAAAATATTTTATAATTTTGGTTTATGCTCTCGAAATTTTTTAATTTTTAAGCTTTTATTGTAATTTAATAAAAGCCAGGATTTTATTTGTCTGCACAATCAGCATTTTAAAAACCAGTAATTGAAGAACAAGGATTTTAAAAACCAGGATTTTGACCGAAACTGGATTTTAGGAACTTTAGGATTTAGTTATGATCCCAAAAAAATATTTTAAAATGTCCGCCAATTTTTTAAGATGTCAGCATAATTGGGATTTTAAAACGCGGAATTTTAAAAAGCGGCATTTTGAAAAGCGGTATTTTGAAAAGCGAGACTTTTAAAAGGTCCGGATTTTGATAATTCGGGATTTTGTTATTCGGGCTTTCGTAGTACCGATCCCTTCAAAATCTCATCAATTCTATTGGCACCCAGTGGTTTATATAGCAACTTCTCTGAATGTTATTGGCCAGCATATAAATTTACTTTATACTATTCTGATCGGGACCCGACATACATCTCTGATCATCGCGTTATGCAATTATAAAAACTGATTCGTCAACATAGAAATTAAGCAAACGCAAATTTCTATAAACTGTAAATAATTTGGATCACTAACATGTGGTTGAAAACCACTGCAAAAATTACATACATTTATAGATACATCAAAGTGCTACAACAACATTTACGTAACATATTTTATTGTTCCAGATCACATCACGAAATTTAAAACACATTTTACCACCTTGAAACGTGTATACGTTCTTCCTTTCGATATAAAGAATCGGGATACACACAGCATATGGTCATACATTTTTCATTTTAATCCTTGACCAACTGAGAATAAACGATCTTGGCTTATTATTGTACAACATTCGAATCCCTAATTAATCCGAATCACATCCCTAATTTTATCTCCGAATTCAAAATAAAAATCATCAATCAAGTAAAATTCCTCTTACTAAACCGAATTACTTGGGTACATGTATGGGTATGATATGGGCATTTTACCCATACTTAAAAAAAAATACAGACACATGTAGGGACAACACAGAATCGACGGGTGAATTTTCATAATGATATTGCTGTGGATGGATAGACATAAATTAGAATAGGTAAGGATATTTTTCTATTACCGTCATTGTTGCTGTAATTCGTTGTTGTCTGCTTTCTTTCTTCTTTGTCGTCTTTCGCTTCTTTCTGCCTGCATGCAATAAAACTGATTTAATTTCAGTTTTTTGTGCTTTTGGGATATTTTCCCACGTTTTTTGTATAACGTTCTTGTGTGCTGTGCCTGTGTCTTTCAAAATTTATTAAGAATTTTTGTTTGGCTGTATCGACGAGAGCCGAGAATGCCTGTGTATAAGTATGCTAAGATGGTTTGTTGTATATTTTTATTTTATTTAGAAGAAGGAAAAGAAAACCGGTCGAAAGAAATTTGGTATATAACATGTTAGAGAAGAGGAATAAAATATGTATGTAAGTATGTACAACGAGTTTCTTAAACAATGAAGACGTTGGTGGAGTAAAAGAAAGAATTAAGGCAGTTAAGTATATAACCATTTTAAGTGTGTATGTAGGTAATTTCTGTACATACGAACAAAGTAATACAAGTTATCTTATAAAGAATTCTTATTTTGACTATGTGCATATTATTATTACATGAATATGCCTTTTTCGACCTTCTTCTTCTTATATACTCGTATACACGTAAAGAAGAAAGGTATTGAGGAACCTGTTTTACCTCTTGGATTTTGATTGTGATACAAACCTACAAAAAACATTTTTTATACGCAGTGTTTCAATTAAAACATTGGAAAAGGTGATATTTAGCGATTTTATCTAGGTTTCTTTCCTCGAGATCAAACAGTATAACATCTATATGTCTGACCTATGGCACCAGATTACAGGTTTAGTTTTCGTGATGTGTGTTGTTTTGAGGGGTGTTATTTTGAGACGACATTTATTCCAAAGGGTCAGCCAACCTAAATTGACAGACAGATAACCTTGACGAATTTTTAAAGCTTTAGTGTAAAATTATAATTTTCATCCACAAAATATTTCAAAAAAATTACTAATCAATTCTCAAAATTCGCGTGTCATGAAACTTATTTTCTATTATTATTCTACACCATTTTGTTGTTGTGTTCTTCAGTTTCTGTTGTAAACCAAAATTAGATCCAGCTTCTGTTAATTTACGTTTTCTAAACATAATTTAATCTTGCGCGAAATAAAATATAAAAAAAATCTCTATCGTGCAAAAAAAAAATCAGACTCGCGTATAAAACTATAAAATCATCTCATCTTTCATTTCATCAAATTAAAAAGCACGGCAAAAAAAATTCTGCTAAAACAAAAAACCCTTAATTATTCACAAAAACAAAATATCGACAGAAATTTATTCTAATTATAATTTACACAAAAAATAAAAAAAAAATAAAAAATGAAACAATTTTGTATAATAATCAATTGAAATTGATGATCATCAATATCATGATCGCGATGACTATCAATATAATATACACGCAGCGTATACAGGTAACGAAACCAGATGGAATTGCTAATGGATGTTTCCTTAATGTTTTATATATTATGTGAAACCAGCACCGGATCAGCATCGTGTTACACACAGATGCGTTGATCTTAGATCTATTTAAAATCAGATCTCTCGCGAATTCAGTTTTAAACCACTTACGTTCATGTGGTATTTGCTAATTATTATAATCGAAAATTTCTCAAGCTGCATGATTCTAATGTGCGAGAAATTTAAATCATTAAATGGTAAGTGGTTGAAATATAAATTTGAAAATTTCCTACCTAAGTTGTAACAGTTTATCGATTTAATTAGGTTACTTTAAATACGATGGATTCTGACTATGAACATCTCATGCTTCAAACGTAATTCGTAATATCTTTGAAACCGCATCTTCATTATTAAAGTATATAAGAGTTTATAAATATTAAGCACACGAGCGCTCGAGTTCGAGCGTCGAGTTTCTCTATATATTTTCTGCACTTTTTAACACACTTGTCTCCCGGCAACAATTAAACCGAAAACGATCGTTGGTCTGAGCCTATGATTGTTAATCTAATAGTCCAAAGCAGGATAAGAACCAGTGCCACTTGAAATGTTGACCGAGACTAGGCCAGCTTCTTTAGTATATCCTTGTTTGAATTTACAAAGCTTACAAGTCTTCGTGACGAAACTCTTTTGGAATTCTGGGCCGTTTTATTGGCATCCATGTTAATTCTAGAGTTTTCTGTTGTGAATCAGCACCATCTTTGTTGTGTAGTGAACTTTGATTACTTTTCACTCTACTGTGGTATTGGTATTGGATGTGTGGATCTTCGCTTTGTTTGTCAATGCATAGTACGCTACGTTTTATACGTTAACGAGTGTAACCCTTTAGAAAACACCAGCATCTTACCTGACGCTTTTTGCATTTTGTCGTATTGCAGATACATTTACTTTTTTAATACATTTTAACTTTTGACCAAGCATAACACACAGATATTTAGCTTCCTGAAATATTTGCATTTCAAACTTGATTATATGAGGATGTTCGTAATGACGGTGTTTTTTAATCTGCTTAGTAATTGAGCCGTCACTAAAGCAGTTACAAAAGCGGTGAGAGGACTTCCCTTTTGGCGCAACTTCTAGTTGCTGCGTTTGTGATAGTTTCGTCATCGAAAAAGGCCCTAAACCTGCTGCACTTCAACAAGTTAGTATCCCAGGCTAGGATAAGGAAGTTATATAAGGAGTATATTGAATCTGGTAAAGAGACCCTGTAATTCCTCCATGGTTTTAGATCTATAAGGCCCGTTGTCCTCCGGAGGTTTCTTCATCACTAGCGGTATGAAAATTACACATACGTCTTCCCAGCATCTTAAAATTTATTCCAATCTAAATCCCTTTGCAGACTAGCAAGTAAAGTATTCATTAATTATATACCGCGTTGAAGGTGCACCCAATCTCCACCTGGGGATTTGTAAGGGTTTAAAAAATGTATCAGTGGATTCCTCCCATGCTGAAAATGTTAGTTGAGCGCTTGTAGAATTCAGATTGAAAATTAGGTGCGTATTAAAGTAGTTGAGGACTTTCTGATTACCAAGCCAATAGTCTCCTATCTTGAGGTATATTCAGTTCACCATTTGGCTTATTGACACATCTCAATGGATTTTTATGTTCTAAGGAGAGGAACTTGTGAATTCGCAACCCGTTGAGTGCTTAACGAATTTTTGACAAAAATTTAACAGCTATTTCTTTTGCTGCGCCTTAGGGATTTTTATATCTGGTTAGAATAGTCAAATAGGAAGTTTGGTCGCTTGATCCTGCTAAACAATTCATCAACGAACTTCAGCCTGCTTGACTTAAAGGTCACGATTCCATCAAGGAACTAGATTCTGCCAGAAGGAACTTGTGAGGTAGGAACCTTTTATTGCCTGGGCGAGGCACGCAGGATGTACATTATGGCGGAGATTCATTTGGCATGCTCGTTGTCGCTTCCACGCTGTCCAATTTCTCCTGTTTATTCAGTGGGACTATGCCTCTTCCTTGTTCTTTCTTCAATCGGAAGTATAACGACCCAAAAGACAATTTACTTTGTAGTTGAATGCTTTAAGTTTCTCTATTATTTTGGGTTAGGTACAGAATTGAGAGAGGTGTTAGGTTTCCTTGATAATATCATCAACACCGAGTTCCGTAGCTCCTTGAATTAGATCAGCAGGTGTTCCCCCTCCATAATTTTTAAGATTGAGGTGTTCGGTTCATTTCTGATGGAGATTGTAGTACATGTAAACATATTGACGTCGCATATTGCCACGTTAGCTTCTGAACATTCATAATGATTGTACTAGACAATACATGGCTGTTATAATCTACAGTCCCGTGAAAGCCCTCGAGGATAGGACCTAATTAGTCTTTGCGTTTGAAGGAGCATACAGCAACATTAGACTTCGCGTTTGAAGGAACACTGCCCTCATGATATTCATGCTAGTGACCAAATTGTTGGGACCAGAACCTTTGTCTAGCCATGCTTGTTCGTCTGAGTATATATGTAGAATAAAAGTCGAGGAATCTGTGTTATAGATCGGTTTGAAATAACATCTGGTAGTCGACAGAGTGCTGCACTCGCGCCTGTTGTAACAGTTGAAGTCTGTTCATACGTTTCAAAAGTTTAACCAGACACATGATTGTTTAATGTTAAATATACCAACGTCAACAACATTTTTTGACTCACTTTATATATTGATGGATTTCGGATCTCTCAAGCAACAGATAACTCTTCTTTATGATTGTGTTAATCTTCATTTATGTACTATCTTTGTATTACGTAGTTTTTTATAGCCTTATTATGTCTTGTTAATGGTCTGAATGCAAATAAAAATATATCTCAAGGGTCTAATCAGTTGTGTAGTGTTCGCCATGATTATGCCGAAAGAAAAGGACATCACGAACAGAGGAACACTGCTCAATCCAGACGAAATCTGTACGTGATTTAAACATTGGTGCATTCATTTAAGATTCTAATTATGATTACAATTTTCATCCATGTGTGGTTATTGGGAAACCAGGGAATGCGTGTATTGCAGTGCCCTCAAATTTAAGAATGAAACACGAGAACTGTGCTGCGCGGGTGGAAAAGTAAAATTGCCAGAATTACATTCCCCAACCGAACCATCATCATCGTTGGTATCACGTGATACAGTCCATTCGAAACATTTCTTGGCAAACATATGCAAGTACAATGCAAGTTTCCAAATGTCATCGTACGGTACAACAAATATCATGGGCGAGAATTATACTCCAACATTCAAAGTGCAAGGGTAAATTTATCATCGCACAGGATCTCCACTCTATTGTTTATTAATAAACAATTCGATCAACGAAATTTTGGGCTATTCTGGGGGATAGCCGGATATTTCTTGTACATCGAGGTGCGGTTACCAAGGCGTTGGAAGTTTTGTTTCGACTAATGAAACATTGAATTCTTTAAATTTAAAAATTTCGTACAAAAATATTGAAAATACTTCATTTAAATATTGATAGATTTATCTATTCGTTACGGGGACTAAACGAGAAATTGTCCCTGCATTACAAACTTTATTCAATCAATACAATGAAATAATTCTGTTATTTAGAACTGTCCTTGTTGATCAACACGAAAGACAGTCCAATGTACAAACAATTGATGAGGTGGCGATCATATCCAAAATTACTTCAATAAATAAAATTAAAACATAAACACATCCTTTCCTTGAGTGGCATTGCAACACATGTCGGGTATTCGTACTAAATATATTATCGCATTAAATTCGAAACCATGCGAAAGAAGGCGCGGGCTAGTAATTTTATAATGAATGATGCTGCAATATGTTGTATCATGTTGCGCAGTTGGTCAATTTCGTAATTAATGGCAATCTAAATTCTCCCAAAACAACATACTCTAAAACAACATAGAGATCGAAGCGAGGTGGGGTGTTCCGAGATTACTTTATACCTAATATTAGTTTATAGTAACAACGCAATGAATTTTATTGAAAGAAGCAAATTACTGTAACTACATGATTTGTCTCTGATTGTACTCTACTAAAGTTTCCAATCCATGAATTCATGATATATTCGTACATAAACGTTTTAGATAAACATCAAAATGACGGCAATTTAATGAATTTTCAACAAACCAATGTTTAAGCTACTATTAACCAAAGGACTAAAACATGCAAACCCTCATCATATCCACTCCAAATGTTCCTGTTATTTTTTTAGGTCAAGTCATATAAAACTGTACACAAACTTTCTTAAACATGAATTTAATACCGTTAAGACCTTGGAAATAGTTTGCTTAGGTAACCAAATTCCACGAAATTCAATTTTACAGCATGCTATAAATAACCAAAAATGTATAACGCAAAACAACGCAAACCTCTCCAATAACGCAAGTACTTGTCATCTAACGGAATTTCCAGTTATCTTAACTGCTTGTATCCTTTACCAAACGCACAATAAAACTGCCTTGACACAACAAAACCATCAATGAAATTTATCCTCAATACTAAACCGGGATCATAAACACTATTAAACCCTTCCCTTTATTATATGGATGCTTTGGAATCACACTAATTATACGATCGCACTAAAACTGTTTTTTAATTACTCTACCATTCGCTCTGTACCTACATACCTATAATTTTAATGACATTTTTATTATATGCATTAAAGCAAACATCTTAACAACCCATAACATTTCAGATTTATATATCAGAAAGCCAAACTCGAACTCGAAAATATTTAAATTAACGTTACGAGATAAAATCTGGTACGATCATTATCAATTCGCCACCATCAAAACATGCACGAAGCAACATAATGCTCATCTTAATATATTTTTGGTTTTAATGATGATCATAACACCCAAATACAGATTACAATAAAAATGGACAGCACACAACTTTCCAATTACGTATACACATTATGGTATGCTAAAGTAAGAACAAAGTGCTTTAGGAAATGTTAGTTTAACGTCTTTTTCGTATCGGCACCACCGTTTTGTTATAGTTTAGATATAAGCAAATTAGTTAGGAAAACGAACCTTACTCGTGTTTGGTGTAGGAAGTCAAAATTATATTAAAAATAATTTTCCGAACACTATAAACAAAAATATGGGATAAGAAATAGAAAATAGTGTTGCAAGAAATATTTTAAAAGCTGTAAAACTGAGTGCAGGGAGTCACTACTGTGGAGAATAATTCGAAATTAAAAAATTTAAAATTTAATTTAAAAAACTGGAGGAAGTTCAAGTAATTCGAAGGCCTGATGGACATAACCACATATTTTCCAACAGGCACATACACTGAGCTTTTTAGGCGAAGAAAGAAGGGCTGATGTTCCGAAAATGCTTCTGAAAATGGAACAACCCCCGGAGTCTGGTTTTTAATAGGTCAAAGGCATTTTTCATATGTGTTTGCTTATGTGCATTGATCCTGGTTCACCTTAATGTAAGTTTACGAATTTTTTATATGAATCGACCATACGACGTGCTTCCTAAAACATGCTTCGTATATCCGCGAAAACTTTAACTGATATCCTAAAACCAATCGCCCCTATAAAATAAAAGACTGCCTTTCATTGTTAGAATTTTAAATTTTAAATTTTTATTTTTTTTTTTTTATGCCCAATATATATTACTCATATTACTCAATACTTTGCAAATGTTAAATTAGTTAGAAATGATTCGAAATGGTTTTGTATCAGGGATGATATTGTCGATACTGTAGTATTTTTTTCGATACTTTGGCTGTATGAAAAGTACTATCATACTTTCGAGCAATTTTTAGTACTTTAGAGAAACTTCAAGAAATATCAATTTCCTGTTTCTGTTTCTTCATCAAGAGAAGTAATAAATCTTAAACAAATAAATTTTATCTAAAAGCTCAAAAACTACAATTTTCGTTAGCTTCAACTTTTGTTGGTATAGAGATACCGTTTCAAAAAATCGACAATTTTTTTGAGTTACTCGCTCTCAAAATCTTGATATGTAACTTTACGTCGTCAAATTTGGTGCTGTAAAAGTTACAGAACAAAATGTCCGTTTATAGAGCAGAGTTACATTTTATGAATACCATTATAGTACATATGGGAAACTTTCCAGTTACAGACCTTATATACAGTTTGTGAATTAGACCATTAATATTTTGAGCCAAGTCTAAAATTATGTAAAGGCCTTATACGAAATGCAACTCTTTGATATAACACAACAATAGACATTTATTGGTTTAAATGATATAGGTCTAAAATCCAGAAAATAAATTTAAAATTTATTAATCCTCGGCAAATTTGTCTCTCGAGTAGTTTGTTAATTAAATATTTGTGATGCTTATATATCACCACGTTAGGTATAAAGAAGGGTAATTAAAAAATTGCTTAAATGATTTCGATTAGTTTAATCCCAATCCTCTAAAAGGTTGGGGCGACGTTTGCCAAAATGGTACAACAAAAATGCCGAATTGCTTAGCTTCGCAAATGAGGCAGCACATACAGTGTAAATAGAAAATCCTCAATATTAACCATCCCTTTTGAAGGAATATTTACTATTACTTTCAAACTTTACTCTTTTGAATTGGACGCAAAGTTCTGCAGCTTGGCCTTAACAATTACCAAATTTAGTAAATTTCCATTAAAATTATTGTTATCGGAACACGTAGGCTTGCATTCTAATAGGTTTGCTCTAGCATAGTTTTTGTTTTAACGGTTAATTGTTTTAGAACCTACCACAGCAGGCTTACAGAAAGATCACAAGATGCCTAGTCTTTCAGTAATCTGCAAATAAACAGTAAATGCGGCTTACTTGACGCCGCTCTTTGCAGTCCAAAGTTGAAGGGTTAGAAATAATAATTGCTGAGGCCATGATAAGATCTATAACGTGACGCAATAATAAGGTTTAATTACCAAACGAGCAGTGCAGGTCTGCAACAGCAAACGTAGCTAAATAGCGAGAAAAGTAGTTTAATTTCTCAAGTCAAATCGAGCGCTATTATGATCGACGTAGTTTTAATGATTTTCCGGAAACTTTCTCAATAACAGCACCAGAGGCACTCAACAGTTAAAATCCCACTGCTTGGCAAACAAAAAATTGTGGAACTACTATTTTTAAAATGAGGTTGTTGGTTACATTTGATTACATTCAAATAAACCCGTAGAATCTAAATTACGTAGATTTGCAAGAACTTTTTATTACGAGTATATGGTCGAGATTAATTTATTTAACTTGCTGCTACCTCTGCTGTGCAAAACTCCATTTACCTTGAAATTTGTTGAAAAGTTGCTGAAATTTTGGTATTCTCAAAGATGCAGGAAGTACTTTCAAGCTGGATTGAGTACTTTGTTCCTCGTAAATTCAGTACTTTTGATTTCTTGCCAATAGCATGCTTGCTCTGAATTACACATACGAGTATACAATTAAATTAATGTGTCATGCAACACGACATCAATTTTCAAGCAACACGACGAATCCGAAACCAAAGAACAACGAACCAATTTCATTTATAAAATAAATTTCTATATTTAATCAGTTCGTTGTTTGATCCACTCAGCCACTGAAGTAAGTCGCGGCACAGCTCTTCGTTCGCCGCACACCACGATGCCACGCACAATACCGCCATAGCACATGGTGGATACAGAATTAAAATTAAATTTAATACAATTAATTAATAATGATATTTAAATATTAATAAATAAAAAAATTATAAATTTAATCAAAAAATTTAATATTAAATAATAATATAAATAATAATAAAAATAAATAAAAGATAATAATAAAAATAACACTTTTATAGGTGTAGTTACGTAAAACGAAACGAAAGATAAAACCTAGAGAAAGAAGTCTTACTTATTTAAGGCAGTCGTCTGTCGAATATATAGCACACAAGTTGTAATTTATGTAGTGCCTGAGACGTTTTTGTTCCATTCCATATCAAGTGCTCGAACAGCGAAGAAACGCTCGCTAAATTACTTGAAGAGTGCGTTAGATCGTATATTTCCGCTTATGGCAAATTCCGAAGCACGTTTAGACAAATTAGTGACAGGTGGCAGGCATATATAACTACAAAATTCACGATGTTTTTACTATCGCATTCGTTCATAGACGATTAAGTGGTCATAAGCTAATAAGATTAACTGTTTAAACAACGAAATAAATTCGGATACGATAATGTTTGCAATGACTATGTTTAAATCTTCATTCGATTACACTTAATAAACACATTCTATCACTTTAATTAATCTTTTTTTGATTCTGATAGGCGAAAGAACATAATCCATGGATGGTAAACGTCGTAGCGA
This sequence comes from Nephrotoma guestfalica, assembly GCA_963691935.1. Lineage (NCBI taxonomy): Eukaryota > Metazoa > Arthropoda > Insecta > Diptera > Tipulidae > Nephrotoma > Nephrotoma guestfalica. Next base: position 4,550,751 of record OY829914.1, read on the forward strand.
CAAAATAAACTGTTTCTGAATACTCTCACCCTCACGGAATGACAGTGGTAGGAAGGGGACCAAACAGGAGATGCATACTCCAAAATGAACCGAACCAAGCATACGTATAATAAAGTCAAAGTTAACGGGTCACTAAAGTCCTTGCAGTTTCGTTTACGACATGGCGTTAACATAACTAGTAAATGTAGCATAAGTTTCAAAGATCTCACCAAGATCCGAAATGAACTCAACCCAATCAATGGTTTCGTTGTACAGTTGATATTGATAAAAAAAACAGTTTTGCATTTACTCACGTTTAAAGCCAGTAAGTTGTTAATTGACCAACTAAAAAATCGGTTTAAGTCGTCTTGTAACATTTCGCAGTCTAACACGCTAGAGATCCGGGTGAAAATCTTCATGTCATCTGCGAAGAGGAGGCAGGTGGCAAACTTAAAATATTTTACAACTTCGTTAATAAATAATGAAAATAACAGTGGGCCGATATGGCTACCTTAAGGCACGCAGGATGGCACCCGAAATATTTAATGGGGAGAACGAATCCAGAATGATAACAGATTACAAACGATCTGAGAGATAAGAATGCAACAAGTCGATGGGATTGAAATCAAAGTTGAGACTCTCCAACTTGCTAATAAGAATGGAGTGATCAATCACGTCGAAAGCCTTTGCGAAGTCTGTGTAGACTACGTCAAGCTGCAAAGAATGTGATAAACAAAGTGGAGGTCTGGTAAGACGTATTCGATGGAAAACCAGATACCTTTTTCTTGCTGTTAATAAAGTTCCGAAATTTTTGGGGATTGGATGTCAAAACTTGCCCGATTTGCGATACGTAATTATTGAAAAGGAAGCAATTAAGCGTCTTAAATTCATTGCGGGCGTTAACGAAATTGGGATAGTATTATACGCTGTAAAGCCTGTAAAGGGAATGAATAATTTTTTAATATACTCGTATGAATATTTACGATGTGGATTACTGTTACTGTGTTGGTATCCAATATACATTTATCCCAAAAATATTATAATTCTCTATCTAGCTATTGGAGGTAGAATTAAGTTTCGAGGGATTTACAAAAGATGGCGTAACTAGTATTAAATCACATAAGGCCATCTTTTAAGTATATTCATGTTAAATCGTCATCAGTAAACAACATATTTTTTTGTGCTCTAACCATGTCAACCTTTGTACCAACAAAACACAATTTGCAAGATGCGCTGCTGTTTTGTTTTAATTTGAAGAAAATTGCAGCTGATGGACATCCATTGCCGTGTGAATCATATGGGGAACATGCTCCATCAAAAAAAAAAGTGAGTACTGGTTCCACCGTTTTAAAAGTGGCGATTTGGACACTAGTGGCAAACCGTCAAACTGAATATTCATGGCAAGAAGCTAATGCTGTACATCCAGTGGAATCAGTTTAGAGTGATCTACTATGAGCTACTCCAAGTTATAAAAAAACCTCAAAACTGATTTGTACCTCCAAAAGAACAATCATTAACAATTTTTAAATTCAGGTATTCAAAACACCCCTTATCTTATATCTGCACCAGGCAGGATTATCACCCCAAAAATAAAAGTAAGATTTAAGTAAAATGATCGTAAGATAACGTTAGTTTACACAAGACATAAAATGTTTCAGGGTTTTATCGTTTAGCGATCTATCGATTTCTAATTTAGGTGTCTATTATGAATGTGTACATGTATTATGGTTTAGTTCATGTACTAACATTGTTAACAAATAGTTTGGTATTGGTACCACCATTTGCAATTATGTAAATATGTATCTAGTTCATAATTTTTTGTACCAAATATTAAAATTTAAAACTAAGGTCATTGAAGCAAATCCAAATATTAAATTTTATTCATTTCTATAAAATTGTATATGTTTGTTGATCATCCAATAAAAAAAATTACTTTAATAAACATACCTAAATGCAAGACAGAATGTTGCGTGACGAAAAAATCAACATGGCCTCAAGCCGCACACCGAATTACATTTAATTTGGCGACATTAAATTAATAATCATCGTAACCCCGTTATTTGTCTTCTATATTTTCTATACGATAATTATATATGAGCAACGTGTAGTTTCTGATGCTTCATCATATTTAATAAATCTAGCAAGAAATTCAGAAGTCATTGGCACAACACAAAACTCTGTACTACATATAAGTATTTTGTAAATTAGGGTCATTTGGTATAATAATCGAGAGATAATATTTTCCCCGCATCTGTTACGATAAACAAGGTGCGCGCCATACGTCAACATTTAAAATTACCAGTTGGGATTATAAAATCAAAATGCGCCTGTGCCTTGAGGCGAATTTAGTTGATCATGCAATTTTGGTGTACCATCGTTTGTATTTTTTACTTTACAATTATGAACTCAGTAAAGTATTGTGCTCGTTCGAAAAATCGATGTTGATCGAGTATGTTGATCATCGTTATAAACTCACCTGAACATTTTGAAACGCAGGAGATTTATTTCTTACACTATCCCAAGAACGTAATATGCTCCATAATTTTAATGTGTTTATGCTGTACTTCTACGTAAAGCGTATTTAATAAAACAAGTCGTGTGTGAGATATTTAGAAAGAATATTTTATTGCATTAAGTATGGAATATAACGTCGTTCAAATGTCTATCGCGGCTTTGCTTGGTGGTACGTATGCGGGAGGTTCAATTTTCGATGACTGTGTCGCGTATACCTGGCTGAATTTGCTGGATGGCGTTCATTATGTTGACTTTGAGGGCATCAATTGTTTTCGGTTTATTCGCATAAATCAGCGATTTAAGATAGCCCCAAAAGAAGAAGTATAAAGGCGTTAAATCGCACAATCTTGGTGGCCAGTTAACTTCGGCCCCGCGCGAGATAACCATGCCCTCAAATTGCTCAAGCAGAATGTCCATCGTGACATGCACTGTATGGCACGAAGCGTCCTGTTGAAACCACTTGCCGTCATACAACTTGATTATTATAAATCTGTATAGCGCTCGCCGCTGACGATGATGTTTTTGTCGAAATTTGGATGAACTTCCAGCTGCTCCAGTGCCCAATCAGCGAACACACGGCGTTGTCTATGGACGTTTATTTTAAGTTCCTGGGTCAGTTAGATTTTATGCGAGTGCAGATCCAAGTCAAGGCGCAAAATTCGCCAAGTTGAGGTCGCAGAAAGGTCAAGTTATTGAGAACGGCGAGAAATTAACTGCCTAGGGTTTTCCCGTATACACTCTCATGCACAACATTGATGTTTTCAGCAGACCTTGCGTTTCGGTGACGTACGAGTGTTGGCTGATTATTTATCGAAGCGGTTGACTCGAATCTGGCCACCAAACGTCAAATAGTCGACTCGACAGGACTTGTGTGCTTATATACTTGTTTATCGCTGTTCGAGATTATTATTTTTATTGCATCTGGCAATGTATGCGTTTTGCAATTATAAATCACTTTCATGTAGTATTAAATTCCCAGAAGATTAACGCCATTCTTAATTTTAGTACTTTCCATGATGATTATCACCGCCGGTTATCCGATTTCCAATCGGTATTAGAGGAATACTTGATCCGACAAAAACGATCCATGTTAAGAATAATAATCGTCTTAATAAAATTATATTCTCTAACTAGGTTCCAACTCGCGAGCCATGGTTTGATAACACTTGGTTGTGTACACCTTAATCACCCGACCACCAAGTGAAATACGTGAGTAGAGTAGAATTAGTAACAATATGATGAAACTTACAAGTCCCTGTCCCACTTCCCAATTAACATAAACTAATTAACTAACAAATTCTCTTTCAAGGTGCGATATTCATTATAACTAACCTATTAATTTAGACGGACAATAACTTTGCTGCGGTTATCGCCCTGATTATTTCTGTGACTAAGATCCTATCCCTATATAAATGAATTATGTCGAGCAAGTGCGCCATCTGTTATGTCGGTATGTAAACAATGAATAACCTTGAAAAAAACAACCGATTTCTAAATATAAGGTATTTTTATTTAATTTGGTCTTGTGTAATTCATTTGGACTAGTTTTTGAATACAACATCAATTAAGTGGCCGCCTTTATTGGCTAAAGCAAAATGTGCTCTTTATGCTGCGTTTTCCACTACCTTTTCGAGCATCTCGGGCGGTATAGCGATAATTTCGGCACAAATGTTTGCCTTGAGCTCGTCAATGGTCTGAGGCTTGCTGGCGTATAATTTGCTTTTCATATAACCCCATAAAAAGAAGTCCGAAGCATCAGACGTCCAGCGAATTTTCGTTGCAGAAACTGAATTGTTTAACTTGTAGAGTGGCATGTCACATCGTCTTGTTGAAAATAGTAACCGTCGAGACCTTTATCTGCGGGATAGACTGAACCAACCGATATCGATCCACCGATATCGATTTCCATTGACTGTTTCGTTTTCTCTGAAAAAATATGGCCCAGTGATGGTTTTGGCGCAAACACCGGCCCAAACAGTCACTTTTTGGGCATGCAACGGCGTTTCATGAATTTTGTGTGAATTCTCCGCTCCCCAAAAGCAGCAATTTTGCTTATTAACGCCGCCAGAGAGTGTGTAATAGGCCTCGTCGGCCATCAAAATTTGCTTCCAAAAATTAGTCGAGAGACTGTTTGACCGAATTCTAAGCGACGTGGATGGTCTGTCGGCAATATTATTTCTGTTAATTGTACTTTATACCTTCAAAATGCACCGCAAGCCAAAATGCTGAGCGCGACGATGATACGATACTTTTAGGTAGCGCGGTAATGATACGTCTTGATCGTTGATGAACGACATGTTGAGGTTCTCCCACTCTCCCGTGCTGAACAAAATTCGACACCAAACGACAAATAGTGTTGTCAGACGGTGCCTGTTGGCCACAATATTTTCGACTATATGCACGTTGAGTTAACACAACTGAACGACTACTTTCATTGTTTAGCGTCACTATTTCGGCGCATTGTTTCGGTGTGAAGCGATTCATGGTTAAAATTGTACTGAATTGACGTTTCAAAAACATGTTTAATCAAGTCACTCGGTTGACAAATGTCACAGTTATTCAATGTTTACATACCAATATAAAAGATGGCGCACCCTGTAGTAAGATGAAGGATTTTAATACTGTACCACGTTTGCCATAGTTCATGTGAAACTAAATTGATGTTTAGTACTTTTCGAGTACTAATCTTTAATTGAAAAAGAATAAATACCAAAAGTTGATGTTTTACCCCAATTTTTTCCGCAAGGTGGTGTGCTTCAACTTTCAATAATTTCAGAAATTTTAAAACAGGGAAAGTTGAGAGTTTCACGAAAATTTATTTTGGTGATTATGATTAAAACCTGATGATCTTTTCCATAATACATTATAACAGCGATGAACAATGAACTTAATTTGCTTTGGATATTATGCTGCACTATGATGAACTAATTTTAATTTGCATATAGCTGTTTGATTATTATCTGGTGAATTTATAATCTCGCTAAAATAGCAAAATACGCTCATAAATAATTTTTACCATCAGATACCATAATAAAACATAATATTATTATTGATTTTAAATTTTTCATAATATATTATTGGATATTATCTAATTTGCATATAAATAATTTTCATATAAATATAAATCAACAATAATTAAATACATATAAAGATTAATAACATAATAACATAGAAATAATAAATAAAAATAATGCATAGATTATTAAAATTCATTAAAAATATTTTTATTATTGTAATTAATAATTATATGCATAAAATAATAATAAATATTAAAATAAACAAAGCGCGGTTGAACAATACAATTATTTTATTTCTATTATTTTCTTCTGGGTTTCGTCGTCTTTTGATCAATCATGGATCTTTTGTTAATAAAAAAAAAACAGAAAAAAAATCTTGATCATGTTTCTAGTAATCATTTCTTCTCTCTATACACTACACGGCTAAACAAAAAAATTAATCGTTCAATTAGTTATAGTCAGGACATTATAAACGTTATAAACTGGAACTAAATTATGATACGGATTAAGTAATAGTTGTACAGAATAACAACGAATTTTTAGTTTTTAATTTTTTGTTTTTGATTAAGTTAAGCGTACTTGTGCGCGCACATGATCACACAATTAAACGATTGAAAATTAATTGTGATCGCGATGCGAGTATCAAATTTTTTTTTATTTATTTATTATACGTATAGTGATCGACCAAACAACAGGAAACTCGAAAATTAATCGAGAAGTAAATTTGCAATTTAGATGAATATTTGTTTTGGTTTCAAATTAGCTGGAATCAGGAACTAAACTATAAATTCCATGATGGATGAAATATTTATTTTGTATCTATACAATAAATTATCATCATTATGGAAATATTTGACTTAAATTAATTTTTATAATTAAAGCCTACTCGAATGGCGTTTTTTTGGTAAATACTTTTAAATTTAAAAAGCACTAAATGGTTATGTGGCCCAGTATTTTAAAAGGAGTATTTTCCAGTATTTTAAAAGGTGTGTTTTATTTCAATCCTTAGAGGGATAACCTGATTTTTTATCTCGCGTTATCCCTTGTCAAATGTTTGTTTCTGTGCTATTCCCACACTTAGTTGAATAATACTTATGTTCTTACCTTTATTTTTCATCCTCCGCATATGATTTCAATCGTAGTGGTATTATTCATAAAAAAGGAAACAAATGTCAAAGTCTATAAAAAAATATAACTTACATCAAATAAAAACAAAATACAATCACAATGTTAGTCGCCCTTTGGGATTTTTAACAGCAGATCATTTTTTAAAAAACCTTAATACATATTTTCTACTTCCGTGGGATAAAACTAAGAATTGTAACCTAAATAAAATGGTTAAACCGAGTATGGTATGTGTGTTACTTACAAGAGATCTGACGAGAAATGCAGGCTTCCTCTTCCCTAATTTAGATTATAAATTCGAGATAATTATAAATCAAAATCGCATGATATAAAACTGACTTGCAAAGTCTTTTAAACACTTACTGTTTCTCTATTGTCTATGTTTTAGGTCCCGTATTCACACAGCATCCCGGATTTTCCACATGCGTAAAAAAATTTTAGCCTAATCTTACAAGACAAGACAAAATGTATTCAATTCTACGCCATTATGGTTGCTATAGCTTACTTGAATTTTATTTTGTTTTGAGATCAACTTTTCAACCACAAATTCGAAATACCAAACTATAATTTAAATTCGTCGTCCTCCGTGTTCAACAGTTTTCAAAGGATAGGCAAAGAAGATTGTCCTCGCACCGTAAACCCTCAACAGTCCATACCCATCATGAAATGCAGTTAAGAATCGCCATGAAAACCGTAAAATTGTTCCAAAAATAACGAAAGTAAACCTAATCCACACTATCGGTACCAGCTTCACGAAGCTCATCTCCTTAAAAAAAACACAGCTTAAACACTCGTAAGATGCAAAGTGATACAAAAGTGGTTTGTAGTCAACACAAGTAGTTTTTAAAGGACTTTTTCTTGTTTTCGTTGGAATAATCGAAAGAATTGCTGCTGAACAACAATTTGACACTGCAACAGCAGTTTGAGGCAACATTAAATTGTTTGTGGTTGATGCATTCAAGTGCTCGGAAAGAACTTCAGCTTAAGGCGTATGTCAACGTGCTGCTTATAATTTTAATTAAAACTCGTTAAAAAACTATGAGATACGTACGCAATATTTCTTCTGGATTTATTAAAATTGGTGCAACGACGCTAACTAGTTTTCAAATTACTCAAGTGATTTAAAATGAAAACCGTATAGCGATTCAGTAAAATTTAGTAATAATTAACCAGACTAAACTTGTGTCTATTGTTTTACCCCCTCAATGAACATTTTTAGAAAACAATATTCTGATACTCTAATAAAACTTGACGAGTGTCCAGCGGAAGGGTTTTAAAATACAGCACACAGCTGCTCGTTACACACTCGAGCTATGTTTATTGATTGATGTGAGCAATGTTTTCATTTTACAGCTTTCCGTTCAGGGTTCCAAAACTCAAATAAGATGAATATGAGATAAATCTCAGGATCAACCCAATATGTAAAGCAATATATTTAAATATTTTTCTTTACGCCTTGGAGATAAATAATTAGCTCACAACGCATTTTCTAAGCGTGCTATTGCAAAATCGAACGTAATGTATTGAACTTCCTTTCTATGCAAGAAATAAGTCGATCAAAATTCAGGGATACCTATTTCTTGCATAGAAAGGAAGTTCAATGCATTACGATCGATTTTTGTGGGTGTATGCTGTTGTAATAAATTCATGGGTAGCCATTTCTTGCATCGGAAGGAAGTTCGATACATTACGATCGATTTTTATGCTTGTGGGCTGTTGTGATAAATTTAAGAGGTATGACCTTTATAGAGAAATATTGTTTTAAAGAGCTTCTCTTTTTAGAGGCAGATTCTGCCAATTTAACCATTCCACTATATTGTAATTTATTTTATAAAAACTTCTAGTATCACCGTCATTACGATACAATGATTTTAATCGGTCACTACAAATTAATTACAATATTAATTATTTAGTACTACACACCCCAGTACTACACAACAAAAATTCACAGAAATACAGAAAGCGTGGTGTGATGAAAACTATATTTTTTAAAGTTTTTGGGGGTTGAGCTATTTTAATATGTTGAAGTTAATTTGTAAAAAATTACAGTACCACCCCCAGTACGATACAACGATACAACAAATATTAACAGAAAATTAACAAAAATGCGATAAGCATGTTGTAACGAAACATATGGTTTTTCAAGAATTGCACTCCATAGGGGGTGTAACCAGTACCACCCCCAGCCCGATACAATAAATATTAACAAAAATACAAAAAGTGTGATGTAGCTTTGTCTAATGCCAACCAACACACGAATTGCAGAATAACGGGACTTGTAAAAAATTTTCTAACCGTGTAACAAATTTGTAATTAATTTGTAAAAAATTCCAGTACCATTTTCATTGGATTGTGTTACAAGTGCTGGTGCGGCATTAGGGTCATCCCTAAATTTCTAAGTCTTTTAAAATTAATTACACTAGCGAGCAACTAAATCGACTCAAACCTTCAGCGCTCACAGAAAGGCGTATTTTTCTGAAACTGGTTAACCGATTTTCAAAAGGCATTGTTTTTTTGAAAGCCTGATATTTTTACTTTAAAATAACAATATTTTCATGAAAATTGGTTCAGAACATTTTTAGAAGAAAAAGAATGCTGAATGAAAAGGCAACCAAAGTTGATGATTATGAAAAAAATATTGGTGATATTTAAATTACAAACAAAACAAAATGATATTTAAATTTTAAACAAAAAATTCATGCAAAACAAAACAAATTTTATTGGTTAATACTTAGTAATGCACCCCCACCCCACCTGCGTCTACAACGGTTCTCATGCAGTTCCCCATTGACCTTATTAAGGTTTTGATAAAGAATTGGGGGATCGCACCCCACTCCTCTTCCAATTGAATCTTGAGTACACTCCTTGTTTTAGTTCGTTCCATAAATGCTCAATTGGATTCATGTCTGGACCGAGGGTTCACCCATGAACTGCCGAGTGGTTCGAGCTGTGTGCCACCGGACATTATCATGTATCAATATGAAATCTTCCCCTATATATCCTGCATAGGGCTCTACACATGATCCAAGAGAATGTCCTAGATAAATGAATGATTTCCTAGAAATGATTCATTGCTATAATGAGACCGAAGGCGGCGTAGAAAATATGGGCAAAATGGTAACACATTAACACATTATACATCAAAGCGAAAGACGCTTCGGTGGCCATGTTTTATAATATTAGCGATGAAAATTAATTCCGAAACTAATCCGGTTACTACAAAATCAACCCGCAGCCGGCACAAGTTCCTACTGGATCTAGGTAAACTCTTAGCGATGCCTTCTATTAAGGATCGTGCGACGAATCCAAAAGCGATGGTCCAATTTTCATCACAATCTGGGATACAATGTATGATAGGCCACATGTTGGACGTTGCTTTGTTTGTAGATCGTTGTCATCGTGCAAGCGATCAATTTCCCATGAACATGCAGAAACAATTATGCTGAAAACAGATGTGCAAATTTTCCGCATGCAGCGCCACATACAGATCTGCACGTAAAACACATTAGCATAATTTGTTGACACTTGTGTACGACAAGCTATCGATCGGAGTGTTGTAATTTTTTTTGTTAGTTAAAAAATATGTCAATCAAAAATTAAAATGAAAAAACTTAGGGTCAAAAGTGAAAACAACAAACAATATGGCATGAAGGTAGCGAAGATTTTTAGTTTTAGTTTTTTTTCATGTGTTCAACAACGACGGATGGACAGTCAAATGAGAAATAGAGACGACGTGCGTAATTCTACATGACATGCGTCATACATGTATTTTAATCCATATACACTAGTGCATTACTAAATGTAACGAATGTACATAAACTTCAAATTTGAAATATTAAATATATTTGAACTAAATAAATGAATTTGTTTTACTTTGGCTGCTTTATGATATTTTACCCGTTATGTAAAATTATTTCACTGTATAAATTTCTACACATAACAGTGTAGGTTAAAATGTACCTTTGCAGCCCGTTTAACGGGTATTTTTGATTTTATCCTTCTTTCTTCTTATTTTTCTTCCACAAGATTTCCACAAAACCAAATTCTGATAAAGGACAGACCAATGAAGGCTAAACATAAGTTTCAGATTTGTAGCTAAATTCCAAAGTAAAAATATTTAAACTTAAAAACGAAAAAGGTACAATTGTACCTTGCCATGCACATAAAGGTTAAGGATTAGTTGGTATAAGCTTCGACCCACGGTTTTTATACCTTAATTGTCAATACTTTGTTATTTATTAAAATCAGAATTTAACAATGCGAGCGGTCAGGTGATTCGCAACGAGTGCGATGTCCGACGGATTGGGACAAATATTTCAACTGACAATCCCCCGTACCATTCCAAACACATAATACTCGTATGTATAAAATAAACGAACCATTTCAATTATATATTTTTGCGAGCTGTTCTGATGATGATCAGTGATCACGAAAAACATAATATCCTTTTGTTTTATATTTTTTTTAATGATCAATTTGGCTTAACATGCGCATTATATTCTTGTAATGCTGTAGATGGTCTTCATTAAGTTAAGTTAGAGAAACCATTATTCCTTCCTTATTTCATTTAGTTTTGTAGACCATGCGAACTTATTTATTATACATATTTCTGTTTTATTATTATTAATTAATAACAAACATTTTATTACCAACTTTTAATTATAATTATATTTTATATTTCATTTTTAATGCAACAGAAAATCGCGGGTAATAAACGTTTTAACGACTGTATATTTTAGTAGACGCGGGTTCTACAGATATTTTAGTGAAAAATGTTAAAGGCGCAATTACGCGACGACGTGATTGTATATTATTTAAACGGAGCGCTAACACAAACAAAACATAAAAGCAGCGCTTACAGCCGAAACGAAAACAACTCAAATTCAAAACCGCCTTAAGTGAATGTAGCTTTTTATATTGTGGTATTATTACATTTTATATGAATTTGATTGAAACGAAAAATTCAACCTTGTCTAATGTCATGTCACTATTTATCGCTGTATACTATATATATATATACACGTAAGATTAAAAAATAAACTTTAGAAAGAATAAATATTTAATTATAGAACATTTAAGTAAATCAAATAAAAAATTTCACAGTTTTTTTTAATAGGTCGAGTAAAAGTCTGGATCGCATTCGAGCCAACGAACTAAGAGAAATGACTTTTTGATTGGATAGCGCATGAAATTTTTAATTAAACACACCAAAAAAAAGTTTATTCTCTCGCCCACCTCACGTTGCAAGAAACTTGTCTTAAGATTTTTTTTGGTTAATTCGATGGTACATACGCAAAAATTGTTATCGTAATTATTTTACAAAGATCTAATCATTTTTTACGATCGCGCACACAAAAATAAGGAAGTACAATTTACAATTTTCTTAAAATCTTAGAATAATATTTTTTTATGGCTGCTGTTAACAATTTATTATAATTATATACCTGCGTGTACAGTGTGTGTATAGATTTAGAAAAATGTTTTGAATGGGATGACTTGCACATAACATACAAGAATTGCTCAATGGTATTTGCAAATGATCATTGATTTCATACTTACTTTGTATATACCTACACGAAATTAGAGTGGTTTTTATATAAACTTTTATTTGATATTTTGTCAGCGCTTCCTTCTTCACGGGTATACTGCGTCACCGCACCCAAAAATTTGATACAAAACTGACGTATAATACACACTTTACCAATGAACTTCAACAATTAATATTATGTAATTCCGCACTGTAATTTACAAACAATTTAAAAATTCGGTATGTCTGATAACCTTGTAAAATGGTTCAATGAATAGATGTTGCGATCCCAAGAACTTAGGAGAAATGACAATTTTCTTCTAAACTGTTCAGCATATCATAACCTAGTTATTATAAAAATCGTGGCAAATAGTGCCGAACCTTCCAAGAAAACGTGGCAGGAAAAAAATAATAGTTAAGTCATTTCTCCGTTTTTAACGGATTCTCGAGTGATCAAATTAGCATTATATATTTTATAAATATTACAGAGGCCATTTTTTTCAGATTTCCTTCAAAATTGACATTTGTGTTCGCAGATACGCAGATACACACCGTTTAAAAATGTTAAAGTTTACTACAAAAATAATGAATCTATTCGGGCTATGTCAACATAATTGACCTACAGAGGTTCCTATTCATAAAGGAATTGAAAAAATTGGAGACAATGGTAGTGTTAGTAATGTTAAGAAACCAACCCATCAAAAACGTAACCATACTGCTGAAAACATTAATGCTGTGAACTAAAGTGTGGATGAAAATCGTGAACAATCAATTAGTCGTCGTTCACAAGAACTTGGATTTTCCTATGACACCATATGGAATATTCTTTATAAATATTTGCATTTCAATTCGTATAAAATTCAGTTAACCCAAGAATTTAAACCAAATGATCATTTACTGTGTAGAAATTTGGCAAATTGAGCTTTAGAGCAACTTGAAACAGATCCACTATTTCATGAAAAAATCATCTTCAGCGAAGAAGCTTATTTCTGGTTAAATGGCTTCCTATAAGCACAATTGTTGCATTTGGAGTGAAAAAACCCACATGCAGTTCGTGAAACACGTTTGCATCTACAAAAATTAACAGTTTGGTGTGGTTTAATTGAACCATATTTGTTTGAAAATGAAAAAGACATTGCAGTTACCAACAATATAGAACGCTACAGACACATGATTAGTGATTTTTTGTGGCATGAATTAGATGATTTCGACTTGAACGGTGCAACATATACCATACATCTCATGACACAATCAATTTATTCAGAGAAAGGTTTAATGGCCGAGTAATCTCCAAAAATGCCTACCAAGATCGTGAGATGTAACTCATTTGGACTTTTTTCTTTGGGGTTATGTTAAATCATAAAAAGCCCAAATAAAAAAGTCAGTTCCAGTGAAAAGTGGTCAAAAATTGGTGTTCAGGGATCGAACTATTAAAAAAATCCAGATGTAATCATTTTTAAATAAAAATGTCATGAACCAATGTCTAAACTAAACAAAAAATTATATTGATATCTTATACCGCTTAATCTTTATTTGAAATTTGAAAGGTTTGTTTTACAATTCAACAAATTAGGATTTAAACCCCTAAATCTTGGAAGCTTTCAAGTGAGCCCACTGTTTTGATAATCATGATTGGAGATGTCGTTGCTTTAAAAATTGTATAAAGTTATGTCCGTGATTTTAGTCAACATGATGATAACTCTATTTAGGTGTCCTGAAACCATCCTGAAACTTCGGTTTGAAATTAATTTGTTAATTGAATCCAAGGTAGCATACAAGGTTGGTTCGATACATCTTAATTGTAAGGATTTGAAATATAAAAGATTTGCACTTTTAAAACCTAATATTTCTCAAAATGTCTTTAAAGATTGTGTTGTTCCTTTTACATTCACAGTAAAATACAATAATTTGTGATACATAGATGGTTGGTTAGGTGTTGTTACGAATTCTACTCTAAATGCGTACACCACTCGGTTGTCGAATGGTTAAGTAATACACCACCACGAGATATTTATTGTCGGATCAAGCATTCCTCCAATACTGATTGGGATTTGGATTTTAGAATGGCATTCCAAGTGGAGGGGAATATGCTTATAACGACGAAAGCAATTGTAAACCATTAATCATACTGGAAACCATTAATCATACTGGAACTAACAACGGTGTTAATCATCAAAACAGGGGATTTCTTGACGTGGAATGTTCGCGAATGCCACTACATGAAAGTGATTTATAATTGCAATACACATGCATCGCCAGATGCAATAAAAGAAATAACCTCGAACAGCGACAGACAAGTATACAATTGCGAGCAATTTGGGCTACATATACAGTTGTAATTTAACCAGAGTACAGTTAAAAGGTGAAACATGAATGCGGATATTTTGGAAAACAAAGTTTTGTAATTTAAATCGCTGAGTGTTTTATTTGCAAAATCGAGTACGAATCCATATCGAACGCCTGAAATTCGTAACAGTACTTTAACGGCAAGACGATGAAACTCAAAATTTACCAAGAGTATTGAATTGATAAAAAGGTCGATTGCCAAAATTATGTGCTCTAAATCATTTTATTAATAAAATATTAGTTAAATCAAAAATTCTTAATAGTAACCCAATCAGACCCACCATTTAATTTAATTTAACAAATTACAAAGTAATATTTAAACAATAAATAAATATCACAAAGCAAAGGCGAAACAATTTTTCTCCATTATCATTGGTCCGCGCAATCCGTTTGATTTGTAGTCCTCCACCTCGGCGTACACGTCTTCGCAATCCTTGCAGATTCCAATCAAATCCCATTTTAGCAATGTAGTTTGGCGGTTTTTGTAATGTATGACCAGAGATTGACATATTTTGATTAGTTTGGAAAACGCTTATCGTATCGCATATTGGTTGACTCGTCTTGTTACATCGGCATCAGGGCCGATTAGTTTTTGCAGTTCCTAGGTAACAGGACTCCTCTACATCAACAATTATTTCCAATTGTTATTATAGGTCAGGGGTCGTCATGGTTTGGGGTCCTACTGTGATAAACAGTATGATTTTTCACTAATTTTTGCAAAGGCTAAAGTTACCTTCCTTTAGGATTGGCGTGATGACACCATTATTCCCGGGGTCGAGGTTGTTATTAATAGGATTACTCAATTATGAGTGTTCTGCTGCTTTTTAATTTTGCAATTGCAGCTTTAATTCCTCGTGTTTATGATGTGCTGCGGTGGCAATGTTGCGGTTAGGAACAACTCTTTATCTTTGTCCTGTCATAAAGTGTCCTTCTACATTGATCGGAGTGGCCGTTCACAAAAAACAATTCTTTTGATTTCGAGATTTTTATACGATTACCTTTATACGATTTTTCACAAACCCGGTGGACACTTATTTTTTTTGTCATCCTAAAACTCATTTTGTGTGGCTGGATCTTGCAGGTTGATATCGTTATACTTTCGTATACATATGTTTCTGTTGATGATGAATATCTGCTGGTCGCATCCTAATTGCACAACTAATAAATCATTAAGCATTTATTCGTTATCATTCCTACTCTCTTAGTGAGCGATTGTATTTTACTCGCAAAACAAGTTTGTACTCCGTTAAAGATTTTTCTCGTGTTTGGAGTTAGTAAAACTCCGACTTCTTTTGCATGGGTCTGGAAATCTCCTTGCAATTTTTCGCTGAGGCCCAGTATTTATAAATTGAAGTCAAAAGAGAAGTAGAAGTTTTGTTGCTAGGCCATTTCTAAGGTTAGATTCGGTTTCTTGAGAAGATTTGTTTTACTACTGGGATACTAATCCAGTGCATCCTTCTTTTCCACATGCTAGTCACTTACTGGCGATAAACACATTTAGGGATCCACTTCGCTTGCGGCAAGACAGAAATCAGCTATAAGCCACCCTAACATGGTAAATAAACGCTTGAATTTTGATTAGGTTTAATGCACCAACGGCCCACCCGACACATGAAATCACGAAGTGTAAGAGGATTTCGATTGTTCCACGTAAAAACACCGCCTGTCTGAATTAGTGTTATCCAGGTGCACTGCAAAGAGATTCGAGGTTAGGAGTTGGCCCCCCGTTAATTTTCTATAAAACACTAAAATTCAAAATCCCCAATTTATTTTAAATATATCAAAACGTAAATTCAAATTTTACTAAGGTGCTGGTTTTCTGAAGTGGTATACAGTCAGATCGATGTCTATCTGGCAAATTATTGAATTAAAACGAAATTTACCGAAAAAATATATTTCACAGCAACATAACCCCATCATAACCTTACCAAATCCAATCTAAACGTAAAACTAAATACAAAGGGTCAGAGCTCATTAAGAAAATTTGGAATTTCGAATCATTTTATTGATTATCGGAAACAAAATTTTGCCCCTAGACCTTAACAAACTTACTCTGCCTTCACGTTCAATTTTACTAGATTCTGAATCCATCGGATTGGCACAGTAAAATCAATGCCCGTCCTTCAAAATTATGAATATAAGTAGTTAGGTGCAGTTGTTCGGTTGTACGAAAACAGTCGCGGAATTTTTATTTCTCAAGGTAAAAACATCATTTCCAATTATTTAATCTAGCCTAGGATCATGGCGTTTGAACTTCCGCTTTGTAAAATCACTTGAAGAAAAATGTTTCCAAGGCATATTCTGGAATTATAAAATATTTTATTGACAAAGTATGTAGATATTCAGAACTAAATCCAGCAAAACTACAAATTAAATTTAAGGTACAGGCAAAGAGAATAACAGTTCAAGAAAGACATTTTCATGAGCAGAAAATTTGTATTAAAAAGTTATTGAGAAAATTCTCCTCCATCTCACACTGTTCTCAAGATAAAACACAGGCATTTAGAAAAATGCCCTGTATAATTTATAAGCATTCCGAATTTCGACTCGCAATAAAAGCTGCGTAGTACATAACAACAACAATATTTCGGTTCTTATCGTTGCGTTGTACATATCGAGCAACACAAATATCGACCATTATAGTGACTATTATGGGTGACTGTAATCTGATGTATTCACAGCATTTTCTACTGACGAAAGCATATTGGCTATTGGACTGACTATAATTTTCTTCAATCTGGTAAAAATTTGAATGAGATCGTATCACTGTTTAAGGAATGTTTTAAGGCTCGTATTGATTGGAACGTTCTGTCGAAGAAAATTAAATCACGAATCCACGAGAAATGTCGAAATGTTTGCTTGATACCGTATAAAAGCGAAGAATTCTGATTTTAGAACAGCACGTAAGGAATTTAAAATTCTGAACAGTAGAATTTAACTTCTAAAACGAAAGGCTTATGGAACTTTATTAATATTGAAAGAAAAGTGGGCAGGACTCCCTCTACCATGAACTATCAGACATCCTCTGTTAAACTTCCCGTCGATATTTGCAAATTGTTTGCTAGTTTTTTCGAATTGGTTGTCATCTCTCCTTACAGTGCGCTAATCATTGTGATTTCAATCAATTTTCATTTTCTGATGAGAGGAAGTTTATAATTGTTTCTCCAATCATGACATTAGTAAGAGTGCTGGATACAATGGTACCACCACCAATTTTTGTACTTTCACTTTTAATGAAACACACTTCTTTCCAGATCGTTAGAAATTATCAATCCTGCATCCCATATTCAAATCTGGTAAAAAAATGAAAATAGTAGCTAACGCGGGATATCTGTTATCTCCACTATCCCCACTAAGTGTTGGAATGTTGAATCCATGTACATTGACTGTTGTTTCATTGTTCCCCATTTGGGTACGTTCAATTTTCATAATTATAACGAAAAAGTCCGTAAATTTCCGAAAAATTACCAAGCCACGAAGTTAGTGTAACAGACGAAAGCAGTCAAATTTTGCAAAAATACGCCACATACCTAAACGGATCGTCAGAATGTAAACGCAAATTCTGTGGAGCAAATCCTGGAGATTTTGGCAAATAGCCACCTACATAATGTAATATATCGAAGCTACTCAACTTCGAATAGCTTCGCATGTATATGCGGATCGTCAGGGTGCTTCATTTTGGCCCGTTCATTTTTCATAATTTTAACGAGAAAGTTCGTATATGGAAATTTTATGGCACGAATCCTTTAGATTTCGGCACATAGCCACCAACATACTGTAAAATGTGAAAGTTGCTCAATTTCAAGATAATACTCAACATGTCTAGGCGGATCGTCAGGTTGCCTTGCCTTGGTTCTTTCCTTTTATGATAATTATTTATATTTTCAGCCTTTTTCGTTGAATTGAAAAAAATGGGGCACCCTATGCCTATCCGCATAGACATATGACGTATTGTTTTAAAATTGGACTGCTTTCATCTATTGAACTAAATAGGTGGATATGTCAACATTTCTAGGGTTTTCCCCACATAATTTCCATTGTCGGACCTTCATTATATTAATAATAAAATGATCGATTCAAAGTGGAGTACCCTGGGGATCCGCTTAGACATTTGGCGTATATTTTCGAAATCAGTCAACTTTCATCTATTGCACTTTGTAGATAGATTGCTATGTGACCAAATCTCTATAATTCGCTCCACAGAATTTCCATTTATTAAGTATTGTATTTAATTTTGATAAAATGAAATGGCACAATAGAGAACCGCGACTATAAGGTCTATGCTTTTCTCAAAATTTGATAGCTTTCATCTATTGCACTATTTAGTTGATTATGTGCCAAAATCTCTAAGATTCAATGTACAGATTTATCATATTCGGACTTTTCTTGTTTAGCGTACGATTTTCAACAAAAAATAGTAGCGGTTACAATCTTAAAAATATTTGTTACCCTTGCAGGAGCTTTCAAGGTCACCCCAATGCAAGGAAAGCAAATACCACCAGATAATAGAAAACTTAAAATTTGAGATAATTTTTGGAATTTTTTTAGAATCTTCAGTGTCGTAGGTTTACCCATAATCAAACTTATATTTTCATCCTCCAAGTCTCTCAATGAATGATCTCACCAGCACACTTAGTATAGCATTTATGCTTCACGCTTGTTGAATATGCAGCTCTCCGTTAAAATTGATACTCCTTCTTTAGTTTACAGTTATTAGTGAAAAAAACCATATTGATGTATTGAATGCTAAGCATTGAGCTTACACCGCGAGCAAATACACCACGACCCGGTAATTATTTTCTATTTGATGACCAATTCTTTTCTCTTAGTTTTAATATGCTCTTTCCGTAGCTTGGTTTCGAAAGTCAAGCTGTGCTATTTAGCTGTATTTAAAGAGTTTAAGAATTGGACTTCAGTTTACATTTTAGTTTCTGAAAGTCACGTGACTCAATTTTGCTTAACTTTTTAATTACTCAGTGCGTTAATTGAATTTTGAAGTTTGGATAGTCGGCCCATCTGTTAATTGATATACGCATAGTCACCCGCACGCAGATACCTTAAGATTAGCATTTTATAGCTCCAAATTAACCCTCTGGTAGCTGACTAACAAGAAACTCTTGTCTATATGAAATTGTTTAGTATTTAAATATTCTGTATCACCTGTAAGACCAAATCAAAATATGAATGTCCAAACGAATAGTTAAGTTTTTCATTCCTCACATGTTGTCCCAAACATATATGGGCATTTGTTACTCGATCATAAGATACAATCAATTAAATTGTAAAAAAATCTCAGTATCCGGAATTAATCAAACATTTGTTGTCCAAAAAGTAAACGTATGCACTCGAATTAATCGTCTAGAATCGTCAACCAACAATATTTCCATCCGTTCCCACCATCCACTTTAAACAATAATTTTAATATTACAAAAAAAAATTATTGATATTTGGGAAGTGAAAACAGAATGATCCTTATCGCGGTTAGACCTGTAGAAAATTGAAAGTGATTAAATTTTATGATAATCTTGATACAACCGAATCCTTATGTTATGTAAATATTATGTCATATTTCTCACGATATTCCCATTCCCTTTTACTTGAATCGTTTTAAAATAAATTTGATCATTAAAACGTTTAATCGAATTATAATACAATAAAAACTATCGGATTCCAATAGACAAAATTTGTATCCTTTTTAACTAGACACACACACACACACATATCAACACAATAAACATAAATAAATCCTTTTTTTGTTCATCTTATTTATTATAATGTTGTTATTGTTATTTATTTTTTGTCTCTAAATTCACCTGTTGACAATACAATTTTGTTGTTGTTATTCTGTGTTATCCTTGTGTATATCCTTGTGTTGTTAAAAAGTCGTGTGGCTTTTCCATTTTTTTTTTTGGTTATTGTTATTTATCAAATTACAAAACAAACACAATAGAAATAGACGGCAAAACAGAGCAAAAAAGGAATCAACTTTATGTATAGCAAAAAAAGGATACGATAATTTTTTTTTATAAATTAATTTTCTTTTCGTTTTACTCTCTGGCATGATGGTGAAATCCTTTATTTTTTGTGTGCAGAAGAGAAATTTATTTTTTTGTATTTAATGCGATGTTTTGTTGTGTATGTTCTTCCTATATATATTCGCACTATATATCGAGTTGAGAAAAGGCAAGTGAAATATGTTTTTGGTGAAAGGATAATTAAGTGGGTTGATTTACTTATTTCGTTTTATATGATTTTTTTATGCATCCACATCCAATTACCTTATATCAACGAACGTTTTTTTTCTCAATCCACATGTGATTTTTATTAAGTATTAAAATTTAACATGTGGCTTTACTCGGAAGTTAAATAATCTTTTCAACCGTTGTGGTAGGATGACAAATATGTATGTGGGAAACAAAATCTGTTTACAAATTCATTCACGCATATAATCGATTTGACAGTGGCGGGATGATCATTCAGGAAACGTCAGTATTTACGTACACGTCTGTAATTTGTTCGATCGTATTTCTAAACGCTCCTTTTCAATATGTAATATACCGCATGCGTGTGAAAATTAAATTAATTTATTTCCCTTATGCCTTTTAACTTCTAATTTTTAGTAGTTTTGAATATTTAAATTAGTGGACAACACCTTTTTCGTGGTAGCACGACATTTTACCGAAAACGACGAGTCATCGAAAACGATACGCACGATTAATTGATATTTCACCAAAAACAACAATTCACTGAAAACACAATTTACCGAAAACGAAAATATACCGAAAACGACAATTCATTAGAAATCTAAATTTCTAGTTGGAAGTACTCCAGAACTCTAACGAGAAAATAATTTTAGAATTCAATATCCATCCTACATACCAAATTTCATAATGCTCGGCTAAGAAATGTCTAGTTCCTTTCCTGTTTACAATATTCCAGGACTTTTTCCAAAAATAATTTTTAATGACATTTCCATCCGTCATTCAAATTAGGCAATATCATGCCCGAGAAAATTTTACTAATTTCTTTACGCATCGTTTATCGAAATTACAAAGGTCTGATTATAAATTTAATTTAATTTAAAAAACCGCTAAATATGGTTTAAAAAAAATTCAATAATCATAATGACAAGTCAAAGATTAAAATATCTATAAACAAATTTTAAAGATTTTGAATGTCGTCGTTATTACAAGCCATTAGATTTTATAAACCATAGCAATAAAACCCATGAAACATACAGTGCTACAAATTTTAAAATATATGCCAACAAACCATCTAACAGTGGAAATATTTACATTGGATCTCCCTCTCTCATTTAGGCCTGTTTATTATATATGGAGCCTACGGAGCCTGAACCTACGTAAAGCAATAAATTAAAACCATCCTATCACGACAAAATACCAAATGACTATACGGGTCGATAGAATGCCTCATCTTTGATCATTCAAATTATCATAATTATAACGGAAATTTTCGAAAATGGAAACTCTAACGAGCTATTGCTGGAGATTTAGGCACATAGCCGCGCCTACTGCAGTCGATGAAAGCTATCCAATTTTGAGAAAATATGCCCCATGTCTATGTGGATCGTCAGAGTGCCCTATTTCGGCCCGTTTCTTTTTCATAATTATAACGAAAACGATCGAAAATGGAAATTCTATGAATCGATTCTGGAGATTTTGGAACATGGCTACCTATTACCTCGCCTGAAAAGTTCCCGATCTGACACATAGATGGTGCCACAAATTTAAAACCCATATGATTTTTAAATTTTCAAAAACCTTCAAATGATACCTTTCGATCATTCAGTTTACAAGTTACAGTTGTTTTTGTGACGCTACTTTTGTTAATTTCCAAACAAGGGAAAAAGAAAATTTCGTGTGTTGATTAAACACTGTTTTTTGATGCAGAAAAATATCGTTCAAGCAAAGCTGACCACCACCGATAATGCATTACGCTCTAGACGCCCAAATGAGGCTGTGACTCCAGAAGACATAAAAAATCCACGAAACTGTTTTGCGAGCCCGTAAAGAAAAGTTGTGTGAGATAGCTGACATTATAAAGCTATCAATGGAACGTGTTGGTCATATTTTGCACGAACATTTGTTCATGAGAAAGCTGTGTTCGAAGTGGGTATCGCGCTTGCTCACAATGGATAACGGCAACGCGTCGATGATTCCGTGCGCTGTTTGGAGCTGTTTAAGCGCAATAAAAAGATTTTTTATGTGGTAGCGATTATTACTTGTTTGCAGACCTCAAAAAAAAGCTCCAGGGAAAGAGATTTGGCTCCAATGTAGAAGTGATTACCGAAACTGGAGCTTATTTTGCAGGCAAAGATAAATCTTTCTACAAAAAAGGCATCGAAATGTTAGAGAGGCGTTGGACTAATTGTATTGCTTTGGAAGGAGATTATGTTGATGAATAAAATGTATTTTTCCTAAGAGTAGGCGCCCTATTCAAAAAATTATATTCAAAATTTTAACTCATAAATTTTCGCCAAATTTTCCATTCACCTTAGCTATAAAAAAAAAACCGAAAGTATTGGTTACCTGTGAAAGTTTTTGAGATATTAGGGATAATCTGAAACTTAGTTATTTGGCCACAAAAAATCAAATTATTACTTAGAGAATTATAAACGGTAATTTCTTCTAATTTTCTTTTGAAATTCGTAAGTTTCCGTAAGTAGCCTTCATTGTCTCATTTCAGAACCTTGTTCAAATTACATAAATTTAGAATTACCTTACAGACCTCCGATGCCAATTTTACAATTATTTCTTATTCAATAAGATTAGCCTTTAAATTAGCCGAGTTCTCTCCAGCTCAAAATCCATTTTAATCATGTTGAATATGGACCGATACCAGAATTTCATCTAAAATTTATGCTCAAATCAGTCTATAAACCAAATTCTATGTCAAGCATTGGTTATGACATAGCCAAGTTTAGTCTAGCAGAATTTTGCCCAAAACTCACTTTAGTATCCCTAACGAATACTACTAATCAAATTTCATCAAAATTCAAAGTTCATTCAACTTGTCAATTTAAGCAACACTGTTAAGGTTTCATTCCGCTGATGGTGTGTTTTATTTTGTAAAAAGTCGATACAAAGTGAAAACAAAAATTTCCGCTGGACATAAAATAACAAAAATTCTCGTTAGTAATAGTGCTACCACTTGTGGCGAGTAGCATAACCTCTTATTTAATATTTTTGATATTTTTAATGAGAAAATAAGTGCTGGAACCAAGCACCATCCAGTATAGCGATTCAGTGCAATTTAGCCAAGATAAACTAAACTAAATTGTTGAGTTTATGAAATTTCTCTAAACATTTCACACATAGAGAAAAACCTAAATTCTTAACAATAACATTGCCATATATTATGCAAAAGCTAAATTTCATTATGTTAAGTACATAAAGCAACACACTAACCTTATCGACTCGTACAAGTTAACATTCAATGCCTTCAAACATTCCTAATTATTAATATTTATTTATTATTACGAGTATCAATGTTCAGACTGTCTCATGTCGAGTCTTATGTTATTAGCTGATTAGCATTAATAGTGCGTGAAACAAACCCAGTTATATTAGCAGAGTAAAACACCGATGAAAATACAAAGAAGCATACAACAATATCCTCAGAGCTCGGGTATTGGCCTTTAGTTTGACATAACTTTCAAACCATTTATTATGTGGATCGGAAATTCAATATGCCTGGAAAATGCCGCTACATATGGAGCGATTTTTGAAGAAGTGCCTTAAATTACAGCAATTTTTTCAAATTGCTTTTTAACAAAACGTTTAGCTACACAAGTTAATGAAAAGTGTAGCTACACAAAAATAGCGAAGTGTGTATGAAAACTGTAAATAACAAACCTTTACTAGAAAAGATCATCAATAATGTACATTTGATGCAGATATCGGAACTAAATTTTATCATAATAATTCTAGTCTAGATGGGATTATTAAAAAAATTAAGGCCAATTAAAAAAGTCTCAGAGATGTTATCAAGTGTGCACATATGTCGTCTAACAGTGAACAAAATTAACTATTCCAAACAATTAACCACATTAAAATAAAAATATTTAAGTAGCTCCACACAAGTTTCAAAGCGCAAATCTCTGAGTTTTCTGGTAGCGGCCATAGTATAGAAGATAATTTGACGAATATGGGAATTAAAAAATTGTCGTGGAGCAACCCTAATATTTTTATTTTTACTTGCTACACTATGGCTACTTTCAGGAATTTTAGATATGTTAACAGGTGTGTCCGTATATCGCTTAATATTGGATGGATTCAGCTGCTCGTAGCAGTTAACCATATTAAAATAAAAACTATTGGGGTGTTTTCACAAAAGTTTTAATGTGACAATTTTTGGAAAAACTCAAATTATCGTCAACACTACGGCCGATTCCAGAAATTTCAGACATATTACCAAGTATGCGCATATATGTAATGCTCCACGATAGAAAATTAAAATAAAAGGATTTGAGGTTGCTCAAGGATAATTTTAAAGCCGCTAAATTAAATAAAAATTGTATTCCATTCGTCAAATGGCTACACTAGGGCCGATTGCAGGAATCTTATAAATGTTACCAAGTGTGGACATATATCTTCTAAAAGTGGAAGGACCGTTCTGTTAAAAATACTTAACCACGTAAAACGAAAATAATTTGGTGTTGACCCACGATAATTTTTAAATCGATAAATTTAATGAAAATTCTAATATTCTTCAAAATACCTGCTACACTATTTTGTGATTTAAAAATAGAGTGGAGCCACCTAAAACATTTTTATTTAAATGTGGTTAACTGTTTTGAACAGCTTATTTTGTTCACTATAGTAGACGATATTTGTATCTACACTAGGTAACATCTCTGAGATTTTTTAATTGGCCAATCAATTTGTTTAATAACCCCAACCTTTAGGCTAGAATTATTCTGATAAAATTTGATCCCGATATCTGCATCAAATACACATTTTTGGTGGTCTTTTTAGTAAAGGTTTCCTATTTACACTTTTGTTGTTAGAACCCTTTTCATTAATTTGTGTAGCCACACTTTTCGTTGAAAAGTTCACTTCTGTCATGAAAACCCATCTGTCTTACTTTAAACTTGTCAAATTCTATTTCCCTCTACTGATGTTGATGTAAGCAAGAGAAGCTTGAGAACACTTATTTAAGTAATTATCGAAGCCCGCTTCAGGAGTCCTAAGTATCACAATCGTTGTAAAAATCACTGCACCCGTTCGCGCAATCTACATCGGCATAATATGACGCCAATTTATGTATAAAACCATACCAACCATAGTGTTGAGAGACAAACAAATACAGTCAATGAGTACGGACCATTCATTAAAATTCAAGCAAAACTAACCATCAATTGAATTTTGGTCTTTAGTCTTATTCTAATCATTCGTCGAAATCAGAAAAGTATACACATAGAGTCATAAATCATAAAGATTTTAAGCAAGGTAAGAAATCATTTGTCTTAAAGTCATAATTATTAATTTTTTTTGTTAATGGAACAGGTGTGAGATCTCTCATAATTTCAGGAAATTTTCAGGAAAATAGAAACCCCATAGCTGAGATAATTTTAAATAATTGTGCATAGTTATATATGCATATATGAACGAACACTTACCTTTATGACATAATACATAACTGAAAATGTATAATTAACTGTTAAACGATGTGTATGACTTATTAATTAACATAGGGTTGAATCTGTTAATAACATGTTCCAATTTTTGCAACAATAATAATCATCATTACTGTTATTACTTTTAAATATAACAATAATAATAATTATACAATACGTAAGGTAAGAAATGTTTAATTGTAAAAAAAAATCACAAAATTGTACATAAAAGTTTTAATGTATATGAAACGCCACAGGTGATCGCAGCGATCGTGAAATACAAAAGTTTAAAAAAATATTGCTGCAAAGAATTTTAACAATTTTCTTATTATTATTCGTTTTAGCCAATGACTTTAATTTGACCCCTCATCTTATGAATAAAATATTAAATATGAATTCTGTTGATTTATATACGGTTGGGGTACACATCGAACGCGTATGGGGTAAAAAATGGTAAATAAAGGGTTAGGCGTGGCTAGATTAAATAAACTTCGGATAATTCTGTAGATACACATTAGAACAGTATCCTTGAAGGGATTATTTTATCTGCTTAACGACATCGGTACAAAAATGGTTCATTCTTGAAAAACATTAATATTGACCTGGACCGTTAAATGCAACATGCAATCTTATATTTTTGTAAATAATAAGATTGTGTTAAAAGTTAAAACGTCTTCATTTTCTTATTTTTCGGTTGATCAGACCGCCTAAGGAGACACACAAAATGTAATAATTGAACATAAAAAAATGGTTGGTTTCACGATTATGATCGCAGATCGTGTGTTTTAAATGTATGTCTTGATTTAGGCAAATAACGGAATTCAAAAGGGACCACTTTTAGTCGTTTCTATTTGACGGTCTCATCAACTCATATAAAATCAATAATTTTGAAACCTCACCCGAAAATTTACTTTCTTCCGTGTAAACTGGAAACAGGTGATCTGAAATATTTATGTTGCTTCTTTTACTAACCTAACTGTAATAGGTAAAATATTATAAAATTTATTTGTGAACTTTCGTATTATCATTTTTTTTAAATTTTATGTCGTTCATCTTGAGAAGATTACAAATAAATTAAAATCACATAATTTGGAAGCTTAAACAGTAAATTACGTAAATTTACATTTATCGAGAACATTAATTTATGACCGAATATATACGCATACGCATCTTTGAACAAAAATATTTTATCATTTTCTTATCCACCGCTAGCTCACCAATCGAGGTAGTTGCTTAATTTAAACAATAACAGGTAAATGTAAGATTATGCATGCGATCTGTATGATTTATTAGAGCACTTTAAATTATTCGTTGTGAAAGGTCAAATTTAAGTAAAACCGTTTGGCATATTTTACACAAAATTTAGTGAGCAAGGTTAGTCACGTATAAATAATTAAGTGTCAGTTAGCTTCTAGAACTTATGACCTACGTAACTTTCGGCTTACGTATCAGTAATATGGAAAGGTGATATAAAAACGGAAAATAAATTCGGCCACTGACATTCAACGAAAAACATTTGCGGAGGTACTTTACTCTAATTAATTGTAGGAACCGGAATCCAGTGAAATAACTGAAATTGTTCCATTTCTAATTTATTTTGATCTGGGTTAACCACAAATTTCGGAGTTTGTTCAACAACTTTGATCATCACTATTACACTATTGCAATTCATGAATCGCTTATGACCATGGTACACAATCAAGAAAATGTGATAGATGAGAACGGAACAGAAACGATATACATACACCGTTGCATTGAAACTCTCCCCCAGATGGATATGAAAATAAAGTGGTCATGTACCACGAACACCACGGTTTTCCTATAATATTAGTGATAAGGCATTCGCTGAAATAATAAGAGAAATCATCGACCATTTTAATGCTCATTTACGAACAATGGTTACGAGGCTGCAATACAAATACTGGGGCACTAAATTTTGAGATGTACTACATTTTTATCATTCTCGCCTGATGGTGGCAATAAGCCTTAAAACGGAAAATTTACATAAATTCTTTAAAAAATGACCATAGTACAGTTGAATACAGTACTAGCGCCACATTGCTACTCCACACACCACTACATAAGGTGAAAACTCTGCAAGTAAGGAATCGCCGCCAACTCCAACTATTGGAGTTTTAAATAACAAGGTTCAAAATAAATAACATTACGTTCATTCAACCTAAAACTAAATCTCTAATGTTGCAATATATTACAGACAGTCACCAAACTCATCTTACACGTAATTCTAGATACATCAGTTGTGACACTCATGCTTTATCAAATATTACTAGATTAGGATCGAGAAATCTCGCCTAGCGAATTTTTTGAAGTTTTTAAATTTTCGATTTCCAGGAAATTTTTAACCTAACCCAAAATCTAAGAACTGCTATTAAATCAAGTACCAAGCATATTAGGAATATTGTGTTCGTTTAGGAACTACTGAAAAAATTAGGGGTTTTGTGATATTTTCGACGAGTCAAAACAATTAACTTCCGAAACATGAAATTTTGGAAACTTCAAAAATTACACCAATTTTTAAATCGGGCAAACGAGATTACATGCTACAGATGAATATCAACTACATCATCAATTCCAAAATTGTTTGAATTAGTATTATGCATAAAAACTTTCAGCACAGATTTATGCCTGGCCGATCCACATCAACTAATTTGGTAGAATTCACCAGTAAAATAATTATTGAGATAGAAAACCATCATCAAGTTGATGTAGTGTACACGGATTTTTTGTAAAGCATTTGATTCGATCTGCCATCAAAAAGAACTCCAAAACGTTATTAAAGTTACGTCTGGTGTTCCCCTGGATCACACATCGGGCTGTGGAGATAATCAAAAACTCAAACGTGCTCATATTTGCTGATGGCGTGAAAATTTTTTGAACTGTTAATGCAATGCTAGATACGAAGAAACTTCAAGAAGACATCGATAGATTAAGTGAGTGGATCGAAACTCGCTTTACTTAAATATTAAAAAATACAAAATCATGGCTTTCCATCGTAAAAGAAATCCGTTAGTTACTTCATACAAAGTCAACAACGAAGTATTGCAAAGAGTCAATGAGATTATAGAATTAGGTGTTACATTTGTCGTAAATGTCAGTTCCAATAGGCATATTGAAAATTGTTTTGCGAAAGCGAATGCCATGTTTGGATTTGTTAAAAGATGGACAGGTGAATTTAAAGATATTCAAACCTTATGTTCACTCTATTTCGCTTACGTTCGATCTCAACTCGAGTACGCTGTATCGGTCTGGAATCCATACTATGTTGTGCACATTAATAGAATTGAAAGCATTCAAAAGAAGTTTCTGATTTTCTTGCTAACGAAAAGTGACTGGGGTTGCGACCAGAATTTACCATTCCATGAAAATATCGCTCGGTTACTTCCGTAACCTTTTGCTTGGTCACATTGATTCAGCTTACATTTTGGAAAACATATCAATTCATGAGAACATTCCGAAACCATGATTTAGCACTAGAACACCATTCCACAAACTAGGGAGAAAATAACCCCATTAATAGTTGTCTAAATCTTTCAATAACGTCGACGACCTATTTAACTTTAATTTATCAAAGGACAACTTCAAAAATATCCTTAAGAATTATTTTTTAAATTTTTAATTGTTAAATCAAATTTTGATTTACATTTTTGTGTTTTAAAGTTCTTTATTTGAATTTTTAATATTTCTGTTTTAAATTAAATTATCTGAAATCATGTACATGTAAATCACAGAATAGATTTCTTTAAATAAATAAATAAGAAACATTTTAAATTAAATCAAACATCCGCAAGCAACCAAGAATTTGAGGAAGTTTCATCACTTCTAACAAACAACAGAATACAAACCATTAATTATGTGCGCGATTTTTTTTCTTCCACCTGTAAATCTTTACAGTTTTTTATTTCAATGAATTGTTTTTTAATATTTATTAGTTGCGGTCACCAACATCATCATCTTCATTGTGAAAGAACATAAGAAGTATAATGACCATGTGTTTAGATTAGAGTTAATACTAAATGACTTTTAAACGGCTTTTCTCGAGATCAATATTTTCGAAATTGAGCTTTACATAATGGGAATTGCTTTTAATATTTCCATTTATAAATGTAAGATTTTGATTGAGCTTCCCAACTCCCATTATACGATTATTGTAAACAAAACGATTTTTTATTCGAAATTAAGTTGTTTGATTTAATAATTGGGCAGTATTGTGAGTTGAGGAATCCAAATGGGCGCGCTGTGTAATTATTGAGTCCGCGTACGAGTATACCATCCAACAGCTTGTTAGTTATAAGACGTTTTGTTCGACGCACACATTTGTATTCGTTTTGTTTTCTAGTTCATAATTAATACCAATATAATATGTTTGTTTATAGGTTGTCGAAACCTTCTAAATATTTTACAAACAATAATCAAAAGTGGATTGTAAACTATCTGACATCACTACTTACACTATAGCAATACATAGACGAGTATAATCTTAATCGGATTACATGATTTCGAATAAAGAAAAATTATTGATTAAACGAGTAATTATTTTAAAATTGTTTAATCTTAATGACATATGTATATGAATTTTTGCGATCGAATGATCAATATTGATGATTGATTTAAGTAATGACAACCAAAATTGCTTTCACTTTGCCTTTCAACTTACCGATATCAATGAAACAGATCATTTATTATAAATATCCAGGCCAGGCTATCTAAAATATTCATATACATGATAACATTTTTTTGTGTGCCCCATTTATGCATGCACAATCCAATTTAACGCGTGTGATTTAAATCTGTATCCAAAACCAAACTAAAATTTGTTATGTAACCATCAAAATTAATAAAAGACGATAAACCATACCTGTGTGTACACGTATATATATATATTAAATATATCACATATTAGAAGAATAGAAAATATTTCCTGTAATTTCTATAAAAATGAAACCATATCAAAAAGGACATTATAAAATCCCGGAAACCGGAAATAAAAATAATATAATCTGCAAATAAACAATCGTATTAGAATTTTTCTATTGAGTCCTTAAAATTCTTTGTACTCACCAAATAATACGCCTATCATATCCCGTACATACTACAAACATACGTCGTTATAAATAAGTTGATACACGAAAGAATTTTAAAATTTCGAGATCATGACCAGTCAATGTACATATATACGAGTAAACAAAATAGATCATACTCGATCATAAAAAAAACGTGATCGCCAAAACGTAAACGATTAATTTACAAAAATATAATTTTTTGACAGTTAAAATGCGGGTTCGCTGTATACATGATCATGATTTTGTTACTTCACCATCATGATCGTCTTAATATCTGTGTAGAGATCTAAGATCGATCAGTTTGTTGTTGATTCTTCACCTGGTATTTGACCGAAAGGAAATTTATTTATAGTTTGATGCATTTTTGAAGATTTATAATCGATGGACGATTTGTTATGTGTTATATACATGATCGTGTGCATGTACACTTATAAAAATAATAATTTGTGTATGTTACGCGGTTAATGTTCATATTTGGTTGTTAATTGCGTAAATATCAACAATATAAAAGTTGGTATGAGACTCTAAACGAAATTTTTGATATTGTTCTATGCTTAGAACCGGAGCAAAACATACATTGTGTCTTACAAGCACCTAAAGTTGAAAAAACACTCAAAATTTTAACTTTCATAATAATATTTAAAAATTCCTAATAAACACAAATATTTCTACATTATTAACTAGAATTTAATAATGTTAAAATTTGAAAAATTTATGCTGGAGATATACTCGACGTTATTCAAAAGCTTCAAAATGTCAAAAACAAGCTTACGAGTGTAAACTCAGTATATGAGTTCACGTTTTTGACATTTCTTTAACTTTTGACTTTGTTCTTATTTTTTTATTTCTTTCATTTTTTGGGAAATAATAAAAATTCAATCTATAAAAATTTTTAATTTGAAGCAAAACGCGTAATTGACTTTTTCAAAAAGTCACAATGGTAGCGAAAATAAAACAAAAATTGGTTAATTATTTCATAAAATTTCTGTAAGATGTCACTTTAGTACTAAGCAACAAAAAGTTCAATCAACTTTTCTAATTGCTTCAGTACAAATTCTCATAGTTTAAGTTTTTCTTTTTACTTAGTCACGTCGGTCGCGTCGAGTATATCTGCAGGGTTAAACACAATAAAAGTCGCACAAGGGTAATCAACGTGGTTCCGAACTAGTACTTGATCTAAGAAAGCAATCTTAGTTGGCCACGAGTCATCGCATACAGGTGATTGAAGTGGTCCTGAATTAGTATTTGATGTATGGTAAGAAACCAATCTAAATCTCGGAAATGTTTGACATTTTTGTTATTCGAGAGAACATCATTGAGGGTAACACAAAATTCCTAAATGTTTGAAATTATTTAACTTGATCTCTACGGATCGCACAGCTGTAATTGAGGTGGTTATTAATTTCAAGTTAGGAACCAATCTTACTTAGTCACATGCTCGGGAATCTCTAACATTTTTATTATTCAAGAGAGAATATCATTGATTGTAATACTAAATCTCTAACCATTTGAAATTAATTAATTCGGCCATTACGGATCGCAATAACTCAAATCTCAGATATTTTCGAGCATGTGACTAAGATAGATCAGATTCTTTCATAAAATACTAATTTAGAACTGCTTCGATCATCTCTGCGCGATCGGTAAAGAGATTTTTTTTTAAATTTTTTATTTATGATAACAATAACAATTATTTTACAAAGTAACTAGTCATTTCTAACGACCAGCGTTTGAGTCTGACAATATAATCATATAGCACTACCATGTATTCTTTACATTAAGTGTTGTTTTCTTTAATTTTACATTATACGAACTATTCAGGCAATTCAAAAGGTTTTAATCTTTTGAGTCTTCTTGTGGCACTCTCTTGATGAAGTAGTCTTGCAGCATTGATGTTACGGTGTTGATAGGGCCACTCCTAGTGTTTTTGAGCACACTTTACTTCACTTGTGACTGTGTCCATTCCGAGATCTCTATGAAGGTCACTATTACGAGTGGGGGGGGAATCATTGAACTATCTGTCAATATGCCCAAATGAGCTTGACCAATTGTTTTTAGAACTTAAGATTATTATGAATGAATAACTGAGAATTTCGTCCTATTAACCAGTAAAATTTTTTATATTTTAGTTGAAGCTGTTCTGCTTTCTTTTTGACGTGTGCTCTCCACTTTAACTTTGTATCAATGTTCATAACAAGGTATTTTGCTTAGTTTGCATATGGTACGGAAATATTATTGAGAGCCACAGGTAGTGGTTCTATTAATCTGTTAGTGAAGTTAATGTGCGTAGACTTCAATTCATTTAATTCTCTACTTGGCCAGCAAGTCTTGGATACTATTTATGACTATTTGTAGTTTGAATGTGACTTCACCGATTGTATCACCAACAGCTAGAACTGCACTGTAATCTGCAAATGTAGCGCTATGTTGTATTGTTCGTTGACTGAGTTAAGTCACTTGTAAGCACTTGGAACGCCTGTTTTAGCTTTTTTTATGCTGAAGTAAACTCCTTCTTGTTTACCTCTAAAAAATCTACTTTCCAGGTACGACTTTAGAATTTCGCAAGTCTTAAATGGCCTAGTTTTGGGAATTCAGAGTGTTTAGGACGCCAAATTTACAAATTTAATCACATGGGTTTTCTAAATTTCCCGATAATTCGCGTCGCTAATTGGAGTTTATATAGATATACTACACTACGTCCTTTATAATATAAAAACACGTTTATTTTGGCAACATTTGGAATGCAGGGTGTTTAAATTTCCCGGGACAGCCAAATTTACATTTATGTTCGCTTGTACTTTCCATTAAATTCTCATAAGTGAGGTTACATTTTCTTAGGTTTTGTAAATTTTATCTTGGTTTGTTTTGTTACTCCGTTGTTTTGTTAGCGCACGCTGGATCGAATATTTTTATACAGGTCCTACTAGTATCTCTATATAAATACCAATTAGAGACGCGGATTATAGTATTTTCTCGGGAAATTTAGGAAACCCGTACATGAATTCCCAAAACTCGGCCATTTAAGAATTGCGAAATTCTAAAGTTGTACCTGAAAAGTAGATTTTTTAGAGTTAAATAGGAGGAGTCCCAGACGAGAAGATCAATGCAAATTGGGCTGTCCTAAAACACCCTGAATTTGCGCCCTGAGAATATAGGTCACATAGCATGCTGGTTTATAGAAGTTTCTCGGAAAAATTTAGAAAATTTTACGTTAAAATTATAGCACTTCAAGGCAAATTTGGCGGTCCTAAACATCCTTAATCCACAATTTCATCAAACTTAATGCTTTTTTCTATTTTAGTGACTTCTCAGAATTTACATTTCTTAGCAAGCTGGTTTATAGGAGTTTCTCGGAAAAATTTAGAAAAATTTGGCTGTCCTTAACATTCTAAACCTCCAATTTGATCAAAATAGACTATAGTCCGATCTGCAGGTCAGTAAAATTTACCTTGGGGTGCTATAATTCTAACGATCAATTTTTTGAATTTTTCCGAGAAACTCCTATAATCTACCGTCCTATGTGACCTATATTCTGAGATGAAAGTAGGCCCCATCTAATAGAAAAACTACAGTTTTTCAGCCGAAAAAACCCTGCATTACCGACATATTTTGTATCAGGTGGTAGGACAAAATTCTGTTGATATTAGATTACATATTATTGAAGTTAGCAGTAAGTTTTCGTCGAAAAAAAAAATTTCAAATATCAATGTCACATAATTCGAATGTTGAAAGGTCATATGAACTAGGTGAAGTTAGACCAATTCGTAAACTGCTGGATCCCATGTTTAAAAATTGTTGTATTAGGGAGCAATGAATTTGAGTTATGTCACTAACAGAGAAGACCTATTCCAAAAATCAGGCCATAAGTAGCATCATAGTGAAATAAATTAAAAGCTGGATGCATGTTTAGCGGTAATTTGTACTGGGTCAAGTTAGAGCAATTCGTAAACTGCTGGATCCAATATTTATAATTTGTCGTGTTAGTCATAACTCAAATTCATTGGCCTCTAATACGACAAATTATAAATACGAAAGCCAGTTATTTACGAATTCGTCTAACTTCACCCCCAAACAATCGAATTATGTGATATTGATTTTCAAATTTCTTTTCACCGAAAATTTACTGCTAACTTCAATAACATGTAATTTTCGGCTAATTCCAACAGAATTTTGTACTACCACCTGATACATAGTATGTCGATTATGCAGATTTTTTCCGGCCGAAACTTTCGGCTAACTTCAGTAGCATCTTTCCTATAGCAAAATGGAATTAGCAAAAATTTTTACATAGCGTTATTGTCAAAAATATGACTTTCTGGCCTACTGACAAGTTTGAGCTAAATTTTTATAAATTAGTAAATATTTTTTCCGTATCGAAATTGGATAGAAAAAATATTCCCAATTTAATTTTGTTTTTGAAACGACAAAGTTATTTTTGCGACAAAAATACTTTTTCCTAATTCCTTTTTCCTATAGGAAATCCAGAATCGACCTGCTGACGACACAAAAACTCCAATTTTATCTTAGTTGAATTGGTATTAAATATGTTTGCACATAATTTTACACCAACATTTATTTAATTTTTGGTGGCCGTTTCCTATATTTGTTTCTCAGAATATTACGTACGAGTATAATATAATTAGGAAGTTTGATCTTAGATTAGTACGTAACAACGATTGTCAATGGATTAATCGGCTTATCCGAAGTCGGATAATTTAGTATATTATACTGACTACCACATTGAAATGTTTTTAGGGTTTACAATAAATTTCGCTATTTCGAGCAGAATAGTGAAATTTGTCCTAAAAAATAAGATTTTTGTCCAGTTTAGAATGTTTTAAGTTGGTTGTTGCGGGAAAGGATAAAACTCTAATCATAAAGGTGCAAGTACACGATTTTGCGCTGGCAAAACTAAGTTAGAAGATTTAGCAATCAATTCATCAAACCAACAACATTAAAAACAATGCTTTTTAAATTAATCAGTGTTTTTACATTAAAGGATTATGTTATGATAATTTTTTCTTATTTTATGTCAAAACTGAAGACTAAAACTGAAGTATCACCGTCATCTTTATTCGTCGCTCATCGTTTTATGTATGATTATACGATGATGATGATTATGTCTCGCCTTTTATTATTGATTTTTTTACCATTTTCTGTCATTCCTTCTCATTTCCGATTTTCAGCAAATTTTTTTTGTTTCTCGTCATCAAACCATTTTTTTTGCTGTATGTGTTGCACGAAAATTTTGAACGATATTGGTGCGGGAAAAGTGTTTGTTAGCTTTTTTATCGTGCACAAGCATAGAAAGGGGAAGGAATTGACGAGCAAAAACTATTAAAATTGAAAATTATTCGGGTTAAATGAATATGTATAGATAATTTTATACGCCAATTTTCAATGTGTATGTGAGTTCATAAAAAATATACTGGAATATAATTAGACACAGTACATAGTTGAGTATGTAGACAATATATAATGAAATCGGGGAAATATCATTTTAACACATAGAACGTCAATAATAATTTTTATAACCCATTCAAACTGACTAAATTATATTTGGAATTCCCAGTTTCATAATAATTGTAACATAAAATAATAAAAATAAATTTTATACCATTTGGTTTGCTGCTGGGTTATTCGGATTATCATTTAACCTCAACATTATACATGACACATACAGTGTTAAATTATAACACAGCACAGCAAAAAGGGATAACAAGCTAGAAAAAAAATGCTCCACAATTTCGAATTTTTTTTGTATTTTGGGGAAAAATTAGATGTGCTATGTGGGTGGAAAAACCTATCAGGGAGGGAAAATGATGGGTATATGTTATGCTTGCGCTCTATATACTCGTACTTGTATATACATATTTCAATGTTTTACAAGTGTATATAGAGGACTAAAAAAATGAGACGGCAGTGGAAATACTAAACAATTGAAAATGAGATAATGTCAAAATTGAGAGTAAACCGTTTTTTTCGTAGTGTTGAGGTAGCATAAAAAAGGGTTGTAAAAAGAAATTGGAAGCTTACATAAAAATATATTTGTTGTTGTAGAAAAATATGTTTTTTGTATATGTGCTGAGAAAATACATATTTTTTGTTATTCCTGTTCAATATTTTCTAAGAAATTTTATGAATTTTCTTAGAATTTTTGCCATATTTCTAGAGAATTTTTTGTATAAAGCTTAAGTACCTGTTTACAATCATTTGAATTTTTAATATTTTGGTTTGGCGTAATGTCAAGTTCAATGACATGCTTTTTATTTAAAACGTGCGTAATACCAAATTTGGCTTCAAAATTACGCTAAAATCAAATATGTATCGACATAAATATGTTTTACGAAACGAAAAACTTCCAATTTTGGAAAAAAATGTAAGACAAAATATAAATTCAAATATACTTTCGTAAAATTAGAAAGACGTTAAGTATTTTTTATTAAAATTCAATTACTTCAAGTTCGTAATGGACAGGTACATATTCACCTGCCAAAAATTTAACTCTTCTGTCATTAAAACCGACTTTTTCGATTTAAATTTTTTACGAATTAACATACAAACATTAATCAATTATAAAAAATGTTTTTTTATTTATTTATAAATAAAAACATAAATTTTAAACATTTTGACAGTTTAAATTAAATGTTAATGAAATATGTATTTCGAGTTGAAATTTTAAAATGTTTTTTTTTGGTTTTGGTTTTGTTTAAACGATTAGGTGATTATGTAGAATGCACATTAATCAAAACGATGAAAATGGATAAATAACTCTTTGTTTGGAACTAATTTTTGCAAATTATAGATAACAGCTTTATTTGGCTTACATATTTCTTAATCGCAAACTCATTGCGAATACGGTGAATTTCGAATAACAACCAACAGTTTATTCTTCGATGTCATCGCAATATCATAACATACCGTAACAGATTTCAACTTAACTCAGAAAACTCTATAAAATGTTCAACTCAATTCCGCCCAGATTTTTTAATGCTTAATGATTAATTACAAATCGAAATCTCAACATACCGACCAAAAATGAAAAATTTCAAAATTAATTTTTAATTAACATCGAAAAAAACACAATGTTTCATCTCATCGTGTGCTTTTAAAATGAACTTACGATACATAATAATACATAATGTAATATGGGTATAACATACCGCAGCATATAACAACACTGTAGCTTAAAAATTATGTTAAATTATGTTATCTTGTATCAAATTAAAAACTAAATAAATTTTAACAAGAAAAACAAAATCGAATACATTTTTCCCAAAGATGATTATTAAGAATTTCATATCAACTGGAAAATTTCCATAGAGGAGGCAGTGAACACATAAAACTCGTACTAAAATCTTTTAAAATCTCAGAAAAATTTTAGCGATTTTTATCAAATTTATTTTTATTTTTTTTTTAAATACATAATGTAATTATTTATGTTGTTGTTTGATCTTTATCATTATTGATATTTATATCTACGTATAGTTGTAAGCTGTTATTTAGTTGCTTATATGCATGTTTAAATTAATGAATTCCCTACAGGTTTAATTACAGGGTACATAAAACAAAATGACTAGAAACAGTTTGATAATGTGAGAAGGTGCCTATAAGTATAGGTAGGTTTATGTCTTTTGAAGATCAAATCTAAACCAAAAATTGCAGATCCTACTACATTAACTGTGCAAGAACACAAACCGAAGCTGAGAAGGTCCGAGAGAATTCAGATACTAGAGAAATTAAGATATTAGACATCTCAATCTGTCCTAAATATCACATCCATCAATGAAATGTGAAAACATAGTTAAACATTTCAAACAGCTTTAGCATCTAAGTAGCCAAATGAACTTCTCGTAAAAGAATTTGAATAGGGTAAACAAAATCTTTTTTCATAAGCTTCGAGCAAACCATCAACTCCAATGACAAACTTCCAAATGACAGTAAAAACACCTTGTATGCCTATGGAAGTAGCCTACGATATAAAATATCAAAGAGTCGCGATGTGTGAAATTGGTGGTGTTTCTCATAATATTAACTGAATATTATCACCGGAAAAAGTCAGAATGCGAACGGAACTACGATTCGACTCATTATCTAAACGAAGACGGAACAAACAGAGTCTCCCTTCAATTTCATGATAATTTATCAACCCTGAAGGTCACGAGAAGATGTAGTTCTTCGACTCCAACATATGGAACGCTGGTTTTCTACGGAAGATCAACCCCGCTCTGAATACAACAATTAGTTCATGCAAAACTACCTGGAATCGGGTGTGAACGAAGTGCTAAAAAATCACAAAATCTCGTCGTGCCAAACGTGATTTCTTCCTCATCTCGGTGTAACGCAACGCAAACTACTTCTGACATTCGACATATCGCACAAAATAGCAACCGGCCTATCACTAAACCAGAAACTTCGCATTGAACATACGTTCGCTTTCCATGCAGATATCATGCAAATGGCATCATTTGTGCACTAACGCTTGCGGTAATACCAGCGCTCTGTATCTCGCAATTCGTAACATCCATCAGCTAGCACGAGACGAACAGGAAAATTCCTAATTGCAGCCAAAGTCCGATCGAGAAACTTCTTCATGGACGACTTGATGACCGGCTCAGATATCTGCTCCGATAGTAGCACTGCTACAATGTAGCGACTTAGAACTACGAAAATGGTCTTCGAACAGCCAGCAGCTTCTCAATGCAATATATCGAATTCCGCGAGCATCAGGATCAACATGAATTGAATTGGGACGACACATTAAAAACACTTGGATAATTCAGCCAAATATCGAATTTTGAGATTGTAGGAGGCTCTCAGAACCTATCGATGTTTAGATCTTTTGCAGATAGATCAGTTTGAATTATAATACTGGCATCCTTTATCAAGGTCGCACTATAGTTTTATGTTTTCTTATGCAGCAGTTCACGTACTGTTGTTTGTTACTTTGAAGCAGGCTGTGATGTATTCTGGAAGCAATCGTTTTCAGTATATTGGTTTATCGAATTGATATAAAAATACATGCTTGTTAGGTATTTCACACAGTTTTTGTATAAATGTAAAATACCATTAAAATATAAATGATAAATGCTTATTAAAAAAATTGTAATTATGCTATTTAGGTAAAATGTTCAGCGCTAAACGTATTCGACTATTAATTTACTTGTGTGTCAAGAACTTAGCTTTTATCTTTTTCTTAGATTAAAATTTTAAAACTAACTATAACAAAATTGCAAATTAAAAATTTGAATTAAATTTAAATAATACGAGATGAGTTCAATAATTAGGAAAATCTATATGACGATAAATTTCTTCTACAGTGGACATTACTCTACGGTCCTTACAAAATCTGAGGCCCCTTTCAAAATTTTAAAATGAAAATAATCACCTTGGGTCAGATCTGGATTGTAAGGTACATGCGATATTTCATTGAACCCGCAATCTTGTAAACATTCGCCTTACTGGTGTGATGCCGTCAAAAAGCAATATTTTTGGTTTGATTTGACCTCATTTGCCACTTTATGCAAAAGCTCCACATAATAAGCCTTATTATTGTGGTCTCAGAAGAAGCTTATAGTGATGATCTCACGTTTCATAACGGGATGGTCATCGCTCTTTTCTAAAATTGCCTTAAAGTGTCTACTCTATAATTATTTTGTTCCATAGTCAACATTCGGGGAACACATATTGCACTAAGTTTTGACAGCATCCGATGATTGTGTAAAATTGTGATATCAGTGCCGTTAAAAGAGTTTTTTGTGAGTAACAGCGTCTGCCGATCTTCCATAGTGGGAATTCCGATTCGTTTTCCGATACCCATAGAAGTATTGTTTTTCTTTATAAGGAATTTTATCACAGCAGATATTCAATATTTTTCATTTTTTAAATTTTCAAAAAACGAGTTCATCACAAATCATTCATAGAAACTAGATGAAAACATTGATTTGCAAGAATATTTTGTGTCGGTAGAATAAATAGAGTTGTGATCAATAGAATTGAACCCCCACCCTCTTCATATAATAACAATAATACCATTCGATTTTCACCTTAGATGAAATGATAACTACGGTAACACCTATACGCTTGGTTACTACACCATAAACAGCTACAACCAATATTACTGAGGTTATGAGTCTGGAGGGTGACTCATTCAGTACGACTGACGGAAGTACAAACACCTTTACGGAATTGAACAATCCTTTCTTTAGAAGTAGTATGGTGACAAGCCTATAAGACCGTCCATTGCAAGTACCGCCCAACGATCAACTTCAATGTTGAATGTGAGGTCAAAAGTGGTACATGACTCGATGAATATACTCGTCAAAAAGCACAGTAATGACACTAAACCTAAAGGGATCACTAAACGTAATGTACAAATGACAGAAATTGACATCGATCGCTATATTACTGTAAAACGGAAAAGGGATAGCCCAAAAAATGAAAATCTACTGACAAGTAAGAAATCAAACGTCGAATTCAAAACACCGCTAACAACCGATTTGAAAGGTTCACCAAAAAGGATGAGGAAGACAGCGAAACTAAAAATGCAAATGTTCAAGAATAGGCTAATCGGAAATACAAGCCACTTCCTTAGTCTTCCTTCTACTTGCGCGAAACCGATACACACAAGGGGTGCGAGAACTAAAACCAAGCCTTCTATCGAATGGAAAAACATTGCATAACAAATTTACTTCGTGTCAAAATACATGAAGTAAAAATTCAAACACACGAGGCCAACGACTATAGAGAAATCTTTAATAATTTCGATGCTCACAATAAGAACTATTAAACATACCGATTGAGGTCTTGAAAAGGCCTTTCTGTCATTTTTAAAGGCATCGATGTCCAAGTTGAAACAAAAGAAATCCATGCCGCGCTTTCTGAAGAAGGATTTAAGATACAGAATGCATATAGGATCATGAACCGCTTAAAGCAACTACAACCAATGGTCAAAGTTGAACTGGACCATCCGAAAGCATTTTGAAAAATGGAGGAATTCATCCAACATGTAAACTAAAGTACCTCATATACAGTCACCTAACTGTATAGAAGAACCAAAGAAAATATCCACGTCAACGTAGCGTTTAAACTACCAATAATATGATCATTCAAGGATTTAAATTATTGCAAGTTCACATCAGTGTGCGTCGTATGCGGTTTACTCACCAAACCAAAAGTTGCCCAAAACCAAAGAACTCCTCAACTATACCGGGAATGCCCAGTCTACAGAAACATTATGCAACTGTCACGCCTCAGGCGGCAGTATAAAAATACACCAGATGCGCAGATTAATATTCGCCCAAGACATCAACCAGCAAACAACCAACGCTAAACCTATCCTAAAAAACTGCATACAACTGATGATGCAGCTAATGACAACAATACAAAATATGCTACAGGCAATGCTATTATCATCAAGAAACTAGAATGTCTCCGATAAATTATCTGAAGATATGCCACTGGAACGCAAACGGTATAAGCCAACACAAACTCGAATAAGAACATTTCCTAGAAAAATCCGCGAATTGATAAATACACCGATAAATACAATTTCAGAATAAATGGTTACGAAGTTTATGACACAAAACATCCCTTGGGCAGAAGTCGAGGAGGAACTGCTATTATTATAAAAAGGCGGATTTGCCATTACGTTCTAAATAAATATAGCACTGAGGAGTTTCAAGCAACTTCTGTATGCGTGGATCTCGACAAAGAAAGCTTAGTCATCGCTTCAACATATTGCCCTATAAATAATAAGTTTTCGGCAGATATCTACTGCTATTGACTATTGACTACTCCAAGGGGACGTCAATTAATGGTTATTCAAGAAAACCTGACATCCTTGATTTTGCAGTCACAAGGAAAGTAAACCGAGAAATAATCCAAACTAAACCACTTTTAGAATTACCTTCTGACCACTGAGGCATGTTCTAGAAACAGTCATCTAACGAACACCTTCACTAACTAGTAGATATTCAGTTCGCATATCGATGCTTATCGACGCATATTGCGCACGGCTAACGATATAAACATTGTTATAGGAAACTCTGATGATTTACTGGCCAAAGCAGCTATTTCAGCCTTGTGTAAACCAAAGAGCAAACATACAAGGCACGCCATAACATCCGCTGAAATAGAAAGAATGTTAACAGGTGAACGCCGCTGAAGACAAATTAATCGATCGCCAAATGCAAAACACAACTTTAACCAGAAAACTGCAAAGCCTACTATATATAAAAAGCAAGATGGATTATATGCAAAACTGACTTAAGGAATTATCTCCCCATTCGGACACAAACTATTTATTATGGAAGACCACTAAATACTTTAAAGCAAAAAGCTAAATCCTTCGCTGATCACCTTGAACCATTCACGCCAAACTTTGAATTAAACAGAAAATGTAATGATGAGAACAGAGAGGAAATTCAAGATAAAGAAACCACTATAGTAAAGTTTATTATTGCACATCAAATTCAATTAAAGAAAGCCCCTGGCATGATCGAATTACAGGTGAAATGCTTAAAGACCTGCCTGAGTGTGTCTTTGGACAACTGGCACAAATTTTTAATTCAATTTATGAATCAGGACATATCCGTGACTGCTGGAAATTGTCAACTACCTCTTCTTATATACCAATAAGCCTACATCAATCATCTCGAAATAATTCGAAAAGCAATTATCTGAAATATTAAAC
Source organism: Nephrotoma guestfalica (assembly GCA_963691935.1). NCBI lineage: Eukaryota > Metazoa > Arthropoda > Insecta > Diptera > Tipulidae > Nephrotoma > Nephrotoma guestfalica. Next base: position 4,594,672 of record OY829914.1, read on the forward strand.
CAGAACTACGAAATATCATCCCTAATCATCCATTTGGCCGAGCACAGAACCATTGAGCAAGTGCACCGACTATAGCTACAGAAATAAGGTCAGCTGACGAAGAAAAAAAAATACTGCTTTGCCGCAAGCAATCGATAGTTTGACACGAGGGTCTGCGTCATAAAATTAATCTTAAATTGCCAGAAATTTAGCAACTTATGAAATTTACTATTTATTAAATCGCAGATATTATGTCAAATATAATACCTCTAAATCGGGCGAGAAAAACATTCTGGCAGGAGTACGACAAAGTAGTGTGCTCGGCCTAACCTTGTATTGAATTTTCACTTCAGACCTACCAACGTCTTCGCAAATTATGACATCTACTTTCGCAGATGATACAGCAATCGTATGTAACCATAAAAATCCACATACGGCACACTAAACTCGGCAATAACATATCTATCACATCGAAATCTGTCTACGAAATGGAAGATAAAGATCGCCCATCTAGACCGACAGTTAACTTGGTGAAAACATATTGAAATGAACCGAGACCGTATCAATAGAGTACAAGCTTCTCCTGTATAACACAATGATTAAACCACTTTGGCGTATGGATGTCAATTATGGAAATCAACATCAAATTTGAATATTGACATTGTCCAACGAACACAGTCAAAAATTGTCGGAATGATTATAGGAGCACCCTGGTTCGTAAAACACAAAAATATACATAAGGATCTTAGCATTCTAACTGTCAAAGACGGATTACATAAGATACGAGTCAGCTAGGCAGGGAAACTATCATCTCATCCGAATTTGCTGGCGAGAAATCTAAAAGATATACCTTGGTCTTCACGATTAAAGAAGAAAACGATGGCTGTGGCAACATAAATTATAAAATATCTGCTCCTCAATATCTGGGACTCTTCACCATCGATTAAAATGATTCACAAGTGGTTTACTGATGTTCGTTGTGGTCGTACAAGCACAACTGATGCGGATCGTTCAGGACGCCCAAATGAAGTCACCACACCAAAAATGGTTGACAAAAACCATGATACGGTATTGCAAGACCGCAGAGTGAAAGTGCGCGAGATAGCTGAGATAGTAGGCATCTCAAATGAACGTGTGCGCAATATATTACGCGAACAATCGACCAAAAACGCACACGTATGGCAACTTCAGAGGCAGGTTTGGCGATGTTCAAGCAAAATAAAAAGTAGTTCATAACTGTGGATGAAACATGGATCCATCACTATACACCGGAAACCAAAGAACGCCGAGACCAATCCACATCGATTCCCTTCAAAAGAGGAGAACAGTCAATGGCAAATATTACTGCAACTTATTGCACCGTTTCAACGACGTTTTCAAAGAAAAACGACCGCATTTGGCGAATAAAAAGTACTCTTCCATCAAGACAATGCACGGGTGCACACGTGTGTAGTTTCCATGGCCAAAATCCGTGAATTATACGCTTCGAATTGCTTCCACATTCGCCATATTCTCCAGACTTAGCCCGCTGTGGCTATTTCCTGTTTCCGAACTTGAAGAAGTGGCTTGGCGGAAAGAGATTCGGCTCTAATGATGCAAAAAACGCCCATTTTGAAGGGTTGGCGAAATCATATTATTCAGAAGGGATCGAAAAATAGGAAGAACGTTGGACTAAGTGTATCGAGCTAAAAGGCGACTACGTTGAACAATTTTCTGGCCGAAAATATTATTCCTTGTTTCATTTTTACCAGACTTCTACTCCGCCCTCGTACATATCGCAATAAAGTTTTTTCACATGACAATGATTTGGCATTCTAGTTAATACTTTCTGATAGCTACGGACTTAATCGTCAATCTGTAATCTCTTGTTCCCGTAAATCATTTGCCACTTTACGTAAATCATTTGCCAAATCTGCAAATACATTTTGATGATTTCTTAATAAAATTCTAATTTCATTTAGAAGAAAAGTATCAAGAATAAAATTTATTAAATTAATAACCAAAACGATAGATCGTGAAGAATCATCCACTAAGATCAAAATAGTAAAAATATTAATTGAAAACTGATCGAGAACAAGAAATCGTGATACGTCGGCGTTTTGTGTGTGTTAATAAAAAACTTTTTCTCAAATTTCCTTGATCGAAATCAATAATTGAAATAATCGATCGCGGTACTTACGTTACTCTGATGTTGTTGTTTTGTATACGAGTGCTTGATATTGATCTCACTCATATTCGATCTAATATTAAGTTTTGTTGGTAAAGATAATATTTAATCGATCAATGCTTCTGGATTATCTTTATTTAATTATTTTTTCTCTCTCGTTAAGTTTGTTAGCACCTGATCGATTTTTAATTTGATTTATAAGTAACTAACGACGATTTCTTTATAGAAATTCTGTATTTGTTCAATATGGACCAAATGATTGCAAAAATATTAATTTCGATATCGTCCGTATCACTTTAGTTTTATAAGGGTTATGGTACTATAATTAGTTAATTAATTAGTTTATCGTGTTTTATCGTAATTCGTTATATACTAAAAGTAGTCAGCTTTAAGGGAACTTACATTTAAACTCTTATACACTGAGCTCATGATCATTAATAACAATGAATTTTCTAATCAATAAAATATTCAAAAATATAAAAAGTTTCAAGCGATCGATCGCTCGTCGCGATATTATTAATTAGTTGCTGTTATTGTAATTATTATTATTTATGGTGAGGAGCATCAACGAAGCCGCGTGATAGTCGGAACACAGAGACGTGCCGATTAAATTTATTTATTTTAATTTTCTAATCAGAAAAATGAATATTTAATTGAATAATAATTTCTTATAGTTTTCTAAATTTTTTTTTGTACCAATTTCTGGTGGCATCATACCTATACGAATGTTCGATGTATACGTGAAGCCCATTTACAGTGTTGTTGTATTGTGTTGCTGATTTTAATTATGATCGTAAATGAAACTCAATTAATCATTTTATGAAATCAAAATGATTTTATGGATATTTGGTTCTATTTTATTTGTAATGGTGGATTAGATGGGATTTTGATCGAATATTAATTATTGTAAGTTAAAGCTGTATCGATTGAATAACAGTGATTAGAGAAGCTAATTTACGGTGGCAATTAAGTTCGTTCTCCACAGAACTGAAATAAAATAAAATTTCGTTGTGAGCAGCAGCAACAAAGATGCTTGAATCGTTAAAATGATCATCTATACTGATTGGGTGGTAATGATAACTTTGAAATTGTTATAATAGTAAATATAAATTTAATAACTTGATCGCATAAGACTATGATATAGTCTCACAAACCACCAAAACACATCCGACATGTATAACATAAAATCTTTGGTAGAATTGGAAGATCACGCTATTATTAGCGTCTTCATTATTAGCTCATAATGGGAAGATATTCGACCCTATGTCCTTTGCAATTAAAAATATAAAAACATTAGTTACATTAACAAAATCACTAATTTTTACTGGTTCATTGTCACCATATAGTTGCTATGTGTCTTTCGAATTGGAGGAAGAAGGAAGTCATGATTGCTTAACTATATACTGGGAACTTTCATTTTAATTGAACTTAGTACTTCCGGTGCGTCGATTGGCCTAGCGTTTATAAGTGAGTTGAGACTCAGAGAATTAGATACGCACCACATCGCTACAAGCGACTGATGGACTCGAAGGCTTTTGCGAAGTTGGTGTATATTACGTTAACTAGTTTGTGTTTCACAATTTATTTAATAGACTAGCTGTACTTTTGGACACAAAACCATTTTGGTATTACGACATATACAGCGGGAACTTTCGTGTGAGTTGTTATTACCAGTTCTAGTAACTTAGGTATAGCAGATATATATGCAATACCTCTGTGGCACTAAACATAATTTCTACATCAGGTTTTGAAACTAGGCGTCACGCTGGTTATTTTCTACTTTTGTGGAAAATTTGTCATTTTTAGTGTCTGATTAAACCAAATGCTTAGAGGCGTGGCCAAATTTCCAGAATTTTTCAAAAATTAGCAAGAATACAATCATGATAACATTCTTTTCCGAATTGTACTAATGCTCACTGGATGTTTTCTGAATCACTATGTGGAGTACATATGAATATTCTGGATTCACTAGCAGTTGAATCTGTGTAATTATCTATTAACCTGGGTAAATCAGTGTATTTTTCAACACTGGACTGAATTCGGGATTCCATCAAATACCTTTGGACGCAAAATCACAAGAAAAAATTGCCTTCTCAACAGGGGATACTTAGTTTTTTCTCGAATGACTTTCGGGTTGAACAACGGTCCCGCCAAGCCAACGGGCAATAAATAATGTATTATCTGGATTAACATGTAATATTTGTCATGTTTACCTAGATGATATAATTATTGTAGAGAAAAATTTGGCGAATAATAAAAAAAATTAAATTCGGAAAAGAGAAATTGAATTCGTAGGGCATTTACGATCGTAATTACACAAGAAAAAACACAGATAAAATTCAAAAACTTTTGGACTGACCAGTATCAAGGAACTCTAAACAAATCAAACAATACCTTGGATTAGCGGTTGCTACCGGCGGTTCATCAAAGATTTCTCAAATATTACTAAACCGATAACGAAATATTTAAAAAAAGGCGAGCTCATAAATATCAATAATCCAGACTATGTAAAAGCATTCGAGACCCTAAAAGAAATCCTGACCACAGACCAAATCGTAGCCTATCCTGATTTCACAAAACAATTTATCCGTACAAAAGACGCTTTATAATTCGCACTAGAAGCAGAACTGTCACAAATATATGACAGAACATTAAATAAAATATGATGTAATTATAAAGAAGCCTTAGTCATTATGTGGGTGTCAAGAACAACCAATCTACGGTAATAAATTTACATTAGTAATAGACCACACATCCCTAACATTCATTAAACCCTCAGACCAAAATACTAAAATTCTCAGATGAAGACTAGTGTTCGAGAATTATGACTATGACATAGTTTATAAATTAAAATGCCTACAGTGTCAAACAATAACCAGGAAATTAATAATGAGAATAAAGACAACACTTTACGTGAATCTAAAGAAGTCACAGAAAATATGCCTCAAAGTATGAGAACATAAAGGAAATTCATTCAGCGAAACGTCGGATGATTACTCCTTCGTAACTAAAATGGTCGAAGATGTAACAAGCGAGGATAGGCAAAACAGTATCGTGAGTAAAGAACACGAACGATCCCATAGAGGGATAAAAGAGGTAGAAACTCAAATTGGACGATCCTATTTCTTTCCAAAAATGATCAATATTGTTAAAACTTCTACTAATCTCATGTAATATCTGCAACATGCATAAATATGATCGGAAACAACATTAAAATATCTCCAAGGCCCAATTACAAAAAACCTCTAGAAAGAGTACATATGGACATCTCCGCTATTTACAAAATTAATATCCTCTCGACAATAGATGCCTTTTCATACATCTCCAAATGGTACCGACCGATTCAAAAACCTAACGGATCGTCTATTCGGAATTCCTAACAATATTATCTCAGACCGCATGCAACAACATTTCAGTCAACCCAATTTAGAGAATATCTAAACAGACTAAACCTCAAGTAGAATAGAAAATATGCGCCTTCTGCAGAATCAAATGGACAAGTTGAGAACACCCACACAAACATCATGGAAATTTTCAAAACAAAGAAAAATCCAAAACCCTAACAGACAAACTTCGATGGAATTGGCAATGCCATTTTACAATAGTTTTGTACACGGGATGCTCTCGGTTCAGGTTGAAAGTGCCTGGCAGGCTATCCAGACGCTCAAAATTTAAGATTACTTAACAAAACAATGAACACTGTGGGTAAACGAGAAAAACGCACAGTTCCAGATATATGAACAAACCAACAATATTAATCTCTATACGGTAAACTTCATTCTAGAAGACATACAGGAGGAAATAGTGAGGACAAAAGTGAAAATCGTCGCTAAAAGGAATCTTTCCAATAAAAGAACTGCCCCTAAACCAAGGGATCAAAATACCAATACCCGACGCAGTTCTCTGTACATAACACCGAAAATCGCAGTAAACAATGAAACCCTGCCCTATAGATTCTCCACGTATCAAAACTGGAAGAAAAAATGGCAACAACAACGATAATCGCCCCATTACCGATAAACAACACAGTAATGAAAGAATCTCCCAAAACATCTGATTCGCACAGGAGACAGATTGTTTACGAGCACACATTACAAGAGTTTAGTACAGAAAAATTAAGAAAAACCAACTGTGATGTCATCTCAGAAGAGAGAACAACAGTCCAATTCATTTTGGAAAGCGAAAGGGAAACACTAATCTCAGATTGCGGACAAGACAACAGAACCCTAACATGGAATTTTTTAATTAAATTCGAAAACTTCACAATCACAATAAACAATAGGAAATTCCAGACTTACGAAAGAACAGAGAATAGAGTAGAAATCGTAACACAAAACCCTTCCCCTCTAGCCTTAAATATGTTCGTCCCGAACAGATACATCCAATGTCATATCGCTTCAATTTATGAACCTACACAACTATTCGTCCACCTCAAAGCTTTCTTCTACACATCGTCGCTGATCCTCTTAAAAACTTGGTATGGACCTTTCCAATCTCCGCTTTCTGGAATACTAAGTCACCTCGTCGAAAATAGAAAAATCTCCCATTCTGGTCGTATTGCGCTTCCAATTTATTTCTGGTGTTCGTGCTGTTGCTCTCTACTGCGGATTGATATTTATCCGTTCGTTATCTTTCTTCAGCTACTATGTTTTTTCGGCCTCTTACTGCGTAACAAATCGGTCTTTTCTTTCAGCTCACCTCCTTCTCGACTCCAATGCGTGCCATCTATGCACGACTCTTCGTCGCGGCCTTCTGGATCGTTCTCTCTTTAGCAATCAACTACGCTGCCGGACTCACCCTCAATAATCGTACTGGAATCTTCTGTAAGGTATCTCCCAAAGATCTTTGCTTCATTTGATAAGCCAATTCGTCCGTCCTTTCTCTGGCCGTGCATCCTATTCTCGCAGTCTTCAAATTTTATGTTTTAGAGCAAGCATTTGCCTATGATCTTGACAGTTTTTCCAATCCTCTGTGGGTTTTAGTATTTCCGGTCTCTGTTGATCTCGCCAGTTTTCTTGTGGTATCTCTCGGGAATCAGGTTACCGCAAATTGATCATTAAATCGTTGCATATGCTGTTGTACGTAGAGACCTAACTTCCCGCATCTGAAGCATCTTCTTTGACTTTTGATGTCACTTGCTTTCACACTTAACTACGTAACGTTTGACATAACGACGTTCGAATTGAGTTTTCGCTCCAATGTTGGTGCAGTGAAAATACTTTCAGTTCCTGTGTTGTTTCTCAGCCTCAACACTGTCGCCATACCTTGAGTGTATTCTGCGCAACACATCTTTGGAACCAACCTACCCCTTCTTTGGAACCAAAGTGAGGGTAACCAATATCTGAGGGTTCAACACTTTATTCGAGATCCCGGCAACAACGTTAAGTGCAATCTATGAACCTCTTTTCTTTGTTTGTGAGACGTGCCTCCGAAAGCTGGCCTCGACTTCTTTAATTTTACTTTCAATTTCTTACTTGATTTTTAATTTTAACTCTTCAATTCAAACGTCCCATCTATGTTCAACGTCTTGTGCTTTCGAAACAAAAGACTTAATCACAGCTTTTAGTTCTACTGTTTCATTCTCTTGAGCCCGTTAAGTTCATCCAGTGTCTTGATCTGCACGTTATTCAGCTCGGCAAACAGATCATCTCGCTGCTCAAATTTGGAATCTACCTCGTGTAGTTTATCATTTATTCTCTCCACCTGAAGCAAAAACGTATTCACCACGTTTCCTAAATCGAGTGCTGGCTTTTGTTGCTCGGCAGTTCAGCGATTGCAAGATTTTCCTTTTGTTTCTCGCTTTGATCCAATTTCCTCACGTTTTAGCTACTTTTCGATAGGCTGAAAATTTTGATCGTTCGGTTTAAAGCGTCATTCCTAATGGTTCTGAAGCCAGTGACTGTGAACGTGATCGCTCTCCGAATGCATCCCTGTATGTGTATTCGCGAACATTCTATAACGTCATTAATTCTCCTATCTCGATGATTAAACGTCGTTCTTAATTCTAGTACTTCCAAAACAGTCGTAATTGTGCTTTTAAGTGAATAAAGAAAAAACCGTTTAAATGAATTTATGTTTTAATAAAGTGCATTGCGTACTCATAACTACACATTGCCTTGAGCTCCCCCACCCCGACTAATTAATTCCAACCCACTCCAGCAGTTAAAGAATAGCGCTACTCTTCTCCCCCCATGAGCCATTGCCAGCTTGATTCCTACCATTATCATTTAAGGAAATAAAATTCCAACACCCCCTGATCACCCGTTTACACTAGCATCTGTAATATTTCTACGTGTGCAAAATAATTCGCATTTTAGAAAACTCACTCTTAACCGATAACTCACTCATCGCTTTTGTTTTATCACTAAACTTTAAAAACACAATTAGATTGCCCAGAGGGACGTCGGATTTACTGGACGAATCTTGGAAAGTATATTTATACATTCCGATAACACCCGTGTTCTTTGTGTCTTTTTGTAATCTCTCTTTAATTTCATTCACCAATTTATTGGCCTTAGTCGACATTCGCATAGTCCCTCTTGCACGTTTATCAATTCTCTCTTATAATGAAGAGTGAATCACCGAATTTACAACACTGAGTGTGGGTTGGAATTCAATAAATTGTCCCAATGCCACTCTGGCACATGCCTTTCCACAATTATTAGTTTAGTAAAACCAACCTTGGATCCATCACCATTAACACTTATTTCATATGCAGTTTTTGGTGACACAGAATGAGCTCCACATTTTGGTTTGCTCACCCTTTCCAGATTCCGAAATACCTAGTCAGTTGTACATAGTAAATTTTCTCAATATTTACTCAGTTAGGCATTCTGTTACCTGAGTATAGATTTTGTTCGAACACGGAGACTTGAGAGTTGGAAGTTTTGCTGTTGTTTCATTAACCTACTACAGGGTGGCTGACACGAAGTGTTACCAAAACAAAACGCCACAGAATTTTTATTTGTTGACGAGTTTTATTGAATCAAAGTAAAACATGTTCACAAATATTTAAATTTTCGAATTGCATTAGCAGTTTTCGATTTGGCCACCCTTAGCCACGGTTATGGCTTTTAAACAGCCGACAAAGCTATTACATGCAGCACGAAAGTGGCTCTTTGGTATTTTGGCCATCCCCGGAGAAGCGCTTGCTCGAGATGATCGACACTTTGGTATTTTTTGTCCCAACCTTGCTCTTCAAAATACCCCAAACCGAGAAATCTAGCGGATTTGCATCCGGTGAATTTGGTGGCCATTGGGCAGTGGAAATGAATCGCTGAACGTTGTTTCTCAGTCAATCTTGATGAAATGACAAGAAAATTTCCTGTTGAAATGTCCAGGCTCTGTGGCCGAAATATTTTGGTGCCCAAGGCTTCAACGCTCCCTCCAACACATGATCCCGATAAATTTGAGCATTTATCTAGATGTCACGGTCCAAAAAAACGAGTGGTGAACGGCTTTCGGCCGTTACGGCGGCCCAAACCATCACCATCGGTGGCGCTTGGTTTCGAGTTGCAATCCGTTGGTCCAAATTTTCAGTAGAACGGCCGGGCAAGTAAATCCGGTCGTTTTGCTTGTTCACACGTTGCTCAATAACGAACGGTGACTCATCGGAGAAAACCAAATTCGGCAAATCGGTACTTTCGTGCAAGCGAAACAACTCCTTCGCTCTTTCCACTCTAACTTTTTTTTGAGCATCGGTGAGACCATGCGTTTCATGGAATTTCAAGACCTTTAGTCCAAGATGATCTTTCAATACGTGCTGCATCCGTTCAAGCGAAATGTTCGCCTCTCGAGCCATTTTTCTGCCGCTACGGCGCGGATTCCGAGCCAATTTGGTCCTCACCTTTCGCATGATATCCGGCGATGTTGCAGTGCGTTTTGGTCCACCACCATGGCGTTTTGCAATGCTGCCAGTATCGTTATAACGATTCATGATGCGATACAGAAACATTTTATTCACATTGAGATGTTTTAACTGGTTAAAAATCTCCGGCTGTGGTTTTCCAGCCAAATATAGAACAATTACGCTATTACGCTTGCATTCCATTGTGGATAATTTTTTTTCTGAATATTTCCCACTAAAATGCTTTTGTTCGCTTGTAAACAATGGAATGAACTGTCATTAGTGTAAATTTAAGTAGTAATGACAGTTTGAGTGAGTTTGACAGTAATGACAGTCTGAAGTTGGTAACACTTCGTGTCAGTCACCCGTGTATTGTTGATTGATGTAAATAATAATTATATTTTATATTTGCATCTAGTGTGCTGATGAAACAGCAGAAAAACGCGCAACTCTCAAGTCGCGATTTTCGAACAAAATTCGTATACTGATCTACTCGATGGTTTACTGTGCTCAACTCAAGACCTCCTCAATGGTATCTTCGCCTATCAGGACAAAATCATCTGGAAAGTGCTGAATAGCATTGTCCGAGGAGTCAAACTTATGAATCGATCTCGTACAGAGCTGTTGAAGAGGACCTGTGAGAGTTTAGTGGGGTGCGAGGTACATTTTTCAAAGATGTCCCAGGCTCGTAAGAACCCTACAAAGATTCCCTAGAACTACGTACACCGCTACATACGCCCTTTCAATACCCAAAAATACTGCCACAACATGCTTCTTTTCCTCTCGTACTCCCACACAAACTTCTCTACACATTCATTAGCAGAGTGATTACGATGGAACCTAAAAGTGGTTTCCGACAACAAATTTCCCTCATTCCTACTTTCCCGATTCGTTTTTGGAATAAGTACTTCTCTACTTTCTTTCCACTTTTTCGGCATCTGAATACTCATCCATTCTTGATTGAGAATTCTAAGCGAGACCACTACTAAATGTACTTTCCGCAGATTTATTTATTAAATGCCGGGTTTTCGACGAAACGAAAGTTTCGAAGTTTCATTACAGTTAATTGGCCGTTTTCAAACTTGAAATTGTTATTGAGGTACTAATAAGGCAGTAAAAATACAAATTGTTTATAACCTTGGTATTTTAACTCCTGGCCTAATCACTTTCAATGAACACTTTATAGTGTAATTGATACCTGTTCAAATGGTTCTCACAACCAAATTGAATCATTGCAAATGAAATTTGGTAATTTTTCTCCTAATGTCACTAAAACTAAAATATTTTTGATTTATCAAATACCATCAGGTAGGAGGTATTTGCGTTAGATGTATCTTGTTTCTATTATGATTACCAAATTTAGTTAAGCCAAAAATAATAAAACTTTTTATCACAATAAAACATGAAAAACTACTTTCTATATAATTTACACATACGAGTACATATGTGTATGCATTGTTTACGTATATACATTGCTGTATGTGTTTATATAATACATATAATTCTTAATTGTAAATAAGATGCCGCATTGCAAAATTGGATCTAATCCAAAATTTAGCCTTGAGACATATCAATACTCTTTCGATGCAAAATTTATAAAGTCACACACGCACACAACAGACACGACACCACAAGACAAGATTTAATATGCAGCAAGTTGATAAAGATGAATATACATAACAACAAAATACTAATTCAAGGCTAGAATTTTGTTACAAAATTCACTGGTCAAATACTAAACCATCCGGAAATCGTTAACGTTAATATTTTTTTAGTTTTACTGAATTATCCATAGACTAAGCGTTCAATTATACAAAAACCAAAAAAAAAATTTTAAATAATTTTTCCAAAGCAATGCCCGCAATTCGAACGATACTAACCAACCAGCTTTATGTATCCAAATTAAGCACGATTAATTGATTCCATTTAAATCTCAAAAATAAAAAAAAAAACAATTCACGTAATTATTGTTTTTGCATAATTTAAAATATCACACAGGTAATAATTACAATAAGAGTTTATGGTTTAGGAAATTACAATTTATACTCCATTAGGCGATCTGTGATTCAGATTATGATAGTGGAATAATTATGGTTCCAAAATGTTTAATTTATTTGCTTAAGATATTCATCCAATTTAATAATGGTGGTGGCATTCGAACCTCTTTCAATCATCGACCTTTTTTTGTGTTTTTTTGCCTTTCTTCGGAATCGGAATATGCGTGGATATTAATTCTTGACATATGTCAAATTTTTTTAACGGATTTTATATTTTGTAACTCACTATACCATACATACTCGTACATATGTATATTGAAATGTGTGAAATTGCATTTACATATAGAAAAATGGTTGCCGCTTTTATTAGAAATTAAACGTTTTAATTAAGGCATAACTGTGAATTAGAATGGAAATTGGTTACTTATATACTTTAAATCGATTAGCTGATTTTTGAAGTTGTGCTTAATGTGAGGTTCTACCTAAAGTAGCATGGCCTACCTGAAATTTTCCCCCGTGCCGATTTATAATTGAGTTTATGTGAATATATGGAAATCTGGTCGTGTATAAACCTATAATTGAATTATTACCCGGTAATTATCGCATTAAGATGAATGATCATTAAATTTGAACATAAAAACGCAACATAGCATACACAAAAAATTATGTTTTATTTTTATGCAAATCATTTTTTAACTATACAAATGCACACAAATATTATTATTAGCAGACAGTCTTAAAACTTGTCATTTCTCGCTGTATGTTCAACATCAATTATCCGCGAAGACAGAGAAAAGCCTTAAATTACAATAATTGTCGCATAAAAATGGTTATAAAAAAATGTGTGCAAGAATCATAAATGATCATAATTTTACATGTGTTTTTAAATTTAACATAATATAATTATTATTTGTAAAAACGGAACTATGCGAATTACATGCGTGATACGAATGATGTATCCATTCTTATTATGTTTTGGAATTTTTTCAAAAAATATGTTAAAATATTTTTAAAATCAATTTCACGAAATACAGAGAATGATACTTGGGCCATTTGTAGTACTTACAAGCACTTTTGTCTACGTCAGTACAAACTTCTTTTAAATTCACAGATTCATGAGTATAGCCTAAACTTTTAGAAGCCCAATCTCGAATAATTATCACAATTCGCTGAGATTTTCCACCTCTTCCAAGTATATGAAGTTGGCCCGAAAACTATCCCGTAAAAAACCTTTTAATAGAAATGTTTGCATCCTCGCAAATCCATCCCGAAAAAATATACATAAAGTTTTGTTCCGGATCTTTACTTAATTATGCTGACGGCTGACGCTGACCTCTCCTTGTCGACTTGGGTGGGCGTCATCGACAAGGGGTGGATGTTGTCGCAGGCCGGTGCTATAGAAGGCACTGGAAGATCGCGTAAAATGAATATTGTACATATAAAGGAATGCATATTTTTGGCGATAGGGAGGGAGGTATACTTTTTCTCTGTGGTGCGAAAACTGGATTAGGTTTTGACGAGTGGTGTATGTGTGTGATTGGTTTACACAGGGGCGGCGAGGATGTGCTGCAGCTGTATTGCAGTGAATCTTTTTTGATATTTGGAGTGATTTGAATGGGTTTCGTTCATGGTGAGTAATGGGTCGGTGTCTGCGGTTTGTGGTGGTTGTTCGTTGAACGTTGTGTTTCTCAACTTGCGGAGGGTTTTGTTCATGTGTGTTCTGTCGTTACCTGTATTTATAAGGTATTTTTGGCTGTTTTGAGTTGTTTTGTTTAGGGCTTGATGTAGTTCTCATTTGTTAGTGTATGAAGGCGGATTTGCAGTTTTGTATTGAATCATTGCCTGAAAGTTAGATTTGTATGTCCAAATTGGTTTCTTTGCTGAATGTTTCGGCGGCGGCTGAATCGTTTTGGGAGTTTTGGTATGATCGGTCGTACGCTGAAGTTTTTGGGCTGTAGAGTTGCCATGGTTCGTTTGTGATCTGTCATGGATTCGTCACTGCTTTGTGAAGCGTGGGTTTTGTTGAATGGTGGTGTTAATTTTAGGTGTTGCAGTTTGTTTGGTTTGTAGAGGTGGTTTCTTCCACGGTTTGATTTCGGAGATTTTCGGAGAGAGCTATTTTTGTGGTGTTCATTCATCCAATTAATTAGCGTTTGTGTAATAAATTGTTATATTTTGATTTGATTAGCAATTTGGAGTTGTAGGTGTCTCACGTGTTTCTTGGTAATTGGACTAATTTATTTGGTTCTGGTGATGATTTTTGATTAAAGGGGATCTTTGAAGCCTTAATGCTTTCTAATTGAAAATAGAATTTTGGATTAAAGTCAGAGGTGCAGACAGGATAGGAGTCATAATAGCTGTCGGGTTTGCTTGTGGGTTTGTTGTTTCAGCGGAGGCTTCACTTTTTGAAGTTGTGGAAAGCTTGGAGGCTGCAGAGTGGATTTGGAGTGCAGTTGAATGTTGCTGTGTTTAGATAGCTTTTCGGGGATCGTGACGTTTCTTTAATTAACTTATTTTGTAGGTTGTTTGGGAGGGGGACTGTGAATTGGTGGTGGTTGGTTGGCTTGTTCTGGGTTGGATCTGCTGGTTGTTCATTTTATAAATTATTATTTATTTAACACTGTTGTAAATTTGTTGTTATATACAATGGTTGACGACCATAGATTGTTTTCGAGTGTCTTATTTTGATGTTTTGATGGTTAACATTTATTTTGTAATCCAGGCATTGAACAGTCGATTGGATTGTTTTGTTTAATTCTTCAGTTCAGTTCAGTTTGTTTGGGTGTTGGGATTCTGGAACTGTGCCAGGCATCCATTATTAATGTATTGCGGATATGTTTTGTTGATGCCCTTAGTAAATAACATATTTCGTTATATCTGCAAGCCTCTGTGAACAGAGATACACATGGTCAAAAATGGCTGTTTTAATGGCCTTGTGGATGCTTTTTGTTCATGATCTTTATCCCTATAGGTCTATAGGCCTACGTGGACTGAGAGACATTTGTAGAAATTTGAAGATTTTTCACATATTTAGTTTGAAAATTGGAAGATCAAACTTTTGAAATCCGAAGCAAAACGTCATAAATATTTCTTCGGGATGGATTCCAATTTTCTGTTATTTTATATCATTTTCGGCCTGAAAGGCCGATTTTTTTTTAATTAAGCGAGGACGCAAATATTTCTATGTAAAGGTTCCATTCGGGATGTTTTTCTTCCTAGGTGGCATGTGGCACCGGTAAATCAAAGGACCCCAAAATATTAAAAAAATTCACCTTCTATCGTCTTTTTCTAATAATAAATCAATTTCAAAAATGAATTTGTTTGGTGTTGAATTGAATATTAATATTTATAATTTTTTTTATTTATTATGGCTTTGCTCCAAATTAGTAACCACTTTGCCTAATAACAATAATTATTTTACAATTTAAATTAAAATTTCCTTTTTTTGTTTATTTATGCATCTTTCACTCATTGATCCACTTTCATTCTGTTATTGTATTCATTCTTCTAAATTCATACAAATACTTATACACCTTTTCTCCCATTTGTAACAGTTCAGTTAAATTTCGTAAGGACACCAAACATTACTCTATTTGTACTCAATTTAAAAGTAAAAGTTCAATGTCCCCTACAATCATACATCTTTCCCAAAAATCATCCTCCTTCAAATGAAATTGTTTAAGACATTCTTTCCAATAACCAAGTTTCAGTCTCACTCGTTCCACGACTCTTATAATTGTGTATCTCCCTTGATTTCCTTAAAAAAGGGTTTTCAAAGGAGCAGAATTCACCTGCAATATAACAAGTACACCTCTTACATCCATAGCATCATATTCATTTACCTCATCCAGCAAACGCTTGTAGTTGTGAAGATCCATTGTAGAATCACTTCACTCCCACAAGAATTAATGTACTCACACAATAGTTCCACTTACAAATGTCTCCCTGAATACGTCGTTCCCTACGGAATACTCCTAATCCACTCAAGCAGTCAGAGATTACAACTATCCTCTTACTCTCTTCATTCTTTGCCCATTCTTTGCTCATTGAAGGAATGAATATGCCCACACCTATGTGCAAAGTAACTGATTTGCATTTTACGAAACTCCCGCTTACCCGATAACTCATTCATCATTGGTTTGGTTATACCTCCAAAATTCAAGCAAACAACAGCATTAGGGTAATTTTTGGACTCATTTTTCTTATTTTTATTGACCTTGCAGTTTTTTGATAAACTGTTCCCTCTTGTTATCTTGTTATAATTTCATTCCCCAAATCATGATTTTTTATTAACATTCGCACATCTCTCGCACGATGATCTTATGAATAAGAGGTGAATTGCCCATTTCAGACCAAAGATGATGAATTGGAGTCTAATTGATCCCCCCCCCCCCAAATACTATCCTAACACAAACATCGTCAACTTTTATCAACCTGTGAAAACCAACTTTCGATCCATCATCATATAAAGGGTGATCCAATAGGAGGTACTTTTACCAATTGGGATTCTCATTGGGATTCATGCGTCACAACTGTCATGTTCATATGACATTTGTGTTCAGTATTCATTGACATTTCACCAGCGAAAAATTGTTTTCGTGCTCTTCGACCATTTTATGGTGTTCATAATCGTCCGACTGAACGCACTATTCGCGGAACAATCAATAAATTTCGAACCACTTTTTCATTATTGGATATTCATCAACCGACTAGAGTGCGTACAAGTCGATCTTTTGTGATATTGCTGCTGTAGCTGAAAGTGTAC
Organism: Nephrotoma guestfalica; assembly: GCA_963691935.1. NCBI lineage: Eukaryota > Metazoa > Arthropoda > Insecta > Diptera > Tipulidae > Nephrotoma > Nephrotoma guestfalica. The sequence goes on from OY829914.1 coordinate 4,611,426, forward strand.
GTGAAGACCACAATCAATCAATTCGTCGCCGTTCTCAAGCTCTGAGTCTCTCGTATGGCACATTGTGGCGTATTTTGAAGAGAGATATTGGTTTGAAGGCATACAAAATACAGCTTGTTCAAGAATTAAAGCCAATGTCAGCGACACTTGGAGGAGTCTCCTCCATTTCGGGTTACTCACTTTTTTCCATACATACACTTTTACAATTATAGGTAAAATTTTCCATGTACAACTTAAAATTCATTCTCTTATCAAGCCAGATTTTTAAATACCTATCACGTCAATACATTCAATACTATCGTTATAGCTCTCACATCAGACACTCCGTTACCTGGTTCACACATTCCTGAACTCGACTTCGTGCTTGATCGATATTATTGCGTTTTTTCAGTAAGATAAAGTCATCAGCAAATTATAATATCAGTGGAATTATATCGATGAATCGAGCTCATATACAGATTGAAAAGAATCGTTGAAATTTTACTCCCTTCGTGTAGTGATCCTCCAATCTGTAATACTTTTCACACAACACTTACTTTCGGTCAGACATAAAATCATCACTTACAAATTCGGCCAGGGAAACTCAAGCTCAGCACAACTTGAAACTAGTTCCCTGGAACCACATAGTCATACGCTCTTTCAATATCCAGAAATGCCACCACAACATTCTTTTTTCCTTTCGCACTTCCCAAACAACATGTTTAACACATTCATTGGCAGAGTGATTACGACGAAAAGCAAAAGTTGTCTTGAGTAACAAATCATGTTTACTCATAAATTGTGCAACTCTGCCTATCGGCATACCATTCACAATTTTAATATGCATATACCTGTATAATTTGTTCCCACAGCTAGGTAACGGTCCCATTTTGGAACCGGAACTACGATTTCAAACGACTACGATTTCAATCTTCATTTTAGACTCCTTCACATTATGCTTTCAGGCTTAAGAAATCCGGCCGAAGGCATGATGCGTGAAGTTGGGCACAATTAATTTTTTGTTGATAAACAAACGAGCTCCATCAAATCTAAAATTATAAATTTAAAGTAGCAATAGCGGCTGTGAAGCAGCAGTAACAACGGTTCAAATTAGCCCCGAGATTGGGCCGCTTAGCGGCCTGGAGCGCCTAGTGCAAATTAAACTAAATTGAATATCTTAATTACGATGAAATCGCAACGCAAACAACGCCGATAACCATATCACCGTCACAGGCGATACGAATTTTGACCGAAAAGAGCACATAGCACAAATTCCATATCGCCGTCAAGCGCATCGCCGACACAACCATATCACCGATACCCAAATCACCGACACTTTCAATTATGACAACCACATTCCAACGAATTCATTGCCGACACTAACATCGCGACAATCACATCGCCGAGGCGCACGTAGGCCAATATCCACACATCTGACAAGCAGCTTTGGAGTGGTTGAGCGCCAAGTTAAAAAACTTCTCTCACAAAAACTATCAAAGTGAATGAACTTTACACAAAAATTTCGAATTAAGGTACTAACACAGCTTTAAAAGGAATTTTAGATTTTAAGACTTGCAGATTCCTAAAGCTTTTTAATCATGCCAAAATAAAAGCTCTATGGTCTGGGAGTGGCATACACCAATGGTTACATCTCCATTCTCCGCAAACGGCGATCAGAACGGAAAACAGTTTTGAGTCGGCTTTCCATTCATCAGCGCGTAAAGCCACCCTATCAATATGCCGAGATGCGTAGTTCAACTCCACTGCGATCCACGCCAATTCTCGAATTCTTATATCCATACCGGCGGAAGTGGAAGCTGCAGATATATAGGTAGTCTATTTTCACCCTAATGAATCCGGCTTCTTGATTTATTAGGCACATCTGATAAAGCATTTGGTCTTATGATGATGAGGTCGTTGGTGGATTATGTAGTTAAAATTATTTAGGTGCCGATTATATTTCACGTGTGAATAATACAGCATATTAATCGAATGCTGGATGATTTAACATAAACAAACATAGTGATGATAATAGTTGGTAAGCAAAATAATTGGCTTATAATATTTTCAACAATATTAGCAAAGCGCGCTGCAACATTTACATGAAATATTTTCGAAATATTTCGAAATGTTTCAAAATAAGTCTAACTTACAAATTTTGGCAGCAAGAATTTTCAATTTGCGTCTCACGGTTATCCTAAAGATAATGTCATGTGTCTCCAAATACGTTTAAAAAGAAGCAAACGTCACTATTTGATATAAAACTAGTTTAACGAAATCATCGAGTTTCGATTTCAGATTTGATATTTATTCTTTAAAAAATGAAAAACTGTATTCCACCGCCACGAGCTTTCTTTCTCCTAATCAGGATTAATAAAAAATGTTCATAAAGGTTTGCAACGGACTCAAAAGGCAAACGGGTTGAAATGTGCAAACTCGCCAGTAGTTGGTATGTCAAACTAGTATAAGTAAAATCATAAACAAGCATTGTTATCAATTAATAAGATTTAATTAGCTTTGGCATTAGAAAGCACCATGCCATTTTTTAGACCCGCTCTTCTCGAACTCCTTACGAAACCTTCATCGAAGTAGAGAGCACGCAACCTTACTGCACTACAGTTCCACTCTATTTTTGCATCACTAATAATATTCTAAACTTTAAAAAATATACGTTAAATGAAACAAATTAGATCACAATTATTTTGGGTCGATTAGAAAGTTAATAGCAAATCGATTATTAACAAAAAAAAATTTATATATGGGCGTTCGTTCTAGAACCGTATACGAATACGTTCATTACACAGAAAATTGCGATTTACCAGTAAAACATGCATTATCCAACTGGACCCAGTTTACCCCTATACTTTCCAATAATTAATTATTTTTATTCCATTTTGACGAGTTCAACAGAACCCAAATAATCCAGAAGACCTTTCTATATGTGTTTCTCACTGTCCGTTATTCGCATACGAGTATATAGACCTTATGTAAAGATCTATAAGACGATCGTCCCATCTCAACACAAAAAAATAAATTAAATTAACAAAAAAACAAATCTTTTCACACTTCAAGAGATCAAATCCAAATTAATAATTCACCAGCAACCAACAAAAAAAAAATAAAACAAACCAACAGCAGCTACGGCACAACACAACAAAAACAAAAACAAAAAAATTTATACAAATTGAATTAGAAGGAGTCATCATTACCATCATTCAAAATAAACCAATTTGAGCAATAAAAAATAAAATTAAAAAAAAAAATCCAAACACAAAAAAATAAACCAAAACCAATTCTTATGATACACAATTTCTTCCTCATCCCAAACTCAACTTCTTACAATACAATGTTTTTTATGTTATTCAAGTCTTCTTCATCGTCTTATAATATTATTGTTATTGTTGCTATTGTGATAAAAAAATAAAAATAAAAACTTTTTTTGTACATTTTCTTTCAAACGCGTGCCAGTTTATTTTATTTTCTTTTTTTGTAAACTTTTTTTTGTAAATAAAAAATAAATCAGTAAAAAATAATATTTTATTTTATTTTTTTTAGGTTAAAAAATATTTTTTTTTTATGTTTAACCCCAAAGTGAGGAAATATTATAAAAAGTCTGATAAAAAAAAAATAAGGAAAAAATAAGATGTAAAATATTAATCGGTTGGTGTTAGTAGTTTCATGCTTCCGAAGGAATTGAAGAAACAGGTTGTAACGTTTTAGAAGTGGTGCAAAGGCCATTGTTTTGAGCAGGGTGATTAAATAAAGTGAAAAAGCTCTCCTTTACGATATTTAAACATATCGTTATTGTCCCTCTATAAGGCGGAAATTATTATTAGGAATTCCATATTTGAATGTTAAAAATCAACGGAAGTCACATTTTAGATTTATATTTGACATTCTTCTCTCTGTCATGAAACAATAAGAACTTTCAGCGAAACATTATTTTAACTAAAGCTTAATGAGTTATTATTTGGGGGTAGAAATAAGTTTTGAGGGATTTACAAAAGATGACGTAATTAGTATTAAATCGCTTCGGGCCATCTTGTAACTATAGTCATGTTAAAGTGTCATCGTTTCCCTCTAAAAATCAGTATCTGCCATTTCGCTGAAGTGTAACCATGACAACCTTTGTGACAACAAAACGCAATTCGCGGGAAGCGCCGCTTTTTAAACAAAATTGCAGTTGATGGACATCGATTGCTGTGTGAAGCATATAGGGAACATGCTCCATCAATAAAAACATGTCAGTATCGGCTCCGCAATTTTAAAAGCGGCGATTTTGACACCAGTGACAAAGATCGCGAAGGGAGACCAGTAAAGTTTGAAGACGCTGAGTTGGAGGCGTTATTGGACCATGATGCATGCCAAACTCAAGAGGAGCTCGCTGAAACTTTGGGAGTGGCTCAACAAGCGATTTAAAACCGTCTCAAGACCATGGGTATGGTGCAAATACAAGGGAATTGGGTTCCGTATCATCTCAAGCCAAGAGACGAACGACATTTTTTCACGTGCGAAAAATTGCTCCAAAGATAAAATCGGAAGGGATTTTTGAATCGAATCGTGGCGGGAGACAAAAAGTGGATTTGTCAAACCGAATAATCATGGATTTACTAGAGAATGTTACCAACAACAATTGATGCAATTAAGCCGAGCATTGAAGCTGACACGCCCACAATATGCCAAAAGACATGACAAAGTGATCTTTCAGCACGATAACGCTCGGCCACATGTTGCAAGAGTCGTCAAGGAAACTTTGGAAGCGCTTCAATGGGATGTCCTACCCCACCCGCCGTATTCACCAGACATTGCTTAAAATATAATAAAAAAAAATTAAATATAATAAAGCGATCAAATTAATTAAAATCTTGTATTTCCTGGTACCATCTCTCACAGGTTGCTGCAGCTCGAAAAAAAGTTCATGAAGCATATCCCATTCAAACAACCCTACCATATGACTACATGGAGGAATATTTAAGCCTGTACTACATGAAATTAGTTCGGGAAAATGGCGAAGACATTCCAGTTGAGAATTGCTATTACATTCCGCGTCACTGCATAACCATAGATAGCACTACAACAAAACCCCGAGTAGTATTGGATGCCTGGACCAAGACAACAATAGGAGTGTCGTTAAACGACATCATGATGACCGGCCCAAAATTACAGGACGGGTTGACATCATACTCCGATGGCGCAAATAAGTGCGTTATGACAGCTGTTATAGACAAAAAATATGTCGGCAACTCTGGCTTAGTAAGGATGACAGAAATTATCAACGCATACTATGCAGAAGTGATCCTGCGAAACCAATGGAAGTATATAAATTGAACACTGTCGCCTATTGTACCACAGCTGCTAGTTTTCTAGCTGTGTAAGCTTTCCTACCCTCCTACAAGTAGCCGACGATGAACGGCAATCATACCGTAGACGACCTGCTGACCGGCGCTGACAGCCTAGCAGAAAACCCCCCTGTATTATGAGAGCTAATCATTATCACCAAACAAACGAGGTTCAGTTTAAGAAAATGATTTTCCAACCACAATAAAATATTGAACAATATCCAGCTAAACGAATGTATATAAGCGAAGGTACCTTTAAATTCGGCGTAGACAAGCGACGAATAGAGACTGGCCAATCAACCAAATGTTTATTATTAGCTGACTCGTTCAATCTGTTCGATCCAGTAGAATGGGTATCATCTATCACAATTGCAACAAAAATTATAATGCAAGAACTATGGACGTCGGGGGCTGGATGGGATGAGCCGTTACTGGAAAAGATAAATGCTAAATGGCTTAAGCATGTATAAGAACGAAATGAATGATATCGGCGACATTAAAAATAGCAAGATGAGTAAATACACCGAAGATGTTTCAGAAAGAGTTGCACGGATTCATGAATGCATCGGAGTACGCATGTATATTGACAGCAGTATATTGTTGAACAACAGATGAGGTCGGCCGAATAACAACAGCAAATAGGATTTCAGCTATAAGGCAAATTATCCCAGCAACAACATCGCACCAGATAAGGTCCTAAGAGAACCGAGCAAATATCGCACCACGTGGCATAACCCCAAGAGATCTCATTATCTGCCATTTATGGTGGCACGGGCCATCCTTCCTTCATTGCATATGTCACCTCGATAGGAATCAATAGATAAATGTTCACTGAAAAACGAAGCAGAACACCAGCAGTATTTACATGAAGGAACGAAAGAGACGATAGTGCTGGTGAATATGATAATCAAAAACACATCTTGGTAAGAGTTATTCCAAAAGTTACAAATTGTACGAGATTCATCAATAATGCCGCGACAACCATCTAGACATTTAAAGGAGTTCCAGCGGACATCATAATTGCTAAATTATGTCAAGAAGAGGGTATCACCAAGGAAATATATATGAAAAAGTCGAAGAAGCTAGAGAAAGCTAGTAAACTTCTATCGCTGAACCCTTTTATATATAGACGAAGATGGTCTGCTACGTGTGAAGTGATGTCTACTGAATTCGGGCATACCAGTAACAACTAAACATCCAATAATATTGGGAAAAATAATCTTATTACGTGTAAACTCATTGAAAAGGAACCCACAGACATGCTACATGGCGGAATACAATTGACATTAGCTCATTTAAGGAATAAATATTGGATCCTTGATGGTGAGCGCAATGTGCGTTCTGTGTTATCCAGAAATGTGAGTTCTGCTTTCGCCACAAAAAACATAACACGGAGCTGTTCATGGGTAATCTAGAATTCATGGGTTCCTTCCCAGTGTGACCGGGAAGATCATTCTCGAAAACAGGTATCGATTATGCTAGGCCCATTCAGTTAAGAAAAAGCAAAGGAGGCCACAAGACGTACAAAGGATACATAACATTGTTCGTTTATATGGTGGCAAAAGCCTTGCATATACAGAAATAGTTTGCAGTTTAATTACGGAGGCCTTCATTGCGACCTACAAAATGTTCACATCCAGATCTAAATCACCGTCATATTTAAAGAACTTTACACCGTAACCACTTAAATAGAAGCTTGTCTAAATTCGTAACCGCTAACTCCTTTAACAAATGATCCATCCGACAAAAGCCCTAGCACTTTATAATAGGAGATGCTCCAAAGACACAACCATCCCCTGATTCTGCGGATTTATCTTTAAGGACAAGGTTAATGAAGTATAGTATAAGACTTTGGGAAAAGGTGGTCTGCGAAATACCATCACCAATAGCAGCAGCGGAAAAAACGGGGAATCATCCAGTCTAATAGACGGGTTCCGTCAGAGCCACATATCTCTAGCATTAGCTATGTTATCCATTTTTAGTGTAAATATTGAAGTACATCCATTCAATTTCTCGGCAAGTATATACTTTGAGGAGTTAGGCAGCCTATAGGTGGCGGCAATGAAATGGAATATAGTTATTTATTACAACCTGACGCCTTATTGGGAGGAAATAAAAGCTTTTAAACAAGCACAAATACTATTGCAAGAAGCTTATGAAGATGTTCCTGAATTGAACTGCAAAGCAATCCACTACCAATTTAACCAGTTAATAGCGGATAATGAACAAATAAGGAATGGTGACGGCCAAAGCGAGGATTAAGAGACAGACTGGCATTATACTGGGCGCTATAATCTGACTTCTCATCTAGCGCGAAGCTGCTATAAGCTCAATTTGAAAAGATTAATGAGAATGAAAATAATTGTATGGTATTAGTACAGAAACAAACATCGGTTATAGATAATATAATCAAGCTTATAAAACACAACTTAAACATCACCAAGACAGCTGTAAACAACATGAGCAATGATGAACAGCAATTAAGGCATGAAATGCTAATGGTGAATGAATACCGAATTCGAGAGGAGAGCCGTTCAGTATTATTGAGCATGAAATTGATCGTACATTTAAAAACCCCTAAAAGAAACGCAGCAAAGCCTACTAGACGTATTTTCTGATGCACATTGTAAGATGCATCCAACAACACTCACGCCAGTACAGCAAGAAGACCAACTGAAACTAATTTGACAACATATACTCGCATCAATCACGCCTTCATCACTTCTCAACGAAATGCGTGCATTGGGCGGAAACAAAGTCACAGATGATTTATTGAAACAAATGTGGTTACAACGGTTACCATCGCAAATTCGCATGATTGTGTTAATAAGGAACGACGATTGACGATATAGCTAATATGACTGATAAATTTATCGAACTATAAAGCGAACTGCTAGAAACGTCATAGATATGCAGTTTTAGCCAGAAAATGTCGTCCACAATGCAATTCAATTTTGAAGAAAACTAGACAATTAATCTATTAGGGAGCCACAAGTGGTTGAACAAACACACGCTTAAAATTGTTAATCGACTCTGGCGCATACGTCTCCGTTATACCCCCTAACATCATCATAGCCAACGTAAGCAAACCCAATTATTAGCTTGTGATGATTTCATCACGCATTATAATTTACTTATCGAAATGGGTGGTAACAAGTTAGTAGATGGTGTACCGTAGTTGTATATTAAGGGCTTCCCATCAGCTAATCAAAAATACATTATCCAGACATATAATGTGAACGAGCATTCTACAACAATATCAAAGTATTTACGTAACATAGTAACGTATTTACTAATACGTTTACGTTACGCCTCGTGCGTCAGATGCCAAAAAAGATCATCCTCAGAAATTTCTCATGCAGCTAGTGACCAGCTATAAATGCAACGAGAGATGGATCCCTAAAAGGAACCACGGAAACCCATAGATTATAGAAAATCGTTCAGTAGCATTCTCGGAGATCATGGTTACGCTATACACGTTCTCGCTATATTACTATCATGTTTTACAAACCTGCCAATTGTGGAGAAATACTTCGGGCAAGTAATCGATTTACAATCCTCTGAAGTATCGTGTGAGAGCATGACCGACCTGCAGACCCAACACAAAAATACCATAGAAGCGACGTCATCGAATGCACGAAACAAATTCAAAATCACAGACATGTTTCATCGGGCCAGCAGCGTGTTGCAAAACGTATTCGTTAAGATTGCTAATAGACTTACAATTGCTTCAGTCAACACAAATCTCCGCCTACGGCCTCAATAGCCATAGATGGTACATCCACTCTTTGTTTCGCCTAAGTATGTGAGAACGACAATGTCCATCAAAATTTGGCACGGCTTGAGGAACAAGTCGGCCGACGTAAGGTGCATCACCATCAACGAAATAATAGTGACCGGTGGCGCTTTGGATCTGGCCCACCCTCTATTTCTTTATTTTCGATTAACTGAGAAAGAATTGTTGGATTGTTTACAAAAGTTTACTCATAGCATTTTGCTTGTATCACCTGTAAAATGTTCAATTGACGAGAACTGACCTAACGGCTAAATTTTATTGTACTCACGTGCAATGTTTGTACTCAGGGGTTCTTGACAGAGAATTTGATGTTTTTCACGGGCCACGTCAAATTTCAGCGTATCCATCAAAAAGCGGTATGTTATTAGCGGTAAGAAAAATTATTCGAAAACATCATAACAAATCATCAGCTGATTACTTTCTATTTTGATATCTTCAAATACTGCACATTTTACTGCGGCAAACAGTATAAACTTAGGAAGCTTTTATGTTCTATTTCGTTCGATCTTTTGTTATGAAGTTTTGCTTCAAGCGCGAAATTGACCAACACAGACACGAATATATCACCTTGTCGAACACCAGATGTCATTTCGAAGGGATCTGATACAGTTCCCCCGACAACGTTTCTATATAGACATATTGTTAATTCAGGTATTCCTAGATATATGAGCGCTGTCCATAGGTTTTCGTGGTTGATACTGTCATATGCCTTCTGAAAGTTTATACATATGTATATAGTGTATGTATGGTTATATTGTACTCCCAACATTTTTTGAGAATCATCCGCATGGAAAAGCACTGATCAGCGGTTGTTTGTTTAAATCTGGAAAGTATAACATTACCAAAAATTATGCAGGCCAGGCTCAATAAAGCGATGCTACAACCATTTTCACAACTTAAATCGGTCGCCTTTTTTGTGCAGCGAACATATCACAGCAGTCTTCCAATTTTCCAACAGCTCCCAAATAGAGACGATAAGATAGTACAGATTTTATTCCAAGAATAGTGCCTCCGTGTTTAATTAATTCGGCGGGGAAGCTGTCCGGGAACCGGGTGCTTTCTCATTTTTCAGTCTACTAATAGCTGCATCTACTTCTACTGGAGTAATTCTCTCTCTAATAGGGACTAATACTTCGTCAGTCTGGTTTAACCGATTTTGGAAGTCGGTTTGACATAGTGAGAGAACATCAGCTACGTTTCTTCTCGGCTCTCCATTCCTAATGTTTATGTCTGTTTGGTGGAAGTCTTTAGTGAGATTCCTGGTGTTAGCGAAACAGTCTCTTGAGTCTCCTTGTTCCGCTTGGAAGGTGTTGTTTTTGATATATGTTCACTTATGTTCGCGATTCTAAAGAAAATATTTAGTCGTAGTTTTACTAGATATTCTACTAGACTGCTTCTAATGTTACTGAGGATCCTCTTCCGATAGTATTTTGCTCCGCAGTAGTTATAGCTGTACTCCTGGTTTTTAATGTACCTGTCAAAACAGTCAGTGACAGCTGTTTGATAACTCTGCAGTGATACTTCATCTTTTAAGGCATCGACATTCCAAAGGGTCTTAAAAGGCTAAACAAGTTCCACGTTCCTATTTTTAAAGTGTTGTCCGTTTACAGTTTTCGAGTCCGTCACTGTGGATTCATCGAATAACTTTTTAAAACTGGGTACGAAAAACGTGATTAGTGTTTTAGAACCTGGAGATAAGGTAATCCAATGTCTTTGTGTGGGGTTCATAACATAGTTGTTTTTGTGAGAAGATTTTTTGCTCTCCACTCAACCTTCTTGTTACGTGTGTGAGTCACGTACCGATGAAGAATTCTCAGGTCACCAGTCCTACCTTGAAGACATTTATATAGGAAATCGCTAGATACAGGTCAAGCGCTCGCTTCACTCATCCCTTTAACGTGGCGAACAGATGATGGTTTGGTAGAGTTTTACATTTACTGATATAATATAATAAATACAACGTACAGGCTTTTGGATGGGAATCATGAGACTTTAGATTTAAAGCATAAATATTATTCAAGCATAAATAAATATTATTCTAGAACATTTATTTGCCATAGCTGTTATAATTTGTGAAATATATCGGATATTCACACCGAAGATCAAGTAAAACTTCATTTATTTCGGTTTCGGTTAATTTTATGATTTAAAAAATCGTATGAATAAAAAATGTAGGACACTGTTTAAGTTGTAAATGTTGTCCCAATTTTAACGGCGTAACGGAAAAGAATTTCCATAAACCATTAAACCCCAAGATAGTAAGTCACTGAAAACACCCTGTTTATCAGTCACATCTCTTAGACAATTCCCTCGAAAATTGAAAAGTAACAAAATATTAATTTCATTCAATGTGTGCCTTGTCCATTACCTTCTGTAAAAATAGTTTTCAATGGTTCAGTATTTTTCTCGGAAAAACCAAAAACAAAAAACTAGCAGCAACAAGCACACAACAAACATAATACGATTTTGGTATTATTGTGGCGGCGGAAGATTATAAAATTTTCATAACTAGTAATTGGTCTTTGGTTAACTAGTTTACAACGGCCCTGGCTATGTTACAACATCATTAGGAGCAACTACCTCATGGTACTGTCACTGAACGGTGACAAAAATACTTCCTGGCATCCAACATGTTCGTTTACTCTCATGCACACATCACAAATCAAAACATAACAATAAAAATAATTAACAACTGTAACCACGTGTCCAATAATAAAAAACACTAAAGTAAATAAATAAATTTTCTCACCTTTTCTTTTTTTGTATTGTATTTACTTTTGATTTTCTTACAAAACAAAACTAAATAAATGAATCTTCTTCATAAAAAATATCAAATTGTTGCATTTTCTTTTATATACAATTTTACATTTTGTGTAAAGATCGATAAAAAACTGAACACAAAACATAAAAAAGAGAAGAATACACTAATAAAAAATTATTTTTGTTTGCTACAATGACTCACCCATTCCACACACCCCTTATTTAGTGCAAAATTGAAATAAATTTTCAATATAAAAAATGTATACCGTGTAGTGGGGGTTAAATAGTACCCCAACTATTTAGTACTCACACATAGACATTTTCCTTATATACTAGTCGAATATATACAATGGATTTTTGCTGATTTTACTTTCTCTTTTTACTTTGAGATTTTTTATATATACATCTTTTTTTTTCAGTGAGTAATTTTATATATTCTGTGCCATTTCAAGTGGAGTTAGATGTGGTTTGTTTTGATAGTGATTTTTTATATAAATACTTGCGCTCATGTGTTTGTGTTTTATATACAAAGTATGACTTTATGTTTTTGTAGTTGAATTTTAAGAATTAAATAAAGGATGACTCAAAAATTTGGTATGCAAAATTTGAGTAATCATTGTTCGGTTGCGCTTGACTTGAATGGAATGCAATCTGCAACTGTATCAATGCATCGGCTAGTATCGGGAGTAAGTTACAAATGATCTAGTGGTGGTCTACAGCTGCACAATAAGCTTTTGCCATTTCGAACAAAATTGTTGTAGTGAATGTTTGCACTAAGTTGCGAAATCGTTCTCGATCATAAGGTAATGAAGTGGAAAAATAGTTTGAATACATTTTTGCTTGATACCTCAAAAAATCCCGTAACACTTAATCCTAAAAGGTAGTCTCTTCAATATTCTTATAAATATAAAAAGATTGTACATTGTATTGAACCTTTTGAAACCCATTACTGATTAATTTAGAAAGTCTTTTAATCTTTGAATTGATTTTATTATGAACATACAGGTTAAAATCATCACATTAAAATTAAATGGAACAAAATATTATTAAACTTAATCAAAAACAAAATTTATTCCAGATTCCACATAATTTTAATAAAATAACAATAAAGCTATTCTTTTAATAAAAAATAATAATAAAAAAATTCGATTAATTTAATGTTATCTACCTCCTATGAAAGAGGTTGCATGACAGAGCACATTTGATGTTCTTAGTTCTTTAAAGATCAAGTTAATTTCATGTAAAACATCTCGATTGTAAATTTCAATGTATTTTTCCATTTGTAAAATCTAGCCTCAATGTTGCAGAATAACTTAGTATTCTTCAAAGGCAGCTTAGCCGAGAGCTGCACTATTATCAAAGGCAGATTTTCTTTAGATGCTAAGATTGGTTTTTTCTGTTTATAAATAAAGACATTGTAAATCTTATTTCAAACCAAAAACTGTTCTCTAATTCCTTATTAATCCACAGTATTATATATGCCAACTAATTGTGAGCACGTCGCCCAAAATATATACATTAACATCCCGCATTAGTTTCATAAAAGTTAAGCATCTCTCTAGAATTATTTCGCCATAGCCAATTGTACATAGTTTTCCAATTGAGCAAAATATATTGTTCTGTATTTGAAAAACAAAATATATTAAATTTTAAAAATAATCTTTAATTTGTGCAAAAACAAAGCAGACATTTAACAAAAAAGTGTGTTAATTTTAGGAACAAATTGTTGGCAAATTGAATTCTTTGCAAAACGAATGCAGAGGTTCGAATATTAAGCAAATGTTATGTCGCTTAGAACATTTGATTCTTTGATTCAGGTCAAATAAATAACCTGATTTTACAAATTTTTGTTATAAATTTAAAGTGTGAGACAATCATTGAATTAGAATTAAGCTTGTCACTACCCATGACCTGAAATAGAACTATTACGAAACGTTCCTTTGAAATTAGAAGGTATTTTAAAGATTTACTTAGATTATATGATTCAGAATAAAGTTGTTGTAAAGGTTACTAAACCTACTGAGTGGGTGAAAAGTAACGTTGTTGAAGGAAGCGAAATAGAAAATTAATAAATATGTTAGCATGGGTATAAATAAGGCTCTCAAAAGGTCTCATTACGTCTCATTACAGCAATAGAGGAGTTGCGAGGGTTGCTTGTACAATTTACATTATTTCGGATAATCGTCCGCCAATTACTTTTCCAATTGGGTTGGGTTGGGTTGAAGCTCATAATACATACTATTAGCCTTCATCATTCTCAAGGAACTGGTAAATTGAAACTTTTAAAAATTAGGGAAATTAAGATCGAAAATTCCGTAAGTCAGTAAATAGCATCAAGCCTAAATTAACGTATGACAATCACTTTAAACAAAAAAATCAATTTAAAAAAGAACGAATGCCAAACTAATTCAAGAAAATGGCAGCTTTAAAAACTAGAATTCGGTGAATAATGTCTTTATAAAAAAATATAAACCGACTGTTACTGAGCGTTTGGAAAAATTGTCGAGAAACTTCTAACTAAGTACGGTAGAAATAACAAATGAACATGAACAAATTTTTAACAACCTGAACAAACACTCTAATATTTGAGATGTTCCAGCCTGGTCGAATTATAGGTTGCATTGTCGCGAGTTAGTCTAGACAAATGAAGAATTGTATAGAATGAGATGAGACCAACTAACAGAAAAGAAAGTGATTTAATTGTTATTCGATTTTAATTTGATTGTGCACCAAAATGTCGTGCAACCGAAGTCATAGTTAATTAACGGTATAATTAATAGTTTGAATAAAATGCTGTAGGTGGTGATGATGTAGTTCGTTCTTCGTTTTGATTTTATTTGCTATTTCACCCCCTATAGATGTATCCAGAATATATAAATATAAATTTATCTAATACAAGTCATCATTCTGTGTTAATGCTCAAATACCGAATTTGTGTGATAAAGTGTTTTAAGTAAATAAAAGTAAAAATCAATCATATCAAATTTTGATGCATGATTTTGCCAATGGGGTGGGAGGAGTGCATTTGGTCAACATCATCTTAACCACACCAAGGAAACTGGTTGTAATAATTCAGATGAGCTTGCATTTTTTTGTCGATTCGGATTATACTGTTTGTAGGTGTTCTGTTCTTTTATTATGTTAATATCATTCCCGGTATCATTCAGTATGGATATCTAAGCAGCGCTTCAAGATCTATGTGGCTAGTGACAAGGACTACGCCCAAGCGACTTCACCTAGCTGGTAAATGTGCTGCGATCACTATTGTGAGAGCCATAGAGAATTAACGGAAGGACCATTAAACCCTTTGTCCAAGCATCCGTTACAACACATGAACAAATTTTGTGGTTAAATCTTTATAACTGTTATGATAGAAACGAAAGTAATTTTCACTTGAGTTGAAAATATTTCAAATCGGCTTGAAAGGGCATTTTACAAATTAACTGATTTTATAAAGTTCAGTCTCTTGAAAAATAATTGTTCAGATTATGATTGTTGAAAATAATGGGAGCTCGGTATTTTGAGTATTAATTTCATTGGTGTCGTAGCTATATATTTGAGGTACTAAAGGATTATTGAAAAAGTAATGCCTAGTCGATAATATGTTTGCTCTAGTTAGATATTAATAGTTTGCCGCTTAGATATTTCTCCAAGCCAGCATAGTGTTAGAATTAGTAGTAGAGAGTCTATTGCAAATACTAGGTAACTATCAAATTGGTAAAACAGAATTCAAGTGTGCATACAAAATCAATGTCAATAATGCTACTAAAAAATATAACATTTTATACGTCGTTTAGTAATTATCCAAATGATTAATAATAATCAGATTCTGAATTGTGAACATCTTAGATAAAACCATGACATAAAAATAAAACCTAACAAAACATGGAGTGCAATAAAATCATATTTGCGAAACACTCTATACCAGATTAAAATAAGAATTTTCCCCTTTACAAAATACGTTTATACGAACACATATAAAAAAAAGCAAAACAAGAAACATTTTTTCTACCCGAAAAAAATAAAAAAATTAATCACAAACAAAACCAAAAAGAAAATACATCGCCCAAATATTGTACATAAATTGTTTTTATGTACTTTGCACACACATTATCAAACTCATCTCATGGTACTATCGCTTTCTCGTTCACGATTTATCTAAAACTCCAACCAGCTAAAACGGGTCGACTATATAAATTTACCAAAAACGAAAACGTTCGAAAACCACAGTGAGAGACAGAAAATTACGTAATTCCTGAAACGAAAAAAAACACCATATAAAAAAATTCACAAACGTTTTTGTGTATTTGTTTTTTAAGTGCTGTTTTTTTATGTTTGTGTGACTTTTTTTTGTGTATTTTTTATATTCAATTTTTTTTGTTGTTAGTTGATGTTGTCTCACTTCTGTTGTCGGGTATCACAAAAAAAAATTTTGTGTTTGTTCGAAAAAAAAAATTAAAATTATTTCAAAAAGAGTAAAAAAAAACAGTGTAATTGTTTTAGGTTTTTTTTGTTTTGCTCAATTGTAAAACAATTATATTAAATAAATAAAAGTGAATAGAATTTCGATTGTTTTATCTATGTGTATATAATTTTTGCGGTGTATATAATAAAGTGGAAGAAGGGATTAAGATACCGAAAGGAAGAAGAAACCAAAAAAAATTTTTTGGAAGAATTATAATTTAGTGTGATTATGTTGGTAAGTTTTGTAAAATACATTGAAATTTAAAAGGTTGTTTATACACACACAGAGAAGCCGACTATACAAATATTGTATTTGAATGTGTATATAGATAATTATCTCCCTGTTTCCCCACCCCTTTTCGCTCGAGTTTATTGCAGGGACCTAAAACTCTAAACTTGCGGACCACAAATTCATTGATGATATTATTTATAATCACATTATTATGCAAAAATTATGTAACAGTGTTCTACTCTCCTGACGATAATAATTCACTTTTTTTTTATCTTTTCTATCGCATTTATATTATCATACCGTTGTCGTATTGCGTGCTGTTTTTCCCGACGGTATATATAAACTATGAATTTAAAAATTCGATTCCACCTTTCATATTATATTTATTTACAGAGATGAGAAAGAAATAATATTGCATGAAGTCGAAGCGAGATAGAGATCAAACACAAGAATGTTTGGTAGATTTTGAAACCCACACTATGCAAATCGTAAAATTGGCATATTATCAAATAAATCTTAACCACTATTTTTATATATGTACCATGTTAGAATAATGATTAAATTTAAAACAAAGAAAACACTTTTCAGTTTTCCGTTTGTATTTAAATTTTTGTTGTAACGTACACGAGTACAACAAAAGTTTGAATTTGGTAGTCATCAAATGTTATTGTATTTGTCAAAAATTAAAACGTTTCACTTGCAACACGTTATAGTATTGGATTTGGTAGAATGGGGAAATTAATTTTTATGTGATTTTTGGTTTTTTATGTTGGTAGTTTTTGTAACAAAATTTTTTCAATGCCGTCGTAAATTTTGAATACTACTAATCTATGTCTACAATACTCATCTCACTCTAACAAATTTTTTAAATTTAAATTTTTTTTATATATGTTTGATGGTACACAAATTTTTTTCTAATGAAAAAAATGTACACACACACAAAAAAATTTAACAACTTGCGTCTTTTTTTTGTGAGGACCAAAAAAAATTAATTTTTTTTTAACCAGTCGAGTTTTTGCCTCGTAATGATTAACACTTAATAACAATTAGAAAAAAATATCGTACAAGGTGATACATAAAAAATATTTCATCCCCCGGTCATATGTGTGTTGTGTGTAGTAAATAATTTTTTTGGGAAGTGCTGTCTGTGTGTAGTAATTAATGCGAATAAATATTTTTTTGGTGTAAGAAATTTTGTGCGCGCGAATTTTTTTATAATTTGAATTATTATTTTGTGATTTTTGTGATAAAATTTATTTGTGAATTTATTTATTTATGTGGGAAAAATTTAGTTAATATAAATTAATTTATGTATATAAAAATTTATCTGGTGTGCCTTTTATAAGTGATTATAAGTAAAATTACATATCAAAGCTGGAAGGCCGAACGGTAGAATTCCGGCCCGGCGGTGGGCTGGACTATCATAATTCACCACTCATGGCTGAGATTCCGGCTGGAGAGTATACCCAACACATCCATCGTTCGATTGATCAGCTGCGATCAATGAACGAACGGGGTGTTTTAGGTACATTAACCGGTACTCTAGTCCATGATTATAAACAATTTAGTGATAGAATTATTGATAATAGATTAGACGGTGGCGGTATTACACTAATAAATGGTGTAAATACTGATATAACTGACCTTCGACAACACCAACAGCAGCAGCAGCAGCAACAACAACAACAGCAGCAGCAGCAACAAACCCAGTCCTCGAATCCTCCAACGCCGATTTCTATGCATGATGCCCAAATGAATAATGACTCAAAGGTGAGTGGCTAACACGTGTTTTAACCCTAACGTATAAGACTTATTCGATTTATGTTTGACTTAATATTTCGAATGATAAGATAAGACGTTTGTGGCGTTATCTTTCAATGATATTTAATTTTTCATTTATTGGTCGACATATTCGTTTCGAATTTTGCCATAAATCTATATAGGAACATTGTAAATATTTGTCTAGCGCCGGTTTCAAATCAATACGATACATACTTTACTATAAAACATATTTTTATTAAAAGCCAAATATGTATATTACATAAAGACACATTTACTGTATTGTACATAGCATACAACAGTACGATGTAGACGTTTCAATATTCTTATTTTGGATTAAATTACGGAAGTCGTTTATTATTATGATTGGCATATGAAATTTGTCAGTAAATTATGTCAACGGTGATTACTAATTCAACATAGTAAAATATTGCATACCACATTACATGCAATATTTATTGCATGGTTCGAGTTCCTTTTCATTCCTCCAAATTTGAATCGAAGTCTTATTGATTCATTACTGACCTTTGTCTTACTCAATTAAATTTAATATTTTTTTTAATGTAGCTGAATAATTCTAAATTGTAAGAAAATTAAATTTGACATGCTCTTGAACTGGAAGTCTGGAAATGTTTTATACTATACAATAATGTGAGACTGTGAAATTTGTAATTTTATTTCTGCACTTATCTCAGTTCCAATATAATTTGTGAATAATTTTGGTGAAAATTAAAAAAATATAAATAAAAATTGATTTATATTAGTACAAACAAAGGTCAACGACCCTCGTTTCAAAGATCAACTTAAAATCTAATTACTTATGTCTACTCGAATGAAATACCGTTCAATAATCAAACCAAATAGCTCGATAAAACGACAACGCAAACTTTTAAACATTTAACGTTTAAAAGTCGAACTTGTTCATTTTTGGGCACTGTCAATTTTTTGATTAAGAAATTAATTTAAGTACTGTGCCATAACTACGAATATTGCTTAGAGTGGCCATAATTTTCTATTAAAATCTAATATCACCTAATTCTAAAATTGTTACAATAACTTGCTTATACTGAAAACTAATCCGATCGTTTCCATATGATCTCAAGCGGAGGTAGATAGTATTGATCAGGCTGAAATAGAGGTTATGGAACTCAGAAATAAACCAATTCCAAAAATTTTACAAATATTTAAAACAAAACCTGGTTGTTTCTTGAAATCACTAGTATGAATTTTATTGTAAAACACCTGTTGCAAGCATTTCAATGAGAAAATTTAAAAAAACGACATTTTACGTAGCGAGCACTCCTTGCGTAAATGTGCGCGTGGTGATTCCTTACTAGAAATAAATAAGAATTATAAAATCTACTAAATACAGGCAAAATTATAAATCGAATACGAAGAATTCTCATTTGACCATTTCAAAAAACAGTGTGGAACTATAAAAGAAGCCAAAACAAAAATACAAATGAACTTTATCGTGGGTTAAATTGTGCGCTGAGGTTAATTAGGTCAGCAACCTATTTCCTTCAATTCACCTCTCATTCGTCGATCGTCGGATTTTTTATGTATTTCAGTTATAGAAAAAAACCATTGGAATAGTTCAAAATCCCATTCTCATCCTCTGAAAACGGAATATCAGGCTACCTTACTAGGTATTATTCGTGATTTACATTCAGATTTTTGTGTCACATTTTATTGTTTGTATATCTAATCGTCGATGGTCGGCTGTTTCTAGTTTAGCTTGGATACCATTTCTTAAAAAAGAAAAGTAATCCAATGTAAATTTTTACAGAATACATAATCTATACGGGTTCGAATTATCCTGATAAAAGGTAAGAATAAAGGTTAATTATTAATAGTTTGATTAGGTTCTTTAAATAATTCTGACTACAAAATGCAATTTTTGAAAGAAGAAAGAAAATTTCTTAACTCAAATTTGGCCAATTTAAAATTAATAAGTGATTTTTTTAAGTTACGATCTTTCAAAACGATTTTGTGCATTTTTTTTATACTAACTACCGAATTCGAGCGACTAGAGCATTCAGCATCATCGCTATAAAGCACTGCATATAGCACTTATCAATCCATTGCTGCTTGAACGGTATTTTGTCCCATCAAAAACAGCGTTTAATCACCACGCGAAATTCATTTTTATCCAATGTTTTGAAAATAATAAAAATAGGGTTTCTGAAACAACTGTAACTTGTAAACTGATTAAACTTAGGGATTATCATAAAATTTTGACTCAAAACGTTTGAAGGTTTGTATTTCCTAAAACTCATATGAGTGTTCATTATATGCGCCATTTATGTGCTAGCCACGGGACTTATTGACCGTTGGATTAAAAGAATTGACCACATAATTTTTATAATTTGTTTAGAGTCTTGTAATTATTGATCCAGGCCCTAAACCCCACAATGAGGCACTTAATTCACCTCATTAAAAATAATTATTATTTTGATTCCCCTATATATTGGAAACAGAAAAAATTAACACAGATTCCTTGTTATGCAATAATACAATTAAAATCTAGCAAAAACACTGAATAGTCCTTTCCTAACATTCGATTTTTGTAATTCTCTCTATTAATGGTTACTATAATAGAAACTAAGGAAAGAAGGAAGATCGAGCTTGCTATAGACACCCAGACCCGGTCATACACTCACAATTATACAACAGGTAAAATTGCCCTAACATGCCAACGAATAGAATTCTAAAGGTTTTTTCGATCGACTCTCCTAATGCGGCTTACATGCACAACACAATTTTTATTAGGAATATTTAAAAATCCTTTTCCACTTATCATTTGATTTTCATATTTTGCTTTAAAAAATACTAGTTATTGGTCCGTCGATGTAACTCATTTAAAAAAATCAAAATTTTAAAATGAATGACCTAAATCCAACCTCGTCGCTTTATCATTTACAGGAACTTACTCAATATTTTGAAACGTCTAAAATTCAGAACTCAGATCTAATGAGGGTGTTTTACGTAGAGATACAAACATAATTATGTGTATTAGAAAATATTGAGATTTCCATAAAATATGAATAATCAACAAGCAAATCCGTTGGGATTTACTTTGAAAACCCGAAACTTTAAATCCCGAAAGAAAAATATTTTGGAAAATATCGGCAATAAATAAGTTCAAATATTTCATATATATTTCTGACATTGATTGATCGGTTTATTAGACTGTATGACAAAGAACTGGACAAGATGTGTCGGATAATGCCGGTCATATTCCTACAGCTTGTAGGATGGAACGATCCGGTTGCAGACACCTAGCGATCCTACGGGACAAGACAACACAATGCTAATCTACTAGATGGAAGGATAAAGATTTAATGATTAACGACGATATTGGGCTTCAACAATTGCTTCTTAAATCAGCACCTAAGAAAAATTATTTCTATTTCACATGCATCTAGAGATTTCCTGAATTTTCTAAATTAATAATTTTCGGCTTCCTATTAAAAAACTTTATAATTTAATGTTTCCCGAAATACTGAAATTAAATAAAATTAAAGAAATGATGCTTATGGTATTGAAACTTCTAACAATATTTACTTGCAGTTTCAATTCATACAGGACAAGCTTACTAACAAAAGACGTGAATGAAATTTATAAAGGGTCTTTCAATAGCGATGCTCGAAATTTGTTAGATTATAGCAGCCATGTTGCTAAAGCAACATTTGTCCAATTTGTTGAAATTGTTCAGAAATGTATGGTCGCAATGCAAGGTCTGCTGAAAACATCGCTGTTGTGCGTGAGAGTGTACGGGAAAACCCGAGGTAATTAATTTTTCGAGATTCACAAAAATTTGGCCTTTCTGCCACTTCAGCTTGGCGAATTTTGCGTCAGGACTTGGGTCTGCACTCGTATACAATCCAACCGACCCACGAACTTAAGATAAACGACTACAGACAACGCTGTGTGTTCGCTGAAAAATCATCTTTAGGGACCAGCTTCATTTTGGATGAACGGATATGTGAATAAGCAAAATTGCCAGATTTGGGGCGGTACCAATCCACGATATACCAGCACCAAATGCATCGCGAGAAAGTTACTGGTACGGATTTTGGTCTGGTGAAATCATCGGTCCGTACTTCTAAAACGAAACTGGCGTTGTCATAACCTTGAGATCTCTAGTCTGTGAATATACAGCAAACAATTGATGCCCTTAAAGTCAACATAACGAACGCCATCCGGCAAATTCAGCCAGATTTATGCGATGGACATCGAAAATTAACCATACATGCCACCAAGCAAAGCCGCGGCGCCATAAAATAATCTTTCAAGTAAAAAAAAATTGAATGGATATCTAATGCACAACTTGTTTTATTTACATTTAAAAATCGAGCGTCCTTATTGAAAGACCCGTTATATATGATGTAGATGAAACGATCCCCAACATCAGTAACCGTGACGTAATAATTTAATGATGAGCTTATTGTTAGCTACACCTGTGTAAAGCTCGAGGCACATAGTTTTCGTTTCGTTCCGACCTTTAAGTTGAATATGTCAAAATGTATGGAAAACCGAAAACATTGTCACATTGTTCATTTAAGTGCGAAACCGAACCGAAAGAGTTGATCAAATTTCGTTCGACGTTTATGGTTATCGTTATTTTGTCAGTGTGTCTTTACTTCACTCATTATTAAATTAATTGATGTGATATTATAAATAATTGATAGAATTCAAACAATATTGTGAGATCTAAAAAAGTTCGATCTGTCAAATAACACAAATACAACTCAAAACGAATCGGAACGAAACGAATACTATGTCCCTTCAACACCGGGTGTTAGGAATATTATTAAATGTATCCCGCACAAAGTACGGGAAAAAATTGAAAAGTTTTACAACATGTATATTTAAAATTTATATTTAGAAAATAAAACAAATTATACATTTATTGCTATAATGCTCCCATCACCTTCGGTTCAAATAGATTATCTGAACCTAGAGGTTATGCAAATGAAATGCAACTTTAACACTATTAAGTAAACTTAAAAAAAATCCAGAATTAGAACTTCATTCTGAAATAAAATTGAATTCTGAATTTAAATTTTGTAATTTAATTCTTGGTAAAATAACAAATAAATTAAAATTTTAGAAAATTAGCAATTCCAGGGCCATCACTGGCTCCTGCCTGATGTCCTAAACCAGAGAACTTAAATCCGTTAAACTATTACGTTTAAATTAAGTTTAACATGAATGACACTCTGAGTATACTTATTGGTGGTTTTAATTCTAAACTAAAAACCCAGAACTTTTAACTAATAATTTATTAATTTACATTTCTTTACAAAATGTAATTTGAGATAATAATTAAATAACCTGATTCCCTCACACAAAAATTTGTATTTATGGAAAAACTTTATTCATTTGACAATACTTCAATCACCATCTAAATGAACAGAAATGAGAAAAAGCAAAAAGTAGTTATGTATTTATACCAATCAACCTCTATTATAAGCTTAATTCTAATTTATTTGGTTGGCCATAGTGAACTTCCTTGTCAAAAATCGAACGCAAGATGCATCAGTATAGCCTAATAAACATAAGCCCCAATAATGCATTCCACTCTCCTCCTCTCCATTATAAAAAACGAAAAATTTTCAATGTGAAATTTGATAAGGCCTTTGTTATTTACAACCCTTAAACCATAACAAACTTAATCTTACAATAAAAGTTGAAAACGCCATCTTGCTGTTGATGACGTTATAACAAACGTAAAACAAACTTTTAGTTTTATATGGAGGAGTTTATTTTTAACTGGAATGGTATAGTACGGTTAGTAGTGGAATTTCGGATATATAATTTCCTATTCAGCTCTAAATAGCACGTCCAGGATAGCGAATAAAAAACCACAACAAATACCAACCCAAATCCGTTGCTAGGTGGTATCTTTAATACTCTTTGTAGGCAAATTAAGGTTGAAAGCGAGAAAACTTATGTCGATATGCGCTTTTTCATTATGAACTAACTCACGCAGGTAACTTCCAATAGAGGGCCAAAGATTGTGTGGAACATTAAATTATAAAGTGTGGGTTGCAAATATGGAGTTTTTCTATCAATACCCGAATGGTAAAGAAAGAACGGTTAAATAGATACATTGAAATTTAATTTGTAAGTTAGATTCAACAATAAACTTATCTTAGTAAAGTACGCTCTTAAAGCTCGACAGAACAGAAATTATAATATTTAACTCTTACTCTGCCAAATTAAATTACGCTCCTCCCATCTGAATTGAAATATTGAAAGTCAAACATTAAAAGTCAATTTGTGCTATCTACCAGTAGAAGCGATACGAGGGATGCAATCTCTTTGGTCTGAGTATGCTAGCAGTACGGGCGAGGCAACTAATAATAGGAGAGTCCCAAAATCCGGCGCTAGAAAATCGTAACGGTACAAAATTAATTATTATGCCTGGAATACTCGAACTTCTTTCCCTTTTTCTAGAGTTGTAATGTTATACAAGTATTTAAAACATTTCTACGATAATTTGTATATTTTCAAATCTGTTTAATCTAACTGGTAAATATAAAATGAAAAATGGCCATAAATATTTTTTCGGTCATTTTTGATTTTATTAATTTATCACCATGACAAATGACGATGATCCAAAACATGAAAAATGGGGCAATTTTTAGTGTTACTTCACGATAAGGTGTTTGTACCACCATGGTATTTTTGGGTCACTTTTCATTTTTGGTTTTCGGGCCATTTCGCAGTGCCCACAATGTGGCGTACGCAGAACAATTTATTTTTATTTATTGAGGGTATAAATAAGTTTTGAGGGATTTACAAAAGATGGCGTAACTAGTATTAAATCGCATCGGGCCATCTTGTAACTATATTCATGTTAAAGCGTCATCATTTCGCTCTAAAAGTCAGTATAGTATGTGTCATTTCGCTGAAGTGTAAACAACATGCTTTTTGTGTTTTAAACATGTCAACCTTTGTGCCAACAAAACTCAAGTTGCGGGAAGCGCCACTTTTTTGTTTTAAT
The DNA here is from genome assembly GCA_963691935.1 of Nephrotoma guestfalica. Lineage (NCBI taxonomy): Eukaryota > Metazoa > Arthropoda > Insecta > Diptera > Tipulidae > Nephrotoma > Nephrotoma guestfalica. The sequence continues at coordinate 4,636,790 of OY829914.1, forward strand.
TTGTAGAAAATTACAGCTGATGAACATTGGTGACACCAGTGACAAAGAACGCGAAGGGAGACCATCAAAGTTTGAAGACGCTGGCGTGGAGGCGTTATTGGACCAATTCGCATTCGAAACTTGCAACTTGAAACCTTTTGATTGGTTCAACAAGCGATTCAAAACCATCTCAAGGCCATGGGTATGGTGCGAAAACAAGGGTTCAAATTGGGTTCCGTATGAACTCAAACCAGGAGACGTCGAACGCCGTTTTTTCGCCGACATAATCGGAAGGGTTTTTTTGCATTAAATTGTGACGGGGACGAAATGTAGATCCACTACGATAACCTAAGGCGCAGAAAATCCCGGTCATGCATCAAATTCAACCGTCAAACCTAATATTCATGGCAAGAAGCTAATGCTGTGCATCTGGTGGTATCAGTTCGGAGTGATCTACTGTGAGCTACTCCAGCTTAATGAAACCATCACTGGAGACGGTTATCAACAACAATTGATGCAATTAAGCCGAGCATTGAAGCTCTAATGCTCACAATATCAGCATGACAACGCTCGACCACATGTACATGTTGCAAGAGTCATCAAGGAAGTTTTGTAGGTGCTTCAATGGGATGCCCTACCCCATCCGCCGTATTCACCAGACACTGCTCCTTCCGACTACCACTTGTTTCGATTTATGAGTCATGGTCTGGTCGAGCGAAACCATAAATTAGGTCGATTCTTGGATCGCCTCAAAACACGAGATCTTTTTTCATCGTGGAATCCGTATGCTGGCTGAAAGATGGGAAAGTTGTAGCTAACGATGGATAATAATTTGAATAAAATACGTTGTACCAATTTCTCTGAATAAAGCTTCGAAGTTATAAAAAAAACCTCAAAACTTTTTTGTATCCTCAATAAATACCAACTCTACTCCAAAACCTTGGACATTTCTTTAAACCAACCTTTCTTTATCATCTAAACTAAAAAGCCTTATGATATGTGGCCAACAACCCATACTATTTCAACTTTACAAAATTAAACAAAGGGGCAATTATTCAATCGGCTATAGCTAGCAAGCAATTTTCTAGCCTGACATCTGTATACTCAATCAATTATACAAAGGAAATTTGAATTTGTTTTTTATCCTATTGTTGTTTATTTTTGCGCGTTTGCCCACTAACACAAAACAATAAAATTTGCGGGCTCTTTATTTAGTTAGGTTCTAGCCTAGATAGGATAGCAAATTGTCTGCTTCGTAATCTATGAATTATGTTCCCAACGTCCTAAACTTAACTGGATTCAAATAATTTCTACTCAGTCCGTAGTTAGCGTGAATTGAAAAATTTTAGAATGGCATCATCATTAGTATACTACGAGTATGTTAAACATTTGCGTGGTCGTATAGGGCCATCACAAAAAAATGAAAAGAACTCGAACTCGTAGCTATTTATTTAATGCGACGGAAGATACTCTTAGTACCGTTTCAAAGGAGCAGAGTTTCAAAGATTTTGGAACTGCGCATGAGGGTTAGATACTTTTTTCGACCAGAGCTTTGGAATCCATTGATAATCTAGCACTAAATATATTTGGAATATAGTAAGGTGTAGTTATATAATTCAAAATAAAAAAAACTGAAGTTAATTTTTTATTTGACTTGATGTCAAACTTTGCATTGCATGCACGTGTAACTAAAATCGGCTCCCGTTTCATATTATTACTTATTTCCTGATCTAACTCTAAACGATAAAAACCGCATCTCAACCATCACTTTTACTTTGCAGACATTCTTGCATTTGCGTTGAAGCCAGGATCAAGTTCACAAAATTTACAAAACCTTTATCCGATCATATAAAGATCTGATCATGTAAATTGCTATCAAGTTTTGAGAACACTTCCCATTATAGAATCACGTCGTGCTGTAACGCGACCACAGACTTACAAATGAGCTAGGCAGTACACATTAAATTTTTGAACATCTTATATCGATAAATTGGCAATCAATTAGTTTAAAGGTATAGACGAATAAAACATATCAATGAATAATTCACCTGTGTCGTAGAAGAAGTTATGAAATAATTTACCACACACTAATCTATGTACATAAAAATTGATCTCGCGTTCATATTAATAATCCAAATATAAATATGTGCACGCAACATAATAATACATATGTATAAAAAAAACCAGAACACTCTTAATTATTAAAAAAAAACTATAAATATTTTATTCCGTAATAAATTTTCTACTTTTGAAAACCAAGAAGATACACAAAATTTTTCTCTAAAATATTATGCGTGTCTTCGGTGAAAACGAAAAACTTTCTTGTAACTTACATTTTTAATATAGTAAAAAAATTTGTATATATGTACTTTGTTTGTAAAATGATTCCAAAAATAAAATAATTTTCAATTTACATACAACAACAACGCTCTGAAAAAAAGATCGTAACTATGTAATTTTTTATGTGTGCTATAGTTGGGTTTTCCTCTCCCGGTTTGGTGATGAAAAATTAAAAACAGATTTTTTTTTGTATGAAATAAGAAATAATTATAATACATAAGTAGTTATTTACATTATTATATCAATGAGACTGTGTGGGTATATTATGGTAAAATAGAGATCCGCGAACCAAATACAACTCGTAGTTGGACTATTAGAGCCTGTTACCTGTTTCTAGAAAAGTTTTGTTAAATTATTCTTGACCTAGATAAACCACTAAAAACCCTTTATATTATTTATATAAATATAACCCTGTTTTTAAAAAAAAACTTTAAGAACCTCTGCACTTAACCCTTTTTAATGTTATATTTTGGGAAAAAATTTCTTTATTTTGCTTATATAAGTAAATATATAATGGATTTGACATTTTTCATTTAACTTCAAGCAGACAAAAATTGATTACACATGTGCATAATAATGATGATGATAGTTTAACTTTCTATTTTTGTTTTGTTAATTTCACCTAAATATTGATTATATGCGCAATATAACATCATAAGTGTACAGCTTTTAATTATAAAGACCCGCCAGAATTTCTAATCATCATTTTCTTAATATTTTAACCGTGACTGACTATATTACATACTTTTAGAAATTCACCTGCCAAAAAATAAATTAAAGGCCTTCCACTATGCTCGTATGTATATCCTATAATTATCATTTGTATTTGATTGATGATCATACTTATGTATCGATCACCTATCGAACCTTTGTGTAGTCAGATAATCAATCGTAGATGTACGAATAAATTATCGTATACTTAATATAAGTAAAGTTTATTGAACATATTGTAATTTACAATGTGCAACGTACGCTAACTACAAACGGTATAAATATTATTCAATATGTAAGTAAAATTGCGCGCGCGAATTATTCCGTGAATTAAAACATCATAATGTATATTAAAATAGAGTTATTAATTTTTTTTTTCTAATTAAAAATGTATTTCATTTATTTTGCTTGTTGTAAATTTATAAATTAATTAGATTTTATTAAGTAATAAAAATGTAATTTATTTACCTTAGCTTAGAATGGTTAGCTTTTATATAAAATGTGTTTTATTTGGTTTAGTTGATGTTCATTTGCATGTATGCATTCGATTTGAAATATATTTTGAATCGAATATTGTTTTGTGTGACAGCTTGGTTTTTTGGACATACCCTTGAGCTGTGAGGTTTAATTTGAATTAAATAGGATTCCAATTGTCAAGTTTCAAATCCCTTTAAGAATAATCTAAAATTCCATCTGGAATTTCGATTAAGTTCAGTCCATACATTTAAAGAAATTTAAACATGTATAATCGAGCCATACATTGATTGGGCTTCAAATTGTCATTACCTTGTTGCTAAATAATCGTCCTAAAAATAAGTTTTTTTTAAATTAATCACTGTCGCCGTTTGTTTGGTTGTCGTGCAACCAAGTTCGTCAATAAAGCATAAGGGCGAAGGCCAGTTACTACCATGAAGTTTCGTTAAATTTTACATTTATTTCATTTTTTGAATGACTTGTTGGCATGGAAATTTCATTCATCTGATAGGATTGAAACCCAGCAGTTCTAGGTGTGTATGCCGAAGCTTTAATCACTGCACCATTGTCCGGTAAATCTTAAATTAAATCAGACAAATTTCAGCGCATTTTGCTTAAAATTAAGGAACTTTGTTTATTAAAGGAAGGATTTAAAAAAAATTATCACTGAAAATGATTTAATTGGTTTATATTTATGCTCAAATGATAAAATAATTTTGTCAATAATTGTTTACTTTTTACCACCATTGTCTTTAGAATTTCAAACTCGCGTTTTTACATAGAAGTCTCCTGAGATTGGAAGGACGATTAATTTTGTCTCTCTCAATTTATAAAGTTGGATTAACTTTTTGCTATAACTTCCCGATTCGATTCTGGTGGTAACTTTCTTTGGCAATTCTCACACAATGCTCGCACGATGTCTTGGCTTCGACGATTCTATTCACGAATCAAATCTTTTTTCAAACCGTCCAAAGTAGTGGGTTTTTTTAAAGCCTTTGCTTGTAAAATTCCCCAAATCGAGTAATCCAACTGATTCAGTTGTATTGCTTTATGTGATGGTGCCGAGTCCTGTTGAAATGTAAACGGATGATTTTGGAAAACATTTCTGGTATTGATTTTGATATTTGGTGACATAAAAATTTGCTCTGAACAACTGTTTTCAGCGACTGCATTTTGTTTTCGCGTGACCCTGAAATGCTTAGAATTATTATCGGAACGTTCTAACCGAACACGATCATTTTGTTTGTTGAGAGATTGTTCATGCAAAAGGTTTTTAAAATACCAAATTTGGTAAACCCAACGAGCGAGCAAGCAAAGTAATTCTTTTAATCATTGAAATCAAATTTTTTTAGCATCACGTAGTTATTGACACTTTTGTTTTTGTAAAGACTTTACGTTCAGCTTATTTTCAAGAACACTTCTATCTCTATCTTTTTCTTCTCTCATCTAATTGTTGCTGAACTCTCCGAATTACGATACAACCGATTTCGTACTTTGTTTACGTTTTCTTGACTAGTTGTAGTGAATCGTCGCCTACCTACATAACGTTTTTTTTACTGCCAGTTTCAACGGATCGTTTAATGATCCGATATGCAAATGTGTCAGTCAAATTGATGGGATTTAACTCCCTCCGAATTCCGATGTTTGGTTTTCTAATCAAATAGTGTAACAATTTAATTTCGTTTATGTTCTAATAAGGAGTTTGTTCGCCTCAGAGGCTCGCATCGGAAATGGCAATGAAATTGGAAAATTTGCGAAGAAAATACTTGTATTAAGGATAAGCTTTTGTTCTTGTGGTTTGAAATCTAGTAACTTTTGATCCGATTTTTAAATAGACATATCCAAAGATATGAATGCACTTACAAAAGTGTAAAGAACTTGAAATCTACGATATTAGAAAGTAGGTACGAAATGTAGCTTTTCTAAGGAATTTACCTTAAAAAGTAAGCTTTTTATATAGCAATTTAGTAGTCATTTGTCTTCTTCTTACAAATCAAAACTAAACATTGTTTTTGGCTGGTGCGAATTATCTGAACAGGTAATTATTTGCCGTTTATAATTGATTGGAATACATGCATATTACATCGAGATGAGGTTCACAAGCGAAACGTAATAATTCACTAAGGCATTGTGATTATACTTTGTATGTAAGTTCAAAGAATTTTAGAGAATCAGGAATCTAGCAATATCAGGAAACAAATCGAATAGTGGCGATCCTAAGAATAATGTAATAAAACAAATTTGACTAATTTTGTGGGTAAACACTATTGCATCATTAACAACGAATGCCGAAACTTTGAACTTATGGTAGTCGCATTTTTTTATTAGCGCCCGATAGATGTCTCCAAAGCAGTAAATTTTTCTGTAACTATATTTAAATGCAGCTAATGACTGGTGTAAATAGGGTTTTGAATATTAAACTGAATTTTTTAATTAAAAAAGTTTAGCTAAAACTTGATATAAAAATTATTTAACTCCACCTATTTATACGGAGCGCTTTTATTGATCGTAGAAAATGCGTCAACCTAAATGTTTGTTTATTAGGTCATGCAAGACTAATCAATGGGTGATGTCAAATTTCTGTCTATCGGGTATATTTTTGAATTGAATCCGAGTAAGCAGGCTTACCACGGCTCGTATATCGAGTGCAAGTTGAGCAGTGTCAAATAATCCGGTGTGTATAGAGTAACAAAATATTTTTTAATTGTCATTCATTTCAGAGTAAAATTTTAAGAACCGAGTATACACGGTGTAAGCACAATACACAAATAAAAACGTAGCGTGCAGAAGTCGAATAAAAAAACATAATGTGTTTTTGACGCGCACTGCTTGCTCGGGTTAAATTGAAAAATAGACCCATGTGTCCATATTGAAATGATGTATACAGTGCGATGCATATCTATATATCCACTCGTTTTTTCGCGTCTTTTAAATGATTTAAAAAATTTCAAGAAATTAATGCCAATAAAAATAAACAAAGTATTTTTGTGATTTGTCATGGAAAAAAACAGTTCAGAGTTCAATTATTTTGAGCAAAACCATTTTTTTCAAAATTGCTTAGTTCCATAACTATATAACCACGGTAGCCTTTGATTACATTTTTCACGCTAAGCCTAATAAATGAATAAATATTTTAGTTGTATTCGCTCTGTCAAATAGCCAATTGCTGTATAAAAATAATACTAACAGGCAAAACTCAAGCCCTTTTCGGAGAAGGTTTTTGTTTTCGAAAAATAGGCAGAAGATTAGGCCGCCTACATGTAACGGTAGCAAATTATTTAAAAAATCCTACGTACGGCACAAGAAAAATCGGAGGACGCAAAAGACAAAGATGACTTGCCGACAAATACCAGGGCTCGTTAATGCCGCCAATAATTCCACGAACATTATTTAGCGCTTGAAAGTCGATTTCCAATTAGATGTGTCCCAAAACACGATCCTTCGAACTTTAACGGTTCGGTATCTGGATTACACAAAAATGAAACAAGTATCAAAATTATTGCCACTACACAAGGCTGCACGACGTGAATTTGGTAAGGCAAACATGAGACACTACTAGTCTAAAGGCCTTAGAAAGTAACCAATGTACTTTTCAAAGCGTAATTTTTGTTAGTGGAAGTTTAATGGTATGGGGGCTTGCACTTCTGCGAGTACGCTCACTTAAGTCTTTCCATCAAATATAATGAACAGCACGGAGCACATTGGCGTCTTTGAAGACCACCTCCTACCTTTTCTGTACATTCCACAAGAGGAAAACTGAATTTTCCAGCAAGACAACGCTCCAATCCAAAAAGTCAAAATACCAAATCTTGGTTTGTGGAGCATTACATGCCAATTTTAGATTGGCCCGCTTGTTTTCCAAACCTAAATCCCATAGAAAATCTTTGGGGATTATTAGTTAGAAGGGTTTATGAGGGTAACAGACAATTCCAGACGAGCAATGAGTTGAAATTAACAATTGAAAATTCCTGAAACGAATTATCACCCGAAATCATTGATTGGAAGTATGCTTAACAGGATTCTGGTATTGGCCGAGGGCAAAATAAGATATGAAAAATAAGATATATTTATGACGAAAAGGTGTTTTATTTTTTTCATAATTATTTGGTATGAGATAAAAATAAATCGCATACTTTGTTTGCCTTTATTAAACTTTTGTACCAATCGATAAATGTAAAAAGGTATGGCTCTTACTTTCTTTCCTATTCGAATAGGAATAATATTTCCCAAAATGAGACCAAATAAATGTAATTCACTAAAATTTCCCGAACATTTGTGTTCCATAATCACTCAAAGCAATTACGAAACAAGCCTGGCATTTAACACTTGGTTTGTTTATTGATTTTCAGATAATGAATCCATTATTTTAGTAATGAAGTCTGCAAAATCTGTGGTTTAATGAAAATCTGTGTCTCACAAACGCTAAAATTGAAATTGCAAATTTTATGAAATTACTGTTATTAATTGGTAAATAGTGAAAACATATCTTAATATTTCTCGAGACCCTAACTTGCATTCGTAATATGGTATATGCAACACAGAACAATTGTGGGTTTAATTATTTCCACCTAGCCAATGAGATTGGTCCAATATTTGTATAAAAATAAATAGACATACATATGTAATACAATAAGGCAACAAAGATCTCAATGGAAAAGCTAGGACTATGTGACGTCGAGGTTGAGAAAATCTAGCAGTCAAAATTAGAGAACTTGAAGCACGACAGACGAATGATAGCCAATTAAAAACAATTCTGTTTCCATAATGTTTCACCCACTTCTATTGGCAGTGAATGCTAAAAATTGTTTTTTTGATTCTATCTTCTACTACGTCCTATCTGATATTATTTACACTTTTTTCGCTTGCAATGTTTTCCTTATGCGTCTGTTGGCTTTTTAAGATCCTACAATTTTTGCCTTGATTTAATCGTTTTTTAACTAGACAAAAAGTTCATACGAGGGCGGATTGAAAATGAAACTACCTAGCGCTAGATGGCAGCACAAACACAAACATTTTTTGTTTTTTAGAAATTGCGATCTGTCAAACGTCAGCTGTTAAAATTTCACCCAAATTAATCGATTAGTTTATTTGTTGTAGTCGTTTTGTGCAACTTTTGTGTTTCTTGAAAAATGGAAAAAAACGAATTTCGTGCAGTGATTAAACACTATTATTTGAAAGGGAAAACGGCGAAAGAGACAAAAGAAAAGCTCTATAAACATTACGGTGAGTCTGCTCCGTCAGATTACATGGTAAAATATTGGATTGCTGAATTTAAACGCGGCCGAAGAAGCACTGCAACAATACCATCAACAGGAAGGCCAAAAGAGGTGGTTAGAGGTTGCGTGAGATTGTTGAAATGGTAAACATATCATATGAACGTGTGTTCAACATTTTGCATGAACATTTGCATATGAAAAAGCTATCGGCAAGATGGATGCCGCGTTTGCTCAGTGTCGAACAAAAACGAGTTCGACAGACCACTTCACAGCGGTGTTTGGACATGATAAAGCGTAATCCTGTTGATTTTTGGCGTCGATTAATTACTGTTGACGAAACGTGGGTCCACCACTACACACCTGAAACCAAAAATCAATCGAAACAATGGGTGGAAGCGTATTTTGAGGGGTTCCCGAAATCGTATTATTTAGATGGTATAAAAAAGTTGGAATATCGTCTTACTAAGTGTGTCGAACTAAATGGAGACTTGAGGCAAAACAAAATTTTGTTTTCCTACTTAGGTAGCTTCATTTTCAATCCGCCCTCGTACATGTTACAAATTACTTCTACCAATGTTTGTTAAAGAACATCGACAACCGGCGGCGCATTTACTTAAGTATTTCTAAACATTAAAATTATCTATTTGTTACGTAATCGAGTTATTTAGATAAATTTGCACTTGTCATACTTTAAACTAAACGACACAGATTGCAAGTTTAAGCACTTACAAGGCCAAAGTAAAATTTTAGAAATTATCAGTAAATAAAAGTAATTAAGTCAATGTTTACGTAATTGCAAATGGCACAATTAAGGCATGAGTTAGATTAATCTAATTTTTTTTGTTGTTATAAAATATTTATTCTAAATGTGACCTTGAAATGTTTTACACATTTCTATATGTACGCATGAAACAAGTTCTTAGAATATGAATATTTACATTAATATTACTTGAAATTTGAAGTACTTAATAAAGGACCATACTAATTAACGGACCCCTTGTGGTTACGGCATTAAAAATTCTAAGAAGGGTGCACGTTCATTTTATTCTCTTATCATCCGTTACATATTTAAACATAGTGTTTCATCTTGATGACTACTTGCGACAATTTATCACAGCAAAAAAAGTTAAACCATAACATTTTATCTAAGGGTAGACACTACGAACGACGAGATTCTTGTTGAGTAGCAACGAACAATAAGGAAAAAAAATTGCAAACATCTGCTAAGCGAATGATTGTAACTCATGCTATTTTAACATTATGTGCTATAAATTGTACATACATATCAGTGTGGATAGTTTGTACAAAAACTTTATAAAATGCAAATTTTTCATGGCATGTCAATCACGATTTTGTATGCATATAACTATCTATATTATTTGGGTTCATATACCGAGCGATTTTGTTTGTGCAGGGCTCAACACATTCTCTATTAATCATTGGACTTTTTTAATTTGACACATTTTTAAGTTGTAATACATTTTAATAATGATATATCAGATATGTAGATATATATAAAATATTATTAGTTCCACATAAAATGATTTTCGTTCTTCAATTGCCATATTATGTATTAAAAATAGACATCACGACGTCTTAACACCATGTTGTTATTTATTTAAAAAAAATTGTTTTCTTAATTTAATAAAAAAATATATATATATAAATACGAGTATTTTAGGAGAGGCGGAAATTGACTAAAATAAAAATTTTCAATTTCATTCATGATACGAGAAAAAATTGCTGTTTTGTAGTAGGTTGATTAAAAAAAACATTTGTGGTTTTGGTGTAAGTATTTGGAAGTTTTACATTAAGAATGCTAAAACAATTGGCTTGTAAGTGTGACCTGGTTTTCAGTTCCTATAATTTAAAGTAGCATTTAGTCTGCCACCTTCTTAAAAATTAATTGTAATACGTATGAGTATGAATACAGAATACATTTATAGTAAACTAGCGAGATTTATTAAAAGATACTTCATTCATTCACAGCATGAATTAAAAAGCATCTTTGAAATATTATTATTTTGTTTGTTTGACTAGATTTATAGTAAACTAAATAAATAAACTATAAATAAAATGAAGATAGAGAAAATTGATTTTTCTCGTAACGAAGAAAATAAAATATACTTATGTATGTATGTATATTTTTTTTTTAATGATTGTAGGAGTCAAAACGTGCTGAGCTTGAATCAAATACAAACTCTCTCACACATAGGTATAATAAAATATTTGTATTGAATACAACAAGCTAAATGAAACTCCCGCGTAAAATATCGCGATACCTTATTTAACGAGGTTTAGTTAAAATAATTATTTTGATTAAAATCGACTTAAAAAAGCATTTAAAATAAATCATTGACAGGTGTACGGAAAGTAGTTTTATACACAACAAAGTAGTATTATATTTGTATTAAACTGTCAGAGGTATACAACCGTATTTTTTTTAATGCAATTTAAGTGAAATACAAAATTGTTATCCATGTGTTTTCATGTGCAAACAATTTAAAGTTTTATAATAGCTCATAAAAAATATGTGTACATATTAAGAAAAGAAACCTACAAAAGAATTCACTATATACTTTACTCGCGATTATAAAAGAAAATGTTGTATGTATATAACGAAAAAAAAATCGTCTTATATTCAATTATATCAACCAGTTATAATCTTTTTCATGAATCTTATGTGGATGTATATGGTGGTAGTAGATATTCGTATTCTTACATTATTTCTTTTTATTATATTCAAATAAAAATGACCTTTCTTAGTCCATTCTATATTATGTTTCTTGTTGTTGTGCGCGATATATTGATGCGTCTTTATAATACATTGCCTCTTCATCATCTTTCATAATAATATACATAATGTATTAAATTTAGCGAATTTCAGCGAATTACTTGAATACACTAACTGTGGAAATCAAAATTATATATGTACATACTTACTTACGTGTTGTCAAAATTTGATGCAGGCTAAAATTGTGCTGTGTTCTAAACCCCATAGATAACTTCATTCTATATGTATGTTTCATTAAAATAAACAAAATGGAATTATATTATTAGTAAAATACATTTACAATTACGTATAAAATAAAAAGATAAAATAAACATTTATCTCTAAAGCGTCGTCTACTCGTCATGCCCACACATCGCATACATACTGTAAAGTGTACATACTACTTAATGTATTCGTATTTTGTTTTTATTTTGGTTTATAGGGCAGATCAAAATTAATTTATTTTGATAAACTTAAAAATCACCTGTTTGGCTGAATCCTGTGATTTATTTTTGAGTCTTTTCAATTTTTACTGTTCGTATAAGTATACATGTATAACTGGCTGAATGGCGCCTAAAAATCAAAATTGCATCATTTTTAAACATTTTCAAAACATATATAAACGCTTTTTTAAATCCGTTCTAGTTTCCGAAATTTCTTATCACGTATAACAGAATTTTGTATACGTTGACGTTCTTATCAAATATCTCGCGCGGAGGGCACACATTTTATAAATGATAAGTGCTCATTGTATATACATATTACATACATATGTGGTGTTGTTTTATGAATGAATATACTTACATTTATTAATTATAACTTTTGACACCCTGTCACATATCATACGGTTTACATAGTAAAAAAGGGAATCGATCACAAAAAAATCAAATAAATTCCTTAATTTAATATCATTCCCTGTTATATTTTTTATGTTGTTATGTATTCAATGTGCTCCCTATATACTGCTATGTTTACTACACACAGTCGAAGAATTAAAAATGTTTTCCTTTATTTATGTTGATTTTATGTTTCGGTGCAACATAAATAATAAAACGGCCCCATAGAATTTATACATACTTGGTATCTCTCTGTACATAAAAAATCATCTTAAAAATGAGGGTGACTCTTATATGTATTATACATAATAAGGATATGGATTTTACGACAGCAATAAAATGTTCCTAAAAAATAAACATATATATGTTACATTCTGTATACATAAAAACTACTATGCCGTGTATACAGACATTTCAAATTCCGTCGGTAGTTGTCGCAAGGGGTAATAAATGAAATAAAAAATCGATTAAAATTTTTTATTTTTATTATTATTTTACCTTATTACTTTTTTTATCGTTATCAGTAAGCTGGAATATTTTAATAAAGTGTATATAAGTACATATGTACATATAGATGTTATTTTATATTCAAAAATGATACGATAACGAACGATATGTTTAAAAAAGTATAAAACTAAGATAAATATAATATACTTAGTGTAGAAGTGTTTACTCGTTTTATAGTAATTGTTTTATTGATTTTTGCACTATTTTTCGGTAGTTTGCACTTTTAAAAATTCTCATCTTAAAATAAAATTACTTACCTATAAAACTATATACTATTTAAGTATCGAAATAAATCGAAATAAAATACACTGTCAAAACAATACTGGTCAACTAAAGTACTCGTATCTGCAGATTTAGTGAACGACATAATGTTTGGTGTTATTTATATTATCAAAATATTGATATTGTTGTTTTGTGATTATTAAAATTGTGGAAATTAATTTAAATTCTGAGCATAGGAGGAGATTCTGCAAATTTGATTATTTGCGCCGTTGCGCGCCATTTTATTAAGGGAAACATTCTGAGTTATAAAATAAGTTCATATAAGAACATGGAACTTCATAAGTATTCGTTTCATTTTGAGTAAGTCTTGTGTGAGCAAATTGAATAAGATCGAGAAATGAAAATATAATCTAGTTATAAGGAAATAATCGATGAAAAAGCCTGCAATCTCTGAAGCCTTCAATCCGAATCATTCGCGGAGTACATTTTAAGAAGGCTTCATAGTCTTCGGTGGTTAATCAAGTGAGCGGGACTAATTAGTTAATCAACCCACTAATTTTATTTTTAAATTTCACGTCTATAAATATTTCGAATCAAGATAGCTATGTTCCTAGACTTTGAAAATCTACCATAATTATAGACACGTTGAGATCAAAAAAATCAAGATTTTGACAAAACTTCAGAGATTCAGCAAAATTTTCGGTTTTGTATAATCGCTTTTGGTCTTGAAAAGTAATGTTGCTTTTGCAGATACATATATTTTTAATTTAATCCAGATTGTTAAAATTAATTTTCATTTTTCTGAATCACACAGAGTTGGGTTAGGGGATCAGTTTAAGGCCGCGTAGTCTACTCTATCTAGCAATTTTTGTACGACTTTTTGATTTGTCTTAAATTTATGGAAATAAATAATGTTTCTTTAAAATCGGGCATCGAGCTTTACAGTGTAATGGTAACCATAAAATGGCTCATTGATTTTATTCACTTACGATTCGTGTCAGCTCCATAACGATTAAAAATGATAGTCGTGGCCTTTTCCAATACATATCAGTCACGTGCTCTTTTCAAGTTTTATTAGTAGATAAATATTTCCAATTTTTATGAACAACATAAATAACACAAGAGTGAAAAATCTGTTCGATTGGAGTATAAAACCACTATAGGGCAAAATGTGATACGACAGCGACCATTGTCGATGCATCAATTTCTGTTGTAGGAAATAATATTTTTTGGTTTGGGTAGGAAATCTTATTTTCCCAAATCCCGAAATTAAAATTTTAATTTTCCCGATTTTTGATAATCAGTTTCTAGACAGTGCAATGCAGCAAATTAATAAAATATTTGTTGGATTCAGCTGGATTGGTATTCTAACATGAGTTTTTGAAGAAATTATCGTTTTTGACCTTAACCTAATTTTCAAATTCAGATTGTAGAGGTTTTATCATAAATTTTGGATAAAGTTCTGGAGTTGGGCCGTTGGTTTTGAAATAATATGCAGCCGCTGTCTTTTAGATTAATACGTTTGTTTTATCGATTATAAATGCTTTCTTTTAATAAAATATATTTTTTATGGTCGTGCAAAAATCAAGACCAATACACTATATATGACGGCATAATTGTTTAAGAAGTTACCAAGTTCCATTCAGTAAAACCAAAATCTAGAAATTTACTCAACATTGATGTCAGAATTCCAGTTCAGCTCTACAAACCAAATTTAATCATAATTATTAACCATATAGTTATATGGCCATTGGACATGGCCGAATCCCAAAACTTCGTCCACAATTCTTTTTAGAATAGGATCCCAATCTAATTCTGCATACTAAATTTAACAATAGCTGGTTAAGGAATGGTCAAGTTTTCATGGCCAACTTATCCACAATTAACTAAGTAATTGCCAGTTCCACATCCATTCGGAATACTAAATTCCAAACCAAATTTGGTTAAGAAATGGACTCCATTCATTTAATTCCAGTTCCATTCACTATAATCAAATCTCAGAACTTCGTCGAAATTTCATAATGGGGTTTCAATTCTGCATCCCGGATTGGTTAAGAAATTGACAAGTTCCATTAGCATGGGCAGATTCCAAAATTTTCAAAATGTGCGAGTTCCTAATAAATATATGCAGCTATAGAAAATTTTTATTTAGTTTTATAAAAAGAAGAAAGCCCGATTTTTTAGAAAGTAGGATGTTTCGCCCCGTTTGGTACGTTATTATTATTAACTGAGCACAGTACGTACATATGTGAATATATCTAAAAACATCAGGGCTTTAATTATATCTAAATTGTTGGGGCATTGTTTTATAAATAAAAATAAATGGTCCAAGTTGACATTATGGCAGCGAAATTTCAAGACATTTTTCTGGAAGTGACCACAGCGTCGATCAACACGAATATTTCCGTTCTGGATTCTTAAACAATTCCAATTGGATACGGAATGGTGCTTTCAAAAAACTAGAAATCGTACCAAATTTAAGGATATTTAGACCTAGTGATAAAATCTTAATAACTAAACAACCTGCATTTGATTTCTTTAGATTTAATTTAATACGCATACAAATTATACCAACACCTAATAACCATCTACTAAAATCATATTTCGCACGGGAAGGAGACGGAAATAAGTGAACTTGTGCGACGATTTGAAGAAGCTATATCGGGAGCAGAGCGCGAATCGTAAGCGTTGATTGTAAAATGTCATCGTAAATTTTGACTTTGGTATGATCGCTTAAACGAACCTGTGTGTAGTCATATAAAGAAGATTGTGTTTCACGCTTTATTGCCATAATTTCAAAAAAAATTCTCGTTATCTGTTGGATCACCTTTTTGGATTCTGTTCTGTGAGTACATTTGTTTTCCATTGGTATTGATACAAATTCATATCAAATATAATTCTGTTTTTATTTATAAAATGCACCATTTAGTTTTATTTGGTCAAACTGCGTCATAAGGTATAAACAGAACCAGAGATACAGCGACAAGATAATCGACAAAATACATTTGTCTGCTGGAAATGTCGCTTTGGTAAACACAACAAGCGCGTCAGCGTTGAAGCGACGAAACAAGAAAAATAATAACAAATTAACCCTAAAATAGTTCATTTATCTTTTTATCGACTATATTTAATTTTTTTTAATTAAAACATTGTGAGCAACATTCATATTTAGTTAAAATTCACTTAAAAACAGTTCTAAAAAAGGTTTACCAACATAATAATCTGAAACTTATATTGGTAGTACTGCAGCGCCGACGACAAAATTAGAATAGATTCTAAAAAAGTTCGGCGACAATGTCGTCGCCACCAGCAAGGATACTAACACAAATCCTATAATTAATCTGTATTTTAATTTGACAGGCGTTTCGCGGTATCTCTGGTTCCGTTTATACCAATATTCGAAAGCCCAGAATACCATAAACCTCGATTGCTTTGTTCCTTTAGCTCTAGCCGCCTATCTTATATTTCAGATATGTATTATTATTCTGTCTACTATCCTTAGTAAATCATAACAAAAAACAATTCCTTAGATCGGATCGGAGTACGTAAAAAATTAAATTTTGAATTTTTTGAAAAGAATGCTATGTTTGGCTTTTTCTAAATTCTAAATTTAATAAAATGGCCTGTATAGTAATTAAAATAATGCTGCTTAAATTTTTGGTGATTAAATTTATTCTTTAGAAATTTCTAGGTGGCAGGCACTACCTAGGCCACACACATCACTTTAAATCTAGGTTACACTATATTTTTTGGAAATCGAAACTAGGCTGTTTTTGACACGAATACTTATTTGTGGAGACTATTCAATGCTCGCGATGTCACTTATTTGAATAAGTAAGTAGTCTCTACAAAATAGTGTCTAGGCTAAAAGCAATTTTGATTCTAAACAGAGTAGCCTATTGTTGAAATGGCACAAAAATCTCGTTGATACGAAATCAACTGAATTTTATTACGTATTTCTGTTTCTGCTGCTAATGAGAGTTAATAAATACATCATTGAAGGGCTTTGGGATAAGTTTAATATTGTGACACATAAAAATATCAAAATGATAGTCTTGATCTACACAACTCCCAAAACTACCTAAAATTAAATAAGTGCTTCAAAATAGACAGACAGCAATACACAATTTAAATTGTATAGAAGAAATTCAGTTAGAGTACCGTCTCAAACACAAATAAATTATAATTGAAGGAAGTGCTATAATGTAACTTAAAACGTGTTTCAATTTGTATACATGTTAAGTAGTGGTACAGCTAGTGAGTCCAAATGGCCGTGCCTTCAAGTAATATATTTTTTAAGGCAGGATTGGTTCTTTTCAAGCATGTGATATGTATAAGGTATATATATATATCCGGCTATAAGAAATTAATTGCAAGAAAGCTAGTTTACACCAGCCCACTAAAGTCAAAACTTTAATCAACAAATCTTTTCATTCTGTTGCCAAAATAAATGAGCCGTTTTATTTTGAAAGTGGCATAAGTCACTTTTTGAAAAGAAAACGGCTCAAATAAGCACACACAATTCGAACGGTTTTGCTACTTGTTTAAGATAGCGGTAACTAAGTAAATAAGTTTGAAATAAGTATGCATTTCGAAAAGGGCCTTAAACTCAAACACTAAATGGCACAGCCAGGCAAGGCTATCTTACCATTTAGGGAAATCTTGTTGTGTTTATTAAAAATTTCAAAATTCAATTTCCCTGCAGTTTTACTGTCAAAAGGGAAAAATAATGGTTATTTAAACGCCTTAAGATATAGGGCATATAAAATTTAGTTCGTTAAAGTTAAGTTTCTTATACGTAAAATGACATGTCTTATACAAATATAATACGACAGTTCTTAGACTTATTCCATATCTAACGAGATTATTTTATGATTCCTCGATAGTATCAGATAATGTAAGAGGATCATGCGTGACATGTCTAAGACTATTCTTTCATAAAGTATTGTCGATTATTATTATTATTACGTATTAACGTTGGCTGGAACTCAACAGTATGGGCTGGTCCCATACTCAATGCTTCATTGTGGTGTAAACCGAGGATGCTATTCCTCACTGTGCTGCTCAGGCAAACGGCAAAGGAGCTTAAAGAAGGCTTGGAAGATATTTAACATATATTTAAGAATCCGTGGTCAAGAAATCTTGGCCTGATTACCTCAAAGGTTGCAAACAAAATGAATATAGCTGTCGCCCTATTCAAGCAAATTGTCACACAAGGATTCTCGAGCAAGTCCCATTCATTGTGTAAGTGAAGTTTAAAACGACCCCATATGAAGCGCAGCCAGAACTCTGAAATAGTGTTTTCCAGCATAAAGTATAGTTAGTTAACCTTAGGATGGGTTTACAAGAAGCAAACCATTTGTGCTTTGTTCGAAAATTAACGTATTTCGCCGTTATAAAATCTCAAACCAGTTCGAGTCCAATAAATTAACCAGTTTGCAATATGTGACAGGATTCCGCAGCGAATTTCATAAAGTTTTAGTAGTTTCTGTACAACGAATAATATCTTCATCCGAAACAGGTTTGAAAAAGAAAAGTGATTGAGACATATTCCATGTTTGTGCTACATGTTACAAAATTGGTCGTTACAAATTTCATCTTAAAAATATTATCCTTTCATTAGAAACCACTATAACTCCATCAAAGAGTTTTGGCTGATATGGTCAAAAATATTAACACATTGATTTCTAAGTTTATTAAAATTTTTAAAAGTGTTAATTATTTCTAATTTACAATAATTAGCTATAATGACATGACTGGCCGATTTTTAGTCATATTATTTATTTTAGTTACTATGTTAAATTTACTTTAACATTTTATACTTAAATTTTTTGGTGTTCGATAACTAAGTAATCGAAATACCAATTACATACATATAAGAGCTTGCACATATTCATATTCTGCTTTGAAATGGGCAGCCAACTCCTGTTATGATCATATGTAAGCACCCATCTTGTCGAACGCTTCCTCATGCTAGCTATTAAAAACACGGAATCTTATTTTCAGTTTTATTAATGGTTTTTCCACATGAAATTTATTGTTCAGCTAACACAAAGGATTCTTTTTTTCATTTTGGAAAAACAATAGAAACATAGCGTTAGAACGCTTTATAAAAATGACTATTTGACACATTTTGCGTGGAACTTCATGAAATTAAATAAAATGAAAAATATTACAATACAAATAAAATTTAACTGATGCAAATTATATCTCTTGTAAAAGAGTCACTGTCTTGGATGAAATTCCATGCAGTTGTTATAGCGAGATTGGCGGCGAAGTGCTTTAAGTGAAATAGTTCAGTAAATAATTATTGGGTGTACAAACGTATTTCTAACCTTTTTATTTAGATTTGATTAGTTTCACTGCTTGCAGTTCATTCAAATAGGCAATGTACGTTTTTTAAAGACCAAGCAACTTATTCTAATTGCCAAAAGTCCAGCATTTGTGGGAAGTTTATTTCATTATTTTTTGTTGAAGAAATGTGTAGCGGAAATAAATTAATGGCTTATGGAAGTTTACGACAAGCAGTATTTTAACGATTCGTGATTTCGATGATATGGAACCATCTGTCATACGAATTGAAAGAACTTCTTATCGAACGTCGGAAAACGTTCACAGGAGATGAAAAGTGGATTTATTATGAAAATCCAAAACCCAAACCAGCGTGGATGACCCAGATAAACCAGGAGCATGCCAAAACCAAATGCAAATGGTGGCAAAAGGGGATCATGTATTATGAGCTGCTGAAACGAGGCGCAACCTTTGCTAGTCAAGTTTATCGAACGACAATGGATGGCTCTAGCTGCAAAAAGACCCGAGCCAGACAACAGGTACGATAATATTATTTTGCAACTGAACGAGAGGAACTGGAAATGTTTACCCCGCTCGTTATATTCACAAGACATTATACTCCTTCAGCTACTACTTGTTTTGGTAATGCGCTTATTGCTGAACGTACAGCGATCCGATGAAGCTAGCTTAATAAACCATTATCTCTACAAAAGCCTTTCGGATATTTATATTAAACTTAAGATGAGACTACTTATTTATTATAAAATCGTGTCACGAAAGCGTGATATAACATTTTCCCTCGCTTTCGAGATATAGAACTCAATCATAAATGCGAATCACCCCTTTTGTACTTACCCTTAGACCTCAATAAAATTATATAGTAATTTCAATATTTAAACATGTCATCCTATCATAATTTTTATTTCTTATCTTGAAAACCATGGTAGATCCATTTTTAATTTATTTAATAAGTAGTAGAAAACCCATTTATCTTCTAAAGCTAAACGGTTTGCGTTTAATTGTCATAAATCACAACATAAAAATTAATTCGCTGCCTATTCATATCGATCTTGCAGATGAAAACTTAAAGAATATCAATTTTTGTTTTACCATAACTAGTGGGCTGAAATTTATAATACTCGTATGTGTATCTGCTTTATAAATTTACATGTGATTTACAAAGCCATATACATGCAAAATGAAAATAATGAAGAAATTAAATTGGTGCACACACATTGTAAATTGTGCCGTTTAAATATTACACACAATGAACATACATAATTATGTACATGAAATGAACTATATTTTACGCTCCAGGGTGTCTAAATAAACCGAACTTCAAGACATATACTTATGTAGGTACATTTTATCCTTGATAATGATTACTTACGAGTATACTTTTAAATAATCTTGTTGGATTTTTAAATTAACCAAGCTGAAAGTAATATTTTAAAAGATTTTTAAGTCTAACCGATTTTAAAAAATATGTCAAAAAAATTAATATTTTAACAAAATTATTAAACATTTACAATAAGTGACATGTGTGACATGACATAAAACACAGATAGTTAAATATGACAGGTAAAATATTTAAGAGATTTATTATGTAGTTCGATTTATAATTTTATTTTATATATTTGATAGTTCTATACGGCAAGTATATCACACAAAGCATATTTAAAATATTCAATCATTTCGAAACATATAAGAACACCCTCGCACACATCATATATATATATATATATATATACTCCAACACATAACCTCTGCGTATAAAGATTAAGTATGTTATTCTAAGAAAAATTCAATTTAATCACTCGACACGTTTAACCATCCAGGTGTAGTAGATATTTTAAATATAAAATGCGGGCACATACATATTTTGATATTAAAGAACCGCATAAAATGTTTGTAGAAAAAGTTAAGCATTTCGCAAAATGGCATCCAATAAATTATAATTTTCACAATTTAAATATTATATTAAATTATGTAGAAAAGTAGCGAATCCATTAATATTAATAAATCAAAATATATTTGTACATTAAATTCATTAAAATTTGGCAATTGAATGTGGATATGTATAATAGTTGTAATATTATATGATTTGATCTTTAAGTTAAATGTTCGTTTCTTAACTGTATTTCGTTTTTCATTTTAATGATTTTATTTTAAATTACGTCAAGTATAAAGCTGACTATGACCTATTTTTAGGTTATCATGGTATATTCATTTAAGTGAATGATGATAAATATGTCGCATAACATTTAATTATAATTTAAGACGATCCAGTATTCTCGATCAGTTGTATATTTGGTTGAACAGGTGGTGTAAAGCACACTTGATTGTTACTGTATAACGTGAATATAATATGCAAATATATATGCAAATAACTTTTTAAAGCCATCTTATTGTTCCGATTGTGCCTTACCTGCATATAATACAAATAATAATGATATAAAAAAAGTTATTGATAAACAAACAAAACATTAAAAAAAAAAAAATTTCCCGCCAATTTGACCTGTGTATACCCAGACTTTGTGATTACTTCCAATTTACACTTTTATTCTTGAATGAAAATACATAAATACTCATTTTGTTGTGTAAAAATAAAATGGCCTTCAAAAATAATAATAAACGCTAATTTCCATATGGTTGACTGTCTGATAAAATGTATTTTTATTTATGTATACTATTTTTGTGTTTAGTTTATGTAAGAAACATAAATATCTATACGTACATACGAGTACATATGTATACAGAATGTAGCAATGTATAAAAAAATATGAAATAAAAGTTTTTATTGTTTAAATAAACTATCTCTAAATATTTGATAATATATTATGAATTGTGCTCACAAAAACACAGTGGTGGTCAAGTTTTTATCGAGTAAAAATTTTGCTTTAAATTTGTTTAGAGGTAGAAATAAAAATTTCCGCTCAAGTCAATGTTACTAGACTATTAATGGGATTAATTTACCTTTTGGCGAGAATATTGACGCCTGTTGGAAGAGTATAAAGCACTTTCTGGAAAACTAATGTGGGAATGTTTCACAAATAGAATTAATTACTTCTATTTAACATGACATTTAAGAAAGACACGCTTTAAATCCTGACAAGTATCGTGTTTACATGAACAGAAACCCGAATAGGTAATTGGAATAAAATGCGTCTATGTGAATATAGAAAATTTAAAACGGAAAGCAAAAATTTTTGTTGTATTTCTACATGTTTAATATGGAATTGTAGCAAATTTTTAATGAATGCGTCATTTTGAATGCCTTTGCTTTGTCGTTTAAGAATAATTCTTTGAGACATTTGGATATAAAACAATAAATACACGTAGATGTATTATACGACGTTGTTTTGCATAAAGCATTAACAAAATGTGAACGATGTGTTTGTTAATCGAAATAGTATTTTATTGCCTAATTTACGACTAAAATACTAAATTCTAACACTTTTACTTTCTTTATATATGTTCTTTGAGTTAATTAAGATTTTTAAGTTCGTTTTTGTATCGAATTTTTAAATTTGTGTCCCAACATTTGGTTAAGCTATAAATTCATTCAATAAAATCTATACATATGTTGTTGATTAGATTTTTAATTTTTTCTTGGGGAATGCATATTCGTTTCTTAAGTGATAAATCTAACCAAATTTACATATGTATATGTTTCACATGACCCAAATTATTCCAAATACTTAGTCCCATCGCTAGTCAAATAATAATATTCACTTGACATAGAAAATCTAATTCAGCTTATATATAAAACACACTCACCTCATTTTCAACATACTCGAGTACACCACACCACATACATACTCACATATAAAACTCATCAATGATATAATAATGCTAATTTTATTGTTTGGTTGTTTCTATTTATAAAATATGTACTCGTATGTACAATGTACGATAGAGTAATGTTTACATTAAATAAACTAAAATGTAGAAGTCACAATTAAAAAATACCAACAAAATTTCTTTCGAATAAATTTAATTTATATTTCGAATTTAAAAATTCTAAAATATAATAACACACTTCGTATTTTGAATATTTTTATGTAGGTAGTTACCTATAGAATTTAAGAACAATTCGAGTGATTTAAAGAACTTCTATTTGAATCAACTCTGGTCATTTTCGGTTACCTTAATTTTGGGAATATAATATTCACCCTGTATTAAGTAATATACGTATATATAATTCGAACAGTTAACACTTATATGAATAATTCCTCTCATGCATGAACATAAAAATAAATTAAAATAAATTTTTCATTGATTACATTATATACGATTTTATTATACATATTATTTTCTGTGTATAAACTCATGTGTACACAAAATATGCTAACTGTCTCTTTTTCGTATTGATATAAAATAAATTCCGCTAAATTTGCTTATACAATATATATATATATATATATATATTCTATCAGTAGTTGTGTCTCACTTGGAATATACAAATTAAAATTACACATACCGCTCGAATAACGCATTGCTAATCAATAATCACGTACTTCCAAATAAATAAATTTCCGAATTAACCGGCCCGCTGTAATATTAATATTTTTAAAGTATGTACATAATAATAAGCATAGTGCGGTCCGTAGCCCCATACCACCATATTTTGCGTTACCATTCATTTATTCACCTTCTTACATAACTACTGTGTAATGATACCACCTGCGCGTTACAAGCTCCATGTTAGCCTGTACACTGATAGAGATGATGGGTTAGTATTAAATAACAAGTCATATTCAGATGTGAAAATTTCATTTTTATTCCCTACCACGATAATTCATTGCTACTTGCATTTACGAACATTCAAATGAAATTGGTATTACCATCATATATGACCATCTTTCAAAAGACGTCCTACAATATTTCAGATTGATTCATAAGTTAGTTTTGATTTGACAGCATATAGTATTTTACGTGTTTGGTGTTTTTCGATAGAATCGGAAAAGAACAATTGGCGTATTTTATTGACACGGTTACAACAACAATTACATTGAATAAAGCAAAACTTGGGAAAAATAAAATAAATTTAACAAAAATTTACTTTATATAAATCATAAAGCAGATTTTTCGTTCTGGTCATCTCCATTAGATGTCAAAATATATTTTCTTCATTCCGAATTGGAATGCCGAATTTTAAAAGTTTAAAAAATCACTCGATCGATTTGAGTGATTTTTTAAACTTTTGAAGTTTAGTCGAATGATTTTTAAAATTTAAAAAAAAATCTTTTATCTAAAATATTCAAAAATTTATTTTTTGAGAAACAAAACACAAGTGCTTAAAAATGTGTTTGTGTTTATTAAATGTAAGTGTGTTTTGCCAAGTACTCAGGGCAAACAGTATTAAAATAATATTATATAAATTTGTATAACTATAAAGCGTCCAGGTAGTTTCTAACTGAAATTTGGATCTATGACTATTATTCGCCAGGAACCAAGCGACAGTCACAACAATGAATTTTTTTAGGCGAATCGCCTCCGAAGAAGGCAAGTGCTTTTTTGGAAAAGAAAAGACGATCACGGGACATTCTATAGTGAATTTTTGGACCGATTCAATTTTCCAGCTCACACGAGGAGATCATAGTCGAGACAGAAGCCTTTTTTTAATGATTTTACTAAATCGTATTTTTTACAGGGTTTAAAAAATAGCTGGGATGGTTGGAAAAAGTGTATTGTGACAAAAGACAATTGTGTTGAAAAAATAATATTACGCGAAATTTTGCGTCTTCATTCCTAACAAACGTCGACGCTACGACCTTTTGAAATTCGCAGGGAATAATCCTAATAAATTTTTTGGACAAAAAGCACGATCACGGTGCAATACTATAGTGCATTATCGAATCGATATAATTTTCTACCTCAAACGAGGAGGTCATCGTTGAGACAAAATCCTATTTTAATGAGTTTGATAAATCGCATTTTTAAAGGGTTTAAAAATAACAGGGTCGTGTGAAAAGTATATCACCCTAAAAGAGATTATGTTGAAAAATAAAAATAAAATTACGAAATATCTTGCGTCTTCATTCCTAACAAGGATACTTATTGATGTACCCTCGAATTTGTCAAAATAATATAATTATATTGCAATGTATGGCTTCATTCCGATATCAACAATTGTGAAATTTAAATAAATAATCAGACACAAATATAAGAAAATTGGGACAAATTCGTGTTTTTTAAATATAAATATTTTGGAAACCGTGGTATTTAGAATTTTCAAACAAAAGCTAAATTCGAAACCAATAAAGTTTCTTTCAGAAAATATGGACACGACTTTCGGAAAATATAGGCAAGACCTGTTCTAGCTTAACACATGGTTAAACTGGTTTTACCTTTTCAAAATAGTGTCTAACAATATTTAAAAATCGTAAAAATATCAAAAAGCAAAGAGTTAATTGTGTGTATTTGATTCAAATTTGTTACATACTATAGATAATAAGATTTAATAAAAACCGACAAATAATTAATACATAGATGCGTTTTTACGTGATCTTTAGTATCGTGTGGCCAATACACCTCAGGCTCTAACCTCGCTAAAGAGACTTATTTGAATAAGCAGTCGCCACAGAAATGTTTCCACAATTATGTCTTAACTGAACATAACATTGTTACGAATTCTACCCTACGCAAACATATAACTTTGTGGTCGAGTGGTTAAGCTATGTACCACCAACGGCTATCAAACCAAAGGTTGTGAGTCGAATCCAGTTGGATAATTTAATTTTATTATGCGACTGTTATTGTTATTTTTTTTCCGTCTTTCAGGTAGCATACGGATTCCGCGTCGAAAATATTCCTCGTGCTTTGAGGCGATCCAAGAACCGACCCAATTTACGGGTTATTTTTAAGCAGTGAATTGCTGCTGGGCTGACGGTTGAAGTTGATGCATGACCGGGTTTACTTCACGCTTTTACTTCGCGCTTTGGGTTATCGTAGTGAATACACTTTCCGTTCCCCGTCCGCATAAAACCCTTCCGATTTTGTATTTGGAGCAGTTGTTCACTCGTGTAAAAACGGCATTACGTCTCTTTGATTGAGTTATATATCCATGCTCTTGAGACGGTTTTGAATCACTTGTTGAGTCACTCCCAAAGTTTCAGCGAGTGAAGTTACTCCTTTTGAGTTGGCATGAATCTTGGTCCAATAACGCCTCCAACTCAGCGTCTTCAAACTTTACTGGTCTCCGTTCGCATTCTTTGTCACTGGTGTCAAAATCATCACTTTTAATACGGCGAAATTAGTAGTCACATGTTTTTATTGATAGAACATGTTCCCCATATGCTTCACACAGTAATCGATGTCCATCAGCTGCAATTTTCTTCAAATTAAAACAAAAAAGCAGCACTTTCCGCAAATTGTGATTTGTTGGCACAAAGGTTGACATGGTTAGAGCACAAAAAATATGTTGTTTACGCTTCAGCGAAATGACACATATTGCTTTTTAGAGGGAAATGATAATGCTTTAACATGAATATAGTTACAAGATTGCCCGATGCGATTTAATACTAGTTACGCCATCTTTTGTAAATCCCTCAAAACTTATTTCTACCCCCAATATTATTGAGCAAAATTTAAAGAATGTTTTTCTCTATAATCTATAAAATGATACCTGTTTATAATGAATTCAGGATTTAAAATCTGTTAGGTTTTAGGAAATGACCACAAACAAACAAACTGCAGTACGAAATTCAAATAGAGAATTTGATAATGAAAAAACTGAGTTTATTTCAAACCAAAAGGAACAACTACATTATGTGAGGAATTGATTATGTAAGCATTGTTGATGTACGTAGGAAGACCTTCAGTGACCTTATCAGTTCTGAATTGAAAAATTGGATTTATTTAGCAAAAGTTTGCAAAGAAAATATAGAAAATTAAGCATTACTCTCAGACTTGTGTAAGCTGGTCATGAATTTATCCATCAAACGGACAACAGTAGATATTTGTTGTTAAAGCCAGTTTCAATTGCAGTAGACAATTTTAATTTCCAATTTTTTAAGGATGTTCCAAGATCGGTATAAATTTTGCGCAACGAAAGCGCATTAGGCCGTAAGCAGCATCTTGTTCTTCACTAACATTAAGAGAATATTCGCCAAATTTAGTCTCATTCCCACCAGCCTGAGAAATAAATTAGGAATCATATAAGACACGGTTTTTAATCAATAAATCTTATTCGAATAAACAATTTTTTTTTTCAAACGTTCGCAAACAATTTTCAATAGTTCCATGTAGTTACATGAAGAAGGTATTTCCTTCGTTGTTTGCTTGTTTTCAAACAATTTTCCCATGGACAGAGAATAGCTGTCTAATTAATTAATTTAATAATTGATATATTATCTATTTAATTAATTTTCCCATAGATCTTTGTTGTGCTCAAGATTATGTTTTCTTGGTGCCAATGTAAATCTTATTTGAAAGCACAAACAAATCATCAGCAAAGAATATAAAATCAGACAGAATATTAATAACATCTAAGGAATTCGGTTTTGTGCTTTCGATTTTTTTCGAAAATGTCAAACATTTTCTTTTTGTGCTTCGATAGTATGCAAATTACATGATCATTTGGTTAGCATTAAGTACGAGTTGTGGCTATGAAAATAGATGGTGCCGCAAACGAATGTTTTCGAATTATATGGCCATTATAACAAAAAAGGGTGTTCATTCATAAATAGGTTCTTATGTATAAGGGATTCGATCGTATATCCACTACCTTCAATAAAATAATTATTTTAATTTTCTTTGGTAGCATTTAAACAAACATAGTTATGTTTACAAGATTTTGTAGATTTATAATCTATTTAACTAAAAACTAAACTTTTACGTATTTTGTGAGTATTTGAGATAAAACTTTAAAACCAAATGTTTTCAACCGCACAAATTGTTCATATGATAGTTAAATTTTCAATTCTACAAGACGCAACGTCGCAAAACAGGTTGCTTTTAACTTTCGATTAACTCAAAGATTATCACGAAACAGTATTGAAATACAGATTTCAATCGTAAATTTCAACATTTTTTAGTATTTGTGCAAGTTTCGGGGTTTCATGTTTTATGAATTCGATTTTAGGTATTTTATATTTCAGGATTAGATCTTCTGAATTTTGTTTTGGGATTTCGATTTCGATCTTACTTTGTTGTTGCTTTATATACCCACAAGCTTGAAATAAACTCATTAAAGAAACATTAAGAGTAATAATCGATCGAGCTACTATATCTCGCTGTTACTATCATGCACAATACATTTCTCATAATTATTCGCGATTTCAGGGAAATCTGGCAACCCATACAATAAAATCCATTCATTTCAATCATGTTTACCGCACTAATCGAGTGATACCTGTTCACTTACGGCTCAGTTGTTATTGTTTAGATATGTGTAATGAAAACTACTTAAGTAGATATGATATGACTTTAACCACAAATAAACAGTTATACATATTTGTTGTAATTCATTCTCAAAATGCTCGAATTTATATTTTAACCACGTGGTTGATAGTTCTAAATTTTAACTAAAAAAATAGATAGCATTACAAAACGATACTAAATCAAAATGTAATTAATTAATTATTAATCACGTTGTAGTTCACAATATTTCCGAACGGGTGATCCTCTTTAAAATAATAATTACCTTTCCTCTCCGTTGTGCTGCCCAAAATTGGCACAAACTCTATAATTAGTGACGCCCAGTAAATGGTGTTTAGCGAATGAAAAATAAAAAATGGCGAATTTATTTTAATTTATGTAATTAAAACATCTGGCATAATTTTAATCTAAAACGTTGGTTTGAATTTATTTTATAAACATGTATACAATCCCTATTAATTGCAATAGCCGCCGCAATACACCATAAAAAAATAAAAATTTGTTAAAATTGATAACACCACGTTTTTTATTATAAACCCACGTGGCGTATCTTTTTTTTATAGTGTTATCAAATTATCTATTTTGTGTTCAATTTTATTATTATGGCAATAAAAATATAATATGTATAAATATTTTCATACTTCGATTAAATTGTAATTATAGATGTACTCCTATAATTGTGTCTGGTCCTACATATATCAAAAAGCAGCATGATTGAGCTTTAGTTTCATACTATGGTACATAATCGCATTGAAGATAGAAAATGTTTTCCCCATTTTGCATGTCTTACGAAGTATGTGCAAAATGTTTTTAATATTTTTATAAATTTATATTTATTACAAAAATATTTAATCAAAATATTGAACTTTCTTTTTCTTTATGTAATTTCAGGTGAGCAAGCAGTTTATTTTGCAAACTAGATGAATTTTTTGATACCGGTGGTAGGTATTTAATGTACATATCAATGAATATTGAACTAGCAAATCTTGTGTGTGTGCGTGCTTGTGTATGTGTGTGTGGGTATCAGTGCAAATCAAAAATGTATCTTAATCTCTTTTTTAAGATTTGTCGTCCATGTGAGATTATTAAAAGTCTAATGACTTATTGCAAATCCTATAAGAATTATGTATTTTGCCAAAAGGCAAATTCGCTATTAACGTACTATGAAGACCTTCTAATCTTATTTTTTCGGAATTTAATTAGAACATGTTTTGTTGTTTGTTACCCAAAATTACTCTTCAATTATAGAAAATGATGATTATAGTGTGGTAGTTTTAATAAATTGGTCATATACAAGTTTGCATTAACTAAATATTAATTCCAAGGTCGGTTGGCCATTATTATCATCACCATACATCCCTATACACGTTAAAAATTATTTTATTTTTGATGTGTTCTGGAATAAATTATTATACTCGTATAAATACACATGACATTTTTTTAAAGTATTAACTAATTATATGTAAAGAGTTTGGCGGACATGAAAATAAAAATAATGATTATCGTGGACTTCATGGTACGATTGTGCGATCTCCATTTAGTGTAATTAACTATCTATAAGCTTAAAAAATATTTAAGTGAAGGTACTTTTGAAAATTTACTATAGAATAATTTGCAAAGTTTATGAAATAAATTGCAAGCGGCCAAGTTCCTTTTTTACCCTGCAATCGTTTTCAAAATCATTTTAAGACTAAAGTTAGGTATTTAATCGTATTATATGTTTTTAACGCAGATTTATATACATTTATAAAAAGAAGTAATTATGTCGGCTTGATAAGTTTTCTATTCCAGCACTTTTACTTAGTTCTATCTTTCGAGTTAGTTGGTTTGGAACGTCCGAACTAGAAGGCAAGAGTTAATGAATGATAGATTGTATATTCCAGTATTTTCAAAAAATTTTCGTCTGTTAGAATAATAATAATTTATGGTCAAGTAATATGTAAACGTAGATAAATTCCGATTCAAAAATCACTTTCATTGGTCAAAGTAAGACTGTGTCCTATCTATGTGAGAAATATTTTTCAATACTATTCTTGTAAAACTTGGCCACTAACCCAATCATTATCTATTATTATCTGATCAGATCTATTTATTATACATACCTTTGAATAGTGCATTAGAGCCGAGGCCTAATTGCTGGTTCTGGTTCCGGTAAAAATTTCGGCTCCAGAGTCGCCGATTTTTATATGCTTTAATTATTTATTTTTTTAAATTTAAATTTAAAAATGATTATGAAAAAAAGATAGTGAATATTAGTTGAAGTAAATATGCAGAACTGCTTTCACCCATACACAAAATGAAATAAAAATATGCTTTATTGTGCCCGGTGCACGGTAAATTCGATTTAGATGACCAATTAATCGTGTTAAATTAATGATAACAAAAGTATCCCATGAACAACCAGTTGGCGTACGTCGTAAGGGAAGACCTATTGTGTGCTATTTTTTCTAAACGAAAATTTATCTATTAGTCAAAATCAAAATCGGACGACATCGATCAATTTTTCGTTAATTATATAGAAATATTTAACTTAAAGATTGTATAACTATTGGTATATGTCTAACGGAGAGGTTACTTGTTTTTGTGTAATCGGATACTGACTATTTATGTTTATTTCTCATACTTACACGGAAATTATCACATCTTGTTAACTAATTCCGTAGTAATGAAAATTGAACTTATTTCCATCTACACAAGGGAAAAACGATTACGAAAAATTTCAAATATATATACGCATGTTGGATGGAGCCGGAGTCAAATTTGGATGTATTTTAAAAAATCCAGCTTCGGGTCCGCTCTGGATAAAAGCAATGGCTCCGGCTCCAATGCCGTAATATAAATCTGATATAATACCACTGAAAGATGAACGTCACATTTACAATTATGTTAGAACTGGTATGTGTTTCTAATATCACTGTTTCGATACTTTATCGAATTTTCTGATTCGTTCCTCTGGGATAAAAATGAACTCTCTTTTACTTTTTAAATCATGTACCAACCTGATTAATTCGTTGCGATGTTTCTACTACATTTTTGTCACCTAAAGGCCAGTATGCAGCTGGCATGAGATGAAATTTTCACTGCTCTAGCTTGCCGATTTTTGTCAAATTTTAACGCAGATAGTTTCACGTTAAATTACTATTTTTCATAACTTCATGTCAAAATATTTTTTATATGAGTTCGTTTAACAACAAATAAAAATAGTCAAAAATTTAGCTTACTTTTATCGTACCGGCAGATAAAAATGCAAAGAATAATGTGTAGAATTAAACGGAGATTTCAATATTATACTACGAAAACTATCAATTTCTCTAGCTAAACTGCGTGCTGCAGCTGCGTACTAGACATAATAGCTTATTTTCAATACTTGAAGGAAATTGAAAAAAGGTAAAATGTTTAAATGAGTTGTAACAGCAATAGAAAACGAATAAGGCCCGTTGCACACTTGAGCTATGTTTTTCTAGCGAAGTGAGCTATGTTTTGATATCCTAGCTTCTCGGGTTATTTTACAAACCTGAAATAAGTGAAACCGAATTCCTGGAGCTCAAGCTGTACGTCCTCATTTATGTAAATGCTATATTGGAACTTATGGGATAGAAACATGTGGAGCGATGTGAGCTAATTATTTATCTCCGAGACGAAAATAAAATATTTAAATATACTGCTTTACAAATTGGGTTGATCCTGATATTTATCTATAGTGTCTCGCTTATTTGAGTTTTGGAAACCAAAACGGGAAGCTGTAAAATGTAAACATAGCTCACATCAGTCAAACAACATAGCTCAAGTGTGCAACGAGCCTAATTCGTAAACCAAACCGATATCAATTTGATTCTAGCAAAAATAGACAATAACTTCGATTAAGTTGACCAAGTTAAGTTAGAACATCCAAGTATTGATAAGTTTGATGACCCCTACTTCCATATTATACACTAATTCATCATTTGTGCTGCTTAAATACAAACCTCGATTCGAGTTCCCAAAGTACTTGCAGATATATGTAATTGCCAATACGGCAGTTGGTTAGGATGGTATATCCGATTTGTAGGGCGTTTTCTCTCTCACTTGAAAAAATTACCATAATCATCTTCCATATTATACTAATACTTATGAAGATCATAAATTGATTTCTGGTCATCAGATTTGAATTTGGACCTCACAGATCCATAAGTGTTCTAGTTTATTTCGTCAAAAAGCAATTTAACGTGTTTTCACCATTCTAATGAATCTCACCATTCCAAATGTTTATTTGGTAGGCTTTTGGTCCTGTGTAGTTTCCCACACAATGCTGGTGTTTAGTTTTATTTATAACGTTTTATCAACGACTCTATCCAATTCCATCAATTGATGAAAGACTGACTGTCTTACTTCTTTTATTTTTCATCTTCTGCCTCAGCGCGAGACAAGTTTGCACTGAGAGAGTTGCTAAGAGAAGTCGGCTTTCGCAAAAGCTCGTGGAAATTCTCAAATGGCGTGAGGTTAACAGGATTGAATAGAATTCATCAAAATTTCACACGTGAGTTTTTACCGGTAGAAACGATGGATGCCTTCTGTCATTCCAAATTTATGAATCCATTGTTAGCTCTTTCAAACCAGATAGAGATGCTCGAAGTTGCTTTGACTAGTAAATTCTTATGTCCTATCAAATAAACAGAGCGGCGATAAACGCTGTTAAGTGTCTTGGTTATTCAAGAGAAATAATGAGAAATAATTAAAATTTATTAAACTTATAGAAGGCCTAAACTCGAATGTGATTCTTTTCTTGGGAAAAGAGTGCCGAAAACACACATGGCTGCACAAAGTCGCTTCATAAGGGATAACCTAATTTATTCTACCCTTGAAAGAATCTAAATGCCCTATGTGTGTTCTATAAATACTTTCATGAAAGTGGCCCGACGGTATTTTATAACCTTATTCCTGGCCTGTCGAGTGTTCCGCACACTCTGGTCTTGTTCCGAAATAAAAATTTTCAAAACGAGTATTTTAGAACTACACGGTTGTGTTCGGGCTGGACGATTGGTCTCCCCCTATGATTTGCATGCACTTCAAACTAAACAGCAAAAGTATACAATTCTTAAAACGAAGATAATTTTCTACAAAAGCAAATAAAGTACTAAAAAATATTTATTACACAGATGGGAGAAAGTTTTTTAGAATAAAAAATCAAAAGAGAGAATTTTGAACATAAACGTTTTACGGCTTAATTAATAACGATTGTAAATAATATTGTGGCAACATAGTTGGTTACCAACGCCATCAAATCTAAATTTGTAGCATCATACAAATTCCCTTTTCAAACAAAATTTAATAAATTGACAATGCAAATAAGGAAGAATAGAATTCATTTATGGAGGATTAAAAAGTATTTTGGCAACAAAATTAATAAATTGGTACAAACTATAATAATACTAGATACCTAATTTAACTTTTATAATCCAACTTTTCCCAAAAATTGTAATTTGATAAGCCAATATTTAAAATACGCGATATTTAGCGGTTCTCGTATTTATTGTAACTTGTAAGTTATACTTACAAGCAATCTTAGTAAATTGATTGATTGATTGATTGATTTTGAATGTACGACCAAGTTCTTAGGCTTGAGTTCCCGGATGACGCCGGGTCCACCGTACACCCTTTTTTACACATAACAAAACCGAAGGATTGGATAGGTTAGTTAAGTGGGACAGAATCGGCCCGGTTACAGACACCTAGGTATAGCCGATAGTTAGTAACACAAAGACAACACAATTCTAATCTACTAGATGAAGGATAAAGGCTTAATAGGTTAATGGATAACGATGGTATTGGTCTTCAACAATTGCTTCTTTAAAACGGCAACCTAAGAAAAAATATTATTATTTCACATGCATCTGGAATTTTCCTGAAATTTAATTCTATTAATACTTTTCGGCTTCCTAACCAAAATTGGTTGACTCGACCCGTTACAGACACCTATGTAAAGTCGTTAGTAATAAAATGACAACACAATTCTAAACTACACAATCAGCAATTACAATGAAGCATTAATTCACAAGCATCTGTAAATTTCCTGAAATTTAATTCTAAATTCATATTTTCCGGCTTCCTAAATAATTGAAACAATTAATAAATAATTGAAACAATTAATAAATCATTCTGCAACTCCGCAACTTACAGTCGAATTTCCTGAAACCAAAGTTATTTGAACTATATTCAAAATAATTCTAAAATTCATTAGTATATTTAGGACAATATAATAAAATTATACTTGAATAAAATAAATGTAAAGTAACGATTAGTATTAACTAAATTAATTTGGTTCTCATAAAACAAATAAAATAAATCGAATCCAGGAAAGGCACGCACGGCCTTCCTAACTTCTAAGTCTGTTGATTTGATGGATTTATTTATAAAAAAATATTTATGAAAGTCACTTGTCCTTGTCATCCCTAATCTAATACAAATATGTTTATGTATAAAAATAGAAAATGACCAAACGAAAACTGGTTCCAAAAACAGCTAATCTGGAATCTGTAAGGTAATGTATTAATAATGAATGTTTTCACAGCTTTAGAATCCCCAATACCTAAACAAATTCAACCAAAATTAAATAAAACTATTAAAGTAATCAGGAATCTGTAAGATAACAGAATTAATAATAAGTAGCTAGCACATCTGTAGGATCCATGATAATCAAATAACCCAATTATATGGTTCAATGCTTTAATTATAAAATAAATAAATCAGAAAAAAATTACATACATACATATATATATACATACACACACATATACATACACACACACATATATATATCTACAACAGCATTAAATAAATTATAAATTATATAATCGACATACGTCGATAATTATTTGTCCAACCTAGAACAAGTTAACCAAAACCTTTACCAATTTACAGTCTTCCAAATAATCTAGAAAAAATTTAATTAAAAAGTGCATGATCCCGAAAAACTATCTACATATAGCAAATTTGACTGCAATTCAAATGTACTCCGTAGCTTCCATGTAATTCCAAATATTCAAATATTCGCAGAAATAGCAAAGTTACTTACAAGCAATCTTAGTAAATATATTAATATTAATATTTTATCTTTCTTGTTCTATGTAGTTTGAATTTTCTCGATTGCACTCTGCACAATCAGTTTTGAGATAATTAAACCTACTGCCTACGGTATTACATTCTTATAACCTAACCTCTTCACAGCGTCACATTTTTCCACATATGTCTATAAACACGTTTACTTTATACAGTTAGTTTTTTAATCAACTAGCAGTTTGAATAATCCAGTATCGTCAGTATGAGTGAGAATTCACGTATCCTCACCTACAACTGCATTGACGACACCAAATGAGATTTAAATGCATAAATTTTCCTTATGTGTCGCCAAGAAGGTATAGATGACGATAAGGGCAATTCTCGCTCACTGAGAGAATCATAACATCAAATTTGAATTATGGTGATGTCACATCACAGTCAAAAAGAATACAACATAATAACCCTTAATAGAATGCTCTACAAAATACATATGTATGTCCTTCTTAACATATCCATTCAGTTAGGGCTTGCAATTTTCTCATTATTTTAAGTTAGCAACGCACTAAAGCTATACCTCTAAACCAACAATTTAATAAATAACATTGATTGGGAAAATTCCTGTTTAAAAAAACTGACAACGCTATTATTATTCTTTCTAAAAAAATACATTTGATGTTATGTTTAATAAAGTTTTCAAATGAACAGTCGGTATTCCACATAAGATACACCATTTTTACGGGTTTAAACTATACGGAAACGAGTTACCATAAGATTTGCAAAAAAAATCGTAATATATAAATCAATAAAAAATACCAATAAAAGATTTAGACTGAATTAAGATAGAGCAATATTTTATTTTAAATTCAATGAAGAATTTTGTGTGCAATTTTTATGATAATTACGAAATTAAAAGGTCAAGTTTATATAACGTATATAAAGTATGTATACGTACGTATATTCCATTTGGGACAAATTGTTTCGCCATTTTTGAAAAAAATGTACGAGTACATACGTTTTTCTAATTAATGGTGATATGATATTTTAATGATTTTATGTCACGTGATCGCATACATATTTTGGGCTATAAAAATTCCATCCTCCGTATCTTTCACTTGCATCCATTAAATTATAATAAACCATAAAAATGATTTTTTATAATACTTAAATATATTTTAAAGGTTCATTATTTTGGTTTATATATATGATATAAAGAGAGATATATGTACATATGTATATTATATATTGTAAAGTTATATGGAGAGAAAAAAAATAGTGTAATGGTTTTTTACGATCGAATAATAATGGCGGTGTATATTTTGGTTGTGGTATTAAAAATTGAAGTCATATACGAGTGTAATAATACTACATACTCGTACGTGTGTAGGATTTATCATTTAATTGTGACTAATTGAAATATTGTATTACATAGTATAATGGTTTCCGATAGATTGCTGCAGAACATGATCGTAACGTATTAGCTAGCGATCCGAAACATTTTACACTTCACGGCTTCTAGCCGTTTATCTATAATTCTATAATAGTCATTATCACTTGTGCCTGCCATTCTGGGGCGTGAGACATCAATTTTTTGTAAATGCACTTTGCTGTGTTGTAACTACGTAATTTGCCCGTTTTTATTTTACGTTGCATGTTCAAAATATTAATTTTTTTCGCCTTTTCGTTTTGGCAAGAAAAGCACAAATTAAAATGTATGTACATAATATTTAAAGAGTCATTGTAAGATATTGATAAGTATATGAGATAGTTCGCCTACAAGATGGTTGAACGAGATTTGAGCTGAAAATGAAGTGTCTTAAATATATGATCAAATAGCGGTTACAACAATAATTTCAACTGGTTGTCATATATTTTTCGTTCCTTTTTTGTTAGAAATACAATCTTACTCGTATAAATAGGTTTATTGCGAAATGTTGCAATCGCTAACCCAAAGTGAAGCAAAACTAACTTATGCAGTGCGTTAATGGAAGTAAACGTAACCATGTAACTTATTGAAAAAAGTGTTTTTTGTATGATTCCTGCTTTGCTTTAAAAATATCAACTTAGCTTGTCTGTCGCTGTGTATATTTTTAAAGCGAAATTGTTATTCCACTGGGCATCGTCCATAATTCCCTCTTGAATAATAAACTTGCTTTACTCACGTGTACTTTAAATCGGAGCAAGGGTTAAATCGTTGACTCATTTGTTTTTTATTTTTTTATTTAAATGTAATACACAACAAAATACATATTAAAGTTCCAAATGGTTTATTTATTAAATTTATTCAAGGAGAATTAAAAATTTTAATAACTTATTTATACTGCTTAAAATAAATAATAACCATAAATTACCAGTCAAAATCTTGGTTCATTCTTAAAAATATATGGTTTTCTAAAATGTCTGGCTTAAGAGACGATAGGAAATTACTTGTGCAGAACTTGTGGACCTGGTAAGCTAAAGGGTGTTTTTAGAGGTTCACATCTTTAAGTTGGCAACACTGTTTTGTTTGACAACCGATGTGACAGCTGACATTCGCTTTGTCATTAGTTTGATTTACCATTTCATAATGGATAGACTCACGTCGGAGCAACGCTTGCAAATTGTTGAATTTTTTTATCAAAATAATGAACGGTTCGGTTCGTCAAACTCATCGTGCATTACATCCATTTTACGGTCGTCATAATCGTCCATCAGAGCGGATAATTCGGTTAATTATGGATCGTTTTCGCACTACGTATACTCTAAATAATAATACGCATCCAGTTAGACGTCAAACAGTCCAGTCAACGTACCGAACAAGCGATAGACGCTGTACAGCGTAGCATTGAGGAAGACCCAAATCAATCAATTCGATGTCGTTCTTAGCAACTGGAGATGTGTCCATCCATTTTATGGAAGATTTTATCTAAGGATCTTGGTTTACGTGGTTACAAAATTCAACTTGCGCAGGAATTAAAGCGATCCGACCATCACAAATTGATATTGATGTTGAATTTCCAAAAAAATTGTGTACAGCGATGAAGCTCACTTTTGGCTGAATCATTAAGGGAAGAGTGATCGAAAATTAATGGCATAAAATTATGTATCCAATAAAGCTAGTTTCACTGATATTCAAAATGTTTTTCTTTGTTCTATTTTAAATTAAAATTGTTAAATCGAGAAGAGGGGAAATGTCGGGCTTAGCTTGTCTCGTTATCCGAAATTCCAACGACATTTTAATGAGTTCTAGCTAAAACAACAGTACTCGTAGGTCACGTATTGACAACATTCGAAACACAGTTTGGATCCGTTTCAAGAGCTTTTTCGTCGGTCTAAAGTTCGAAATATTTTTGATCATCATTTGATTTTCTGTGAAATTGGATTCGGAGTATTTTGGTTTATTTCTCAAACACTTTATATTTTTGTTCATGATTTATTTTCTTATGCAATTATAAGCATACATATTTAGAAATTCCAGGAAAAACCATTAAGGATTTTTTTAAATATACCTACTTCATTTATAGATTACCAGTGTCGGAGCTATTTTATGGTGAATTTTTAAAGTTCTAACTTCAACCTGGATGAATTATAAAAGAGACGGGTCCGGTAGGCTAAATCTCGAATGCCCTACTATAAAATGACATTATAGTACACTTGCTTCATCTTACAGATGAATACAGTAAAACTTGAATAAATAAAATTATGCTGAGTTCGCTTCGATGGCCCAAGAGTGAAATCGAACTAAATTGTTTATTATGCATTTTTAGTTTTATTAAGGTTTGTTTAGGCCTAAGGTGGGCTAAACAAAAATAAAACGTAGGAAATATGTATCTAAAAATATTGATTTATATTATTCGCTATTATTCGCTATATACCGATTTTAGGCTTCAGCTTTCAAGGTACGTTCTCTCGTCCTTAAGAAAATGTTAAGAAAATTTATCGGCATTTACAACTCAGAAATGAAACAATTGTCGTAGATTGTAGAACAACCAAAAATCATTAATGAATTTGTATTTGTTTTTCTACATTTTATTGGACCTTTTAATTTGCTGTATACAACTGTTAAATATATCAGATGTAATTAAATTTGTGTGAGTTATTAAACAATACTCAATTAGAAAAAGAACTCTAAAAATTTTCAATTTTCCAGTAATAAATGTATTTCCTGTGGTGTAAATCACTTAATTAAATGTAAGCAACATCTTGGAGTGGTAAAGAGAGATAATGCGACAACTACTTTATCATTCGTCAAGCAATCGTGGTTTGGGTTAACACAAATTTTTAGGCGTCCGCATGGGAACAGCATTAAAAAAATTGTAAAGTGTATGTTCGTAGTCATCCAGCAGTCCCTAGCCCTAGCTAGGATTCAATGGGCCAAATCACCAGCGGTGATTAGCGCCAGTAAAATAAAAAATTAAATTAAACATTATACAACAACAATTGCAATACGTAGACTAAACAATTTTTCAACCATTTGTTGGTTTGTCATGTTACTTTAAAAACATTTTAAGCGATACAGGTATTGCCGACGTTATGGACATTAAAATTGAACCGCATTATTGTAAAAAATTTGAAATGCAAATCAAATTGCCCAACTCTTGTAAGGAAAATCAGTGAATATGTTAAAGTTTTGACAAAATCGGAGTATATCGTCGTCCCTCCTAGTGTGAGAACGTAGCTTACTTTCAGGTAAAACCAATTTCAAAATCTCCTTCCCTAATCATAGTGTGCGCAGTTTCTGGCTTTAACTACCATCTTTTCCGGAGTACAACTCAGCACTTTAGACATTCCCAGAAATGTGTTACACTAGGACACATCGCCCACATCTATACACGAACATGCAAACACCACATTATCGCTCCTTGTTATCAGAGTAATATCGTGCGCGGACCATGGATATGATCCAGATTAGAGCCCTAATCCTATTTTTTCTAGTTTACGTATATGACGTTTATTGTTCTTCTTTAGTTTCGTTGCTAGTCTACAATTTAAACAAGATTGGCTCCTGATATGTATTACTTGTAGTAGATTTTTAGGCGTTTTGAAAAATATTTGTTTATTTTAAATTAATTACATTATGGTAAATTTTATAATTTTTCGATTATGTTTGAATTTACTGCTTTAGATCAACGACTAAGAACGATCAAATAAATCTAGATTGTAATTCATAGTATGTGCACGGCATAAGTAGGGTGCTTTCTCTGTTATTCAGAGAAATCTGGTTCGCTTTCTACTAGTAATGAGAAAAGAAGGCCTCTACTGAGTGTTTTTGGTAAGTTCAGTTTGTGTATGTTTCTGATTCTTATTCTCTCATAATCACCACATTTTTCAGCTTTCCAATAAGTGATTTAAATCAGAAAATTAACCTTTCTAAGGAATCTTAAAAAACACAAATATAATATCAAACATTGAAAACGTTCTATGAAAGCGGTATCTTCTGGTCGAACGATTTCGGCCAATAATCAATGGGATCTCCAAATTTGTGGAACATATTATGTAAATGGGGCATGTAGAAAATTGTTTTCATCTGCAAATTTTTGCAGGTAAATAAGAAGCATCCGGTATATAAAAATATACAATGTGCGAGAAAGAAATAAACATATATAGTAATGCCATAACTTTGTATAGCATTATTATTAATTTATGTTTAATTAATTTAAATGCGAAATTTACATTTTATTCTATGGCGTTTCGTTTTTATTATGAATCTAACATTTATAAATATAAAATTTTTTTGTTAATTTTAAAATTGTTGTCTGAAAAATGCTCGGATCGAATATATTTTATGGCAACATTTTCATTTTTATAGTTTTGGCGGTGTAGTAGCTCTGCAAAATTTTGTTTGAATATATTTCTTTTCTTGCCCCTCATGTGCAAAAAGTCAATGTTATATCTCTTTCATTTTGCCGAAGAAAAATGTTGGTCGCATGTAAAAGGGGTATTATTGTAACAAACAACCGAGACAATCCGAACGGCATAAAACTTAAGCTCTTACGTGTTGGCTGGTTGAGCATAAAATACGTTTTTATGGCAATCAGTTTATTAATAGAAATATTTTATTGTTCATCTATATGCGTATTCGTTTATCCGATTTTGACAAAAAATGCATGTCCACAATGGCACTTCGACAGCCTTTAGAAATTCTTATGTTATTTTTATATTATTGAAACCCGTTTTGACATTTCAAATATAGTTATAGAATATGTTATTACAATGAGTTATTGGAACATTCTAGCTAAACAGAATTGAGTGTGGCAATTACCAAGCTACACGACACCGTTGAATTTTAAATAAGAGAAGACAGTTTTTGCGCAGCCCCCGAAATTAATATGTGCATCGTCCAAAGTTTGTCGCCCTGTTATATTATTAAATAAATAAAGGTGGTATTGGCCCATACCTTTTAATAGCCAAACACATAGTCGCTTCTTATCATTATTATGAAATTACTAATGTCCAGCAATATACTCGTATGTCAATATAGTCTGCTGATAAGAAGCGTGCGGTTTAAATGAAATGTTAATTTTATGTAAGACATTTACAATATTCTTATAATAAACAACAAGAATAACAAATAAATTTATGTAAACAATTAAATTGATGATCGTAAAAAAATGTTTGCTTAAAAATAAATTAAAAATCTGTTTTAAATCTCCACCATCAAATTTTATTTCTTGTGTTTTCGCGCACTTCTTCTTAGTTCTTACGTCTCGCGCTTTTGTTTGATTTGTTATTTGTAATTTTTTATGTAAATCGAATAAAATAAAACGAAATGTCTTAAAAATAATGATCGTAATAATACCTATATATCTCATCACCGGTAGCGCGCATTCACAACACAAAGTGTCTTTTATTTTTTTTTAAGTAAAAAGTGGAAATGTGTGATTTTTTTGTAACTTACCCTAATGGAATGTGGTTTTTTGTTTGATATATCTTTGAACTTGAATGGCTGGGTAGTCTATTTAATTTTTTTTTTTTTTTTGGAAGATGACATAATATTTTAAACATTTGAAATTTTAGATATTTTCGTAGAATATTGCGTGTGTAAGCGATGAGGAGTTTTCTAGTGTCCAATCGATTAATAAATAATAATATTCGCGAATCTATAAATTTATAAAAGCGTCAATGAATACATTTCGTATAAAATATTTATCACTTAATTTCTAACATAATTTAATAACTGTTTAGTTATGCGCTTAGATGAATATCTTAATAAAATACGAGAGAAATTATAATTGTATTTATATTTAAATTAATTTATGAATTGCTAATTTTTAATTAATTGCTTTAATCGGATATATTTAAATAAAAAACTCATAATAATTATATATTAGCAGTAGATGCCCGCTATTATACGTATAATATAGGATGTCTCGAAACTGTAGAGCGAGAGCGATGGTTCGAGACGGATTAAGGGCGATAGTACAGGCAGCAAAATCCCTTCATGGGATGTGAAACCTAGAGAGAGCAGTTGCCCGATAATTCAGATGTTAAATTTAACATACAATTTAAATGATGTTTTGGAGTTCCAGCATTGATTGTAACTTCTGGCATTCAGAAAAAACTAATGATAAACTACCTGTTTAGCAATCTTACAAATCTAGAGGATCAAAGGAATGCATTCATAAATAAAATTAAATTTTTTCTTCGCAATCTGTTCGTAGGGTCACTTTTAGTTATTTTATATTTTAGCTAGATGTTTACTTTCACAACACAACTATCAAATTACACGAGTGAAAATTCGGCAAAGTTTTATGATGGTATAATGGTATATCGGATAACGACAATAATTTCATAAACCAAGGAAATTTTAATTTTCTTTAGAAGGAATTATTTCCACTTTCGCAAAGGAAAACACAATTAAATCATTTGTTGATAAACTGTGGATAAAATATTGTGTCACATATTTAGGCAGATTTGCATAACGCAAAGATTTACATTTATAATGTAAATGATTTGGTTGTACATATTTAGAAAGATGCCATTCACATTATATCATCGAAAACGCTGGGGTAAATAATCTTATTTATTCATATTTATTTGATTGTCACGTTCAAATATTTGATAAGTATGGTTGTCGGTAAATGCTCCAATAATCTATGAGAACTGAGATTACTGAATATTATAATTTCTCTATGTACACGTTATAAAACAATAAAGTTTGCAAAGTATTTTCAAAGGACGATTAAACGTCGTTTTGTTCTATCTTGAATTGACTGGCATCATAAAGAGCTTAATCACATAAACGAACCACTATAATAATGGGATTACAAAATTTAAACCGATTTTGTTCAAAAAATGGAAGTGAGTTTTTTCATAAATGCAGTGTCTGGTAAGGTTAGCTGGGAAAATATTGACTGAATGAAAAATAGTTATACATTATAGAAAAACTGATTTGTAGTTAACTTATAAGGTGTTTATAAAAGGCCGAATTGTTAAACTAATATAAACGCTGTTACGTGTTCCCACTGTTTTAGAACTAAGAAGCTAAATAGGATTACTTCGGGCATTTAAAAGCAGAAAAGTAGAACTTAAAATGTAAGGTGAAATTCGCCCATTTATTAACGATTAACGAATCGAATTTATTAACGAATTATAACTTATTTAACGTTATTTAAGACGGTTTAGTTTAGATCTAATTCTAACTTGAATACAACTCTTAAGCAA
Organism: Nephrotoma guestfalica; assembly: GCA_963691935.1. Classification (NCBI taxonomy): domain Eukaryota; kingdom Metazoa; phylum Arthropoda; class Insecta; order Diptera; family Tipulidae; genus Nephrotoma; species Nephrotoma guestfalica. Next base: position 4,681,198 of record OY829914.1, read on the forward strand.
AAATTACTTATGTTATAAGTCTGGTAGATAAATTGTTGCAGTACGATACGACTACGAAATCAGGAATCTATTTTATCCGATAAAATAGAATGTTTCCATATTGTAAACATTATTTACCAGACTTAACAGCACACGCGTAACCCTAGAGTTTACAAACCAGGATACAAAAATATTATTCTCGTATGGAATTGGGTAAAATGCCAGAACAACGTATTCTTTCAGTTTATTTATTATAACGTATTATTAGATTATTGTGGGTTTACTGTATATAATTCTTTTTGGATAATTTTAAAGAAAGAACAAAAAGATCAGTTAAATCAAAAACCTGCCATCATAAACTATTAAAAAATTAAGGTAATTTGAAGCCACAGTTTTATACGCACTTATACACATAAATACATTCATGCAAGAAATTAAAACAGGTTTTTTGATTGATAACAAGCTAAAAATACGGACAATATTTCCTAATTAGGAACAAGAAGAAATACTCTAATGTCTTACAAATGAATAAGAAGTTAATTGGAATACATATATGTATGTGTTAAATGTGTAAGCCGAGGAGACCGAATCATTTAATTGAACTTTTCGAAAGACCGGATTTTAATTTTTGTTAATCCTAAAATAATATTCAAATTAGATTAATTGAAATTAGATTAGAATTAAATATTTTAGGGGATTACCATAACATTAAAGTTTGTTTACTGTATGTAGTCGAATTATGCTATATTAACTTCTGTAATTCATTGTCTTCAAGATAATAATTAAAAACCAACAAAATTACGTAATTATACTTAAACATTGCGCGCATTTCAAAATCAAATAAAAATCAACTACTTAGTGTTCAATAATTTTAATCAAAATGTCAAGGTGGATAGATATATGATAATGCACATAAACCTATTTAAATTTACTTTACACAAAGTTTAAATTGAATTAATTTACCATAATTTACATTCGGATATATCAAATTTGTTTCTATATTTCGCGTTCCTATAAAATAACGCTAAATAAAACATCGCAAATTATTTTTCAACACGCTTTATGTACATTCGACTACATACGTATGTATTGTGAATATGCCCCAAAAAATTAAATTTAACACCTTGAAATATAATTAAAATCCAAAAATTACGTATTTTGACCTATGGCGGTTTCATTATAATTTAACTTCCGACACAAGTGTATGCTAATTGCTGTTACAATTATTTAAGAATACTTAGCCAAATTTTCAACTATTTATAAAGATAATGACCAATTTTACACTAAAAATCGGAAATAAAATATTTTCATTAATTGCCGAAATAAAATAAAATTTAAAACTAATAATTATATAAACACAATGTAATGGAAACAATGCAACATTTCTCAAATTTCATTTTATTACACACATATCTGTTCGTACATATACAATACAAATATCATTTATATGCCATATAATCAAAAGATCAATAAATTCAAGTTAAGATTCAAAAAATCAATGAAAATATAAGTTAAATAAGAAATTAACAAATTTAATGTCTCCATAAAAATAAAAAATTAATATTAAAGTATAATAAAATAAAACACAAAAAATGTAATGAAAGAAGAAAATGTATATGTTAAGATTATCAGATATATGTATGTATATAGTATGTAAGATTTTTGTATAAAGAGAGAATGGAACTTTTTTATTTTCTTTGGTTTACAAACTCTAACTGTGGTAGGAAAACGAGACAAACAAATACTCTATTGTTTGTGAATTATTTCCTTACCAACTCGCGTATATCTATGTTAGCAATGCTGTTGTTAGCGATGATACCACCAAAAAATGTTATTTGAATTTCTATTTAAAATTCATCAAGTTTATTACTGATCAGCAGTCCCTCCTGGTATTTTATTAAACAACATTTAACATAGTTATTTTTATTATATTATTCTGTTTAGACACCTGTCGTAAAACTAGTGACGATATTTTGATAGAATATTAATTGAAAATTTATTAGGCAATATGTATAACAGAATTTTAAATTCGTTTTTATGCAAAGTAACATATTTATTAAAGGTTATTTTACGCTGCTGCTAAATTATTATGGTACAAACCGAAAATTGATCTGTTGTTTTCTTAAATAATTCAGACAATAAAAAAAATCAATTTTAATGAGATAATGAAACATCTGTCGCCGTGTTATATTTCGACATCATTAATTATAACCAGACGCATGGTTAAATGTGATTAAAAACACGATAACTATTTTTTTAAGGCGTTACACTCATATGGATAGTTGATAAAGGAGATTTAGTATTATAAGATATGCTTCACTTATTGGAATAAAACTCAAACGTATTTTAAAGTTTAACTAATTTTACTTACTTATTTGTGTAACTCATTTAATCGCTTAAACGCAAATAGACATTAGACAGACATAAAACCCATAGAATAAAAATGATCTTCCACCATGGAATGAATTTCAAAGAGAAACCATGCAACGTATAAATCAAGATAAAATGTTAAGATACGTTGTATGTTGGATGACAGAACCGCAGTAAAGAGGCTGCGAAAGAACAAACAAGTTGACCTATTAATTCCAATCTGGATCTGGTATAACCCTCCAAACGATGAGTTTTAAATCAGTTCTAATAAACGAATTTTAAAGAGTGTTTTTTAGAGGTTCTCAATTTTAAATTAAAATAGAACAAAGAAAAACATTTTGAATATCAGTGAAACTAGTTTTATTGGATAGATAATTTTATGCCATTAATGATTTCGGATATGATAAGGAGGTCCAATTTTCGATCACTCTTCGCAGAAATTGCGGCTGTATCTCGCTAATAACTCGCCGAATGTTGTGTACCAAGTGTTCAATCGTGTCAGGTTTATCAGCGTAGACAAGTGCTTAACATATCCCCAAAGAAAATATTCTAATGGAGTTATATCACACGATCTCGGTGGCCCATTAACAGGAAATTAGTCTTTCATCAAATGTTTTTTTGAGTAAATTAATTGTATCCCGGACTGAGTGGCATGTGGCATAGTCCTGTTGGAACCACATATCAGCAAGATTTATACAAGCCAATTGGGGTACAAAAAGTTAGAAATCATGTTCCCGCCCATCATCGTTTTGGAAGACATATGGACCAATGGTTTCGCCGGTTCATAAAGCGCACCAAACTGATTTTCTCTGGATGTAATGGTGTTTCCACAAAGGCTTGTGGATTACCTTCACTCCAAATTCGATCATTCTCTTTATTAACGTATCCATTCAACCAAAGCGAGCTTCATCGCTGAACAAATTAACTGCGTATGCGATGGTCAGATGGCTTTAATTCCTGCACAAGTTGAATTTTGTAAGCACGTAAACCAAGATCCTTAGATAAAATCTTCCATAAAGCGGGTGAACACATCTCCAGTTGCTGAGAACGACGTCGAATTAATTGATTTGGGTCTTCCTCAATACTACGCTGTACAGCGTCTATCGCTTGTTCGATACGCACTGTTTGACGTCTTACTGGACGCGTATTATCATTTAGTGTATACGTGGTGCGAAAACGATCCACAGTTAACCGAATTACTCGCTCTGATGGACGATTATGAGGACCGTAAAATGAACGTAATGCACGATGAGTTTGGCGAACAGAACGATTATTTTGATAAAAAAATCAACAATTTGCAAGCGTTCCTCTGACGTGAGTCTATTCATTATGAAATGGCAAATAAAACTGCAATGGTAAATGACAAAGCAAATGTTAGCTGTCAAATCGGTTGTCAAACAAAACAGTGTTGCCAACTTAAAGAGATGAACCTTTAAAAAAACACTCTTTAGTTAAAAAAGGAGAAAAACAAAAAGACAATTAAAAATATTTTCTTTTAGTTATGTTGGTCATAGCCCTTCATCTCCAAAAAATTTAACAACCGAAGCTATAGGACATACAAAACGAACTAAATATTATTTTCTAATTTTGAATGTTTTGTGACACAACTACATTAAAATTTAATTTTTAAAACATAACCACAAACAATTATCTAGGTAAATTTTAATTACATAATGAGAATTTCTGAATAAACCATAAAAAAGGACAGTTTTTTATGAATAAACTTTATTTTGACGTTAGAGGAAAATGGTTTTTTTCTCTTACTATAAATAACTATAAATAAATTAACGATAAAATTCAAATAAACAAAGATAATACCTTTTTCGCACTAGTAGCATTTCAGATAACTTGTTCTTTCTGTTTTTCCAGTTTAAAATGCTGACAGTACATTTTCCTTATTGGAAACATTGTAACTAAAATGTGAAAATAAATAGCGCAATTTATAATTTATACATGGAAACGATCGCCACCATAACAACGACACTCAACAAAATTTACTACTTCAGCTTATCCATGTGCATGGAAATATGGTATACATATACTTCTCAATATCTCTATGGCTTGAAATTAGAGTTGAGGATCGTTAAAATTATGTTTTTTTCAAAATCGCGAAATGACACATTGCGAAATTTTATTTAATACTTAATGTAATGGAATACTCCAGTATCTAATTTATGTGTATCGCCCGTATAAGATGATTTTACAGGGTGTAGGGATATTCATCCGTAAGAGGTCCTTGAGTAGTACTGTGACAATCGTATGGGTAGGTCAATTTATCCTGGGTTTTGAAATTAGTTGGTTAACAAAACTGGTTTAACGTAATTGATTGATTGATTAATAGTTACTAATTAAAATAAATGAAATGTAAAAATAGAATTTAATTTCGAATATTTAAAATATTTTTCGTTACTTTGAACCGTCATATCTGTCAAAAGGATGGACACACAAGATAACCATAAATATAAACAATGGTAATTTAGCTTGAATATTTTTATTTTTATTATTACAACTTGAGCTTTCGGCACCGTAGATATCGCCACTTACTTCAAAAAAATATTTTTGTTTTAAGCAGGAACCTGAAATTTTTGGAGTAGTCCGCGATAGCTACGGGAAAATACCTAAAATTTTTAGAAATTTTTGATTTTGTTTCTTCAATACTTTTCAAAGTGGGTCTGACAGCTAAAGTTGTAATAATAATAATAAAATATTCGAGCTAGATTACCATTATTTATTTATAAAAATGTAATAAGCCTCAATTAACCCCTTCGGGGTTACTTTCGTTGAAAACATGAACTTTACTAAGCACATTGAGCTTTGCATCGCTAGAGCGAACTCCATGCTCGGTTTTGTCAAGCGTTGGACGGGTGGCATTTTTGATGTGGAAACAATTAAGATCCTGTATTGTGCTTACGTTCGATCCCAGCTGGAATATGCTGTAAATGTGTGGTGTCCATTCTACGAAGATCATATTCAAAGTATTGAGAAAATTCAAAAGAAGTTTATACGCTACTTGACCTGGAAAGACGGATGGGTTACCATATCACGTAAACACACAGCGACAACCACCATATTTAACCGAGTGCATCACATACAACTTGACTAGGCCTAATCGACGCACCGGATGTGCTAAAGTCAATTAAAATAAAGGTTCCTGGTAGACAACTAAAAGATCATGACTTCCTCCACTTAGATAGACACAGAACCAACTATGGCGATAATGAATCAGTGAAGATGATGTGTAAGAGTTTCAATAGAATTAACTATTTATTTGATTTTCGTTTAACTAAAGATAATTTCAAAAGTAGGTTAAGGCAATTGTATGCCCCTCAGTGATTTCACTCAATATAACAGCTCCTATAAGCTTGTTAAAAAAATTCATTGCTATAAATTAAATATTTTGCAAGTTATGACATACGGGTCAACTTACAGATCAAAAACTTATCCGTAATCCTTCCACTCCACTCTTGCTTTAAGTGGCAATGAATATTTAGCAAAACATGGTATATTTATCCGCATATGACGTTATGACTGTACTAAAGTTTTGTTTTATAATGGGCCGATTCTTACCTCATAAAATTTCTATTGTATTATTTTATTTCCCCGCTTCCTATTGGAATTTGCACTCTAAAAACAAAAATAACTTAACATAAAATTTTAGATCTGGGAATCGACCTCAATATCAGCCTTGGTGTGATGAGCAAAATACAGCAAACAAAACCTTGCACAAGAATGTACCAAATTTGGAAAGTAATCTGTCTATAGTGCAATAAAACCTGTACTCGTATTGCTCTCGCGAAACTTTTAGGGCTCACCAAAGAATCATCAAACTAAAAAAACCAAGTCAAACAAAAGTTAACAGTCGAGGACATATTACTAGAGAGTCATAATAGATGTTGAATTTAAAAAGGGGAAATAACTATTTATGTTAACTCCAAATTCTAGAGAAAATCCTTAATTACTCCTTCTTCCTTATTCTTCCTTCTCTGTCACGCATCTATACACATCTAATACACTGACTGATCAGAAACAGACATTTGGGACTAGAAATATTTATTAGATTATGCATTACCACAAATCTAAAATAGCCGTGTCGTAAAGGTAGTTCCATTCAAGAGTTGCAGATTTCAAACAAAGTCCAGGTCAATTTAAATTCGAGCTAATTTCTTTAATCTATTTTAAATTTGACATTTGTTGTTAAGTTATTAACTAACTTAAGAACATGCGCCTAAATCTAAACGAAAAGTAAACAACTACAAAGTTGGTACAAAGCATGGTTACTGGAAGATCATCAAACTTTGAACGGTGTCTCAAAAGAGAACAACCATATCTGATGTTCAATCAGATCCAATACATAAATGGGAAATAGAATTGAACTTCCAACCCTTATGTAAAGTATAGTGTATACAATATGAATATCGTCCATAGAGTGACAATATAAACGATTAAACATTTAAAAGTCCGCTTGAGACTTCCAGTTGCTCTGGGTACTTAAAAAGCTCGTTAGTCTCCAAACGTTGAGTTATTTCAAATTAATTCCTTCTGTTTCTTTAAATTAACGTACTGATTAATACATTACCACTGCCATTCAAGAATGGACCCCAAATCAAAATGTATACACCTCATAGTATTCTTGCAAAGGGCGCTCAGAGTCATTGAGTTGGAAATTTCACGCCCCCTTACATCAACATTTCATGTGGCTGTTGTAAAACGTCGATAGTACCAATCTAAGAGTATTTGAATGCGAGCTTGCCATATCTAAGATCTATCAGAGAGTCGTCTGTTTGCTTAAGCAATTTTGTCAGTCTTTTCAGTCGCTACACCAATAAATTCAAACATAATAAGTTTGTGAGCCAATTTACGTCTGATGAAAAATCCATCGAAATAGCATCAATTTAGATACCACCGAGTTTTAACAGATAGTGATTACAAAATGTTTCTTAAATCTGTAATTGAAAATTCTGCAAACTTTCCAAATGTGAAAATTATAGAAAACAAAATTATTTACCAATCCTGATTAACTTCAACTGCATGTTAATGTTAATTTAATTTAAATATCCCATCGTGGAAGATTTATATTCTTAAAAGTTTGGTTTCTGAAGTTCTAAATCGAGCTCACCAGTGGAACTGATTCCCAGATATTATTTCTAGCCAAACATGACTAAAGACATTTATGATCATGTTAACATTGTACCACCTGCAAGGGATATAAAGCGGTAAATATAGTTGTAAAACCATCCATGGGCAAGTTTTCTGAAAGTTATCGGAATACAAAGATATGCAGTCAATGCAAAAATCCACTCTTCTATACATGGTATGCACCTATATAAATGAGCACTTGCTCATGAAGGAGTGCTCTAGTCAGGTGTGGATACAATTGTATAAGTTGTAAATAAATAAATAGAAGCTTTCAAAAATTGTACATTGAGGTGCTTGAACTTGTGGTTTTGGAACATTTCACGAAATATATTTTTGTTCGAGATTTAGCATCTCCAATAGCGCTACAGTAATAATAATTGTAACTTTTAGAGAACCGAACCTTTCACTTCTTTTCTGATCCGGTAATTATATTCATTTTCCGAAGGCTTACATATTAAGGCCCGTAGCATATGAAGCCGTAGATTTTACAGGAAAAAATCTAGGCATATTTAACCTTAAAGGCGCAACGCAATTAACCAGAATTTTAATTTTTTTATTGGTTAGGGTGTGGGGCGTTCCGTTTATTTGTGACCATGTAATGCTTTGTACCATGTCAACAGGGATATTATTAAATTTAAAACTGAATCAGTATTCCAAGTTGCGAGGTAAATATTTGTTGAGCTGGAAGGAGGTAAAGTTTAAATCGTGTTTTGGGTCAGGATACTGTTTTAAGTACTTATCACATTACACTGAATTCGAATAAGAAAAAAATGTCGAATAGAGCTCGTGATCGTGAAATTTAGCTGTTGCGTAACATTTGGCATTTACAAATCTAACATGGTGCATCACAGTATGTTTTGTTACAGTATTTTAGATTAATTTGATCTCATGATGGTTCAGATAACTCCTAGTTTAGTTGGAAAGTTCAAATTTGTAGAAGTAATACCTCCAAAAATATGGCAGGAAAGTGTTCAGAATATTATAATAACATTCTAGAGACATTGAAATTACGACTTTGTTGATACAGTTTTATAGCTTTGTGTATTTGACTTTGTTTAATAAATGTTGTTCGTGTAATTACAAAAATGTCGAATCCAATCGTTTTATAATTTCTCCAAGTTAAACATAAACATAACATAACATTATATTTTGTTAATTATAAACTATGTCCTTCATTTCCATGTACTTGTTCAGCAAAAGTTTCAGCAATTTCCACAACAGTGTCAAAATCTACACCGAAAGTAAAAAAAAATCACCAAACACAAAAAATATTCGTGTTAAGAGCTAAGAATGTTAACGACTATTTACAATTTGGCAATATTTATATTAAGTATTTCTAACGTATATACACACACCACATTTTGTATTAACCAAATTTACATTTACCCATTGTATTATGTCATTAATAATCAAATTTTCGGTAATTTGTACTCAAAGCATTCAATTTATAAATCTCGAAGCAAAGAGAAGGAAAACAAAACAAAAATTTCTATTGCAATTGTGCAAATAATCGTTCCACAAATACGAACTTTTCGTGATTGTATTTGATGATTATTTGTATATAATTCTGGTAATCTAAATATTTGTTCGGTGGTGATTTTTTGTTTCAGTCCGTCTAAGACAAATAGAAATCAATATTTAGTAGTTGGTTTGGTTGGTGGTCTGTTTTATTTATTTCAAAATTTAATTGTGTTGAATAATTATTTTCTTTTCTCTATTTTCAGATCTTTAATTCAAAGGGAGATCTACAACTTCACACGGGTGGTGGAGGGGGTGGCGGCGGCGTTGGTGGCGGCGGTGGTGGAGGGGGTGGTGGCGGAACACATTCCCGAAGGAGTCATGCACATAATGGTGACGGAGAAAACAAACCATATAAATGTACTCAATGCACAAAAACATTCGCTAACTCAAGCTATCTATCTCAACACACACGAATACACTTGGGCATAAAACCATATCGATGCGAAATATGTCAACGAAAATTTACACAACTGTCACATTTACAACAACACATTCGAACACATACAGGCGATAAGCCATATAAATGTCGGCATGTCGGTTGCCAAAAAGCATTCTCACAACTATCGAATTTACAGTCACATTCGCGATGTCATCAGACTGATAAACCGTACAAATGTAATTCGTGTTATAAATGTTTTCAAGATGAAACGGCGTTACTCGATCACATTCCAAAACACAAAGAATCGAAACATCTGAAAACGCATATATGTCAATATTGCGGTAAATCATATACTCAGGAAACATACTTAGCAAAACATGTACAAAAACATCAGGAAAGGCCAGAGAAAATAAATAATAGGGCAGCATCATCGGCAACCACACTTGCAGGTTTAGGTCTTAATTTAAATCGTAATTTAGGTTTGACAAATGCGACGTTAGTTGCAACAACGGATCATCATCCGTATTGGCCCAAGGTGAGCCCGGATTCGGCTGCCACATTAGCCGAAGCAATGCAGCAACAGCAACAAACGATACAATACGATTTTACGGCTTTAGGACAACATCCGGTGGTTACACAACATGCCACGCCCGAACAAATTCAACAACATCATCGTGCTTTACTAAATCACCATCGGGTGCTGAACGGTGTTATTGACACGGGTGGTGGTGGCAATGCAAATAGCAATAATAACGATAATAATACAGATGGCGAAGATCTGGTAGTGGTGCGGCAGCACCAAACCTCAAACAATATACAGCAACAGCAACATATAGCAAATAATAATAGTAATAATAATAATAATCCATCATCGACGTCATCAACACCTAGTGGTTCAAATAATAGTAATAGTAATAACAATAGTAATAATAGCAGTAGTAATAGCAATAATAACAATAATAATACAACTACGACAATTGTTGGTTATGATGCAGCTAGTATAACAAAAACAACAACAAATTCATCGGCATTCACGCCTATTCAGGCAATGACGATGGCACCTCATTTAAACACCTTAACACATCATCAATTCCAGCGTCCCTACATTTACGATGCGATAACATTTCAAAATAATAAAAATATAGTTAATCAAAATGCGGTAGCAAACTCATTTCCAAATCAATTAATATCTCTGCATCAAATTCGAAATTACCAACCTACGGGCCCTGGTGGCCTCATGTCGAGTGAACACTTGCTAGGTATTGGTGTTGGCGCCGGTGGCAAAGAGAAAGCACAGTAGTACTGAGAAAGATGAACTGTAGAAGGTTAAAGTAAATAGTGTAAATTAAAATTAGTGGCTTGAAATAATATTGTAAAAAATGTGTATTAATTTTTTGTACATCAATATGGATCCCTCGTTCCAATCAAAACATATACAAACTGCAAATAACTCAAAAAACCATAAATAAATCATAAAACTAATACAATCACTTATAAATAATAAAGAAATAATGTAGTTATAGTTATAAAAAATAAATGTAAAAATTAAATATTAGAGATATTTAAGTTTTTATAAGTAACCAAAATATAAAAGTGTAATTTTAAAAGTTTCTTATTTTATAATATTTTTATAATTAATTTGTACAAAATATAATATGAATTAATTTTAATTTAATTATGATTTAAATTTAAAAAAAAAATTAATAATTTGGAATTCGTGACACAATATTATGTAATAGAGGGGAGAAAAATTTGAAAATGTGTTGTGCCATACCGCAGGTAATTATTATTATTTATAATTTAATTACTTATTTATATTTTATGACAATCATTCGAGAGGCATGACAAAATTATTTATATAAAATCGCACGTTTTTTTGTGATATTATTATTATTTACCGGTTTTTATTAAAATTTAATTATTGTAATTCAAAAAAGAAATTTTGTATAAAAAGTTATGATTTCCTTCGTTCGACTACTATAATATATTCTAAAGCTAATTATTTGTATAAATGAATGTATTCGACTGTATTATAAAAAATATATAATTATATCTTAAATAATTAAATATATATTATATATAATAATAAAAATAGTTTTGTGTTTTTTTTATATATTGTCTAGTTAAGAAATAATTTTTATACCGTACTGTTAAAAAAATGAAAAGAATTACCGACAGAATGGGCAACTATTCCAAAATTGTAAATCTTTGTATTAATAAACAAAAAATGGATGCCTTTAATAAAAATGATTATGCTCTTCCCTCTGTCCAAGCATCATAAACGTAATATAATTTAAAGTTTTATTTAATTTTTAATCAAATCCAAATTTTTAATTTTTAACTTAACATTTGTATAAAAGTTAAATAAAACAAAATCAATATTTTTTATACAAAACAAAAAATAAAATTAAAAAATTACTCTCTTAATATTATATAAAATAATTTCAATACATATTATTTTAGATTTTAATTTAAATTTTTTTATATAAATTTATTATAAATATATATATATATTATAAATATAAAATATTATAAATTATATTTAAGAAAAACGAAAAAGAAGAAAACATAAAAAATTAAGAAAAAACTTGAAGAAAGAAAATAAAAATTCAAATTCTATTTCATAATTAAAAGAAATTGTTTGTTAATGTAAAACACCGTGTGGAGGAAACAGTATTTTTTAAAAATATAAGGTAAGTATCTAGGTAAAAGTATAATTATGCTTACTACCAACAGTTTCATTATTTTATAAAAATATTAACAAACGTTTCAATTTTTATGTGTTTGTGAAAAATTCCATACCAACCGCGGATCCAGAATAAATTAGCGGATGAGACAAATTTTAAGTCAACGCAATGCAATGTTTCCAAACTTGATTCAAGACTAATCCAACTTGTTTCCTGCCATATTTCAAATATTAATACACGTAAGTAATTACTTAGGAGTCGGGGCATGTTCTCAATGAAATAGATAGATTTCAAAATTTTATTTTGCGGAACATACATAAAATATTTGATCAAAATTATGTTTTTAAAGTCGTGTTTTGTTCTTGAAAAATCCATTTAGTGCAATCCATACTTACTAAAAATACTTACTAATTTTCATCATAAAAAGATAATAAATTATTTGAACAAATATAAATAAATTTTTGATCAAATATTATGTATACCAAACGAAAAATGTAATGTTAAAATTATGTAGTTTTAAAATGTGGAATTCAGGGTGGAAACCGTGATCCTCACAGTTTGTTTATAAAAAAGCATTCCTAGGTATTTAAATATTTTAAACAGCTCAATAACGAAAAATCTAAACTAGTCGAGGTAGAATTCAGTGCAAATAGTGTAGTTCAACAATTTACCGGTAAGTGGAATCTGTAATGCTTTAAATAGTGAATTCTAATTAAAATGTGAATGACTACTAGTAGATTTAATGTCCTTTAAAAATTCATCACTCGCACTTATATGTACAAAACATATACAGCATATAGTGCCGTAGTGACTAAAACTACATTACGCATAATAAACAATAAAATTCAAAAACATAACAATTAATATAATTTAATTTAATCAATTAAGAATGAATGGCATTATAAATCACAAATAATCTTTAACTGATGATAACAGATGAGATTTTATCATTCGTTTAAACATAAAAATATGTACAGCACTATTAATAGTTTCAGGTAAATTAATATAAATATATGGCCCAATAAATGTTAATGATTTTCTGCCAAATTCAGTTCTAATTTGGGGGCACTTCAACTGACTAGAATTTCTGGTTGAATAGCCATGACCTAAAAATTCGAATTGTGAGAAATAAATTTTTTTAACACATGTACTGGAACAAAATCAGTCAATTTTCTAATCAAGCAGATAAATGGGCAAACTTTAATACAAATAGAATTAATATGGTCCTCACGTCATATGCTTGTCGAATATTACTCCAAGGTACTTGAAGTTATCGACTTGCTCTATGGTGCAATATGCTACTTGAAGTGGTGGTAAATCGATGTGTCGCAGGCCTGAGGAGTGAAAAATTATATATTTCGTTTTATTAAAATTAACTGATATATTTGTTTAAATGAAGAAAATCCGAAAGTAAAATAATAATCTCTGGATTAATAGAAGAGGGCCGTATCGTCAGCAAACATTCTAAGTTGGCCGTATTATATACGTAGATTAGGAATAATAAAGGGCCAACGCACTCCCTTGAGGAACATCACACTTCACACGTAAAGTGGAGCTTTTTACACCATTTAAAATCACAAACTGTTTTTGATTACTAAAGTAGCTTGCTAAAAGTTTGTCTGATAGGCCACGGAATCCATAAATTTGTAATTTTAGAAAGAGTAAACTGTGATCTTTACAGTCAAAAGCTTTACGAAGATCAAGAAACCATAGTCTGTTAGAGTCAAATCTGTACCAGAACCTTCTCGAAATTCATACTGACGAGAATAGGAATAATAAGATTTATTTAAAAAATCGATCATCCGGTTAGCAATAATTTTTTCTAAAATATTATCAAATACCGACAAAAGTGAAATTGGACGATAATTATTAACTGGAATTTCCAGACTTAAAGAGTGGCGTCATTTTCGCAATTTTAACACAATCGGGGTAAACACCGGTTTCCAAGACCACATTAAATAGATCAACTAATAATTGTGAGAAAAATTACGAATAATTCTTCAGAACCACATTACGAATGTTAAGTTTGGTTTCGTATGTTTCATAGTCAATTTTGAATTTGTATTTCAAAAATCAGATGAACTTACGCTGAATCCGTTCAATAACATCGCTATGTTCCAGTAGTTGGGGTTTCAAATTGGTGTTAAATATTTGATTATACTTCTAATATCTAGCCCATAAATCACAATATGAGTTCTATATTTAACAAATTTGGCCATAGCTCTTGTAGAATAACCTAACGTTATTTAGGTTTGTTCACTGTTTCCCCGCATGAGCAGCGTGTAGTCCACGTTTTCATCAATTGTAAGAAAAAAGGGGAAATATTTTGGTTTAATTTTTAAAATTACATTTTTCCGTATATAATTTAAAAGACGACACCGATTATAAAAGCATTGAAGTTTTGTTGAAGAAAGAAACAGTCTTGAATTGGAAGCAATAGAACTAAACATTTTTAGATCATCCGCATGTATTCTACTTTGCATTACGTTAGTAACGTCATTAATACACAAAATGATTAACAGTGGCTCTAATGGTGAGCTCTGGTACACTCCAGCGGTTGGAATTCCTTTAAATAAGCGCATTATATCTATTTCAACGTACTGTACGCTAATGGTGTGAGATATTACTCAAACCGTAGGTGATTAATGTCGATAATGCCATAACAACGCAACTTGAACAGCAGCACTAGGGGGAAACACTGCATCTACACTAACTTCTGAATTTAAGGAATATTCTGTGAAATCATAGACGTCTCAATCGAAATAAATAGTATGATCCAAATTTGACGGGTGCCAATACATTTTGGGAGCTGGATATAAAATAATGTCGAGTTGTTTTGTTAAGTTGATATTAAGATTATTTTACGTATTCTGAATATGACTAAACATTTTTCAAATTAGGTGTGGTCTCTAGTTATCTAAAAATGCTACTAACTCTATTGGCACCCGGCGGCTATTTTTTTTTTTTTTATTGTGACGTTTCTGTAATAATATTTTAGTTTGGGGTAAAATAAAGACTAGGTAGTTAGTGTGAAGCGCCTCGTAAAAAACCATGTGGATTTTTTGATATCATATGATTAGTGTGATTAAAGACTTTATGCACTTCTCAAGTACTTTGGAACAGCCTTATACTTCACCTTATACCTCGAGATTTTTATTTTATTTACCATTCGCTATATCGCCGAAGTCAAAAAAATTAGTTTTTAAAAAAGCTCTGTCCGTTGACGCTATACAGCCTAGACTGATTGACTGATCGTTGTGAAATATACGTGAAATCATACTTAAGTATTTTCCATAAATCTGAGTTCTCAGTGATTTTTGGCCGAAATTGGTCCACTGGGAGTGGCAGTGTCCATAGGAGCGGGGTATTATATCATTTACGAGAAAAACAAATCAGATCAGTTTTCTAAAATTTGAGCGGTAAATGATGATTTTTGACAAAAAAATTGTTTCCAAAAACCTGCAGCCCCTGTACGCCGCCCTATGGATTGATTGATTGATCGGGATGAAACTTGTTTACTCAAGATATGAGGCTTGTGTTCTATAGAACCTTCACCTTCAAAAATTGCATTATTCAGGTATTTTGTATTCTTTCGAATACTTTTGAGACTGAACTATATTGAATATTACCTTATAGTTGGTTGGTCCTAGTGCTTCCCCATTCTTTCCCCCAATTTTTACTTAAACTTGCCTTATATTAACGAATAAGTGAGGTAACGCTCTCTCAATTTTTCTTGAAAATACAGAATTCTTATTTTCGCTTTTCTTAACAAATAGCCAATTTTAACAGATCCTAGAATTATTTAGTACTTCCATTACAATTTCCTAATTTAGCTACGTAAAAATCTCATAGCTTTCCGCACTCTGGTTACGATTGAAGATTTTATTAAATTGTACTTTTCTCTCAAATGTTCACATCGAAGGTATTTTACTGTTAGTTTAAATAATTTTTAGCTTGTTTAATATCCCGGTATAAATCGAACGGCATCCACGGCATTTTGATTTTAATCAAGAATATTTGAGCCTACATTTTTCGATGAAGTTGTAACATTGAACCGATAAAATTCTGAAACAATTCAGTCATTTCATCAGGATATGGCGAGTGCGGTTAAAGCTTTGGCGTTTGGATTCTCGATAGGGGCAGGACGCAAAAGGAAATTTTCATCATCAGATTACGATCTGTGATGAAGAGGAACGTAACTGTGACCCCTTGTCGCAGTGCAGAACTTATGGGCCGACCCATCTTCTATGCTATAGTGCTATATATAGGCTGCCATGGAGTGACGCAATGTGCAAATAGTTCTACGAAAATCGGACCTATAGCCGTTCGTCCTCGAATTGGCGGACAACAGCGTGAAATTAAGGACGGGAAAAGCGAACCGCGAAAGAGTTGGGAGAGCCTCGGGCCCCAAAACAGATTGCAAACATAATAAAATTAAAAAAATACGAAAATGGGATCAATTGCAGAAGCTTCAAATTTCCTTTATTTCTTTTTGTGATGACTTCTAACGACATTTCCAAATTTACCACTACACGAAGTTAGGACTTGTACTACTGTGAATATAGTCATACAATCATTGATATATAATTCCTTAAAATATATTACAATTTCTTCGCGCTACAGCTCACGATTCTATAGTTTCCCTGTTACTATTTATGGTTCTGGCTTTACTGATTCCATCTAGCGGATTTTCAATAAACTTCGATAACTACATATTTTGATATGCCTCATGCATAAAGAAAGTGCACAATCAACATCATTCGCGATAATGTATTCATATATAATACAAAAAACAATTAAACTATGTAAATTGATATTGTCCGAATAACAATCATACGATGTCATGTTTGAGTATTAAGTTAGTAGCAACATGATCCATCTGCGACACTTTTCTAACTTTTGCAATCGCCAATAACGTAAATATTAAGTTTACCGAGCCGAGAACATACAGTTTAGTGGAAGTGAAACAAAACGTGTTGTTGAACAATACAAAGTGCCAAGCCTGTAATTTTGTAGGTCTTAAAGAGCCAGTAATGAGAGACTACACAAAAGCTAGCGCTCACGGTAATCGACTAAATGAATGTAGAAATAAATTCCAGTTAATAAACAAATCTCATATCTAATCTTTGAAAAATTGCTGCAATTTATGAGTATTCTTCTTATTAATTTTGATATACTGTAGTTATGGAAAATCATTCCTCTCGATGAGACTACTTAGCAGTTTTAAATTAACAAACTCCCTCATATAAAAATCGTCGCTCAGACACAATTTTCTCATAAGAACCTACTTCATGTCCAGTTAAATAATTCAAATACAACTCAAATTTGTTAATATACGTATTGTAATTCTTCTAAATAACAAATTTAGTATTTTATAAGCGCCTTTGGCTTATGTCACGTGCAAGTTCTTGTGTGTGTAGTCTTGTGTGCGCCTTTCTTTAGAATGCTCTCAAAAATAAAACACGAAAATTAAACGGATCTATTGATATCACGTAGAGAGCATACATTTCAACAATCCCATAATAATGTTCGGCAACATTTTATGATGCAGTATATATATATTCCCATTTAATTTTAATGACAAAAGACATAACCAAAATACCGAATCGAAGATGATTCTCCCCAGTCTTCCATAAAAACAACTTTCGTAAAATTTAATATTTTTATTTTATATATGACCTTTGAATTTTTTATTTAAGTGCCTTATATAAATCTTTAGGTTTTTAAGGATTTTACATTTTATTTAGAGATATGTATTGTTGTATACATATGTGCCAATAACATGTACAACAAACATCCATGAATATATACATACTCAAGTACATAAAAATTACTTTATTTGTTTAATTTTTTTTTTACTCGTACTTTTATGTGCGGTAATAAATTTTTAATTACAAACAAAATAAAAATTAATGCATTTTTTGTATTAAAAATATATAATTTTATTTTATTTTTAATATAAATTAAATAACAAAATATAAAATAAGGAATCATAAAATATATTTACTGTTGCAAATAAACAGAAAAATTAATAGTCATGATTTTATTTTGGAAGTTTTTATTTTATTTCTTGTTGCGGCCATTAAATCGGTGGTTTGTCTTTGGCGGTTTTCTCGATTTTCGAATAAAATCCGTTACTATACCTCTCCAAGGAGTATTTCGATTATAGTTTTGTAACTAATCTATATCTTCTTATCAGCAAAGATCATAATTAATGTCCAGCCAAACTTAACATTAATTTAGTTCTGTTACTGAGAATGAAATAGTCTGTGACCTGTAACATCCTTACTTGGTAATACAATGTATTTATCAATACTAGGCATATACTCGTAATCCTTTTAGACTAAACACGTCCAAAGGATTATATGCCTGAAACTGATAAACAAATTATATTATCAAGTAAAGACCTTACAGGTGTAACATCTATGAGGACCTCAATAGATTTTTTTGTTTACTAATACTTAGTTTTATTGTGAAGCGATGATTTTAGAGGTAGCAAAGCGATGATTTTAGAAAACAAAGGAACGAGGAAAAAATGAAAAGCGTGTAAATAATTTTAAAACGTACCGAGCAAACGGCACAATGATTAGGATGCAAAATAGATTTTTCATCATCTGATTACGATCGGTGATGAAAATGAACACAACTATGGCTCCCTGTCGGAGCGCAGAACTCATGAACCGATCCATTTTCCATGTCAGTGCTACAGGCTGATCGATTTTTTCTATTGTGTAAGATAAGACGTGAAAAGCGAACAGCGAAAGATTTATGAGTGTTTCGGCCCCAGAACAGATTGCAAAACAAACAAACACAAATTTTAAATCGTTCGAATTATCAATTCAGACTCTAAAGATTATGGAGACACAATAATTTAACTTATTATATATAGATTATGAATACGCGTAGCGTTTTAACTGCAGGTACACCACTTGTATTCTTGCAATCGAATTGAAACCTCTCAGTGAAAATTTTCGTCTGGTACAAACAACAAGAGTAACATGTTGTAACATCACGTTTTCGATATTTCATCGTTTCATTTTTCAAGAATAAAATGGAACACTATTTCGCTCCCTTAAATAAATCAAACATTGTGATAATTCTACTCCATTTCCAACACAACCCTTCGATACATGCACCGAAATTAGGAAAACGAAACAGTGATAAAATTTATTCCAGTAACGAAAATAATTAAAATTGATATTATCTTCTTCTCTCTAATTGATAAGTAAAGTGAAAAAACCAAAGACTAAAATATTCATCAAAATGCACTAGAAATCGTATTTTTACTTTCTTTTAAAGTTGCTGGGTTGATTAATGGGGTTGAAACTGAATATTTCTGCCTTTTGAAAATTGGACTTCTCTTTTTCCCAAAATCTTTAAACACGGTTGCTTTTGGCTGAAAATACACAAGATCGCAAACTTCATTTTTCTCTGAGGTCGGTATTCCGATATGAACCGATACTACCAAATTAACGGGTGTTTTAAATTTGATGTTCTACCTTTTTACCGAGTGTTACAAAAACTAAAGGGTTTTTGACGCAAACTCAAAACACCCTGGGAGGTTTACCAAAAACTGCTGCTACTTTTTGGTGAAACCCAGTTGTAAGACTATCTTTTCTGAACATGCTCGTTTTTGAAACGCACCGATATCTTTATTATTGTTGAAGTTGTACCGAGTGAAACAAAAGTCAGCATTTCTAATGATTTGTATTTGGTATTTTAAAGAGACACAAAACAATAAACCTTATTTAAAAATAAAGCCAACATCGTGTATTGCTCGAGTTACAATATGTAACTGCTTCACAACGTCGGTGCATACTACTACTTAGCTTTTTTTTAATTCTTGCTCTAGTTCATTCTAATTTCGATAATTATATGTTGGACATTATATAGAGAAGCCGAGGAAGGTTGAATGTAGTCCGAGCTTCGAGCAGACCAATTTAGTGTTTCAATATTTACATTATTTAGATACTCAATAACAATGCGTGAGGTACGAGGTCGTTGCCGTGCATTAGTAAGAAGTTATTTCGGTTATGGACAAATGGAACAATATGTTTGGGCATCTAATGAAATTAATACAGACTTTTCTTTCACCCGGTATAACTTCAAAAATAATAAACAATCAACTGGGCTTCGTCAGAACGGAGCAACGGTTTTTTGTAATTCCCACAGGGCTTGAAAGAAGTAGATAATGCAGCGACAACTTCATCATGAACGTCAAGCAATCATTGCTTGGGTTGCTACAAATTTGAGTGACCGCATGAGAATAGCGCAGTAGAAATTGGTAAATGGAGTGAAAAGAGAACATCCCCCCATCTGAGGTGACAGTATGCCTCATCCAGCAGCCCCGGGACCTAGGATTCAATGGAGTAATGAATCATTAATCCGAATATAAAAATTGATTATGTAATCTCAGAAATGAGGCAGCCAAATCCCTCTATGGGATGTAGTGCGAGCAAAATAAAAAAAAAAACGTTTCATTTTTGCGTCAAAAACATTTGTGTTTTATAACATTCGGTAAGAAGATAGAACCTCAAATTTAAAACACCCGTTAATTTGCCAGTATTCTCAAGCATTTGTCCTTCAATAAACAGCAACAAGAAATATTCAAATTGGACTAACGGCCTTGATGGTGGAAAAAATGGTTTTAAATTTTAGGTAAATTTGTAGTGATGCGCTAATTTTTCGGACCAGTGTAGTTGTTTACAGCAAAATTTAATATCACTGAAAACGTTTTTTTCAACTGAACATCATATTTACATAGTACCTTCTCAGTACTCTTCTTATTCGGCGGCCTAATCCTTTCTTGGGATAAACCACTAGCAGTAAAGTATCGATGTGAGCAGACGTTGATTAAATTATTCATCATTTGAATAAAGAATTATCAAAGAAAAGATAGTTTCAAGAATCCGATAATTATGTTTGAAAAAAAGTCGAGATATTTGGGATTCCGTCGTATTTTACCTCCTGAACCAGAAAAGTCAGAATGAGTGTGGTGAATAGGTATTAAGAATATTTTTTATCATTATTTGACCGTTATATTCAAGTTTCAACAAACCCTTATTATTGTTTGTTATTTTCCGTTTTTAAGCTAGATTAGATTTTGATAGGTTTCCTAAAAGACTGACAGATACAGAGACTGAATTGAATCCATCCAGAGGTTTTAACGAAGCAATAGGAATAGTCCCGATTACCACCTTTCAAAGAAATCTCGCAGAAATTTAATTCCATTAAGTGCTAGACGAAGACAAATGCAAAGCAAATGAAATATTGTTTCTTATTCCACATCATCTTTGCAGCTAGGACAGTAATTACATGAGAAGTCAGTAAGTATGCTACTATTAGTTAAATTACTACCTTTAAAACAGTAACAGGTCAAAACCAATGCAAAAAATTGTTCTTTATCACTTTTGCGTTTTATTTTTACCTAGAATCAAGCAAAAAAAATTATTTTTTCTTAAAATATTTTGCTTACTTTTCTTAAGGCAAAAGTCAAATTTTATATTGGGAATGCACTGCAAGAGAGGCAACAGTAACGCAGCTTTTACATTAAACGAATATGGTTAAATTTACATATACAAACTTAGTGTTTACGATTCTTGCGACATCTATTACGGATTGAGAATACTAAACCGGCCAGAATTGAAAACGAAATCAGTCAAGCAATGCAATACGAGTACAGTTAAATTATTCCTTTAGACAGAAGACAGAAACAAACAGAAAGTTTATTTGATGAAAAAGCCGCGTAAGAGTTTGGTGAATTTATACAGATTTAGAAAATTAAACAAAATGTACAAATTTGGTTATGGGTTGTGCGCTAGATAATCTTCAATAAAAGCACTTTTTTACGATAGATCCTAATTGGAACATTTCTACGTAATTTGACACGTTATAACATCGTAACACCTTTGAACGATTATGACATTGTTTTGGTTTCATTTCAAATTATAAAATTCGTTATCTAAAGGCATTCGTCTGGCTGTACGAATTTTTTAAATTCGGTTGTAAAGCGAGCTCTCGTTCCCGAAGTTTGTTGACTCCCTCTTCGGTATCCTGATAGCTTTATTTATTCCTCATCAGGGAGCTCTACATGAAATTTATTAAAGCTGTTAGCCTCTACTATTGCTGTCGACTATTTTCTAATGCCATACAAATAGTCTGATGGGTGAAGGGTGAACCATTTCGGGAATATAGGATTCCCATTTTAAAGAAATCAGAGCAGTAAATAATTGTTTCTAATTTGTATTCATACATTTACTGGTTTTACTCTTTAACCCTAACATACACCAATGTTACAAATCAATCTTTTTTAGAAAACCACCGATTGAGCGAATCTGTACCAATGTTGGAAAACTGTCACCTTTATTTGATTTCGTCATTTCTTTTGAGACTACACAATTTATTATTTGAACAAATTATCAATATTGGTGAACGTTTGCCATTCATGTGGCACACTACAAAAATTTTGAAAAATGTAAAAGGAGACTGTTCCAGTACAGCAAAAACTGTGTGTACGAGAAGTCCAATATTCAAGCAGTGTGCAGTTATCAGAGCAAGAACAAGAAATTTTTGGTTAGAGGCCATTTAAATTTTCATATAAAGATTGTTGAATCAAACTCATGTCATCGTTAATTTTTCTCAACCATCGGTTATAATTGATGTGGGCAACACGCAAATTTCAATTTATCTTAATTAAATAAATAATTAATATTAAAATAAATATTCGTTTACTGGTTTCAATTGATTTTATAATTAAAATTTATATTTAGTTTAGTCGTTATGAAATTTCGCAATTTGATTTCATAATATTATACTTTATAGTCGTGACCGGCGGAGTCAATAAAACCAACAACAAAATAAAAATTGCCTAAAACAAAATCGTCCAATAACCAAAAATGCAGAATGAGCCAAAATGTATGCGAAATCGTCCGAAAAAAATTTCAAAGCTCACCAAAATTAAATGAATAAACTCGCATGAGTATAATGAGTGATATTCTCACATCACCTCAATTTGCATAGTCATCAACCAATCCAATGAATGGAGCTCAATAACCAAAAATGCAGAATGAGCCAAAATGTATGCGAAATCGTCCGAAAAAAATTTCAAAGCTCACCAAAATTAAATGAATAAACTCGCATGAGTATAATGAGTGATATTCTCACATCACCTCAATTTGCATAGTCATCAACCAATCCAATGAATGGAGCTCACCACTGTACTTAATCTTTGCGTACTATTAATCTGCGAAATAAACGTTCAAAAGAAGTCGAACTCATAAAACAATTGTACAGGAATGCTGCAAATAAAGTTCAATACTTTGGGAAGCAGAGTGACAAATACTACCACTTGTGAGGAATCGGGAAAGGACTTGGACTATCTTCATCACTGTTCCCAACAGTACCGAACACTGTGATGCATAAACTAAATAATGCAACACAGATGATTAATGTTCTATCTCAATCACACAGCACACAGACATGTAGCAGCTAATCCAGAAGTTATCAGATTTGGCACAGGAAGTCGGTCTCAAAATTAGCATCAGAAAGAAAAAGGTTATGAAACTGAACGCAAACGTTTACACATAACATACATACATCAACCATGAAACTCTCGAAGATTTTGACAAATTCGTATACTTTGGCTGTCAAGATACAGAAAGCGAATGTTTATACGAATGTTTAATGTCTGTGTGACATCAATAATGCTGTATGGCTGTGAAACATGAAAACGCACTCAAAAGATTACAACATCACTCCAGGTATTTGTAAACAAACGCCTTAGCCGACTGATTAGATGGTTGTAACAAAGCACAATCACAAAAGAAGAACTGCTGCGTCAAACAAAACAAATCATAATTGAGCATGCCATTAAGAACGAAAGTGTAAATGGGCAGAACTAATATATACTGAGACCTAATACTGAGACCTAATACCAATAAGATGGCTAGCATGGAATCAGAATCGGAAGGGGAAAGTAGAAAGACCAGCATTGAACGGTGCTAGCAAAGCGAAACAACATAGCACAAAAGGGGACGAACTAAAAGCAATTGCCTCTGACCGAGTGAGATGGTACAGTTTAGAAGACGCCCTTTGCTTCTAAATTGGAAATGAATAAGAAAAATAGCTCAAGATTTATCGAAAGCTCTTTTACATTGCAAAAAAGTGTCAGTGGATTTATAAAGGGCTTAACGTAGTTCAATCATTTTATCTGCTTGGTAAAGATAACTAAGTGTGCCTAGAGGGATTGACGTAAACACTCTTATCTTAACATCGGGTCTCTAAAGTCCATAGAGGGCGCTGCATTCGGTAACGTAAAATATTCAGATGTTTATGTGAAACTTTTAAACCCGTCACTCTAATTCTAACTATTTCATTTATTTTTGAGTTTTGTCAAAAATTATTACACATATAGCTGGTGTAATAATTTGGTTGCATTCAGAACACTGTCTATTAGTGATAAACTTTATTTCATAAAAATTCGGCATCTCTACAGACGAGGCGGTATGACTATTTGGAATGAAACGTTCGTGCTAAAACTTTTTCCATTAATTGTGAGATCCATGCGAATTTTAATGGAAATTTGTGCACCGAAATTAGCAGCTTCGAATGGAGCTTTTTCAATTTTTGCAATGATGTTGAAAAGTTTAGCGTTTACAAAAAATGGCAATGAGTTAAAAGATTCATATAAACTTAAAAATTAAATTTTCAACAAGAGTGGACGTTGTTGGTTTTCTAAAATTTAAGCCGGAATAATGATGAATAATGATTATATAGAAGACAGTTTTACCAAAAGTCCGGTAAGTTTAATTTTTCGTTTTAGAAATCAAGTGTGGTGTGAATATATTCGTGCTGAAAGAAAGTCGGGTGTGGACCATAAAATATTCACCCCTAAATTTTTTTTTTGTTTGTCCTACACATTCAACTGCCAAATTGTCATTTTGGCGTTAGAAGAAAACGGCCTATACATTTTTTATGATGTCTAGAACAGGGAAGGCAAATCTATAATTTGGCATGCTTACGGTAATTAATTGTACATAACAGTGTATTAAAATATTATTTAACTACATAGGTAAATTGTCCTGTTATCATTAGCGTAATTGTTCCTACTCTCGATTTGTTGTGACCATGAGCCCCTATCACTAGATAGTGCTCAATTTTAGGATGCAATGCCAGCTCTAAATTAGCTTATGAGGGCAACAGACCTGTTTAGCGATTGAGAATGGTGTATCTATCATATTATGACTGACGCCGAGAATACCAAGATGCAAGTTACCGCTTTCTCCAATATCAGGCACGCAACTAAATTTTCGGGTTTCACACATAGATGGTGCTATCGACAACAACTCATCAATCTGAACCATACATTGCTTGAAAAACGGCCAGAATGGGACACGAGACACGAATGAGTGATATTGCAGCACGACAACGCTCCCTGTCATCGCTCTCCCATCTTACATGACATCATTAAAACTCTGAGATGGGATTTGCTACCACACCCGCCTTATTCGCCAAACCTGGCCTCCTTGGATTATCACTTGTTCCGGTCGATGGCACATAGCTTTGACAGGGCTACACTTGGCCAGTTTCGAAGAAACGCAAAATTGGTTGGATGAATGGTTTCGGTCCAAAGACGCGTCGTTTTATCATCGTGGTATTCATATATTGCCAGAGAGATGGCAAAATGTGTAGGTAGCGAAGAACAATACTGTGAATAAACCATTTTTATATTTCTATTGAAATTTTCCATTTTTCATTTTTCAAAAAAAACGGGAATTTAGTTGCGCACCTAGTAACATGTTTGAGAAATCCTTTTATAGCAAATGAATAGTCATAACCCGTGGAAATGGGTGTGTTTTGGAGAGGGAGCAATTGATGTTTTGAATAGAGCTCGTTGATAGTGTTCACTATTTTGAATAATTTTTGAAGTTTCAAATAATTTGTTTTATTTTTTAAATCAGTGGTATTGGGTGTTTTGGGATTGTTTAATTTTTAGGAAGAGTGTAATAATGACGAAGAACTTCTAGCTTATTTATTTATTCCATCATTGTTTTATTCATATTACCATAATTATAAATTATTTGTAGGACATCATCGTTGCGGATTCAAAGCAAAATGATTACATAATTAGTAATTAATAATAAAAAATATTTTACAGTTTTTCATCTATATTGGGACAGAACGACTTTGAACTAATTTTAATTTTTAATAATTTTCAGCATTAAATTTATGATATATTAGATTTTTCTTTAAATTAGAAATACCATCGGTATACAACTAATAGCAAATTAAATTTTACTAATCACAAGTTATTTTAATCATCAAAAGCAGTCGCAGAATATTAAATAATAATGAGAGGTATGTATAGTTTAGATTTGTGTTGCCATCGTGTTACTAACTATCGACTACTTGGGTGTCTATAATCGAATCGAGTCTATATCACAACTAACAATCCTATCCCATTCCTTAGTTTTGTTGTATGTAAACCGGGTGTACGATGAGTTCGGCGTATTCCGAAAGATCCTGGTTAATCTTTGGCCGTATACTCCAATCAAGCAATCAATCGGAAGTCTCAATAGACAGACGCAAGCACTATCGATGGACGTGTAATTTAAAAAATACCAATTTCAAATTGATTTGTTAATTAACAAACAATATAAATGCAATGCTCCGCATTCAAATATTTATGATTAATTTCAAATTACAGTTATTTGAATACATTAAAAGGGAAGAACGCGCACACCGCGACAACCCCTCATCTCATCCAAGCAAAATCGCAACTATTTTTTTTGTTAATTTTTTGAATAAATTATAATTGCTAATTATTTATTTATCTTAATTTACAAAAACAAAATGTGAATTAACATTTGGTATTTTGAATTTTTGTTGTGTATATATGTACGACTATATAATATAATTATAATAATATGTATTAATAAATTAAAAATGGTTTTTGCAACAAATCATATGAAATTCAGCAAAATAAATTATTTATAAAGCTTTCATCGTTGATACGTTTTTTGGCGGTTTTTTACAATTTCATGCTTGAATACTTTGGCATTATGTGTTTACTATTAAACTATGTATACCATAATCATATAGTTTGGCGGTTTTTTGATCCACTACATCATTAGTGTGGTATAATTTAATTTTTGCTGATGGGCGTATGGGTTTGATTATACTCGTGTACCTAGTATACGGACCTACATATTGTCCGACCTGTATAAAGAGACCCAACCAATTATAAAATTATGCATATTTAATTAAAATATTAACGGTTTAGTTTAATTTTTACCGTTCTTAAATTAAGATCTACTTTCGTTTATTATTATTGATAATACAAATTTGGATTGTGTCAAACATTTTAGCATTGCACGTGGAGCAAGAGCAAATTTCCGTTAAATATTTTGCATTTTCAATTTAGATGCCATTGATCAAAGCTTTGAATTCATAATTATAAAATATGTAGATATAAATCGTCTTACAAATGTGAATGTATAGTGATGAAGAAATTTCTAATTTCCGTCTAACCCAATCGGGCCTACTGTTGAAATATTCGAATTAATACCACTTAGCCTACGATTTATATTATGACCGAAATGTTATTTATATAATTCGTTTTACTAATATTTTTTTGTGATTTCGATAAATCAAAAATCCTACAGACGAAAAATATGTGTACGTATGTACATGCCCAGAAATTCCATAAATTTCCATAATTTAATGTTTTCTGTTTTTCGTGCGATGATTTAAATGGCCACCACATACATGCTAATAGGCAATACACGGTAGTGAGGAAGAACGAGAGAAATACAAATTTGGAAAAAAAATAATAATTCTCTAATATTTTATCTAATGTCATTATTAATCATATGGTAATACCACAAAAGCATTAGAATTATCATTTTCTGTGTTGATTAATAAATCTTACAAATACAGGTTCAGATTCACATATAATTTTGTGGTTTTTGGCCATTACATTAAATGTTCTGGTTTTTGTTGTTGTTGTAATTTAGAAGCAAACTCACATGATACCGAGCGAGTTATTTGTGATTTATGCGGTACCACCAAATTATTGTAGTTGTAGACTATAATATGACACTGTAAACTGTACGTGGAGTCCGGATCATTGCCCCTTTTTTCGTAATATTCCAAAATGATGGTACATGGTTGCGTTCATATAATTTTATATCGTGGCCCAGTTGTGTACTATACTCGATTTAATTACATCATTAAAAATTTTAGGATACAACAAATTTATATTATTTTGGGATTTATTAATAAAAATACGCGAAATTATATTTTTAATGTAATTTTACTACAATAACTAGAAAACAGGACTGGATCTACCTTAAGCGGATAAAATGGCGTGCGGAGGTATGCGTCATAATTTAATAAATCACGTAAACTTAGATTTATTTAATTTCAAATACTCGCGTAGAGGAAATTCACGTTTTGTGGTGTGCAAACAGGCAAAGTACATTTTTCTCCTATTATGCATAGAAATGCCATAAGAAGACGGAATGTTTAAGGTTTTGCTGCAGACGGTAAGATGACTCTATTATCAGTTGCTTCGACAATCAGCGTTTTAATGATTCTTTCAGACCGGCTTGGCGTTCACGAGTCGTAAATATCGGGGACCTATTTTTTTCATATAAGTTGAATTCATTACAAATAAAGTACCTTCAATAGAAATTTAGCCATTTATAATTATTACTACTATCTCATTTGGTCTAAAGGAAACGTAGAATACTTTCCTGCAAGCTGATTTGGGATGTAAAAAGCACATGAAAGAAAAATGAGAGTCGCTCAATTGTTTAGATTTTAATTGTTGGCCGCAAATTTTGTGAAACAATCGTTATTCAGTGAGAAATGTAAAAATTTCGGATAATTCGGTTCCCGGAAGAAAGATTAGCTCCTCAAATTTTTTTTTCAAGCTGAGCATTAACTCCAGCTAAACCAATTTTCTGAGCCGTGTTGGTTAATTTTATGTTCGTTCCCCATAACGTCCTGCATCATGTCTCCATACCGCTCGCAAATTACTTTAACACATTTTCAAGCAGTGCAATAATCACTGAAAAGAACCCTCGTCTACGGTGATGTTGAGCCTGAAGAAATGCGTCGACAATAACAGTGTCGTCAGCGCCCCTCCTGTTTAAAGATTTAGCATAATAATTTTGAAACAGAACAGAAAATGGGTACCATGGGTAACAAAATATAATTTTTCATTGCTGACGCATTCTCATTAGTTTTAGCGACTGCCTAGAAACAAATGCCCAGTAATATTGAATCCACAACATTATTAAACTTTATATTTTAATATATAATTGGTCAAATAAATAAGTACCATTGCGAGGCCATAATTGGTGTCACTAACCACGCCAAACAAATTACACGGTTGGGTAAAATTACGCTGGAGCAGGGATCATCAAACCAACAATTCATTCATATTCCTTTGCTCCGCCCATGTTTACCAAGTTGTTTCGTTTCAGCTAGCACCGTTCTCTTCCAAGTCATTGCTGTTCATTCTACTTTCCTCTTCCCTTTGCAACTTCCATTCTACCGATATTCTTGTTATGTCATTAGGCTTTCATCAGTGTGTATCAAAATCATTTTCACTCCTTAATGGCACGCTCAATTTCGATCTATTTATCGCAGAAGATTATCGTTTGTGATTCAGTCTAAGACGTTCGTTTACAAATACCTGGGTAGCTCTTGTAATCTTTTGCCTATATTTCATTCATCATGTTACACAACCATACAACAGTACTTACTAATTTCACGACCAGCTTATTTCTAGCTTTATTAATGCGTTGACAGATATTTTCTGCTGTTTCGCCTGTTTTCGCTACAGTACAACTAAAGGCATAGGAACTTGTCTACAACTTCGATGGTTTCATGAATGTGGCCTTTATCTGTTTGATGTGAATACCGAGGCCGACTTTCTGGATCAAATCAGATAACTTCTGGGCTTTATCTTTTATGATGCATGTCTATATGTTTTTGTGCGATAACAGACATTTAGTCTGCGTAGTTTAAATCATTGAGCCGACTTATTGGATCGTTCATTGGTATCTGGAATTGGTATTTGGAATTTGAAAAACTAAATTCAAGACCAATAAAAATCTTTTCAGAAAATTTTGGTATGACCCCGTTATGCCGAATATGCGATTGCGATTTTTTACCATTTCAAAAGTAAAACATTTTCAACATCAACATTTTCAAATCTGAATATCCCTTAAGCTGCGATAGGTCACATTTAAAAATCGTCGTAAAAATATCGGAGTGCGTTTTTTAATACAAAAATGTATTAATCAGCTAATGGATTTTGTGTCCTGTGAAGACTAATTAATTAATACGCCTTTTTCATTCAGTCACACATCTATCCATTTACCTACTCACACAATTACATTATATCATCTGCACGTTACAGATTCCATGTCAACTTGTAGACTGGTCCATGGGTCCACGCTGCACTAAAACTGCGGGTCATAGTTGTAGTCGATGAATAAAATTTGCCTTTGCATCCTGCCCCTGGTGAGATTTGAACCCAGTACCGTCTCCTTCACCTGCTCTTTATTTCCATTTATTGCTCCTTCGGGCTAAAATTACTTTGGTTACTCTATGGTATTCCGGAAATTAAGTCTTGACTGGCAGTTTAGGGAAACGCATTAGTTATCATCCGCCGAAGATTGTTTATTATCTTAGGTACGATAGATAATTTTTTATGCGCCTTTTGAGGTTATCCCATACCTCCTCAATGAGATTGGGAGTATTTGCTGCCCAATTCATTTGATCAATACCAACTTCTACGAGATTTTCGGATACACAATTAAGAAAGTGTTTGGTGGACATTGTCGTAAGAGA
Organism: Nephrotoma guestfalica; assembly: GCA_963691935.1. Lineage (NCBI taxonomy): Eukaryota > Metazoa > Arthropoda > Insecta > Diptera > Tipulidae > Nephrotoma > Nephrotoma guestfalica. The sequence continues at coordinate 4,712,134 of OY829914.1, forward strand.
TTCTGATATATACTGATGGGTACCACTTCCGTTTTCAATAATTAGTTTACTCCCTTGACAGGTCAAAGGAAATTTCTGCCTAAACCATGTTCGAATCCTCCTCAAAACGATTTGTTTGTCAATCGTTCTCCATTTATTATAAATACTCTCTCCCGTTCATCAGGGGAATTCAAACAAATGTTGGCTTCATCGTTCGTGTGCAAATAGACACGATAGTGTGAGATTAATGTTGTCCCTCGCTTAGGTAGGTTTACGGACATATAAATTTTCGTTTAACCGTACGTTCGCTCAAGTTAACTTGCCTCACTTCTCGAAGACCCTGTTGAGCTCTAATCGCGGTTGTGCAACGATTTCGTAAAAGGCGGTCTTTGTGAAAATTTTGTACTTTTGATGTTGAGCGTACGGTATGTGGTCTTTAACGAATTGGTAGCGTGGTGCAAATCGTTCTCGTAGTTGTTATGAGATATTTTTTTTCCGTTATACTAATATGTCGGGTCTGCGTGATTCGAGATGTCGAAGGCTATTTTGTCTTTACAAGGATTTTGCCTCGCTCGCGATTCGAATAGGTTTATTTCGGGGATTAATAAGCTAATAAATCGACAGTTATAAGTAAATAGAAAATAAATCGTACGCTAAATAAAATTGCGGCAAAATCAAATAAAATTGCATATATAAACTCTAACTCATTAACTCGCATTAATTTAAAAATGGATGACGAAGAGATTGAATTGAATTCAGTAAATTTTAAATTTTTTAACCTTAGATTAATAAACTTGACAAATTGTTCAGTCCAGATTAAAGACTTAAAGTTATAAATTCGACTCTGGAGGCTCATAAGAATTGTAAGAATATTTTAAGGAATTGGGAAATGTATGCCTCCAAAGAAAATTATATTATCCTTAATAACGATAATGAATTTTTCAAAATACTTTGTTTAAAACATTATAACTAAACACAGTAAAGAGTAATAATAATTCTTTAATATTATCTAAGTAATAAAAATTGTACTTTTGAACAAAACATTGAATATTGTTCCACATGGTATAATTTAGGAGCCAGTTGTTGGTATCGTTAAAAAATATAAAATAACCGAAACCGCACAAATCCTCAATAATTTTTCAGATTTGTTTATCCTAACATACAAATTTATTAAATTTCATCTCATTTTATTTTAAAATGTAGGTGTCGAACTTTTGTATCTAATTCTGTCTACTATGTAGATCAACTTGGCCGTGTATCATGTGTGTGTATATCAATCTTATTTTGATTTGTGACTGAATTGATTGATTATAAAAAAAAATCGAATTTAACATGGTTCTGAACATCAAATTACTGTCTTACGATTCCGATATGACGTTTCGCAAGAAAAAAATGCACAACACAATACCACCCCACTACGAACTAAGTCATCACCTCTAAACAAAAAACGATCAAATGAGATAAATTCCAATTATTTCCTTGTGCTTGTGTATTTTCCCATTTTCATTATAACTTCCTGTCACCGTACCTTTTTATCATTGTTATATTGTGCCACCCACTTTATCATACCTTCGAAGAATTTTCCTATTCTTTATGTAATACATAATAAAACTATTCAATTATTAACCCATCACTCATTCATCCCAGGAAAAATGTCTTGTAGATTTCTCATTTCGTTCTTTAGTCGTGAAAAGACATACATTGTAGGAGTAATATATTAACGACCGTAAAACGAAGAAAGTTCACAAATTAATTCTTAACCCTTTCCACCCCCTATATACGAGTACATATATAATATTCCAACATCAAATAGGAAAAACCCAAAAAGGAAAAAAAATATTTTCTCATTTTTTTAATTCGTAAACCTCCTCACACACATAACAGTGAATTCCACCCCCACTCAACCATCACCAACAACAACTAAAGTTTGCTATATAGAAATTTCCTTCTTTTAAAAACGAGTTGAAGCGGTGGAATGTTACTCGCAAGTAGAGTGAGGGAATATTTTCTTCGTTTTTCCTGTAACATCAAAATTAGGATGAGAATGATCATGATAGTGTTACTCGTATGTTGAAAAGGTGATAGAAATTGCAATGATTTGATGACGGTGACGGTTGCACAACATAAACCACCCAATGTAAAACAAAAACAACTGAATTTTTTCACTAATATATATAACAATATTAATAATAATAAATGATGAAAATTAAAAAAATAAAATGAACAAAAGGAAAATGAAAAAATAACAGGATTAAAAATGATTATAGTGGCTTACTGTTAGTGCATGGATTTGACGAGAAATAGAAAAACTGTTAGTGGATTCAATTCTCAGACAAAATGTATTGAGGATACGATCGATATTTTTTGGGATTTCTTTCAAAATATTATAAATTTTCTTTGCGGTGTGCACAGACATAACCGGGGAATAAAGGTGTAGAACTTGTTCGCTTTTCTCTTTTCCGAATTCACATAAATTTCAATTTTTTATGGTGATGCAAACTCTAACAATTTTCGAAAATATAAAAAGTTTAATACATAATTGACCCCATTTTTGCATCCGTGTACGTACATAAAAGATATATTATGTAATGAGATAATTTATAATTCGCCATCGATGCTTTCTGGTCAACAGGAAGACTCGCCTTGAGTGTGCGGCGCAGAATGTGTTTCAGGGCGCGAAACAATTCGATACTGAATATTGCAGTGTACAGGCTAGTTTTGTTACTAGGCTAAATACCAGCCGCATCGCCCGACAGTATTACAAAAATACAATTTTTGTGATGAATTATTTGTGATTTTAAAGTGACAGACATATTTCTCGCACCCGAAGCCATATTGGATGATTTTATGAAAATTTGAGAATTCAGCATTGATTTGAAGATGCATGAATTTCTCAGTACAGTAAGGCAGGCTATTTCAGTCTAATATAATCGACCATAAGCACATTATAAAGTCATTCTAAGTATTTTCCAGGCATTTATGCCCGATTGTAAGAAGAATGGGAGATTGAAAAGAATCCGTGAATAATTTTAGCATTTTGTGTATCTCTGATTTATTGCATTTCATAGCAGTTGTATTTTATATAGTTGGTAACACTTCTTTTATTTTTGGCATATCCTGTTACGTCACTCATATGATTAAAAATTCATATGATTTTTAAAAAGTGCCAACCTTCAAACGAATTATAAGGCAATCCGACCATTATGCTCGGTTTTCACTATCCTAATTTTGTTAGCCCGCTAGAATGTTATGTTAAAATGTATTTGTATTGACTTTGCTCATGCATATAACACCTTGACAAAGAGAAAAATTACTAAATTGCTAACTTTTTGTCATGACACTGTGACAAAATGAGTAGAAAATTGTATTTTTCTCTCAATTAAACAAAACAGAAAGCATACAATGATTTTATAAACATTTTGGTGTTAATTTTAATAGTTGTGTGTCTAATGCTCGGTACTCACTTCGCAAAATTTTGTCATGTGTAGAAATACGCTTCTACGGCTGCCTATTACCTCTTGCGTGAGAGAGCGCGTTGTGTTCAAGAACATTTTTTTTTCTTCTGTCTTTCTCCAGATCTTTTCTCACGAATTTTTACATCCAGCTGGTCCAAAAGGTTACAATAATAATCTGAGTTTATTGTTTTACCAGTTTGGGGGTAATCCACGAACAAAATTCCTTTTGCGTCACAAAAACCTGATGCTAACACCTTCTTGGCCGATTTTTGGACCCTAACTCGCTTCAGTGCCGAAGTACCGGGTTCACACCACTCCTTAGCCCCTTGGTTTGATTCAGGATCATGGTGGTAGACCCAAGTCTCATCCATAGTGATGAAACGATGCGCAAAATCCTTTTTATCCTTTCTAAAAAACTCCAAATGTTGCTGAGAAAGTCACATTCGAATGTGTTTTCATTCCATTGTTAGCGGCACCCATTATGCTCACAGCTTTCTGAAACCCAAAACTTCAGTCAAAATATTGCTCTCACTGCCTAATAAGATCCCTAGGTATTCTATTAAATCTCTTTCGATTAATTGATGATCTTCAAAAACCATATGCTGTATTTTTGCTATGATGTTTGGTGTTGATGCACTTTTTGGACGTCCTTCACGTGGATCTATCTTCAAGACTTGTACGTCCACGTTTAAATTCAGCAACCGATCTTTCTACTGTTCTAATTGAAAGTGAAGAGTCTTTATATACTTTTAACAATCGTTCATGAATTTGTTTTGGTGCTACATCTTCCAAAAATAAGAATTTTATCACTGAACGATATTAAATTTTTCCATTGTAAAAAATACTGTGACACGTCAACTTTGAACAGCTAGCTGTTAATATACAATAGGAATGAGTTGACATATCTACATCTTATAATGCGCAGTGTGCCCAACAGTTGTTTTCGCAAGCTACATTAAATATATATTTATTTTCCTGTAGAGGTTGTAAGTCTAGATCTTGCATTAAATCTTACATTCATCACCAACGATAAAATATTGTCACTGATTCAATTTATATGGTTTTAATTTGCATTGTTTCTGTTTCGACACTCTCGGGGCTTTACGCAATGTGGCGTTGCACTAAAGTCGATGCTCAATGCCTGGATGCTAAATAATAAGAGTGCTCCGTTTCCGCAAATGATATCGGAATTGAATCTTCCTGGCATGAGCAGCTGCGAATGTAATCGTCACATGAAGTACCGAATTAAGGGAAAAACTTTTACACAAAGTAAAGGGATTCTTTTCGTTTGAAAGTGATAATGGCGAGCAACTTTATTCAGAAATTATTTAAATGTTAAATGCTTTTAAAGGTTATTGTTTGATTTTTGAACAAAGCTCAATTTAACTAAATTAACTAAGTCAAATAACTTTTCCGTTAAGACAAACTTTCAAAAAAAATCAACCGTAATACCACCAGAACTTCTTATGCCTGATAATTTAAATGTATTAATAACTTTTAATAAAAAAATTTGTCAGTTTTGAGTTCTTTAGAGTTAAATTATTTGTTTTGCAAATACAAACATACACATTGCATACACATTGTCAAAGAAAAGCTCTCTGTGCGACTTACGTAATGCCAGTGTGGTGTAGCAAGTTTGTAGCAGATTTGTTCTGAGAATACGTAATTCGTTCGAGTGGTGTCTGTAGAGAACTATACCGCAACCGCAGCTTTTAATAATAAATATCCTATATATAAAACTACTTGAATAGCTTTCGGCAACAATTTAAACGGTGTTTGTCTATACGACCACTCAGTCCATTTACTTCAAATGTAAACCTTTGTAATACATGATCAAGATATGCAAAGTGTCTATGCATTTAACTATCTATTTTAAAAGTTTGTCAGGTTTGACCAATTCTTGCATCATCGTTTGAGTACTTAGTGAAGAATCTAAATAAAATAGTTAAAGATGACGAGTTGGAATTTCCTATACTACATACGTGATTTATTATTTCAAGAGTCTCACATAAGTCTATTGTACTATAGAGTGGTAGACCTTATTGTAAGTTTACACACATTTGATCAGGTGCTTTGGAAATCATATTTTTATAATGGCTAATTCCTAAATAATTTTTCAAATGACGAAATTTGATTACATCTTGATATATAGGACAGATACTTGTAATAAATAACAATTTAAGATTTACTTGGCGGTAGTCAATCCTCATTATTGTAGAATCAGTAAATATTCTCTTATATAACCAATGAAAATTATTAAAATTACATAGTCGATCATTTTTCAATTTTCATTTATAAATATGAGGTATAATTTCGGATTTATTGAGCGGGAGCGCACATTTTTTTATATGCTTATGTTATATTTTAAGATTTTTCAGACTTCCAGAGAGGTTAAGAGGTTTTCTACGATTCATGTTCTCATTTTAGTAACGTTCGCGTTTCTAATAATCTAGTAAGCTCTTGGCTATTGTAAGATATTCCGCACAAGAAATTATGATTCAAGCCCTTGTCGGCATTTAGATTTTTCAAGCATTCGGTTCTCTCCTGAACACACGAATAAAATTATACTTATGCGCTACCAACGCCCACCAAAACCCTTCTGTGACACAGCACATTATGAATGTTATATTTCAAAATCTACTTTGATTATATACTTTGATTAAACTCTAATTGTGAAACCGATGCAAAATCAAACCAATTGCTTTATCTGCCATTGCGCAAATACCGGATATTAATGCTGCATTGAAGATATGGAAGCCACTAAACTATACCGACTGACCTACCAAATTCAGAAACTATGGTTAGCTTACTTTAAAACTTAAATATAGTAACGTATACACATGAAATAAAGCATCAACGTTGAGTAACGTGACAAGCAGACCTTAGCAAAAGATCACAGATGCGCCCGTCCACCATTTACTCATAAGAAGATGAAACGAATATTAAATATGATCGGCTTGATTCGGTTGCACACAACTAGCAATCAGTGGCTAAAGCTTTGATACTTGGTTCCACCAGATATATAATTCACAGCTAATTTTCTTTATCGATTACGATCGGATAAACTAATAAATACAACTGTGTCACTAAGTGCAGAACTCAGCGCCTACCCATCTCGAATGTCAGTGTGCAGGTTGGTAGCTTACAAAATGCAGGTTGCTCTACTATAATTGTCTGAGCAAATAAATAGGTGGGTGATGTGTTAGTGAATGAAAAATGGAGTATTTGTTGAAAAACTAGAAGAATTATCTGACGCGCTCTCGCTCTCTAGTTTTCACATTCCATGAAGGGATTTTCTACGACGCACACCGGCTGGTTGTTGTTGCAACACTTTATTAATCATACGGTGGTGAAGGGCCTTAGCAACGTGGCCCAGCCATCTAACTCGATTGGATTTTATGAATCCGATGATATCGCTGCTTCTGAGAAATTGCTTTATCTTTAAAGACTTCAGGCAAGGGAGAACAATCTCCGAGTTATAATGGAATTCCTGCTTCCTTCGCTTGAAGATTATTGTTTTCGTAAGAAACTCAAAAGATGGAGTTGTTCATGAAATATAATCGCCCGATATAATCAAGAAATTGTAAATGATTAAATGAGAATAGAGAAATTAGCTGAGACGTAAGCCCTCAGTTCTCCATAAAAAAGTCCCAAACTTAAGCCTTCATAGAGCTTTAGTTTTATTATGACCTCTCCTAAACACTTTTTGGTAGGTTCTAAATCTCGCCAACCACCAAATGGTTTTAGCTATCCTCTATACTACTATATGGCATGCAGTATCCAAAAAAAAAGTTCCGGCACTAGTACTGGTTTCTGCCAAGCAATTTAGTTCCTCCACTGTCCCTGAGAGCTTAAAAATTCGAACGATAAGAGTCTCTGCATCATTAGTCTATATATGTCCTAATTTATCCTTCTATAATTTCTGGCGGTGCTACTTTTGGTCGGCAGGGTAAATATCAAAATATCCAAATTCTAGGTCTAGGATCGGTGGTCAAGAAAAGCCGTACTTCCCAATCCTTATCAATATACTAAGCCATTAGTATTTAATAAATACTCAAAAAATACTCACCCTTTCCATTCTTGTTCGAATCACACTGCTGAATAGCACCTTTCTTTATTCAGGCTTGCTGGATAACTTTTTTGTAGTTATAAGCGGAGCTAGGAATTCTGTGTTGATTGCCATAATGGCTAATCTTGAAATATCCTTAACTGCCGACCTATTTAAAATCTTCCAATTAATGGTCGAAAGATCGGGATTGCTGGTTTTAATAATTCTAAGCATTTGTCAAGACTTCTCGGTATTGTTGCGACCCCATGTGCCTTGGGCCTACTTGGAATTTCATCAAGTTTTACACTTGAGTCATCTCAGTATCTCACTTACCTCCATTATTGCATGTTTATAAACATTCACTGATTTTTCATCAGACACGCTCTTAGCTTAAAGAACCCGCGATACAATTCAACAGCCTTGCGCGATATGGGAGGTTTCCGATTTTCTCCCAGAATCGTCATTAAGATAGATTGAGTTAAGTTCATTATACACCAAATATATTCCTTTAAGATGTCCAGCTGCCTGCAAACGAACCGAAATATAGTCTAAAATCAATTTTGCAGCAGAGAGAGAAAAATTTAAGTTCGAAATAAGCTTATTAAACAAAATTTGGTGATTAATTGAATCGAATGCTTTAGAAAAATCCAATAGAGTGAGACAAGTAATTTCTCTTTTATTCTTCTACGACGAATATCATCACAAACATTCAGTAAAACTGTAGTAAACCGTGGAACCTTCTAAACCTTAAAGCTCTCAGTATGAGATTTCATTGGTATTTTACTACCAAATCAAACGCCATGGACAGAAAACTTAATGTAATGCTAATAGGGCGGAAATGAAAAAGCTCAGAAGGATTGTGAATTTTAGGAATAGAAATAATTTTATTCAGCTTTCACAGAACGATCTATGAAGAGGTCGTTAAAATAAAATTGAAAATATGTAACAAGTACCTTGATATAATAGAGAAAACTCCCTTAACCCAAGTAACCAAATGTAAACCAGTGGATTGCGATTTAACTTCCCAAATTGCAGAATGCAAATCGACAATAGAATGACATGGGAGGGACTAGAGTTAATTAGGTAATGCATAAAATAATTCGTTTTGAAATCTATAGAAAACAGCACCTATGCAACTACCAAGGCCTAAATTGCGTACATTACTTAAAAATAGTGGGAAGCGTAGGATCTAACGTATCCTTAAACAATTTTTGTTTGGCGATACGAATTAAACCTCCCACCCTATTTCGAGATGGCTTATAAGCTAGATAAGACCAAGCATTAGGACTCATTTTCCGAAGACGATATTTGGAAAAACGAACAAAAATAGCATTCAAAATCTCTTGCGTCATCCAAGGGGGAGATCTAGGTAGAAGAACTAAGAGAAAAAATATTGTCCCAATGAATAAAGCTTAAAGTTGCTGAAGGGTGAGATTCCTCAATTTTCGAAAAATTTCTAAAGCTAAAACTTTTGGGTTTAGGAACAATTAATTCCAAATATGAATAGCAATGGTTGACTCATTTCAGCCAGTCGCATTATGGGTCAGAGTGGTAGATATATAATCTCAAGAATAGTCGTGTATAATATTGATAGCCTCTCCAAGAAATGAGTTTATGCAAACAGAGCACGTCATGATCCGGTCTCGCAATTCAAAGCCCGCTAGAACAAAACTTCTTTCTGAAATCTGTATTACACACAATAAATTTATCATTAATTTCAAGGCAACATAAAACAGGTAAATTCAATTTCCAGACAAATGCATAGCACTTCTGTCTTATGATTATTTTGAAAAAGGGGATGAAAATTCATAAAGAATAAAATAAAAATTATGTGTATGTATGTATGTATGTATGGGAGCGAGAATAAGTACTTCGTATATTTTTTATTTTAGTTAGTAGGAAAATAGAAAATTCGTATAATTTTCTTTTTTTTTTGGATATATGTGTTGAGAAGATAGGAAATCGCTTTGATTGTGTGTTGTATATGTATGTAGAGTAGAGACTAGAGAGATACAAACATGTATAGTAAAAAATTGTAAAATGTGTAATGAGGAAGCCAAGGAGGTTATTCATTTTTCTATATTTTTTTATAGTATAAAAATGAGGGAAATACATGATGGTTTAGGGGGTGTTATATACACATCGTTATGTATTCATGTATTTTTTATGTTTTTAGATGAGAACAAAAAATCGATAGTGTGGTAAGATTTATATTTCGTTATTAGTTAGCTAGGCATGTCTATATTCACTATGTATTCCAAATTGTTGTAACATTAGTAATTAGAATTGAATTATGTTTGAAACTAATTAACTTATTTCATTGTACCAACACACATAATTAAATTAGTAAACCATTTCAAATATAAAACATATAAATCTATTATGTGCTGCCGTCTTTTGTTAAACACTGAACTAAAATAACAAAAAATCGTGGATGTGATTAACCGAGATTCTTCCTTCGAAATGGTATAATTACTGCAGGTATGGTATAAATAAATAAATAAATCCAAAACATGATTCGCATAAGCATTTTATTTATTTATTTATTGTTTATGCCAAAAATACAAATAAATATACATTCAAACTAAAATAATAATTACATTTATACAACAATAAAATAATGATCAAAATAAAACAGCCTCAATATCATATATAGTATAGTGTAGGAAATAATGTAAATAAATATTTGTTGGTTAATAATAAATTTTTCTTTAAACTAAATCAGAGTCTAAAAGTCTATCGTTCATTTTATTTAAGAGTATCGTTAAGTGCAAAAGTAAAATACATTATAATTTAAACTTATGTTGTAAACTAAATTAAAAAAATAAAAATTCTATCTTTAATAAAATGTTTTAGAATTTATTTTGTAGACTGCTGATGGCAAATATGGCGACGTTTTTCCAACAGACATTAATAAAAAATTGAATATTTTTTAAACTTAATTTTAATTAATTTTACGATTTAACATGTTTTAACAAATCATCAGTTTTATATAACTCCTTTAGTATATGATCAAGCATTATTAATATTAGACGTAAATTTAATTTCTTATTTTGTAACATTTGGAAAAAATTAAGTAGACCCGAACGAGTTGTTTCCGAACCAACAACATGTTTTAAATCATCAGCGACTAAGGCAAACAAAGATATTTTAGCTGCCATCCGAGTACGTAATTTTGTATTATCTTCACGCGGTGGAATTGTCCCCTGTTGTTTTCCATCCGGCCATAGAGTATTTATCGTTGCTGTTAGAATTGCTTCTATTTTATCCTCTTCTATTACAGATTTTGCAGTTTGAACGATTTTTTTGTTTGCCGTGTGACTCACCCAAGGAGCACCTAAAATAAAAAAATTTATAGTAAAATTCGATTTATAAAATGTGTTCATTAAAGTCCTACCTAACAAACGATTAATAATTCCACGTCGTAACCATTGTGATCGCGACTGTAAATCAAATACCTCATCTAATAATTTTAGTGCAGACGTCAACGCGGGATATTCTGATGATTTCTGGTCCAGCGGTATAGAATTTGGCGCTAAGAATGTTGTTTCCTTCATTGGACTTCGCCCTAAAAATATTTTTGATAGTCCACCAATGAAATTGTCCGGCATGTTTCGTATCGTTCTCATTCCAGACTTAAACGGATTTACAATGGTTTCAATAGTTCGAGTAACAGCACCACCATGAATTCGTCGATCGTTCGTATCCGGTTCAACAAAATCATTACATATTTTGAAAATATCATCGTTGGTTTCGGCCCTTATACATACTTCGTTTAAAAATTCGTTTAGAATTTTCATTCGATACTCCAGCACGGATCTATCCGTATTATTCATAACTTTTTTAGCAGGGAATGGGATTTTTGTTAATTGTGGAAATCTTTTAACTAAATGCTTTTTTAATTCCAAAAATCTAGAGTAACGTCGATAAATATGCCAACTTTTATGCTCATTTTTTTCAACCAGTTGAATATGGATCGCGTACACTGCGTATTGACCTTCATTGTGAATGGCGGTGTTAATGATTTTAGCAGACAATTTCTGGAGCGGCACATCATGCGTATCAATTTTCGGTTGCGGAGCTCCCGTGTAATTCATCAAATCTATATGTTTTGCCGAATCGATTGTATCACCATGAATATTATTATCTAGCTCCGTTTTAATCATCATTAATTTGGATGTTGACTGTGATTCCGATATGCTTGATCCCATTCCGGTGCAATCACTATGCGATCTTGAATGCTTGGCGTATGTATTACCATTTAAGAACGGCAACGTAGATAAATCATATCCTGCTGTAATAATATCGGATGGCTTCTCGGATGACCGTGTCACAACCATTTGGGAGGGGGATATTGATTTCGGCGGTGAAGGTGGATCAATCTTTGTAGTAAATTTTACACCACCTACACCTCCCATTTCATCATCATCATCATCATCATCATCATCGTCGTCATCTAATTGATTATCACTAGAATTTGTATCGCTTCCTAAATCTATCAGTATATTATTTAAATTCATTTCAATGTCGGATTCTGATGCATTAGGCCCGAGTACCGGGTGATCTAATTCTAACTCTAACTCAAGCAACAATTTCTTATACAATTTACTTTGGTAAAATTTACTTAAAAATATATCCTCGTTTTTAAGTTTTTCATAAATAAACTTGCATATCGAATCGAACCATGTCGTTTCAGGGATTATGGAAGAATCCTTTAATTTAAACGATAACGTATCTATAAGGCCCGAATCAATTTTTAAATAATTTGCAGACGATGGCATTAAATATTCCGCACACAACGATTTTGCTTTATCCCGTATCATTCTCATGATATCCTCTTTGATGACTTTACTCTTGCCGCCGCCTAACACTTCAATGGTTGTAAACTTCCATTCTTGGGCGAACAGATAGAATAGCACATACTTTTGTAAATTATACGTACTGAGATAATCAAGATAGTAGGATAACGCAAGTTCTTTACTCAAAATCTCGTCTAATGTTAAAATTGGTAGGTTTAAATTTCTTAATTCGTACTCGGTGAATCCAAAATCGACACAACTAATATTATTTTGTAGATTTGTAATTTGTAAATCGATTATTTTTTGAGTAAATTTTAAACTAGCCATTTCCGCATTATACGAAGACGAATTTCGATGCGTGTGGCTATGTTTCAATTCCATTTCGCTTGTTATTAGTTGGCGACAGGCTCGCAATTCTTGGAGATCGCTACATTGTCGAATCATTTTGATTAGGTATTCACCGGAAGGTGGATCTTTTGAAAATATTCTAGCAGTTTGTAAATTTAGAAAATCGGGATCTGCTAACATTTCCAGAATAGGCTTAAATATAACATTTGCTAATAGCGTGGAGAGAAATGTTCGCAAAGGCAAACACGAAAAATCTTCCCGCGGCATCGAGAAGAATAGAATAGCCTCTGATATGTGAGTTAAGTACTCTGTAAAATACACAAATATTTGTAATTTATTGATTAAAGTTACATTATAACAAAATGTTTACCTTCTAAAGCACTCTCGCTTAAACATTCGTTTTTAAACGAACTACAGTTGTTGAAAAATGCATCCAATAATTTAAATTCCGGATCAATATAACTTTGTTCGTTTGGTTGAACATTATAAAATTTCGAATTTGCAACATTTTTTTGCACCGATGGATTGTCTACAAAATAACTTTATAGATTAATTTTTGTTACAGTGCATATCGATTGATATTTGTACTTACTAAAAAATCTAACCTCCGTATCACTTTTATTCCGTTTATGCTGCGGTGTTGAGGAATTCTTTCTTGACTTTCTCTGCGGTGATAGGTTCTTCTCACTGTATTTCTCGCGATTTTCCTCTGCAATAACTTGAGTCGCCACTCGATAATATTTGGCATGAGTTGCAACTTCGTTTATCATTTTTGTTGTGACAAGTGGTATCCATTGTGTGTGCTTTGTTCGATTGCACAAATTTGTAACAAATTCCTCAATGCAATTACGTGCGCGAATATCGATAAACTCCTTGTTATCAGTTATAATACTATACCATGAATTAACGAAATCTCTTAGTGTATAATCAATGAGCAAATGTATTAGCTGATCGATTTGTTTATTGCCACTCAAAATTGTTTTTGAACGGTTTGATAATTGGTTATCATTAATGTTACTGCTAGAATTTGACAGTGGATCCCCTTGTTGTTCACTACCAGCTGATTCGTTTAACGTTTTGTAATGAAAACTAGAGGAACATTCTTCGCCAAATGATATATCACCTAAAACAGGGTATAGAAACAGATATTTTCAAAATAAAAGAGGCGACAGCGTGCTAAAGATCAAACCGATATTGCTTTGTATTAACAATTTAAAATCTAGGTGGCGGCAAAGTATAATTATATAATGTATAAGTTCAGTAAGCAAAGACATTTTCATATACAAATTTTCCGCAGTCAGATTATAAATTTTAATTGTTGCATTTCGGTAAAATAAAAATTATTTTCTTAAAAAATTTCATTGGCCCTTTATTATTATTAAAGTTGGTTAAAATTCCACGCAATCAATCCTATATTGGCGCCGTAGTGCAAACCTATGATTCTATCCTAATTTGTAATAGGAGGCGTTGCTATGACAAACTGCAAGAGCTTAAACCAATGCAGGGAAGACAACTGACCTTCATTCAAGGATCTGTGGTCAGGAATCCGGGACGTCATTATTTCAAAATTTGAGGTACTGCAAACAAGACAACGGTTATCGTCCTCTGCAAAACACTCGTCACATAAGCAGTAAGCAAGGTCCTTTCGTTGTAAGTAACGTTTAAAACGGTCGTGACATGTAAGTAGTAGTTAACAAATAAAATATATCGCCTTCCGGCAAAGAGAAAAAGCAAGCCAATTGTGCCTGGTTCGGTAATGATCCGTAGTTCTTAATAGTTTCTGCCATCTTAAAACTCAAATGAAGTGAACCCAACCATGGCTAAATAATCAGTTTGCTCATTTCCATCAATATCACAAAGGGCCGAACTCACATAATCTTGATTGTATTGTTAGAACAGACGTTAGTCCCATGATTCTTCAACGAATTGAACACAGCTTTACTGCATGTATACAGAATAAGATCTTAAATAAATTTTGAGACAAACATAGGTTTCTCGACTGGTCAACCACTGAAAATTATCTGGAGATTTCAAATTCGTTTGTGCCCTGAAACCATCTCGAAGATATTTGAAGCATCAACATACCTCAGCCTAAATGCGGCGGAATCATTCGTTCTCAAAGTGAAAGTAACGTAACTGCAACGGAGACAAGAACAAAATGGTCTGCATTGCAATGAGTCATGAGACATACTCTCTAGACTGTTTAGAATCGCTAATGCAGAATTTAAGTTAACCACAGGCTGCCAAAACAGGTACAGGTAAAACCAACGGTCTGAGGGTGAAATCTTCAGGAAAATTTACTGTCAAGAGTGAAACCGAGATATCTGACAATGTCTGTTCTAAATATCATTTCTCATAAAAAGAAAATAGACAGGCACTGCTGCCAATATTTCTTCGTCTAGTTACGACCGGTAAGGTGATATTGGATGGAATAACGTTCACACCCTTCTAAAGTACCACCTTTCGTAACTTGTACACATAAACTGTTTACAAACGACCAGATCACCAGCACTATTGCTGATACTAAAAGAACCTATTAGAACCAAAAGATTCAGGGTCATACAATCCAACTGGCAAGCTTTGGGAACGAAAATCGATTTATGTCTTGTAGAGCAGTCTCGAAAGCAAGCCATTCCCTACCCTACCTAGTTGATCCCGTTTTTGGTCAACAAAAAATCGGCGACTTCCAAAACTGTCTAGTCTTATTTACAAAGACCGGAATGTCTTCATGAACTTATATTGCTAACCAAAATATCTTTAAAATTTAAAATAAAGATTTTAATGTGTAATGAAATCATTCGGTCAACGGAATTCTCTAGTCCTCTTCTTTCATCTCTGGAGAATTTCAATTTAAACAAAATATTCAAAACATTGGAGCCTGAGGGAGACAGCGATACACCGTCTAATAATGTATACTTATTGAAAATAAATACCAGTGCACAACCATTGGAGTGCAGGGTAATAATATGCGAACTACAATGAAAATTAAAAAGAGACCAGACGGATACATCCCGAAACAAACGGGATTGTTCTGGTAAACCATTTAAAATTTGAGAGGTTTAGAAATTACAAAATAACAAGAGGATCTGAAGTGGCTGAAAAATCTAAAGGCAAATTTGTAACACTCCAAAGCGTTTTCGTCACTTTTATAAAGTTTCATGAAGCCTGTCATGAAACTTTATAACACTTTTAGTCTACGTCTTGAATCTTGGTTCATGGGGCTAAGGGAATTAATCCACACCACTCGAGGACCATTATGTCTAGTAGTATCTGCTCAACCTAGAAAATAAATTGTAAAATAATTATCGGAACTCTGAACAAGGTAGATGAGACTTTTACGAAAACCAGTCAGGAAGTCCTGGAGATATTATTTATTGCTGTTATTGTTTTATACCCATTTGCCAGGAAGTAGGATCAAAGAATAGTAGAATAACATGTATCCAACGCCCCAAAACCAAGCTCTGGAGAGTGATACTAGCTACTCTTTCTCGAAATGCAAACCACCCGGCTCAGTATTTGTTTGCCTTCCTTTATTAAGAACTAGAATTTAGCTTAGACCACCTTTCACATATACCAGTTCAGAGCCTGACTTTAAGGAACGTTCCACAAGCGTGGAGGAAATAAAAAGTGGTTCCTAAATCTCTATTCTCCATTTGGGCTTCGTGCCCGTAATCCCGTATGTTGTTTGTGTGTTTGTGGATCGCCAAATCTTGTGATAAATTTTTGAACCCTATTTTATTGAAACTTTGCACACACGTGTATCTTTGGTGATAATCAATTAAAATTTGAAAGTGATCGAGAGGCTGTCACGTAATTTTTTTGAAAAATTATAATTATCCTAAAACTACTTCAATTTCGTTTTGTTGTATTCCTTCATAAATCTGTCATTCGAAATCGTCGGAATCGTTCATGCTTAAAAGTTTAGGACGTATATTGGATAGGTACTTTAACGATAACTCTTATGTTCATTCCTATTCATTCAAGACAAGACGCCCACCAAAAAGGTAAATCTGTTGATAAAGCGGTTCATGAAGTTCGTTGGGGAATTGCAAAATCGCTGAACAACGAAGAATTTGCTCTGGGAGCTTTCCCGAATATTGACATTGGCATTTAACAAGGCGTTCTTCAATGCTATATTGTTGTTTGTAGATATATGAATGTTCTATGTGTGGCAAATGGCGATCATCATAATCTTATATTGGTGTCGTGGAAATTACTTATCGGCAACCCCTAAAAACTGTCATCAGAGGCGAAGAATTTAGGGAAATTTCAACCTTCTAAAAATTGGGAACTAACTCTTATCTTGAATCTTTTGTGTACCTGATCAACGCATATTAAAGAGAAATGCAAAGATCAAGCCACATATCCAGTAATATGTAGAAATAAATTTGGTAAATTATATGGCTGAAACCAAAATACGTATATTGGTGATACGTTGCGCTATGCAGAGTATCTGATTGTCTTGAATTTTCATTATCTTGACCTCCAGAGTAGGTGTGCAGTATTCACAAATGATTGCATGCGAAATTTTAATCACCATCGTCTGGTAGATAGTGTTATTGGACTTAATCGACTCGCAGGATTCGTTTGTTATGCCAGGTGGAATGCGATAAACTACCGACTAATTTGCAGAAGTTCTTATCTATTTGGAATGTATATATAATGCAACAACAAAATCTAAGTCAATCTAAGGTTCCTAAATGCCTAAATAACACACGCCTACACTGTGTTTAGGTATCCTAAGATTTTAACTAACCTTATCTATATACCTTTGAGATTTCTCAGTATTTATTATCTTTGGAATATGAAATCGAAAATGCATCTTTATTTTGAAAATTTAACGAACCTCAAAAGCATACAATAATAACGGTAAGCTAAATGCTATGAGTTGTTCCTGCTGTGTTCTTCGTAGTTAGGAACAAACGGTGGCAACTACTACACACTATTCTACTGATCTAGTATGTACTAAGCCTCTTAACAGTGTTCTAGTCCAGAGAAGATTCCAGTCGCGGAAGTGATATCCTTTTTCTTGTAAGCACATAGAAAGGCTATTGCAAGTATTGTGCGTCAAATTCGTTGGGATATACTGCAAGGAACCATCTGTTTAATAATAGCGACCAACGAAAAGCTGTACATATACCAAATTTAAACTATTGAATGGATTTAACTAATATCAAAAACATATATTTATATTCGCGTTAATCCGCGCATTAATCCCATTTTATGTTTAGGTTACTGTAGCGCCGTATAACAAATGACTTTGTATACTGAACTTTAAGCGATATGTAAAAGTCAAATTACCATTTTTCTCACTATTTTGGTCATGATAAAAATGAGATAATCGTTTCTTATCGGTATAAATTTTTATACTTTCAAATGGTTTCCATTTCTTTTCATGATCATGGTGACCTTCTGCTGAATTATGACCTATAAAGCGTTAGAAACAAACATTATAATTAAAGCTGAATGGAGTAAAAATATAACCAAGGGTTTTACAGAAATATTTACAAATTGTTGATTTAGCTGGAATCGTATAAACTTGAGGTTTTGTCAATTAGTTATTATCTTAAACAACGATATTATTTCGAATAAAACTACATTCGGAAAAAGGCTTCCAGCTACATCAATAATTAAAAATTATGTACAAAAAAGATAAATCTAAATCATCTACCATTAAATTTATAGTGCTGGGGATTTAACGAATGATAGTGATGTGGTGAATTATGTCTTTGCTGATGCTGTAAATGATGACCCCCAGTTGCATTATGATGTTGATGATGTCCATGATCATCTTTATTTTCTAAAATTGTCGTGTCATTACGAAAAAAATTACCCCGATGTAGTAAATGATCGGTTTTACTTATTTTACATGGAACTTTATTATTATGATTACTATTAGCTTCACTGTAACTGCTATTATTACCACTGTTTAATCCAACATTACTACTAGCACCAATACCACCAACAACACCACCATCTTTATTACTAGTGTTACTATTAGTGTTATGAGATTTTATATGCTTCTTAAATAATAATTCGATTCCCGTATCGAGAATTGATTTCTTTATACGGTTTTCAGATAACATTTTATATTTTTTAGATTCTGTTTGTATTTTTATGTTGGGCGATATTAACATTATTGGCTTTTGATCGTTGACTAAATAAGAAGAAAAGAAATAGGATTTTTTATAGTTATTTAGTAAGGGAAGTATCATACATAATAATACACGTAGAAGTTCAATTTAATCATGTATAAAATAATCATAACCAAAATATATAACTGAACAAAAAAAAATTAAATTATAGTTGTCGCCGATTCATTAAAATTAGGATTGTGTATATTTTGAAAATATCCCAATTGTACATAAAATTACATGCAGAAATTAAATAGAAATATAAAATTTAATCGAAACTAACACATAATATGAAAATAACAAGTCTGTAGGTGTTGAACAATAAATAAAATTAGTAAATTGTTATTTATAAAAATTTACAAAAAATTAAAATTTTGTTTTAATAAAAACGTCAAACCTAGATTTAATCCAAGAATTTTGCGTTCTTCCAGCGGATTTTCAAGTAACCCTGTGTCCAAGAATTTATCCAGATCCCCATGCTGCAGATACAATATTGTTAGTACTCTGAAAAAAAATTTATTAAATATTAATTTTTAGTTTATGATTTTATTTAATGGGCTTGGTTGATAACATTGGAATTCTGGTTCAATGTACATTATTTTATTTTACTTTTCTTCAGCTAGAAGAATTTCCAAAATTTCTATTCCAAATTTGTTAAGAAAACCAGTTTACTTTGAATAGGTTCCATTATCTAGCAGTCTCTGATCAAAGTTTTTTAACATGGGAAAATTAATTGGTGAACATCAAGCTAAATTACCATACTTTCTAAGTAAACCTCTTAATCGCCAGCAAACATCTTATTAAGAAGACTTCAATTCGTGCAAAGTTGATAATTCACGCTTGGTGAATTTTGGATGTCGCAAATTTTTTTTATTTCTTTCAAAATTTCATTACCAGATCAGTCAGTATAAGTGAGAAAATACTAATAATAGTTGCCGTGTTTCTTGACACACATTGGTCCGGATCAGTTCAAATTTTATATAGAAATCCTGATCCAAATTTTGTTTTAGATCACAAATTTTGATTTGAAATCTAGTAAGTCTCCTTGCGTTGTTTCATAAGACATGAACTGAACCGCATCAGACCAAACATCAAGAAACACAACTACAGGGTTTTCCAATAGGAATGATATGCTTTTTAAGTGACGTTTCTGCCATTTGTAATATGTCATGATCTGTCATTTTTTGTTTCATTGTATTCAGTACTGTTTACAATTTCATCATGGTGAGATATACGCAAGAACAACGTTTACAAATTGCAATTGATAACACCGTTACTGTCAATGGAAATCGGTATAGATCGATGATAACCAACTTTTTATGGCCGAAATTGGAAGAAGTTGATATTGACAACATTTGGTTCCAACAAGACGGAGCTACATGCCACACAGCAAGTGCAACAATTGAATTATTGCGAGAAAAGTTTGGATCATATCACTCTTATTGGAAAACCCTATGTTATTGAACTGCTTATCTGAAATCTTTCATGGAAATTGCCAAATAAAATGAAAACATAATAAACTCAGGCAACCAAAGCAGCTGCCTGTGACTTTGTGACACCGTTGAATAAATCATTCACATCGCAAAATGAAACTTATTAACTTTCTACGTAAATATTATCAAAACGATCGTATCTTCTGTACAAGTAGCAAAATCAAAAAAACTGGGGTGTCTTTCGTTAAATTTATACTATTGAGACTTGCAGTACTGTGCTCTCGCAGACAAATATGTTACTACGAAAAAGAGTCTGACTAAAGTCAGAGTAGAGTTCAATTTAAAAATGAAAAAAGTGTCTTGGGTGTATCTGAAACAAGCTTTATTTTTTGGCGTTTTCTATACTTTCCCTAGTCTCAATGGGTTTTGAACGCTTTTGTTTCTGAGCGGCTGTCGTCGTTAATGAACAACTCATATTATTCCATCATTCGTTTTCGAATATCATATATCACTGGGACAATTTAGTAAAAAGATTAAATGAGAGATTTTCTAAAATCCTTTTTCCTGACTTGAAGAAAGAAAAGTAAAATAGCATGGTCAAAAGTTTTAGAGGTAAACAAATCTATTATAATGTGATAAGCGCTTGACCTTAGCATGATCTTGGAAAGACCTACAAAGGTCACTTTGATTTTTAACATTGTGACCCTTTACTTTTAATTGCGAAATCGTAGCTGAAGTTAAAACTTTTCGACAAAAAAAGTTACGAATTTCATCCAATTATGAGTTCGTGAAATAAAACTTCACGCTCCTTTAGTCATGCTAATTGCAGTATACTAGATCTTAAACAACTTAGAATGAAGTTCTGGTCGAATTTAAATTTTTCATATAAGAGAGCCTTAGCTCCGGCAGGAATACGGAAGGATAATTGACCGGAAATAAACCCGTAGCTTTTGTTATTTGTAAAAATACACTGCAAGTAAAACTTATAAACTAAACTTAAATATATTTTTAATAGATCTTGAAAGGAGGAGGACGAAAAACAACTTTACTTAATTTTGTAGGTAAAAGTAGCATCAGCAACATTAATTTACTGGGTTATCAAGGGCCCATCAATTATTATTGGTGCACCACTGTTAGGTAAAGAGTCAATGCGGATTAGTTTAGTGGTGAAAAAGTACAAATGGTTGAAGGCAGATGATCTTTAACTGTCTTAAGGTTACCAAATCCTTTGTTTTGTTTATTTTTATTCTTCCTATATCCGTAGACCATTTATTCGTAGAAAACGGTCGAACCGTTTATTTGGTATTCTAAAGCTTGTAGTAAGGAAGACCGCTGAAGAGAACGAAAACTTTAGCAGACCGTGTTTCCGTCAAAACTAAAATTAATAAATTGTATCGTATGTTTAATGGCACTTAAGGCAGCGGAGATTAAAAAACACCACAAAAACATTATCAATATCCAAGATATTAATTACCTGATAACAAGTAATAAAATTGTACGAACAAGTAGGTAGAGATATGGAATTTCCATGCTAATTTAACATTTATTCTGAATGAAGCTAGACAGCTTAATTGTTCATATACGTACCCCAAAGTGAATGTTACTATTCCCATAACAAAAGCACAACACCAAAATAATCCAAATACGCTGATAAAGCTGGCAATCACAACCACTATCCACCGATAATACTTTGAATTCATTTTTTAATACTTTAAATTTTATTTTTACAATATAATAAATAAATCAATCTATATGTATTTGTAAATCACTAAATAATTAATATTATATATATTATTAGACCAACTTATTAAATTGATGTCCATGGCTAGTACCGAAAAAACACTTTCCACGTTTGCACATTCATAATCATATGATTCGATTAATTTCTCTTTGTCTGAATTTGTTATTATTTTAATCGTATTTTAATCATTTTCCAAATATGTATTTACAGTATAAATTGCAATCACTACAAAAATTGGCTAATTATAATCAAAGTATAATGGATTTAAATTAATTTGTAACAAAAATCAA
This sequence comes from Nephrotoma guestfalica, assembly GCA_963691935.1. NCBI lineage: Eukaryota > Metazoa > Arthropoda > Insecta > Diptera > Tipulidae > Nephrotoma > Nephrotoma guestfalica. The sequence goes on from OY829914.1 coordinate 4,734,361, forward strand.
TTCACACTTTTTTCTCCTCTTATGCTTGGACGACGACATTCAATCAAACTGCAGCACAATTTTGCACACAATATGTTTATAGTTTTTACGATAAACCAACTAAATTTGTAATAATTTGTTCTATTTTAGTAATATTTATCTTATCTTTTACATAATTTATTATAAAAAACATTCGTTTTGGTCAAGCAAATTAATAAAAATGACGTTCATTACTCGTTCCTAATTATTTTTCCAATATTTTTGATATTTATGACATTTCAATTAGAATGAGATGGTTGGATCGTATTGTTTCAAGTTTTATGGTTTGTTTTGATGCAGAGTGAGATCAATGTATATTTGTTTACAAAAATTTATGTAAGTTGGAGTGAAAAGAAACATAAATAATGATGAAGTGAATCAAAATTCATTTCAGTGGCGTCGCCGATTTATACTTTTAGCACAATGATGTTTTAGTACATTTTAGTACAGGAAGGATGGAGGTATAATCAGAACCAACATTATATAAGAGCCGCAATCATTAACAAGTTTCATGGTTAGCTTTATATAGTGTATCATATCAAATTCTTATTTCAAATATGGATATTTTTCGAACCATTCGTTAAATATCGGTCTACTCTAAACGAAAAAATAAATTCCGCAATGTAAGCCATACAGAATTGAAGGAAACTACAAAGCGCAATCTTTTACATATGTATAGGCTCAAATGAGAAAAACAGTAAGTAATCAACAAATTTAATAAAACAAATAATGCACTGGAATTTATCCACACATATTCGCTTGTTGCTACTTGAGCATTAGTGGCTTTTCCTATGGGCTGAGTGAACACGGTACTTATTATTAAAAATTTGTAACGAGTCAAAACTAACAAAGATTGCATTGGTTACACTAACAATGTTAATTTTCCTTTCGCACCACTACTTATTAAATTATTAACTAGAGCACACATTCAATGTACACATACTTTAATACATCTATTTGTTATAGTTTAGGTTCTTTGTTATTTATTGCTTTAACATGGCTTTATGTTATACTCGTAATGTAAGTGCTAATGCCTTTTAAATTCAAATTTGATTTAGATTTATAAAATTTAAAAGCGTTTTCTTTAAAGTACATGGATTCATATTCATAATTTCTTACAAAATTCTTATCTTTGGCCAACGTGATAGAATATGTGTCAAAATAGCGAATTTTTTGTTTTGTCTTTGCCTATTCACCCAATCCACCCTAGGACTTTTGAGTCCGGTTTTATTTTAGGTTTTTCCCTCTTTAAAGGGGGAAAAACGATGAATGAGACGGGACTCAAAAGTCCTAGTGAGGATTGGGTGATTTGCTGTGATTTTATTACATGCCTACGTTCTCCCATTATTACATGCATTTGCGCTATTGTCTCATAGTTTTTTCGGACTTTATTTATGCTTTCGCGAAAAATAAAATATCTTATTTCTGTTTAATTAACGATGCGAAATGAAAAATCTCCTTCCCTCTCTCTTGAAAATAAGAGATATTATTTGGAGATTTTTGATAAATTAAATAAAGGTTCGATTAGTAAGTAGTGATCGGCTCTTATTTCATGTCGGTTCTGATATTACACTTACAGAGAGAATTAGTGAATTTAGAGAATTTAGTGAATTTAGAATTTTACCAAAGCAACTGCAAAAATGTTTTGATTTTTGTGTAGACAATATCAATCAATGATATACAATTTTAAGAATACTATGCACCACATATGTTTTGATATAACGTTATTACAAATCGAAAATTGAAACAATTTACATATATAATTGTGTTTGATGATCATTTTAAAAGTAAATATTAAAAAATGGAAAAATCGGTTCCTAGTGGTAAGTATCTGAACTAAATTTGCAAAATATGTTTTTTCGTTTGATTTTAACGTATTTATTAGTTTGAGAGTTAGAAATGCCATCAAGTATAGCTACATATAGACTTAATATTCTAATTTTACACCACAGACAGATCATCAAAAAGGTTTAGCGAATCAAAATTTAGTATTATTTTCCAGATAAGATGTTTGTATTAATTTTATTTTTTAAAATGTTTTATACAATTTACAAATTTGAAGTACATCGGTATATATAAAATTTACACTTGTAGCTTCATCTCAAAAGATGTCGACAAATTCTTCACGAACTTATCAACACCGAAAACCCAAAATTCCAAATTCATTTGGACGAGAAAAATTCAATCCGAGCCAGATATCGAATCAGAAGACGAGGCATGGCGATGTTTCTTCTTTTTATCTTTTCGGGGACGTTTTTCAGTTTCACTCGATTTGCTTGATGAACTATCAGTTACTTCAACGATTTGTTTCTCTTTGCGTGATTTACGTTTTTTTTCTCGTGGCGACATATTTTCATAACTACTCATTCTGGCAGAATGCCGAGGTTTGCTATTTTCTGAATTGCGTTTATATTTCCGATTCTCATCACGATGCTCATTACGTTTAGCTTGTTTGAAAGTATTATCCGAATTTGATCGACCACCAATTTTATTGGGGTTCCGGCGTTTATTCCGATGTTCCCTTTCGGACGGCGTGCTTGATTGTGAGCTGGCCGTTGAGTAACCTGTATCTTTCTTACCCGATGAAGTGTTTCGGTTAGGTTTTTTCTTTACATTTCGCTCGCACTCAGCATTACTATCGCTTCCATCATCATAATTACGAGAAGTCTTTGGCTTTTTCCGCTTTTTTTTATGATTGTGCTTATCGCTCGAAATAATATAAATTTCATTAAGTTCGTCGACTTCATTAATGCGTTGCAGCTTACCGTGATGATGATGACGATGCCCTGACTTACCCTTACTTTTATTGAGCTTCCGGTTTTCTGAGTGCACAACATATAAACGATAAAGCTGTAGCAAAATAACTAACGTATTTTTACACGTGAAAAACACGTTCATGTAGCTAATAATGCGGTAATGAATAATTATTAAGAGCCGAAATGCTAGAAATGGAGCATCTTGCAAAAGAATGTTAAGTGCAATTCCCCAAACGTCTATGCTACAGCAACAATTATTACAGCAACTATTTGTTCTGAAAATTATACGACATAATATTAGCGTTATCAATCATCAATAAAATATTTTAAATGCAAAAATTTAAATGCTTACTCCGATTCAAAATTATCATTTCCACCACCTCTCGGTTTTCTTGACCGTGTCGCTGACAGCACAATCGTAAATTGTAACAAACTCCATGACCAAATACCTAATGTTAATAATACCAACAATGGTTCATTTGCTATTGTACTATCTTTAAAAGAATCAAAAAATTCTATAATATCAGCGGCCGTTCCTATATATACCAGCAGCAATTGGCTTAATTGATCTCTGGTCAAATCACCTTTTGGCAGCATCCAACGCCCAATTATCAAAACAAGCATTAAAAATTGCTCAATCAGAGTTACCCATGTCTCAGCGTCGACTTTTATGTCGGGCAGCTTGAATTGAACGCCTAGTAATTTATCTAAATCTTTTAAATCGGCACCCACATGCGACAAGTTAATAGTCTCTTGCACTTCTTGGATCTTCATCCGACGTCCAACTTTATCTAATTCTAAAAGCCATATGGCGGGAACTACACTGCCGAGGTATAGGAATACTGATGGACAGAACCTAAAATGAAATAAATTTTATTTAAGATCAAATGTGTTTAGTTTGTTCAAGGTAAAGCGTAAAAATTAAAACGAAAGATGCCCAGCAAAATATGTGGCAACATGCAATTTATCAGAAGTTGATATTAACCTGCGTTTCTATTGTTAATTCACAATTTACAAATGTATGAAAGGGAAAAAAAATATTTGTTGAATTGAAGACTGGCCATATGTTCTTCTCAAATGACACTTTGGGTTGAGATCAATTGAGCTTAACGGCCAAATGTATTTGTCCCAAAAACGGGTAAGCAACTCTGTGCAGCACGGGTGTACAATCGTGGTTTGTGTCGCTGGTGCCAGTTTCGAGTTTTGTTGAAGTGAGAACCCATCGGCGCGGAAGTGCTGTGATGCTCACGATTCCAGTACTTCCTGAAGAACTTGCTCCTGATATATCAGGCCACGATGATCAAGGAAACTGGCTATGAGCGATAATCAGATGCTGTTATCTCTTGATATTTCTACAGCCATTGGTCGCGATTTTGACGTTGGTAACCGAATGAATCATTCGGCTAGATTTCTCAAGCCATTATGCCTTCATCTCGTCGTTGAGTAGCAGCGGTCAAGTTTGTAACTACAAAGTCCAAGCTTCCTCTTTACAATGTTGCAGACGCTGAACTAGCTTGGTCCGAGCTATTTCGCATCGATTGTTCTCGATTTTGAGGACGGTTCGAAATCCCACCTGTTTCTCTAAAAAGTTTAACGATGTCACAGTCTGTTAGTCCTTTGGAACCAGCCCTTCTTACAATGTCGACCGGTTTTATTCTATCCTTATGTCCAAACATTAGCACTTATTTCTTAATACTTTCAATTCTATCAACGTGAGATTGGTAGAAAGGGGACCATACAGGGACTGCATATTCCAGCTGAGATCTGATATAGGCTGAAGTGTAACATGAACAAGGTGCGCTGATCGGTTATCTCTTTGGCTTATTTCCTGTAAAACCAAACATAGAATTCGCCTTGTGATGAATCTTTGATTTTTATGCCTCTGATGTTATAATCACCAATTTCTGGTGTTTTTGTCTGGTGGAAGGACATAATTTTACATTTTTCGATATTGAAATGTAATTTTTTGACCTCACACCACTCGTTCATTCTATCTTTTCCGTCTTGTAGTAATTTGGCGTCTTGTAAGTTTGCAATACTTCTAAAGATTTTTAAATCATCCGCAAATAGAAGTACGTATGTGCGTTAAAAATGACATTAGATATTCCCACAAAGACCACCAGTTCAATATATTGTAATACCCGAAAGGTGTGAGTAAAACCAATTAACAAAATCCGTAGAAGAGACAAAGAAGTTCGGACTGGCAAATGCCTTGCTATGACTGATGGAGTCAAAGGCTTTACTAAAGTCCGTATAAACTGTGTTCACTTGTTGAAGTTGTTCAATGATCTTAAGAACACTACTTGTATGTAAGTGGACCAAAAAACAATTTGACTCCACCCTTATTGAATGTAAAAAAGTTCAGTACACAATCTTTTCTCATTGTTTTCTATTTTTTTCAACACAAATCCAGGATAAATAAATCAGTCGACATTGTTCCATACAAAATAGAAGTTATGTCATATATTTACTTTATAATATATGTCACTGACTTATCTAAAGGTTTAGTGGTCATAGCACGCAGGTGAAATAGTCCAAACAACGTACAACTTAAGATCGTAAGAGTTCATTGATTGGGGCTTGATTTCATCAGATTGGAAATTGGAATTTATTGTTTTTTGTTTTAAACATTGCCTAAGAACTGTGATTAGAATTTATGAATACACGTACATATATTTTCTGGGTATTTTGGTTTACGACATTAGAGCCAAATATGAATAACTGGCAGAAATATACCATGAATTTATTTAGTTGAAATTTAGGCCAAAAAATCGGCATTCAGGCACTTAGCATGAGAGTAGTTAGATTGCTGATTCTGGGTTCATTAACTTTCAATAAAGGTAAAGGAAGTTATTGAAAATGGTAATCAAGGCAATCATGGCTTACTTCCTGTACCAGCCCTAAGGCGAAATGATTTTCAATCAACCGAACCGAGAAATATGGAAGTATGCCCTAAAGTTGAGGAAAGACCTACTTTGATCTCGATTAATTATAAGCTATCACCGTTTAAAAGATTTTGTTTAGCCGGAATAGTGGTCACAATCATATAACTCGAATTAACGTATAGAAAAAATGCACTGATGATTACTTAGTTATAGTCATACCGTAATATTTAATTGCAAGTTGATCCAGTAAATCGTTCAGTCCATAATCATGTATTGTTTAGAGGTTTGAAGCGAAATTTTCGCAATTTTGATCTAGAATGAAAGCCTTCCGGAGCTGTCTTACAATTTTCATAATCAAATAAATTAGCACTACAAATTCTAAGTTATGACTACATGGAGCACAGAAGACAAACTGGCTGCAAAATATCTATATTAAACATTGTTTAAGATAAACCGATCGTCACTAAAGTGTGAAAAAAGAGCAAGACCTTACGTGGACAGACATATTTTTTACGGGATCCTACAAGTTTCCTATAAATCCCAACGTTCAATAGCGTTATACGTACATAGGTCACGGTTCTTAACTCCAATATTTTTTTACTTGTGCACTAGATAAATATTTCACCAGTCACTTCCGAATTGCATTAGAAAAATATTATCACACTATTGATTTGTATCTTTATATAATCAAATATATCAACAAATCGCAACGAAACCGTAAATAGTTAAAAGCTCATCGTGTAAAGCTGTCTGATATCCAATTATTTGGTTTTCCATGATTTTGTTGTATATAGAACAATTTCCTGTTTCCGTTTCGCGTTTTTTTAAGTTATTTATTTATTTTATTGTATTTTGACTATGTTTGATATACATATTCATATATACATATTTATTTATGTGCATGACATAATTCATAAATTTTAGTTGTATGTATAAAACCACAGGATCATCATTAATTACATATAATTAATTATTATACATATGTAATATGATTTGGTTATATGTCTATCAATATATGTAAATATTTATTAATTAGAAGAAATTACCATCGCCATTCTTGATTCTTTTTTATGGCCAACGTGAATACCCCCTCGAAAAACAATAATCCAATTGGTGCACATAAATACCAATAAATGATATCTTTTTTATATTGAGTTACTTGCCAAATTGCAATAAAACCATGAGTACCGAAAATTATCCGCGTTATAACCGCTTTTATCGTAGCCAGTAATTTGGCCATTAACTTCGCTAAGACAGTATTAGTCTTTTAGTATTAACTTTTATAATCACATAAAAAATAGTAAAAGTTTTTTCGCGGTAGTCTAATATGTTTTACGTTTAATAAAAGGAAAACTACTAAACATAAAAACGATAAAAAATTATGATTTTGAATGAAAGAAAAACTGAAAAACTATTTTTAAGAGCGTTTCTTTATAATGTTGCTATTTAAATTTGGTCACCTTTGAATTTAACGAGGTGAAACAAAATAAATGGATTCATGCGCAGATTGCGAATTTTAAGAAATTAGCTGGTAGCGACGTGCGATGGTTTCAAAAATATTTAATTACCAGTATCACACTTTGATATTTCAGCTCGTCCTTAAGTTAGTCTCCGATTAGATACAGAAAATCATCATCATGGTCATTCCTGTTTGGTGTAATAACTATACATACAAATCGACTATTATCCCAAGTTCATTGTTAAATGTTAAGGAAAATTCGCTTTTGTTGTCAGGAATTGGGCCGTGATGGGTAGTTTGTGTTTCTATTTGTATATATCAACTTGCTATGAAGCATACAAGAATAAAATGAATACAATACAATGCAGGCCATTTAATTGTAAACGTTCCACTTCCACAATAGCTAATTTGCTTTAAAAGAAATAAACTTTAACAAAAATATACAAAATTCGGGCAATCGCATTCCATGGGCCAAACAACACGTGATGTGCTTTATTTATGTGCAACCCCTGTCTCCTTTGTCACACAGTGAGCTTTTTTGAGGTAGTATCTACAGATATGCTATTAGCTAAGGGAGAATCTTAATATCGAAAAAGCAATAATACCATTCCTATGTGGGAACAGTAGAAGATTTAGCAGATATACGAAACCATTTCGCAAAGCAAATGCAAATGTGATAAAATTTTACATCAAGAGAATTCTCAACTACAGAAGGTTTGAAGTTAAACTGCTAGAGAGAATCGGTTGCGATCAACGCTTGATGGAAAATTTTCCTCTGTTTCTTTACTCTTTATAACATCATGGATCTTATGGATTATAATGTAGAAAACAGAAACATCAACAAATGTCCTTATTTAGACAAAAGTACTATACTATAGGTTTAAAGAACTTCAAGACTAAAAAATGTTTTCTGAAACATTAAAGAGCACAAACTTGACTTTTTTATTTTTGATTACTGTGTCTCCCTAGTTTAAACGAGAATTTTCCCTAGAAGTGGAAGTCAATTATGAGGCTACAGCTGCACATATCTGAAAAGTTTCGGATACGGTGAGCCCCAATATACTGAATAATAAGAATCACTAACGTTAAATGTTCAAGAACTGTAATTTCTCTTTATTTTGTTAGATTATTATTCAAAATTTTAATTTGCGGCATTGATTTATTAGAAATTTCCAAATTGCGGTTTTTTATTCAATTCATATTTCTTGATAAATAAATGGCATAGATTAAACACATCCGGAGGATATTTCTTTTAGAATTAAAGTCCAATTATGAACACAGAATAAAAATCATAAAATTTAAATTCTGGCGTGGACCATGATAGGCAACCTAGAAGGAATTTCTTAAATAATATTAAAGATGCTTCCGTTCTCTATCAGATTGGTTGTTTTCAGTAATATTGCAAAACGCACGTAAAAACCTAATAATTCTGACTGAAAGGTCTGACGATAAACTTTTCCTAACCATTATTGTTTTGTTAATTAAAAACTTCATAATTCCCACCGTTCATTTCCAGACTTTTGAAAAGTTGGCTTCGCATAAAAAGCACATTACCCTGAATAAGATGGCCCATCTAGTTTGAAAGGGGTAGATAAACAAATACAAATGCATTGTATTCGTTTATCTAGTTCTCCGAAATAGATGGGGCATCTTATTCAGTGAAATGTGTTTTTTATTCGAAAAGGAAAAGAAAAGTTAGGATTAGAAAAAGTTTATCGTTGGGCCTTTGTCAGGAATATTAGATTTTTTGACTCATAGGCAAGGTTTCACAGGAAGAACAAAATAATTATGTTCATTATGATACTCGTGTCACGTGTGTAATGAAAAACAACTCGCGCCAGTAGCAAAGATTGCAGTTTAAGATATTTCCGCAGTAAATGAAATAAAACTAAATTATTATAAATTTTCTAAAATTAGTTATGTAATTTATTTATGTAAATATTTTATACAAGAAAAATAAATAATTATTTATGTCATTTTCTTCCTCTTGATTAATGTTGGTTTTTCAAACACTTGTTTCATACCACCACTCTTTTCGTTGTGGAATTTTACATTATTCGCCGTATCGCTGTACCATGGAGAATCGAATTGTGTTGTGTCTTGATCAACTAAATGTGTATATTTTGTACGACCGCACCGACCAAAATTTTTTACTTGCATTACCTTTGGCAATATCGTTTTGTCGAAATGATCTTCGAGAGTTGCTTGTGAAAAATCACGTTTAAATATGTCCTCATCCTCATCCAAATAGAAAGCGCCACGATGAAAATATTTTTGTAAAAATTTGTATTTACCCTTGACAGCTTTATTCGTAACCATTTTCGGATTGAGACGAAGTTCCTGTCTACGTTCTTCTTCTGACATGTTCCGTAATCTTTCGATTTCCATACGCTCCTTCTCAAGTGATTCTTTCTCTTCTCGGTCACGTTTTACACGCTTTAGTTCACGTAATTTCCATGCTTCATACTCAACTTCGTCATTATCATCGTCCGTACATACATCGTTAATATTTGGCTCGGCAGTATCAGTTTTCACCTTTTCGAGATCCTGCTTAACGCTATCCTCAACCAAACGCAATGTTTGCCGTCGTCGCTCTTTGGCTAACTTTTTAGCTTCATGCTCGATTTGCTTTTGTTTGACTGCTTCCTTTTCCTTTTCAATGATTGTAGTACGATCACGTTTTCTAACAAACAATGGTTTCAATCTTGGCTCGTTTTCTTCTTCAGATTCGGTTTCCTCTTCATATTCGGAACTTTCGGAGTCTGAAGATTCAGATAATCCTTCCTCTTCTTTGGCCAAAATATCTTCTTCCTTCTGTTGTTGTAACATTTTTTGCCGCAATGACTGGCGTCGTTTCTCTATTTCAGTATCGCTCAAATCACCGTCAGATTCAGAATCGGATGCCAATGTAATACGTTTTGACTGCTTAGCAAAACTGTCACTGTTTTCTAGTTTCCGTTCATCATTTTGCTCTTCGTACACATCCTCTTCGGATGATGAGGAACTTAAAATTTCTGGTTCTTGGATTCTACGGCGTCGATGAAGCCGTTCACGATATTCATCATCATCATCATCGGCATGACGTCGAGAATTTAATCGACGAAGCCGTGGATCATCGTATTCTTCTTCGTTTGCTTGATTGCTATTGCCTGGGCCATATTGCTCGTACTCACGGGCTAATAACTCATCCTCACGATATTTTGACTGTTTACGGTTATCTATAAAATCATCCTCTTCACTTTCCTCCTCGGAACTGCGATCTTGAGCATATTCTGGTCGCTTTCCCGAGATGTATCTCTGTACCTTCACCTTCTTCATAGAGATTTCACCTAGAACATAAGAATGCTGTAGCGAATATCCGAATAAATTTTTCATATTCATGTTTACCTTTTTCATTTCGTACAGGCACCGCACCCGCTGTACTCTGAATTCCAAACGTGGCCGGTTGCACGTTCATCATTTTGTTATTATTAATTTCCTCGAATTACCAAATGAAACTCAGGAAATGTAAAATTGTAAATAAAATAATAACTTTACACTACTGAAACACTGAAACTGACATTTTGTCCATGGCATTAATTAGCTACTTGTCAAAAAAAAAATTTTTTCCTTGGATTGGTGCGATTGGCTTATCGATAACTATCGACGGAACTTATTCATGAAAAATATAATTAATTAAAATGAATTTTGAAATATATTACAACAAAAAACCATAGTAAGTTATTTAATTTGTAGTATGATAATTTAGTTCTTTGATAATTTTTTAGATGACATCTCCCATTTACAATAATAATACAGTATATAGTTATCGAGACAAAAAATTGCAATACACGGCTATCTTCACACCGAAAACATGTCAATTGTATTTTACGATGTGTCAAAAGTCAAACAATTTTATGTTTGGTCTTAAAAATAACTAGTTTTTTTTATAAAAAATAATGATTTAATTTCAAATTATGGTTTCAACACGTAGTATAAAATATAAATTTAATGAAAATGAAAAAGTTTTGTGTTATGAACCGGATCCAACAAAGGCAAAAGTACTTTATGATTCAAAGGTAAAATTGTTTGGTCTTTTGGTAGTGCTAATAATGTTAATGTGTGTTTACGTATTAAATCCCAGGTTTTGGAAGTAGTCGAGAGTAAAGACAAACGTGGCAAGAAACTTGTGGAATATTTAATACATTTTCAAGGGTGGAATTCATCCTGGGATCGCCGAGTATGTGAAGATTTTGTACTGAAGGATACGGAAGAAAACCGGCAGCTGCAGAAAGATTTAGCTAAGAAATCGCAGCTTCAATTGTACGTAATAATGTTTTGATGTTACTTGTTTTGATTCATAGAACTGTTTGTATTTTAAGGGGGGCATATCTTTATCGAAAAGATCGAAAAAAACGAAAAAGAAATTTTAGTGGTACGCATGAATCAAAAATTAGAGTTAGATGTTCGTCCGAAGATGGCAGCAGCTGTAGTCGTGAGGAACACGATTATTCAGCACACGATGGTAATGCAGAATACTAATGTATAGTTTTATCACGGGTCAATTTTATATTTTAAATTTTAGAATCCGAATCGTACAGCAGCTCCGTAGAATCGTCAATGGAGGATGAGCGGGTTGTGTTCCGTTTGGGACAAAAACTAAAAGGGTATCTAGAGAGTGATTACGGTTGGATTAATATGAACAGTAAGTTGGTCGATTTGCCGGCAAAAATTCCTGTTGTGACAATACTCGAGAATTTTGTGAAACACTACTCTATCCGTGCGGTTTGCTGTCCGAAAGACGATTGTCAACAAACGATCCAATCTAAGCGTCGGAGGCGTAATAGTCAGTTTGTTAATTCCAAAAATCAGACGCAAAAGTTAAGTTGCATTGAAGAATTAACGAATGACATTGAACTGTGTAAAGAGGTGGCAGACGGCCTTCGAATCTATTTTGATTATACGTTATACGACTACCTTTTGTATAGCAAAGAAAAAGAACAAGCCGATTATGTGTTATCCAAAAGTAATCTGAACAACTTTACCTACCTTCCTTCCGAGTGTCTCTCGTTTGATATTCTCTCGAATTTAAAACCCGATAATACATCGCCTCAAACGCAGCATGGGTCGGAAACAGCTGAATCGGTTGCTAGCCATACGGTGGCTGAAGTTGAATCTACTGAACGAACTACAACGGCCACTAATCGCCGCCGATTAAGAAGTTACAATAACAAAACCGATGATGGTGATTATTGTGATTCTGGAATGAAACAAGACAATTGTATATCGAGCGTTGCCAGCACAAGTTCGGATAGCTCAACTCTCCAACCAAATGCATCAAGTTTAAAAGTACTACGAAAAATATTACCTCTAAATATCGGGATTCCCATCAAAGGGCGAGAAATTTTACAGAAAACTCTTACATGGGAAATATTACCAGCCAATGCACCTGCCGAGCCAAGTATGATATATGGTGCACCACATCTTGCCCGTTTATTAATAAAACTACCAGATTTTTTAAATGCGTCTACCGCCTCCGACGAGAAAATGAAATATTTACTTAAATATTTGGATTATTTCATCGAATTTTTGGAGAATCATAGCGAGTGGTTTGACGAAAGTCACTATAAAGATCGAGCCTTAGCTTTAGCTTCGTTCAATAGTGATGTCAAAGAAATTGGGTCTGAAACGGCGAATGAGTTTAATAATAATAATTTAAATCAGGTAGAAGTAAAACTCGAACCAGCTGAGATTAAGCAAGAAGTCGAAGATGATGTAAAAATTGATTAAATACCTGATAAGGTACATTGTAAGTTTGGAGTCGAGGAATAAAAATGAATTTAAATGAAATAATTTTTTCTATTGTGTCTTTTTGAGCACTACACCGTCTTAACCTATATTATAAACGACGTATGAGACTGTAAAGGTATATTTGGAACTACTCAGAGCTTTGTTGCATTATCAATTATACGTATCATACCAACTCGATCAAAATTTATTAAAAAATTGTTCAATTTCATTATATCATTTTCTTTTATTATCGATTTTATCATAAAAACCCAATACATATTTTTGATGGCCCATTGAACCGGACCTTTAGATTTTTAGAATGGATGGTTTCCATTTCGCCTTGTCTGTAATATCCTTTCTCTATAATTTAACATAAAAGTAATGATATTAGTATTGCCACATAAATACCAAATTTTATCAAAATCACTTGGTCATATATTGGAATCATAATTAGGAACGCAAAAACATGACGCTTTTAATCTTCAAATTGTTAATTCCTAAACTTGAAATATTTTATATTAATTGTATATTAGGATGGTCATCTAGGTCACAAATCGTAAGCGAGTTAAATTCGTAAGTATGTGGAACGCAAGTTGGACTTATTAGGGCTGAAATTAAATGAAATATTGTATACTATTGAAATTTCGAGAATCAAAACTCGAAACTTGAGAACTCAGGTACATATTGGGGTGTTCTAAAGCTATAGCTGGCTGCAAATTTAAGATATTATATCACCAAAACTCAGGTGAGACGAAATTTTACTTAAGAGAGCTAAGCTATATGGATCTGGGAATGTCGCCTTGGGTGTTTTCAAACTAGAATCCGATTTTTTTTAATGTGATTATTTAGAGCATTGGTGAATCCTTGAGTAGGTAGTTTAGTTTTTTTATAAAAACTTGTAAATCTGCCATTCAAATTATCATACCCTATCAATACTTGATAATTTTTAAACAAACGGATCCCAATAATATGTCTCAAAACTTATTTCAGGAATTAAATAAACAAATCCAAAGGCGTTTATATCGTCTTACTCACTTTAGCATCAAATATCCGGCTATCCAATGTAAAAATAAATTTTGAGAAAGGCAAAAACTAAGAAAGTTCCACTGAGCTGTATTGATAATTACGAGAAGTTAGTGGGGTGCTTGGCGGATGTCGTGATGGGGCTGGGATAAATTTAACGGATGAGGAAAGTGACAGTAAATGCGCGCCCATGATCTGGGAATTTCAGACAAAAACATTCCAGGCAAAAATCGTAAGCCGTCTCTGTCGAAAATTAGAAGGCACGCCCAGTCAAACTACTTTTTAACAAAAAAGTTTTTATATTTTCCCCCAATTTACTACTGAATTAAGTAAATAATACAAAGCGATGTCGAGTTTATTAATTAACGGGTAAGCACGTGTGGTAAAGAACTTATATTTTAAGTTGGATCAGTTATCAACAGTTTAATCTTTGATTATAAAAAACAATAAGACATTTAAGTCAAAATTCTTTTGTCCATGATTTCTTTTGTGTTTTTAAATGACAACATTTATTAAAAAGAAGTTCAGTCAAAGAACTACACAAGAATTTCCGTCAAATTGGTTGAAAAAATAAAATATTCTTACTACAGAGTTCAACCGAAATACTTAAAATTCGGTACGAAAAAATCGTTCAGTTCATAAAAGTTACAATTGTTTTAAAACGGCAATACATGAGTGAGAAACAGCGCGAACGGAATTTCGCTAGCAAACTAAGCAGTAGGTTTAGCAGTAGGAAGTAGTTTATTACGGAGGAAGGAGTGGTTTATTACGACTCAATGGAATACAATGAAAAATTGGCCTGAAAATAGTGCAAAACGTTGCGTTTTTAGTACGGGAAAGGGAAACACTTTAAAGCCCAGTGTAATTCCATTAATAAGCTGTCTGATCTTTATGGTACTACAGTAGCAGCATCAATTATTTTTTATTACGATTTTTTATTTGATCTAGAATTTCTTTTATGTTGCCGAGAAGATTGCGAATATAGGATTAATAATAACAACAATTAGGTAATTAAATGAATAATACTAACAATTCCTTTATTTCTGAGGAATGCTGCTTGTTGTGTAATTTCAGAATTAGGCTCAAATTCTAAATAATTTGGTCAGAGAATTTGCTACTTCTTAAAAATAAATTTTGTAGAACATGAAGCCGAGTTGCGATGTCTCTTTACAAGTATGTTCTAATTTAATTCTCCTCGAGTTATGATCGTTCTAACAGTTTTATGCTTTTTAAATATAATTGCTTACTCTACTAACTTCAAACAAGATTTCAATTAATAAATAGGTTCGAATGATATAATTTCTGAGTAATTTATTGTATGGCTGTTTGGAGCGCCTGAACCTTGATCGTTTGACATCAAATGCGAACTGGAAAATCGTGTCCTCTTCATTCTCTGTATAATTGATATCTTGAGTTTTTTCTGGTCTGGTGACAGTCACCTTTTAAGTCGGTGATCTTGTAATTCCACTGGCCGACTTTCTAGTAATGCTTAACTACTTTAGACAATGAGATGTCATATTGGTGTACATAGGTTGTCTATTCACGAAATTGAATATTTTCTACTTTTTACATATTTCCTGGAATGTTAACATAAAGTTCTTAAAAAAATTTAAGAAACAGTGCAAAGGTTTCTTAGCTTTAGATGAGGCGCTACTCTGAAGTAAAACTCCTTTAAATCATCGTCTTAGGAATTAACGTGTCCAGAGTTCCCACTTAGCATGATGTTAGCTAGTTCGAAATGATATGATCTTAGACAAAATATAACAATTCATACGGAATTGTTGTTAAGCTGCCGCCTTATTTCGTGACTAGTAAGTAGTCAAAACTCATCTTTTTTGAATTGTAGTTCCTTATTAAAAGAAATTTTAATCATCATTATTAGAGCCTTTCGTTTTTTGAGTGAAAGGTTTTTGACTGGTATTCCCGGAATGTGAAGGAACCGTAGGAGAGACGAAGAATCATTTGATTAGAAATAGGTAGTTTTAACAAGGTTGTCATCACAAGATTCATCAAAACATCTAGTCTAAGAACAGGCCGCGACCAGCACCTTCTTTAATTACACGTCGAGCCACTAGGCAGGAGATAGAGTGGCGTCATACCGAGACATATCGAGATTAGAGATTAGTGGTAAGACGAATCTGTTGAAGAGGCATTGGATAGATTTTCGATGAAATTTGTTTTGCTGTATGAATCAGGGAATTTATAAGTTCATGGCAGGCGCCAATCACAGTTTCTAGACGAATGAACGAAACATTTAATTTTTTCAAATTTTTTATTTTTATAATTCTTTTTTTTAATTTCTTTTATTTTTTTAGTATAGCATTAATTTGAAGATTTTAATGTTTAAATTATTGTTCTAGTAACTTTTTGTTAGTTTTGGTATAATTCTTATAATTTAATTTTTAATATTTTTGTCTAATAATAATAATCATAAAAAATAATAACAAACATTTCTGAGCATTATCATGTATATTTTTATTTTTATTGAATTATCTATTCTCTAATATTGATTTAATAATAGATGAAGAAAAACAAATAACAATAATTATTATTTTTATTTATTTTAAATCAAATGTTTTTGTTAGAATAAAATAAAATTAGTAAATTTTTTACAATAAAAAAATTAAGTTGTTTATAAATAATAATAATATTATAATTTAATTAAAAAAATAATAATAATAATAATTAAAATAGAGAGATTCAATTTCAATTTATTTATGTATGGTTAAATACTTTGATTTCTATTTTGTGTTTGTAATAATTATCAATAATTTAAAAATTGTGTAAAACGATTTTTTGTGTCTCGTACATCATAAAAACGAAAAACCCGTAAATTAATTTTGGAAAACAGAAAAATACGTAAGACTATTAAATTTAAGAATTGTAACAAGTAAATATATCCACAGCACCAAAAAAGAAAATAAGAATATATTATTAACAATTTTTTTTTTAAATATTTTATAATAAAACGTGTATAAATATAGTTTATATTTATTAATAAAAATTTTGTCATTTGATTGTATTTTTAAATATATAAAAATTAGATTTTTTATTTGTTTGTTAGGGCGGATTATTTTGCATTTTGAAACCAATTTTTGGTAAACAAAACAAAATACGTTCTTTTTATCTAAAATTATTGGAATGCAATTTTTGTGATTTAAAAAAAAATTAATTAGTAAAAATTAGACTAATCAAATTTAGAAAATGTAGATTACTTAAATATATAACAGCAAAAATTTATAATTTTTAATATAAAAAATAATTTCATCTACAAATTCTATATAACAATAATTTTTCTTTTTAATTTGTGGCATTTAATAAGTACGATTAACAGTAATTAATAATTTTAAGTACACAATTTATGTAATTACAATCTGTTCTACTATTTTCCACGGGTGCCTCCTCCATTGATTTTTGTAGCACTTGCAGCAGTCGGTTTCATAAATCCACTTGTACGTGAACTTTGCTTTTCCATTATACCATTGCTGATTCCGTTTAATTTACTATTGCTGGCGGTTTTTAGTGCCGAGCCGGTCGACGATGAATGGGACGGTGACGACGATGCAGAATTACTTTTTTGTTGTATTTTTGTATTGCGATTATTTAAATTTTCTTTAAAGCTTGTACTACTTAATACGGATATAGAATGTGGCGGTTTTCTATGTGTCGCTACTGGCCCGATTGATGAGCCAGACGATGAACTGCGACTGGCTGGTACGCGATTTGAGGACGAAGTCGATACTTTTTGCAATGGACGTTTTATTATCATGTTGAATTTGGATGGCATTTTTTTAATTGTACTCGTTGATACGCCACTGTTCAATGAGGAACGCGAACTTTTGAGACTCGAGCGTGAATTCGAACGCTCTACTGGATTATTCATAGCTGCGTTATTATTTAGCACGCGACGCGTTAGTGATGATGCAGAATCCGTTTTACGTAAAGATGGTGATGATGTTAGGGACGATGTTGATCGACGAGTAATCACCGGAGATGATGTTGCGCTTAAGGTGCTCGAATGTGTTGGTATTGGTTGACCACGAATAGATCGATTTTTAATTAAATCTTGATTTTTGATCAACATATTTCGTAAAGACGTTCGTTGTGGCGTAGCTGATAATTTTTTGGTAACTGATGGTGAACCACTTCGGACTGCACTTTTTCCTGCTCGTAAAAAAATAATGGTAACAAATTGAAAACAAAAAATACACAAAATTCCTACCTTGACTTTCAGATGCAGTATTTCGACTAGTTTTACTCCTTTTACTATCCACACCACCGGTCGCGCCTTTAAGATTAATTTCATTACGATTATTTACAATATTATCGTTACACGAAGATGTTGTACTATCTTTACCATGAGACGGAGTGTCCGACACTAAACTTTGAGTCTCTTCAAAACCTTCATCGTTCATAATCTCATTATGATGATTTTGTTTAATAAGTGTTCGCGAATTATCCGATAGCTTATTATCGATCGTTTTTGAGTATAATTCATTGAATGCCTGCATTTCCGTCGGCGAGTTTAAACTTTTAATCGCAATTTCAACATCGCTTTGATTAATAAGCGATAAATGTCGATTTTTATTCGATATCTTCGATTTACTCGAATCATTTTTAGCGAATAGTATATCGTCCAAATCCTCATCATGTGACCGATCTAAGTTTTTTAGCTTTTCCTTCCAACGACGCAAACGAGATTCTTTTTCATCAACTTCGTGATTCAAATTAGGTGGTTGCGGTTGAACAGTCGTATTGGTTTGTTGTAATATTGGCTGAGATTTAACTATTGCTTGATTTTCTATTAATTTATTATCGTTAAGGCTAATTTTATCACTATTATTACTACTATTTAATTTATCAGTTTCGGTACCACTACTATAGTCAGCTGGCCGTTTATATCGCCGAGTTCTGCGGGCCATTGCATTACGATTAAATTGTCCATCACCTAAATTTTCAGAGTCGTTTTCATCGTTTACATTGCCGCTCGATTTGAAAGGCGTCTTTCCTACCGTACTGTCCTCATCGTCGGATAGCGAGTTTGGCTGATGCTGCACCGCAAGCGGAGAATGCGGCAGATGCTGATTAATAAATTTACGACAAGGTCCGTTGTTGAGAGCGCGACGAGTTACTGGTGGTGTTTCTATATTATCCGAGTCGATGTCGATTTTATCACGGCTACGATTTGATCGCCGCGGCACCATTGGACTATTAATTGCGGTTATTGATACACCATTGGGGGCCGACGTTGTAATTGTTGTCGTAGATGATGTTGGCGATAGTGCGGGTGAATTTGCTATGACGTCATCCGGAGTTTTAATGTAAATGGATTGTTTATTACTAAGATTATTATTACTAAATTCATCGGGACTTGATAATATTTTTGGTATCGTTTCAATAGGCTGAACATTATTATTACTATCGTTACCGTCAGATGGACGACGAATATAAATTTTTAGTTGATCCATTGCATCACGTTCACCCAATTGGTGTATGATCGATTTACGGCTATTTTCTTCGAGTATTGATTGCAGTGACGATGAAGGCGTCAATGAATTTATTCCACTACTGTCTCGCGATCGTTGGCGCCTCAAACTACCGTGACGAGTCCCATCAATTATTGGGTCCGGTTCCGGAATTTCTTCTGAACTATTTGATACATTTAGATTTGATTTACGCCACTGTGATTTGTCTTTCGAGGCGGTATAATGATTAACCGTGTGTGGTTTGGCATCTGGAATTAATTTAATATTATGTTCTTCATAAAATTCGTAATAAAACAAAATATTTTATTTTACCTTGAATCGCTTCTATTGTACCCGCCACATCAGCCTGATCGATGGTCGATGATGGTTTCCAATTTGTGACACTAATACGTCGTTGAAGTCGCCGCTCGTCGCTTAGATTCGGTGAGGTTACGGTCATTTTATCCTCCTCCGGTAACGGATCTAGTTTTCGTTCATTTTCCGAGTCGTTTTCGTACGACCGCCGATTAATATTCGATGAAAGCCGACGTCTCTCCGCTGCTTTGCGACGATATTCATCATTTTGTTTTTCATCGTGCTCGTTTGCTTGAAACCATGATTCGATTTTTTGCCGCCATTCTCGAGAAACTCTGTAACAAAAAACAAAAAAAATTTAACAAAATTTTATTATGCCGAAAATATAAAAATTTCATACTTTGGTTTATTCTCCTCAGGTGTACCGGCGATATTTGATGTCGGTGATGGTGATGAAGGTAATGGTTTTGATTCTGCTAGAGGCGATGGGGAGCTCGGCCTTTCACGATCTTGGCCAAAATCAACATTTAATAAATCAGGCCGCTTTTTGGAGGGCGCTCCATTCCTTGCCCTTCGTGCCCACGATCGATCTAAACTACCGTACGACAGTTGAATGCCACGTCGTTCACGACTAACATTATCATGTCCCGATGATCGTAGGAAATCCATTAGAGTACCTTCATCCTCTTCGGATAAAACACGACTACGCCGCCTTCGCAAACTGCCATTCGGTGTAATATCAGGCGACGGTCCATCTCCATCTTTCCTATTGTAGTCTCCACTTCCGAGCCCCGTTTTACGACGACCCATTGCGGGACTGTACCTAAGATCATAGTTTGATGGATCCAGTACAAAACTGTTTTCTGAATCGGATACTGGCGTATTATTATTCAAACGACGTTTTATAGTTAACTGCTCTTCACGCAACCTCTGTCGTTGCCGTTTTTGTTCTTCTTGGACTCGACGTTTTTCGTTATCGGCGACTGCTTGCTTAAATTTCTCACAAAATTTGTACAACGTTTCAAAACATTCTTGCAATTTAAACGAAGCTGGATCTTCACAGAAGAATTCGGCTAGTTTTATTCGTCTCTGTTCAATTTGTTCCATACCTACTTGTAACATTTTAGCACCGCTCTCCGCCTTACCAAGGAAATCCAACATTTGTTCCTTTAGTTCAATATCTGTGGTGGGGTGATTGATTTGCTTCCGCAGGTCTCGTATTCGTGTATCCAGTGTCGTGATTTCATTTGTGAGTTGCTCAAATTTCATTTTCGAAGCATGTTCTAGTGTTGGTAACTGTTCGGGGAATGTTAATAACTCCTTATTCTTCTTTTCGGCCTGAAGTGCTACGTAATGAATGATTGTCATACCCGGTTTATTTGCACGGAAATCTTTTAAATTTTCTAAAGATGATAATTTAAATCCAGCCGCATCTCCAGCATAACCTCCAGAATTTAAAAAATTTCCCGCCAACACAATCATGTACAACACTTCCTGTAACTGTTTACATGTCATAATGCCCTCGATTGCGTACACAATCGAATTTTGTGCCGGTTCCAAATAATTCATATTGGCAGCGAACTCTTCTTTTAACAGCATGCTCTCGATACGCAACTTATATTTGGGTATTTGAATTAATTGGATCAAGAAATTTTCTACGGTTGCAAGCCGATTTAAGTCACCGTCGTATTGTTTTAGCATATCCAGTTCGTAAGTTTCGGGTAGAATTCGTAATAAATCGCGTAGCTTCTCAGCCCCGATTTCTTCGTGCTCGCCATTTTTAATCAATTGTATTACGTCGTCGTTTGGCATACGAAATTGTTTGAGTATAATGCTGATGTTTAGGCTGCGCCGGTCGTCTGTTAAAAGTTTTATTTCTAAATTTTCTTTTTTCGTTTTACGTTCCCCGTCCGTGCTATCTCCGCGCGATGATAATTTAGGAGATCCCTGCTGCGTGGGTTGCCAGCAAAATAGTTCTTCGATTTCTTCCCAATCAAGATCGCCTTTTTTGGAGTGCTGATGGTTATTCGCCAGAATCGACCAAATATTATTTTTAGACATAACTTTTGTTGGCGGAATTTTATTCCAATTGAGCGTTTTCATCTTGGACTTTGGTGTGGGTGTTTCCTGTTGTGGCAATTTTACAGTGACTTTAGGCGTTTGGGCGAGTGACGTACTCCTTGCTGGTGTAATTGGTGGTGGAGGTGGTGGTGCGCCTGGAATAAGGGGACCAGGAGGTGGCGGTGCGCCCGGTATAAGTGGCGGGGGAGGCGGCGGTGGCGGAGGTAATATAGATTTTGATGTTGGTGGTGGCGGCGGTTGTGGTGTTTGCGATGCATTAGATGTTGGCGGAATAATATTGCCTGCACATAATGATGGTTTCCGTTGCGTTGGACTCGTCACATCAAAACGACAGTGCGGACACACCATATTACTTACGCTTGGCCTCCGCAACAGTCGTATTGAATCCTCATTATTCTCTAGCAAGGTAGCGCGATGGACGAATTTTTCAGCGGTGTCCCACATTATATCACTAATCGGCTCTTTCGGATCAATACGCAATAAATGTTGTAAAATATTAAGAAATGGTAACTCTTGGGGAGTACCCGCCACTTGACGGAATATGGCATGGAATACATCAAGATGGGAATTTAAATTTATACCATCGGGTCCTTGTAAACTTTGTGCTTCGTCGCATTCTCGTTGCTCGTCAAACACGTCCAATTGTACACCTAATTCAGGATAGTTGGTTGTTTCACGTCTAAAAAAAGTAAACAAAAACAAATCGATTGTTAGGAAAAATACTGCAATTGCATAACCCAGTTGCACTCACGCAAAACAATTTAAAATTAAATTAAATAGTGTATCGCAATTATGGAATTTAATTTTGATATTTTTCTTCTTGCTTTAAGTATTTGAAAGAAAATTCACAGGTTTTTCACATTTGCCGACAGATAATAAATAATGTATTAGTGAGTTTTGTTTGATAGTACTACACCGATTTATAAAATAAAACAAAAATTTTCCACTATCACCACCACCAAATTTATAGTTCTATAGTTTTAGATATATTACGAGTATGGATTAGTTTTAAATTAGCTTTAAAACTTTTTCAATATATTTTTTCAATCGAGTGAAAAGGAATTTCGTATGAAAATGAATGAAAATAAATGGAATTTAATTTGCTGCTGTTATTCGACAAATAGGCGACAGGGAAAGACGTATGCACGTGCTGCGCACGCATTTCACTTCACTTTCAAAAAATTTATTAAGTTTTTGTTGTTTCCTTATATACGAGTACAAGAATAAAATATTAGTGTATTTTTATCATTCTTTGTAATGCCGGGAATTTTAATCAAATTTTTTCTTGGTGAGTGATTGGCATAGATAGGATCAATAATTTGAATCAACACTAGGCGAGATTTTATGAGGCTGCAGATTAAATAAAATAATCAGAGATCAGAAAAGAAATACCGGCCTTCAGCACACCCGCAGCTAAAGTCTTTCGATCGTGATGATTCACATGCATAATGCACTTTGATATGTACACAGAAATGATTAATCTTCATTCAAAGTCTTAAATGCGTGCGTTCGTTTTCTCATGACAGAAATTCCAATCTGCACTTATGTTAATTGCCGTTTTGTATATAAAAATTTGTATGAACTTAGAACAAATGTAATTAATATTAATAATTCTATCATGATTTTTATTATTTTTGAACTATTTAATGGTGAAAGTAGTTAGTTATCATGGAACATTCATCCTCTTAGGGTTATTTATAAATGTGTACATTAAAGTTATATGGATTTACATAAATAACACAAAAAGAATTAATTATGATTAATATTTAATTTAATTCATGTGCTCGTTCGTACATATCCAAATGAAAAATAAATCCATTTCAATGAGACATGAAAGTCGTCTCTCTAAGATGATCTAATCTTTTTTAAATCGCTAAGAAAAACATTTGGTCAAACTTTTGTCTATTTTTCAAAAGGTGTGACTAATTGGCTACAAGTAATTAATGTATATTAGCGGATAATTTGTTTTCGTAGTTTGATTTCCATTTAATTTCAATGACATGGTATATTTAAATAGTAATGTATTTTATGCGGCATGCATGATTAATGTATTCAGGAATGTGTTAAACATTTAGTCTAGATCTACTGGATATGTGCGTTATTGCAAAACTCCCTTAAATGACTCAGATGTAAGTTATCCAGTATTCTGTACCAAAGCATTATATTATTCTCCTATGCATAATTTGTCGTAAGAAAATTTTATCCAAAAATAAATTTTGTGCACATGTGTGATGCACTGCAATGCTATGCAATGCTTTTTCAATTCAGATCCATTTACTATACTGACCTCGTTCAAAATAAGAAACAATTTGGATATACACAAACAAAAAAAAAGAAAAATCAATTTTCCATTTTTGTTATGAATTATGTATATCCATGTGCACCACACAACAAAAACCAAACAAGATATAGGAAGAGTCAAATTTAGTTTCAATGTAAAGTGCAAAGGTCATGAATTTATGGAAAATTGTTTTAGATTGCGGCGCGAACTGCGAAGACTACAGAAAGTAGGAAGTATTATTCTGTAATGTGATACGCGATCAAATATTGGTCATTCTTATTATGGGTAGGTACACCTATACTTCATGTCGTATTATATGGGCTAAGCCTTAATCGATTCACAGTGGAAATACACTATGTGCAGTTGAATTTTCTTATTCTTTGTATTTACAAGTGCACGAATAAAGTAGGAGGGAATTTTAATTTTGTTGCTTAATGCTTTTTGTTGCTTAATGCGATACATGTACAATAAGGATTATCGACATTTATAATTTCTATGTATTGCGAGTACAAATTAATTCGGTCCGTTTTTCTAATTTTAAAAGTGCATTTATTTTAAAATAAAATGAGTGAACAGATTAATTAAAATATTGCCCATTCCTGCCTACGACTTTTTCGCACCTCTCAGGCAATTTTCGAATCCCATCTCGGGAAAACGTTTCGTCTTTTGAGGCGATCCAAGTTTGAAGCCAATTTTCAATTTCTTCGAAAGAAGTGAACCGGTGACCTGCCAAATCGTGTTGCATCCGTCGGAACAACCAGTAATCAGAAGGAGCAATGTCCGGAGAATACGACGGGTGCGGCAAAATATCCCACTTGAGCGTTTCCAAATATTTTTCAACGTGAGGCCGTTTTTCTCGTAACGCACGGCTCAAACGAATTAATTGTAATCTGTACCGCTCGCCCGTAATGAAATCGCCAGGTTGTTGCCGCTCGTAGTACACAACACCTCTTTGGTCCCACCACACACACAGCATAACCTTCGAACCATAAATGTTCGTCTTTGGTGTTGATGTTGAGGTCGATGGCAAGGATTGGCCTCGCAAAGCGTAACATGTTTTCCTCTTGGGGTTATCGTAGAAGATTCACTTCTCGTCACCAGTCACTATCCGATGTAAAAAAAACCCTTTCTTGTTTGCGTTTCACGGAGCTGCTCGCAAGAAAGAAATCGCCTCTCCACGTGTGGGCCAAGGCAGATGTCTAATCTGTCTGAAACAACGGAAATCAGCGGTTACTATAAAAAATTTATTATAGTCAGAGCCACCTTTTGAAAACGGACCGAATTAATTTGTATTCCCAATAATTTCAGCATATTTTTGTTTGCAATGCTTAAGAGCGTTCTTTATTAAATTTAATTTATTGTTCAACCTAACCTCAAAACTAATTTTCAATGTGTCTGTTTATAATTTTTTTCTTTATACCATTCGAACCTACCTAATACCAAACAATTCCTGGCTCTCTATCGCCAATTTTCTGAGCTAGTTTTCATAAACTTTTTTGAAAATTATTGGTAATCTGTTTTTGTTTAAATTTTTTCTATAATATAAAATTAAAATATTTAAAAACAAACAAAACTAGGCACGAGTATAGATTTAACTTTATCATTGCGAAAAAATTGAGTCTAGTTTTGTTGTATATTCTGATCGAGCTTGCACAAATTCTCTAAGCTTCAGAGCTAATATAATAAAATATTGAAAGAAGATTTCGGGAAAAGGAACAAATTAGGCACGAGTTTTCCATAATAACTACTGAATATCAAAAAACGCTAAAAGAAATTGTTCCCTCAAATGCTTATCGAACCTACACAACTTACCCTTACTTTAGTAAAGTACACTCTTAAGACACGATTTTCGGCAGCCATAATCGAAGGTCAATGAAACTACAACTATATTGATTATTTACATTTTAACCTCGAACTCTTATCATACACGATGAATTCTAGAAGATTATTTTATGTTAAGATGTCATTTCAGATTACTGTGGGTCCTCATTCCTCTATTTCATAGCAAGAATACCAACGGAATTTCGTACACGATAATAAATGTATGTTATAAGCGTTTTTTCTATTGAATGTTCATAAGTCCTTGAAACCGCGACTATAATTACTATTCAGTTTAACCGAAAACCACCATAACCATCCCATGAATAGAAATATGTACTAAGGCTATACAATCCTAAAGAATGCGCAATTCGCCGTGAGATGATAAGTCGATCAATAAATTCCGAGGCTAACTACTAAAAATACTTTTTTTTTGCATAATTCAACTTTATTCATCAACATAGCGTCCGCCATGGGTTGATACATTCATTCCAATGTTTCTGTAACATTTCCAATTTTTTGAGGTCTGCGAGTTTTTTAACAGGTGGTAGTCGCTGTGAGCCAGCTCCAGAAAATACGATGGACGAGGAAGCAATTCGAATTTCAATTAATTCAAATTTATCATCGTAGCAAACGACTTGTGACACGGTGCAATGTGACACGGTCTTTTGCATTTGGAGTTGTTTTATCGCGACTTCTTACTTCAAACGCACCAATAACGCCATGTGATATTCGCTGTTGGTGGTATTTCCTTTCTGAAGATAGCCAACGAAAAAATACCTTGCATCTCCCAAAACACGGAGGCCAAAACCTTACCGGCCGACTCTCATGACTATTACACTCTCATGCAATCATTTTTATTACGGTTAACCATCTCTAAACAGCGCTCTGAATCATCGATGCTGTTTTAGATCCAAAGTGAGTAAGCGCGGCACTTTCTCATGGCTTCTCATGAACAAATATTTAAGCAAAAATAGTCTAAAAATAGTCAACAAATCGTTTAAAGATTTGTACTTTTTAAAAATCACATGTGTTTTTCATTAAATGCGCCATCTACGTGTCTGCCTCGGGACTGATTGACAGACGGATTACATTCACGTTGTAAGCGGTTGCTCATAAAATTGTTTCTGTTCTTTTGGTTTGGATTCATATCTATCCGCGTTTATCAACCTTACTTTGTCTTGGGCGAAGGTTACACGATCTTTGTATCTGCCTGTGAGAGTTTTCTTGAGTTGACTTAAAATTACACAAAAGTTGTCACAATTCTTGTTATATTTCACCAAGTGCATGTTATGATATCTCATCATGATTTCTTATCTCAAAAACGAGTGCTTTCAAAGGAACTTCAATTTAAGCAAAATATTTTGGATCTTTGGTTATGATGATCACTATCATTTGATTCTCGGACAGGTAGCAAAGTTGCCGCTATCATCGTTACACTCTTAAGTTCGTTATCTTAGTTGATACGATACTTATGGATGTGGGTTTTCGGTAAATTTTATTATGGAATTTAGTTACTCGACGTGGTGGTGTTTCCAGTTGCATCGTATACACTATTCTATGGTAAATACGGTTGTTTTTCATTTATTCCTCTAGAAAACCGATAAACAGTTTCGCTAAACGAATTCACTATCGAAGTGCTAAAAGCTTTTTTTTTGTTTGCAAATTCGGCCTCTTTACTGAAAGTAACTCTCTTCCACAGAAGTTTTTGTCAGAAATTTCATTGAGATACTGTGAAATAGGGCCATGATATCGTACGATACCAAAATTTCGTCGTTCCAATTGTTTTGTTTCGGAACAGAAAACCAGTGAGCCCAAACGTATTTTGATGCATCCAATAATATCTAGTGTACTATAATTGTTCGAAACATTGGGCCTCATTTGGTTACCTGAGTGTCGATTTTGCACCAAAAATGACAGCACGAGGTGAGCAAACCGGAAAAACATAGTAGTTTTTATTTATATTGGTTTGCCTGAGCGCATGCGCTTCATCTTGTTTATATATATTTTTTATTTGATGTGTCAAATGCGGCTTCGTATTGTTTAAATATTTGAAAATGAAAAATCAAAATCATAGTAACCAATCGGTTCCACTGCTCAAAAGCAAGCGAATAGAAGAAGTGAGGTAGATGTCAGCATCATACATATTCAACCGGTTCAACCGGAACTATTTATTTTGATACTTGCCATCGTAAAAATGACATACAGAAGGCACAGACACGGTGGTTTGTGGATTTTTGGAGAGGAGGACAGTTTAAGTGTCATTTGTTCCTTCCATGTAATCCACCTCGAAAATTGGCATTAATGGTTGATCAAGCTTCTTCACACTATACGCCATTGGTTGGATTTGCGTTCTCTTCTTCCTAAGTGATATTTTTAATTCTTCAACCTTCTCCATTACAACAATTGAGTTTCCTTTATCTGCTTTCAGGTGGTAAACCTTGTTTTCCTTTAAGTTCTGAATGATTGTGTAATTTGCGATCTCTTCATTTTATACTTTAAATTGCCCCAAGCAGAAAAATAATGTGGCCGCAATGCTTTTATATAATAATACAATTTGATTCTGAGATTTTAAGATTTTTTTTGTACAGCCTATTTCACATTCGATTAAGTCGAGGAACAATCTGTCATCCGTTACATTTGACATGGTTCCTAGGTAGGCTTTAGCCGCTTCAGGCTAACAAATTATTTACGTGTAATAAAAGAAAAGTTACTTAATATGTAGTTTCTAAGATTTTGTAATTTTTTTTACTCTTGAGGCTTTGTAAAGCTTTGGTGTTATCAATATCATACGTTAGAAAATTTCAAATTTTCTTTTTATTCGTTTTATAATTTTACTTTCACATTGATATGCTACCCTTACTATGGATTAAACCTCTTCTAGAAATCAGGTCCAAATTAAAATTTTTTTTGTTTGGCCAATATTAAAGTGCACATTGTTTGCTCACTTGAACTAATTAATTTTGCTTGCCTTAGCTGTGTTTATCTTGAACAGCTTTACCTTTTAAAATCCAAATTTTAATAAGGGAAACATAGTTCAGCATAAATCTCTCTTTGGGGGAGATCTCCAAAGGGGTGTAATAAATAATATTAAGCATATTAAATTTTGGCTTGCCCGGTTCAGAGATCTTCTGGTACAAAGATCAATTTGAGATAAATTATGTGTGCTCTCCTAAATATAACTTGTTTTAATGGCGATCCATTGAATATGACATTTGGTATGATGGTTTGTCTATTATTGTCCTTCCATTGGCAAGATTCTGGGGGGTTTCTGGGAATATTGCATTAGGAGAAATATTTACATAATATCATTTCTGTATATAAATTATTTTTTGTGGCTTACTAAGGAAACACTTTGAAATATCGTTTAGTAAATTTAGAATTTTTTATTCCTCTTATTTACTCAAGCAAATTTCCATTAACTGTTTATCTAAGTATGCTATAAAAAAACTTTCCAGAAAAATGCAAATGAAATTTTTTTGCGATGATTTCACTAATCATGATAGGTGACCATGGGTACCTGATTATGTAAGTATTACAACTGTCGACTCAAACTAATTTTGACACATTTTCTATGAAAACAAAAACAAATCATTACGGCTTGACTCTTGAATTTATAATTGTGTACGACTAAAACAACAACAAAAGTAACAATTACGACAACCTAAAATGCTTTAAATAAAAAAAGCCTTTTGACGTCATTCTCGTAAGTCGAAGTCGTAATGCTTACATAATCCACCCTCTGAAGATTTTGGACGCACCCAATGAGCTTTCCTCACTTGAATTGAGCACAACATGTCATGACAACAAAAAAGGTACAAAAGGTACAGGTCCGCCATAATTGTATTATTTTTTAAGTTGTTCGTAGTATGCCACAGCATTGAACAAAACGTGTGTGGAGTACACATTATCTACTTTAAATATAGCAAACTCAATTTAGTGAAAAGGCCGAAACGAATTAGAAAAAATATAACGAGCACTTTTTTAATTCATATTTTTTGTTGTCATGATGTGTAGTGGTCCAAGGTTCGAAAATAAGGTATTTGGTGACAGAATTTGAGTAGACACATCAAAAAATTTTAATCTAGCAAGCTGGTTAACCATATTACTCTAGAAAACCAAGATACAAACTTCGATAAAATATCGAAAAAATGATGTTAGAACATCCCAGCCCAGAATTGTGCCACAATTGTCGAATTGAAGTTCGAATAATGATAATGACCTACTTCAAATGGCTTGCAAATAATAAATCTTAAATGAATAAATTAGAGCATTTGGACTTTTGCTCAAATGTATCATATTTGTCTAATATGTCATGTTGACACCACAGCGAGATGACCTCAACCATTTTGCTGTTTCTTTCTGTGTTGGGATTCAGAATAAAACCATTTAAGTAGTTAGACAGGCTATAGTTATGAGAGGAATTACTGATTTATGAACCCATGAACGCAAAAGGCACAATTATCATGCTCTTGCAGTTCAAATTTTAGTCCAAAATCACGAATCAGAATCTACTCCCTGGAGTTGTTTAACTTGAAATATCCAGAAAGCTTCCTCGGCCAAACTTGCCTTTTTTCAGGTTATGAATCGGTGCACTTATAAGATCATAAATTTTATTTATTTTATTACCCCAGCCCATAGAGGGATTTGGTCGCCTCACATTAGAGGTTACATAATCGGTTATCTTCACATTAATTTGTGATTGGGCCAGTGAATCGTACATAGTATTCCGAGCTGCTGGAGCATACTTCTGCTGGATGAGACATATTAGCATGCCGAAGGGGGGAGAACTTTCATTTTTTGCTATCGCATTACATTTCTCTGCCACCATAGCTCTGAATTTGGTACAGTCAAATTTAACAGTGTATGAAGTTCTATTTATTACCAGAATTAAATAGACAACAGTCAAGATGCGCGTCACTCGATTTTTAAAGAACCGATTTGATTTAGGTCTGTTTGCATATAGCTAGGGCTACCCAGTTCCTCTATTCTTATCTCGTCACTTTGCACAATTTATGTTGTACATACTTGTAGATGATTTTCTTTGTTTTGAATTCCGTTAGCTTCCCAATGCTGTGTGAACATTGACTTTTTAATTTTAATATAGATGTTATTTTTAGTGTGTACGATAGCACGCTATATAGACAGACATACTCGTATATAGAGAGACGCATTGATTTATTAAGATTAAGATTTTTTTATTTATAAATTTGTATCAACATTTTAGTTTTGTATGTTAAATTTATTACGATCAATTCAATAGTAAATTAGCGCATTACCGTTTTTGTTCAACTCTTTTACATCAACATGTCCTTAAGGCATTCTAAATTAATTATCGATTTGGTTGTTACACTGATAGCTATGTACTCGTATGTACAAATAAACATAAACACATGTCTTATGATTTAAAAAAAAATGAAAAAAAAATTGTAAGTTAAATTTATTATATTTAATCGTAACTTATATGATTTAATAGCTTTATCGAAGTTATGTTACTAAAATAATTTTTATTTATTATTATAAATTGGAAAGAATTCGACCAAGGCAAGTGTTGTAATTCTAGTTTAACATATTTTATATAAAATTATTAAAATTATTTTATTAACGTATGTTAATATTTTGAAACAATATGGTAATTTGGATTATTTTGTATAAAACATGAAGCTGGTAGGTGTAATGATGATTTTTATGTGGCGTTTTTGTATCTAGATTATGGGATTTAAATTTTATTTAATAAAGATTTATATTTTGTGGTACTACTCGTATATAGTGGTGGATTATACGTATTCTTGCTTGCTATATCAACGAGTCTTCAATTAGTCATTTGAGACAATATTGCGACATCTTTACGTATTGAATATAGGAGTGAGCATATTTGAATGATAAAAACTAGGTCAAAATCATATAAAGGTGTCTTAATTATGATTTGTAATTATTTTATTTGTAACTCAGTGACCGAATAAAATATGAAATATGAAAACGACTCCGGGAGTACCAATAGCATCCATAACATTTCGGTTAGGAATTCGTAGACATTTCTACTACTCATTTTTGATATTATTTTCGTTGCCACTGCCCTGCCTAACAATACTTCAAGACTCCTCAAAACTTTAGTAAGCCTTAGAGGGCATAGCAGGTCTGAGCAAGCTTTAGAGGTTTAGCACTTCTTCAACCATTGTAGTATAACGAGCAGATGTCGTATGGTTTCGTGCAGGTGTATAGCATACAAGGCTCATCAGAGTGAAATTCAGTTTATGTCAACCATAAATCCCAAATATTTTAAAAACAATGCCTTTAAGTTCGCATATCGACTTGACGTCTGCACGCACTGTGGACGGCTAACGATATAAACATTGATATGAACAACTTTAATGATTTACTGGTTAACGTAAATATTTCAGCATCGCCTAAACCAAAGAGCAATCATAAGCACTCCATAACATTCACTGAAATATATAAAATACAGAGAAACGCCGCTTAAGACGCGTCTGGCAAATTAATCTAATTATCTCCCCATTCGGATACAAACTTTTCATTATGGAAGGCCACTATAAATACCTTACCCTCAGCAACCAAACTCACCAATTCGCCTTTCTAACGGTGAACGGTCTAGAAGTGAGAAGGAAGATCATAAGCCTTCGTTGATTACCCTTAAAGTGTATTCACTCCAAACCTTGGATTATCTGTGGTTCAAACATAAAATATAGCAATCAGACCTGTGAGTTGAAATGCTTAACGAACTGCCTTTGAACGACTGGCTCAAATATTCAACTCAATTTATGAATCAGGATATATCCCTGAATGCTGGAAACTATCAACTATCAAAATGATCCCGAAGACTGACAAGGATCCTACCAAAGTCTCGTCATATAGACCAATAAGCCTATTCCCAATCATCTCGAAAGTATTCGAGAAAACAATTATCGAAAATATTAAACCGGAACTGAGAAATATCACGCATAATCATCAATTTGGTTTCAGATCTGGGTCCGGAACCATTGAGCAAGTGTACCGAGTAGCTGCAGAAATAAGTTCAGCATACGAAGAAAAAAAATTACTGCCCCGCCGTCTTCTTGGCCGTTGCCCAATCATTCGATAAAGTTTGCGTACGAGAGGCTTCATAAAATTAATCTTAAACTGCCAGGAATTTACCAACTTATGAAGGCGTATTTGTCAAATCGCAGATATTATGTCAAATACAATATCTCTAGTTCGGGTGAGAAAAACATTCTGGCAGGAGTATGCAACAACATATCTATGACACCGAAAACTGGCTAAAGAAATGGAAGATAAAGGTCAATGAAGAGAAACCAACCTACGTAACATTCACATTAATTAAGCTTTCAGGTCCGCCTGTCACAATGAACGGAAAATGAAACGAGGCCATATCAACAGAATAAAATCTTCTCCTGAATAACACAATGATTAAACCAATTTGGTCGTATGGATGTCAAGTCAATTATGTAAATCAACATCAAATTCGAATATTGACATTGTCCAACGAACACAGTCAAAAATCCTCAGAATAATTACAAGAACACCCTTGACGGATTACAAAAGATGCGGATCAGCTATGCGCAGAGAAACTGTCATCTCATCCGAATTTACTGGCGAGAAATCTAAAAGATATGCCTATGTCTTTACCATTAGAGAAGAAAACGATGGATGTGACAACATAAATTACAAAATTTTAAAATTTATTTATTGTTAACAAGTTCGTGTGGAGTTTTGTAGGTAGTACCCCTATCAGCGCCTCCCCAGAGAAGCGTCTGCCTGAACCTGAGCAACCTGACGGAAGATGTGGTAACCAATTCCGATCAAAAACCACATACAAAAACAATAATAATTACTAGTACGAATTTACAAAATATATATATTAGCGCAGGAGGTTCCCAACATTGTTGGACAATCCCTCGACGTACTTATCAGCTATTATTCATTCGTATAAACAAGAGTTCAAGCCTATTTGGACATTCAACTGTGGGGATGCGTCAAAACTAGCAATCAACAGATAACTCAACGATTTCAAAATAAAGTACTCAGAGGGATTGAAAATGCTCCTCGGTATACCCGTAATAGTGGCCTTCATAGAGATCTCGGAATAGACACCGTCGAAAGTAAAATAAAGAAGTGCGTTCAAAAACATTAGTAGAGGCTCCCCTAACAACTCTCCCCCAACATATTTCATTTTTATATTAATCACAAAAACAAAAGCTTCAATCTTTTCGCACAGTAAAATTTTACCGATACCTCTATATCGTTGGCTTTCTAAACACTAGTCATCGCTAACATCGCGTTTACAGTCACTTTTACGCATCCACCTATAAAATCCTTCTTAATTAAAATTTTATGTTACTTTTAACAAAATTATCGACTTTTATTTTCCACTCGGCATTTTATGAACATTTCTGTTGGAATGTTTGCTTTTAGATTACCGCCCCAATTCTGACGCATACTCACTGATTAAAAACTAGTCTTAGTTAAGTCTTTTTGTCTTTCTTTTAAATTTCGTTTTAGCATCCCATTTGTCCTTGACGGCTCACAAATAATAGATCAACCGATTCATATCGTAACTCCTAGGCGGCTAGTTGACATCGCCTGTAGAAACCAAATATCGGCCAAGTCCTCCTCATCAATCGTAAGGAATAAAAAGTCAGTTAACATGGCACGATACTGTGCTGTTTTATGATACCTCTGGACCATATTCCATACCAAACAGTCATTCGTTTTGGGTGTATTGGCTTCCCAATTGTCACGACGTGTAGATTGTCTGTGCTAATCTTCTTCCAACCGAGAATTGGCCCATTCAGCGAAGTGAAATCGCAATGAATAGTCGAGTGCCTTCAATTCTTAGGTCATACTTAGGTCTTTGTGTAAAATTCGTCCAGCTGGACTTTATTCTGAAATTTCCTCACACTGCTCTCAGTTGGCACTTCATTTCTACCGAATTTTGTACGCCATTTTCGGCAACTGACTCAGTACTTCGGAAAGAAGTTTTCTATATTTTTCAACGTTGGTCAAGCGTATGGGAGGCGGGAATGGTTTTCACAATTTGCTCAGTAATTAAGTCAGAACCTGGAGCTTTTCTGATACTTAAACTATTATTGATTTCAGTTCCTAGTTCCAATAAGGTCACAAATTTTATGTTAAGATCATATACTTTAAAGTTGTATTTTCATTTGCTGTTTGTCTCGGGATCGGTTGAAAACTCTCTTCTAAATAGGCAACAATTAGAGAAGCTTTCCGCTTGTCACTTTTAGCCCAGGATCCGTCATTATTTTTGATAGGTGAAAGACATCAAAGTCGCTTATTTATGCTTTCGTTCTTTATTGCTTTTATTAGTTGTTGTAATTTGTTGCGCAGAACATTGAGGATATTTTTGTATTGCGGAGCACGAGTCTGTTTCTCTCTAACTAGTTCTCTGACCTCAAGAGGATGGTTGTGTTTCCTTATGGAGTTGGCTTGAGGAATAGGTGAACTTGATGGCGAGGCGGTTTGTGTAAAAAATTCGACTTACTCGTACTGTCTTCAAATTGCCTGTGACATAATTAACCAGAAGCCTGCAAGTATTTGAGTTTCATGCCATCATTATTATGTCCATCGTATAGATAAGCATATCGCCATAACATAACAATACAATATTCATTATTGAAAGTCTAAAAAAAATTATTTATTATTTTTGTTTATATCGGGACTTTCACCCACCGATAAGCAATTAGGTTTATTATATATAGAGTACAACAAATTATCTCCAACACTATCTAGATAAATGCGATTAGTACAAATAAAATTCTTTTTTGCGTATACGCCACATTTCGTGACCCAGGCCTGAACCTAAGAAACCATTGTGCTGTTTTGTTATCGCACTTACATATGTGTGCCTGAAATAATCTCGGTAACTTTTCGTGTCGTCAAAGTAAAAAAAATTGAATGGCAAAATGGAATTTTCATATCAGAAATGTGCGCAACAGATAAAAACCAATTTTAATTCCATATTTTAATTAATTATAGTGTTAACAATTTTTTTTGTATTGTGACATACACGAAAAAAAATGTTAATACCACATTGATTACGCGCGTATATAATTTTGTGAAACGGGAAATATCGAATCGACCTTGTACAATGATCAATCTAACAATACAATATTGTTTTTATTGTTAAATGATTATAAATAAATGACCAAACAACATTTACATTCAGCTTGTGCTCGTATGGTATACGAGTATGAATGTATCGATGATGTTGTGCAATTCGTTACAATTCTTTTCCAAAGCCACCCACCCACTCATCGCGGTTAATCGCGCGGCAAAACCAATTCATTGATATAGAAAACGCGTCGCCATATAATAATTATCCAATAAAAATTAATTACATTTAATTAACCGCAACAATTATTTCGTCGTTTGTTGTATTTGGTGCTTAAAGTAAATGGACCCTACATACATACACGAGTAGGTACGTTATATTTAGTGTACGGTGTCAAAATTATTACGTACAAAAACTATTTGCTTTTGAAACTGTTAAACAATTTTCTTTTAATATACGAGAAATGTAATTTAATTTTCAAATACTTAAGATAAATATCTCAATTAAATATAAATACCAATGTATGTGTGTGTAATTAAAATAAAGAGTAAAATTTTCGTAAAAATTCAACATACCTGAGATTATTTAAAACTGGTAAAAGATTTAAACCTGAAAAAATAATTTAAACAAATATTTTAATAATTAATAATTTCATGTTAGTAAACTATAAATAAATAAATAAATATAACAAACATAAAATATGTAAGAATGTGCATTATGTGTTTCATATGTTTTATGGACCTTATGGATTATAAATTTATTATTACGAGTATTTGTTGTCACTGGATTGGACATGGTGTTCAATGTACGAGTATAAACAAATTAAAAATGCATAAATAATTTATTACATATTTATTTATTTTATACAGTGTATACAATACAATAAATTAGGTGAAATGATTTATATAAAGTAGAAGGTGGTTAATTTTATTTAAGGTTAATCTTAAAGGTTGTTTAAACAATTTGTTGTAATTTTGTGTCATATACGAGTATATATTACTAAACCGAAACGAACGCTAAATTGTGGAATTATAAAGCGGACTTTACCTAGTGATATCGAAAAATTATTTATTGTAGGTTAGTTGCAGCTGCTACTTGCGTAATAATCTAAGTTTAGGAAGACAACTTAATCATAATAATTGTTGAGAATACAACATGGCGAATAATCAGTCTGAAATATGTCCAGACATCCGATTATCCCATGATAGTTTAAATAATCAGTATTCAACAAAATCAGAGCAGAGGCCTGATTTTTCATTGGCCCTTCGACTAGTATACCAGTCTACCGCAAACCACCGCTCATCACATACATATAACAACTGTTTGAACTGCATGCAGTCCATTTGACGATAACGAACAACAATTAAAGCGCCAAGTCAAAAGACAAACATCTGGTTAAAGCAGCAACATCTATCATGACAACAAAGGAAATTCAAGAACATTTACAAACAAAGTGCTACTGCTTCAAAAATAATCGGCACCTATCGATATAGTCAATCACCAACCACCAAATAAAATAAAAAGGAACAAAGCAGTATACAACCAGCAAACAAAGCAGCTTGCA
Organism: Nephrotoma guestfalica; assembly: GCA_963691935.1. NCBI lineage: Eukaryota > Metazoa > Arthropoda > Insecta > Diptera > Tipulidae > Nephrotoma > Nephrotoma guestfalica. The sequence goes on from OY829914.1 coordinate 4,771,883, forward strand.
GTCAAACAACAACCGGCAAACAAAGCAAAAATGGAACAAAACAGTCTACAGCCAAACAGTAAACAATAAATGTTAGAGTAAAAGACAAGATGGCTAAGCGGCAAATTACAACTGCCACAGTTAGGCATAAAATTCATTGTAATGTAAACTGCACCAGCAGTACATTTTCATTTCGTGCATAAACCTGAAAAATATAAAAAGCAACAACTATATGACATCATGTAAAGTCCTGAACACATAACGTCATGTGAAACAACCTCTTTCAAGAAAATCAACTTATTTTTACAATTACATTTGAGTGACATTCAACTTTCAATAAACTTAAACTCTTCATCGCATATTACAAGCGTTTTCAACCAACCACAAAAGCGTATCGTCGAATAGAGAAGTTCATGAATGGTCGGCTGCAAAATTCAAATCTCACGCCTGCCAGCCGAAATCCGATCATCTTAGACAAATACAACATAATACCGAATTATCGATATGCGATCTTAGCATATTTAAGGAAAAAATATGTCTAAAATGCTTCCGCCATAAACAACAAATGGCGGAGCAACGGCAATGTTCCCATTACCAGCCAACAGAGCGGAACCAAGAAGAGCATTTGCCTATCCAAATGAGAACAACCAAAGGATAACACAAAGGAAACGAAAAGCTGTCTTACAACATAATCTTTCATTGCAGCCTACAAACGATTCGTTTCCGAATCGAAACTTACTTTATCGGAGCAAACCCATATCCGAGACAACAACCACATAGGCAAGAATTTCTGTGTGATTGTTGTCTCGTATATGGGTTTGCTGTAGAATGACATTGCAATTGAAACCAGGCAACTTGTAGGGAGCTGCCTGGTTTCAATTGCAATGTCATTCTACAGCAACTTTTATGGCAATACATTTATTTATTAGCAGACAACGATCTATCAGTAGGCCTTGGGTTATGAAACATGTTCGGAGTCCTCACTTCCACCCAACGAGAGGCTGTAAAATATCAGTTTCAAAAAATTAACAATGATAAGAATGATGTTTTGGCTCTTATCAAAAATCAAACAACTATAGTTGATAACACCACGATTTATTTACCTCGGCATCGATAAACAACTTGATCAAGGATCATCATCGCTACCGTCGTAAAAACGGCTAGTTATTTTAAACGAGTAGTTAGTGCGCCTACTAAGCTTCTATAGAACGCTTAGTTCAGTTATTATCAGATATTAAAGTTTTCTAAAGTTTTCGATTTTCATTTTTAGTAAATCTGCATGTAAAGGTAATCTCTTCCAATAAGAGATTTCTTTAAAAAAAAACACATTAATTGTTAAGGAAATTGAAATGTTTTTTATTTAATGTGAAGTACAATCGATACAATTAAGTTCTGAATAAAACGTCATTCAAATGGCCTCCAAGACTTCTTCTGCAGGAATGAATTCGATGAACCCAATTTTCGAGCACTTTTCCACTAAACCAAGTCGTATGTCATGAATAGCACGTTCAATATTGACTTGTAAAGCTTGAAGAGAGTTTGGTTTAGTGCTAAAGACCAATGACTTCAAATAACCCCACAATAAATAGTCTAATGGTGTTAAATCACAACTTCTTGGAGGCCATTCAATATCACAATTTCTTGAAATAATCGAATCTTCAAACTTTTCTCGCAATAATTCAATTGTTGCACTTGCTGTGTGGCACGTAGCCCCGTCTTGTTGGAACCAAATGTTGTCAAGATCAACTTCTTCCAATTTCGGCCATAAAAAGTTGGTTATCATCGATCTATACCGATCTCCATTGACAGTAACGGTGTTACCAGCTTCATTCCGAAAAAATACGGACCGATGATTCCACCAGACCAAAAACCACACCAAACTGTCAATTTAGGTGAATGTAATGGTTTTTCATGAATAATTTGTGGATTTTCTTCGCACCAGAATCGACAATTTTGTTTATTTACCGCACCACTAAGATGAAAGTGAGCCTCATCGGAGAAGATGGTTTTCTTTAAAAAATTGTTATCGTTTTCAAGTTGTTCCAAGGCAAAATCAGCAAATTTACGTCGTTTACGGTGGTCCAATGGCTTCAGTTCTTGAGTGAGAACAATTTATATGGGTGCAAACCCAAATCCTTTCTTAAAATCCGTCAGGTTGTGGTTTGAGACAGTCCCAATTCTTGAGAACGTCTTGGAATCCACAAATTGCGGTCTTCAGCAACACTTGCCTGAACGGCAGCAATATTTGCATTACTTCGAGCGAATCTTTGTCTTATTGGCACTTCAACATTATGTAAAGAAAATGTTCGCTCAAAATTTTCAACAATTCGACGAATAGCGAGCACACTTGGACGATTATTACGACTATAAAATGGCAAAAGCGCACGAAAAGTTGCAATTGGAGAACGATTATTTTGATAATAAACCTGAATAATTTGTAAACGTTGTTCTTGCGTATATCTCACCATGATGAAATTGTAAATATTACTGAATACAATGAAACAAAAAATGACAGATCATGACATATTACAAATGACCGAAACGTCACTTAAAAATCATATCATTCCTATTGGAAAACTCTATACAAGCAAAATTCAATAAAATAATCAAACAAAACTCACGACAGTTTTGTTTCCAACTGAAATTCACTGTAACCCAATAAGCCCTGTATTTTGTAATAGCACGCTTCTTACTATTCACAAGAATATACCGGTATGCAAAACGGTAAAATTTTAGCGATGCCGATGGTACTTTTTTCGTTAAACGTCAAAATGTTGGTGCGTTTTCATCGCGTTATGCTAAAACGAAAAGACGAAAATTATTAATTGCTGTTTATTTCATACAAAATACAATGGCATTCCATCTGTTAGTTTTTTTATATTAAGAAATTTAAAAAAAAACATAATGTTCATGTGACCACAATCACACCTGTAAGAACCCTGCATCTAAACATCAAAATTGTTTGTGACTTTTTCCAATATAAGCAGGCCATTGACCTCAATTTCAGCTCGGATGCTGTTCATAAGATCTTGAATCACACTTACTTTTCAAAAAAATCTCAGTGAAAATAATTCAACGGTGCCAAATTGCACGATCTTCGTGGCCATTTGTCATCAGAATTTCTTCAAATTATGTGATCATCAAACTTGGCCAAAAAGTCGAGTGCTTCACGATTTGTGTGACATGTGGCACCGTTTTGTTGAAACCAAGAACATCTAAATCAATTTCATCCAATTTTGGCCACAAAAATCCAGTTAACATACCACGATAGCGCTCACTATTCACTGTTATTGCATCTTCACTTTCATTCACTTACAGCTGCTTCTGGTTCACGAGTACAAACTGGACGACGGTGTCCATATGCTCTACGATCTGCAACTGATCCAATTTCTTCAAAACGTTCAACGATTTTGCGAATTCCAGTCTCTGTAGGACGTCCATGTTGACCAAAATCATCACGCAATTTACGAAATGCTTTTTTTACAGAACGTTTATTTTCGTAATAAGTTTGGATAACCAAAACGAGTTAATGTGCTGTCGAACACATGACTAAAAATGGCATAGTTTTAACTTTTCATTTGCCAAAAAATCGGGTTGCCACCGCTCAATAAATATTTTTTTAGCTTAAAAAATCAACAGAAGGAACACTCGTTATAATGCGTTTGCACTACGTATTTAAACATATCAGTTTGTTGTAGGGATATAAATTAACTCTGATAATAACGAACTGTTATTTAAATAAAAAAATTATTCATTTTTAATTGTTAGAGCCAAACAATGAGTGTACACTGGCACGAACACACAGCTTAACCACCTCCACAATTCGGGGCTGTATTTATATCAAAGCCAAACTTGAAGAATAAATAGGTAATAATAGAAAACTGTTGAGCGGAGGAGGGCGTAGCACGGAGTTTGTTAAATTGTAATAACTACTAATTTCGTGGATTAAGGAAATAAATAAAAAGGACCTTCGTGTTAAGGACAAATATATTGAAGCAAAAGCAGTGCCGGTAAAACAACCAAACAACAATAACAATCAAAGCAATTTGATACGTCATTATGTGGAAAGAGAATAGCTTCCACAAAAAGTTTACGGTCACGTTTACAGTTAGCGAGGACGATAAAGTTCTACAGCCACTTTTGTTCGGAAAATTGAAAAATCATCTGAAAAGTGATGGTCGACTGCCGTCATAGTTGATTCTTACGATCCTCATCTAACGCTTTTCAGAAATAGTCAAATCGAAAGCCAAGGTATATTTATTGAGTATATACCACCTAAATTAACAGGTCTAGTACAGCCGTTAGACGTCGTTAAAATATTATAAAGATTGTTATAATGATTGATAATCCAGAATTGCATATACTAAACAGGGAAATGCAAAAAAGCTACTCCATATCAAAATCTCGAAACGGGCTAATTAATTTTGTAAAACAATCCCCACAGAGCCTATCAAAACGACATTTTCTTATTGCGGAATTGCATCAGGGACAAATTTTAATGCCGAAATCTTTCAACGTCCTTTAAAAGAAATGGTTGATGAAAATTTCCACATGGACGGATGGAAGACCGAATTGGCCTGAAAAAATCGCCACACTCGAAGAAACGTGTATCAAAGGCGTTAAACCGTCCAATATTTCAGACATGATTGATAAAAAAGATGAACATATTTTAAAAATGGGAAGCACAACCGAGTCGAATATCGAAATATACGCCACGTCAATTAAGGAAAATTGAAATATGACCGTACCAATTCTAGATAAAGATTGCAATAAATTAGCGTTAAATTCGATTTTTTTTACAGAATTACAAAATATTCTTATTTTCGGCGGTGGTCGAATGTTGAAATAATCAATCATGGAAGCACTCAGTCACTCAGTCATCATTAGTTCCACTGATTATATCTGTGTGAATACTTTGCATTATTAACGAAATCGATTTGAATCGATGTCAAATATTTCAGCTTCTACACTTATACGAAATATCACCAATTATCTATTATATTATGGACAGTTTGGTATGCAGCTCGAGGACATTAAAATCTAGTAAACACTGGATCAAACTGCACACTACTAACCAATGGATATATGTGGTACGCAACGAAACCACAGTCGTTGTCAAATGTGGCTCCATGACATAATCTTACACCATTTTAGGTAAAAAAAATTGTATTTTCTTTGTGGTTAACTGTTATGAATAGCTCAATTTGGCCAGTATTAGAGGGCTTACGCGCTCTCTAGAATGACAATGGTGAAGCATCAATCATTTCAAATATTTAAACAATATTATTTTTTAAATAATGGAGTAGAATATTTTTGGGAATATTTAAACCCAATACTTGACATAGAAATTCATGAGATTACTGATTTGGGAGTCACCATCGTTGAAAATAATAGTTTTAACAGACATCAAGTGGAATGTGCTTTTGAATCCTTACATGTTCACATGAAAAGAATAAAAGAATTCAAAAAAAAATTTGAGATATTCCTGTTAAAAATGTGGCTGGGATTATGATCATAGCAAACCATTCCATGAAAATTTGCAACAAGATGCAAGAAATATTATTTGGCACTCTTCAAAACGGACGCATACTTCTATAGATGCTCCTTTCATAGGAAATGTTTTTTTATCACACTGATTAAGCCTACTTCTTGGAAAACATTTCTATTAATGTTCCAATCAAAGCATTGCGTAATCATCGAGTTCTGGCTCTAGAACTCCATTCCGCCAAGTACGACGATAACAATCCAATCAATAGATTAGTCAAAACATTTAATCACATACTGGATTATTTTCATTTTCATTATAAGTAATTTTCTCCAACCTTGCACCGTTTCCGAGATAAAATTCTGATATTTATTAAAAAAAACTCACCTGTTTTGCATTTCAAATTAATTCTCGAAATAGTGGTGTAGCGTAACGGTGTGTGGTCAAAGTAAATTAATGTGGTGAACATAAAATTCTTTGTGAACATATTGACGATTTTGTTTAAATTTGGATTCAGTTTGACATAATTTCTTTTGTAGAATTTAATTAAGAAGCTAGTTCGCAATGGTGTCAGGAAGTGTGAGGAAATCCTTGTTATGTGATTTCGTTATGTAGACATCCTATGTACCCGATATGATCTTGTTCTATTTTTCATAAATCTTTTCTAAATGCAATTATTTCTAAGTGTATAATCTTAAGGCAAGTTTTTTTTAGTTGGATGCAAAAAAAACTGCAGGTTTTTTTTCCGGTAGCTGTGAAACCGATAGCTGTTAATATTATTAACTAAAAATTAAATTGTAGAAGAGATTTTTCAGTACTTTGGTAATTTTTATATCTTTCTTGTCTACAGTATTTCTTAATTTTTTTTTCATTAATTTGAAAACTTCAAGGAGAATCAAATTACCAATAATAATATTATAAGTTTATTTAGGCCGCTTGAAAGTGGAGTCACCGGTTTACATGTTTACAGAAGCTTTAATTATTTAGGGTTTTGAACATCTGGAAGCAAGCTGCTGTCTAACAATCAGAATTAACAGCTGTGAATGTTCTGTGCTAACCGCCTTATTATATTTTTTACTAACAACTTTACTAAGTATTGATCAGTCAGGTGTCTGTAACATGGCGAATTTCTATGCTACTAATAAATCTTGCCTATATCTTCTTATGTTATGTGTAAGGAGGCTGTACAGATGGGACCGGGGTTATTCGAAAACAAGTTTACAAGCCATCACTTACTGCCACCATAAAGCTAGCTAAAATCGGGCTACTCTATCAAATTAAACCGCACATGTGTTACTTATATGAAGAATTGACCTCATGTTTGTTAATTTTAATTGCGGTATGCCCTATACGGGCATATACTATATTACTGGTGGTACGGGCAATGGTGCACGGGCATATATTAGTGGTGGTTTACCCATTTGTTTTGATCATTTATGAAACGTGACGCGCATCATGAAATGTCAAAGTTTTGACATACTCTTTTGCATACTGTTCAAATAATTGCGATTCCTTCCGTGTACAGTTCCAAAATTGTGATACGCCTCTAATAGATGCGTTTATATGTGAATGCGTTTATATGTAAAATGAAATGATCAATCGTTTTGTACGGATTTTGTCCCTTATTTTTACCACTATGTGCCCTCACGAGAATTGCGTGCTCAAGACTTCTTAGATTTTAAAGTTAATGATTTTAATCATTTCTTAATTAACTCTAGTCCTATGTCCATGATATTCCTAATGTAGATTTAGTGTTCTTTGAATACGTAAATTATTTTACGATTGCCAATATATCTTTTGACGTCGTACATTCGGTTAATTGGGAAGTTAAATCGCAAATTAGTACAGAGAATTCAAACTCATATTGATAGCTTTAGTTTGTTCACTATTTCTTAGTCAAGTATTAAAACGGTTTACGGAACTACTCCAGCTTTACTGAATGTTTGCGATGATATTCGTCGCCGTATTAATAAAAGTAAAATTATTTGTCCTAAATGTTGTTTAATGCGCTTATTTTGAATTTTAATTTTTATGTTTCTACTGCTCAATTGAGTTTAGACTATATTTTGAGTTGTTTTCCGGCAAACTTTTATGACAATGCTTTTTCAGGCTGCAAGACTCGGTTCATCCTCAATTCACGTTGAATGTTCGATTTGTTTTATTTTTTTTCATGATTATGTGCAAATATTCAAGAGTAGTCGCTTAGATAATGATCCCATTAACTTCTAAATTTACAATTGGTCATTATTTTTCACACATTTCACACGTTGTTTTGTTTGGCACGCTCCAACCAAAATGAATAAATAAAGACATAAAATATTGGGCCAAATACAAGCACAACTTCCAAGTTACTAGACCGAAAAACAATTCACATATGTATTTTAAAAAATCATCAATTTCCATAAAATTTGAATCTAATTTTCTTGGAATACTTTGTAGTGAGATATATAAAAATCTGGAAAATGCAAAACCATAGTAAAATTAATTAACCGGCACTGTACCATGTTTCTCAAAATGCAGTACAACAAATAAAATAAGTAGTGAAAGCCCACTTAGCGCTGCATACATAAATAAGCATCATATAGTCGTAAGAGTACGCATTGCATGTATGGTTGCATAAAAATAAATTATATGCTTCATGTACCGGTCTAAAAAAACATTGAACAATATTACATGATAATTAAGTAAATAAAAAATTATATAGGTATGTACTTGTAAAAGCAAACTTTTATAGAGTACATAAGTAATTTATAGCATATTAACCAAAACTTATACAAAGTTGTGTGCCAACAATAATAAAACAAGTAAGGACAAGTAGATAATATTATTATTTGCTGGGAAGGCGATATAAATAGCAACAACATTTTTTTTACCTGCTGTACCCACTATGTGCAGTCGGTGCTGAATAACAAGAGTTGCATTACAGCAGGAATATTTTGTTTACGATATCATACCGTTGCTGTCTCGTACTTTCTTATTTTGATTAACTCGTATAAGAAATATGCGCGCGAGGACATGTACAAAACAATAATTGTGTGTATATTCAGCTGTGCATTAAAGAATGCAAAGCAATTTGACAGTTGATTTTTTTTTTTGTAAAATGTAAAATAAGAATGGAAATTGTTAAGATTTTCTGAAACGCATTTCATTATTGTAGTAAATCCGATTTTAATTGAATTGAATTTAACGTGAACTGACAGGTCAAGCACGTAATTGAGTTGGAGTTAAAAGCGTGTTGTTTTGCAATTATAATTGACGTGGTTACGCATGCTTGTTGGGTTCTTGAATGCTTTGTTTTAGAAAATCCCAAAACCCATATTGATATAATTTTAAAATTTCCATCGTTTTTAGGAACTCAGTCATGTATACGAACCATAGTCCTATTCAACGGAAATTTTACTTTTAGATTTTCAAATCGTATATAAAATGTAAAAATAACAATTTATTGTTGAATAATCGTGTAAATAAAAAAAAACGTTTTGATTGGAGTGTTGGCGATCGTGGTTTCAATATAGTAACAGCGATAAAATCACAAGTACGCAATAGATAAAATTGATGTACACCGTTAAATTAGTGGTCGAATCGAATGAAACCTAAGTGTTAACTCTACAATAGAATGAGTCATTAACTGTCGATCTGGATTTACCTAAATATCATAAATTTGACAAACATGTTACTCATTCATGATAAATCATATAATTTCTAATACACGACACTTGATGACGTGGTAACGTGATTAAGTTGACTTTATTCGCCTTAACTTTTTATCTATTTGCACAACAAACATAGTTTTTAGTGTTATGTTAAATTTCGTAGTAAATTTTAGATTTATTTTGCCCAAATAAGAACAGCTGAGTTTAACAAATCAGAATTGTGTAAATACTTATACATGCGAATTTCCGGAGAAAGTGTCACTCAAGTTGTTTATAAATATAAAAGAAGGTAAATAGATATGTTAACCTGGGTTTCTTTAGAAAAATGATCATATGATACCATGTCACGGTCGTTTCCGGTTCGAAACTAGATACTGACCAAACATTAATGAATAGTGGCAAAAACTTCAGCGAAGAGCTCATGTTAGTCCTGCCAAATTTACCGATAGATTATATGGAGGAAAAAATTAATGAACAAGAGTGCACATAAGAATGATAAAAACTGCTGAGTAATATTCCATGACACTGCATCGTTTTTCGCTTGCATTTCATATGATAGGTCCTCGACCTTCTAGAATTAAAGGTTCCGATAGCTTTCTAAACCCTGAAAATGACGGTAGAAGAACGTGATGCAAAAAACTTTAAATTGCAAAAGATGTGTTTGCCAAGTTTAAGAAGCGTGAACTGGCTTTAACTAGGATCCCGTTACCATCACCATTAAAGTGAGCTGGCTCCCACATAACTGTAACTCTGCCGTTAAATAGCCGTTGAGCCGTTATTTAAGTTAAGTTGTTTTAAGTTTGAAAAACTTTAAAGAGAAAGTTCAATTTGCCTGTATGATTATCCCGAATTCTGGATTAAAGATGAGATCCGTTGGAATGAAATACCAACAATTCGGGCAATGCATTCCGAAAATTCCGTGATGACCACAAATCTTTTGAAGGATAGGCCACTGATAATGATTAAGAAAGTTAAACTGACAATCTACAACTGACTTGGCAGTGTTCACTAAACGTTGTAACCTAATTTGATAGATAGACCCACATGACAACGTTTGACGTGAACAATCTCAGCTTACCGCGGACACTCGTTTAAAAGCCGTCTGTTTAGTGTTCGAGTAGTGACCACGATTCTCCATTTTTGATTTGTTCGGCATTGCTATATACCACTAAAGTGACTCAAGACTTATAGTTGCAACACCAATAATATGTCTGAATTTACTCCCAGGATAGGAACCAAGCACACAAATGAAGATTAGATGAAACCATTAGATTAGATGAATACCATTGACAAACGATTGTTTCCATAATCAAGATTTCGAGTTAATCGCGGGTCATCTTCAACCTAGGTAGCTTGCGACCAATTTGAACCAATTTCGAAATGAGATATTTTGTTCCGTTTCGTTTCACTTTAACGACAACAGCAAAACTAGAAAAAAAATTAATTAAAATCCAAGGATAAAATTAATACACCACTCATTTGTTTCCTACGCTGTTAATCCAACTTGAATGTTTTCCACATTTTAGAGGGGAAATGCTTGAGAATACTGCCAAATTAACGAGTGTTTCTGAATACTCAGAAAACATAAAATATGTAGCAAACTATGAAAAACAATGGCTTTAACTCTACTGTCAAGAAATTATTCATCGGTAAAGTGATGTGTTTACAAATTGTTGTTTAGTTGTGATTTCATTAAAAATGATGTTAAGAAGGACAAATTATGTTGTGATAAGTGCGTCCAAGTGATCACTTTAACTCAAAAAGAATAGCGTATATGCTTTAGACTGGGAGTTTCTCATACACAATATCTCGCTGTGTTCTGCGTTTTAACGAAACAAATAATCCCGCGATCTGTGAAGGGTGAGCAATAAGTTTTTCACACATTAAAAAATTGTGATATGGTTAAATAACATACGTTCAATAAGGAAAATTGGTATAATGGTAGCTGTCTCTAACTTTGACTCGTAATTACATTCTATAAGATTGATTAAACTGTTTGTGTTTAGACAAGAAGGTGTTTGAAAAGAAATGGCTGTCAAGCAATTAATTATAATTTTGTGCAAAGTTGTGAACTTAAACTACATTAGTTCATATCCTACAAATGGTATAAAGTTTTCTGAACATTTTACGGTCGGATATTTACACAAAAAACTTGATTCGAGCTTTATCGGATTGGTTATACACAGACGATTTTCGAAACCATTCCGGGGTATGTTGCATGAATTATATTATATTTGTAGTAGAATCAGGAAGCTTTATAATAAATAATGTAAAATACCGTTCTTAATTCGCATATTATCAGTAACGACAACTCACTCCCTTCCATCAATATCATGTGTTTTAAATCACAAGTAGAGATTCCGTGATAAATAAGTCCAAAGTATTTAAAATCGACGTATTATAAATGCAAGACAGAATACAGCGAGGGACTTTAACTACAAATGGTTAACAATGAACTAAAGCTTTAGCTAAAATCAACCAAACTGATTTAAATAAGTGTCAAGTTATTTAAACTGATTTTTCCCAATTCCAAATTAAGTATTTCCGTATATACGAGGTCTGTCACACATCACTGATGAACTCATCATTAAAACATAATCTTATGTATGTTGTACGTAACCAACAGTATTCCATAAAATATATTTATTATTATTTACCATACGCGTACAAGTATACTATATGTAAAAAATATAATTTAACAATATTTTCGTTCCAAATTTAAAAATAACATTTAGTAATTTTTTGGTTGCACCATAATTAGATCTGTCTGAAGAGTTCTGAGAATGATACTTTTGTTGTTGTTGTTGAAATACTAATTAAGTTTCAGTGCACGTGTATGTATGTTAGCAATAATAATATATTTGTGTAGTCTGTCTGTACAGCATGCAGTGTCGTTGGCCTAACTGTATATTTTTGGGCACGATATCTTTAAGTATGTTTAAATAAGATTTAACAACAATGGTTTTTGGCGATTACGAAATAACAACTGTATGATAAAAACAAAAAATATTAAATAAAAGAAAATGTTTAGCCGAACCTGAGTAATTGTAACACTCCACTAACATCTTGCAAATTATATTTTAGATAAGCTATTTTAACATAAAATTTCCGTTATTTTTCTTTTTTTTTTGATTTTTGCAAGCATTAGGCTTTTTAAATATTTTCCAATTTTCCCAAAAATTGCTATATTTCATAGAAAATTACATAACCGTATATCAATAATTTGGTGTACGTGAGCCGTTGAAAAATTGATAAAAAAAACCAAAAAAGTATTATTCACTTTAAATTTTTTCATTTCACTTAAGCCAACTAACAACACAATGATGAGCAACTCGTCACCGTGTATCATCGAACATAACGAATTAATTTTATGATTATCACCACGTACACGCAGCATCGCACTTAAAAATGATTTAAAATCATCACTACTTTGCACTTACTATCAAGACTACTTTTCCGCACGTATAATACTTCAAAATTATCATCGATTCGTTTCAATTGCACAAAATTCGGAACTTTATTCAAATCTAAATCAATTAGCTTTTGTACGATATTCGGATGTGAATGATGGTAATTTGCCATTATGATTAAAACATAAACTCTTTTAATATTCATTTAAATTGTAAAATTACATCGCTTAAATATTTTATAAAACTATTAAACAAATAAAACTAATTATTGTAGTATTTTTAATGCGCGACTACTAAATGTTTGTAGCTAAATTTTGATTAGTTCACTAACGAATGCAAACTAATACTGTCTAATCTTAATTACGTTTCGCGCTTACTTCGCATTTTTTTTATCAATTTTATCAATATTATCAATATTTCTAGTATTGTGTACGTAAATCATCAGTCAGTCTGGATGTGTGGTTTTTAACTATTATTATATCAATATTTTTTGGTTCGGTTTTCGGTCGGCAGATCTTTGACAGCTGAGTTAATAATTTCCAAAAGAGGACCTTATTTATAAAATAGAGTTTATATCTTCTTCATCCTGAACGGCCTCAATAATTCGGAATAACCATTATGTATCACCCATTTGTAACCGATAATCGCGATATCAGTTCAATATAATGATTGTGCTGTATAATTTTATTTTCTTTATTTTTTAAGACAAATAGAACCTTTAAACTCAAAGAATTTAAAATTAACCGTGCCGGACACTACCTAGGCACAAGCAAGCGCCATTAATTTTATTTATTTATACCTCATATAGATAAAATTTTGTTGATCATAAAACATAAATATTTGTAAGTTACTATATTTTGGTTTATAATACCGTCAGTGAACTCAGTGAGTGACAGATAAGAAAAAGTTTGACCAACCCGAAGAAGTACTTAGAATTTAAACGTCATATCCAAAATTAGTTAATTTGAAAAGGCCAACACAATGAACCAGCATTTAAATCAATTATTTAAATACAATAGAAATCACTCTCATTGATAAACACAATTATCCAAAGTGTTCCACTTATAATCATTTCAATACTTGACTAACTCAACTTAATTACTGAAATATTGGGGCCAGCAGTATAACGAAAATGTGTCCCGTGATTTTATCTTAAGCATAATACTCGTACATACGAGTACATATCGAAATTTACGCATAAGTGTTCTTTATAATTCGCTAATAAACTAAACGGCATTTAAACTACGAGTAGCTTATCTTTTTTAAAATATTTGTTATGATATTAGGGTGTGCAAATTTATTGCATTCGCGCGAACGCGTATCTTATACAATATTGCCACTGTAGCTTAATAAAGTTGTTTTATCTGTCCGTCTTACTTGTCTGTCTCATATACGAATTTCTACACATAACTCTTAGATAATTGCGCGTTCGATTTATTTTTAGTTTAATTTTATTTATTTAATGCAATTGCTGTCGTCAAAATGTAAAATATGGTAATTAATTTACATTTTCTTTGTCCTCGGTATTTATTTTCGATCGTAAATTGAATATTTATTAACCCTGTGTATTTGACAGTATGATGCATTTCTATCCTGGAAGAAATTTGTAAATTAAATCAAGTGCTGGACTTGAAAATTTTATGCAAATTTTGCTAAGTTTACAATGCATAATGATAAATCTACCAGTGATCAATCAGCAATTAACCCGACAACATTATTTGACAAGTATATCTTAGACGTTGACATATCCTTGTGAAATTCTTGAGAAAAAGTTTTTGGACAAAAATGTATGAGAGTTTGAGACACAATTTTAACTCTTAGACGAAAATTTATCCAATCGTACATTTTAACAGTGTATTTTAAATTTTTTGTTTAATAATTAAGACAATAATGCCAATAAATATTGATAAAATAAACGAACTGTTTGAAAATGAGTGTGAAATATGTAAAATAAAATATATAAAAAATCCTTATATAGGATAGATAAGAAATAAAAATAAATGCTAGATTTTCAGCGCGAAGACATTCCAAAAAGTTTATTGCAAAGAATCGCATTATTAATGTTGTTGTTTCATTAGTATTGTATGATATAAACTTATATGTTGGAAACATAAATAACGGATCAAAAACACAAAACTTATTTATTAGAATATGAAATAAAAAATCAGACCCCACATTATAAATAAAGAAGGCAAGTGTAAGTGCGGATAAGTTTACGCAATGTTAATAAATTTTCAAAATGCTAATAGCAAAAGTAAACTTCTAAAAGACACATACACAGGGTGTATTCCCACAAGATTCAAATTAGAAATCTGTTCAACAAATTTCAAAAGAATGACGTGTGGGTAGGTTTTCTGGAATGCTCATGATATGGTCTCTTCCGGGACAAACGAATAGAACGATTCATGGGGTCGGCGATATAAATAACGAATCTTTTACAAACGGGTGGTTACAACAAATTTGAACTAATTAAATCTTCCCGCACGCACACGGAATAAGCAAATAAGGAAATCAGCAACAAAAATCACTCAAATTTTAGCACGTTGCATGTAATATGCATGTTTTATAAGGGGATTTTATCTTTTCTATGTATAAAATAGATATGTGCACATGCACTTAAATGAATTTTTTTCATTTACGTTCTCTAAAAATCACAAAAATATAATATTGCTACGATCTCTTCTATTGGTTTAAAGTTTAGAATTTAATGACACATTTTGGGAGATTAATGACCTCTAGGTTTAAGTAGTGGCATTAGAGATAGTTTTATAACAGTTTTCTGGTAGAGCAGATTATAGCAGAATGAATGTGGAACAAAACCGAAAGTCCGCCGTAGATCTCGAATATTCAGCGCGAGATAAAAGAACGAGTGCAATGAACACAATGAGAGTCATTCATTTGGGAGATTCGGCACGCAAAAGATTATAAGCTCTCAAACTTGGAGAAGTTGTGCAAGCTCGATCGGAATATACAATAAAAATAGACTCAATTTTTTCGCAATAATAAAATCAAATCCATAATCTCCTGCTTAGTTTTGTTAACAGATTGCCCATAATTTCCAAAAAAAATGTATGAAAAGTAACTTAGAAAACTACCGACAGAGGGCCAGGGATTGTTTGGTATGCAAATACGTATAGTTTTTCTATTAGGTATATTCGAATGGTACAAGCAAATTTATAAATGGACACATTGAAATTTAATTTTTAGGTTAGGTTCAACAACAAATTTAATTTGGTAAATAACGCTCTTATGTCACAAAGCGAGCCAATCTCTGAAATTTTTACAAATTACTTTTTGTAGTGGAGCATTATGGTATATGTATATTGTCTGGGAGATCCCACTGAATTATAGCTAAAAATCGGAAGTGACAGTCACCATAGTAGCGTCTTCGTTGTTTGCAAATATTTTGAAAAGTATATCATTTACAAGAAAAACGATTTAGAAGTAAAATATTCTAAATATATTTTGCTATAATACGATTGATCAG
This sequence comes from Nephrotoma guestfalica, assembly GCA_963691935.1. Classification (NCBI taxonomy): domain Eukaryota; kingdom Metazoa; phylum Arthropoda; class Insecta; order Diptera; family Tipulidae; genus Nephrotoma; species Nephrotoma guestfalica. The sequence goes on from OY829914.1 coordinate 4,787,897, forward strand.
TTTTCCAAAATTTAAGCGGGAATGACGATTTTTGGCAAAAAACTATGTTCAACAAAAATATTTGGCTCAGATGGATTGATTGATCAATGCTTAAGCTTTTTCCACAAATTGGGAGATCCCAGTGATTTTTGTTCGAAATTAGGCTTCGGGAAGTAACAACTTCCATTGGAGCTTTATCATTTTTGGAAATATTTTGAAAACGATTTTTGATAAAAAAAATTGGGTTTCAACTAAAATGCGGCCCCTGTAAAGCCCAGCCCATACGAATTGATTGATCAGGATGAAACTTAAGTTTCTTCCCAGTGATTTTTGGCTGATCTTATGTTGCTTTTCTGCAATTAAAGCAAGGATTTATGTTTTTTGATTATACAAGACAGTTTTACCAAAAATCCGGTAAGTTTAAATTTTCACTCTTGAAATCAAGAGTGAAATCTACGTATACATTCGTGGTAAAAGGAAGTAGGGTGTTAGTCACAAGTTGTTGTGTAACTTAAATATATTTCTTAAATATATTCTATATTTCTAATAAATCCCCTAAATATTGGATTAATCAAAGAGATCTTTGCAACAAATCCAATTTACTCCTACTGTTTCCTTCTACATTACTCCAAGAACATAACATCCATAGACCACCACATACATGAACCTCCATGAAAAATAAGTCATCACCAACATTATTCAATTAGTTGGTATTTTTTGTTTATGCACCACGCAGGGACTTTATTGCCTTCGGACAATAGCCCGATCAAAGTTCTTCGCCTATTTGAAAATTATCAGAAACCAATTGGTCAACAAACTAATTTAATTGAATGAGTAATAAAGCAACTTTGAAAATCAATCGCGCCATCAATATTTTCTGTTGTTTACCTGTAAAGACTGATTTACTCACGCACACGGCGCAATACAGTGTCACAGAAGATCGGTTCAGGGATTCTGCATGTTAACAAGGAACATATTGGGTTTCAAAATCGGTGTAACCTCGATCTAAATTCCGTTTGATAACATAATCAGAACAATCCGAAAATATAAATGAGCTCGCCTCTAGACTTAGTACACCAATAAAAAATGGTTGGGCGTATATGTTGTGTTTAGCACTCTGCTTTCTCATATCGCGAATGTCCGTAAACCACAAATACTCCGGTTAATTATTATGACCGGTTATATTTCTAGTTCCAATCGGCATTGCCGTAATAATATCTTCAACAAATCTGTAGAAGAAAATAGGTTCAATGGAAGTTGCTTTACACTTTGGTTTCAACATTCGCCATGGTTGGACTTTGCGGAGAACCCTTGTATAAAACATCATCCATTACAACTAAATTCAGTATGATCTAATACAAATGGTAAGGCTTCTAAAAAATTGGTTAAATCCAATTTCCAAGCCTGTTTTATCAAATTAATCATTAGAGGGGAGTCTACATTGGTAAGCAATGAGACTATATATGTCTAGAGATACTAATATGAACCTGTTGGTAGCATTAATTTAAAATTTTGTACAAACGATATAAGGAGAGCCTAAATAACTTACGATTGATCTAAACGGAATTACAATTTTGTGCATTTTTTTTGGTATATGGTCATATACGAGTACAAACGTGGTGCCGTACCATTGTAATTTTTAAATGTTGCCTCCTTATTTGCTTCTGTTTTATATTTTCAAAAACAGAATTGTGTCGGAATTCGGCGTTTTTGAAAAAAAAAATTCATAAATGATCACAGGGAATTTGGTTTTTATTGTTTCTTTTAGCATGTTGATCTTTTTATTTAAATTATGAATCCTTCTAAATACTTCACGGATTTCTATATTTATTATGCCGTAAATAAACTTTTCTTCTATCATTTTAAAGATCCGACCGTTAATTTTGAATATATTGTTGATTTGTCGGTTATTTGGTTACACTTGAAATTTGAAACATCTCACTAAAAATGAATAAATTTCTAATTTATGGCTTAGGCTAGAGCCCAAATTTTGTCATACTCTGGACATTTACACTGCCAAAAACTCTTCTAAAGAGTATTTGGAAAACTCTTTTCCGTTGCCATCTATTTTCACCAATTCGATACTATTTATTCTAATTTAAAAAGTTTTCTCCTATTAAAGTATTATTTTATTTTACAGGTTTAAAGCTTAACGACGTTTTGTCATAATTTTATTAGTAAAACCCCGACGTTCCGATAATAAGTTTCCTAAATTATTGTATCACTTAAGAGTGCATCATCGAATATATTAGCGAAACGTCGGTGTGTTAAGCTTTAATCCAGTAAAATAAAAAAATATTTTTATAATTTCATATACCGAGTTTCTTTAATTCAGAGTTCCATCAATTTGTCAATTTAAGGAACACTTTTCCTTATTAATAAGAATAAAAGATTTCCGCACAATAAAAATTGTTTTTTGTGATAGTGATGTCAATTTTAACGGGTAGCGTATTCTCTTATTTTCCGCTGGCAAAATGACGCTGTCTTTTACAGCACAGTTGCTTTTAGCGAATCTTTCAGAAATTTTTAACGAGTTATTTTTAACGAACCGTGGTGTGAAGTTCTTAATAAGTTTATGTTAATTTAAAATGTACGCAAGACCGTACACAGTTTACACATTTTTTAAGCATTTTTTCTTAGGCATGTGTCAGGCGAAAGCAGGAGGAGTGGAACTTGTCTCGTTCCATTTATGTTATATATCTTTTATGTATTTCCACGAGGTCATCTAAATTGGTACTAATCCAAGCAGTGGTACCTGATTGTGGTGACGAAGTGGTTGTCGTTTTTTCTATCTACGCTACTCACCTCTGACTAAAGTTTTAGTAATAACCAACATTGTTTAAACTGCATACCACATAGGCTACTAAGCGATTGCTGAGTCCGCCTTACTCCATCAAAACAATGGTTTTGGCTAATCAAATATAATATGCGAATACGAGTTCTAGAATAACGTTACTGACCAGCGACACTAAAATTTCTAATGCCACATTTCGTGGTGATTTATAAATTAAATTACTATTTTTTATTTTCCAAAGTGTTTTATTGATATTTATTATCTTTGCATTTTTAAACATAGCCCGGCAGGTTTCCGTGTGTAATCTAAAGCAATCGCCGTAATAATAATAAAACCGTGTTTTTCCTAATCACATTTGTAATTAAAATTCTCTGCTACACTGTTAAATTAAATTAAATGGAGTACGATCACCTATTCAGGTATGTGGAGAGGTGTACATTTTATAGCGACTTTTTTGTGATAACTTAGATACAAGTTTTTAAAAATATCGACTTCAATTCATTTTATGTTATTTACAAAAGGCGACTCGAGTTTTTGTGTTTTTGTCTCTCGTTAAACGTATACAAAATAAATATTTGCACGTGTCTTCTTATTGGCATTGCAGAAAAAAACCAACGGACAGACTAAAATCAATATAAAATGAAGACGAAAAAATGTCGTTAAATAAAATTAACTTATTTATTTAAGTTTTAGGATGCAAAAGAAATTAAAGATCGCGGTTGGAATTTTACTTATTTTAAATTATGATTGTCAGTTTTTTTTTTTTAGTAAAATGCTTTATCATCTTTATATCAATCTGTGTATGTTTTTTATGGTATCAACGAAATATTATCCAAATTTATATAGGAGAACTGACGTAAATCACAGATATATACTTGAAAAGTGCGAATAAAATCATTTCCCAATCTAACAAACACTCGACAAAACGTACAAATTATAATTTCTAATCAAAATAAATTAACCCCAAAAATATAATAATAAAAAAGCAGACTATAAAAGTGTGTGATCGTTTATGGGCAGCCTTATCAAATATGCAGCTTAAAATACTTTTACACACATTATTTATTTATTTTATAATTATATGTTTTGTATATTTATTATTATTTTTATACAACCTTCTAAAAAATGTTTTGATTCGTCGATAACATTTTTGGGTTATTCGAAAATCACACACAGGTATATACTCGTGCATAGTAAATGTTACTGATAAGAGCAAGAAGATATGATAAGACATCAAATAAAATTTTGTACGCGTATTTAAGGAGATATAGAAGACTTACCTATGAATTCATTTCGCATGCGTATGCGATCTTGTAAATTTGGTGTTGATATAATCACACAATTAATAAATGCTAATAAAGCTATTTGATATTCAACTAATTCAGCACGATCTAATTCGAGTACAACTATTTTGAGGCGGTATCGTTCGCTCTTTAAATTCTGAAAATACAAAATAATAAGTATAAATTAATTATTTATTTTTAAATTTTGTTAATAATAAGTTATATGGATCGTAGCTTTAGTTTTTTGCTACAAAATATTCGAAGCATGAGAGCTAATTTTAAGCAACTTAAAGCAATTCCTATTTAATACTTGTTTCAGAAATATGGATTTATTCGCATCAATGTTCTGAATATCAAATTATAATTTTAAAGCATCCTGTAGCAATAACTTCCGTTCTGGAGGTGTCGGAGCATTTATACATAAACATTTTGTAAATATTTTGCTTCAATATTTAAATTGGAACTCAGTCGATCTTTTAATTTTAGACATTCAAATCGCAAACCATAAATGGAATTTTTATCTGTATTTATCGCTTCTATAACGAAGACATTGCAGTATTTTGCAGCGACTTGGAAGTTCTTCTGCTGCATATGGATTACCTGCTATTCCCATTAATATAACAGACCACCGATTACGTATTAACTTTTACAAACTTAACGATCTCTTAAAATTTGAAAATTGAGAACCCGTTTATAGTCAAACCGCTTGTAATTCTACATTCGATAATTTCATTATCATCTTAAATTCGCATATTGAATCACCGAAATATTTTATTATTCCTCCGAAAGTTAAAAAACTGAAGTCGTGAAACTAAAAAAGTTATCACGCAATTTGAAACAGTATCCGCTCCGATGAAGCGGAGGTTTACATTGCCAAAGAGTAGCTATACTATAATCACGAACTTGAATCAGTATACACGAACACTAAGCTAACGTGACAAGCTATTGCAAATATTTTAGGGCGAAATTCACCCAATATAGCGATACATCAAATTTACCGCTTCCAATTAGATACTGTACTCACATCTCCGCAAGAAATATCTGCGGAATTCAACAAGTTTTCCTATTGTGATTTCAATTTATAAAAAATATGACGAATTACAATTAAATAATTATAGACCAATTTTTCTTTTCAGCACTACTTTGAGAAATTAATCAAAAGCAGGCGTACTCTGTATCTCAATATAAAGATACTCAGTTTGGTTTTGTTACGGGAAAGTCGACCGAAAAAATCTTTTGAACTTTTAAATATATACAACCAAATATATACATCTCGCAGAAACCCACTTCGTTATGTGTTGATATCTCTAAGCCATTCAATACAGTTGACCACCATATACTGCTATCAAAACTATTATATATAGGCATAAGAAGTAAATTTACGATTGGTTTGAGAGTTAATTGCGAAATCGTCGTTAAAATAAAAACACACTAAATAGTCCAAGTCTTTAAATTGCTGAGTTCCTCAAGGATCTGTTTTGCAGCCACTTTAAAGTTTAAACCATTATATAAGATGCAATTCTGAGTCGTCTTAAATTTAAAATTAAGAAGTGGATAGTTAGTGGCAGCTCGGGTTCGCCTGTCTATCACATACTGTTAAAATTAGCCAAAAGTTTCCAGTCGAAAAATGGCAATGCAGATAGTGCCTTTGCTATCCCAGCCGAAAAAATATTTTATAGCTGAAAGATATATTACTCGATATACCTAGTTCTACTGTCACCTCCTATATCATCTAAATTACAATAAATTTAGAAATTTTCGAAACTAACCAAATCTGGCCATTAAGTAGGTCATATTCTTAGGTAAGCCTAGGTACAATTTGAGGCAAGTCTGAAAAGGATTGGGGTTGTAATGTGGTATAACATACCAGAAAGTTCGAAATTTTTGAAACTAAATTATTAAAATGTTTTCTAACTTTTGAATTACCAACATTCCCATCGATCCTATGACCATTAAATAGGTCATATTCCCCGTATTTTAAATTCACCCTTCACCCCAAGGTCTCTGTTTTATGATATTGGTAATAATTAATTAATTAACTGGTCTTACGATTAAGCGCTTATACAGTGATGTGGCTTTATAGTCGGATAGTAGGCCATAGTAGGATCGATGGAAAGTGGCTAAACTCAAAAGTTACAAAACATTTTATTAATTTAATTTCGAAAATTTCTAAATTTATTGTAACATACAGGTCATAGGATTTGGACCAATCTGGTAAAATTATATAGCTCGTCTGATTATTTAGAGGTGATAGTAGAACTAGGTATATCGAGTAATTGTATCTTTCCGTATAAAATATGTTTTCGGCTGGGATAGCAAAGGCACTATGTGGATTACCATTTTTCGGCTGGAAACTTTCGGCTAACTTTAATAGGGCGTCTGTCACTGAGAAGTTAGTTTGAAGATTTAGGGTGCATTTGTTAACAATTTTATAAATAATTAACAAATATTCGTACTCAATTAGTTGTGTAGGTGATAATATTTTCTTGAAGAACTTGTAAATTGGCGATAATGGATGTGAAACTAAATGGTGATTTTTTCTTTATATTTTCGTGTATATGTTTTTGACATAGCACGCGTGATTAGCGACATCTATCAAAGTCAATTGTTCTCAGTTAGTATTGCCATTTCATCAAGGAAAGACTTACGAACAACTTTTACAAATTATTGAATTTTATTATCAAAATTCATGTTCAGTGAAAATTAAGTGCAGCGACGAAGCTCATTTTTGGTTAAACGGGTACATACGTTATTACTATTAGGCAACAATTTGGTGTGATGAACAGCCACAGGCAAGGCAATAACTGCCAATACACTCAGAAAAAAACACTGTTTGGTGCGGTTTATGGGGCGTTTATTGCGACATGAGTTCGATGAGCAATTTATCTCTCGTTTTGGTTCGGCGAATTGGCCGTACGCTCGAGCGGTTTGGCAGCTCTTGTTTATTCTTTATAAAGCGACATGAAGTCTCTCGTCTATGCCAATAAACCAATAACAATTACAGAATTGAAAGACAATATTTAACGTGTGATTAGCGAGATACCAGCCGAAATGCTCGAGAAAGTGATGAAAAATTGGACATCTCGCATGGATTGATTTAGATAAAAATTTCATACATTTTAGCAATTTTGCTGCGTTTTTTATGAAAATTATAAGCCAAACGCTTAAAAAATCAACATACGAGTATATTAAAAAATGTAAGCGTATATAGAAAACTGACAAGTTTCACATCATAATTACTTTTAAAAATTTTTGACCAATCTGAATTGGTAATTTTAACTATTGAAAATGAACATCATCGAGATGTTGTCCGGTTTCGAGCTTGCAATGTTGTTCATAATTTTGCGTCCTAACGTGGTATTCTAAGTGTTAGGACTATTACATTAAAACACTAATTATTAAATTGTAATCGAAATTTTATTATTCTGAACGCAGATAAAGGTAACACATCGGTTATCATGCTTAGGTCAGAATACGAGAATAAAATTAATGAATTGAACAAAGGTCAGAATACATACGTAAGATTAAATAGAAAATCAAAAATTTGTGTACACGAGGTTTTATTGATGAAGTGACTCGGTCTAAACTCACGACATATACGTCAGTAGAACCAAAATTTTATAGTCATCTGAAACACATTGCCTCATTTATTAATAATCCAGTGGAAAATTCATCTAAATTTTTAGCAAATTTGTTGAAAAATGCGATCGATGAATTAAAATATAATGTTCAAAATTCAAATAAATTGATGAATTGATGAATTCAAATTGATTCAGATGAATTGAATTCATTAATCCGCAAAGTGTTTCATCAGGATATTTTTTGATAAGCCTAGTCGTGGTTTCACTTTTCACGAATATCAATCTAGATTTTGCTTTGGAGAGTGTGTCTAACAGATGGATATTAATTGAACCATCCAGAGATTTTTTTTTTAAATTTGACTGAATTTTGCCTGACGTCTGGAGATTTTAGTATTTTTAATAAGTTTTATAAATAAATCAATGGAATTGCAGTGCAACTGTTTTTTCGATCTTATTCGATTAGTATGGCTAAGTGGAATTATGTCCAATGTATGGAAACGTCCATACAATCGATGAATTTAGTAGGAAGTGATCAATTAAAGGAATGCGAAGATTTAAGTATTTGAGCTTCCCTTTCATTCATGATAAGTAAGAATATATTGAAAGATCAATTTCGAGTGGCAAATTTAATATCGTATCGCGAAAGATGACCTAGGTTAAAAAAAACCTGACGAATATGACTAAGCTAAAGCTGTACAAAGGATGACAGGCAAGTACGAAAAATGATTTATGGAATTCGAGTTGAAATTATTGCGCGTGGTTTATAGCCCAAAACGCGACGAACAAGGCAAGTACCAGATATCTTTCATGGATCGAATGAATTCCAGGTTGGCGTTCTTGTCGATTTGAAAATACCTACGTAGCAGAATTCAGGAACGTGTTGTTAGTCTTCGATGAAATGAAATAAGACTTGCAACATTTATTACACGCCAAAACTATTCACAGGGCCATATTACTGTTACAGAATATATTCATCATTGCATCTGCATTTGTTAACAATTTTAGTATTTTGTTAAACATTTCCTTTGTTAAAAATGACATAAACGTTATCTCATAAGTACATATAAGCATGCGACTTAAAAATCCAAAACCAAAACGTTGTATTTTTATGCAAATTGTTTTGTAAATTGATTTGTAAATCGCATACTAAAGACAATATTAAGAACATCAACAAAACATGGAAAAACATTCCACCAATCTTGCTTACAGATAACGAGAAACATGTAAATCTCCGGAATAAATTTGTTTCTTCTTATCGCGAATTACTTTAATTGATTGATGTTGGTTAACGAAGTTCATAAAATAAAATAAATTTTACTTCATTCGCGGAAACTTTTATTTCATTTAAATTAAATTATATTATTATTATTTTTATTGCAATGTATTATTTGATTTGATTGCCAGAAATAAAATATTGTAATTGAAATGATGAAGAACGCGGATAAATTACGTGACATATTCTGAAGTATGTTAATCAAAATGAATGAAATGTCGTTTGTGCAGAGTCATTGTATGTACTCGTATTGGCTAGCATACCAATGTATTCTAGTGAATCCGTGTACAACACTTGGGTGATGGAAATCGTGCATTGCAATGTTAAAATTATGTCTTTGTAGGGATTAGTTTGCAAATAATAAATGACAGGTGCTCGTTGTGCTGGTGTGTATTAGAACTATATACGTAGGTTTATAGGGAACGTACTTTTAGGAGAAAATAGAAGTTATTAAGGGTAAAGTTCTTATAATTGCAAAAAAAAATTGTATCACATTTTAATTAAGAATGTTTACTCCAAAAATTCTTCACTAAATTGTGATAAAATTTTGCAAGGTGTAAATAAAATTTTCTCAAATAAAAGTTAACCTTAAATTTTATTTGGAAAACAAGAAACGGAATAATGACGAGAGGAAATTTAGATTGCATTTATAAGTTTCCGGTGTGATTCTGAACTGGAATGGAACTTAGACATTTGTTAACCGACTTTTACACTATTCGGTATGTTGAATAATTCCAACTTAAGTAGCAAATCTGTTTTTGAAAAATGGCTAAGTTGAATAGAACTAAACCTTTTCTTACCCGAAAGGGGCAAGGCTTACATTTATATTCTTTCAAGATTTATTGCATCTGATAGACTTAGATAGATGTGATGTGTTGTACGCAACAGTCGCATGTAACTAGGTTTAATATAGTTCCATTTTGTGTTTCGGGTGTGATCCTAGAAATACCATTTTGACCAAGAAGCTCAGCTCCGGTTTATATAATGATAATTAAAATGTAATATGAATTCCGGATGGGTGATTTTTCGAATAGTGAAATAATTGCAATGAAATAATTTATGGGTTCTGGAAAATGGTCAATTTTTCACATATAAATACAAAACGAGTTTTCAATGAATCTTCATAACTAGTTGTCCATTTCAACCATTTGTGAAGATCCATTGAATACTCGTTTTATATTTAAATAATTTAGAAAATACCCTATTTGAATTGAACCAGGTATGGGTTTGGGAAAATTTGCAATTCTACCAAACCTATTGAGATAAAACTCTGTTTGCATGACAAAAATGGTAGTTCAATATAATTAGACTATGATTTTGTGAATGAATATACCCATGAATACCTATGAATAAATGAATGAAAAATTCGTGTTGTTAATAAGAGACATTCGCTTCGCTTCTAATGGGGGATATTTAATTTACAGAGTGACCACAAAGTTATACCCGCCAGTTTATAGGATTTTTAAAATACATAATTATAATTAAAGAATACCGGAACAAAATGATCGGGTTGTTTAGTCCGCTTTTCTTAGATATAGTAATCGATGACCCAAAAATACGATTTGGAAAACTCGTTCTTCATTTAAATAAAATAGAAATATCAATCATCACATCATATCGTGAATGATATCATTTTATTATTTTTAGAAACATAATTAACATAAACCTGCTTAAAATTCATGTTTAAACTAATTGTGATAATAAACTGTTAAAAATACCAAATGTCGTTCAGCACAACCAGATTTCATATCTTTGTTAATAATTTGTGTCAGAACTACATTCCCATCTTATAAACTGAATTTGAGCAGTCGTTGACCAGTCGTATAAGTCGAGTTTCATTGAGCATGATAAATTCCAGAATATCGCACACATCGTCTTAGAATCCCAAGAAAAGGCCGTGCTCCATTCAGTAAAGCCTAGTTTCAGAAGTTCATCTAAAATTGGTGTACAATAAAAATCACACTCCAACAACCAAATTTGATCATAATTGGTTAAGAAATGGATAAGTTCCATTAGCATGCTTATACCAGTACTTCACACAGATTATTTAAGTCGAAAAAGAAATAATCAAGCCCGACTCAACAAGCTCAAATTATATAATCTACAATCCAAATTTAACCAAAATTGCCCAATAAATAGTCGAGTTCTATTCAGCATAGTCAAATTGTAAAACATCGTGACAAATTCGTGTTGGACCGAAAAGTCTGGTTATCAGTTTTGAAATTGAGAGATGCTTCTAGGGCCTTCGATAATTTTATAATTTTATTAAAATCTTTAAATGAAAAAATAAACAATCAAAAAAGATCACTTCAATTACAAAAAGATCAATGAAACTAAAACCATTGCTGTCTGCTAATTTATTGAGACTAAAGGTGGGTCTACATTTACAAAAATTTGTGCCGAACACATTTGGTAAAAATATTTTCGCCCCAAATGTTTAAACCGACAAGTGCTGGATCGTGTACATTGAATGTGGCATACATTTTTGTATCGTATTCGTACGCTGCACACGTCACACTTCCTAACTTGCGGCGAAAATGTTTTCGACCCATCTTAATACGTAAAAGAAATAATATTTGTCGCCTTGCAAAAAAAAATAACAACAGCAGACTGAAACAATATAGGTTGACGCTGTGTGACTCAGTTAACCCACAAATAGGAGGGCATGTCCAATACTGTTTATTTATTTTATTTTTAATTTAGCCTTATTAACTGGGATATTTCCTGTATCTTTAAAGCGAGCTTAAAAGTAATGATAAACCAAGTCTGAACATCTATCGACCAATCTCATTACTTACTGCCAATATCAATGAGTTTTTGCTTCCATTTTGGTCATGCTTGCTATGTTTCACATCATTCTGTGATGGAGGGAGATAGAGAGTGTTTTCGTTTATTCGTTCTGTATATTCCGAACGTTCCAAAACCAACATAAAACGTATTTTTAACGATTTTATGTATTTTTTTCGTTTTTGCTTTTACTTATTTAGAATTTTCGGAACGCATTCTTTTTACACTACATCGAAACGCAGAATGAAAAGAATATTCTGTTTTGAAATGTCAAGCTGAGATAATGTGTGCAAATAATTTCTTTTTTCTTTTTTTAATAAAACAACATAATATGTATATACATATACATATTATGTTGTTTTATTAAAAAAACATATGTATATATTTATGTGTTCTTATGTCACGTGATCAATATTCTTTCCCTTCTATTCTTTCTGAAGAACGAATTAATGAAAACACGCAGATAGATCCGATTACAGTAGCGTACAGACGAGATGGTTGAACGAGAATACTATAGCGAGGTTTCAAAATATTTTCCGTAAGAAATGGAATTCTACTATCCTCATACGGTACAAGTACCTGGTGCTCTTAAATTATCTTTCATTTTAGTGGTTTTAAAATATTTACGCCATCGATCGTTTTCAATCAATTCGATTTGGAGCTGAATTTATGTATTTATTACGTATTGTTAAATTTAATAATAAAAAAATCTTTCTTACCTTATAATGTTCTAACGTAGCCAGCGCACGATTATATCCATCATTACTGTGCGCGCACAGTGCCGATAATAATTCAAAAACCTGCTTTTTAACCGTGGCATTTTTGGTATCTAGAGCAGCACCCAATTTTCCAACATATTCACGATTTTCCACAATATAGTCCAGTCCAATTCGAGTATCCATACTAAATGCGCGGTTTACTAAATTCTAAATGAGATTTCATAGGTGCAGCTTAATTATGAGTTGGTGATTGTTTATTTGTTGTACATGTGCACCTATATGGAATATAGTTTGCAAGTCTTTTATAAGTGTATCTGAAAATAAAAAAGAATATGCATATGTAAATTAAGTAATTAAATATTATCTATGTACATTAATAAATAAGAGTAACGTGACATGCACGCTGCGTAACTTTCGAGTACTATGCAAATAACAAAAAATTAAATCGCCGCCGATGGTGGACAACCTAGTATTTATGTCGTTTACTATTAATTTATTCGCAAACATAAATTATAATTAATTTTAATTTTTATTATTTGCTTGAATTATTATTACATTAAAATAATTATTAAATCTATTTTTCTGGTAAATAAATGTCGTATAGATAATATTGTGCAAGCAAATAGACTAAATTTACTTACGTATGAGGAATTAAACAAGTTAATTAAACAAAAAATACTTTATAAATTATTTACTTATTTATTATAATTAAGTACAAAAATATACTTAATTTTGTTTATAAAGCCTTTTATTGGTTTTGGTTTATTTAATCATCAAATTAATGTTTTCACGATTGATTTTAATCAAAATATTATTTAAATCGAAAATCCGAGAGTATGACGATCTTAATCATTCGTCTATATAAAGATGTAAACAAGATAATATTGTATAATGCTTATGCCTAGATGTATGTTGTAAATAATATAGAAAAATTTGAATGCGAGAGTAAGCGAGAAACCTTGATTCGACTATGATAGATAAGACGACAACAACTTCATAACCAACGTGGATTCAGGATTAGTAAAAATCTCGGTGATTGCTTGGCAACATCATAGAAGAAAGTGAATTATGAACGAAACCTCAGCAGTACTGAGGGCTAGCTAGGATTAAATGGACCAATAAGTCATTAATCCGAAATCAAAAATAATTATACAGAAACAAATACTAGAAGAAGTAATTCAAACCGGTAAACATAAATGTCGACTCCTGGCTAACTTTCAGAAGCATCAATGCTATATAGTACAATTAGAGAAAGATGTGAAACGTTACAAAATCGAAATTCTGGGCATCAGTGAAGTGAGATGGAAAAATAATTGTGAACACAAGCGAAGAGGTAACTACCTGACATTCTTTGGGACGGAATAACCGCACATGAACAAGGCGGCGTATGGACATATTAACAACAGCTAAAGTAAAGAAAGCACTAATGGAATAGAAACCAGTTAATAGCAGACTAATTGTAGTAGGACTCCATTCAAAAATACGAAACACAATCATATAATTCAGTGCTATGCCCCAACAGAAGCCTCTTGCTGCATTTGCATTACCGCAAATTTGACTTCAAAAAATATACGCACTGAGAAAATGTAAAAAATCGTCAGTTCTGATGATCCCTTAACTTTGAACTGCATTTAAAACAGCCTGTCGCGTCGCACTCCCATTGCATAAATGTTTTCATCCTTGTTATTCGATGTTTTTTTCTCCAGTTGAAGTCGAGCTATGCCACAAAAATGCATCGTCTAAACTATGTTTCTGTTTCTTGTTGTCCGAATTGTCCTTCTTATGAGTAAAGTCGCATTGCCAACGTTGGCTTGCTGCTGTCGCCCTTAACTTTTTGTTTGTTGTTTTCTTCCGACGAGTAAGGATTTTTCGAATTGGAAAACTTCTTCGATAAATTCAGCTTGGCCATCAACGTTTCCGTCCATTCGATGTCGTCCATTCGTTTGATGGTCTGCTATCGTTAATTCCCCCACGCATTGTGAAAATGGTTATATTCAGCTGGTAAAGACATTAAAGTCTTCGCCATAACCATCGAGCCAGAAAGCTCTTTATTTTGATCCTTTAATTGTTGCACAATTTCCAAGAGCTTTGACGTACACGTTGCAATATAATGACCCGACTCCTTTGTGAAACTGAAATATCGCTGTTGCATGTTCATAATATTTGCCTTTGATGCTTGCTCATACGTACTTTGAGAAATGGTAGGTTTTTGATCGATGCCACCCAATACGACGAACAGTTTACTGGCCTCTAGAATTTGGTGGATTTGAAATTTCCATGTTAGTTAATTTTCGCCATCTTCTAATTTTTCAATTTGACTCGATCGTTTTCCATTTTGTTTTTTCAATCTTTAATTCGATTTATTCATTGCTATTAACTAAGCCTATAGTTGTATTAACCTGGATCTTATTGGTTTTCCAACCTTCAGTCCAATTCGCTGTGGACCGAATAACATAAAAAAACTAATGCTGGCCTGTCTGGTACAAGATTTAATCCAAATTTTAGTTTAGTCTAAACGATTAAGAAGCCGTAGGGGCTATAGTTTTTTGGTCGAGCGGTACACAATACTGTCCTTAAATCATTCGGTTTTTCAATAAGACTCACGATCTCATCTGCAGTGTGGGATTTCTTTATATATGGGCGCAACCAAGACAAAACTATACAGTTGAAAGTGTGTAGCTAGGTGTAAGTTAATATTGATTTTCACCTTTTTATGCCAATAGATATGAAATAGAAGCTTTTCTTTGAGTTGCATCATTTTTGCTGTAAAATGAAATTTTCGATCAGCTGTTTAAATATTCGCAATTCTTTTGTATAGGAGTGATTTGGTTTGAGCATTATTGGCGTGAGCATATTTCGTTAGAATATTTCTTCTGTATGATCCAACTTGGTCTCATTCGACGTTTGGTTATTCTAGATGAGTTGATAGTACTGAACGGGAAATGCAATGCGGGGCTTCGCTGCGGTCTTCTATCCAAGTACAGCCCATAGATGTTAGGAATGTCTCTTAGAGATCTGGATGTGATCAATTTGGATTTCGACTTTCCCTGATTTGATCGCCAAGTCAGAATTTTATTGTTCTTATTTGTTTTTTGCTCTGATGTCAAAGCAACATAATCGACCCAATCATATCTTTTTTTCAGCGCTTGACATTACATCCTTCACATGTTTAACTATATGTAGTTATGATTTTTCTAATCGCACAATCAACTATTTCATTCTGCACAAAGGCAAAATCACTATAAAAAATAATAAAATTCATTGTTAAACAATAAACAAACTAATTAAAATATGCATAACGTATATACTATAAGCACCACCTGTATAACTTCCAGGCACAATTTTATAAATCAGACAACACATCGTCATTAAACTATTAAACGTTATTATTTTCATTGGGGTTCTGTATCTGATAAGAAAGAATAAGAAAACTTGTGAATTTGTTATTTTGTTTTATAATTATTACATTTTAGTTAGTTTACTACAATTATTTTTTGCACACCACCAACCTATAATATCAATGTACATTCTAAATCGTAATTACTTGTATTTTAATTCTAAGAAAAGTAATTTGCTTAGTATGTTTCTCAAAAAGTATTTAATCTTCGACGTAAGAGTAGTTTTGGAGCTAAACATCTCCAGTTATATATGAAGTCCTAATTTGCGCGCTCCATTTAATGTCTAAATGGACATAACTGGTAAACCACATTTCTTATATTTTATTGCCATTATAAATCATTTACGAGTACTCTCAAGATTTATATCTTTTTATGAAGTTGGGCGTTCTGTGTTAAGACGTTAGATAAATTTGATAGCTAAAACTATCCTACAGTTAGAACAAACGAAATCAAATCACAGGTCGGTATAAAACAAACATAAGAAGACATAAAAATGTAAAGATGATCATAAAAAATGTAAATAGCGAGATATATAAACGACCTTGGGTCGTAAATTATTGTTGTATTTTATTAAGAAAGCACGTACGAATCTAATGCTCAAACAAATCGATTGGAATAAAAATAATTTTTTTAAGATCTTTTCCAACAAATTTAAATAAAAATAAAATATGTCGGTGCTGGGTACATGCTCATAGTGTGTAAGAGAAAGTTTCGAGATTTTTATTTTTAATTTTGGTTAAGATTTTTGTCTCCAAATAATTTAAAAAATGAAATTCAATCCAAAAAACTATTAAATTTAATATGGTTATGTGCCGTCCGTCATGGTTATAATAATTATTTAAGTAATATCAGCCGTTTCAAAACATAAAAAAATTTGTAATTTCGTCATTTTCTTATATGATAGCTTCGCCGCCGCGCCGCTCTATTTTAATATGATTATTTACTAATTAATGATAATTTAATAAGAACCAATTTTAATTTTAAATAAATCTGACATCTTTTTTATTATAAGTTAGTAGTAGTTAAATATTTATGTTAGGAGGAGAGCTAAAATTTAAGAATTGAGGCATTTACAAATCTAAACGCAAACCATACAAATATTTTAATATGGCATAAGAAAGGTAAATCGGAAATTTAAATTTCTGGGAAAAAGGTCCGCTAAACGCTATAACCTACGATCTTTCCCTTCGACGACAAATCACACTTTGTTCAGTTTAGGTTCACAAAAATAATATTTCGTCTTTCAAAAGGTATTTCGAGTCAGCCATTTTCACTTAGGTTTTTATAGAAAGTAGTTATGAATAGTTTTCTTACCTTTGTTAAAGGTTAAAAGAGCTGCTGGTCTGACTCCGGCGAATCTGAGACATGAACCCGTTTTGGCTAAAGTATCCGATATCTTGCTGTATGCAATGAAGAACCCCACATAACTGTGTCACTATCACCCCAATTGTACTTTATTCACCCACCAGGTCGGTTAAGGTAAAATTGAAGCTGTTGGAAAGTTGAGAAACAACAAAACATCGGGTCAAATAATTTGAAAGCGGAATTCTTTAAATTCAGCTGTGGGCAAAAATGGGGGGCTCACGTTATTTAACACGATACAAAACCAGCTGGCGTGAAAAGATTTGGATTTTATTTTTAACGATCATGTGTTGATCAACGATCAGAATCCTGTCGAATGGAGCTACCCGCCTTTTCGAATTCGAAAGAGCTTTTGACACCGTCACAATTAAAATGTAAGATTAACAATTCTATTACTCACAAAGGCACAACAGAGGAGAACGATACTAGCCATTTACGACCAATGGAATCAAGCGCCTATTAAAAGACAGGAGTAAATAGTGTCAATTTGTTCCTATTTTTCGATTGATTTCATACTGATGTAAGCAAATTCAATAATATTTGTTGTAGTTGACCTCCCAAGCATCCATGCTGATTGAAAGATAGTACTACTATTTCAAATTTTTTACCAGGTATAACTGACGTTGTAGCTGTTTCTACTCGATTTAAAGATAGGTACTTTCCATTAATCTGGGAAGACTCCAGTGCATAAGGATTTATTAAACATGAAGTTTAGGGGAATGTAAAACTTATTGACTAATACTTTAATGGTCGATGATGGAACGGCATATCATTCCTACAGCTAGAACCGAGCGATTTAATGACATTAAGTATCTCAGCTTTAGAGTTGTAGGGTATCTGTATTGAGTGCAAGATGGTTGATTGAAATAGAAGTAGTCCTTTGGGATGTATGTAACGGGTGTTTTTTTAGGAGGTTTGTTTTTCCGATAGATGTCGTTTTATTTTATGACAGTTGTTTTGACAGCTCAAAGTGGCATTTCTACTCAGTATTGTTTGGCAAATCATTATGAATAGGTTAACTCCAGAACAACGTTTTCAAATCGTGGAAATTTATTTTCAAAATCAGTGTTCAATTAAAAATGTTTATAGAGCACTTCGTGAATTTTATGGTGCACATAATCGTCCGTCAGAGACCACCATAAAGAACGTAATTACCAAATTTCGGTCTACATTCACTCTTTTGGATGCCAAGCCACCGACAAGAATGAGAAGAGTTCGTACAGAAGAAAATATTGCTGTCGTTGAGGCCAGTGTCGAAGAAAACGACAATTTATCGATTCGTCGTCGTGCTCAGCAAATTGGACTTTGTCCATCGACTTTATGGAAAATTTTACGTAAAGATTTGGGTTTGGTGCCATACAAAATTCAATTGGTGCAAGAATTAAAGCCACACGACCATCGTTTGCGCCGTGAATTCAGTGATTGGTCGTTAAATCAATTGAACGAAGATCCATTTTTTTACCGTAAAATTCTCTTCAGTGATGAGGCGCATTTTTGGTTAAATGGATACGTCAACAAACAAAATTGTCGCATTTGGAGCAAAGATAATCCACACGCCGTTCTAGAATTACCAATGCATCCTGATAAATGTACTGTTTGGTGCGGTCTATGGGCTGGTGGGATCATCGGTCCATATTTCTTTAAAAATGAGGAAGGACGACGCGTTACCGTGAATGGAAATCGATACAGAACCATGTTAAATGAGTTTTTGTTGTCAAATCTTGAAGAAATGGATATGAATGAAATGTGGTTTCAACAAGATGGTGCCACTTGCCATACATCACGTGAAACAATCGACTTATTGAAAGAAACTTTCAACGACAACATTATTTCGAGAAATGGTCCGGTGAATTGGCCTCCGCGTTCGTGCGATTTGACGCCACTCGATTACTTTTTGTGGGGATACGTGAAGTCATTGGTTTATGTGGATAAACCTCAATCGATTGACGCTTTGGAAACCAATATTCAACGTGTCATTGCTGACATACGCCCTCAAATGCTTGAAAAAGTGCTGGAAAATTGGACCTCCAGAATGACATTTGTGAAAAATAGTCGTGGTAGCCATATGCCAGAAATTGTGTTTAAATGTTAAATGCCAAAAAATTATCTACCAAATAAAAAAAAATTTTGGTCATTTCATAATTTTATATGTGTTTTATTCAAAAAAAAAATCGGCAACCTCTTAAAAAAACACCCTTTATATATTGATAGAAAACAATGTAAATTTATTAGCTATATTTTGGTTTAGATGGAGTTGATTCCTCAAAATACATAGTAGACGGGTATCTATTAGTGTTCCTTCTAACTTCCGGATTTGGGGTCACTTTAAATATTGCCTTGAACTTCAGTTATATAATCGTTGAGCTTCAAATCATTATAGGAATTGAATTCTTTAATGAGTTAGAAATTTAGTTTCGTCATCTTGCGCATTGGTGGATCTCATACGTTTATAAGCTTCATCTTTACGGTTTTTCACGTTAATGATGACAACCTATCATACTAAGGCTGGTGGGAGTTTCGTGTAGTTTAAATTAGTGGAACGTATAGGTTTAAGCCTTGAAATACTTTGTCGTAAAAAATATCAAAATCCGAATTAATTTCCAATTTGCCGAGTTATATCTACTCGTAGTTCTGGATGTCAAGTGGTGACTGCATGAAGCATTGTTCTATAATTACATCTTACATTATATATGTTATTATTGGAGAAGATGAGATCGAGGAATCTCTCATCCGCATTTGACATATGATTAAGTTGTTTAAGATTCATGTGTGAATGGATCAATGATTGAGCATTCGATATCAGATAGAGTAGACGATAGCATATGCTGAAGATCATTTTTGTAAAATCACTTAACATTAATAAGGTTTAAATCTCCCAACAATTTGTAGAATCATCTGGACTATGGATGTATTATAGATTTCTTCTGATGCTGTAACCCAACTTGAGTATATTTTGAAGGAAGAATTGGGTGGTATATAGATAGCGTACTCTAAATTGATTTATTTACTTACATATTTGCAAGTACATTCTGTACTTGGAATATTTAAGTTGGTTGTTAAAGTTGGTTTCCAGAATTACGTATATTGCGAACGATGTTTTTTTAACAAAGTTGAGTCACAATTGACTTGGTTAACATCTTGTTAACATTATGGAAGTAAATTGTTTGTGTGGCATCAAACATTTCTAGTCGTGGTTAAACAAAAGAACTCTAGGTTTTTTCTCAAATTAATTTTTTGGTGCGCATGCGATTTCACTAAAAACACTAAAACTGGAATAACTTTTGCACCATCAACAATTCGAAAAAAATTTTACTTGGCCAACAAAAAGTTGGAAATGAGCTCCCCTATCACCCTTGATCGTCCGACCCTGGTACACCCTATATATATTTTGAAGTGGGATTTAGTAAATACCAGCCGTAATGAACCCGAAAATAGAAATGAACCCGTTTGTCACGATGGCGATCACAATGAAAGAACGGATTGACAAAGAAAACGCCGTTAGATCACTTTACATAGAACTGTGTTTAAAAAATTAAAAATAGTCAGGACTATGGTGGTTGATTCTCTTAATTGATTGCAAACCTGTTCGAATGGTTAAAATAATGTCCAACTACCTAATTAAAGTATAGTGAATGTGTCATTTCACAATAACCATATTCATTTCCCATATGTGCGCATATTAGCAAAAAACCTCTCGAAAATTATTAAAACAAAATTATTATTATTTAAATTACAATAAATTAAAATTTATTTTAATAACACTATCACGATTTTTATTTATTTATGATTTTTTTTAATGACAAAAGGAAATTACATATAAATATTTTTTTAGCCTAACGTCATAATTTCTGTTTTGTTGTTGGTACTACCAAATGTTTATACACATACGAGTATGTACTTATAACCTTTAGCGGTACCAAAATATATTCACTATTTCCAAATAGTAATAATAATAAAAATAATAGGATTGTAATGGTGTGAATTACTATAATCATTAAGTCGATAACTCAGTACATTATATCATGTGTGGAGAGACAAATTTGGTTATTGAAAGTATTGTGCTGAATATCGCTAAAAGTTATCGAGAACAATATGGTAATAAATTTTGTATAAATTATAGTTTGATTTATTCGGTCACTTGGAATTTGAATAATATAAATAAATATTTAATAACAATACCGAATGGAGTGACATTAAAATGAATTCCTTGAAAAATTATTGAAAGATAGAAAGGAATGTATGTAAATCTGCCAAGTTGGCCGTTTTCATTAAAGTTTCAGTCTAATTTCAATATCAGAGAAGTAGAAAACAAGAATCGGAAGTTTATCTGCGGTATTTTATTCAAATTGTTTTTAGTTCCGGGAAAAATATGTTCATTAGCATCAAAATGCAATATAAATATTTTTGCAAAATTTACTTCTAAATATTTAAATAACCATCAAATGTTGACTAATTGACAAAGCAAAGCATAAAATTACTTTCGTGTCCTAACACCAAATTATTCGAAATTAATAAAGATTTATTCAAATTTTAAAACCTCATACGGTGAATGATGTTATGTAATATGTGTTAAGCTTTTAAATTTCGATTGAATGAAATAAATATTCAATCAATCTTAAAACAATCACAATACAGATCACACAAAGTGAACGTATAACCTAAATTTAAATATTTAGTATTGTTGTAAGTAACAACAAAGTACTTTATTAATTACATATGCATGCACACAGAATCATTCTTGTTGTCTCAAGGAATTGAAAGTCACATGCAAATGAAAATTGATTGTTGTAACATCGATATCCTTGAAACCGATCGTGTTTCAGTACAAAATATTCTATCGCCCAGAGTCGTATATAAAATCGTATATATTTGACCTTAAGTGAACTGCAAAATGTGCTTAAGTGCAAAAAGAAGATTCCAAAAAATCGCACATCTTACATACAACATTTTATAAGAGATGCAGCAGGTTTAAAATTTTTGATCTTGCTTTTAGTACACGAGAGCAACATAATTACGGCTTATGTATACAGTCGAAAGCCAATTATGTTGTGTTTGATTAAATCATTATTTGTAATTTACCATAGAGCGCGCACAAACAATTCCTTCAAACTTGAGTGATTTTTATTTTTTTATTTTATTTTCAATATTAGCTAAATAGATTGTATCTCGCGCGATACAGACATTATTACTTTATGTTTTATTGATTCAATGGTTAAACTTAAACCGTAAAATCTATAATTGGATTGTTGTGTGAAATTAAAATTTTAACACTTTTATGATTTTATAATGGATTTGAAATTAACTACAAATTGAAATGTTGAATTAATATTATTATTAATTACATACAGTTTTTACGTTGAAGACGATTGGGTATACAATTTTTGCTGATGTATGGCATAATTATGGGTGATTAATTTATATGAATGGTGTGTGATGTATGATGTTAACGATAAACACATTTTAAATGGTTTCCGAGTATATCATCGTACGGAAATACAGATTTTAGGTGCATTTGTGAAGTTAGTTTTTGGGTCCATCTAAATGTGTTTAATTTTCAATCGCTGAAAGTCTAATTATGGGTAAATAATCACTAGATTCTGATAGAAATAACAATGGTGAAAGACTCATCGACTACTGAATCACAAATCAGCTATTTATTAGTGGCAGTAAGTTTCCACAAACAAATAGAAGAAGCTTATGTCAAGACTGCTACTGACGAATTCGGCTACCAAGATTACGCTATAGGTAACCATAGATTAGACATTTGAAGGAAAGTTGAGTAATGCATTCTACAGAAGTGACACTTTTTCTTGAGAATACGGCAGAAAATCAAAAAAAATATGAAGAAGCAACCAAACAATAATAAAGAATATAACAAGAAGCAATGAACATAACAAGACTGCTACTTACTTGTTACTTTACTTTTACTTTTAATACATTATTTTTCGAATCAAATTTGTAGACTTATTCAATATAAATAACTAAATAAACTGCAGAAGCAATCTGCAGTAAATCAATGTTCAAAAGGAGTCACCAGTTAATCCACAATATTACACGAATAAAGGATACTTCTGGTAGTCCTAACCACATAAATCAACAGCTAAGTACGAGGAAAGAGTTTTTCGAGGACAACTGCATAGATAGGGAAGGAAAGGGAGCAGGAAGTTAAAAATAATATTCAGAAGTTGAGGTTCAACAGAACGGTGGTATGGATAATATTCCAGCTGTTACTCAACACGCGACTCGAACTTTAACTTTACTACTAGCAGAAATAAGGAACTCGAGTAGAACTTCACAGAAATGGAAATCATAACAATACCGAAGAAAGGCGAGCTTAGAGATCGCTAGAACTGGCGACAAATCTCGCTCCTCAACAGTATAATAAAAATGTTAGCAGTGATCATTCTTAAGCGAATATCACAAATAGTGAACCAGCATATAAGGAATGGACGAACTGGTTTTAGGCTAGGAAGAAGCGGTACAGATTACATCAACTCAATTCGAATCTTGATCGAGCAATTCAACGAATGCATCTCACATTTATATACCTAATATCTAAGGACTTTGAAAGTTCATTCGATTCCATCAACAGAAGCGCAATCTGGAAACCATTCTGCGAAAAAGTCATTCCGAAGAATATAATCGAACTCATCAAAGAAATGCAGTAGAAGATCCAGACGTTATCAGATTTAGGGCATAGTGAGTCAGTTTTAACAGTCATTTTAGAAAGATAAAGGCAATAAGACTGAACACGAACATTCACACACCAAAATACTTAAACCATAAAACTATCGTACTTGATAACAAGTTCGTATGTCTTCGTTGTACTGTAGTTTAATCAACGCATTAACAATAAATGCGCTCCATAAAATCTGAAATGTATCCATCCTGTCAAGAAACATAAAGATACAAATGTTCATTACCTATGTAAGTCAATGAACTGGAAGAGAACGGTCGAACCTGAAGCGTAACAACTTGGTAAATCGTATGGGGGAACTAAAAGCCATAGCCCCTAATAAAGTGAGATGGTCCATCTAGTAGGTGTCCAATGGTTCAAAATCGGAGATGACGCAAAAAATATTATTGATAGGTCCTTTATTAAAACTTTTTGCAACTCGAACGATTTTGTCGAACGATGCGTCCGAATAAAAAAAAATTAAGGGGTTCTTAGGTGGAGCCCGATTCGTTTATGTAGGCTTTTTTAGGATCGATCGATTTTGATACAAATTTGTGAGAAACTTTCGAATGGCAGGAAGCGTTTGTAATACGTCGTGCTCCCGAAATGTTCGTGTATGAAAGTCCTCATTGGGTCCTTCAGGTGATTCTTTTATTTTTTTCGGCTCGAACGATTTTATTAAAAATTGGTGATCGGCACTTTTCGAGTGCAGACAATGATTGAAATAAGTCCTGCTTCCGAAATAATTCGTTTGGAGATCATATAGTTGGGCCTAAATCTCATTTAAAAGTATTTTTCTGACTCGAAAGACGTTGAAATTTTTGTGAGGTGGGTCTTCTTCTACTATAGTTTTTTCCAATTAATATTTTTGGATGGAGTTTAACTTTCAAACATGGGATGTGTAATAATATTATCTAATGATTGAAGCCATTTTTGAACCCACCTATTTTTTGAAACTTTTACTGTGCCAAATTTTAATTTATAGAGGGATAACAGACCTATAGAAACGAAGTTCCATTGGCACACACTTTATATAATTTATAATCGTTTTGACCAAATGTGCCCATTTCAATTGGAATTACGAAGACTTCCTCTTGATCAAGAATATTTTATTCAATTTGAAAATATCCTACCATATTCACTTTAATCTGAAAAGACGTTAGTGAATGAGAAGACCTGTAAAGATGTTAAAGTACCAGAAATCGATTGCAATGAGTCCGGATTTTGTGAAAGTTCGTTCGAAGTTCCTCCAGTGGCGTCCTCTTTTAAAAAGTCTTTGCATCGCGAACAATTTTATTTTGACTTTCTCGGTGAGAAGTTTTTGAGTGCAGAAGGAAGCGATTGCACAAAGTTCTGTTTAGGATATGGTAAAGGATTTTCGAGAACCACAAAGCTTTTTCGAATAGTTCTAATTTAAAAAAATTGTTTAATAGGTGGGTTGATGAGGAGCAAATTCCTTTTTCTTAATTTTGCCCCCTTTGAGTGAATTTTAAAAATATTTACTGAATATCCGGGTTGCGTTTTTTGAACTTGTTCGACCCAAAAGATTTTGCAAAAGTTTCTTTCTAATTTTTTTCTTATTTTTCTGATTGAATGAAGCAACTGGAAATCAGTTATATGTTCTGGACGTGGTTTCTTACATTTTTCATTGTAATAAAACCAGCTTTTCCACAAGCGAAAGCTATAATCGAAAATAAGTAAAAATTTATTTGTATGTTGAAAATAGGATTACAATATGATTATGTCATTTTTTTCAGGTTTCTATGCGCTATCTGATACCAATATCGCACACACATCAACCTCGCGAGTCTCAGCCCTCATACCTATTTTTTAAATAAACCCCCAATAAATTTCAATTACATAATTAATAACATTATAAAATTCGAATCACTCATTTTAGGGGTGATAGCACTGGGAACTTCGGTGGATGGTCTCTTGATCGTCTTCTATGGCAAAATAGTGGCAAGTCATACTTCCTTTCATCCAAGAATCCAACGGTACCACTCGTGTCCTACTATTTTGGTTTTAAATTAAATTAAAAAAAGTTTGGTGCTTACTTATTTTTCCGAAACACCATACTTTTCAAAATATTTGCAAGGAAGCTTGCTAAGGAAGTGGCAACTTCCGGTAGAATTTTTTTCACACAAATATCACGCTAGATTCTACAAATTTATGCGAAAACTTAAATCAGCACCTTCAATTAATCCAATCAATCAATCCGCCTGCACTATAGCGAGATCCCCATCTAGCGCTAAACAGAAATTTAGACGGTTATTTTCCGAAACGAACTACAAACTTCTGAACGGAGAACTTCAGGGGTATTATACGCTTCGCTGTAAGGAGGAATTAGTTAGAAGCAGAAAAAGAAAACTATCCAAATCGTGGATGTGGACGCACTCTTGTTGCGTTAATCCACGTCGAAAAAAGTTAAAAGTAATCACACGAAAATGTTCACTATTTAGTTCCATTTTTGCACTGAAATTAAATTTTGAAATCAAAAATGAGGTGGTATGAAAAACGTTCTGAGTAAATATACCGTATAAAATGTAAAACTTTACAATAAAGACGTCAGTTAGCAAGTGGCAGCACTAGGATAATCCAAACCCGATTTATAAAAGGCAACACTCGTAATGCAGTTAACTGTAGGACTAAGGAAAAAAAAGGGTCCATGATTGGAGCAGAGCAGGGACTGCTTTAATGCAACACAGAATTTTGAAAATATAAAAAGTGCATGCCTTGGTTAATATTTAAAGAATAATTTTTGCGTATCTAAGTTTTCGATCATGTTGCTAGATAGGTTGGAGTTGAAAGACCATACCCGATTTTACGAGGCAGTTGCAAATTGGATACCTACTTTAAAAACATAAAAATGATAACATGGTCTGAACTTTATTGCGCATCGCTTATTGCCACTTATATACAGTGAGTGTAGTGCATATAAATTGTTTATTTATAGAACTGAGACACTCGTACGAACATTTCTTATGAAAAATCACTCAAACATTATAATCATTCAAACGATCGTTTGTTAATGACCTTCTTAAGACTTAAAAGAAAATTATTTCTTATCAAAATCAGAACAGAGCTCCCTACCACACATACTATACATAAAACTATTACACTCGGTCAAGGTTACAACGTATTGTAAGTACACTTGTAAAACCCGATAAGAATTTAACGTTTTGTGTGTTGTGTCCTCAAAAATATGCAAAACTTATGGTGTGTTTGCACATACGTGTACAAGTAGTTTTCGTTGAATTTATTAAAAACCAACGCGATTTTATTGGTTTTTATACATGCGCGTGAATCCTACGCAAAAATCAAAAGCGTTAACCTTATAGTTTTTTGTGTGATTCTGATTAGTGTTCGTACATATAGTTTTGGTGTTACAATATTATATAGGTGAAGGTGCATTGTGGCCTGGTATGAATAATTTGGTAACCTATTTATAAATAAGATGAATCAACGACTCGCCAAACAAAACGGCAATATACCTTTGTACACTTGAATTATTCATAATGCTGATATATTATCAACCAGCTGATTAAATATATAGCTAATCAATAGGGTATTTAAGTAAAATTTGTGATATAAAATTTAGACAATTATACACGAAGATGAAATAAACGATTTTCGGCTGATCGGAAACGTATTTTTATCTATTTTTAAAACAAACAATTACCAATTGAATTTGAAATGTAATTTTAATTTGATCAAAATTTATTACTTAGTTTATTACCGTTGACATTAAATACTATTCATAAAATAAATTAATATATATTGCCAATATTCCTTGTCACGTTACAAAAAACATGTACATAAAGCGCGATATACGAGCGCTTTTATGTACATTCAGCCACCAAACTGTCTGCATTGTTTTAGGTTTACAACCACCATGTATAGATTCACAAAAGTTAATAAACGAGTATTTGTTTTTTTTTGTAGTGTTTATTTATCTGACTTGTTGGCAAAAATTTCATTTTGGACCACCTAATATTAAGTAGAGTACGAATATACGCTTACATATAGGTATAAAAAAAAGCTGCAGACGTTAAAATAAAATAAGAAAATGACCTCTAAAAGTAAATTAACCTGTTACAGGATTGAAATAAAAGACAAATTTTGCTGTTCTTTTCCAACGATTCGAATCCATACGCGTTTCTATAATGTTCGGCCACTTAGGGTTAATAATCACAAAGATTTTAATCCAAAACCTGATTTTATTTTTCAGCATACATAATTCTTTTTGCAAACTTGTTTTGGTATGTTTGGTTTTCATTTGGATTAAATTTTTAACAGATTGTCGGCCATATATGTAATATGTGGATTGATTTTATTTTTTAATTTACCGGCTCGCGATTAAACTACATGTATACGTAAATGTTTTCATTTTCCTAAATTCAATACCGAAAACACTCAGGTTATCGGTCCGATTAATTTTGACAATTTATTATTATTATTATTTTTTTTTATAATCACCGGTTTGGAAAATTTCATGTTGTAAAAGATAACAATTTAAATTGTGTTTTAAATTTTTATTTGGATAAATATTGTAATTTTGTCAGAAGAACACTTGTCTTTTATGAAATTTCACATGATCTTTCATTATTTATTGGTTTGAGTTGAGAATGTTGTATTTTGCACACGTATCAAAAAAATGTGAATGGGAGGTGGTTAATCAATAAATTATTGTTGGCTTTATGCGGGCATTTTATGTAAGTTTTATATTATTATGCTGCGTGTATTTATGTCTTTAGGGATTATTGGTGTATTGGGACGTCGAAAATATGTTCGAATACTGAATCAATTAAT
Organism: Nephrotoma guestfalica; assembly: GCA_963691935.1. NCBI lineage: Eukaryota > Metazoa > Arthropoda > Insecta > Diptera > Tipulidae > Nephrotoma > Nephrotoma guestfalica. Next base: position 4,816,561 of record OY829914.1, read on the forward strand.
GTCAATTTATTTTGTTGTACTATGCTAATTTTAATCTTATTATCTAAACTATAAAAGACTTACGTTGAATAATGACTAATATCACTTCTTAGATAAAAATGATCATCATTATCACTTTAATGTATTTTATAATGAAAAGATCTCTTTCTTATAATTTCCAAGCTCATCTTCATATTCGTGTCGCGCACAATATTAGCAAAATGACATCTCACATTACACCTTGATTCACCAACAACAAAATTTGCTTACCTACAAAGAAAGAAAACAATTTTATTGTTAATAAAAAATTACATAATAAATTTATTGATGATTTAATTCTTTTATAGAAGTGTGATTACATAAACAGACGCTAAGTGAGTTATGCTATATCGCGTCTAATTTGCGTTATATAGCCGGAAACGCATACCCAAAACAAGATGTTGGCCATTTCTTATGGCTATGTTTGTGATAAATTTATGTAAGGATGCGTGCTCAATCGGGTCATTTACATTAAAATCAATTCTCACAAAACTTCAACAATAAATCAAGTATAAATAGTGAAAAAAATATTGCGGTCAAAATATACAAAAGAGTACACACAATAAAAAAAAATTGAGATCAAAACAAAAGATCATAAATCAATATCATCCATAATTCATGCGCGCGCACATTGATATAATGTCGCAGACATTACGCAAAGATGTATAAATTTCGTATAAATGGCAATTTTTGAACTACACTTAGGTACGTGTAATTTATAATCACCTGAATCAAATATTAAATCCATCATATTCATTTAAGAAATACGTACACACCACTGTATCAAAGGTAAATATTTAGGCGCCATATAATAACCATACATGTACATTACCTACATATTTATAATAATAAAATAGTAAGTATAAGACAATTCGCATGAGAATTAAGAAAACAAAAATTAAAATTTATGAGATGTGTCTTAACAATTTTGTTGTGGTTTCGTTCAGTTGTTAGTTTTTACATTTTCTTAGAATTATATAAGGTATTATGGTTTCTAAATTATTATTAGTATTGTTGACGATAGTTTTTATAAATATTAAGCAATTCGTCAATTGTTTTAATAATTAAGAAAATATAAATGTCAAAATCCTGATCCATCCAAATTCTAATCAATAACGAATCTAATTAACAATAATAACAAACATTTGTTCCTAAATTACGGAACGCACCAAAAGTGATGCGTCAATTATGTTAGAAAAATCGAAATTGCCTAATTACTTTTTAAGAGCGGGTGGAGATTCTTTGCTGCACGATGCAGCAACCATTTTAAGAGCTGTGTATCTCGTACTAATGCAAACTAAAAAAAACAAAAATTGATTTTTGACAAGAAATAAATGCTAAACAAATGTGGAGAATTTTAGATGTTTGAGCCAGGCACAGCCTTCTATCAATCAAGCATTCAATATACATAAAATAAAATAAAAATTACAAATAGATAGACAAGAGCCGCACTTCAGGTTTGCGGCCAGAGGAAAGTGTTGCTTGTGTGCGGGAACCAGCTTAATAACGACATATTTGCATTGTGATATTTTTAACAAAATCGAGTTTCAAAAATCCCCGCATATACTGGGCAAAACTCACTTTACATCTGATCATTCTAAATGTAAAAGTATTTTTTATAAGAGTTCAACAAAATTGAACGGCGTTTATCGCGTACAGAAAGTTAAATTAAAAAATTTGAAATCTAAAACAAATTTTTTTCAAACTCTCTCAATTTTATTGAACCGTAACATATTACAACACATTCTACTTGATAAAAACAAATCATTATTTTAAATTTTGACGATACTATTGTATGTATTGTACACAGTGATGTGCCAATCTACACCAACATAACGTAGGTTGTTTACGTGTAAATTACTAATGTAGTATACGTGGGATTTATGACATTTGATGTAGATAATTGAAGTATTAACGGGGAGAACAAAGTTCTTGTAACTTTAAGTTTTGTAAAATTCAGAAAGCATTTGGTTTGTTGGTTAATATTATATTAATTGCTCAGATACTGTTTAGAGGCTCTTAACAATTTTCCGGATAAAACCATTAACACCCAAAACAAAACATTGTGTTTAAAGTGCTGAACATGAACTAGGCTGCCTTTTTACAAATTAGTATACACATTTAGTATAAAACTTTCTTCAGCGCCACAAATCCGATCACAACACTTCATAAAATTTTTGAAGTGTTGGGGTTCGGGTTTATGGTGAATCCGTTAAAATTTTAATCAGTTGTTATGAAATTTAGTTTCTAAGGATCTCTAAGAAACTGACCAACCTAGAATGACCAACAACTTCATCACGACTTCATCCTCCTAATGAAAAGGAAACATACCCATTACCATCATACAGCAGATTTCGGAGCTGGCTAAAAAAACCTAATGGGATATACGCTAGCGAAAAAATACTTAATTACATATTTTTATCCGATTTAGAAGAACATTTTTTAGAAACGCGAATTCCAAAGCGAAATTTTTTTAAACTGAGGTAGACAGTACGTGAAATACAAATTTTGAATGAGAATTTTTGTCAGTAGAAGTTTTCAGAACGAAACAAAAATGAAAGATTGTGTGTTACGTCCTATATTCTTGTAATTCGATATTTCAAAACTTCTTAACCCTTACTAAAGCTCCGACTTAAGTGCAATCGGATTTTGCTTTTGTGAAGTGAGCCGTTATATTATAGCAAATGATTAATTGCCACTAACTAAAAACGGCATTTAGCGACCTCCATCGATTTTTCAGTTTATAATAGATATTACTAAAACTTGCCGCCATTGTGTTAAATTAAAATCAAACAAATTTATCATATAAGGGGTTACTATTTATTAAGTGTTGCCAGTGTTAATTTATTACTGTAGTATTACGTACCGATTTGGTTTCTACACAAAACACACGGACACTGTAAATATGTACACTCTAAACCGGTTTCTCAACACGGTTGCAAAGAAAATTGAACTAAAATGATTCAAGGTGCCCATACATATAAAATACACCTAAGCAAAGTAATAAATTAATTCATTTGTTGACGTAAATAACAGGTAATCTTTAACTATAAAACCTAAAATTGATGTATTCATTAAATATTTTTAATGAATTATAATTAAATAATGTTGAATATATTAATTATTAAGGTTTGGGCAGTTTTTTTTTGTTTAAGCTTTATGACCAAATTGTTAATAATTGGTTTTGTTTGATTCATAGTTTTGTTTCGTGTTATTTTATTGTACCTGCAGTGGATACTCACTTATAAAAACCAAAAAACTAAAAAAAGCGAATCATTTAAATTATTCAACACATCCTACATTAATTTATTTATAACTAATTAGTGAATTAACTTGTTTGTTGTGGTTTTGTGCAAATTTACGATGGAGTATATTGACACATGATTTCCGTTGGTGAACATTAGGTGCGTTTTTTATTCGATTCCGAATTCCGATTCAAACTTTCAGTTGTGATTTAACAGTAAAAACTCTTGAAAAAGTTATGGTGTTGGTGTAAATAAAATAACTTACTGCTGAGTGTTTTATTTGCAAAATCCAGTAGAAACCATCCGTATCGAACGCCCGTAAACCATGGCCTCAAGTGATGATTAAAAACAGTAACACCCTATATATTCAATCATTGCGGGATAAGTTGCAGATCCTTCAGTTTTCAACCTCACGCTTTTCAGACGCTTTTGAGCTGCTTTTGAGACTGAAGGGTGCCATGGAAGGGGGTGTTGAAACAGGAGGGAGTAGATCGGGAAATCATCATCAACGCCAGGACCAGCAGGGATGGCGCCTGTTACTCTAAAGGATGATTAGAAACTCTATCATTGCGATGAAGAAGTAAAAAAGGACGAAACCGGAGCGATGGATTAAACAGAAACAACCATTTCAGTATAGCTGCTCTACTCTTGAACAACATAGAAACCATCCATGAACATGGAGAATACACAGCGAAACTACGAGCTGTATATACATAAACAGCAGTTGGTCGGCATGCATAAACAGTAAAACATGCTCAAATTCAGCATACCCAACAGCTTCAAATGCAAGAGCGAGAGATGTAGAATATCAAACGAGAGATGTAGAATATTGAGGAAGAAGTGAACGGTTTTAAAGGAGGTGGAACATAAGATTAAGCAAGTGGAAATTCACTACCCACTTTGAAACACATACCTTGCAAACTATTGGAGATGGCCGCATAATAATACTTTTTCACCAGAACCAGTGGCCTCAAGCTCAAGAGCAATATAGAAGCCTCAGGTATTCGATGGCCAGATCAAAATTAAGGATTTTAAAGTGCAGTTCCAAGCGGCAGTACAGCACAATTGTTAAGGCGCAGGGAAGCAGCCCACGTTTAGTAAAATTGCACAAGCTGGATTCGAATGATATCACGCAAAAAACAATCACGTTCCTAGTGACGATGTTTCCGATGCCAACAACCCGGCCATTACATGAGGGATTGTAATCAGCCAAATACACAGCGCCCGAGATAAGCTGACACACGAGGCAAGAAACGCGAAGAAGTGAAGTAGTTACACGTTGACCGAGACGGGGAGATTAAACATTGTCTCATTTAATGAAAAAAATCACTTAACTTGGGACGGATTACAAAAGTGTAACTGTTATTGGCCTATTGGCACAGCGTCAATGCACATTTACACTAAACACTAGATACCGGAGCTTTAAAATCTGTTGTTCATTCTGATATGCTAGATCGAGAACAGATTGATGATGTTATAATTTGCTACCGGCAACGGATGAAGTTATGGTGGTTAAAAGAGAGTGTACCCGACCAGTAGGGTTTAGAGAAATTCGGTTTAAACATCGTTTTATCGTAGCTAGCATAAATCATGAATGTATCTCCGGACTAGTTGTTATGATGTTATACCAGATGGTGGTCTATCTGGTAAACTAGGTTATAAAATGGCGCAATGTGGAGGTACTCCTTCAAATAAACATAAGTTAACAAAATATATTGCAATCGAAGACAGAGTCGAGATACCACCGATGTGCGAAAGTCATCTAAGTAAAAACATACGGTGACCTCGTGGATACCAAGATGGGAATTGTGGAACCCGCGAATGTCAAAAATAAACGGTTGTGCGGTATGCGAGAACATTGGTGAAATTCGGGGAGAAAGTATCATTTCGTATTTTGTATGTGAACTTAACAATACATGTAATCAGAAAAGGTATGATCATTGGTAAAGCTGAGGGAACCAACTATATTGCGAACTGAGAGTCGAGACAATGTCATCGATCTCCAAATAATAAACAGGCGAAGATCATTCGCTCATTGTGCAGCCATCTTCCAGTAGAACAATTAGACGTCACAGTGGAAGCACAATCCATACAGGATTAGCCGATGTATGCTGTAAAAGATGATGAATTAGGAAAAACTAATATTGTGCAATACAGAATCGACTCAGGAAATGCTACTCCAATCCAGCAAGCACCAAGACAATTTCCGCCCGCGAAACAACAGGAGACGGCCGATAGAGTTCGCCAGTGATTTTTGTATAAAAAATAACGCCACAACAAAATTTTATGTTGATACCGCAAATTAAACGAAGTGACGAAGAAGGATACCTTGTGGACACTGGCAAGTAGCAATCCATTCTGATGATAGAGAGAAAACAGTATTCCCAGCAGGAAACGGTGTTTACCAATTTGTAGTAATACCGTTTGGATTATGCAATATGTCTGCCACAGAGAGATTAATGAAGCAAGTTCTAAGATACCTAAATTGGAAAGCTTATCTTGTCTATTTGGATGACATCATTGAACTAGGCAGGAAGTTAAGTACAACGAAATGCAGGTTGCTCTACGAATAAATTAACAAGTTGGGTCATATTGTTTTAAATAATCGTGGAGGAACGCATCCGAAAAGTTAGTATCAGTAATCGATTGGTAAGCACCAAAGGATATTAGTCAATTAAGAAGTTTCCTATAATTATGCTTATACTAACGACGATTGGTGCCAAACTGCGCACATATTCACGAAGTCTTCATCACCTTACCGAAAAAAATCAATCTGGAGATTCAGTGGAACACGGATCATCAAAAAGCATTTGACGAAATGAATGTATTCGCAGGCAAGTGGGATATTCGTTTTGGATACAGATGCTAGCAACAAGATATTAGGTGCAGTGTTATCACAGATGTAAGAGGGTAAAGAGTGAGTTATGGCATATTATAGTCAATCCCTTTAGCAGAGTACTATTGTGTAGCACGCAGGATGCAGATGGATTATCCAGAAGGTCATGCGCAGTTCAGTGTAAGCAACACATAAGACAGGAACTAAAGAACTATTCCAGAAGTATTATTGCACGAATCCAGTTTGAAGCAGAAAATGGCCTGGATAAGCAACATTTGATAGAAGACCCGGAGGCTGATGAGTCTATTAGGTCAGTAAGGAAATGGCTGATAGAAGGCAGTCGACCGTGTTGGCATGAAATTTCATCTCAAAGCGCCACTGTTTGAAGTTATTGGGCGCAGTGGCACTCACTGAGAATAGATGACGAATGCTAGTAAGGATCTGGGAATCGACTAACGGCGACAACAATAAACAGCAAATTGTGCTAAGGGACCGCAAACTAGGACGAAAGGGAGAATGCTCCAATAAAATGTTAGAGCACCGTTTGAACGAATAGCAATGCATATCGCGGGCCCAATTAAATACACAGAATGGTAATCGATACACACTTGTATATATTGATTGCTTCCGCAAGTGGGTGGAAGAAATTAATTTGCGAGCAAATTGGAAGGAATAGAAACAAGTATTTCATTTGGATTTGCAGATTCGGAGTATCACACGAACTACTCTCGATGCCGCAAAGCCACAAAGGCCAGCGATGGAATGAAAACGAGATACGTCCTAAGAGTTGATAACGAGGGGTTTGCAGAGGGAGATTTGATGTGATTACATGCAAGTAATTTATAATTGCAATACACACACATCGCAAGATACAATAAATGGAATAATCTCGAACAATTAACAGAGCGAAAAGTCAATATGAACGGAAAATGTGAAATACCGAACAGTGGTCAATAGTGAAATGTGAATTGTTGAAAAATGTATAGGTGTTCAAAATTTATTACTTAAACGCTGAGTGTTTTATTTACGAATCGGTATTGAACGCCCGAAATTCGTAACAATCCTAATGTTTAGTCGGGCAAAAATTATAAAAAATATCACTACATTTTTTATCAGCTTTTACCATAAAACGCACTCATTTATCATTAAAAAAACAAGAATATTTTTGATCCTGGCTATCAAAATTTGTGTATATTTTATTTCAAATGCTTTAGCGTTATGATTTTAAATGGAAAGTTTCTTCAACTTATAATTACTTGGCTATAATTATTCGTGTATTCATGAATTGGGCGAGAAGGTAAATGTTAATTCATAGATTTTATGTTACTTGAATATTATAGTTGATTGCCTTTACACACATAAATGCTACCTAAAAACACTCTTGTGAAACATGTACGTGCAAATACCTGCAAATCTAAACTAACGTGAATTACGATGTACATCTCTAGTTTTTGTATTAGCTAAGCAAAGATGTGAAGTGTTAAACTATCGTGAAAACAGCGTCAGCAATGTTTAGACGTACAAAATCATTTTTTTTTTCAATTAGGTCGTTCACTCGGGAATGAACACGCCGAATATATTTATTATCGCGTTTTTCAAGGCAAAAAGGACAAGAGAAAAACTAGAAGAAGACGCTCGTAACACATTTTGTTTTTTGTTACCTACGTGGATTGAAAATTATACCAGAATATTATTGCTGTCAAGTGCCAAGTGGATTGGGAAATCTCCACAAATTTGTGGCAATTAGACTGGTTGTAGACTGGTTTTAAAGCCATTACGTTGTTTTCCAAAATAATAACAAAATAATTTGTTTAACCAAAACGTTTTAAATGCTCATAAATTGTGTGAAGCTAAGTATAATTTCTTTTTAATTGACTGGTAGCGACATTGCGGCTAACATAAGAAGTTTGAATGAGAGAACAACAGAAATACCGGAAGTAGCGCTACGACACAACAATTATTTTTGATCTAGTATCAAATATTATAAATTATATTTTGTATAAAAAATAGTGTTGCGCAAAAGCGATCTGCACAAAAATAAAAGGTTTAAATCTCGACTATGTATAAACATAATTCGATCATCAATCACTCTCAAGTTATGTACATACATTTTTCATAAAAATCATATTGTTTCTGTCCTATATTTTTATTATCTTTTCTTACAATAATAATACGATCTACATGTTAAATTAATAACAATAAAAACAAATTTACAATCAACATAAATTTAGCCGATCATAAATTTTAGTGGTAGTTATGCTATGCCTATGTGTTATGTGTATAAAGTATAAACATAACGAGAATGCCCCGTTTCTTTTGTTTTTATTTTATTTATTATGATTGATTGATTGTTATCGCGTTATTATTAAATTATTTTTATATAATTAAATTATTCGATCACGTTTTATGGTATTTTTATTTTAATTCAATTTTTATGTGTTAATTTAACATAATGTTTGCTGCTATTTTAATTATTTCGATACAGAGTTTATAACTAGACCATCTATAATTGTTCATTAACTAGTATTTTTTACCTCATAACGAGCATACCTAATTTTAGCACAGACAAACTATTTTACCATTCACACCAAATTTTAAAAAATATTGCGTTTTCGATTGCTCATACGTTGCTTAACTAATTGTCGTGCTTTATTCATTAAATGAATTAAATATTTTGTCTGCTTTATGGTTCATGGTTTTCCATATCAAAAATAATAAATCTAAAAATAAATAAAATGTGTATTAATTTGTTTTTAAATTAAATTATATGCTGCTTTGCAAATACGATGTACTACATTGGAATATTAATTAAAATAGTTTTTTTGTGTGTGATGCTACTATCGGATAAAATGATTTACGATCGATTGCACTTCGAGTGGCAATGAGCTCATTTTTATGTTTAAATAGGGAAGTTCACTAGTATAGATACGTATTGGCAACATTTGATATAACTTGCAGACAGTGATATAAATCTTATTGTGTCAAGTTTAATTTATCTACAAACACTATTGAAATTACGGCTTTTACCTAAGAGTACAAGTTTTCACTTAGTGTTAAAAGTGAATTACTGTTAAGATCGATTTGTAAAATCGATCTACTACTTAGCACATTTTATGATATGATATGATATGATAGAGGCGTACAGGCCAGCCATAACGGCGATCCTAGGTACGTTACCATAATCCTGAAATATCAACAATCAAATAACAAATTATATCTGAATGCGAATAATATTTCAGCATCATGCGGGCCCAGGCCCTGCCTGCATCCTTAACAAATAAAGTTAGTTAGGAAAGGATGTTAGTCACAGAAACAACTAGGGCGAACCGCAGCAAAGTCATTTTCTAACTACTTAAATATATTAGAATGTTAGTCTCAATTAAATTCACACTCTAGATTAGAGTTTGTTAGTTAATTAATGTAAGTTAGTTGTGTTTGAGGTAAAGGATACTAATATTCATCATATGTATTCGGCATCAGTCCTACTAGACTGGTTAGGTTATTTAATTCACATCTATGGGTCATCTCATCACATACTGCTTCTAACCTTATTTTGCCCTATCTTCCCATCCAACACCATCTAACCGAGGGACTTCACGTTCGTAATGACACGGCAGTATTATCATACATATGATGACCTAAATATTCCCGTCAATAATGTCAAAATAAAAAGTAAAAAAAAAAAATTACAAAAAATAAAAAAATAAAAAAAAAAAATTAGATTCGGTATTGTCATTCAGCTACCTATATTTAAATTCGTCCAACTAAAAGCAGGGTTAATTTATATCTAACATTCACACAACTTCACTAAAACATAACCTGAATTCAACCAGGAAGATCGTCGAAAAACAACATTCCATAGCAAAAAAACTTTGGATCGTTAACATATTTGATTGTATTGAGTTTATGCTCAAAGCGTAAGTAATTAAATAGACCCTCTGATCAAGAATGTTGCAATCACAATCTTCCCTGACCTTCCGGTATGTAAAAAAAAAATAAATAAATAATAAATTTTAATAATAATAAAAATAAATTGAATTATATTTGCCGACAACTTTATTGTTTTAAATCAGGACTTTCGACAAAAGATCTACTACTTAGCACATTTTAGGTAAATTTTACTTTCCAACTGACAACAAACTAGAAATCAAATTTGTTGTTGCTCCTCCGGCTAGGGTACTCAGAAGGCATCGGCTGTCTTTGAGTACACCTATGAAGCGCAGCGGATGACTACTGCTTCGGCTGTAGCAAAGTATTACCAGATATCAAACGCCAGTGGTATAACTTTGTAAAAACAAGCAATGATGCAACAAATACGGAGTGTTATACTCAGGTGGTACAGCAACAGAGATGCGGAGGGATCCAGTTCGACGAACCTCCAAATTATCAAGACCACCTTCAGCTGAAAATACCTTTCAGTAAGAGAAGGAAAACGCTGGGCTCCGTGGACAATTAAAAGAAATAAAGGAATTTACAGCTAAGTTGACAGAAGAATTTACAATCATAAAGCAAAAACTGAAGAACTCTAAAAAGTAGTTCAAACGCTTAAGGCGATGTCATAAGTCCATTCCATTTGAATGAAGAATAATCAGAGAGCGATATAATTTGGTTCTTAAACCGGAATAAAAGACCAAGCAAGAAAAGGAAAGCTTTACATTTCCAAAAATTGTTATTAAATTATTCAAATCAGTTACGGTAGCCGAGTATAAACTCCTTTCTTTAATTAATGGCTTCTGTAAAATTAATGTTGCAGACTATGAAACCTATAGAGCTTTGGCTGCACTTTGGTGAGTTTACACATACCTTACACTATTTTCTACGTTGCGAGTCAAATATATTGCATTGTGTTCTTTTCTCATTCTGGTTTACTTTGCTAGGCTAACATAAGGTCAGCGCGAATAATTTTGTTGTTCAATTGAAGTTTATCCTAAATTAATCTTAAATCAACAAACACAAAAATTAATGAGAGTGTATTGGTTTAAAGCTGTCATTTAAGTGAAACCAAATCGGTCAAGACCAGTTTCCAAAATTTAAGGGGAAATGACGATTTTTGACAAAAAACTGTTTTGCAGCAAAAATTCGGTCTATGTACAGCCCATACGGATTGATTGATCGGGGTGAAATGCCTGATAGTTGGCCGATATCAGTCCACCGAAAGTGGCAGCTTCCATAGGAGCTTTTTCGTGTTTTGCAAATATTTTGAAAACTATATTGCATTTACGAGAAATCGATAAAAACAAAAGAGTGTAAATAAAATTTCCAACAAAATAAGTTCAAATTATTTTTAAAATTTTACCGGAAATGACGAGTTTTGGTAAAAAAACTCTACAGTCCAGGCGGATTGACTATTCGAAACTTCATACTTAAATTAATTGGGAGATCCTTGCGAAATTTGATGGAAATCTTTGTGTCGAAAGTAGCAGCTTCAATTGGAGCTTTTCAATTGTTGCAATGATGTTGAAAAGTTTAGCATTTATCAAAAAACGACAGAATTAAGAGATTCAAATAAATCGGAAGATTAAATTTTCAACCAAAAAAAGTTGACACTTTTGGTTTTCTGAAATTTTAGCAGGAATAATGATTTTTGATTATACAAGGCAGTTTTACCATAAGTTCGATAAGTTTATTTTTTCGCTTTAGAAGTCGACACAATCAACAAAAGCAGAAAAGACACATTTATTAATATGTGCATGTTATTCTTACCAATAGACCTATTCTCTCAGAAAAGTCTTGGCTAGTTCGACAGAAAAGCACACTTTTCCCGTAAAATTTTACTAAACAATTTTTAGTGTCGGCTAATTTAAATCTTTACACCGATAAAACATTTTGCTATGCACCAAATGGCACAGTGTTTAAAAATTCAAATAGAGACTTATTGTAAATAAGATGTCACAACATATTATTGCGATCTATGATCAAGATCCACACACGACCCCATCGGAGTTCAGAGCTCCGCTTTACAAACCATTGTTTACAGATTACTGGCTGAAAGTCAAAAATGCTAGAAAATAATCAAAACCTTTAAATCAACCAAATAACACGTTTAATTTTGAAACACCTTAGATAGGCATTGTCACGAATACATTAACTAAATCCTATATACATACTTAAATTTTATTTACATCAAAATGCTAAAATAAAATAATTTTGTCATACCCGAAAATGTGGGTTGGTTATAAAAGAAAACCATTTTGCCATCATTAAAATTTTATGAATCAACATAATGCCTATATAGGAGTCAAGAATAGTGCGGTTTGGACATCATTAAACACTGTAATATGCTGTATTCCAGTCTATTGAACTACCACAGTGCTTGTATACGATTTGCGGCATATATGGACGTTGCCAATGTAAAACTTTAAACCATTTGACGTTTGATAAGAAATTAATCCATCAATCAAATCAAACTGATCGAAATATTATTTTTTGGTTTAAGTTTGATTTTCAAACGTAGAATAATGAATCAGCAATAGACGACAATCTCAAGAGTTATTGTGGGCTTGTATATGAACTTTAGTTTTACGTCATTGAACTTATAATTAAATCGCCAACATAAATTTCGATGTGGATGGTTGCGGTAAGTGAAATAACCGAAATAAATTTTATAATTTTATAGGCGAGCCGTGGTTAGCACAGAACAGTAGATTAACTAACACACAATGAGTTTGTTGTCTGAACAAATTACTATTTAGCGTTGTAACATTGAAATATGCTAATGGTGCAACTAAGTATTGAAGATTTATTTTACACACACCTAGATTGAATTCGCTATTGTGTGTATATGTATATGAATAAAATAATGTTACTGACCAGACAGTATACATATGTACACTGTATATGCATACAGTCAGCGCTTAGTTAGAACGGAAATTGAAAATAAAACTTCAATATCAATATCACGGTTGAATAACAATAAAATGAACATAAGTAATAATCTCACACATAATGTTTTGTAAGTTTAGTAATGAGAAAAATGTCTGGATAGAAATCGTACTTTCATCTGTCGTATTAAACACAAAATGCACCAATAAATCTCCAACTTAAATAGAAATATATTTAGAACAAATAATTGTATGATGATTAGAGGCGATAAAAATAATGTTCGTTTGATTTATGATTTGTTTCAATTTTATCATGTGTATTATATACATAAGCGTATGAGTATATTCTAGCGAAGTATAATACACACTCGCTAATGATTTATGGAGTAAAAATTATTCATCAGATGCGTTTGACATCTAATAAAAAAATATTTATTTGAATACATTAAGCATCCAAATAAAGAAATAATAAACATAAACTATCGTTTTGTGTAGATAGTGCGCTAGTCTTATATACCACAAAAGTGAAATTCACATGGTGACTTTTAAATCAATCAATTTAATGTCTCATGTATCCAAAACAGTTTATGTAATCAGAAACAAAGTGTGTTCGAGTATGTATATACAATAAAACTTTAAGGTAATATGGAGATATATGACTCGTGAATTATGCATGGGCATGAACACAACGAAATTTTAATAAATAAATAAACAATGAAACGCGAACGAACACCCAACCTTATACATAGTTTGGATTCATTAGTTTTTATTTTGATTTTGTTTTGCTGTCATTCTGCTGTAAAACATAAAGAAGTCACCAAAACGACTTTTATTTTCTTTATAATGTACATATGACGCCCAAATTATATGATGCGTGATGGGTTAATGTAAATTAAGTTGTTAAAAAGTGAAACAAAAATAAATGGTTTAGAGATTATGTAAAAAAGCACCTAATTGTAATTATTGCATTGCATAAATGTCGCGGAAAAGGAATGCGTTGTTTATAGGGTTCCGTAACGTTAAGCCAGGTGCACAGTTCAAAATTGTTGAAATGATTTACTTTAATTTTTAAACTAAAAATTAATTAAATTTTATGACAATTTTATGTCTTTTTATCCAAAAAAGTATTTACGACTTTCGTACAGTTTGGGGACTCTATAATCCGTTTGTTTTATGTTATTACGAGATTTTTAGTTTGGCGTTTAACTCCAAATATAAGGTAACCAATGCTTTTTGCTTATATATATATATTAAAACGAATAAATTAATAATAAAAAGGCGACACATGAGATTATAAATATTTGATAGTTATACGGTATTTTGCCACTTTGTGAATTTTGTTTTAAGTAACTAAAATTGTTCAGCCTTGGTGTAATTTAAGTCACTTTAATTTAAAACCAGTTCTATAAAAAATATAGTAATCCAAAATGTGCGAGTCTAGATAAGCGAGCATCTCAAACAAATTATAGATTACTTCGTTCTAAGTATAACGATCATGTCTGATCGCACATGTTTTCATCTCATCAACATATGCCCTTCCTATAAGCGAGAAACTCTATCAACCATTAAAAAAATTCATACTTGAATCTGTCAAAGGGAATTTATTCAAGAACACAGAAGCGATTCTTCGATTACACCCGTCGCAAATTATACGATCTGATTATTCACTATGGTGTGGTACAGAAATAAACCATTTTCCTTTTAAATTCGCGCCCTATTAAATGGTAAAACTAATTTAAAATTTATATTCATTCTGGTATATATACAGTTTTATGTGTGTTTCTTATATTTTTTATGAACATGATTATCATTTAAAGCGCAACAATAAAATAGCAACACAAAATCAACATATTGATAATATTATAAATGGAAACAGTAATAATGATTTTAATTCATTTCATTGGAATTATAACTTTTAGTTTATAGCTCTGTAGCATATATAATCTTTAATTGGTCTGGTAGAATTATCATTGTCATCCCTTTTTCGAAATACAGTTAATTATGTACATATATAAAACTAATGCACGATAATAAATTTGCTTTATTCTTGTGTATCACCATAAAGTGGGTCTACTCATGACATTTTCACATATTTCACAGAATTCATAATAATCGGAAAGCAATCTTATAACACTAAGTACGGTTGTTGATTAGGAAAGTTTGTTGAAGACTCTTTTTATAAACACGTTAAAACGGCTATCTATTAGCTAGTTACCAGAATAGCACGAATTTTCTTTTTCCAAAATCCCACCCATTAATCGACTTAAATAGTTTGATCTGCATGATGCGTCTAACAGTAACAATCTGCAAGTTAAAATTGAATCCAGACTTTTCCAAAACCCTCCAACCCAGTCTTAACATTTTTTTTAATTTTCCCATGAATGTTTAAACCAATAGTCAAAAATTTAGTATGGTTTATTCCTATTAAATTTCAGAATTGTTTTTGACGATTACACCTGCGATATAGACACTAAATTACATAAATGGCATAATAAAAAAAACGTTTAAATTTCAAAATGAACGTTCAAATTATTTATTTTGTAGAGAAATATTATTCCTATTCGAATAGGAGTGAAATTTGGCCCTAGTAAAAGCCAAGCAATTTTTGTTTATTTGTATCGGTAGGTACAACAAATTAATAAGAGCGAGTTATTTTTATGTTATATCAAATAATTATCAAAAATATAAAATACGTTTTCGACCTTGCTTTTAGGTATATTAGTCTATTTCAATCGGTTCCTTGTCCAACAAAATAAAACACCTGATATTTTTCATTGTTGACAAATTCAAAATTGACTTTTCTTGTTAAGATGCCAACTCATAAAATTCTAATTTTCAAAAAAAGTTGCTCTAGTGGTGAATAGAGTAACTTTGCGTAGACTAATTTTATTCCTATTCCTACAAAAACTTGAGATAAAACTATTCTGGTTGGAATGAAATGTATGGTATTGTCGTTGTAAAATTGCCCGAGTTTGTTTTTCTGCGCCGAAAAATATTTATGTTTGCTTCAAAGTTTCATTTTTAAATATTTAATAATTTAATTATAAAGCAAATATAAAAATTTAAATAAAATTACAGAAATTAAAAAGAAATCTAAAATAAACAATAGTGTGAAAGTACTGAATGGCGACTGACATAATCAACTAAGAAGTATAAAAACGGATACAGTGATGGACATTACGAAACAAAACAATCGATTTTGATCGATTCTAAACCTCCAACAAAAATTATTTCAATTATATTATCCAGAATATTTGAGGCAAATAATATCAATACCAAATCCATAATTGAGATAAATAAAAATTTGGCTAAACTGGAATTCAAATCTTATAGGATAAAGCAAATAAATGCATCCACGCAAGAGGATCCTCGATGCATAAAATTTTGAAGGAGTAGTGAGTGAAATTGTAGAAGAATTTAGAATGAAGGCAATCAAAAATAACCTCGCAAGCGAATCTATATTCAATAATAGGATAGATTTCCAAAATTAAAGATGATTTTTCATTCGGTCCTGACGCGGTCTATACCATCTATCGTCTTAAAAACCTGCAGTGACATTCTTGCCCAGCCGCTGTCGCTGCAAATTTTTCCATTCATTTGGAACTTTTCCATTCATTTGGAAAAGTTTCTCTAAAGTTCTGAGCCATAAGGACGGCTGCAAATCAGACATTACTAGTTACAGTCCGATCGTAAAAGTGTCTTGTATTCCTAAGCTGTGATTCTTAAAGCATGATCCACGACCGGAAACCTTACTGAATTCACTTCACAAACATTAAATCCCATGAAGGCAGGGAATGACGTTCATGTTTCTTCTCCGATTTTGTAAGATTTCAAACACCTTCAAACTGTCATCCAAATTGGAAAATGCCAATCACAATCACGAATACTCTCAAAAACGTGTGCTGTCTCTTTCTCGTGACTATTATATGAACAAGGATGTCGTTACTAGAGCCAGTTCTTTTCGTAATTTTGGTGTCATTTGGATTTGAATTTCAGTGGTCCTAAGAATTCGATGATCCTTATGTTAAAGAGGCTCTTCTTTCAACTTTCGTTCGACCCCTGCTCAAGTATGCTAGTCAGGTGTGGTCGCCTTATCATGAGGTTCACATAAATAGGATTGAGTTTGGACGGTAAATTTGATTACAAAACAACCAGCTTCGATTGAGCATATAGGTGCCGTGCTGCACATTTTGCAGCGTAAAAAATCAAAGTAAATTTATGTTCAGACTATGGATTAGTAATATGGTTTTACCTAATCTGGTTTACTTGTAATTCAGAATCAATTTTTTGTGTTCAAATTTCAATTTCAAATCTAGATTAAACATTTCACTATACCTTGTAGGCAAACCGCAAACATAAACAAAACAAATTGTCTATTAATCAAATTGTTAAATCAAAAATTTGAACTATCATACAAAAGACATTAAAGTTGTTTCACTCATCCATCACTAAACATGAGGCGCTGTAATCACTTAATCAAGATATAATCAATCTGCCAAATTTTTGAAGGATTATTCTAAGCTTCAAATTTATATGGGGTCGCGCAATCTATCTTTTCAGACTATAAGAAAATTTAGATCACCTCACAAATCTAGATTACTAATCCCTAGTCTGAACATAGTATAAGATTACACTAATCCGTATCAAATTGAATCTTAATCTAATTCTTCAAAAATTGAGAGATTTAGTAGAAACGTTCAGCGATCGATAAGCGAAAGAACTTTAATTACTTTTGTTTAATACTCCAAATTTTTGATAAAGGAATTTGATTAATAGACAATATGATTAATTAATAAACGATGGCCGTGATTCCGTACAGGAAATGTTTAATGACTAGATATTTGTATTACATATTTGTATTGCGTCGTACAACTAAACAAAAACAATTATCATATCTTTACGGTTTGACCGCAAGGTGCATTGAATTGATTGATCAGGGTGAAACTTCGTACTTAAGATTTTTCCACGTTTAAGTATATCATTTATGAACAAAATTGTAAAAATTTCAATTTGTTTCAAATTTTAAAATTTTACCAGAAATTACGAGTTATGCCATTGGCGCTTTTTCAACTTTTGCAGTGATGTTGCAAAATTTAGCATTTACAAAAAACGGCAAAGAATTAAAAGATTCAAATAAATGTATAGAGATTAATTTTTCAACAAGTACAAGTATTGATCTTCTTGGTTTTCTGAAATTTAAGCAGGAAGAATGATTTTGGATTATATAAGACAGTTTTACCAAAAGGCCGATAAGTTTAATTTTTGTTTATTCGGTGTATTCGAGATCTATGTATACATTCGTAGTAAAAAAAAATCGTGTGGTGGCTGCAACATATTCATCCCTCCATGTTTTGGTTGATTTTTGATGGTATGTTGACTAATTTATGACAAGTCATGTTTGTGGAAAAACAGAACTCATAAAAATATCACTTCACTCACTAAGTCCAGAGGCTAACTGATAAAAAACATTTTTTTGCAAAATTCGATTTCATTCATCAACGTAGTTTCCTTCAAGAGCGATACATTGACATTCCAAATTTCGCTAATATTTCTATGCCTTTTTTGTAGAACGAGTTATATTTAGTCTCAAAATAGGCGTTTGTTTCAGCTATGACTTCAGCGTTTGACGCAAATCTTGTTCCCTGGAGAATTTTTTTGAGGTCTGGTAGTAGTCGCTAGAAGTCAAATCCGAAGAATACGATGGTCTTGGTGAAAGAACACTTTTTCCTTTGCATTTCGGACAGTGGTTTCCCAGTTTTTTTCTACGCACCAATAACGCCATGTAATATTCGCTGTTGGTAATGTAATTTGATTCTCAAGATGGTCGAAGAATAAAATACCATGCGCATCCCAAAATACTGAGGCCACAATCTTACCGGCCTACATTTGCGTTTTTGGTCGCTTCATTCGGCTTTCGCCGGCTGCTGTCCACTCAGCAGACTGACGTTTTGATTCCGGAGTGTAGTGCTGGATTCTAGTTTCATCTACCGCTCTGAATTCATCTGCAGCGAATATTTTGAAAAAATAGTCATCGTTAAAACTTTACAAAAAGCATAAAATTCACTGAGTATCACCAAGCTGCAAAGAAAAACGCGGTGTGAAGAAAGATTATCTTCACGCAGGTGATGAATACAACTTTTACGATGAGAAATGAATTTATGCTACAACAGATGCACAATTTCCAGAGCGAACAGGTCTGTTCAGTAAGAATAGAAACTACCCCAGAAGACATAAAATACATTGCATGTTAACAAAGTGCTTTATCCTTCAAGGTGAGAAATTTCTTTTAAGGAAATGGAGTGAAAACCAGCGCAAAATACTACTTCGTATTTTGTTACGTATTTTTGCTTCCAGCAAGATAAAAACTGACCGGTTTTCTTCCAAAGGAATGTAGGGAATGTATGTAGTATGGTCTACCTCTTCACCTCAGTGGTCGTACAAGCTATCAAAGTTGAATCCTTATAAACTTTCTGTGTTTCACATTATGTGCGGACCGTTTGGAATTAATAATTTGGAAACATTTTTTTTGAATAATTATTTGATATTCGGTTAATTATTTAAAATAATATTGAATTAGAAAATTCTTTCCATTTTATAGATATGCTGATATGCGTTGTTCACTAAACGATTTTCATCCACTGAGTAACTCGCAATTTATGAAGCAATTGTACATTTAAGATATTTTAAAAGTCAGGACTTCACATTTACATCGATACTAAGCCGCAGATTAAAGTTATTCGTTTCGATCAAATGCAAATGATGTGTTGCTCGTTATACTCGTGTAAACTTGCATAATAGCTGATAATGACGTCGATTCAATTAAAACAGTTTCAATTTAAATAACATAAAATGTTTAAACGAATATCGAAGAAATAATAGAAGAATAGGAGAAAACAAAGTAGGAAATATACATGGAATCGGCCCCATTATTTTGAGTAAAACACGTAGGTGTCTCCATCGTATAAAATTTTAGACCGGGCGAGAAAAAAATATGCAAACCCAAAAAACGGTGCTGATCTTCTAAAAATGAATATTACTGTGTTCTCGTCATTATTCCTGGGTTAGGCTGAAAGTAGGTATCAATAGAGCATGGGAGTCGAGCTTGGTGTCGCTGGATAGTAATTTAAAAAATATTGAGTATCTGTTTTTTTAACAGACGTGTCTTTTTCGTACTTCGTACTATGAGCCATAGAACCCCAGTCTGAAATAAATATGGGGGTTCTCATTTAAAATTTTCAAATTACCGCTAGTCCCACTCGCAGAAGATGAGGGTGAGGTCGAGTTTTGTCAGGCAGAATCTGTGCAAATGTAGATGTAGATGCTAGAACTATAGCGCCACAGGTACGGTTGGTACCGTCGATTTATTCCAGATTTCTCGTTGGTAACTGTGCCAATAACTAGCCTCATGAGGAAGACAGAAAGTATATAATGAAGTTTATTATTCAGATGGATGCTTCTGATGGGGTAGTCCTTGCAGTGCTAAATCTAGAAATAGAACAAGTGGAACGCATCATTTCTGATACATATATCACTAATATAACACTAGTGTGGTTGAACCTGAAGCGCAGAACTATAAATAATAAACGTTAATGTGCGTATATAGGTAAATAAATCTTCTCGACCTTGGCAATTGTGGTTGAGGTCACTTTCCGATGCACGATGACGAATGTCAGTCAATTATTCTGCACGTAAAGGCGTCAATTCAAAAAGCGGCCAGCGATATTATTTGTGCCTAGTCAAGACATTTAGTGTAGTGGATGCCGCCATTTCGGGAAATATTTGCGAGATGTCTGAATAAAACTCGGAGTAAACCTAGTCACTGGCCGAGCATGCTTACACGCAGTTTTTTATTCAAAAGGGAATAAACGAAACCTGTGCTGTTTCACCATAGGGAACCTTGATGAAGGAAACTGTGTTCGAGAGAGCAGCAGCATTCTCTATCGGCTAACATAAAGAGAGTTTATTCAGACAAGGTGATTCAATTTTGTAACAGACTCTCTTGAAAGCTAGCTTGGTTGGTACTTTTTGGTGTTTTTTTCTTACATCGTTATCTGCGAGTATGCCTGCACGTCGAGTACATATAGCTGGTTAAAACGTGCTGTGTATAATGGCGAACATTATTTTTGCGAACCTCACATAATGTGATGACGAACATCACACTTTAATGCTTAAAAACATAAAGAATTAATTTAAAGCCTTTTAATTTTGTTTCTCGGGTGAAATCAATCACCCACAGTTTTTGAAGGTTAACTTGCGATAAGAGGAAAAATTTATAAAGAAGTACCTCAAGTTTTGTGTACATTTACTAAAAAACTTAATCCTAAAAGAAATCGTTGATTTAAAATTTGCATAAAATGCACTCGTATTCCACGCTTGCAAAAATTCTTCATTGTAAAAAACGTGTAGTGGGTGTTGCATCATATGGATGGATTTTATAATAGCGTTTTAGTACGTATTTACAAAGCCAATTGAGGTTAATTTACAATTTACAATTTATTTGCGATTTGTACGTATTGGTATATTTGCGATATTTGTACGCAATTTGTGGCGAATACACAAAGTTTGTAAGAATAACGATAATTCAGATTATGAAATACATATGGTGTTAGCACCTGAGTCGAGGTTGTTAAAAGTGGCGCGAAGTGTTATAGAAAATGAAAGCGTTTTAAAATATGCGGTCATCTTGATCAGTTAAACATTGCGAGATTATTGTGATTACAATAATCAATATTTATTCCAATATTCAATTGTATAAATATGATTTGAACTAACAAATGTCTTACATATACGTTTATAGCAACCAACGAAAAATCAAGGAGGGGGAAATATTATCCATCATCCGTTAGCGTTGTTGCAGGAAAAGGTAGTTAGTCCTTTAACCATGTGCCAATTACTACAGGCCAATAATTTCCTTTGTGCAACTCACAATACAAATCATGGTTATGATGACGGTTTACTAATTATTTTGCTATTTTTCATTATCAATTTTATGGCGATATTCTCTCTGACAGTGCATTTCAATCGCACCTTGACTAAAATCTGATTGCAATTCTTAAGTGGATCAAGATGAGCCGTTTTATTTATTTAAATTCCTATCGCACTGAAAGATCTCAATATTTGTTGTTCGCGGATTGCATAAGTGGCTTACGTCTGATTTCCGATCCGGTGATTAAAATTGCATACAAAATAAAATTCTACCTCCGACCCTTCAAGCTAGAGACTCATGATTACATTTCTAAGTGATTTCTAAATGACATAATAATGTTTATCGATTTGCAATTGCATTGTGGCATCTTGTCATTTTTCAGGAAACTTTATCGAGAAATTTACTTACGTTTCGCTGCACCAATGCGCTGGTAACATTACGGTTAAATTCAGAAGAAACCGTGGAATTTATAATAACTCAACATTTTAACAATTTGAGCCAAATATGAGCCATTTCCAGAAATTTGAAAAAGCTACCCACCTACCGCCGAATTTGTCTACCTGAATGAAATTTTGCTTGTACGGATTTTTTGCAGAAGATCTTGAGAATTATTTTAATTTCGACCAATAACAAGCTGCTTCAACAGATTGAGACAAGGTATCGCTATTGAGGACAATTCGGAATTTAATACTTTACCCCAAGGGACGGCTATATAGTAACTGGTTTGCTTTTGTCGAAATTGCTTTAATACTCAAAATAGTCTGTTTAAATGTGCAATACATGTCTTCCGCCCGGCAATTCTGATAACGGAAATTTCCCTTCATAATTGGGCCGATTCGACATTTACCGTAGTACTGACCCCAATCTTTGTTATTGACTTATTATTCACCAAAATTGATGAAGTAAAATTTTAATGTAGTCTGGTTATGACAAGATTTCATTACATGCAAAGCAGCATGCTAAACAATATCTAGAAAATGAAGTGCTGAAGTATCCATCCTATATAAGATCGATGATAACAAGAGGGCTGAAGAGAACATAATCGAAAACTACCATCGAAAACTACCAATTCACCGTCATTAGTTCTTCATTTTCACTAAAGCATTAGCAAACAATCATATAAGCTTATAAGAAATTCCCAATTCATTTGGCATTTGCAATCACCATCAACAAAGCTCAAGGCCAATCTTTAGAATTGCGCGGCTTAGATCTAGACCCGGATTGCTTCTCACATGTACAATTATATGTTGCGTGTTTTAGAGTCGGCAAACCAAACAATCTTTATATGCACAGACAACGGAACAACAACAACTTTGGATATCCACAAGCATTGTGAACTTAAGCATGTGAGCAACGTGCGCTTTCTCTTTTCTTTCTTTTCCATTTAACCAGACTGAGCCACAGCAACGTGTGGCCCGGTACAGGACTTTATAGATGAGTTGAGATGAGATTGAATTAAACTGGTTATACATGTTTTAACAAAAAAAAATTAACAACCTTTAGTCTTATACATTTTTAGTCTACATCCAAATTTAATTTATTTCAAATGTAAAATTCCAATTGGAATGACCTTATTTTCTAATTAATGGGGGATTGATGTAAAAGCAGCATACGCATGTCCAACCAATTATTATTTTTGTTTTAATGGGGAACCACCTAAATACATACTTTATTATTTTATCTTATTTACACGAACATTATAACTATTTGTTGTAACTTGTAAAATATTTAAAAAATATAAAATTATATCGCGAATGGGAAGTTGTAAAAATACAAAGCCATCTTTACTACTGGCCGATTAGCTAAAACGATAACGTACCGCTATGGCGACGGTTGTCAGTCTCTCTTAATCGATCGAAGTAGGGGTATGTTCATTTTCATTGTAATTTGCTTTAGAAGTGGATTTTATTCTTCTTCTATTTTAATGTGCTCAATTTTCAACGAACAAAATCGAGTAGGTTTTTGTGTTGTATTAAAAACTAGAGTAAAAGAGAAGTTGTCGACATAGAGTTACGTCATTAGCAACAAATGAATGTTGTCACTGGCCAGTAGTAAACTTGGCTTTGAAACGTACTTATTGAAAAACAAAAATGGATTTATTTTTATTGTACATTTCTGTTTTTCATGACCCTCTTGATTCAAAAATGTTTTACCGAACGAAAAATTATGGCGATAAATTAATTTTGCAAAGTGCCATAATATTTACTAAAAATTGTTGTAAAGAAAAAAATTAGTGTAATGGAGTTTTAATTACTAAAGAGGAATTAAGTGTAATATGACGTAAGTTTAAACGCTAAAATATTGACAGGGTGGCTTAACATAAACTGGTGCAAATAAGAATGGCTTCTTTAGAATTAATTATATTATATATTTTCTTAGCATTGCAGATTTAAGTGATTTTGTCTTACTATACCAAGAAAATATAATGTCAGGTTTATTGAAACGATTTTATGTAGCTTTATTACATTACATTATACATATTAGTAAATAAATTACAAAAGGCGTTTTACATATCCGGTTAATAATAAAATATCCACTTAATAAATTCCGTTTTAATTTAAGAGAAAAATTGAATCTACAAGACAAAACGGGTACGGGATGAATGACAAAGCATTTTTCAAGAGTTAATTGAAATGAATTATTTGAAGAAAAAAAATTTTTAGTGTGACTTAACTCAGTTATGTATATAAAAGAGTTTAGTGAAATTGTCAAATGAGTTGAGATGGAAAATATGTTGGTTTATACTTAGAGCGGAATACAAAATTATCTTTCAATTACCTACATACATTTTCCATTTACATTTTAAAAAATTTATAGTGAACGGGTTAAACGAAATATTTTTTTTTTTAAATTAGTGAATCTTTAACACGCGTCCTATTTCTATAATATCGATTATTGTAAATGAGTATAAAACGCATGTCTTAAGAGTTAAACGGCATTTTATGATTTTAATAAAAATTCAATCAACCATAAATATACGTCAATACATTTTAATTTAAAATCCTATAAGAACTCATTAATCATTTATAATATTTTACATATAAAATACATATTATGTCTAATCAATATAAATCACTTTCATTTAGCATCATTAACCAAAAACGTCAGCATCGCTATGGTAGATGAAATTGAGCACATGCTTTGTACATAACTCTGTAACAAAAATGCATTTCAAATATGTTTAACTACCAATAAAATTGTATATGCCTCTATTTCATAATCAATATGTATATAATTAATGTATATGTATATGATTTATGTTCGAATGGTTGGCGATGTTGGCAAATAATTTTGTGCAAACATCGCACGCCGCATGCAGAACACGAAAAGGTTGTGATCTTCGTTTTGTAATTGCGATTTTATGTGAGTACATTAATTTCAAGTTAAACAAATTGATTGGATATTGACGTGTTATTGGTTATTAAATTAAGACCATAAAAATATACAAACAGCTACATTATCGAAGTGTTTAGCATTAATTTCAACTCTAAAGTTAGATCATACTCGTTGTGTATGTGCATATATACGAGTAATTTCTAGTTTATTATGTTAATATGTTAAAGAAATGTTTCCGATATATTTAATGCACATTTTTATGTATACATAAATTACCTATAGGTAATTTTAAATTATTTACACTTTCATCACCAATTTAAATTGGCATTTTAGATTAAAAGTCGGAGATCATACAGATTCCATAAACAACATTTTAAATCACAAATTGGTTCATTTGACTTCTTTCCATACGAATATTACCAAAAATTACAAAGATTTGCATGCTCGTTGTGATGTCCTACAAAGTAAAATATCTAAAACTTTATGTGAGTGTATAAAAAATGTATTCCACTAACTAAAAGAACAAACCGTTCATTGGAACCGACAATTTCAACGAAAACAACAATTTGCCGAAAACGGCAGTTTATCCGAAAAAATACGCATTATTCACTATTTGTATTTTATAGCAAATGGGATGTAAACCATTACCAATTTAAATAGACCTAAACAATTTCTCTTTCTAGCTTAGGTCATACTGAGACTTCAAGGAAAGTTTGGGGAAAATTTATGGATTAGAATTTACACTATAATTTTTGAGATATTGCCCAAAAACTGAAAATAACTTATATGGCCGCAGAAAATCAAAAAATTATAGTGAAAATTCTAATCCATAAATTTGCCCTAAATGTTCCTCGTTGTCTCAGTATGACCTAAGCTATTAGAAAAACAACCGAAAGTATTGGTTACTAGTGGAAGTTTTTGAGAAATTGGCCAAAAACTGAAAATAACTAGGTCGCGAGCAGCCTATAAATTCAAGTTCATTAGTCGACTATACACGAGAATTCTACGAATATTGGTTTTATAATCGATATGGGTGGTGACGCAAAATCCGATTTGACAATTGCTGTTATACGGATAAAGATAATCAATCCGATCATTGGTATAAATTCAAGATGTTGATTAGTTTTCAGGCATACCATTCAAATTCGAATTATGCTGGTCTTCTCGAAGAATACAAGCAAATGACTAAATTTTGCATTGCCAAGCGAAAATTCTAGAGATAGCAAAGAAAAAATTTGAATGTCTGACAGAATGGGGAATATGTTAGGCAGATGATAATCGTGTACAATCTCCAGAACTACTGTAGATGATGGTCAAGCAAATAAAAAGTTTGTAGCAACACTCAATTTCTACCGCAAACGCATTTCTATCCCAAACGCAATCGAAACGAAAATCAAATTTTCTCGAAATGATTCAACCTTCTGCCACCTTCTCGCTCGTCCATCAAAACCGGCAAAACTTTGACTTTTAGTCGAAGCACAGTACTTCGCCAATTCGTCAACAGCTTGTCACAACCACTTGGCCCTTTAAAAAACGTTGATAAGGTGGAACTTTTCTACAAAATAAAAGCAAGCTTGCGGCAAACATTTTCAATTCATACAGGATGGGCGAGGTAATTCGATTACATCGGACAAAGACCAACCGATATCCGATACGTAAAAAGAGCGGCGAATGTGTTTTCAGATTTCTTGACACGTATAGAAAAATCCAATCTATCGCTGATAACTACCGACGATTAACAGTGATGAATTAAAATCACCGAAAAGTTAATGTTGACGTTTCGTTTAAACTAAACCTTTTTCTAGTCCGGGCAGTTCGAAGCGACTTTTGCGCGACTTTTCAAACGTCAGTTTGTCAAAAATAAAAAATAAAAACCAGTTCATTCAAACAATTCACCAAACGATTCCTTAGGCCTGGCATTAGATCCGATGTTGCAAAACATGTTAGACGCTGCCTGTCAAAAATAGGACATTCGCCGTTGCCGTTGCCGTTTCATACTATGTCACGGTTATACACGTCGTGATTACCGACTATTCGGTAAGCTATGAAATGCTTGCGCTATGATTTTTTAAATTTGAAAATGACTAAGTTACGTCAAGACCGACACCACCATCCAGAATAAATCGCTGCTTCCTGGCCGTCAATACTGTTTTGGCCACTGTTTGGCCCGCTCGAGAAAAGGCTCGATTTCATTCCGTTTGGCCAAGGATTCGCAAATGAAAACACACGGTCCATAAAGCTTTTTTACGTCAAATCGTGCGGCACCCAAACATCGAGGTTCTTTTTAAAATCAGCCTTATGCAAATGGGGCGATGCTGCGACAGCTCGCATGCCGGTTTACTTAGATAATTTCCAGGAGTTTAGCTACATTTTCGACGACAGGCCTTCTAGTGCGTAGTGCATCTCTGATATCAAAATTACCGAAATAGTATATTGGGACCATAGACACCATTCACAATTTCCGCCGCCTGGCTTTGTTGTAGAAAATTAAAATATTTAAAATATAGCGAACTTTCTCGTTGTTTACCTCCATCCATAACACGCCATAACTCACAACTGAATCGATCAAACAAAACAACGACAAAATAACTTTTGTAGTACATGAATCTTCCTTTCCAACGAGTATAAGTATGTCCTACTGGGACTAATACATCACGAGATTTATGTCATTAAAGCCACCTAGCGAAAAAATAATGGATTTCTTTTTCCCCAACCCATATATAGCAAACTCGAATTTGATTACTACTGATAAAAATGCCAACTATGATCAAGAATTTTCTTTTGCTATGGCAAATTCAACGAACAACCAGTTCCAATTTCAAAACTGGGCTCAAAATATTTTATTTCTCATACAACTTATATCAAGCTGCAGGACAATTTAGATAGATTTTATGGTGAACTTTCCAAACCTTATAGACAGGCCGGGCCTCTCAGTGAGCTCAACTCTATAATTTTACGCTATTCTGTGGGCAAGTTTTACTTATGAATTTATAGAACCGCCACAGTTAACTTTTTAATTTCAATTGATGTTAACTTTCTTTTTTAAACGTTTGTGCCTATCGCATTCACTTTGGGGCCCCACAAACGCTGTGTTCAGCCCAAGATACTTCCTAGGATTTGAATTGTATGGTAGGTAGCACTATTTTATATACTCTGTATGTATTAAATGTCGCTCACAACTATATTGAATCCACTTGTAAATATTTGTGTATGATTAATCTCTCGATTCGCTACTAACTTTCTGTGGGAAGTATAATTCATTCATTCGAACATACAAATACACGCGAGAATATTATAAAATTCATTCATTCAAACTTTAAAAAAAACTCGAAATAGATTAAACGAGTTGATAAACTCTTTTACTTTTGTTTTAAAACTAATAAACCAAATCGCCAATTAAAATAGCCCCAAGCAATATTTACAATTATTATGTCATTCATGCCGACCAAAAAGGAAAAATCTAGTCGAGGTTGATTTCATGGAGTGTATAATACATGGAACGATACTTTGGTGAAATATACGAGTGCCTATCATTTTATTAAAATCTTTTACAAAATGTACAATAAGTGTGTACTTATATTCATGAATTTCACTATTATTAAAAATACACGAAGGTTAAACCATTTACGGACTAGTTCATGGTTACAAGTTGTTTCATAAATAAATAAATATTTAGTGCTGTATTACATAAATATTGTATGCGATCTCTTATAAATGATGTCAACGTCCCAGCGACGTTTAAATTAGAATTACCTGAATGTACTTGGTGTAGGTAGTTACACCATAAGAAAAAATAGCAATTTTTAAGCGGTTCTCGTTTTGATTAATTCGATTGGCAAGAATTACATGATTTTGAATTATGAAACGTGGTGGTTAATATAAATTTAAACAATAGATGCTGCTGCGGCTAACAACACACAAAGATGATAGTCAAATTTTATCTCGCAATTACTCGAGTTTCTTATGTCATGTCCGGAATTTTAATTACTTTAGTATCCTGAGGCTAAAAATATGATACACAAATGTCTTATTATAAATTATAGAAGTAAAATACATTACGTTGCACTATAAAATCTAAAATAATTTTACTTTTGCTTGTTATAACATATTGATAGTTGTAAGAAGTTATTGTGTAGATTGTAGATATATACTTTCGACCATACCATCTTTGTATAGTGGTCTGGAGTTTTTGGCCGTCATTTATCTAAATAAGATAGCTTATATACACGTTTTCAATACCGGTTTTTGAAACATGTATATTACTTTGCGAGGTGCCAGAAACTTCTAATTCAGGAGCTCTGCTTTTCTGTCTTTATATCATACGTCCGTGCGAGTAAAAATATTAATAACTGGGGACCTTTCTTTATTTAGTTGTCAATGCTCGCCTTAACTTGAAAATCTCAACCTAGGTTTTGACTTCGTAAGCTCTAGCGAGTGATATTCTTACAACTGATCATAGGTGAAGGGTATCTCGTTATTAATTTCCATAAAATTTCCCCCAAAACATACTAAAATTGGTTAATTTAACCGACTGGATGTTATTCCCAAAAGAAACTCGATCATGACTGCGTTTGAACTTTTCTACCCTCTTAAACAAATTTGCTATAAGAGACTGAAAAAAAAGCTAAGACTGAGAACATTTTCTTAGACTGCCCGCGATGGTATTTTTACCCGTGACAATCAAGAAGTTGACAAGTTTGTCCACAGTTTGTTAGAGTGTGGAAAATAATTAGATCAATGAGTTTGTTAATGGACATGTTTCTAACAAACGTCACGCCCAAATCTTTTGATTTTTTTTTCGGTGGATTCCGGAAATGTAAAGGTTGATTTCACACCACTCGCTGATTCTCGTTATATTATAGTAATTTGGCATCTTAATCTAAAGATTTTTAAATCATCCATAAATAGAAGTACAGATGAGTGAAAAATCACATGCTAGCCTTGAGAACTCACATTGAGAAACACGATGGATTTATGGGATTCGATCTTTGTTCTTTGATCTTTGATCTTTGTTCTAATGAGAAAAACACCAACTGATAAAATCCACAGAATAGCCAAAGGAGTTTAGATTGGTTAACGCTTTGCTATGACCCATGGAGTCAAATGCTTTACTAAAGCCCGTAGAAATTATGTCCACTTTTGATGTTGTTCATTGGCTTTAAGAACATTACTGGTATACTAAACAAAATTTGTCGTTGTAGATTTAGCAGAAATAAAAACATGTTGGCAATTTGACAGATGGTGGCAAATAATCCTCTACGCAGTGACGCAGAGTAGATTAAGTGGCAGAAAAGTTATTGCAATTTAAGGTCAATTGGTGTTTGTAGTCTTAGATGTCTTCAAGTTTGATTTCCTGTTTGGTACGAAACTACTTTCAAAAATATTTTAGATTCAATTTAATCATGTCTAGGATGATTCAATTGAATTGGTTGTTAAAACGGAGTAACTATCGAATTCTGAATTGAGCTCTGCCAAACTTCCTCCATCTACGATAGAGTTACTCTTCTTCATTTTTCGAAAAGCCTTGTATTTTAATTTTTTTAATTCCATAGGTAATCATCTTTCAGATCTCAGTGTTTTTGTATGGCAGTTATTATTCTGTCTTAGTTTCTGGATGTCGAAACAAATTTCCCCTGGTCGCGCACATCATTTAAGACAAATCATGCTAATGTTTAAAATATACTAAAGGCATTTAGTTCATTAACGAGGATTAAGTCTAAAATTCTTTCAGGTTGCATCTGAATATTGCGCCAATGAACAAACACTCGGTTTATAGAATTACATTGTTTGGTATAATTGTCTCCATCATTATCGGATATACGATAAAATGGTACCCGAGTGTCTTTCATCGCTATAAAAGTCTTTAAATGCATCACACTATTTTACATATATGGAGCTTGTAAAATTCAGCATTGCCGAGTGGCTTATAGAACTCCTCCTCCGAATTAATTTGTGTTGGTTGTAGCTGAGCAATTACATCTATACACCACATAATTGCATGTCAAACTCAGAGATCTGTATTCATTGAAAAAAAAATTTACAAAATGAATAGATGAGATGGTTAGTTTTTAAGACAAATTTGTGCATTCCATAACTAACGTTGGTATCCAAGAAAATTTTGAAATGGGCGCTCGTAACTGAAAAACATAGACCTTATAGGTGTGTCTTCCATGAGATTGACATCGGTGTCATATTGAATATTACAGTTTGATTTCAGCTGGATCAGCATCAGCAACTGCTGACACATGGTCCGTAATCATTGATGTAGTTTCTGGGATAACCGGTGATTCTACCATTTTTCTTGTCAGTGGTAACTGATTTCGTTTTCGTTATTGGATGTGATGGTCTGATTCGTTCGTCGAGTACAGATATATCAGAAAACGCCGGGAGTGATTAAAAACGATGCATTGCATTAGAATGATTTCTCTTTTGCTCTTAAACTAACTCTGTTGGTTTATCCTAAACGTTCTTAAACACGTAGGAGGAAGTGGTTGATAGATTCATTGCAAATATTTACTTCATCAAGATGAGATTCCCAAGCCGTTTGGCAGTTTGGTTTCGAACTAACGTAAAATTGAACATATCTTGGTAATCTCACCTCTATGTAAAAAAATATCTGGAAATCACCCAAAATAGCCTTACATTTCAAATATTTACTTATTAATCCGTAATTTGAGTATAACTCCTGCAATATCCTTATAGCAGTAGCAACTCATGTACTAGTTAATCGTATGGAGCGACCTCTCAAAAGTAAACTTTCTTGTGGGTACCTTTCTGATATTGCATCAACTTTAGATATACAACATTATTTGATATTACGAGTATTACGAAAACCTGTACAAATTTTGGTATCAACCATAACTTATGTTCAAATATATTGTCGGGCTAGAGAGTTCTGCAGTGGTCATATTCTGCTAGTTCCTGGGGAATGAGGAATATTTTTTTAGCAATTATTCTCCAAAGAGTGTTCGCAGGGTAATGATGCCTTCACTTCTGGGGCAGAATTAACGAAACTAGTTAAACTTGATGCAATACAGATTACTGCCTGTCGAATTGCTATTGGGACAATATGTTCAAGTTATTTTAAGCATGTTTCTCTGCATGCCGTTGTAGATGCATTGAGGCTTGAGGCATGATAAGTAAATTTCATCCTCTAATACCAGAAATCAACAAGGCCATAAACAAACTGCTGATTCAAAAAGAAATCTATATGGACATCCACTGAATTTCTCAAAAGGTAATAGTCATATATTCAAATGGCTTTGCTAGCTACTGCAATGCGTTTAAGCGGAAATTATTGCACTTACTCGCTGTGCATTGGAAGCTTCAAAAATTGCTTAGCCTGTTTTTAAATTTGTCAACGCCTGTATACAGTTACAGTGAACTTTGCTAGGTACGTTGAGTTGTGGCTTCTCAGCCTGCCTATCCATTAATCTTTCGATAAAGATAGGAAAATTAACACCACTATGGTTTGTCTCTTTTGAGTCAGATCTTGATTGATACCTCTCACTACAGCAAGGCTTCCTTCAATTTATTTAAGTAATTATTGGAAAAAAATATCGACTTACATTAAATAAATTTGTTTTCGTCCGGTTCTTTAATCCGGTTTTATATTTTATATATTGGAAAATATATAAAATAATCTGTAAAGAAAAAATATTTTTAATAATTAAATTCCGCATTTAAAGTGCCCGTCAAATCGTTCAAATCTTAAATCATTTTCACCTCAAAACGAAACGACGAATAAATAATTGTAAATATTAATGTGGTGCTAAACCATTCTATCCGATCGATTACAATCTAGGTAGGAGGAAATATTCAAGATGCTAATTTCTCACGTATCTGATAAGTCAACTCATGTCACTTACATCATACTCGGCACATAATTACCAGGTACATAAACGTAGCTAATCGATATTTGATTTTCATTACACATCTTTTTTGTAAATCATCGAAGTCATCGCGCGACAAGGTTATTGAATAAAACATGTTAGATGACAAATTAATTTGTAACAAACTAAAATAAATTATTAATTTATTTAAGAAAACAAATTATTTATAATTTAATTTGTCGGCTAAATGTTTTTGTATCAGAACTAAACGATACGGGGAAAAAATTTAAAGTGCGATGTGAATACACGATAATTTTCTAAGTACATACAAAACGACAAAACATGAGATGAATATCAAATTGAGATCGAGAAATTAATATTCAGATAAATATTTAATGTTTAGATACAAAGTTTAGTTAACACCTGAACACCTCGGGGTGTTTAGTTCGACTGTTACTATATGCTTGTTTTTCCTTGTAATTGAAATTGAAGGGTTATTTATCGTACATAATGTGTAAAATAATAAAATTCCTGTGTAATGGAATGTAGAAGGTCTGTAACAATAAAACTGTTTACCAATGAAACCGTACTTAGGCATTTTTCAATTTATGTTATCTTATATTTAGACTTATTTATTGCTGTTATCTAATGTTCGAGCGTGATATAGCATTCGGTGATCTTAATAAATAAGCTGTTCTTAGTATGCACCTTCAATTATTTTAAGAATAAATTATTAAATTGTGGAAATTGACTATTTCTAGTGAAAATATATAAAACGGCTTTGTAGTATCTATTTTTTTGGTTTTAATCCAAGCCTGCTTTTCTGGGTCCGAAGCACTCCCTGCTCTTTCGCGGTTGATTTTCCCGTCTTACTTTACGCAATTCCTGCCAAGTCGAAGACGTACGGCTATAGGACCGATTTAAGTTACCATCTGCGCATTGCATAGCTCCATGCCAGCGTATAGTACTGGACATGGAAGATGGGTCGGCCCATGAGTTTTGCACGCCGATAGGGGGTCGTAGTTGTGTTCCTTTTAATCTCGCAAATAATAAAATATCGCATGCAGCATATTTATCCAAATGATCCTTAATTTTGGAGTCTTTTTGCATACATACATAAAAAATTAATCGAAATTTGAAGCGAAAATATGTCATGATAATTCACATCGTACCGCATGAAATGAATTTCCGCTCACTTAATAAACGCACAAACACCATATCCAACTCATGAGGGACACAATAGCTCCTGCGACCCCGTGAGAGTTAGTAAAACCGTTAGTGCGTCTATTCCAAATTCCAATTTGCTCTAGTACCATAAAGAATACTCCATGGAGTGACGGGTGAACCATTTCGAG
This sequence comes from Nephrotoma guestfalica, assembly GCA_963691935.1. NCBI lineage: Eukaryota > Metazoa > Arthropoda > Insecta > Diptera > Tipulidae > Nephrotoma > Nephrotoma guestfalica. The sequence continues at coordinate 4,850,930 of OY829914.1, forward strand.
GATATAGGCCTCTCATTTCATAGATTTCGAAGCAATAAAACGGTTTTTCCAATTTTTAGTCGGACATTTACCGATTTCCGACTTTTACCGCAACAGAAAAAATTAAAAAATAATTATAATTAAAAAATGTTAATTATAATTAGAAAACGTTTCTTATTGGATTCAAATGGATTCCAATAGTCGGCATATTGAATTCTTTTAGAATTGGTGCTTTACACTGTTAATATTTTATAAATGCAAATTAGTCAAAATATGATTAAAAGTTATAATGTTATTAATAATTTATATAAATAGAAAAATTTAGAATAATTAATAAATACAATAAATATTAAAGAAATATTTAAATAAATTAAAAAAACAAAGTTATCAAAAAAATAAAGCTTTTACAGAAAAATTATAAGTATTGTTTATTGCAATTTTCCACTCAAGATATTGAGTATTTTAGAGTATGCTAATAACAAGTCACTTCCAGAGATGGGAACAAGGTTCCACTATAAAGATCGAATTGGCCTATTTTTAGTGAACATTTTCCGGTATTCGCTTTTCCGAGCCCAGAAAATCTACCCTTGTTCATAACAATTTTCCATCGAATGTTTTGAGTATTTTATCAATCATAAGCGACTTCCAGAGATTTGAACAAGGTACCGCGCTATATTATATATTAGCCCACATTGTCTAAGCCATAATTTTTATTTATTTATTAACTAATTCACAAATGATTTTTGTTTTTGTTATTTATTTATACAAACTAATTATTTTATTTCCAAATAAAATAAATTAATTGTATTTTAAAAATTATAATTTTTAAATGTACTTAATTTGGTAAATAATTTAACAGCGTAATAAAACTCACTCAAATTGTTCCCATAAGAATTTCTTTTTGCGTGCTACTATTTGTGGAGACAATCTAGTAGTATAAGACCAACGTGTTAATTTTTATTTTTATTATACGAAACAAAGCAAAACATATTGTTTTGACATTTGACAGCAAATAAGTAAGCAACATCAATTGGAATGTTTTGCGTACTTATAACATTGCATACTTCGATTATCGACAAATAAGTATCAGTTTCGGAAAGCATCATAGTAACTTATAAAACAAAAAAAACATTGTAAATAAATAACAAATTCAATTATTTTACACTTCAAATAATGTTGAATATTATAACTATTTATGGTTTTAGTTATAAATTCATTCTGTGCAAATTAAAAATTAGCGCGCCACTTAAAGAACATGTCACCCGTTTTTTGGTATGAAGTCGATAATCAGATTTGTAAATATAAATGATGTTCCATTTGTTTCGGACAAAAAACGTATAAATTTCGTGATTTAATTTTATAATTATTGCTTCATTTAATTAAATGAAATGATATATTTCGAACCAGTATTCGTTAGTGGAATGATGGGTTACAGTATTTCAACTCAAAACTGTATGTGAAGCAATTGTGATCGATTTTTATAGAACAGTGAGTTGTGATTGTGTTACGTAATAATTTATTTGAGGAGCTGATAAATTTTGATGAGTATGAAGTAGTTATCCTTTTATAACATAACTTCTATATTAAATCAATATTCGCTTAATTTTATAGGAATTGAAACAAGTCGTCGAATATTAATATCACCAGGATTTTTAAGACCATCCCAACAGTGAATGCACTATAGTATTCACATTGAATAAAGAAGCTTCTCAATCAAATGATGAATCCACGTCAACAGTTTAGTCTGTGGGTTCTTGGATGACCCGAAACATCGAAAAATTATTTATAGTTTTATATTTTTTCAGTTAGCAGCGCCAGGAAGAATTTAATCAACAACCGAAAAGTACTTAAAGAGAACGGACCAAATGGAGCGTGTCAGACGGGCCCTCGAGACAGACCGCAATACATTAGTGACTTGCCGATAACGCAACAGTCTCATGAAGCCATAAAAGATCAATGCAATATCATCTTGAACTGTTGAATAGCTTCATACGATAGTACATAACTGCCAGTTTTCTAGCTGTGAGAGCTCTGTTACAACTAACCGAGAAGGTATGTCAATCTTATCCAAAAGCTACTAAAATCATGCTAACAGATTTTTACACATCACAGCACAAGGGGTTTCAACTTAAGAAAATGATCTCACATCGACAAAAAAATATTGAAATACATCCCCGCAGAATTGCAATGCACGCAAGCAATATGAATTAATCTAAACGATTTAAACGAATAAATTTTTGTTTACGTATATTTTTAGTTTATTTCATAATTAACTTTGAAAAACTTGAGAAATTTATGAAGGAAAAACTGAGCACAGAACAAAGAACCAAAGTTGTTCAATTTTATTTTGAAAGTCAGCATTCAATTATTCAGATACAAAGATCATATCAAAATTTCTTTCATGTTCGAAAGCCACCTGGGTAGCTCCAACAATTTACCGATTGGTTCTCAGCAGTTTGCTAAGAATTTTACGTAAGTTACGCCTTTTCCCATATAAGATTCAAGTGGTTCGCGAGGTAAAAGCAAATAATGCACAAATACGCGTTCAATTTAGTCGCCGTTTTCCTAGTTTTCCATTGTGCCGAGAAAACAACGAATTTATTCACAAACTCATAATGAGCGATAAGACCCATTTTCACCTCAATGGTCACGTGAATAAACAAAATTGCAGAATTTGAGGCACCCAAAATCCAAGAATAATTGTTGAAGAGCAAATGCACCCACTTATATGGATCATTGGACCATGTTTTTTCGAAAACGACTAACAAGTTGCGGTTAATTTGAATGGTTTTGCCGGGCAATAATTGAAAATGTTTTAAGGCCGGAGGTAGAGAACAATCCAGAATTGTGATTCCAACAAGATGGAGCCACAGCTCACACAGATCGTCCATCTATGTAGCTCTCCTGCGCGAAATTTTTGGCGATCGAATAATATCGCGTTTTTCTGATTTTAACTGGCCACCGCGTTCGCCTGATTTAATGGCTCCCGATTTTTTTCTTTGGGACTACCTAAAGAGTGAGGTGTATGCCAATAAGCCAAGAACTATCCGACAGATTAAGGCCAATATACGAGAAAAAGTGAGGGCGCTGGGACCTGAAATTCTAAGAAAAGTTATGGAAAATGCTCTGGAAAGAGCACGTCAGGTCGAAGCAAACAATGGGCACCAATTAAAAGGTGATAATAAACATAATGAGAACATATTTTCAAACTAAATCTAATCTAATCTAAATAAATGCCAACGTTAAATAAAATCAAAAACAAAAAAGTTATTCATTAAATAAATCATAACGTTACTTATGCACCACTCTATACAATTGAAAGGAAAACGCTTCGAAATTGGAATTAGAAAACTACAAACAACTAGTAGCCGCGTATGACTAAACGGTCATTATTAGCGGATTCGTCTGGATTTTGCTATAAATTACTTGGTTGGAGCAGGATTGAAGGATTTAACAATTACGCTCGGCTGGATCAAAGAAAATTCAATCCGATTTGCAACATTTGTATAATTTACTGGAAGAAAGAAAACTAAGCCATGTGCTAGTAGCTGTGACAAATCAAAGCCATACTTTGATAGAACTATTCCAAAAGATTGCTCACTGTGGCAAATTAAAACGAATAGTCAAGAGATTCCGGGCTGAGAAGGATGTGAAGGAGTCTGGGCTGAAATATTAATTTTTATATAAAAGAAGAGGAGTTCAAAATGGAAATTTATCGTCTGAAAACCCCCAAAAGACTAGATCCAACTTTACTATAGTTAAAATCCTATTTTAAATTAAACTAGGCTGCTGGTCAAACGGAAGCTACTGAGTCCAAATCCCGATAGGAGCAGGATTCTTCATTTGGCTACAGCGTAAAATAGGACGTTAAATGCGAACTGCGAAAGAGTTGGAAGCGCCTCGGCCCCAAAACAGATTGCAAAGATTAAAAACCAACAAACGAACAAATAGGCTGCGGCGCGTGGAAGAATGTCTACAGAATTCAAACTTCTAACGGTGAGTAAAATTCTAAAGTTTTTGGGAAAATAACCTCAGCTCAAAACACGAAGCAACACGTGGCAAACCTGTAAAAATAAAAGAGATACTGCGAAAAAATTGCGGTAAAATGGGTTATGATTACGCCGAATCCATTTAGTTGAGGACAACGAAAGCAAGGAGCCAAAAGGGGTACCAAGGATATGTAGCATTATTTATTTGTATAACAAAAGCCACTATTATGAGATAATAAACAGTTTAATTGGGAAGGCATTTATTGCTACTTAGACATCTAACATTGGAACGTATTCTATTAGAGCAAACGCTAAAAAAAATTATCACACCGCAACAATAACACTACCGACCGATATAGCAAATGTCACATCGTTTGGCGAAACCTAATGGCATTTCATACCACAGTTTCCATCCGAATTCGGTGGCCTATGGGAAATCGGAATAAATTCTGTGAAGCTTCATTTATAGTGCCCACCTTTAACAAAGGATCCATCCGATTTAATAGCTCTAACACCAGGTCATTATTTAACAGGAGATCCTCCCAAGGCACAACGAGCTCCTCGTCATTAGGACATACATATTTCTAAAATCGGATGGCATTTACTAAAGCTAATGACACAAGACATTAAACGATGGTCTGCGGAATATCTTTATCAACTACAGAAGAGAAACCAATGGAAGGGCATTCAGCCATCCATACGGTTAACGGTCTAATATTAAAGGAAAGGTGCCAAGATGCAATTTATAAATGACTGGAGGTACTAAAGCGAGTTTTACACAAAATTTTTGAATTTGTTGATGCCGAACCGAACTCCCTCTGTTCTAAATTATGAAGAAACTGGTTTCTGAGGTTATACTGAGATTCAAATTCTAACATGTATTTTAGACGAAGGTTTGGAATCTGATAATGCTAAGCCAACCTTTGCTATTTCGAAAGAAAATGTCGATGAAATTTGATTCCGGAGAATTAGATTAAAATTTAAAAATAAATTTTAGAGGAAGTTTTGGTATCTGACTAAAGAATAAACTTCAGAAATTTGGTTATGGTTGAATTACAAGTAGATATGCAATTTGGTACGTAGGATTGGATTTCGATTGATAACTTGTAACTTCTAACTCTTAATTGTTTATGTTTTTTCACACACACTTACGCTATTTCAGTTTCTGGCCAATATTGCAAATCTTACACAGAACCCAATATGTCCAGTTATTTTATAGTAGCTTAGCTGATAAATCTACAAGAGAAGCTTGGGGAGAATATTGGCCAGAATCCGGAAATAAATTATTTTGCGGCCAAAGCTCAAAAAATAATAGAGTGAATTCTAACCGATAAATCTTCCCCAATCTTACCATGTAGAAACTAAGTTTTATTTGCGCATGAGTCAAAAATCGATTAAGCGGATTCCAAATGTCATGTTAGCAAGTTACCATTCCAAAATTCAAACCCAACCATAGATTGCAAATTTCATATCTATTTGTAAAGAGGTCCGGCATGGGCAGATTCCAGAACTTCATTTAAAATACACATTAGAATTAGATTTTCAATATAACCTCTTAAACGAAATTTCATTGTCAGTGTTAGAAAAGACGAACAGAATTTTCCAAATTTCAATTTAGAATCCCCATCCAATACTTTCAATATTTCATTATAACTGGTTAAAAAATGATGAGTTCCGTTTAGTATTCCTTGACCTCGGAGGTCAATAAATTTGACGATTTATAACAAACTTTTAAGATTTTTTTTTAAATGGAGGCAGGAAATAAATTAAAATAATTCGTTGGTTACAAAATAAGAAAAATACCCGTTTGTGATAGTGCTGCCTCTTGGGTATGGGTTATTATTAAAACTTGAGTTACGAAGGCCAAAATGGTAAAGGCATTAAATTTTGCCCAGCAGAAAAGCGTGCCGTTTATGGGGTGAGGAGAGGATTTTTTGAAAACGATCATAAAATAAACAATATAGTAGACGAAATGGTTAAATCAATACACCAATAAGGAAGTACTGCTTGACATAACTTTAAATTTATCTCGACATCTTCACTGACCTGTAGAAGGCATATATGTTCGTAAAAAGTTATAAGCAAAACATAATAACGGAAAATATTAAAAATAAAAATAGTTTGGTCCGAAACATGAGAGTGGGTGTTATTGGTTTCGTTTAGCCAAAAAATTTCGCGAGATATTGAATGCATAATTTAATAATAATGGAATAAATAATTCTTACTAATGGTTCTCATTATATCTAAGAAAAACAAAATACAAACAAAAACATTTTCTTTATTTGACTATACTGCCATCTATCTTCAAAGAATGAAATGGTTGACATAAAATGGCGTCATATAGCAAAATTGTTAAAGCTATAAGACCATTAGCATTTTAGTAATTTAGTATTCTAGTTTATTGTAATTGGTAAATGATAAATTTTGAGAAAATTGATGAAATTTTTAAAATTCAATTTTTAAATTTATGACTTCTAACAGATACGTATGAGCATATTTTATTTCATATGTATGTAAAGTTTCTACTGTATGTACACTACGTAAAATTAAGAACTGTTGAATATTGTTGAGAACTGTCAAGAATTCGCGAACTCGAGTAGATTTTTTATACTTAACCTCAGTCATATTTCAAAGCAGCTGACTTGAACAAAACGCATTAATCATCGACATAGAAATAATGTTAAACTATATATATATAAATACATCGATATTATTTTATCGATATTTAAAATAATATGACATTAACGCTCTGTGTTTTTATATTACATAACCTTATAACTATAAATAATCTTACACACATAAGAATATATGTTCATATTCTTTATTATCCACCAAGCTTGAACTATAATATTTTCTTTCTTTTATTTTTTGCTTATTTTATAATTTATACTTGATGTGGCAAAAGCATTACCAATTATGGCATCAATAAGGTTAACTAATTTGATGAGTAACCGACTAACCGTGCAAAATAAATAACAAAAAATTTGAAAACTGATTGTAAATAAAGCACACAAATATTGGGCTTAGAATGACCACCCTCTTGTTTCGGAGATTCCGCTGTAAAATAACGCTTTCATAAAAATGTCGTAAAATTAGTGGAATTTTAACTCTCTTAATGAGTTCGTATATATTTATCCTTGACTGTCACACCAACTCAATATTCGGTTTAATTAAAATATCATTGCTTTTAAATTATTTGGAAAATATTTAATGCATTTTGGTTTATTTTAAACCAATATGCGTCACGATCAGCGTTCCACAACAGAACATAATAATCGTGAACTATAAATTGAATGTTCTAGCGATCGAAGTATTTCTCTAGATGACACAATTTATTTGCTAGAGGCATCCATGTCACCACGTCCACGTAACCATGTGGATCAAAAGCAATCATGCTTAATTGTAATAAAAATAATTCAAATTTATAAAGCCCTACAGCCACTAATTCAGTTCTCAAGCAAAAAATGTTAATACAACCATTGTTGTTTATGCAGCAAAAAACACTTTAACTGTTTCACTTTCGCTAATCTTCCATTGATCTTTCAAATAGTTTCGTTGGAAAATTACATCATGACTGTTATATTTTGTGATCATCATTTCAATCGTATAATACGCAAACGAACAAAAAAAATAAGAAAACGACTCCAATTTACACCACGATCGTGTTATACAAATCATAAACACTTAAAGTTTTTTTTTTTATTAATTTTCTTTTGTAACGAAATATCGTTCGTACAAAATATGTATCGTTACTCTTGCAGTAGTGAGTTAACACAATATACAACATAACATAATAATAGTTTAAAATGCTAGGAAGGTCGAAAACGCCAACGCTGTTTGAAAATGTTCTTGCTGTGTGTAACTTACAGATTTATATTCTGTGGAAGTACTGCTTTTATTAATAAATTGAATTAAATTATAAGTAATATTTTAAAATGCATAATTTTTAGTACTTTGAATATTTTTGGTGTTAAGTGTTAGCACATGGAGTTGGAACATCAAATTAATACGCAAATAAATAATTAGCGCAGAACCCACGAATTTTGTACATTTATTAATAACCTTAACCTTATATTTTTCATATTTCTTATTTTATTTTTTTTAGTCGGTCCGATAGTAATTAAAGATTTAACGTGTTAATGAAACGTACAAAAAATTAATCTTTTGCTTCAAAATTATGTCTTTTTATGGAATATTTTTTTTATAATTACCTTACCACACATTTGGGTGAACCATAATCAAGTGTGTAATTACTACGATGGATAATTGGCAAACATCGATATGTCAATGTCATAATTTCAAGATAAACATTGGCTTTTTGCATAAGATACGAAAAGTACTATACATATTTTTGACCATGAAAATAATAAAATACAGGACAGATAATAACTTTGTACATATCTTATTGAATTTTTTTAACCTTCACCAATTTTTATTAAACGCTTGCTTATAATAGCGCAAAGTGATTTACGTCGTGCGACCATATGGTTAAATAAACGTTAGATTTTTCATGAAAATACGTTAATTAGAAACCGAAACATAAATTAATTAGGAAATGGTATACCTAATTAGTATTCTGCGTGAATAATAAATTTTGATTTGATTTTATTCAAATCACACACATTATTCAATTTCATTCAAATATAAAATATTCGTATATAAATAAATTATTTGGTTTATGGTGGGGCTCTCGCTGATATGTGAGAGAATAAAATGTGAAACATGTTTTTGCTTTTTAGAAAATTCTAAGAATTAAACTATCTTATCGAAATTAAATGGAATTAAAAGTTTGTGCTGCGGATTTAAATGTTATATGTAAATTCCTAATATAAAAAAATATTCGTAATTGTATTGTAAATTAACTATGGGAATTTTTAAATATTGATTCACTTTTCCGTTTAATCGATTTTACCTGTAATTATTTAGATTTTAAGCAAGTCATAATTTTTGCAATATTCATCTATCGATGTTCTAAATTAATTATAAAACGTGATTTTAATTTTCGTGGCTAATGTGCACGCTATAACTTCAACCCAATTATCCGCTGTTCGCCCAATAAGCAATTTCCTTGTAATTCCTTATAGAGAAAGATGAATGAAGCAAAAACAATTTCAAGACTTTCACATAATACAGCTTTTATTCATAGATTTACAGTTTTGAAAGCAAGGAAAAATATTTCTATTCCGATATTTGTGATATGTAATTTATTAATTATAAAATTTCCTCAACATTAATTAATTACGTTTCACCTATAAACATAAACGTGTTAAGAATATATATTAAGATATTTTTGTCCTCGAATATAAAATCTGTCACCATGTGTGTTATGAGATTTTTATCCTTTATAAATCTATGCGCCAACGTATGAATATGTTAAAGAACATACATATTTATACAAAAAAGTTTTGTTAAAACAACATCTGACAAATTTATTGTGTATTGGTCAGTAGTGTATGGCAAATTACCATGGAAGGTTATGCTGTTATACATCAAATTTTAATTTGAAAATTAGTGCTCCGTTCGAGAAACATGTCGCTCATTACGTGATTTTTGTTCTCGCCACAACCTTCCTTCACCAACCGGTTCCGTATACGTTAACCCGTTCAACACGCACAAAAACCACTGATGTGCGTGAGAAACTGGCATTACCATAACCGTCAACGACGAGTGCTACAGATCGACGATCAGCAACCTCTTGTCGCCTAAACTGGATGATATGGATACCGACAATATGTTGTTTCAGTAGGACGACGCTTCGTATTACACAGCATGACAAGACAGACATTTTGCACGAATGATTTGGGAGCACGGTTATGTCACGCGCGGCGGCGCGTGTACTGGCCTCCGAGATCGTGCGATTTAATGCCTTTAGACATCTTCCTATGGGACTTCCACTGAATTTAAATCGCAGGTCTATGCGAATAAAACACAAACAATTAATGCCCTCAAAGTCAACATAACAAACGCCATCCAGCAAATTCAGCTATATTTATGCGACAAAGCCATCGAAAATTGGGCCACCAGAATGCGTGCGATCAAGTAAAGCCCTCGGCGGGCAATTGAACGATGTTATATTCCATGATAATGTCATAAAATATTCTTTAATATAAAAAAAATTCAGTGAGTATCTCACACGAGCGTCCCTATTGAAAGACACTATACTATCCGGAGCTGACTGCGGAGACTATTATTTAATCCGAACTTTATTTACTAATCATAATGTCGCTTTAGTCTAACGATATGGTAGCAACATCGTAATTTATTTCTCAACAATCATATAGTACAAAATTTCAACATTTTAGTCACTTCATTCGATTAAGTTTTCTGAGTTTGATGATACAAGTTAGTTGTGTTAGGTTAGTTGTGTTTAGTTGTGTTAGTTAGGTTAGTTGTGTTTTCTATTGTTTTAACTCTTTACATTGCCATGCTATCCAACTGGTATCTTTATGAAGCGTTTAAAACCGCAGACGACATTGATGAACCCATTTTCCGAATGTGCATAAAATGCTTGAAATATGTTCTCGAAATGATAAACTGTATTAACTTAAAAACAATATCGACCGTTGATAATAATTTCTTGTTCCATTTTTTGATTTAAGGCGCCTTATGTTAATCTGCGGTAAATTTATAGGACAAATGTAACTGAGCACAATAAAAGCGGGTAACATCAACCAACCAAAACATTAATTTGGTAAACAAATTTTCTCTTTTGTCCGTGTCATTTTAAATTAAAATCTGTTTGTACTTTCAGTCGAATTGTCATCAACGGATGCAAATTCATAAAAACGTCAAATTTTTCCATGTAAAACTCTCATCACTCCATTTCATTTTTGAATGAATATCATTATGGCCAATAACAAAACACCACAGCTATTGTTCAAAATGCCACCATTTAAAGACAACTACTATGGGTCTGATCTATCAAACGGCCGTTTCTATATAGAATTGCTCAATACGATTTTTTGAACAAAACTCTAATCGGCACCTCCTGATGCTTGAGCTAATCTCATTTATACCAAAACAAGACATCTCAGAGGTTGCACCGAAGTGAATCAAATAAAAGTAACATGCACGTATCTTCGTTTCAATATGGACTTGCGCAGTATGATTTTTTGAGTAAAACTGTTATCATCTACCTTTTATTTTTGTGTGGATCCCATTTAGAGCAATATCAAGACATCATAGGCCTATCAAACGCCTAATGCATGTTTCTTTTCCAATTAAAACTAAACTTTAAAAAGAACTAAATATGCTCACTAGATTGAATCTCATTATGACCAATAACAAGACATTACAACAACAAGTACTCATTTAGAACTTGTTCCTAAGGGTTTGAATTATGGAACAAGGGATGTTTCGTTGCCATGTGGACTTGCTCAGTACGATATTTTAAGTGAAACTTTCAGCGACTTCTTCTGATTTTGGGTGACTTCCAGTTGGGCCAATAACAAGCTCTGTGATTGCACCAAAATCCAATAATATAAAAGTTGCTCCTTAGGGTCTGACCTATCAGACGGTGCGTGAACCTACTTGATATGGGCTTGCTTAGTGCAATTTTTTGAGTAAAACTCTCATCGGCTCCTTTTGAATTTTGTGCAATGTGAGGGGCCTTTGTCCATATATATCAATAGAAGAAGCAGTTACAGCTATTAGTAGTATGGAGAAACAAATAAGTTCTCAACCGAATCGAGAAGAAGGGTATGCAACTCTGTATAAAACGGAAGATCCGATGAAAGGTTTACTGAAAAAATGTACAAGTTCACATATAGGAACTAAACATGCAACGTTCGATAGGTCAAACAAACCTAAAAACCTAAAGAAGGTTTTTCTATATGTCGCCATTTTGGCGCAATCTCTGTGACGTAAAAAGTGGTGCAATTTCTGTGAAAAAAAAACGTAACACTTTTTACGTAACGAAAAAAAAACGTAACACTTTTACTTAAAAAAGCCGTACTGAGCAAGTCCATATCGAAACGGTTGACATGCGGTCTGATAGGTAAGACCCTAAGAAGTTACTTCTATATGGTGGCATTTTGGTGCAATCTCCGAGTTGTCTTATTAATAAATAAGGCTAAATGGAATCCAACAAAATCAAAGGAAGCCAATGGGATTATTACTCTAAACCATTGTTCTAAGCAAGTTCACATTGGAATGAAACTTACTTCGTTTGATAGGTCAGAGCATTAGGTTTTATCTCTATATGGTAGCATTTGGGTGCAATTTCCGTGTAGTCTTGTTATTGTCCTTATAAGGTTCGGACCCTTAGGAAATAGGAACTACTTTTGGTTATTTGCCTGATTGGGATGCACTCAAAATTAAATCAAAAGGAGCCGATAATAGTTTTACTTCAAAAAATTGTCCTGATGAGAGTTTTACTCAAAAAAAACATCTATTGTCTACAATTTGAGATGGAATGTGGGGGATTGTTAAAAACGGCACTCTTATCAAATATTGCTTGCAAATTTGATAGAGTGAAATGACCTTTACAATATGCATGAAATTTTGAGCCAAATTAAATTCAAAAATTATATTCTGGGTTGTCATTTTATGCTGGTTATATCACAAATTTATTAGAGACTTTTCTTGTGATATAATTCAAAACAAAATAGTCTACAAACACAACCCTGCAAAATAAATTTTGAGCGGAAATAATAAATTAACAGTGATAAGTTGACGTTTCGTTTTAGGAATGTTTATATTTTGGTGTAGCTGTATGAATGTGTTTTACGAAGTGATTTTTGCGTAGTGTTAAAATAAAATCAAAAATTAATTTTGTAATCAAATAAAATAATTTCAGTTAGAAAATAAAATTACTAGTTTTTTGTATGAATTACAACCCATCATTAATCACGGCTACAAAGAACGGTAGGGAGGCGAAAATAACCCATAAATTCAGTTTCCTTCATTTGATATGGGTTGGTCTGTTGCCGTCACTGCTTATTAATATTTTACTGCTCCTGCCAGTATTCATACACTATATGAAAGTTTTGTCAGTCCATTATCTACAAATAAGTTTATTGATCCATATTTGCAACAAAATTAAACAGAATTATTTTGGACTTACACTAATTTTCCCACCAAATTAAAATTCACAAATTAAAAGCAACTTGTGAAACGTCAAAATAATAAAACAAAAATATATGTAAAATGCAAATACTCGTATAGAGTATATAATATATAAAACTACAAATTAAGACAAAATGGAGTAAAATGTCTTAGTATTGACTGAAAAGTTAAAAACGCATATAATATACCGGGTGACTGATACAAAGTGTTACCAACTTCAGACTGTCATTGCTGTCAAATGAGTGATGATAAAGCGCTCAAATTTACACTAATGATAGTTCATTCCATTGTTTACAGCGTACAAAAGCATTTTAGTGGGAAATATTCAGAAAAAAATCCGCAATGGAATTCTAGCGTAATAGTGTGATTGCTCTATATTTGGCTGGAAAACCACAGCCGTAGATTGTTAACCAGTTAATACATCTGCATGTGAATAAAATGTTTGAGTATCGCACCATAAATCGTTATAACGATACTGGCAACATTGCAAAACGCCATGGTGGTGGACCGAAACGCACTCCAACATCGCCGGATATCATTCGGAAGGTAAGGCCAAATTGGCTCGGAATCCGCGCCGTACCACATATTGAAAGATCATCTTGGACTAAAGGCCCTAAAATTCCACAAAACGCATGGTCTCACCGATGCTCAAAAAAAAGTTAGAGTGGAAAGAGCAAAGGAGTTGCTACGCTTGCACGAAAGTGGCGATTTGCCGAATTTGGTTTTCTCCGATGAATCATCGTTCGTTATTGAGCAACGTGTGAACAAGCAAAACGACCGGATTTACTTGCCCGGGCGTTCTACTGAAAATTTGAACCAACGGAATGTCACTCGAAATCAAGCGCCGCCGATGGTGATAGTTGGGGCCGCCGTAACGGATGAAAGCCGTTCACCGATTTTTTTTTGGACCGTGGCATCAAGATAAATGCTCAAATTTATCAGGATCATGTATTGGAGGTGGCGTTGAAGCCTTGGGCACAAACACATTTCGGCCGCAGAGTCTGGATATTTCAACAGGACTCGGCGCCGAGTCATAAAGCGCAGGTCAATCAAGATTGGCTGAGAAACAACGTTCCGCGGTTCATTTCCACTGCTCAATGGCCACCAAATTCACTGGATGCAATTCCGCTAGATTTCTCGGTTTGGGGTAATTTGAAGAGCAAGGTTGGGACAAAAAAATACCAAAGTGTCGATCATCTCAAGCTAGCGCTTCGCCGGGAGTGGGCCAAAATACCGCAGAGCCACTTTCGTGATGCACGCAATAGCTTTGTCGGCCGTTTGAAGGCCATAATCACGGTTAAGGGTGGCCAAATCTAAAACTGCTAATGCAATTCGAAAATTTAAATATTTGTGAACATTTTTTACTTTGATTCAATAAAATTCATCAAAAATAAAAATTCTGTGGCGTTTTGTTTTGGTAACACTTCGTGTCAGCCACCCTGTAATATATAACAGTGATGATTTCGACGAAAGCAGCAGTGAAGAAGAAAATAGTATTATTAATTTTACAATTCATTTAATAAAAATAATTGCAAATTAATTTATTAATTACCATTTCCCGTATCGTCCGCCATATTTTCTGTCAAAATATTTCAAATGTTTTTCTCTGAACTATCTGGAAAAAAAATTCAGATGGAAAAATGACGATCTGAGCATGGTCAAATAAAGAAACTAAAAAATGTATCGGATCGATCCGATAAAATAAAAAACGGAAAAGGCTTTCTTTTTATCTCTCCGATACATATAATAAAAAAAAACAGACCATAGATTATAAAATCAAAAGTAATTAAATAATTTTGTACAAAACTGACATGAATAGTTTTAAATCTTAGTTGGCCGCCTTAGTTTGAAAAAAATTCTGTTTATTTGTCGCGTCAAAATTTCAAGTGATAGAAATTGTCGTTGCAGTGAATGCAGTCGCAGGAAATATGTATAAAGCAGTATACTTAATAATTTAATTTAATAATTTAGTAACCAAGAACTAACTCATTTTTATGTTTCGTCATCGGTCAAAAATTCATTATAAAACCAAATATTTTCCACTCTTAGAAGTTTTTCATTACAAAGTGAAAGATCGAAATGTATGTTAAAATGAACCATTCTAACAATGTACAGAATTTTCAATATTTTGTAATATTAAAAGTTAAAACATATTTCAACACGTTTTCGTTTGGTTATTTTGTACAAAATCAAATATGTATATTATTGGAAAACTATTTTTACAAGAAATAAAATTTTGTCTATTTTTAGTAAAAATATGTATATGTACGTTTACGATATTTGACTGTCAAACTCATGTTAAAAATGTATAAATATAGTTTTACACTTACTTACACCAAATTAAAATTAACAATTCATCTCACAACTCCGATCAATCTTATTTGGAATCAATTTTATAAAAAAATGTGTTGTCTATCTAAAAGTCGAAACTAAACAATGGGATGTCCGCTTAGACGTATTCGAATTAATTTATAAACATTAGAATGTCATATGAATAATTAATTTGCTTTTTAATTAGATAATTTAGTAACTAAACACTAATACACCCAGTATTGTGTTTTTAAAAATTAACTGTTACTTTAATTTGATTTCTTTATGGATATATGGCTATACCTCTGAAAAGATGTCTTTGTCGTAAACCATAGTTGTATTTAAATTAAAATGTAATTAATTAACAAATCAAAATCTCTTCATGAAATTGACCTATATACTTGTTCAATTTCGAATTTTTAAATTACTTTTATAAACATCAACCAAAATATTTCATAACACATACGACATGCATCAATGATACTTCTTTGCTCCTACACTAAAGAACAACCAACTTTTAAATTTATAAATATTAATATTATAAGGAAATTGATGTTAATGAATTACAAAAAGGTTGTATTCTAACTCACACGCAATATATGTATACGCTATACGCAACATATGCATATGTATCCATGCACATACGAGTATACCTTTAATGTATGAATCACAATTCGCAACACTTCGAACAGAAATCAAATTCTCTTAAAGGTTAAATCTTAATTTATGTTGATATTTTTGGAAATTTTACCTTTAACAAACCAAATACGATAAATTTGACCTAACCTTGGATTGCAAATAATTCATAATAATTTTATAAGTAAATAAAGTATGCAATAATAATTTTTAAAAATATATGTGGTTTGACCAGGTTTGGCATCTATTACATAAATTCATAAGAGTGAGATGTAAATTTTTTTAAGAAAATAAATTGATTTAATGAAGGTCGATACGACGTGTGGTGTGGAAATTGGAGCAATGCAATTTTCACTTTACGTCAACTACTCTACTCGTACATTACATAGTTGGTAAAGTCCAAGTTTAACAAATCACTTTTTGTCTCCCAATTGTTTACTCATATACTCGTAGTTAAATATTGTTTAAAAATTTTAATATATTTAATTTTTATTTATTCATTAATTTGTGCGTCAACCAAAATAAATATTTTCGTTACTTAACCTTAATTGAAATGATTGATTTGATTAAAATTATTTTTTATTGTTTAACCAAATAAAACCAAATATCAATAGAATTAGTTCGGAGAGAGAATTTAACAAAATATTTAATTACAATTTAAATGTGATAAATGTACAATTTTTAAACATTTATTATATTAGTTTACATTTACGCATACAAATCCAGTCGTAGTTAACTTCTACGTTCAAATAGTCTATACATGTCTCTCCAGAGATTAATATTGAGAGGGTGTTGAATGTCGGGCAAGCAACCAATGTCAAGTTGGCAGTTCATGTGACTAGACTTAGTTTTTACTTCACTAGCCTCGGGAGAATTATTCGCTCGAGATTGTTATCTATGGTTAAACAGTTTGAAGCATACGGCGATAATATTACTTAACTCCCTTCAATGTCAAAAATACTTATGGACTATGAATAATTTACTTTGATAGAGAAACATAAAACCGTCTGAAAAGAGTGAACCGTACAGCGTGTAATGCGGGTCAAAATAATTTTTGTGTTTGTTGAATTTTATTTGGGATTTCGACGGAGAGGAACTTTTTAGTTAAAAGGAGTACAACGCAACGCAGTAAATTATGAGTTTAAATACGCTTTTGAAGTAGAGCAACAAAAAGCTAACATTTTGATAAAACATGAGATGAAATTTTCTCGTCAACTCTGCTCCCTCGCCATTTTTACAAAAAGAAATGTGACAGGAGAGATAAATAAAAAGCTTTTTACTAAACACTCTAGTGTAATATTTGTGTGTGTGACTTTGACTTCTTGATTAATTTTAAATAAAAAAGACCTGAGTCCTTTGTTAATATTTAATGAGATACTGAAAGAAAAGTGGTTTGAGAAGGGACTTTCATTCATATTTCTATTAAGTGCAGTTTACTAACCGGTAGAAAAATGTTTTTTGTCGTTGCTAAATGGACTGTTCGCAACTGGGGCTGATTATGTAGCATTACGAGTACGACTAATACAACTCAAAATAAGTGTGACCAATTTCCTATGAAAACCAAAAAATTATCATTATAGCTTGTTCTCGAAATGTGTACGACTAAACCAATAACAAAAAGTCGAGATTATGACAACCCAAAATGATTTTTAAAAAAACGCCTTTTGACGTCATCAATGAGGTTAACCGAAGACAAAACATGATTCTCTAATAGTATTGGACGACGCTCAAAAAGCGATTCAAGAGCTGACTATGACACGTAGAACTATAGAAAATTGAAAAGAACAAGCACTCAGAGAAAAACTTGGGTCAAAAGTCTATTTTGCCAAAATCTTGGTGTTTTTCGATCAACCAAATCTCTTAGTTAAAAACACAAACAAAATCTTGGTTGAATAAAATTTTAATTTTAAATAACCAAATCGTGGTTATTTAATTTTTAACTTAGTTAATATAGCCAAAAACATATGGTTATTTTATTGGATAGAAGTGGAAAAAATTGGTAACAGTGGCCAGCTATTTTGTAAAATCAACCAAGGGAAAAATTATTTTACTAATGACTTGTTAATTCTACCAAATTTAGTAAATGTAACAATGTTCGGTTTTTCGGACAAAATATTATTTTTAATGGCATACATACAATGTTTACGATTTTTCTAGAAGAGCGAGCTAATGAGAATTTTTTGAACTTTGATCATCATGTCTGAAATTTAAGCGTCTTTGATTTCGAGGTAACTGTACATTCTCCAATCGCCTAAATCACCTAATCCTAGATCCGAAAGGTACAAGTGGATGTATCGTTCCTACAAGCTCCACCAAATAAGTTAATCGCCAACTCAATTGCTAACAATTTCATTTGTTCCAACTACTACGACATTGAGCACACCTTCAAGGATTTTCCCATTTCGTCGAGAGGCACATTTTTTATATCATTTTATCGGTGTAGCTTGAAAGATACCAAGATCGTTGAGATGCGTGGAAAACGCAGTCAGCGGAAAGATGTTCCAAACTACATCGATCTGGACGTTCAGCCGGACAAATTCTTTAAACTCGTACACTGTCACTATTCTCTCACTACTCCATCCCGCTCTGTTTGGCTACCTGAGAATACTTTGAATTCTAGATGTTACTAAAGTATTGGTAGGCAAAACAAATCTCCGAAGTGCTGGGAAAACCAAACAATTATAAAAGCTAGTATAATCTCATCCATTATAAACTCAGATATTTATAATAAAAACCGTAAGGCACTTGGTAGCCACTATGAATATCGTACCTTACAAAGGCTCTCTTACCAGTGGCTCACGTACCCTACATTTTACTGTTTCCTAACCCATATCCAAACGATCAGTGGCCACCTCAACGATCATCTTGGTACCTACATGGTTTGGTTCGGTTGAATGGTGAACCCGTTATCGGTATATTAATTTGATGGCGCCAAAAATTAATAATTTAATGATTAAAATGAAATTAAGTTATTCCAAAAACGCACATTTTCAAAAATGTTCATTAAAAATCCCATATCGGGTCTCTACGGCTTTGTTTGGATGGCAGACACAACATATTTCCGCGATTGATATGAAAGACCTCTTTTAGTACCAGAGTTTACAGTTCCTGAGTGGCCTCTATGGGTGGTTAATTATCTTGGATATATCGTGGGCTACGGATGTCTCGGACAAACCCAGATACGTGTTAAGTGATCGTGGATTCTTCAACACCGGAAATTATAAGATTCGGCTGGCATCGGCGTTTCATAAAAACATCGCATCATTGCAGAATAATCGTTTAATACTCTGAAGAAAGCTTTACCCTCCGTGCCTGTTACAACCAACATACAGTTTAAGTAAATTATCTCTGACACCCGTTTTACAAATCGATTTAAACTCGCCTTCCGTCTCAGACGATGTGTCAGTGAAAAATTGTTAATATCGCCTGCCTATGGATCACGATAGTCAGACACTGAACTTTCTGACCGAAGGTTGGTGGTTTTGATCTCTCTGTGAATTGAAAGACGAACTCTCTTGAAGGGGCGTTGACGGGCCAGCAACATAACCTTACTACAGTTCCTAAATCTACTTTGACCATTAAAGGCCAGATCAGATATCAGTGTTGAGGTTATTAAATTTTTCTGGTTAAACATGTCCTGCACCGTGTGCAAGGAGTTCTAGCATCTACTGTCGACTCGTGCACTACTCAAAAATAATCGAACGCATACTAGAGAAGAATTCTCAATCCTTTAACTGTTGTCAGTCGAACCCATAAATGTTGACAAATAAATTCTCAGATTTCAGGTTTATCATTGATGATCCAATATAATCGTTTTGTTTATTATAACACGAACTTATTCAAAAAAGCGACGTATCAGCATTTTTAAGTTACTGCAGCTAAAGAGAAAATCGACTATGTAGCTTGAGGATTTTTGTAGCCCAAGGTCAAACCCATTACAGCTAAAGCAAACCGAAAAAATAAACCGATTATTGTGCTCTCAAAAATTTTACAATTCTAGACCCTACCTCATATCTAAGACTCCATACACCAAATGAAGGGGTCCACTGTATTTTCAACAAACTTGTTATATCAAGTCCCTTGATATTTGGACGATTTATTAGTACCCCAGTGAGTCCCAGTGAAGCAGTGAAAACGATTTCTTGATATGATGCATTTTTATGATCAATATATTTTCGACGAAGGCAGCAATTAAGCCAATCTTTGTGATTATCTGAAAAGCAGGAAAATGATAACCAGATTATTCAATCTTAGACCCTTATCACCACTATCCGAGCTCGTCGTATTGGTTGATGCATTCGCCAGTGTAATTAGAGCAGAAGTACAACAAAAAACTTACATGTATTCCAAACACGGTCAAAGCAATTGCAAATTCGTCTAGAAAGCCATTAAGCCGGACATAAAACGATTAATTCAATGGCAAAAGGTCCAAGAGCACAACTATAACATATAAAACGCAATAGAATCATTATTCAGCAAATACATACGCTTACCAAGTAATTTACTGGAAGAAACAGACTCAGAAACATTTCGCTCAAGAGATGAACAAGAATTCATTCGAAACGATTCAGTTAACAAATCTTTTTAGGGACTCTATGAGAAATACGTCCACCTAGAAGTTTGAGAGGCACTCAGAATATTTCAGTAGTCAAATCACACGATATATGAGTTTGTTCCAGTACAAACTAGAATTGGTGGAACCGTTAGACTACCATTTCGTTGTACATCGTTATATGTTACAGACGACTTCGATTTGCAATTCTTTAAAGAAGCAACGATGTGACAGTTACACACATCCAAAAACAATTAAATTTAAAATTTAAAATGAGATTTTATTTTTATACAAATAGCATTTCCATCAAATAAATTATTTAGTATACATACTAAAATGGCAATTAACAACATGAATTGTGTTGAAGTTGCAGTAAGACTAAGTAAGTATCGGAAGATATTGACAGGTAGCAGCACAGAAATTTTCAACGAAATTTTTGTTTTCTGTTAGTTGATTGACATATAATTATAATTAAATATACCAAAACATTATATATATTAAATAATTTAATTAAAAAATTATCGTTAAACCTACTGTGCCGCCATCTATCAACGTCTTCCGTGACGAATTTATATTGACGATTTTCATGGAATGTATAGATAGGTTGGTTTTTATGTCTACAAGAGGAACGAAATTTGGCAAATCCGCTGATATGACAGGTTTCAGCACCCTCGCTTCATAGTAAACTTCGATTCATTTTTCCGAAAATTAAATTAATACTTTTTTCAAATCCCGTTATCCAAAAACAAAAATGTTTGTATCACCGCGTTACAATTGTTAGGGTTTACAAGTAAATGCAGTACATTTTAATATTATGTCAGTTAATATTTAATAATGTTCAATAATTTTACCGACAATTTCGAAAAGCAATTTCAAAAGCTTATGAAATATTTTGATGTTTTAGAGATTATCCAACACTGGTCTATAACTACTTGAAAAACAATTTGTTGCTTGTTAAGCACAATATTTATTCTTTTAGGTCACGTACAATCATTATAAGGGCTAAGAATTGGTTCCTTAGGATAACTTAAGCAGGTAGTTATCACAATTATATATGCAAACAAAAACACTGATAACTTCTGAACATAATTATTGAAGTGGCTTTCATACTGTCCAAAGAATAAAACGGCTATAAACCTGTACACAAGATGCATCGTAACGTTATGCAATTATGGTTCGTGACATGTGAGCATTTCTGTAAAAATTGCATCAAACCGTGTATGCATACACGAACAAATACGTACCTTATTGAAACATATACAAATTTACTGTCTGTAAAATCTTAAGTCGTGATTTATTATTAAACGAAGCGGAATCGTGCAATATAAATACCATAAAATGCCTTAAAGCCTAATTATTATTTCACTATTTAAAATAATAGCATTAATAATAATATTATCATTACGTCTTATATTATCCGACACATCACAATACGAGTACACCATTCGTTTCTGGTAAGACGCTAGTCGATGGCTGTGTGATATTGTGTATACCAAAATTCTCACGGTGGTCCATTAAAATAAATTAAAAATTCAATCAGGAAACGACAGAATCTCACAAATTAAAAGAAATTGCTTATCTTAAAACAAAAGAGAAATGGAACTTATAAACAAAATTAGTAAATTATTTAATTTTATTGTTATAATGAATTAATAGATCCGAGTTCCAAACGTGTTATCTAATTGCAAATCGTTTACGGCTAGTTTACACAAATCTGTTGAATTTTCTGATAGTTTAATTTATAATTTATTCAAACAATTTTATAATTTCTTATAAAATAATTTTAGAGATAGCTTCAATTAGAACCACTAGTAGGTTGGTGTTAAAGGGTCACAGCTAATTTTATGCACAAATGGCTACGCATTCGATAACCCTTAACAAAATCGCAATCGAGTAAGTGGCTCAATATCACATTCCATTTGAATGTCCTTCAACAGATTTAAAAACATGTAATTATTTCTAATGACAATAATTATAAAAAAAATTAACATTTTACCACCCAAACCGTTTTTTTCTACATTTTTAATACAATATGATTTTATAGAATTAGCAATTATAAAAACTAACTATTTGATTTAAAATTTGCATACGACTATAAAAAATTATTTACCAAGAACGCAATACTATAAGAGGAAAACGTATAAGAAATCGGAAACATATGCTTCTTCTCGAAATATGTATTTAGGATTATCGCGACATTAGGATCTATAATTTCTTTGAAAATATTTGCTTCGATATAGCTATGTACCGGCATCAATTTAACCCTGGTCTGAAAGTGATAAGTGGTAAAATTAATTATTAATGAAATATTGTTAAAGACAAATCAGAACATTCACTGCTCGACATAAAGAAAAGTTTCCTAAAACTTACAAACTTGGTCTTTGTTTGTGCGCATGGCCTGTATATTTCAAGTTTCAGAAATGTGCAGTTTATTATTAATTTACTATACAAATTTATTTTGGGCAAGCAATACTATACAGGTTTTAAAAGGCGCGCGAGTAGAAAAATATTTAACAAATCAGGTGCCATCACAAAGCCTTAATCGCACGGAATGTATAATTCGACATTCGCCTTCGTACTCTCTTATCTATGCAGTTTTAATTCGTCGTATGGATCCGTTCTAATTATGTAAGATTTTTACATAATATTAAGATAGTTTTTGAAAAAGACAACTTTCACAACATTTGTCTGTATATTTACTTCGGAATCAGCCCACATCGAGGGCAACAATTTAACAGGCCGACAACAACACCGCTAACAACCACATCGCAGAATCCTACATCGCTGACACCCACATTACCGACACCCACATTATCGACAAAAAGATCGCTGACCAACATATTTCCGACACCAACATCGTCCACACCCACATTGCAAAAAAAATTGAAGCACAACTTACATATGTCTAGCATTTTTCTAAATTGGTATTTTTTATATTTTTAATTATAGCGTTGTACTTTATTTAATATTAATTTAAATATAATCTGAATAAGAAAGCTAGCTTAAACTGTTTCGAAAAGTTCGAAATTTCTTTCGTTTTAGGGATTGACAAAAACTTAAATGTTATTTTCCTGAAAACTACGTTATGTAGCAGTCAATGAACAGTATAGTTTACTACATCGCCGTCTATCAATAGGCGATAATCTTACATTGTTGACTCCCAAACCACTTACAATCTTCTTGCAGGCCCGTAATAATCAACTTCAACGACATCTTAAATCGTATACGCGTTGATTATAAATTTTACATCAAAATGCAGAAGCAGACCGATAATCACCCTTGAAAATACTTCTGCCTAGAAACCAATATGTTGAAGTGAAGCTAGCATTAATTCATGATTTGTTTTGCAGTAATGAATTTTTCAGAAATAGAGGCAACTTGCGAAATGTTTCATTTCAAATTCATAATTCACAACAAGTTGAACGTTTGTTCAACAACAACGAAACAAGTAAACGTTTTTGAATTTGTTGTGCCGGTTCACACAGTAATGCTTTCTTCGTTCTTTTTGAACATCCTGCGTCACCAACAAAAAAATATATGGAGTTGAGAATTTTGCGGCACGTTTGAAATTTGACGATCAAAAACTTTTGTTTGAATCTACTTTATTAGTATTAAATTGGTTTACTGTCCAAAAATAAGCGCCTGAGCAAACATCGAGAAATTTACAGTGTGTTTCAAAACCTACTCGGTTTTTTAAATTATTTTTTGATTTTCCTATTCGTTTAAGATAAACTGAAAATGAGATGAACTTTTTATGCACATTGACAAGTGTCGCACTTTAGTTTTGCGTTTGGAGAGGCAAGTGCTGCTTGATTTTTTGATGGACCACACAAATAAGCACGTCCCATTTCTATTATGCTATGATTTACAATTTTGTTTTATATTTTTGTTTTATGCAGTTTCCAATCCGTAATCGATTCGCTCACGCGGATTCTATAATCGTCGTGATTATTCTATACACTACTGTGGATGGACTACAGAGCGAACAGGGTTGCATAAGGTATTGTACACCAAACGATTGTTGTTATGTGCCAAATAATCCAGTCTTTAGTTGCTTTCCAGTCGACCAACCGCTAGTATTTATAAGTACTGGTGAGCAGTTAAGCAAAATTGGACCAGTAATAAACATTAATTGTGGGTATGCTTGGCTTGGTGGCACAGTTTATTTAGATATTTTTCAAGCGTGTGAAATTATCCCAAAAAAATAAAAATGTTCTTCGGTGGCACTATTCTGGCTTTCCTTAGAAATAGGGGATTGGGAAAAATATTGTCATAATTTTTTTTATTGAATTTTATATTTCTGGCCTACTGATGGAGTAAGTTTTGTGTAAATATTTTAGAGATAAAGTGGAATGGAAATTTTATTGGTAAAATAGTTTCCAGATTATTATGTTGGTAAACATTTTTTAGAACTGTTTTTAAATGAATTTCAACTAAATCTGAATGGTGTGCACAATGTTTTAATTATAAAAATTTAAATAGAGTTGATAAAAATATAAATGAACTATTTTAGGGTTAATTTGTTATTATTTTTCTTGTTTCGTCACTTCAACGCTGACGTGCTGGTTGTGTTTACCAAAGCGCCATTGCCAGCGGGCAAATGTATTTTGTCGATGTATCTGTCGCTGTGTCTCTGGTTCTGTTTATACCTTTACACTAAACTGATGCCATCAGTAGGCCAGAAAAATACAACTCAAATAAAATTTCAAGAATTCATTTTTAGAAATTAATGAAATAAATTATTTTTGGTTTGTTATTATTCATTAAATACTCATTCCTTCAATTAATCGATTCTATAAACCAAGAGTGTCTGTCCAATCCACGCGATGATGTGCACTATCCAAAATTAATTTTAACATACGAATGGTCAAATGATTTTATTTTGACTAGTGGCCATCATTCCGTATTGAAATCAGAAGCGATCGATCACGACAACCGCGGCCCCTAGAAATCATTAATTTAAACCAATAATTCATCATTAACTGAAAAAGCAATACACATATGAGCTCAATGTGCCCATCTTAAGTAAGAGCCTGTCATTTCCAAAATTTTCTGAGATGATTTTAAAAATCATGGGATGGGATAAAATTACTATTGCCTGATAAACATTTTTATTTTTTCTGGGATGAAATATTCGTTTCCACGAAAGGAATTAGACCATTCAAAGAGATTACAGTAATCGGTTTTGGTAGGTTTTTATCTCGTTCTTTTTGTTACATTTATTCTATGTGTTTGACGTTGTTAAACTCTTTTCTCGTTCAATAAACGTCAGGTTACTCGTTTTATCTAGCATGAGATCTCACAATGATCAAATAAAAATAATTGGTTTCTTATCAGAGTATTATTTCAGAAACGCCAATTTTAAAGAAATTTCTATTGCCCTGAGGATTGCACTGAATATAACCTATTATTTCATGAACGATATTCACCTTCACATAACTACTGACGTTCCCGATAAACATAGCAGTTGCCTTCTTACCTTTATGTATAGCAATCAAATAATTCAGTTATTTCGTAGAAGGCAAAAATTCTCTATATTTACATATCACAAACGTCTTACAACGATAAATATACATATGAATAAATTCATAAGTTCCCTATGTACCCCCTTTTCTATAGGGTATACAGTGACGGCGTAATTTACGCAAGTTCTTTATTCTGGATGTGATGGTTAATCATATTGGCAAATTTTATTGGCATTCAAAGGCTTCGTTCCACTATTCTCGATCCAGTAGCCATAATCAATTTGATGAGATGAGAGAGATAGGGTACTGAAATCTTAAGACATTCCCAAAAGGAAATTTGTGAAGTTATTTACAACACCACAGACAGTGTTTTTAAGTAAACTTTATCAAAACTTTTCAGTTTTTTAATTTTTTGTGGTTTGTCCACATTTTTCAGTTTGCTAGTGTTTGTTACAGCCGATTCTATTTAATTTACGTTTCTCTGCTAATATATATTAACACTCACACTTTCTGTGTAATCATATCACTATACCTACATTGTTTGATCGTGGTCTCATGCTGGACCAATCTCTGCCTTTTCGCAACAAACGATTATCAAATTTGGTTCTTAGGGTTAGGTCGGGATTCTAAAATAAATTTTGTAGAAGCTGCACGGAACTCGACCTTGTATTAACAAATTATAATGAAAATTGGTTTATAAGACTAGATTGGAATTCTAATATGTAATGAATAAAGTTCCATAATTTATACACTCGTATCTCAAGTACTACCGTAAGTAACCGATAGAGTTAAAACTTTGTTCAAAATACATGTTAGAATGTAAAATAATATGACGATCTAAATTGCAGGCTCATTATCAGATTCCAGAACTTCGTATAAAATACTTGTTAGAATCCCTATCAAACCTTACAACCTACAACCCAAACGTTGACGTTAAGAAATGATCCAGTTCCATCTAACATTTTAACATTGCAAAATTCCCGAGACCTCGGAGGTATTTCTTGACCTCGAAAGTCCGCTAATTTGACAATTTAAGGCAACATTTTTGAATGTTATTCCGCTGGAATGAGGTTTTTCATGAATAATAACAAACCAAAAACAATTTATTTCATTGATTTCTAAAAATTAGTTCTTAATTATATCTGGTTTCGCGTCCGAAATACGGAACATAAAACATCTTAAACACAAAAATTACTAATTTTTTTAAATAAAACCATTAATTTCTTTGTAAATCTCAAATTTGTAGATTCAGCAGTTTAAAGTTTCATAGAAAATGTCAGCAAAACGTACTTTTTAATCAAATATTTATTTACGTTTAAAGTCTAATTCGCTTTTATGCGGATAATGTCAATTTTAGATACAACTCGAATCACAAAAGACGCAAGAGACATAAAACCAATTAAGACGCAAATGAAACCATCGCAAAGGAACGTGAACTCGAATCGAGGTGTTGGTATTATATATAAACGATATCGGCAGAATATCCGTATAAATGTTGCTGTACAACGCTACTGTCATTGAAACGTGTGGCAGCGAGGGGCGAAGCCCCTAGTCATAAATAAAAATTTACTATTCTGATAATATCGTTTCGACCTACACAAAACATGTTAGCAATTTAATATTCAACAATAAGAATCTGATATAAGTTTATAGATAAAATAGAAGAAGCTATCAAAAAATATATTAAACCGGATGCAATTATGATTTTACGATCAAAAAGTGAAAGCAGTACGTATTCTAACCCCAACGTGTTTGCTGATACCCGCTCGTATACCACCTGAAGTGTGGCTTTTTATCACGTTATATCAATTTCGCACTTTAACTGTTACACATTTTGTTATAATTTGATAAAGCCAGTACATACTATAATATCGGACCAACCCACCGTATGCTATATGTCATCCTTTCTCACCTGTTCTATTCTTAAATCCAAATATTTCCTTCGATTAGAAACTTAATTAAGCATATGTATACTCGGAAAAATTATAAAACTGATGGATATTAAAACTATCAACCTTGAACAATTTCAATGGTCTTCTGTTCAGTTTCTTAGCATTCTTTTGTTCAATCATCTTAATATTTTTGTTAACCACAACCAAAATAAAATAAAAAAGATATGATCCACCCACATGCAAAAAATACACAAAACTTAACCACCACCATTAGAATAAACCTAAAACACAAATTGTGATTTTGCGAGAGTGGCTAAAATCCAGTGGTTTTAAACTTTACGTCCAAGAACACCAAACTTTTTTAAAATCACTCTGATTTTGATCTATAATTACGTACAAAAATTGACGTCATTGAAAAAGTATTTCCGCCCAGACAACATTTGTTTTTTCTTATTTATTTTCGCGTTGATTATTTTGTATATTTGCCTTAACTTTTAAAGTTAATTCTTATATTTATACGTTTCTGTTTGTTTATGCATAAATAATTGATCAAAACGACGACTCGCGAGTTGTTAGAACACACTAACTACCACACAAAAAACATTTATTTGATCTGATACTAAATTTTCTCTGGTCAGGAAAGGGTTAAACTTAAACAAATTAATTAATTAATGTTTTCAGAGATATTGTAACCAATTTCAAAAAATTTCCATTTCCCCATTTCAAATACATATAAGTTGAATATCTAAATAGAGAAGAAAATGATTATAAAATATTTGTTGCCTTTTATATAAATAAAATATAAATTAAAAATAGAAAAATACTTTTGATGATAATAATTTATAGGTCTGATGTAAGTATTTGAAAATCAGCAACGGCCTTTTAGAAACCGTAGCACAGGAGTAAAATATTATCGAAAAAGCTGCAATATAAAAGCTACCTTGCGTGACATGATTTTTGCTACACTGATATTCAACTACGAAATTATAATTGCACCTATAGAATGCGATGCCTACGCCACTGCAAAAATTCATGAACATTTATAGTATAGTGCGGAAGAAAAATTTAATGGGCATTGCGTTAAGTAGTATTTGTTGTCGACAGTGCTATTGCGAAAAATGTTACATTCCTAATCTATAAACCAAAAACTAATCAATAACATTTTTTATGTAAAAATATAAAAAAAAAATAATCAAGATTATCATACATTTCACACTCAAAAGATATGTAATTCTGATATATGACACTTTATTCACCTGACTCTTTCATATGTTATTTGTTTATTTTTTTGGTAATTTTGAAAACAATAGGAGATTATTTTATATTTAGGGCTTGTCTCGTACGATTACCAGACCAAAACAGCCTTGAACCATTCACTATGCGATTTGAATTTATTTGTGTAACATGATAAATGTTTTTATATAAAGTGTGATCGATTGAATCATGTGTGTATTGAGGTCAGTTCGCAAATCAGTGACCAGATGCACATTAATCACGGCTCAATGCTGACCATTTAGTTTTTTCAAATGAAGGAATTTGTTAATTTTGTATCTTTCTTTTTATAGGGTTTTAATTTTGATTTTACCCATCATTTCTGCAAGCATAATGTGTTAATACGGATAAAAAATGTAATTCCACAGCGGCATATTTTCACTCCTTTGGAATTATATTACGACTGTAGTAACTTAAATCGCTGCTAACCATCTAAACCCAACGCGCCGGCCTCAATGTGAACCTCTACATTGAAAAAAGTTGGTATCGTTTACAATAACGGAAGAAATTAGTTATCGCGAGTTACAACGGTGTGGCAACTAATAATAAGCTAGGGGAAAAATATATCAGTTGTTTTAAACAAATTTTCTGTTAGGACAACTAAAAGGATGGGTTCAGAAAACTGTTTCTTCTAGCTAAATCGAAGATGAGGCACCACGTTTGGTCTTAATATCTTTAATGCTAGAAAAATCTATTTTGGACCCAAGGATGCGAAGAGCAAGATCGGTGGTGAGCATCCCGTTGTTGTATGACGTAAAGCGTAGGGAATCTGAGCCGGTGATACCGCACGATGAATACTGTCCGCATTGCCGACTTGAGCGTTGAAGTTATCCAAAAGAATCTTTAAATTTTGATTTCATCTCCGTTGAAGGGACGCGTGTGCAATCTGAGTACTCAGATCCGCTTGTTTATGGATCTAAAATCTGTTATGAATTGGCATAAACGATTACTGATGGGAAAAACAACGCCAACTCGACCCTACAGAAGTTGTTACTTTTACAATTTTGCTTCCAAAGTTGCTTCTAAATTTTAAATCGTTGTCCTTATTTCGAGTCCGAGGTCAATGTTGTAAATCCGAGTTAATTATCCGAGGGTTTTGTTGAAATTCTGTAACCATTGTTTTTTCCTAGTTGGGTTTTCAGCCCAAGCTCAAACCCCATGTAGAAAGACCACAGCCCTCGCACACCTAGCCTACCGAAGTTATGGGGCAGTTACCAGTGGCCGACGCGAGGAGGTGGTGTGAGTACTTGCATAAGTTACGTACAGAGACGACAAAGGTATTCCCTCTGTCTGCAATCTAACATGCCCGTATAATACGAAAACCGTACCTATCTCAATCAAAAAGGCACTCACATAACAACTATACATATGATCGAGATAAAATCCTCCAATCGACAACGAAATTGTGAATGGCACAAACAACAAGTGCTTAAAATCAAAACTGCCAATTTAAGAGTAAATACCGTTCTACAGAATAAATCGCTACCAACATCCATCCACGAAGTAGCGCTATTCGCAACGAATCTGGAGAGTTACAGTTTTAAACAGACAGGCATTATGCTCAAGCGAGCAACCAACACCGTTGTATTAATCTGAAATCATCGTAGAAATGGCACCTCGCTACATCCTATGATTTACGGCATCATATTAAAAATGAAAAATTATTAGACTCCTGTGGCACTATTCTGGTAATTCCTCGGGAATAGAGAACTGGGGAAAGATTTTATATGTAATTTTTATTCAAACATTTTTTTCTGGCATGCTGAGGTAAAAAGTTAGTGTTAATTTTTTGAGAACAGCATTCCCCCATTTAGGGGAATAATTTTCCCTGCCAATTTAGATATGGAAAAATGATTCCCAATTTATAAACATTTACATGAAACTTTTCGCCGCAGTAAGGAAGAAAACAAATATTTGAACAGAATAATTTCCCTATTCCCGGAAATTACCAGAATAGTGTCACTGGTGAGGATGGCATCTGCAATGATGCGACGAGCTAAAGAACAGCGACGATTACCTCTTCTACCGCATGTTTCAGCTCGTTTCAACGATTTGGTTCGCAGAGAAAATTCCAGTCGAGTAGAAAATAGCATTAATTTGTCCACTAAATAAAAAAGGGAGACGGCTGAATTGTAACAACTATCGCGAAATAGCTTTGCGCAACACCGGGTACAGGATTTTGGCCAACGTAGTTGCTGACAAGGTTTCAATTTACAGCGAGCGCGTTTTGGATGATTACCAGTGCGGTTTCAACATGCGTATGATAGCATCCGGAGGAACACATTATGAAGTATTTTGTCACATTTTGGCATTCCTTCAAAATTGATAGTTGAAATTAGTTCGTATATGATGCTAGGTCCTATTTAGGAGGATGAACTGTGCCAGATGCGCCTAAATCTTGATATCAGAAGTGATTAAACGACATCGACGTAATCGGAATAATCAAATCATCAAGGCTTGATGGCTCTGAGACGTTCTAACAATAAAAAGCACTTTACGCTAAATAATCCATGTAAACAGTGTGGTGGACGACATCATCAGTTGTTATAACAAAAAAGATAATAACAATTCAAGAACAGCGGACGAATCTGGAGTCCACAGATAATTGCACCACTTCATTTGAGTATTACGGGAATATGCCGAGACCAGTACGAAACAATAAAAAGGTCAGCTACATTATTAATAGTGCCGCGATTCAACTCTAAATTTCAACTTAGCATAAAAGCATTCCTAGTAAACAAAATAACTCACGATACAAGAACCAATCCACAGAAATCAATAGCCATTCAAAAATGGGATGATCTAAACTAACATTGGCTGATCCTAATTATCATACACTAACATCGATAGATTTACTTTTAGGAGCAGATTATGTTGCGGACATCATACTACCTGATATTATGATGCAAGGCAATCAACATTCAATTGTTCATCACTCCAGGCTGGGATGGATAATTCTGGGAAAAACTATTAAAACTAGCAAGCCATTTCACAAACACAACTGCGATTACCACCTAGAAAAACGTGCTAGAGGAAATTGAAAAACCCTCAAAAAAATTTAGGAATTTGAAGTCTGACATCCCCTACGAAAGAAAGGTGTGAACAGATGTTATAAAATGCCATCAAACGATCAACAGATGACAGCTACATCGAAAAATACCATTTAACAATATTTATGCCAAATTAGGTGACAATAAAAATGGCAAGGGCAAGATTCCTTCAACTGGTAAAACATCTCACAAAGAACGACGACTAGCAGCTCAATACAGAAAGTACATGGAATAATATGAACAACTTGGACATATGCACAAGAATTCATCGGACGCATCGGAGCAGACCTATGAAGCTTATACATGGACTGGGACTGCGTTGTTTTAACCACATTAATTCCTCAACAAATTGGAGAATAACACCAAACTAATGAATTACAATACCTGGTTAACCGGACCACAATGGTTAAAAGACAACAAAAATTATCATTCGAAACATGCCAATTTAACAGCCGCTACCGAAGAAGAATACAGATTCTTACACTTAACAGAAAAAACATCAAGTTTTATAAAGTAAAAGAGAATCGTAAAAGCCGTGAACGACTTCGTCAAAAAGTACCAAATAGAAAACAGATGAGTACGATCTGCACGAGATCATTACAAAACAGACTCAACGCAATTGTTTCAAGGCAGAAATAACGCAATTACTGAAGAATATAGTAGACTGAAGTCAATAGACGAGAGTAGTAAGTTACTAATTAAATCCCTTTCTGGATTAAACAAGAAATTCCGCAAGTAGGTGTTATGCTCTCATTCTGACGTAAGAAATATTGGATCATATGTACAAAAATGCCAACAAGGTGGTGGTTTCAAAATGTGTGATTTATCACAGATTTGGAGCTAATCAAGAGTGACACCAGCTGATGGGAAATTTACCATCTCCAAGAGTGTAGCCGTCAAGGCCGTTCACTCATCCGAGAGTTGGCTACGCAGGTCCCCTATACGAATAAAAAAAAGCAAAGGTAGAGTGTGCGATTTTCATCTAACTTACCACTAAACTAACCCACATCTTATTACAGAAGCATTCCTTGCCATCTTAAAAAGATTTAGCTCAAGATAAAAATTCTGTTAAACATAACGCAATAAGATGCGGTAGCGGATTTTAACAAAATCGTGTCGAAACAGCTAGCCTCCAATGGGATAACATGACAATTTCAACCATCAGCATTATCTCATTTTGGTTAATTTTGGGACGCTGGCGTAAAGTCAGTTAAAACCCATCTAAAGAAGATTGTGGGAAATACTACACTGACCTACGAAGAATTAGCAACAGATCTAAACCAAATAGAGGTCTACAAATTCTCACAATTGGCTGTTTCCTGAGAGACTCTTCAATAATAACAGTACCTGAAAACCCCGACAAATTTAAATGTTTATAAACTGTCAAGATGGCAATTCATACAACAACGCTCAAACGAGCTACGTACAAAGCACATCGGAAATCTCGTTATTCTAATAGAAGGCAATTTACCTCCTTCTAAATAGGTGTGAGGCAGAATAGTTGAAACTCGTCCAGGAACAGATGGATACATATGAAGTGCTATCACGTGTGTGGTGCTATCACAAAAATATCGGATTATTTTTCATCGGTTTCGTCTCTGCTAATTGACTCCATTATGAAAAAATGGCGCTTATTTTCGTTTCTATCTTTTATAATATAGTTGTTTCTGCTAAATTGTGGCTTAACAGTGTAATTACTAAACATGTTCAGTTTTTAAAATACATATCTTATTGGATTTGTATATGTACTCAGGAATTTTGTTGGGACAAATTTTACAACATTTCACAATTCCCATAGTGATTGAGCAAGCCATGATTTTAATTCACCTAATTTTATGCATTCCCTATATACGTTGCGAATAATAACAATAAACAGTTAGCATTTATAAACCTCTCTACGCTTTACTAAGATTCGGTGGAGTACTTAAGAGTGAAAGACGAACAACGAATCAGTGTGAAAAAATAGACAGACGAAATTTTTAAAAACACTTGAGATTATTTATCTCATAATAGTAAAATATCTCAAAATTATAAACAAACCATTTTTATTTTTTTTGTACTTAGAAATAATACGTTAGATCAAATCTTTTGTTGGGTCATTTATACAAAAGCAACCACATATTTCCCAAAACAGATATTTTTGACAAATAAGACTTAGTTCATTAACTGTTAATTTTATTTGGCGTATAAACATAAGGTACTGTGCTCGTAACAATTAAACTTATTAAATTAATTCTAATAATGTTAAAAACCTATGACTAATTCTAAATATCCGGTTGTCTTAGAAATTAAACATTTTTATGCTGAGACACCTGGACTACCTTACATAAATGATTAAAAATTATATTTCCGTTTATACCTTTCCTATTTCTAAAGGGTGTTTTTTTAAGAGGTTGCCGATTTTTTTTTTGAATAAAACACATATAAAATTATGAAATGACCAAAATTTTTTTTTATTTGGTAGATAATTTTTTGGCATTTAACATTTAAACACAATTTCTGGCATATGGCTACCACGACTATTTTTCACAAATGTCATTCTGGAGGTCCAATTTTCCAGCACTTTTTCAAGCATTTGAGGGCGTATGTCAGCAATGACACGTTGAATATTGGTTTCCAAAGCGTCAATCGATTGAGGTTTATCCACATAAACCAATGACTTCACGTATCCCCACAAAAAGTAATCGAGTGGCGTCAAATCGCACGAACGCGGAGGCCAATTCACCGGACCATTTCTCGAAATAATGTTGTCGTTGAAAGTTTCTTTCAATAAGTCGATTGTTTCACGTGCTGTATGGCAAGTGGCACCATCTTGTTGAAACCACATTTCATTCATATCCATATCTTCAAGATTTGACAACAAAAACTCATTTAACATGGTTCTGTATCGATTTCCATTCACGGTAACGCGTCGTCCTTCCTCATTTTTAAAGAAATATGGACCGATGATCCCACCAGCCCATAGACCGCACCAAACAGTACATTTATCAGGATGCATTGGTAATTCTAGAACGGCGTGTGGATTATCTTTGCTCCAAATGCGACAATTTTGTTTGTTGACGTATCCATTTAACCAAAAATGCGCCTCATCACTGAAGAGAATTTTACGGTAAAAAAATGGATCTTCGTTCAATTGATTTAACGACCAATCACTGAATTCACGGCGCAAACGATGGTCGTGTGGCTTTAATTCTTGCACCAATTGAATTTTGTATGGCACCAAACCCAAATCTTTACGTAAAATTTTCCATAAAGTCGATGGACAAAGTCCAATTTGCTGAGCACGACGACGAATCGATAAATTGTCGTTTTCTTCGACACTGGCCTCAACGACAGCAATATTTTCTTCTGTACGAACTCTTCTCATTCTTGTCGGTGGCTTGGCATCCAAAAGAGTGAATGTAGACCGAAATTTGGTAATTACGTTCTTTATGGTGGTCTCTGACGGACGATTATGTGCACCATAAAATTCACGAAGTGCTCTATAAACATTTTTAATTGAACACTGATTTTGAAAATAAATTTCCACGATTTGAAAACGTTGTTCTGGAGTTAACCTATTCATAATGATTTGCCAAACAATACTGAGTAGAAATGCCACTTTGAGCTGTCAAAACAACTGTCATAAAATAAAACGACATCTATCGGAAAAACAAACCTCCTAAAAAAACACCCGTTATATGAAATACTTATTTTGGATGTTTTGTGTTATAATAGACTTTTGGAGTTGTACGAGTATGTGCGTATTCAATTATAGATTCCGACTAATCAACTAGGAGCCCCTCAACTTTATAAATATGCTAAATACATATAAGATACATACATATAAAAGATATTGCCCCTTTGCTAAACTACTGTAACAAGATACGTTATAACAATAAAAAATCGCTAAGATGTTTTAAATACTTATACCGAGTATAATAAAGTTTCGATCTATTATACCCACATAATACACACATGAATCGAACGTTAATCAATTTTTTCAGTTTCAAATTTATATTGTTCCACTACATACATATTCGACCAACATATGCACAGCCAACAATACATAACAATCAACCATCCAATAGGAGAAACGAGTGACGCTATTATTCATCATCTTTAATTTAATTTAACTAACTTTAATTAAATAAAATCAGGAAGTGCATACAAATATCTGATTGACTCATTTAAATTTTAACATTTACGTTGTGGTAGTAGAAAATGAAAACATTCTTATCTATGAGTAGAGATAAACAAAAAATTCATTGATAAGTTTTGGATAAAATACTAGGAATGCTAAATTTACTCACAATCTACCAAGAAGTAGTAAACTATTAAAATACCGTTAGGTTAAACAACACTGATAAAATGATTCAATCAAATTTAAATCTAAACATATCACATAATATAATGAGCGGTTTTGTTTAGATTAGAATTTAGCTTAAATGTCATATTTATGATGTGTAAATAGTTTGAATGAATGCGTAAGGTGAAACGTAATTTATTTTTAAACAGAATATATAAATACGAATATTAAGTACACACTTGATATGATTGAAAGCGCTCTCAATAGATTAATATTAATTTATGGATCGATAACGGATAACACGTGGATCCACAACCTATCAAAATAAATAAATCTTCTTGCAAAAACGAACTCTAAAATATTTTATTTTTATTTATTTATTTATGTATTCTTTTACCTACAGTTTAGTACAATCGGTAAAGCAATTTTCTATGTCAAAACTACTACTACTATGTCTATTTAGTGCGCTATTTTTGCACATAACTAATTTATTTAACTCCAAACTAATATTTTTCATTCAACTTTTTAGTTAAAAATAGATATAAAGTATTTTTCTAAATAAATTTGAAAAGGCCTTTGTTTTGTACAACCCTTAAACCATAACAAACTTAATCTTACAATAAAAATTGAAAACACAGCAAGATGAATTCTTGTTTATATCGTCATGCCAAAATAAATATTTCAGATACTTAAAAGTTTCTTTATGGATGAATTTATTTTTAATTTGAATGGTACAGCGACAATACGGGCTGTAGCGGAATTTCGGACAGATAATTTCCCTTTCAGCGCTCAATAGCCAGCCCCGGACAGTGAATAAAAAAAACAAAGCAAAAGACAACGCTCACGAACATATACATTTACTGTATTTTTTTATTCGCTACCCAGAGCGGGCTATTGAGAGCTGGATAGGAAATTATATATCCGAAATTCCACCACTAGCTGCATTGTCGCTGTACCATTCAAATTAAAAATAAATTCATCCATTAAACAAACTTTTAACGAGCTGGAATATACCAATATGGCGATTGACATTTACTTTGATATTACAATACGTTATAAACAAGAATTCAGCTTGATATGTTTTTTATTGTAAGATTAAGTGTGTTATGGTTTAAGGGTTGTACAAAACAAAGGCCTTTTCAAATTTCGAATTGAGATGGACAGTGGCTTCTGAAAGCGACTCCACATAAATAGGTAGAGCAAAATATTTTTATATATTTCGGGAGGTTTGTGGACACTCTCAATTCTCTTTGAATGATACTGCGGTATGCTGGTGAACATACGTTGGATGCACATTCTAAAATTGATCGCACAAAAGAAACGTATATTGAAGATAGAGTTACCAGATCACGAAAATCTTTACAACTTCTTTTGATGAAGCCTAGCAAATTGTTAGCCTTTGGGACAATAGTGCTGATATATGCCTGTTAAAAGTCTCATAGGTTGGAAAAACTACTCCTAGGTCAGATGTGAGTTCCACTCTGTCAAGAACTTCATTCTACAAACGATACAAACGATCTTGGAGCTTGTTACAGTCGGCTTCGATGTTAACCCGAGCAAAATTCTTCACGTCATCGGCGAAAAGAAGGCAGCTTTCGAATTTAAAGCAATCAACGACATTGCTGATAAATAAAGAACATAGCAATGGGCCTAAATGACTACTCTGTGGTACACCTGCGAAATAATTAGGAAGATTGACTCAGAAGTCGTACAGTTTGCTGGCAGTCTAAAAGGTAAGGAGTGCAATCGCTCTTTGGGAATGAATAAGCATTCCGAATGCCTCAACTTGGCGATAAGAATTGAGTCACCAATCTTGTCGAACGCCTTCGCAAAATCTGTTGTATAAACGACGCCAAGTTATTGTCTCGATTTTAAACTATCATATAAGTTACAACAGAAGTTAATAAGGTTCGTAACAATAGACCTTTCTGGATAAAAACCATGCTGTGCCGAAGATATAATTGGTTTAATGTGGAAACGGTTCATAAAATGGAACCATTGATTTAAAAAGTTTGATTATAACGGGAAGAGTGGCTATTCCTCGATAATTACCTCATTCCGTCTACCTGCTTTAAAAATTGGTTGAATACTCGAAATTTTCCAGGCTCAGGAAATAGACCTATGAGTAGACTTTCATTGAATATGAATCAGAATAATCTGAATAAACTTTCCATACGATGCTTAACCTAGAATCGAATTAGTGACCGGCACTCTTATTAACATCAGTTTGAAGGATGTAATTAAGAACTTCCTGTTCCGTGAACCCAATAAAATGAAATTCTTCAAAAACGTCAGAGTGTTACGGTGCAGTAGATGGCATCGAAACTGGTTCGTATACAGAAGCGAAACATCTCGCAAGCAAATCGCAAATATCAGAAGGATTACTAGCGACCGAACTCTGGTACGTCATTAGAGATGGTAAACCAGCTCCTTTTTTCCTGATAATCATGAAATTCCAAAACTAGGACATATATACCAAAATCTGGTAAAATCGGACTGTACCCAAATCTAGATAGTAATTGATTATACTTAGTAGTTTACATAAAAATGTACTTTCTGTACTTGATAAATCCCACAATTTAAATTTTATATTTCTAATTATAAGAAATGATTGATTGCAGTGAGGGCAATGATGTCGGTCCATCTGTCGTCCTTTTCAAGTCAAAAACTAAAGATGAAATAGCCACGAGGATAATTTCGAAACACGGCCGGAGTAATAGGGCCAACCATATTACTCGATCAAACTACTAACAAATGAACCCTAGGATAATTATTTATACTAAACACAAAAGCTTGTTAAACACAGCTTATATTATGATCTATCCGCACATGTAGTGCGTAGTTTAATTGTAAAGTGACTAGGTGTCGTCCGAAGGAGCCCGCTAATCTGTGCACTTGCCGCTCCCTTCACATTCTTCATCACTTTTATAAAGATGACTTTGTTAAGGGTGGCATACAATTACTCCTGACATAAGTAAGATCTCTTAATACGGCAGTGTAAAGCCAGTGCCCAACTACGGTTTTAAACCCCAACCTTTCCCAATGGCGTTTAGCATGAGTAAAAAATTAAAGTTGCCTGTTTTACTCTTTCTCGGCTCCCAACTCAGCTTACTCTCCATGTTACTTCCCAGAAATTACGCTTTATCAGAAATGTGGATCAGAAGGGTGGTCTTCCCCACTACGGACAAATATTTCATAATTGCTTTCATCATCACATTAGTAAAGATACCCTCAAAATAATGCAATGCTATTAAGGAGAATTCCTGCGAGTCTAGTGATTTCTCTATTGGTCGAACTAGGATTTATGAAGCTGTATGTTGAGACTGGGATCAGCTAGACTCGAATATGTACATCTAACAATCTTTTCAAAGTTTTCTGAAGAAAGCCATATGAACGATTTAAATATCAATGAATAAATATCAACTTTAAACACCATTACCGTCAGCCAAGGAAGAATAACCTCAGAGTTGGTCTGAAGTTTAGCTGGTATGATCCGGTTTCGATTTTGAAATATGGCTTAATAGTTTGTATCGAATTATCGATGGGTATTCAAATATTTCTGTGTCAAATATTTTATGATTTGCTTAATCAGTTGTTACAAAAAATTAACTGTACCCAACTTCATGTATCATGTCTTGAAATAAAAAGATTTTCTTTACCGCCATTTACTTAAACTGCTTTGTTCCGGTAGATTTTGAAAGAATTCTATGTAAATTATGTGCGTGTGAATTATCGATCATCGCCAAGCAAATGTCCTTGTTGTGAATTTTCCGTGATGCGAAACTTCACATTGTTATAAAAAAGTTAAATAACAGTTAAGTTTAGTTACATAGTTTCTCTCTACATTGTTTGCGGTTTTCAATCGAGACAATGTGACGTAAAGCTAATCGTGTGGGAAGACTGCAGTTTCGAGATCGATGCCAACGCCATCGAAAGTGTGACTGCACTTTGTTGATGTTGATTGCGTAAGCTGGGATTATCGAAAATTGTCTTTGCTTCAAAACAAACGACAAACGTGTCCGGCGATTGAAAATTTATTTACGGATTGCAGACGTTGGTGGTCTTGGGCGTGAAGCTGTCTGAGGGAATCAAGTTAGCACATGTGTCAGCTCCGCAGGTGTTTGTATTACCTTCTCGCGGTAACCACCAAGCAACTAGCTCATTACGTATTTGTGGTGTGTTAGACCAAAACACGGCGCGAATTGAGCCAGATTAAGATGTTAATCGTACCGTGTTTATAACCGGTCAGGCTGAGGGCCCAGTATAAAAAAACTCAATAGCTAAAAGGGTATCCAGATACCTTGCACCCTCCGGATCAAACTGCATTATCTATGTACTGCGGATCTCTGCAGAGATGGGCATTTATTGTCCCGCTACTCATGGGACAAAGCATGGATGAAATTAACAATACAAAACAAGAAGAGTCCGGTGGAAAGAACGGACAGGGATATAGAAACGCTTTCACAAGCTAAACAGATTATGGAAATAAAGCAGGAGGGTTCGTCTGAAGGTTCTCTAGCCTAAAGGCAGAGATCACAGAAGAGGAATCACAAAAGAATGCAAAAAGGATTAGAATGCATGAAACTGTAACTTGGTCTTTCAATGAGGTGCTAAAAGAACACTTAGTGGTGGCTGTCATTAACAGAGCCCACGAAGACGGATATACATACATCATCCAGTAATTGGAGGAAGATGAGAGAAAACCCTCGACCCGCCCTGGCTTGACGAGACAGAGGGTAGCACTAACTGAGATCATTGACTCTGTATAAAAAGACTGTATAGAGCCTAGGTTAAGTCTGGCTTCGTACTAGACTAGTAGTAGTCGCTAGAGAGGATATTCCTTGCAGATCCAGCGACCCGAAAAAAATTCTGAAAATGCCACAAATTAGCAATCTTGAACTGCCAACTGATTGCCATTAGCAATCTTCAACTGCCGGAGAATGACCAATTTAGAAGAACCAAAGGCTGATTATAGTATAACTATTATCATATTAAATAGGGAGTCGCTGGCTGCACTACTGGTTTAATTAGCTTGGGTTCAGCGCAGTCACATTCCATATTTATAAGAAATATGAGAATGACATCTTAACGGTACCAATACCGGTAGAGGCCCCTGCTGACAACCCGAACATCATGGAAATGGATGACGAGGTAGAAACACTCTCTACAGTCACAGAGATGTCCACTTCGAGGGGATTACTTTTTGAATCCCTGGAGGAATCACAGTCAGAGGAGGAATCTGATGTAACTATGGTGAAGGTTGAAGTAAAGGAGTACACAAAATGTTGACGTTTCTGCAAATTAACCTCCATAACCCCAAGGCAGTTTTGGCTGCGTTCATGCACCAACTAGGAGCAGAGAAGAAAGATATTGCTCTAGTTCAATAACCTTAGGTCTATGGTGACCGGGAACTTGAACTTAGGACTCCTAAATATAAACTGCTATGCGCGAGGATGGCAGGTAAAATTCATTGCTACATTCCTGCTAAAAAAAATCTAAATGTTTTTCTGTTATCAGATTTGGTCACAACAAGCATTAAGAGGGATGATCAACATCTCTGGCTAATATCAGCTCTCCCTTCCACATGATCGGGAATATATCCCGCTTGTCATTTTAGCAAGCTCATTAAAGGAGGCTCAACAACAAAAAATTGCAGTCATCCTGGAAAGTGATGCAAATTCACATCACACAAAGTGACGAAGCACTGATACGAATTACTGAGGTGAGTTACTCCTTGATTTTATTCTTAGTACTAAGAATTGACAAGAAGTACTAGACATTACATTAGAAAATTGAAAGGTGTCAAACCGACTGGAACATATAACCGACAAACCGACTGGAATATTTTTAGAACTATTCTAAGTAATTCTTTACCACAAGTATGCAAGCAGAAACTACACTTTAATCTTACGTAAGTAGTATCTTCTTAAATTTTACTAAAATAATAATGAAAAACGAATAAGTACAATTTTTTAAGCATTACAATGGCATTATCAATTTAGTAACTTTTCGGGATAATTTTAACTTTCTAATATTAATTGAAGAAAAATTGTTTCGGGAATTGCATTGCAATTAGCAAAGAAACAAACAAAAATTGAAAAGTAATTTTTCGGGCCAGCTTCACATACATATGAATTTGCATATATTTACTGCCAAAGAAAGTGAAGCTTTGTGTTTAATAATTCGTGTTTCACGAAGTGCCATAATCAGGTTAAATGATCAATTATATTATCCAGCCAGAACCAGCCAGAATTGTTGAACAGAAAAGAAATTGTGTTTCGTCTTAACGACAACCTTCAATGCATTTACCGTATAAATCTGAACTTGCACTGCATTTGTCTCGTTCACTGCAGTACTCTCTCAAATGTTTGAAAAGCGACCTGCAAACGTTATTTAATCAGTTTTTTAGCCAAAATTCTCAGAGATATTACAGTGACGGGATAATGGTTTTAGCAAAAGAAAAGTAACAATGGTCAAACAAAATCACTCATACAATACTAACCCTTATGCTGTTTTAAAAATCCCATTTTAAAAACTCCCTTTATGAACCATATGTTTTTTACAATCAAGCAAATTACCCGATTGATATTTTTATTTACGGATTTTTCTATTTAAACGGTAATTTTGTGTATTACTAATAATCGAACAAATTAATGTTTCTGATAAATATTTTTTAATGATGTTAATATCAAACAGATATATGTAGATTCCAAATGAAAAATTCAATATAATGTCGTTATAAAACCCGGAAAAAATAGACTACTGCAGACAAACGGAAATTGATCCCGTAAGAGATTTGTATTTTCAATGAGTGTGGAACCCTGAAAACATTCTCTAAATTAGACAGGAAAGGTGATAACATTCCGCCATCTAGCCAATCTTCGCGAAACTCGATACATACTTTTGTCTATTGCATGACTAGGCGTCATCTTACGCAAAATTGATTCGATTTAGAAAAATTCTTTACACTTTGAGTACAATAAACTACTGACTACAAGCAACAGTCACTTGAAACCATTTTAATAAATCAATTTTGATAAAATACTCTGTACAACTAAAACATGGTTTCTATGTATATCAATAAACTAGTTTGCGGTTTTGAGACAAAAGGTAATTTGTAGAAAATAAAACTAAAATAACAAACCACTCTTCTTATCTAAATTAACATCTTTGAATATATGGAATGTGCATAAAATAAGTTTTCGGTTTTAGTGTTTGCACCAGCCCTGAATATGTAGAATTGTTTTATTAATACCAGATGATTTTCAAGAAAGTTTATTTTCTTCATTTCATTGTCAGTTTCGGTCTGTCACCATAAATCTTCAAATAGTTTTGTTAAATTGATTGTGGTATTTTTTTAGTTAGGTTAATTACTGCGACAAAATAAAAAATTAAGATTTTTAATCCAATAGACAACTGTCTTCAACTGTGTAGTTATAAGCATTCAATTAGCAAAAATACAAATAGATTTAAACCTGATTGCAATCATTGACTGCTTTAGGTGTATTTGATGTCGAGAGGTCTTCCACATTTTATTTAAAAATTTCTTTTATTTCTCGTATGTCTGAATAATTAATAGCGACTTTATACATGTTTAAGCCGCATAAGACAAATTGCTTTCTGAAAAGTTAGGGCATCAATTGTTTATGCAATATTTAATGGTGATAAGAACGTACTAACTCGTATACTTTTTCATAGCACCCCGAACACAAATTTAAAATCGCAGGTTCGACCAAAACCTATTTTGGCGCACCGTTATATATATACAAGTAACATATAGTCACGAAAGCTTTTAAGAAAACACACAATTTCTTAAAAAAATGTCCTTGAATTAAAATATACGTTATAAATATTAAAAACATTCTTTTATTAAAGCGTTGCATTACAAGAACTTTCAATAA
This sequence comes from Nephrotoma guestfalica, assembly GCA_963691935.1. NCBI lineage: Eukaryota > Metazoa > Arthropoda > Insecta > Diptera > Tipulidae > Nephrotoma > Nephrotoma guestfalica. Next base: position 4,895,330 of record OY829914.1, read on the forward strand.
TTATAATTTATTAATATCACTTGATTTCAGCTGGTACATGATTGTCGTTGTCTTTTGATGTCAATCGATTGGAAAATATAAATTTGCATTAAAAAAGTTGCCGATCGCTTGCATAATCTTTTATGTATGCGCTCATATTCATTGTAAATTTAAATCATAAACCACCAATTAACATAAAACTCTCGTCTTAATATCCTGTCAGTGGCGTTCACTTCATTTCATAAACCAGAATAATATACTCGTAATACTTATTCGGAAACTAAGCTTCTCTTTATCAATTTGTTTTTATCTAGTATCGAAGTTGTAACTAACTCTCTTGACTTTCAAAAGTCGTACGGTAAAATTTACTTTGATGTAATTGAGTGGGAATTACGCGATCGACAAAACAAGAAAATATATTTATATAATGTTTAATATAAATGGCGCTTCAGTTGGTCTATGTCTGATATTTTTAGTGATAACAGTAAAACTATACAAGATAAAAATCTTAACTTAATTGATATTGTTTACAACTAAAATTCAAAAGTAGACCACTCTAAGTAACTGCGGCTGAAATAAACACTGTAATTGTATATATAAAACAGCTGGTGTACATATGAGTATCACCTAAAGATTGCGGGCCAGTTAAAATGTAACTATTAAGAATATAATTTGTCCGCAATCTAAGATTACAAAGCCCGTTATAAATAGAGTATCAAAACTGAAAAGGCAAGGTCGGTATAGATAACAAAGTTTTTGTTTGTTATCAGTTTGATAAAGAAAATATAGTTAAATAAAATTACAAATATAGGTTGATGACGTCTGTGTCATACAGGTAAGATAAAATTAACAAACATTTTATAACATAACGAATCTATAATTTTAATACATCAATGTCGTTCAAAACAGACAAACCCCAAATATGTGGTTTCAACTTTAATTGAAATCAAAGCCACAAACATGTTGTAATAGATTCTGACTTAAGTCTAGTATCAACCTTAAAACTGAAAGTGAAATTTTATTATACAATTAACTTAGTGAAACGTGCAAACGAAAAATTCACTTGATAAGAAATGAAACAAAACTACAATTTGCACTACTGGTTTATAGATGGCAATAAAATCGAATCTATTTGAATTTTGACAGTTCTAAAAAAAATTTACGATTAAAGCACGAAATAAAATTAACATTTTTCATGACATTTTTATTAGAACAAAAAATTAATACACCAAATTAATAATTCGGATAAAATGAATTGTAATATTTATAGCAGTTTACAGCAACAGCACTATACATTTAAAGTAGATACAACCATGCCACTAAAATTAAATACGATGCAATTTTCTTTAAAATGTTACGCATTTACAAAATTTTATTTGGTGCGAACTGAAATTTAAAACTTACAAATGTATAGTCATTTTACAGTAGTTCGATTACTAGTCCTAAATTTATAAATAGTGACATTTATCATTTGAACAAAATCTATATTCACGCAATTCTCATATTGATTAGAAAGCTTTTACAATCGCATTCCAGGTGGAGGGGAATACTGCAATAACGAAAGCAATTGTGTGTTAGTCATCACGAGGAAAACGGAAGTCATCACGTCAGATTCCAAAATTAATATGAAACTCAAAAATGGCATTACCAATGTCAATGAAAATAAATTCGGTAACAATTTTCTTCAAAATTTAGAGAGATTAGATTCTCATACTTCGTTTGAACAGATATACATCTACAAAAGCAGGTTAAACAACAGGAAGCGAAGTCGCTTCTCTATTTTTTATCGAGTCAAATTAGCAAGTTTTTCGAATATACGGTAGATAAATAATTTTTCCGCACTGTAACTTGTTGGTTGAGAGCGGTACTGTTGCGATCCTTTTCTTGAATTGAAGCTATACAATTCTCATCCAGAATGTGTTTCTAGGTTTAAATGTATTGTAACCTAGGTTTTATTATATTCCAGTATTCTTTCACAGAATAGAGTAGTGCGGTTGGCTGTCCAGCGGTTCCAGGGTAACTTGATTGTGTAATGCTTCAGTATTCCAACGTGTTATTCCGTGGAATCGATTATTAGCGCGAAGAATAGGACAGTATAATTCGCAACTACCAGAAAGTGGTCAGAATCGATGTTGGCGCCGCGTTAGGTCTTATTATCGTTGATGCTATAAAATACGTTTTAGACACGAGGATGTGGTCAATTTACAGTAACATTTATTTCCATCATGTGATCATTTTTGATTAGTACCAGTTTTATGAATTTGCTTATGTGGGAAGTAAGTTCTGGCTACCAGATTATTTAGCAGAGCTAGTTTGGTAGTGCGTATCCCATAATTATTCTATGCAAGGTGTAGGTAGTGTAGGCCAACGATAAATACTGTCTGCATTGCTAATTTGTGCGTTGAAGTCGCTCAAAAAAATCTGTACATTTATTATGTATTGAGGAATTTGGTTTAAAACGTTTATAAATTGATGTAAAGCATTGATTATCACAAAACCAAATCCGAACTCGTGCCTGTCGAAGCTGTTACTTTGACAGAGAGACAACTAATTGAGTTCAATCAGATTGAGATTGTCGATCGAAGAGTTGGTGGAGGATCTATGGGCGGTTTAAGCTGAATACATCTAATGTGTCAAATTTTCAATCGTTGCCATTATTTCGTGTCCCAGGTCGTTGTTGTAAATCCGAGTTAACTATCCGAGGCTTTTGTTGAAGCTTTATAACAAATGTTTTTTCCACGTTAGGTTTTTAGCCTAACTCAAACCCTCTGTAGAAGGACCACAGTCCTCCCACGCTTAGCTTACCCTTGTTACGACGTACTTTCGAGTGGCCGCCACGAGAAGGCGGTGTGACCACTTGCTGAAGTTGTATACAGCGACGAGCGTCGTTCGGCAATCCCTCTATCTTGTGTGTCACTTAAACCTGATGACCGAAACATCCCACAAGCACATTCCTATTTTCTATTTATACATATTCAGCAGTCGTATGATTGCATCAGAGGAACTTATTATGGAATGTCTTGTCGCAGTTAGGCATTCCCTGAAAATTAATAAACATAGCTTAAATAGAGGCGTGTTCGATCTCGAGGCCACTACCTCCTCTTTCAAACGACTCAGATGAAAACAGATTTTTAAGTCCCATACACTTTATGATGGAGTAAGCCATTATAGAAAACTCCAGTCTGATATTGAGGACATCTAGACCGTCATAATACGAGATTTTCTGAAACAACTCAGTCAAAGCTTTTGGAAAATTTGGCGTACGGATTAAGTCTCTCACGACTCAAGAACAACCTATCCTGGCAGTGAGAGAACTAGTAATCCACCTCAAGAGTATCGAGCTCCATCTCGGACAAGATAGACTACTCAGGATGGTCACACCCAAACAAAGAAAAATCGCTGAAAAGAAATATTACCAAATATGCCGCCTACCCTTGACTAACGAGTCTGCAGATCACATTACTATGCACTGCGAGCAGAATAATCATGTTCAGTCTGTAATAGCCAAAAATAGAAAGAGTAAGACCACGATGTTGCTTATCATACCACGCAGAGAAATAATTCACAGTCCACAAAGCGCGATACTCGCAACTTGCTTCCAACTAGGGGTCGTGCAAGTTCGTACTGAGCTTTATAGTTATGAAGTGGACTTTAGTAATTTATTATAAAATGATTTATAAAAATGGCTATTGGGAAAAAAGGGAACCCTTTAAGTAAGCATAAGTCGAATATCTGGTTTGTACTGCGACGTAATCCAGACTATAATCTCGTATTAATAAACAATACCAAACAGCGTCAAGGGAAGCGAGTTTTGGGAGTCACATCTTTAAGGACAGGTTTGGAATTTCATCCAACGAGAGGCCAACCAGTCAGTATGAACTCCAGTTACTGTTTGAGGACATTAACAACAACGAACGATGAGAAAACAAACGTCAATAATAGACAAAACTGATTAAACGCTCAAATGTTGTATAGTGTTAAATACTTTAAAATTGCCTTTAATGGCTGTGTTGGTATTTACACAATTAATTTAATAAATCAGAATAAAGCTGTACGTCAATAAGTTCAGTTTTGTTTCCACATACATTTATTTGGAAATAGTGGTCAAGTCCCCACTCGTGGTAAGCACATTCCCTAGATAAACAGAGGTTACGACCGTGAAATATTTAATTTTTCGATTTTTGTCTTTAATTAGTTCCCAGATAGTACCGATCTCACTATGCCAATTCGATGGAGCATGACCCTACGTAGAATTTGATCCATCGAATTGGCATAGTCAGATCGGTGTCCATCTGGCAAATTTTCCAATTACAATTTTGTGGGGCTATAACTTCATTAAACTCATAATCAAATACTTACTAAAGTCTTGGTCAATCGAATTCCATCTAGCAAAATCTTGAATTAAGGCAATTTCGGCAATTATGTTTTTTGGTTAAAAGCACCTAATATTTTAATCAACATACAAATTTGGATACAAAATAGAGTCTTGTAGTTTAGCGATTTTCAAAAAAAAAAAAATTTTGCTTTTTGGACAAACATAATTTATCTATTTCAATCTGATAATGTTTATGGACAGAATGCCACAGACATTCAAATATTAGTTTTACAGGATCTTAGGGGTAATAATACTTGGTAAAATAAAAATAAAAACACTCAAACTTGGATTTTAATATTTTTTTTTCGAATATCATCAAAGACAATGACGTATTTCTAACAATTCACATACTAAAAATGGAAACTACTCAAAGCGGCTCAACAAAATGTGTACCCCAAACAAGCGGAGCCCTTTGTTTTGTGGGGCTGTACAATTTCGTTGGTTTGTACGCATCGCCTGATAAAATAACGGTTAAATGCTAATAATACATTTTATTAAGATAACATCCTTAAATCGATGTATGCATATGTAAAAAACTTGACCTTTCCTCATTCGCATTTTGAAATAGATAAGACTTTTAATTTTGAATCGTTTATATTATACGTAATAAGACGACTAAAATATGTTAAACTCAATCAATCAAAAATGGGCTGAAATACTGTCGTTTGATAGTAAAATTACTAACTATTTCTTGATTTGTTTAGTCATTTATATTTTTAACTATTATCCAAACAAACAATTATTATATCTGTGACTATAGTGATCGATTACATTTTTTAAATATTTATATATTACAATATATTATTATATTTTTAATAAGATAATGTGTGTAGGTAAACAAATCAGGGTTAAAACTAAATTTTTTTGAAGGGCATTTTTAAAAAATCGCACTTTGCCATTAAAATTGTTCATGTTAATTAAACGGATCGCCCGTAACGTAAGATATTTAATTCACCAGTTAAATACGCTGAAGTAATTCAATTAAATTGCATAAAAATCCATAAAATTTATGCGATATAACTCACGTACTCAACAAAATTTGCAGCCTGTTCTTCAAAATTGCCATCTCGTCATACACAAACGATTATAAATGTAAACAAATTTTGAACGTGTAATCCTTCTTTTCAATCAGCACATGTCACTCAAAAACGTTTCAGACAAATATAACAATAATAACTATTAAGATAATCATTTCAGTACTCCAAACAAATCATCTATCTTATAATTGAGGATTGGGTCGATTATTATTAAAGTGAACATGTAACATAAAATTATATTTATGATTCATTAATTTTAATTTTTCTAAATTAATTTTATAATTTAATTATTGAGTGTTGGTGGTGTTCTATGGACACTGAAAGCTGAACTATACACGTGCGGGAATTTCGCTTCAATTCCCGCTTATCGAGATAAGATAAGACACTAAGTACATGCTCAACTGAGTTTTACATAATATGATGAACCTGTAGATCACAAATAAATTAAAACTAGAAATAAATTTGGTACTAACCGATTAGCGTTAAAGTTTCACAGCCGCACGGCTCGTAACTAAAATAATCCCACTCACGATAAATAATTACAGAAATTCTTTTTTTTTATTCAATATGCAGCACTTAACTTCATTATTAATTATAATATTTTCTTTTCAAAAATATTTTTTTAATAAAACTGTGTAAAAATATATGTATTATATTTTAAAATATTGCATCACAACAAAAAAAAATATTTATAAATATTAATAAAAAAAAAATATTAAAAATAATAACAGCGCGCAGAAATATAATTAAAAATTGATAATTAAAAATATTTTTGCGGGAGTTTTGATTGTGTTGTAATTTAGAAAAAAAAATCGCACATAAAACTAAAATAAAATAAAAATTAAGAACTATTATTATTTTTACTACAATTATTAATTTCACTTTCACTAACTCATATAATATATTAAATTAATTCACACTAAAATCGAAAACCAAAATAACCGAATTTTTGTGTAATCTCGTATTACATTTGGTTTTTAATTTCTGTTTCACCAAAAAAATTAAAAAACAAAACAAAAAAAATTATAATTATCGATACTTAATAATTTTATATTACATATTTCGGTTTAAGGTTTTTGCACATTAACATAAAACCCATAAAAAACTACTTGTTGATTGTTTATTTAATGTTTATTAAATAAAAAACAAAAACGATCAGTTTCTTATTATTATCTTGATGAACTCGCATATAAAAAATCGACGCTACCAATAACACCGTTCGCGACAAACTAACTAAATTATTAAACGCGAATCGTTGCGTTGCTCTCACAGTCACAATAATACAATATCATGTTCATGTAATAATGAATATAAAAATCATAAATAAACTACAAAAACTAAAAAAGAGAAAAAAATTAAGAAAATTTTAAAATGTTAAAAAACGAAACCAAAAAATACTCATTCATTCATATGTTTGGTTGCTCATTCATATGCGTATTAGGCATACGATTTAATATGAATTCGTGTTCAAATATTCCACTCAATTCGGAATTGCTCTTAAAACACGTTTGAGTGGTTTTTAATCAGCATTATGGATTTGAGATGAGAATAATTTTCGCCCATATCTCTAAAGATTGCTTCAGTAATTTAGTTTTGGTGTATTAGTAGACTTTTATGAGTACCTAGAAGTTGTGGTAGTAATGCGAACAACTATTACTAAATGACTCAGGTAAATGCTACAGTCAGGGCCGGTTTTATACATAATGGGGGATGTGTTTTAAAAAGGACTAAAGCTATTTCGTTACCAACATTGTGCGTCTACTCGTATTTCGGTATTACATGTTGGTGTCGAAAATCAATAAGCAATTGATTTTTGCGTAGACAATGTCGATAATTGGTAAAATATGTAGACAATTGGTAGAAAATGTAGAATATTGTTTTGTGTAGCTGTTCTCATAGTTTTTTCAGTCAACTTCTTATAGTTGCTTAGTTCAAATTTGTGTATTCCAATATTTTGAAAGTTAACATTCAATTTTTACAAAACAAATGGGAGATTTTGTACGTACAAAATATTTCAAATATATTCAAATATTTTAAAAAAATATTCTCAACGCCATCTATTTTGGTCATTAATAAACTATTTATTACTGAATGTTTTTTTTATTCAGAATGAATAAAACGTACGTATAGGAAGGGGGAACGGTTCGGTATTCCAAAAAAACCTAACACTGTTTATAGAATCACGACAAACGGTTTTCATTCTGGAAAAAACCTGGACTCATATTTGTGTATTAATGATAAAAATAATTGAATTAAATAAATAAAAATTTTTGCGAAATGATAATGAAATAATGGAATTTTTTAAATTGGAATTTTTTGTAAAACAAATAAATTTTGTAATTTTCGCAATTGGTTTTTTAATTTTGATTTTTGTGTTATGGTATGGTAATTTGTAAAATGAAGTTTACATTTTTTCTAAAGTGTGGTTCTGGAATTTAGGTAAGCCTATAGAGACACGCCGAAGATAGCTAAGATTAATTCAGACCTTTTATTTCCCATTTCGATGTACTGAGAGCGGTTGCTCATGTATGGTTTAAACCTGTAACCTGACAAACGGACTGCAGAAACCAAATTTGTACAAGCATTCTAAGGTTTTATGTTGTCTGATGGAGTCAAAGGCCTTAGCAAAGTCTGCGTGTGATATACACGCTGGTGAATTCTGTAAGGTAGGTTGCAGTTAATCTTTTTGGCATAAAACGATGTTAACTTTGTGATATCGATATGTATCGTGGTATCACGGTCCAGAATGAACGGCATATACTAGCTCAAATAACTGCGTAATTGATGAAATTGACGTTAAACCTCTATAACATGAAACAACATTCCATGTTCCAGTTTTGAATATTGATGTTAATCTTGTTATTTTCCACATCTGAGGGCAAATGCCTTGTTTCAGTGATTGATTGAAAAGAAGGCACAGCGGAATTACCAATTATTGAACTCCGTTAATAATGAGGCTGGTATACCACCCGAGCCGCATCCATCTTTAACCGAGATTTTTTTCCCTTCAAATGTCATATCATGTTCCGGGAAACTGTTAGTCTCACGCTTTGTTTGAAAGTAGTTCCAAAAGTGTTTTGGGTTATTCCTTATTTTATCTTAAATACAAGAGATATAACTTTTGAACTTCGTTTGGTAGTAGCTTTCGTATTGTTGGTTGCATGTTGTGAATTTATCTTTACTATAGCCTCGGAATAAACTTTGAGTTAAGCCTTGTCTTTTTTATGTTTCAGATTTATTAGTTTATCATCGTACCATGGAGGACAACGTTTAAGTTTAGTGGCTGCGCTGGAGACAAATAAATCTATTCTGTTACAGAGCAGTGTATGTTGCTGTTTAATTCGTCGTCCCAGTTGATGTTTTTAAACTATAAATTCAAGTTCACCGTGTCCGCTTTTCTGTAGTTGTAATATGGCCTTTCGTTCAGATGTTTTTCGTACTGGTCTCGCTCTTCAGAACTATTTTGATAGATTTGTGGTTCGTATCGTTGATGACGGTTGGTGATAATGATTCGTATATGTGACCTGCTCTATGAAAAGGGGGCTTACGTGCGAAAACAAGTTATCGATAAAACAGCTGTTAAAGGTAAAAAACTCGTTGCGTCAGTTTCGCGTTACTTGTTCCCTTTTATCTGCGTTGGTTGGTGTTTAACTATATTCAAGGACGTTAAGTGTTGTTTCTGCTCGGAATATTATCGTAGTTAATCGAATTGAGTTGAGTTTACAAATGTTATCATTGTTATCACGTTAATGTTATCGTTTCTGTTGGTCTTTTGCAGAAAAATGAGTGTTGATGAGGAGTTTACTGCCGTCTACAGTCAATATGTTTACTCTATCCGAATCGACAAAACAGTGGAAAATGATTTGTTGACACCTAAGCCCCTTTTTATAGAGCCGGTCACATATATTAAACAAATCAGATAAATTAGTATAAATAAGGTCTAATTTTCTGTTACGACCATTTAATATATCAGATCTTCGACTCAGGTTAGAAATGGCAATGGTATCTATGAACAAGCAATCAATTTTCGAAGACACACTGCATACCAGTAAAGTATAATATGAGGATTGGGTTGTTAGTAAGGCATACCTACTTGTTGGTTTGATTAATCAGCAGAGCAAATGAAGAAATACCGCTCACTCAATATAAAATAATGCATCAGGAATTAATGGACGGCAGGTGGTCTAATAGTACTTCATGTGTAGTAGCTACTCTCCATAGAAGTCCCAATCCTAAATTACTTGAAAGACGACAAGCCTATACAAGTAAGCTATATATAAGTAGAGCCTATATAAGTTTAGGGTCGGGTTTTGAATGATACATAACTCTTCAATAAAGATACGTTACTTTACTAGATAAGTTTCAGGTTTACATCTTAGAAGCTCTACTAAAACGATCAAATTTATCTTAGATAAAATGCATGACTATGAAATAATTAACAGGTAAAATAACCAAAGTTAAAAGAGATATTGAAAAGGAAATAAAAGCAGTTAAATTTTAAATAGGGAAAATTGCTAATTTAACTAAGAAAATACAGTAAACCAATGTTACTCTGCGACATTTCTAAAAAACTATTTATTCAACATTTGCATTGAAATGTATATGTCATTATCGACGAGTACACATACGAGTAACAATAAAAAAATCAATTATTAACGTGGGTTTACCAATATTTAAATATACACAAACAAACCGAAGCAGAGAATGCGACAGCTAGCCTTACAAGTCTTTCAATCGCACCTTGCTATCGCTGCGCTGCAATCATATTTTGACTAAAATGAAAGCGGAAACGAGTAGTGCAAATTCACAGCATGAAATTATTTTTAGATCCGTTATGGTGCTAGATGTTGAGTTACAGAAATATATACAATTTATATTTTTATAAGAAACCTGTAACAATGTATATTTATTTACAAGAAAAGTGACATCATCTTAAACCACAAACTAAAATAAAAATTTCAATAAATTCGTAGGACGAACCAATGTCTAGTTGCTTATTTTATTTTGATAATTTTTTCTTTATTTTTCGAACGAAATAAAACATAATAATTTAATGCCGTTGAATGACTTAAAACACCCCACAATTATTGTTTTGTTACTCTGTTATTGCGCTGCTGCGAAAGCTTCTTGTGTTATGCGAATTTCTTATTTACCGTATTTCCAGATCACAGAGATAAAGTCGCTCGTCAGTTTAACTCTCGACATTGCTTTAGTCTTCGCAATTTTACTCAAACCCACCTACAACTGGGTTGACCATTCAGAGTAAATTTAGTAGCGAACATTGTTTTATTGTATTATATATGAAAATTCATATATAAAAGTGCCCAAATGTTGTATTTTCGGGGTTTTACTGTACATTCACATTTATAAATCAAAAACACATGTACGAAATGATTTTATAATATTCTCGCATGTCCATATATGATGACTGGAACAACCCGTGTATGTAAACTCGAAGGCCGTTTAGAATTAAAAAAAAATTATTTTCACTGTATTTAAAAGCATAAAAGAATAGTTAAAATAAAAATTAAAACAAATCATGATACAAAAAAGAAAATTTATTTATATTTTCAATTCAATTATGTCTCAAAAATCAATTAAAAATTGTCAACCAATCCAAATAATAATATACACAATTACCTACCTAAGACAGAAATGGAGCTTGGCTGCGTCATAATAGAACATGACAATTCTTATATAGCTAATGCAAGCCATACTTATAAGAATTGTTAAATTGCGGACACATTTAGATTTATATGCAAAATTAGCACTTCTATTTGCATTTCTTTAAAAACTTCGTTTCCGTCATTGTACGTTCGTCAGCTCAATAATGATATCTCAAGTTGATGTATGTGATTTGCTTGCTCATTTATTCAATGAATTAGACATCCAACTCTAATGTGTAAATATTTATGCAAAACGTTCCGAAGACGTATTCGATTAGTTTTCGTGCAAGTACAAAAAATGTTGGCTACGATAGTTGCTGCTAAATGATACCGCATTTCGTAGAAACGCACTGACTGTATTAATCTGCATAATATGATGATTAATTAGCTTGGCTGTGGACCGACTCGAAGGTAAATTTTTAAACAGTGTACGTGGTACATTAAAAAAATACTGTACTAAAAATCTGGATAAATCGAAGATAGGAAGGGAAACTGTGTTTGGTTTGTACTTTTACTAAACGAAGAGCACAAAAATATAGCGGTATTAGTGCCGGTAAGCAAAATCACGAACACCTCCATTCTATGCTAAACGAATACAAGGATGCGGTTTCATCTTAATGTAAGCTACATTTCTATTCAGTCAGAGGTTCGTCGAGTTTTTGAGTGCTAAAGCGCTGTCGGCCAATTATAGCTATCCAAAGCAGACACCCAAAGCTAGGTTTAGTGCTCATTTGCGGTCATTAGTGAAAGGAAACCAACAAAATCATACTCAGGTCTGACCGATTCCTTGTGTAAAATAGCCGTGAATCCTTACAAATTAAGAGTTTTTATACTACTCCGTTAAAGTTAAGAGGTTCTATGGCCACGCGAAACGCTTTATCATTCCAAAAAGAACAAATCTTGTGGAACCTTTTTTTGTACTACACCATTGACAGTTTACTTGGAGATACATTACCATTCCGATGTATCCCATTACACTGCTTAATTTTGTTATGTTTTTATGGAAAAATTTGTCAAAAGTATTTTGTCTCCAATCGACACACCGTTTCAAAAAGTTTTAAATAACGGTTAGTAGTTGGTATACTCGGTGGCAAAACTGTAATAATGCAAAATTTAAATCGATTCATCGGTGTTAGCTTACTTGCCAGCACTACATTGGAAACCTGTGTGAGCTAGTCTTGAAAAAATGTATGCCAATGTATATTATGTCAATTTCACACAACCTCAGTCTTTTCTCGAAGATAGGACGGCTTTTCTCGGACGGCTGAAGCGAGCGTCTATCTTGAAACAAACGGCTCACTATATAGACGTGTTTCCGGTAGGACTGGATGCCTAAAGATCTATCACCAGTACGTGACCCACACACGTAATAAGTGGGTTGAGTGGCGGGCTACCTACCTACTCTCACAAAAAACATCAAGCTATGAACCCTACACAGAGGTATTGGATTCATTTATCGGGTTCGTCACAACAACGGTTTCGGAAAATGTACACGGACAACGCTATAAATTGGACGTACTTGCACTCAAGAGCTTAGATTATTTGGGATTAGAACCATAATATCACCAATGAGTACACTTTCCACTACAACAGCCATCAGAACAAAATAGAATTTGGAGACGGTCCTCTCATCCATTCGATCATGCGGATATGGACGGTTATACTTCGCACAAAGAAATTAAATTTCACGAGTGGACGACTGTAATACTATCATGTATACTCTCAACATAAGAAAATCCAAAGGTTACGTGGCGATCGAATGATGGATGAATGGAAAACCAAATTGATCACGTTGATCAAGAGACATTCCACCAGCATAACTGACGTTAGATCTTATAGAGGCGCCGACATAAACAGTTAGCATGTGGTTGGTCTGTTCAAATATATGTGCAACTTATCATCCACATTTAACAGACAAACAGAAAAGCCGATGCGCTCGTATATCGATGCACTAAAAATAAAGACCCTGCGATTTTATCACTCAGCTATCACTTAACATCTAAACCGATCCAATGAAAACTAAGAAACTCCATCAAACACTTAGGAGCAGCGCTTAGCTATCCAGTCAGCCATAACTACCGTAACACAAAATACTATTGGAAGTGGAAAGATGTGAATAAGCAACTCAGCATGAATATATGAGAACCTGTATCGAAAACATCAGCTTCCATCCGGAAATCAGTAACTCAAGAGACTGCTTTGCCAATGTTACAAATCTTACGAAGTACTTCCATCCAAGATCCACAGCCATCAAAGACAAGGAGCGTTAGAAACAAACGTGGCTGATGTTCTCTCAGTCTAAAGGCACTCTGTTTTGACGGAATCTCCGCAGAATATTTAAGCTTTCCGACGAATATAAGACTGCACTCACATGCCCGCTGAATAAAATGGCGATCGTTTCAAATGTGAAAATTACCGTGGCATACTCGTAGCTCTGTTAAACACCCCCTACAATGTGCTTGCTAATATGGTACTTGCATGAATCATCCCCCTTGCTAAAGATATCATCGGCGACTATCAAATGTGGTTTGCACCCCGAGCGATCAACCCCTGACTATGTAGTTTCATTTTGACGATGGTAGAATATCTACATTTGAATGGAAGGTTATTCGATCGATTGCGAACAACGAATGTCGGATTGGAATGAATTTCAAAATCAAACGTCTCATTAGAGATTGTAACATTATCGGATTCATTAAATCCAACCAAGTTAGATGACTGGACCACGTTATTGCACTATAACCATTACAACGAATGATAAGAAAAGTGTTCCATCAATAACCAGTCGGCGTATATCGCAGGGAAGACGTAGACTACGCTGGTGTGCGATGAATTGAGATAGTTGGTGGACCATCGAACAGGCGACAAAATACCTCATGAGATGTGATTACTAGAGAGAGGCACAATGTCCAACTTCATGCACTAGCCAGATCTGAACCTTCAAGATTAAAATTCGTGGCAAAACCCTACAGTCGTGGATTGTTAGCACTAGCTGGTTTTATTTCGATAACTCAATGACCAACTTCATGGACTAACCAGAATTGAATGTAGATTTGCAGGAATGGTAGATAATGGCCATCAAAATTAGAGTAAAAATAACATCAGTACGCATCTAAAAGACCACAACTTGAAGCAGATAGTTGCAGTCGTGCATTATTACCACTAGGTGGATTTAGTTAGATAACTCAATGAACAACTTCACGGACTAGCCAGACCTGAATCACGATCTGCAGGAATGGCCGAAAATGACCACCCTATAATTTGATTTAAAATTGCATCAGTATAATCGTGCATTACTAGCACTATTTGGTTTTAGTTGACTCCAAGTCAGATACGCTGACAAGTTTCACATCCCAGTGGGGATTTAGCTGTCTCAATGAGGTTAAACTATCAGGTTATTTTTCAGATTAATGATTGATTAGTTCATTGAATCCTAGCCAGGTCCCAGAGCTTCTGGGAGGTACACACATTGCTGCATGACGCATACTGGCATGCCGGGGGATAATCTCGATTCATTTCATTCCAGAATTATTTGTATGCTGTTCCCATACGGTCACCCAAATTTATACGGAATGAAACTTCATATTTAAACTTTTTCCATTAGTTTGGAGATCCTTGCGAAATTTGATAGAAATCCGTGTTCTGGAAGTAGCAGCTTTGGGAAATTTTTGCAATGATGTTAAAAAGTTTAGCATTTACAAAAAAACGACAAAGAATTAAACGATTCAAATAAATTTAAAAAATTATCAACGTGAGTTGATTTTATGAAATTTGGAATGATAATTTTTGATTATACAGAAAGAGAAGTTCGAGAGAGTTAGAAATCGACTCGTGCAAATAAAAGAAAGTCGGGTGTTGTCCATAACATCACCCCTCAATTTTTTTTAATAATTTATCAACTAAACTCGTTAGCTTTGGCTGTCTCTGTCGCTCTCTCTCTCTCTCTCTCTCTCTCTCTCTCTCTCTCTCTCTCTCTCTCTCTCTCTCTCTCTCTCTCTCTCTAGCTTTCACATTCCATGAAGGGATTTTGCCGCCTGCATGGTGGTGCTCCAATCATCTTTCTTCATCGCACGCGCCTCCCATTTTCGACAACCTATTTTTCACAGGTCTTGTTCGAATTCGTCGCGCCAGCGTAGTCTAGGTTTTCCCCTATGCGACGTATACTCGGTCATCTAACTCGGTTGGATTTAATGAATCCGTTAATGTCACAATCTTCAAGGAGATGTTTGATTTCATTGTTCGCAAGCTTAACTCTACTATAAATGGACCGAACGACCTTTCTTTCAAATGTAGAAATATCCTACAATTGTTAGTGGTCAAGGTCCAACTTTCGCTTCCAATAGGTAGCACAAGTCTTATAAGTTCTTTGTACAGTACGAGCTTTACGTCTGCGAAATATATTTTGATCGCAGTAACCTTTCGCGGTTATTGCTATCATATGACTGTTGAAACTCTATGTGGACCTGGCGAATGGTTATATGTTGTACTCTAAACATTTTTCCTAAAAGCAAAACACTGGTCAGTGGTTGATCGGTTGGGGCGAACACCACATTGATAGTCGCCGATGGTATTTTCGACAAGAAGATGAATGATTCGGGCAAATACAACATTGCATAGCAAGCACTTTGTAGACATATCATTCCTCAGGAATAAGTTCATATAGATTAGATACAAGAGTAGCTTCTCCGTGTTTTAATAACTCTGAGAGGATTGCGCCAAGACGGGTGCCTTTCGACTTTTTAATCTACAAATAGCAGCATCTACTTCCTCTACTATGGAACACGTTCCGATTTTAATTTTTCATTGGCAAAGCAGTCTCTTGAGTTTCCGATTTCCGCTTGGAAACGTATGGTTTCCTGTGTCGATCCGGTCCTCATATAATCTAGGATTAGCACGTTCCATGCTCCTTCTTTTATAGCGTTTTCCATGTACATTTTCCGAGGTCGTTGTTGTGATGATTCCGGCGACTTTGTGTAGGGTTCATAACATGATGTTTTTAGTGAGAGTAGGTAGACTCGCCGCTCAACCCATTTTTTACGTGTGTGGGTCACGTACTGGTGATAGATCTTAGGGCATCCAGCCTTACCTGAAACACATTTATATAGTGAGCCGCTTGTTACAAGCCAGGAGAGCCCGCTTCAGCAACCACTCTAACCTGGAGGAGTTACACAGAGAGCACCATGGGAAGGTTTGAATCTAGGGATTTGCTTCCCAACCCTCATCGTCAACTTGGACCTATACACATAATTTTACATAGAGTTATAGTTGGCATAAATCTGAACGGAGTTTCTTTCGCGGTTCGCTTTTCCCGTCCTACCTTACACATTGCTTGCCAAATCGAGGACGTACGCCTATAGGTCCGATTTACGAAGAACCATCTGCACTTTGCATAGCCCCATGCCAGCCTATAGTACTGACATGGAAGATGGGTCGGCCCATGAGTTGTGCTCTCCGACAGGGGGTCATAGTTGTGTTCATTTTCATCACCGATCGTAATCAGATGATGAAAAATCCCTTTTGCGCTGCCCATATCGGGATTCGAACCCGGTACCTCCCGATCCAAACGCCAAAGCAATAACCACTGTGCCGTTTGGTCGGTATCTGAACGGGTTGAAGAGTGTGCAATTTCCAATTTTCTAATTATGTGATTTCAAAATGGTTTCGATTTCCAATTTTTGTAAGTTGCGTATTGGTACTTCATTATTGTCATTCTGCGTCTAGGATTTATTAAATAGTTGAATAATAAAACCATTCGGGATTTTGGCTTGATACACTTTTATCATTAGAATTTCCGTAATTGCATTTCAAAATAAACTGTAAATTCTGATATACATATGTAGTTAATTAATTATTTACCCACTCTCGATAACAATTAATTAATCATATGTAGGTCTTTGTATCATTATTATGAAAAATATTCTAATCATCAGCCAATTATTGAAATTATCAGTTATGCTAATGAAGTTTATCCAAACTAATCCAAAACATACAACTACAACAAAATTTTGATATAAGCCTAGAAAAATAAGTTTACCATAGATTTCTCATTTTTTTCCTCATTTCTCTCTCAAGTTGCGCGCAATTTAAAGTCACAAATACAATCATGACATTGGAATTATCAGAAGGTTAAACTCAACTCACTTTTATCTCTCGATTTATAAAAATGAAAGATGTATGGTAAACTTATTTTTCTATGGTGTTAGTATTGGTAAAAGTAAGCATTCAATTTACGAAATTTCTACGAATGTGAAATATTTTAATTTTCCAAGAATTACAATGTTCCCTGAAATTGGGGTCTTAGATACATTCCAAAGTTATCCTAACTATTTTCTAAGCATTTAGCATGAACATCAAATATATTGATAAACTGCTTAGACCAAAAAGAGTGTTCATAATAATTTATTTGAATAATTTATTTTTTCTAACGGATCCGACCCGATGTTCCATGAGATTTATACGCAGGGACACTTTTTTGGTCCTCAGCAATGCACTAATATCCCTCAAGTTCATGCTAAATGCTTATAAAATATTTAGAATGACTTTGGAATGTTTCTAAGAGCCATTAAAAATCACATTTCTAAATCTCGTGGAACACTCTATGAGGCCCACTATAAAATCGTATAACTTACTAGAGATAGTGCTTTGGGTCTAAGCAATGCACCAATAGCATTGAAGTTCATGATAAATGCTTCGAAAATACTTTGAATGACTTTGGAATTTACCTACGGCACATTATATTTTTAAATATTAAGGAACACCCTGTCATACCCATCAGAAAATTATATATCTTTCTTCGGACACTCCTTTTTGTTACAGTAGTCCACCAATATTACTGTAGTTTACGCTAAATGCTGAGAAAATACTTAGAATGCCTTTGGAATGTACCAAGGCCCATTAAAAAATTGCATTTTTAAATCTCATGGAACATCCTATCATATCCTAGACATTCGTCTAGTTCTAAGTACACTAACATCTTTGAGGTATCTAAGACCCCAATTTCAAGAAACGTGGTATTTCTTGAAAAATTTAAATATTTCACATTCATAGAAATTTCATAATACGAATTCGCCCGAATGCTTACTTTTACCAATACTATTACAAGAATTTTGTATCAAGTCCAATTATACTCAACGTCATTACATAATTAAATTTACACACTGAAGTAATTTTTAGTTAAGTACTGTTGCAGTGAAACATTGGTGACTGCTACAATGGAGTTAGCACAAAAAATGCATGATGCCAACCCGATAAATTCGACAAAAACCCCGCAACAAGCCAATATGTATACAATTAGTATATAATAAATCACTCAAGGATCAAAATGACACAATTGTAATCCTCAATGCGAAAGTTTAACGGACTGTTTTTACGTCCTTACTTGTTACTTTTCTAACATACCCTTAATACAATTTAAATACTCATTGCATAAAAAACACATCCTTTCACGATTACTATTAAAAATTTACGGTTTATACTCGTATACGAAATAAGGCGATAAAAGGAGTAGACAATTTGTTCTTTGACATTGAAAATTATTAATTAATATCCAATGACCGCAGTTAAATAATACCGATTAAAATATCTTAGTTATGAATGTACAGTACGAGACCGAGTAAAAATTCTTAAATGTATATACCATTTTTAAGGAGTACTTTCGTCACCCAGTATATACACCGTCTTTATTTTATCCTTAAACAAACACATAAATAAAATTGTAATTACAATACCAATGACATTGATACGTAATTGATTTTAGTATTAACCTTTTCCACTGAGTTTTTGATTCAGTTAACAATTTGAATTTAGCAGGTAAAGTTTAAGAATCAGCAAAATTAAATAAAATCTTAAAGATGAGTTTGTTTAAGTCAAAACGGATTAATACAAATATAATTCATGTAAATCCTACGTTAAAGCCGCGAAGTGTGTTTTTGGATGCTCCACAAACGTCAGCTGAAATGGTGAGGAAATTACAACAGCAGCAAAATACGAGTACCAGACACGATTTTAATCGGAGTACGAATAAATTGGGATTTGGAAATGGAAACAATTTTCCGCCATTAAAGGATATGTACCCGACACGATATACGCCACAAGATATAGTTTATAATAATTCTAAACCGATTTATATGATATTGCGACTTATGGGTATTTTCCCATTTATGAGGCCAAAGCCTGGATTGACTGTTTTTAAGATTAGCTCAACCGCAATGGCATATTCGGTTTTATTGTTTGTAGGATTGCTGG
This sequence comes from Nephrotoma guestfalica, assembly GCA_963691935.1. NCBI lineage: Eukaryota > Metazoa > Arthropoda > Insecta > Diptera > Tipulidae > Nephrotoma > Nephrotoma guestfalica. The sequence goes on from OY829914.1 coordinate 4,914,631, forward strand.
TAAGTAAAGTAACATAATGTTACAAGTTCATTAATTGCCAACACGTTTTTCTTTAGGCTTATGTCATCTATGTCGCATTGCATCGGATTAGCATCGTCCGATCGCTAGAAGGACGGTTTGAAGAATCCGTTATTGCATATTTATTCATTGTGAACATTCTACCAATCATAATTGTGCCAATTGCTTGGTATGAAACGAGAAAAGTTAAAGAAGTTTTAAATAGCTGGACTCATTTTGAGACATTATATTTCAAAACAACTGGAAGAGAATTACCATTAGAACTATCCCGGAAGGCATTGGTTATATCGATTTTATTGCCGCTTTTGTCGACTGCTTCGGTTGTCGTCACACACGTTACAATGGTGCAATTTAAAATTAAACAAGTAATTCCGTACATATTTCTCGATACATTAACCTATATGATGGGAGCCTATTGGTATTTGGCTTGCGAAACGTTAAGCGAATCAGCAACTATTTTAGCAGATGACTTTCAAAAGGTAGCACAATTAAAAAAATTTACACTTTCTAAAATAATACGTTTTCGTTTTATAGGCACTCCGACATATAGGGCCAGCTGCTATGATAGCCGAATATCGTGCTCTGTGGTTGCGATTGAGTAAATTGGCTCGGGATACCGGAACAGCAACATGCTATACATTTACATTTATAAATTTATATTTATTTTTTATAATCACCCTGTCTATTTATGGCCTGATGTCACAAATATCTGACGGATTCGGAATAAAAGATGTTGGACTAGCTGTTACCGCCTTCTGTAGCATTTGTTTATTATTTTTCATATGTGATGAAGCTCATTATGCATCTCATCATGTACGGACAAATTTTCAAAAAAAACTGCTGATGGTCGAATTGAGTTGGATGAATTCGGATGCTCAAACCGAAATCAATATGTTTTTGCGTGCGACCGAAATGAATTCATCCAATATAAATTTAGGTGGATTCTTTGATGTTAATCGAAATTTGTTTAAATCATTGCTAACCACAATGGTTACATATTTAGTAGTTCTGTTACAGTTCCAAATTAGTATTCCGGAAGATCCAACACAGAGATCACAACAAGCTAATAGCACAAGTTTGCCAATGGAATAAGACTTGGATGTTCTGCTTGCCATAATATACAAATTAATGAATATTTATTTTTGTTTGAAATCGAATACGTAAACAACAGCAAATCTATTTCTTATTAAATCGGTTTTTAATATGTTTAAAATGACTAAAGTCTATTTTTGAAAATAGTTATAAATTTTTCAATCTAATTTTAAAGAACTAAGTGTTTTATAATTATTATGGATAATAAATGTAAAATCAAATTATTTTATTAGTATCTAGCCCCTTTTCTTAATCAGTTTTAATGTTCTCTCCTAAGTTATCCACCGCCTTGAGGTGGTTCCAGAATTTCAGGATATGTATTGGTACCAATTGGTCACAACTGAACCAAATTTTGGACAGCTAAATGTGGTGATGAACAGCATTTATGCATGCCTCGCAAAGAACAGGATTCAATGGACGATTAGGACAGCAGCAATAAACTATTTTTAAAAATAACGATGCATTTCATTTACATTTATATATAAAAAAAAGTGCACTAATCGACTATCATTAGGTACCGAAGGCCGCAGAAGGGCACACTTGTAACTACAGACCAATCAGGTGTAGAAGAAGCTAAACGAACAACCTAACAGAAACATCACCCACAATGGAATGTCCCAAAATTTAGCTACTGGCCTTGGACATACCAAATTTCTATTATTTTCTTCTCTACGTAGTAAGAGAGTTGGAGTTCACTCAACGAAAAATTTAGTGATTGAATTTACCGGAACCATACCATTTCCGACACGTCGGCGACAAGTTCGAAATGGCCTGCGTACTCTTGTAGAGTCTCTCCGACAGTCTGGTAGCGGCTTTTCATCTCGATGCGTATTTCCGACCCAGCGCCTTCATTGTCTCACAGTAACTGTTGCGATCATTTTGAGAAATTGTTTGCATTGTTTCGGTTGCTCCTCCTTTAAGAACTTCTATTAATTCTGCAAGTCGACTCATTTCATCCCATGCGTTTCTGCTGGCAGCCGTTTCAAATTGGAATTTAAAAATTCCAAATTTAGTTGTTCCATCGAATATCGGTGGCTTGAGTTTATTGGAGTGTCCTCAGGCAAAGAAGATCTTTTTCGAGACGTTGAACCTCAAACTGCAACTTATATTCAGCATATTGAACATTCGACTGCACGAGATCAATTTTCTGTTCAACCTCCTGAACATTTGACTGCATCTGTTGAACTTCGTTTTATACTTTCTCTACTTTGACGTGTACCACCTCTAGAACCTTTTCGTCCATTTTCTTCTCGTATCTTTCGTTGTCTATTTTGATTTCATTAATAAATTACTCGCGTCAAATCTTTATTTGCGTGATCAAATTTTTGATCCATTTGTTGCGCGAAATCTTGTATTGCTTGTTGCGTCTCTTTACTTGGTTGATCGTATTTGATCCAATTTTTGGTTTGGTTGGGTCAAATCTCGTCTCATTTCCAACATCATGCGTTGCATTTGCATAGAAAACACCATTTGCGCAATAATGATATTTTGAAATGGCCTGCGGGAACTGCCTCCACCATCTCACTTTTATCATCTACTTTTTCTCTATTACCTGTTCGAACTTATAATTATCCGGGTCTAATCCTCGCTTCTCCATAGCCTCACGTAGTTGTAATATTAATTCATTTTTGCAACCACCCGTCGGTAGATCTGGCTTATTTAATTGGAGTTTAATTCCGTAACCGTTAAACTCTTAACACCCATATCCTAATATTCACAAGTCATCAATTGTTACGAATTTATCCTGTCATATCCGTTTCGTACCACTGGATTGTAATTATCGTTATAGAATTTGACGGTTACAACAACAATTCTCGCAAGTCACATCGCTTCCGGAATATTCGTGAAAATAATGAAAATAATCTTAGAATAATTTTCCAAATATTTACTTAACACTTAAAAATTCAACAATTTATAATAAATCACACAATTTTATTTCACTTAATTTATTTATTATTTATATTAAAATAAGTCTACAAATTTGACTTGAAAAACACCAATTATTAATTTTTCGCACTGTTCACCTTCGTTTATAATGTTTCGCGTTCCATATCTCCTGAAAGACTCACTAACGGTATCGTTGAGAATACAAGTAGTGAGTCTTAGAAGAAATATTTTCAACGACTAGTAAGATCTGCTACACAACACATCTGTTATAAAACTACCTTAGTTCTTTTACTCAACCCCAGATGTCACCAATCTCATTAAAATGTCAATAATGTTCTAAAACAATTTTTGCTGAATAAATGTTTCGCCCGTGCTGAACCGAATGCCAATCAAACCAATAGGCGGAATCGTAACATTATTATTGTTACGAACTCGGCTATTGCTTTGATGGGCAAACAATTCGCTGTAGACGAGACATTTATGGAACAAAAATTGTTCATTTAAGGTTTAGAACATAACGTACATTCTTTGTGGGATTGGTGATATCTGGGATTGAGAGGTAGCACTAAAGGTTGTGTTATAACAGTTTTGTTGTGTAACAGTTTATAATAGTCTGGAACAGATCCGCCGAGAATATTACTCAGCATAAATCCAGGCGAATCTGGAATATTCGATCAGTGTATAGACACGAGTGTGCAATGAACACAATGGGGCAGTCTTAGTGATAGTGAGTCATTTGGGACTGCATTAAGTAAATTAATAATTGTGGAAGTTAATTATTATTGTGATTTAGTATTGGTAAAATAAGAGTGGGAAAATTATTAACAGAATATTCCAGTAGTGGCGTAAATATTTGAAAATTAAGGTAATTATAATTTCCGGTATTTTCGTGAATATTCCCGAAGCGAAATTACGATAATTGGTGCTGCGACCGTCAAATTCTATAACGATATTCACAATACAGTGATACGAACTCGATTTGACAGGTCAAATTCGTAACATTGTTTTAACTTTTATGTTAAATATTCGGAATGACATAATTATATTTTGTATGGCTATGTATCCTCTCTATTATACTACTGTTTACAATGCGAGTCGACTCTAGTTATATTTATCTTTAGGTAAACTTGTAGTTATCATTTTAGGCGTTTATATTGAAGAGTTTCTTAGGATCGAATCGAAACGAGTTTAAAAATGTCTAGAAGAATGGAATTATTTTAAGGGAAACTTAATAAAAAAATCTGAAAAAATCATATAAACATATGTTGTTGTAAAGAGTGTTCCCCCTGCTAGTTTTCTGTATATTAAAAAAACACTGTTGGAAATTTAAATTTTCTTATTGAAAATGAAAGTTGGTTCTATGCGATTTATGTATGGAATACAACATCGTGCATGTGTCCACCACGACTCCTGTTACAGGCCTGCATGACTGTTTTGATGACTTTCCAATAAAAGCAGTTCAATTGTCAAATCCTTGGAGGCCAATTCAGAATTTCTTGAAATTATGCGATTATCGAACTTGGTTGCCAATAAGTTGAGTTTTTCACGATTTGCGTGACATGTTTTGGCACCGTTTTGTAAAAACCAAAGATCATCAAAATCAATTTCATCCATTTTTGGCCATAAAAATTAGTTGACGACAAGTTTAATTGTTGTGAACGACGCCTCAAAGAGATGTTTGGCTCTTCATGAACATTTTCATTTATACATGTTACTGTTTCACGACTGTTTCAAACTGGACGATGGTGTTCATTTGCTCTACGACCTACTACGACTGATCGTTTCTTCAAAACGTTCATCAATTTTGCGAATTCCAGACTCTATAGGACGTCCACGTTGAACAAAATCATCACGTGGTTTACGAAATGTTTTTTTACATATTTTACGATTATTTTCGCAATAAGTTTGGATAACCAAAACGAGTTGTTGTGTTGTAATTTGTAAACATAACGAATACATGACTAAAAATCGCATAGTTTTAACTTTACAGTAAAAAATTTCAAAAAACTGCCGGCCACCACATATTAAATATTTTTTTGAGCTTACAAAAAACAAATGGAACAGCTATTATTACGAGTAGACACAAAATGCTCGACAAAAAATTGTTTTTTGTATTTTGATTTTATTTTTTGTTTTTTTCGATTCAATCCCCTATATAATCCTAGTGTTCAGTCGGTCAAAAATGATAAAAAAATATCATGTTATTTTTTATTACGTTTTGCCATAAAACGCACTCATTTATCACAAAAAAACAAGAAATTTTTTGATTCTAACTGTCAAATACCTATTTTGTTTAAAAAATTTATTATGATGAGAGGTTACGATTTTGCTAACTAACATTTATGTGATCTTTACACATTAAATTGTTATCAATTCAACGTAAATTAATATTTAAACGAACAGTAAGAAACACTCGAAAACTATGTCCATATTGACGAGTATCATGAAACTTTTTAAAGCACTGTTTTGCATTTAGATGGAATAAAAAATAGTTGTGTATAGTTTTTGCGGTATTAATTGCTGATTCATCTTGCCGAAAAATACCATAGAATTATATAAAAAATACCTCTAGATAATCATTTTATTCCATTAGAACGTAGAATTACTACGTTTTTTTATGTGGTTGCAATTTTATTTTCCAGTTGTTCGAGACGATTGTGTTAATTCGCTAATTGTAAGGTATAAACACGTAAAGGCTGTCGTTCGTCGCCTTTAAAATGGAAATTAAATTATTTGTTATGACAAGTTTATTTTGACGTACAAAACTAATTTATAATTTTACTTCAAATTGGTTGTTCACTCGGTTTTGACATAAAATTATACGGACTGAAGTTAGGGTCGCAAAAAATATCATGATAAATAAATAATTTTTATCATTTTGGTCGGACTGAATACGCCGAATGAAAATGTTAAAACAGAGTTACACTCGTGATCATTTTATGTTAACTAACTGTTTTTGTTGGAATATACTGTCAAAGCTTCATTATGAGTCCATAATTGTTGATTTGAAATAAAAATATTCAAAAATAACGAATTTTTTTCTACCTTTAGTGCGTCAAGGTTAAAAAATGAGTCGTTATTTTTCCATATAAACTCAGCGTTATGTCGTTACTGTAGTTATTCTGTGATTTAATTCTTAAATTTAGTTATTATATGTTTACATATGTACGTAGTAACGTTTTAGTGAAAAAAGGTTCGTAACAAATTTACTAATTGTGTATAATAGTTGCAAATATTTAGGCGAAAACCTGTGTAAATTTCGTGCATATATTTCGGCAACTGTCATTAAACTTTTATATTTTTTAATATTTTTGGCACGATTGCTGAGCTTGTCGAATTAATGTTATTTATGTGCCATTAGTTTTTATAATAACTTTACAGCCATCATTGAATGTGGTTCCATGGTGTAATGGTTAGCACTCTGGACTCTGAATCCAGCGATCCGAGTTCAAATCTCGGTGGAACCTGAGTTTTTTTTTATGTAATTTATAAATTATATTATTAAAAATTAAGTAAAGATTAATTAATATGGATAAATATTTTAATATTAATATTTTTTATTTTTAAATTGCTCCAAAAAATTTAATTAATTTTAATTCTTAAAGAAATTTTGAGATGTACTTGATTATGAATGACCAAAACGACAAATGTGGACATTATTGAATATTGAAATTACTTTGCAATGAAAAATTTGTGCATGGAAAGCAGTGCAGCGCTTTCAGAGGCTAATTACATAGCAATATGTATATCTTGTAACATACTTTATGGCTCGTAAACACTTTTAAAATTCGACCTTTTACTCTTTCGGGTAGTATTGAGATTTTCGAATTTGTGTTCTCGAATTATCGCACAAAAAAACTTGCATTTTGACATTTCCAGAAAAAAGCATTATAAAAAATATTCTGTGTAGTGTGAGAACGAAAATGCATTTTTGAGTGGTAAAGCGTATAAAATATAAATTAATGTTATTAATACATAAAAATAAACAATTATAGATAAATATTAGTCACATACTTATAGTTATATTGTCTCGTTTGCAAAATATCACACGCGTTTTTTAATAATGGTGGATTACAGTAAATGGAAGGATATTGAAGTTTGTGTCATAGATTCTATAATTATGTATTATGGGGTAATTATGACCATGTGTTTCTTTATAGATTTCTGATGATGAGGATGAAACACATCCCAACATTGATACGCCTTCCTTGTTTCGATGGCGCCATCAAGCACGAGTCGAACGCATGGAAGAAATGCAAAAGGAAAAGGAAACTTTTGAGAGCCGTAAACTGACGAATGCCAGCAAATTGAAAGATGTCAAAGAAAAAATTTCAAAAGTGAATGAAAATGCTGAGGAAAAAACAAAGCTTGAAAAGGAATTAGTTGAACTGGGAAAGGTAGCTGAAAAATTAAGATTAGAGGAAGAATCCTTAAAGAAAAAAGAAAAGAAAACGCCCTGGAATGTAGACACCATTTCCAAACCCGGTTTTGCCAAAACTGTTATAAATAAGCCAGCAGCTCGTCCGAATTACGACAATTTAAATGAAGAAGAGAAGGAGAAACTTATGAAAGAATTTGTTAAGAAAAATGAAAAATTATTGAAACAATACGGCATATTAAAAAAATACGAAGATTCGAAACGGTTTCTCCAAGAGCATCACGAATTGGTTTGTGAGAATACAGCCAACTATTTGGTAATTTGGTGTATTAATTTAGAAATGGAAGAAAAGCACGAACTCATGTGTCATGTTGCCCATCAGTGCATTTCAATGCAATACATATTAGAACTATCAAAACAGCTTGATGTTGATCCTCGATCCTGTGTGACTTCGTTTTTCACTAGAATTCAAGTTGCTGAAATAGAGTATAAGAAACAATTCGATAGTGAAGTTGCTGCCTTTATACAACGTATAAAGAGAAGAGCTCAAGAGAAAATTGATGAAGCGATTGCTGAACAGGAAGAGGAGGAGCGGTTAGCCCGTCTTGGCCCTGGGGGATTAGATCCGGTTGAAGTATTCGAAACCCTTCCTGATATTTTAAAGCAGTGTTTTGAGTCGCGTGATATAAGCCTTCTCCAAGATGCCATTTCTAAATTACCTGAAGAAGAGGCCAAATATCACATGAAACGGTGTGTTGATTCTGGGCTCTGGATTCCGGATGCTAATAAGAAAAGTGATGAAACTGAAGGTGAAACCGAAGCAACAGACTCGAAACAAATTTCTGCATCGAATGAATCACCTTCTAAACGAGATGATTTAGATTTAGATTAAAACATTATATTATCTTGTATTTCTTAAATTTTGGTATACAAATTTATCGTATCAAGCTGTATGTTAAGCTAAATTAAAAAATTAATCAACAGTTCTGTATAAATAAAACAATCTGATAACACAAAAACATTATTAAGCCACTATAATTAGTTTTGTCTATCATTTTCCTTAAGTTGTCATAATTGGATGTCATTTTTTGCATACGTTTTTATTGAATTACTTCATTCAAGTCTTTTTAGACTTAACGAGGTTGACACGCCATCGAGCATTCATCTTTCTTAAGGAATTAAACAGGTAAATATTATAATTCAACTTAAAAATTAATTAGTTTTCATTAAACATCGATTTCATTCAAAATTTTATTAAATCATGACAAAATTTGAATAAAAGTAACATAATTGAGGTTATGTTGAGTTATTGTGCCTCAATGAACAACTAATAGATTTCTGGTTCTATCATTTTAGAATGTCTCGAAACAAGGCGACCGAAGAAACTGACAAACAGACTCGAATTGCTATTGTAAGCGATGATAAGTGCAAACCAAAGAGATGTCGGCAAGAATGCAAAAAATCTTGTCCAGTAGTGCGTATGGGAAAATTATGTATTGAAGTGACACCTAACTCGAAAATCGCATCTCTCTCAGAAGAGCTGTGCATTGGTTGTGGTATTTGTGTCAAGGTACAGAAGAGTAAATTTTGTTTATATTAACTGAAGATAATTAATGTGATTGTATCTTTTAGAAATGTCCTTTCGAGGCCATAACAATTATTAATGTTCCGAGTAATTTGGATAAGCATACTACTCACCGATATTCAAAAAATTCGTTTAAGCTGCATCGTTTACCAATTCCGCGTCCTGGCGAAGTACTTGGACTGGTCGGACAAAATGGCATTGGAAAATCGACCGCATTAAAAATTTTGGCAGGGAAATTGAAACCAAACTTGGGTAGATTTTCCGATCCACCTGATTGGACCGAAATATTAGCCTATTTCCGTGGATCAGAGTTACAAAACTATTTTACAAAAATCTTGGAGGATAACTTAAAAGCTTTAATCAAGCCACAGTATGTAGATCAAATTCCAAAAGCTGTAAAAGGTACAGTAGGTGTACTCCTCGACAAAAAGGACGATTTACACAATCAAAATGATATTTGTAAAATGTTGGACTTATCGCATATTAAGGATCGGGAAATTTCAGCCCTCTCAGGTGGTGAATTGCAAAGATTTGCTTGTGCTATGGTTTGCATTCAGAACGGAGACATTTTTATGTTTGATGAACCATCATCGTATCTCGATGTAAAACAACGGTTAAACTGTGCTATAACAATCCGGTCCCTAATTAACCCCGATAAATTTATCATTGTAGTGGAACACGATTTGTCTGTATTAGATTATTTATCAGATTTTATATGCTGTCTTTATGGGGTACCCGGATGTTATGGCGTTGTTACTATGCCTTTTTCAGTACGTGAAGGCATCAATATATTTTTGGACGGTTTTGTACCAACCGAAAATATGAGATTCCGTACAGAACAATTAACATTTAAAGTATCAGAATCGGCAACCGAAGAGGAAATTAAACGGATGAACCATTATGTCTATCCAAAAATGTTGAAATCCTTAGGTGACTTTAAATTGACTGTGCAAGATGGTCATTTCAGTGATTCAGAAATTTTAGTTTTGCTTGGAGAGAACGGAACCGGAAAAACAACCTTTATTCGTATGTTGGCCGGTAATTTAGAACCTGATGAGGGTTCAGGAAAATTACCAATGCTTAATATTTCGTATAAACCGCAAAAAATTTCACCGAAACATCAAGGACACGTTAGAAACTTATTACACGAAAAAATTCGGGACGCATATGTACATCCACAATTTATGGCTGATGTAATGAAGCCGATGAAAATTGAAGAAATCATGGATCAGGAAGTTCAAAATTTATCTGGTGGTGAATTGCAACGCGTTGCCATGGTATTGTGCTTAGGAAAACCAGCCGATGTTTATTTGATAGATGAACCGTCAGCGTATTTGGATTCAGAACAACGTTTAATTGCTGCTAAAGTCATAAAACGTTACATTTTGCATGCTAAGAAAACCGGGTTTATAGTAGAGCACGATTTTATCATGGCCACTTATTTAGCTGACCGTGTTATTGTATTTGAGGGGCAGCCATCCGTCGATACAACAGCACATACTCCACAATCTTTGCTAAACGGTATGAATCGATTTTTGGAACTTTTGGGTATTACATTCCGTCGAGATCCAAACAATTTCCGGCCAAGAATCAATAAAAATCAATCGGTTAAAGATTGTGAACAGAAACGTTCCGGACAGTATTTCTTCCTTGAGGAACAATAAATTTTCTTTTGTATATTACGTATTTATTTATGTAAACAACTAATTGGGGGACGATTCTGTCGCTTTAATTGTCACATAAAATTGGCAATGATTGGAATCAACAACGGAAAAAGAATCAACACAATTATTTATGTCAAAGTAAAGTTACTTTAATTTTGTTTTATTTCTTTAAAATATATTTTAGTTTTAATTTTACGATGACATTTATTTATTAGAATTAATAATAAAGGAATAAAACACCTTAAAAATAATTGTAAGAATTTGTCTTTTAAATAATTTTCAAAGCGAAGACGTACACGAGTCTTAGCTATTTTTTGACCGATTATGTTGTGGCAAGCGAGATCTAGAAACCGATACAGGTCAGCGTCTTTTCCAGATTAGGGGTGGCTGCAGTGAGCATCTATCTTGCAAAGAGGTAGGGCTATTATGAAATTTTCGACCGCGTTTTTTTTCGACGTCCAAAATTTATGATACCTCTTAAGATGTCGAATATCGTTGCAAATACATAAATCTATACATAAAATATTGAATTAAATAGTTTTAATTATTAAAATATAATTAGTTTAGTTATAAAAAATTTTCGTAATAAAATTTTATTGAAATTTTTAAAAATTCATAATAGGTTTTTTCGACGTTCTCAGATAAAAAATCGGAATTTTGATAAAGCGAGATTTTAGAAGCAAGATTTTAAAAAATGGGATTACGTACCGATCTCGTAATAATCATCGTGCATTCATTGGTTCATTTACCTTGAAGCAATTACATATTTGCTTTCTGATTTTAACACTTTTTGTCAGATTACAGGTAAAACTTAGCTAGATATACATTTTCCTCAGGCGTTTCGTTAATATTCAAGTTTATTGCTGTACCTATTCTGGTTTTCCCCGGGAATTGGGAACTAGTGACGTATTTCTAGCAGTATTCAGTAATTTCATTTTATAGCAGTTTTGACGTTAATTTTTCCCCATTATTTTATTGGGGAATTGTAACTCATACACTTTTGAATTTTTGAAAGTCGCAATACGAGTTTTAGTTTATAAAAACCTACTTAAAAAAATGTTCCCCGAAAAGTTATTTCCAGTCTGCCAGAATACACATGTGGGAAAGGTAAATAAATATTTAGGAATTAGTACAATTTGTAATTACAGCAAAATATTTCCCCAATTCCCCCGGGAAAGCCAGAATTGGGCTACTGGTATACCTGCTTGGTGTTGGTTACTGATTTAGTGTTTCTACTGTATATTTTGCAAACCTAAACTAATTTTCCACCACGGTTAGTTCGATCCATTTTGACAGATCATAGCATAGCTAGGTAGCAACATCGTTGGTTTGTTTACATTTGGAATATGGAAAAGCAGCCAGAATGTCCTAATTCGGCAAGCCCAAGGCGAAGGTTTTTGCATATGGCAATTTCCACAATACTGTTAGAGGCTGGGTTTGATAGTGCGGAAAAAGCAGCACTTGAAACTTTATCTGAAATGATTCAAAGTCGTAAGTATTCTTCCTAAATTCTTTATTGAGCCATTAGAGTAAAAAATATAATTTTATTGGTTTTGAGCTGTTTTATTATTTTTTAAACGCTGAGCTTTCCAACTCAACATCGAACAGGAAGTGGGTTCGTAAGCTCAGCGTTTACAAAATAATAAAAGCCCAGAACCAATAAATTTGTATTTTTTACGCTTTACTCTTCCTATGTCATAATTTAAGGGATTCAAATTAAAGGAATTTAACTTTATCGTTAGTGATCTTCGAAATCGGAGAATCGGGTCGTAGTTATTGTGAGTTAGCTGGCCGAACAACACCTGTAATTGCTGATGTTATCGTAGCCCTCATTAACATGGGAGTTTCATTAAATGGCTTAGAAACTTATGCTACGCGTGAAGGCAGACATTCACTACAAGTACCTCAACAGAGCACCCAAGGAAAACCCCCAAACATTTTGCAAGCCGGTTCTAAAGTGCCACATCCCTCCCATATTCCCAGTTATTTGCCACCATTACCCGATCCTCACGCGTACATTAGAACTCCCACCCACAAGCAGCCTGTTACGGAATATGAAGCTATTCGTGAGAAAGCCGCTAATCAGAAGCGAGACATAGAAAAGGCGCTGGTAAAATTTTTGGCTAAAACCAGTGAGACGATCAGTTTATTTGATACCGAGGATAATCAAATGTTTCCGTTAATCGCATGCAAACCAGCGTTCCCAACATATGTAGCCGCATTAAATCCAACCGATCAAGTTTTCGATTTTGAAGAACTGGAATATCATTTTCAAGTTGCAAATCGAACCGAAGACGTTTCAAGTAAAGATGTAGACAGTGAAAATGATGACGAGGAAAAAGATGAGAGTAAAGGTGATGAAAAAGATATTAAAGATAACATGAAGATGGAGAAGCAAGAATCGCCGCCTCCCCAATCCACGAGTTTGTCAGCTCCCAATGGTGTCAATGCACCAATGAACAATAATAATGATTCCTCGATAGATAATCCTTATTTAAGAGCGGCTATAATGCCGAGAAAAATCAAAGTTTCAAATTATTAAATAAATTGTACTTATTGTTTCTAATAATAAAGTTCTTAATTTGAAATCTTGTTTTTAAAGTCCTAATTCGAAATCTCTTATTTTATTTATTTTAATAAATACGTTTTACTTAATATCTTATCGTACATTCAGAAATTTGGTTAAAGTAGCTTAATTTATCGACGAAAGCACGTCACTGGCTGAAGATGATTCCGTTAAGCCCATTGCATGGTTGAATTTTCTTCGCCCTTCCAAATACCACATAGCCTCCGTATAAGATCTTGGCACAACGGTGTTTACATTTTCGGGCATATGGTAAGTATAATAGAATACATTTGTGGTGGTTCTCAGTTGCAATACGGGATGAAATACGTGAGCCACAACTGCAACTTGAATATACTGAGATTGAGTGTAAACGACAAATGATTCAAATTTTATGTGCGACGAAATATCTACAGGGGAATGAAATGCAATGTCACAAATGCTTTTAAGATTTGGCCATTGCCCTCCAAAGCGATGGGCAACCGCCCAGCTCAATTCCAATGCATGACGCATTAAAAAACCACCAAATACTTTATTATGAGCATTACGATCCTCTGGATACGGAAAAATTACCGTTGATACCCTTGTGTCTTCCATCCATTGACCGAAAGGTGGTAGAACTCGTTTATTGAACGTTTGGTCGTTCATGTCAATCGTTTTTACGTACAAATCATGAATTAATTTTTGTTCAAAATCGTTTGGTTCGTTTTTAAATGGACTTTCATTCTGAATCTGAATTCGTCGTTTCTTCCGTATTGGGCCACCTTCGAAAATTTGTTTTTCTTTGTCATCCTTTGGTACCAATTGGTTAATAACAGCAGACTTGGTATTCGTTGCGTTACGCACAGCCATTAAAAATAATGCACGCGTAATTTTTTCTAAGCGTCCGTTAATATTTTGTTCGAGCCAAATTACAATTTCGGCCGACGATTTACCAACCCAGCTGACATGGCCCGAAAGTCGAATATCACAATTTTGCGTTGGTTTAACATCAGTAAAATCAATTTTATCGACAAGTGCCGTAACAAATGTGTATGGAAGTTTCACATTACTGGGTAGATCCGGTAAATGAACATGCTTATGTAATACCCATACGGCAAACAAATCCAAATCTTCCATTAATCGGCCCAATCGAGTATTTCCCATATATGTTGCATATTTATTTTGTAATCCAATATCGGTGCTCAATGGGATTACTGCTGAAGTGAACGAATCTTGCATACTTCTTGGTGGCAATTGACCTTGGGAATTGGGTTCATATTTTAACAAATGTTCCCGGGTCGGAACAAGCGGATTGTAAGCTGTTTGAATTCCAAGCGCTTCAATCATGGCATTTTTCACTGAAAAATACAAGGGCTATCAATAAAAAAAACGTTCGCAAACGTAACATTTGCAGATACTCACCATCGGCCATCGTTTGTACTTTGGCATTTGGATCTGTAACCATATGCGTTGGTTCAGAAAATCTACGGAAAAGAAACAAAGTAATAATACAAATGAAAATGTAAAATAAAAAACTAGATATGCCCTATTTAATATTTTCCTTATTAAGCCAATTTTATTGAATCATTTTCTAAAGTTGTATCTTAATTTCGTAAACATTTTCTCGGGTTAAACTTCAAAGGTTTAAATTTTGGTGTGATACATCCATATCGTACCGTAGATTAATAATAATTTGAAATACACTATTTGACTATTGAAAAATTCCCAGAATAACTTACACATTCCGATAGTTGATGTAACTTTTAGAAGTATCAAAAGCAAAATTCTTAACTAATAAATTTGCACAGGTTGTCCGTCGAATTAAATTATACACTAGCTGAGCATTAATCATCCTTATTATAATCAAATAGACTTATCTATGTAATATATTAAATAATATGTATTATTCAAAGGATTTAACAAAAACACCACCTTGTCGTTTTGCATTTGCACGATTGTACTACTCAAAATATTATTTTATTGTAGGTATGTATGTCACCCAAGGAACCCACAAAGCCAAAAAACTCTACACAGGGTTAAAATTAATAACTTCCATTCGCAATGGAAGCGTAAATTTATTTAACCAATAATTTAACGTAGAGTCAATTATTTTATTTAACAATCATTTATAATTAAATTTGTAAATGAAATTGGATCAACAACGTTCCAATTAATTTTCTTATTAATAAATTAATTTAACATTACAATGAGTGAACTGCTAATAAAATAACGACCATTTCCAGTTTGTTGGAGTTTCCCGCATTTTTTTCATTTTTTCTAGATAGTTTGGTTTTGTTCGATGTTTTTTTAATTCGTCGTATCGTAGAGCGTTGTTAGATTTTGACATTTTAGACGTATTTATTGTTGTGAAGTGAATACAAAAATACAATTAATTTGAAATAAATACATAGTGATATCTGTTAGGAGTAACATGGAGGAACAGTTGCCTTATCGAGCCGAGTACGCAAAATCTAATCGGTCTGTTTGTAAAGGATGTAAAACGAATATTGGGCAAGGGACTTTGAGGTTAGCGGTAATGGTGCAGGTAAAATTAGATGATTAGAAATAATAAAATGATATAATTAACTTTATTTTTTTGTGCTTTTATTAGTCTGCATTTCATGATGGAAAACAACCAAATTGGTTTCATTCATCTTGTTTCTTCAAAAAACAGCGCCCCAAAAGTGTAGGTGACATCGCCTATTACATCAACTTAAAGTACGAGGATCAGAAGATGATAAAGGAAAAAATTGGTTTGTTTTTAAAATTCCTTGTAGTTAGTTTTTAATCCTGGAATTTGGGCTCATGATTTTTTTTAGTCAACTTATAATATGTACACTATTCTGTTAAATTCTTTTGAATTTTGATAGAATCGCGGTATTATAGTACTGTATGTTATAAATTTTTACATATGTACGTATATTTACTTTACCAATACCGTTGTTCTATCGAAGTGTGAAACATCCCCCAGCACTGGGTTTTCCTATTCTGTTGAGAAACGTTCTTTTTCATTGCTTGGAGTAAAATTTTAATGCTATTGCCAGTTTAAGATAAGCTTTTAATGCCATCATTGTTCCATTTTGAAGCTTATATTATTTTTCGGTTTCTCGAAGCCTGCACTAAGTTATTTCAAAGTTTTAAGTCAATCTCCTTTGTGACGTGAATTTAAAGTTTGTTAGTCATCAGTCCTAAATTGCATTTTCTTATCTTCGAAAACGATGGATGATTAACAACAAGGCCAGAGGGTGAATTTTACAACACGAAAGTACAATTAGCAAATTTCTACGATTTTCTCTAAAAATCTGCTGTACCAAGTTTTATTAATTATGTTGCTTGCCTCTGTATCGTATAAACAGGCTCGACGCGAAAGGAAGATCGTCGTTGTCGCAACTTGCTAAAGCCATGTCCGCTGAAATTGTTGGATGTTTACTGTTCCACTCGCTTAGCTGGTACTCTCAAACGTTTAGGTCAATTGTGTCTAGTAGAATTGTGTCTGGATATCGTTTACAGTTATAATTAATGCATCAATATTTGGGACTTTCGTAACTTTGTTCTCCATCGTTCATTTCTGGGCGAACTGAAGGTATTCGTGCTTAGTCGATGTATTTTTAGGTAAGGGACTATTTTAACGGGCTTCTTAATATTTTCTAATTTGCTGCAATCTTGTGATTGCGAAAAGGTTGGACATGTTTATATTTCGGATCACTAAGAATTTTGGAATTCTGATTTTGATTCATTTTTTGAATGCTAATAGCAGAATCATTGGAAACCTCACGCAAATGAAAGATGCGCACCTTTTGTTAGGCGCGTGTCTCTATCATCGTCTTTTAATTGTAGTTAGATTGTTGAGCGGTTTCGGCGAGTAGGTAATCTATTAATATTTGTTTGTTCGCGGTCAAGATTTGGCGCTACCCTGTCATAGAATTTATGCCTCATAAATGTATTATAATTTACATTATTTTGTAGATTCAGCTACAGCAATTGTGGTGCCTGAAACAAATGGAAAAGGTAAAGGCAAGAATAAAAAACGAGGTAATACTTCTGATGCAATTAAAGATTTTGGTATCGAGTATTCAAAATCAGGCCGGGCCGAATGCCGAGGTTGCCAACAGAAAATTCTAAAAGATGAACTTCGTATAAAAAAAGTTGTTTTTGATACCGAAGTGGGTATGAAATATGGTGGTCAACCATTATGGCATCATGTCGACTGTTTTGAAAAAATTCGCGATGATTTGTTGTATTTTGAATCAGGGGATCAACTACCGGGTTTCAAAGATTTAAAAAAAGAAGATCAAAACATGGTTAAAAATACAATTAAGGCTAAAAATGATGCACCAGCCATTAAGAAAGTTAAAAAAGAGGCTGAAGACGAGGTTGATATTGCCAAAGGTGTTGAAGAGGAAAAAGTAATCATCAAGCAAAACAAAGACATGTATAAATATAAAAATAATCTTGGCGCTCTCACTAAAAAGGAGCTAATTGATATATTAGAGCAAAATGGTCAGCACGTTCCATCAGGTATGTCGTTGTTAATCGATGCGGTAGCCGATATTCTTACATTTGGAGCCCTCCAACCATGCAATGAATGTATGAATGGTCATTTCGTAATTAATACTAACGCATATGTATGTAATGGTAATCGCGATGAATGGGTTAAATGTATGAAAAGTTTGCAAGATCCACCACGCAAGAAAACAGTCATTAACAATGAAATTCGAAGCAAATATTCATTTTTGGAAAAATATAAAGGTAAAATTACCAATCGAATTTTTCCTCGTGTTCTGCCATCTGCTAGCTCGATCAGTGTTAAAAAAGAGGAAGGCGAAAGCAGCGGTGGTCCAAAAGTTCAAAGAGAAAAACCAAAATTACATAACATGGAGTTCGTGGTCATCGGTGATACAAGCATCGATAAAAATGATTTAAAAGCGTTAATCACGAAATTAGGTGGCAAATTCAAAACGAAAATACATTCCGGTGTAACAGCAGTCATTTCGAATCCGGATGAAATCGAAAAGATGAATAAACGGATGAGTGAGGTGAAAGATTTGGGAATTCATGTTATAACAGACAAATATTTTACTAAAGCAGAAAAAGATCCCGATCCAGTAAAACTCTTGGATACTTATTGCATTTGTGATTGGGCGACCGATGTAAGTCTAACTTGAAATATTTAAATTTCGGATTTTGAATAATTTATATTTATTTCAGCCTTTAACTCGGATTCCTAAGGAAGAGGATCGTAAGGTCAAAAAGAGCATCTACTCGAAATCCTCAAAATCCACTAAAGTCACGTTAAAATTAAAAGGTGGCGGAGCTGTAGATCCCGATTCAGAATTGGAGGACGTTGCACATGTTTTTGAACAAGGTGGACTAAAGTATAATGCCATATTAACCTTAACCGATTTGCAAGCTGGCAAAAATTCTTACTATAAATTGCAACTCTTAGAAGCTGACAAAGGTCATAAATATTGGCTCTTTAGAGCGTGGGGAAGAATCGGTACAACTATCGGTGGAACAAAAGTTGTAAATTATGCGACATTAAACGAAGCTAAACGAGAGTTTGAATCATTGTATTCTGAAAAATCTGGAAATGAATTTGGTGAGCAGTACTTTAAAATGCCAGGATTTTATCAACCGGTTGACATTGATTACAGCGGCGAAACCAGTAATAAATTGGATGTTAAATCTGATATACCATCAAAACTGGAATTACCAATTCAGGATCTAATTAAGTTGCTATTCGATGTCGATTTAATGCAAAAAGTGATGTTAGAATTTGAACTTGATACCGAAAAAATGCCCCTTGGCAAATTGAGTCGAAAACAAATCGAAAAGGCTTTGGTCACTCTAAATGATTTATCGAAAATGATTGCTAGGGGCTCCAGCCAACATGAATTTATAGGGGCATCAAATCGGTTCTATACTTTAATTCCTCACGATTTCGGTGTTGATCAACCTCCGTTACTCGATACTAATGAAATGATCAAATTAAAAATCGAAATGTTGGAGAGTTTAATGGAAATTGAACTGGCTTACAATATGTTGAATGATTCAAAACTTGATGAAAAGAAAAATCCAATCGATGCACATTACGATCAATTAAAAACCACTATGGAAGCATTGGATCCGGGCAGCGAAGAATTTAAAATTCTTCAAACTTACGTTAAAAACACTCATGCTGAAACCCATACAATGTATGAATTGGAGGTCGAGAATATCTTTAAAATTTCTCGCAGTGGGGAAGATAAACGATTCAAGCCATTCAAGAAATTGCATAATCGTAAGCTATTGTGGCATGGTTCTCGTTTAACCAATTTTGTTGGTATTTTGTCCCATGGTTTAAAAATTGCACCGCCCGAAGCTCCAGTAACCGGTTATATGTTTGGCAAAGGTATTTACTTTGCTGATATGGTTTCAAAATCAGCAAATTATTGTTTCACTTCAAAAACCAATAATACTGGTTTGTTGATGTTATGTGAAGTGGCATTGGGTGACATGGTTGAATATACGGCAGCTAATTATGTAACAAAATTACCAAATAATAAACATAGTGTTAAAGGCATTGGTGCGACTCAACCAAATCCAGATGGTTCCATTAAACGTGAAGATGGGGTTGAAATTCCTTGTGGAAATCCTATTAAGGTTCAGAACGCTAAAACAACACTTTTATATAACGAGTACATTGTTTATGATGTAGCTCAAGTGAAGGCCCAATATTTATTCAAATTGAAATTTAATTACAAATATTAACAGTAAGGATTCCTATTCATGTTTATATTTCTTTAGTTTGATACAAGGAGTAATCTCAGTTTTTTTTTGTTTTTATTTTTCTATATTAGAAATTATTTTTATTGTAATAACAGTTTAAAAGCTATAAATACACGAAATCTCCAATACAAATGTATTTAAGAAATCCTTTTTTTTGCCCCACACGATCGGTATATCTAATTGTCTAACAACCGCATCACATATATAAATAATAAAGTATGGCTTATCATTTATTACAGATGAAAATATATTTGGATTTGAAATGATTTAGCAAATGGAAATTAAAAGATAACATATTCCTTTAAAGCAAGAATAGAATAATGTTTCGCTGCAAGTTTTCGTTATATTTTGATATCGTTCGCTTGGCATAATAGTCACATGTCACGTCAAATTTCGTCTGGTATATTTGGCCTTGATCTGAAAATTGGGGTAGAATACAGTCAGCACACCAAAAAATTTATCGTATTGTCAAAATTTGTGTGTTCATCTGGCGTATCTATGTATTTATTTTTGAAAATGTAAATATCCAAAATAAAATTTTGCATAATTAAAGCTTTGTCGCAGAATATAGATTTACTTTATAATATATGGTTGTATTTCGATTATGATTAGTGTATTGTTTTTTGCTAACAGAAAGGCATTTTCAGGTTTTTTTCTAATCATGAATGATTAGTAAAATCATCGCCAATTTGATTTGAAAATTCATAGTGCTAAACCACAGGCTAGAATATTATCCAGACGCGCCATTGAGTAGACCAAGAAAAAATTACCTATCGACCCTGCAAACAATTTTTCCTACCTTTTCGAGAAGCAACCCAGCAGAATTTTGGTTAACGTTGAAGTAATATTTCAACTTAATTTAAACGTACCATTACTTACATAAGCTAGAAAGAGAAAATTTGTTTTGTTATATATTTTGTTTCAGTTTAAATACAAGTAATTTCAACGTTTAATTTTCAAATTTATTTGACGTTATTTCTTCACGGAAAAGTTAGCGGCATCTACATTTTTATAATGCGTATATATGGGTATAGCCATTTTGGTCATATTTGTACCATATATGACAGACAGACGTTTACGTAAACGTTAGTGCAATAAATTAACAAATTTTTGAAACCATAAAAATATATTTAAAAAAATTAATAATAAACATATTACTCAAGTAAGTAATAAATAATATTTCGATAATGAATAAAGATAAAGCAAAATTGCATAGTGTTTCCAAGTGGCATTTTAAACGTCTCGTCGCTACGCGAGTAAAAAAATGAAAGCGAAAATCTTATTAAATCAAGTTCTTGTTTAACATCTAATATAACTGAATACGGCCACATAATCGATAATGAAAACAGTGGAAATAATGTTAATTACGTCAATAAAAAAAATATATGTTCACGCGACCCAATACTTCATATACCAATAATTTAATTGCGAATAAAAAAATTGATAATAATAGCCCAAATATAAATACAAATTACGCAGATGCATCTAAATTGCAAGTTTTGAAAGAAGAATTAGGAGATATTGTTATTTCAAATAACGTAACCAGAATTGCAACTCGCAGCATTTTAAATTCATTAAATAAATACGGATTAAAATTGCCCCGCTCAAGAAATACCTTATTATTATTAAATAATAAGAAGAAGAATACAACAAAATATAATTAAGTGCAGCGACGAAACAGTGTTAACTAAATCTGAAATATCTATAGATATTAATGTGGATGGATTACAACTGTATACGTTCAAAAAAATGTGTTTGGCCAATACTAGCGAAAAACTGCATCCAATGCCTTAAATAAAGTGTGATTAATGTTCAATATATATAAAATTATAATAAAATACCCGTATTTTTTAATTATATATTTGATTTGTCGCAATTTCGTATCTCAATCATCGTAAAATAATTGTTATCTATTCAACGATAAATTATTGTACAATTTAAACCAGCTCTAAACGTGGATGTGTATCGTTTATTTTACGCGAAAGAATACTCGTTATTTTTACAATACAAGTACACACGTTTACTTATATTAGTGCATCCTAGGACATCGTTCTGATAAAATAAATTAAAGTTACATAATAAGTAAACGTTGAAGAATCCACGTATTTTTAACGTAATTTATTCTGCTGGGAAGGTCAAAAAACTGAGTCGATATTTTTCCCATAGAATAAACTATAGAATGAATGTAAAAAATTTTCCCATATAAAATTTGATATTTCATGTGTCACAAGCCAGAGCAGGATGGATATATAAAAAATGCATATGGCGGTCTCATATCTCAAAATAAAAAACCCTCAAACCACTTTTTGTTTTTGTTTAAAATGACGCGTTAAATTTTGAGATCTTAAAAAATCTTGAAAATATTAAAATAATTTAAATATTATTAAAATAGTTAGTGGATTGTGTGTAGCGCATCATTTTAGTAATAAAAATTAAAAACATTTAATAAAATGAAGTGTCTTGTAAAAAACTGCAAAAATACGCCTAAAAAATTGCAGGAAGGAATTTCGTACCATCAGTAAGTGTTTATATAAAATAAAATGTAAATTATGTTAAAAAGAAAGTGATTTGTGGTAAAATTATCCTTAATGTAAGTTATAAATAAGAAAACAATTTTGGTTGTTGGCGTGGGTTTTTATTGTTTTGTAAACATATGTTATTACCAGTGCCACCTTTTTCTTATTTTAGTTTAATAAAACGTCGTTTGTTTCATGTGCTAAGTGCTTTGCTTATAGTCCGATATTTATTTAGATAATAGACTTGTGAGGACTGTTGCAAATTAATACAACAATGTAATTCTTATAAATCGCTAATAAATTTAAAAAATAGGGGTGGCCTTTTAACTCCTTCGCCGTCAGTATTAAAATATAAAAATATATTGTGATATGGCCGTATACATAGGCACTGGTGACTGTTTGTAAAAATGCACAATCTGGTTCTTAATTATTTTTTGAAGAAGTTTTCTAGGAAATTGTTGATAGGGTCATGTTTTGACAAGTAAGAAAAGCTTCGCCGAAAAGTAAAAATTTATTTTGTTTACAATTTATCAATAAAATTTTAATTACAAATAAGTCAATAAAAGTTAATTGTAACATTCAATTTGTGATGAACTAACAAGCAATTTCGGAATAATGGAAAATATATATGAGAGTACGTGTCGGATTTGCTTGGTAGCGACCAATGTTGACGGAAGTCAGGGTATTTTTGATGTATTCTCTAATGAGTTAACTTACTCCGATGTTGTTATATTGATTGCTTCGATTGAAATAAAACCAAATGATGGCCTACCGAACAAAATATGCACAAATTGCTCGAATCGTGCAAATGATGCTTACAACTTTCGTAAACAATGTATCAGCTCAGATAAGCTGATGAAATCTAAGACCGAGGCACCTAGCATTATAAAAGTGGAAGTTGCAGAAGCAGACGTCAAAAATGAGTGCTCCGACGACGATGATAATTTTAATGATAGTTTGAATGAGGTAGATTGCAATCCTCTTGACGAAATAGAAGACTTGGCTGAAGAAGTGGAACCCCCGCGACACAAAGTGAAAAAGGTTCATAAATGTGAAATTTGTTCCAAAGTGTTTGACAAACCATTCCACCTACAACGGCATTCAAATGTTCACACCGCCAATGGTAAAGAATTCGAATGTGATATATGCCATAGATTTTTTGCTTTGGAAGGTACTCTCATCAAACATAAAATGATACATGATGAACCACCAGATGAATGCGTAGAAGATCAGCAACAAAACAGTGAAAGTCATGATGAAGATGATGATATAAATGATGAAGATTATAAACCAACTCTCGAAGCGGCTCCAATACCTGAAAAACCTCGCAAAGTTCGAAAGACTCATAAATGTGAAATTTGTTCTAAAGTATTTGATAAACCATCACGACTACAACGACATTCATCTGTACATGCTGCTAATGGAAAAGAATTTGAGTGTAATATATGCCACCGTTTTTTTGCTGCTGGAAGCACTCTCATTAAACATAAAATAACGCATGCGGCCCAATCTGAGTTTAATAATGATAGTACACTTCCAAAAAAACCGTTTAAATGTTTCGAATGTGACAGAGTTTTTGAGAAGCAGGAGTCTATGGCATCTCATATGAGAATACATAAAACAGGTTCGACAATTAGAGAGTATAAATGTGATTACTGCCCAAAAGTATTCACTGAAGTTAATTTATTGACAAGACATTCCAAATCGCATATTGAAATGAAAGTTTTTAAATGCGAAATTTGTCCTGAGAGTTTTGGATCTAGACCGCAATTGATTGATCATACGAATAAACATAAAGGCTTGAAACCTTATGAATGTACCATATGCCAGAAAAAATTTCATTCATCTACTGTGCTAAATCAGCATATCAAAATTCACACTGATGATAAATCCTATTTGTGTCCACAGTGTGGTAAAGGATTTAAAAATAACGGATATTTAAAACAACATATGATCTCACATTTGGGCGAAAAAATATTTGCATGTCCTCAATGCCCGAATAAATACTGCACTAAAGGTAAACATTTGCACTGATTTCGAGTACATGCACTAATTTTGTTATTTCTTGCAGGAAAATTAAAATCTCATCTTCAAAGTCACTCTGGATTAAAACCCTTTGTCTGTGAACAATGTGGATCTAGTTTTACAAAGCATTATACATTGACGGTACATAAAAGAATTCATTCGGGCGAGAAACCATTCGGATGCGATACTTGTCCTAAACGATTTATTTCATTAAATCATTTGAAACGGCATTCCCGTGTTCACACTGGTGAGAAACCATACAAATGTCAATATTGTGAACGGGCATTTGCGCAAAGTGGTGATCTCATAAAGCATACTCGATCTCACATTGGAACGAACACTTATAAGTGTGACAAATGTGAATCAACGTTTCGTCTTCACGGGGAGCTTAAAAAACATATTCAAATGCATTTCTTAGCTGAAAAGGAAATGAACGAAACAAAAAGTGAAAATTAAGGCGACGCGGAAACGACTTTTAAATTGTGGGCGGCTTTCACGAAGTGTTCAAGAAAAATTTCTAAACATTTAAATTTTAATGTTCGTTTTAATATAAAATTTTATCGTAAAATTGTTTAATTTATATTTGTGGATAATTTTAACTTTTGATTTGAATAGAGAATGTCGTTAATAAATAGTAAATATTTCGTTTGCTTTAGATTCCATTAGTTAAACCATGCGACTTTTTCGCTATCAATTATGTAAAATGGTTTAAAATTAACCAGCATATTCAAAATAAATTTTATAGGAATCATGTGAAGTATTTTTAATATACATACCAGACAAAAACGTCTTAAATTTAAAACGAGAAATGCTTGGGGAGCAAAAAGAAACAACGAAATTGTAACATACGCAAATAATATGTCACCTCAATTAAAAAACATAATAAAATTCAAATTTGACGGGTTGCATTTTGCCAATACACTTTGCTTGTGACTATCGCTGAATATGAAATATAATATATTCGTTGCAAGGACTTTATACATCAGGGACGACAGGTTTATCGTCGAGGAGGAATTCGGTGGCAAAATGTCAATCTGTCGGCTTCCACTAAAATAAACAAAATTTTTGTAAAAAATTGTGGATTTGATTCTCTCTCGATTCACCTAACGGAAATTTTACTTCTACAATGGAAGTTTGCAAATTTCTTCTTTCTATTCTTTTCAGATTTTCTGAGGATTTGAGATGATTTGGATCGATTTAAATACAATTTGAGACTATTTCCAACAGTAATTTAGAAATGGAATTGTGAGGGTTTGAAACGAATTTTATGAGAAACTGAGATGGTTTGGAACGATTTGATTTCTGCTTGTGACAATTTGGAAAAATTTGAAACGATACTATGAGGATTTGAGGTGTTTTGGATTAATTTGCTTGCAATTTGGAACGATTTGCTTCGCTTGAATGAGGATTTGAAACTATTTGGAAAATTAATTTATTTACCGATTATCATTGCCTTTACCGAACATTAAAGTTATTGCCCAGACTACCCTCTACTTTTATTTATTCCTTAGGACGGTTTATTGATATAGGTATGTCGGAGACCACTTTATGAAAGACAGTTAAATCAAATCGTCAAATTTCACGTTTTCAATTCCGTAGTTTATAAGAAACTGCTTGTTTGAAGGACTACTTTGTCTAATCGGGTAAATATGTTACCTACTGAAAAATTGTCTTTACTTCAGCTTTATGATCGTCGATTTAACTGGAGAAATCAGTGTTAGCTGATTTAATAGGTTTGATTCTAAATATTATGCAAACAGCGCAATCGGAAATGGTCTGGATTCGAAAATGCACTATTTCCGATCTTAAACGTAAACACAGATACAAACTATATGTAGATAATTATGAATTCTTGATACAATATGCATATGAATTCCGGTCTATCATGGTTATTACGATTATAAAACGCGATTTGCACAATCGGGTTGTAGAAACACGATAAGCGTGAAATATAAGGAATAATCAGTAGAATTGTAAAGGAGGGGCCAAAGGGAATATAACTGTTATTTATATTTTATTTAGGTATAATGAAATTAATATCAATTCTTTTAAGTATTTTAAATAAATTGTTGTAACGTCTTCAACAAATTGTTTATAGAAATCAAAATTTCTTAAGAAAAGTGAAACTGCTCTAAAATTTGAGTGTGGAGTTTTTAGACGAGGGCGTGCAAACTAACGGAACACTCAAGCCCGATTTATAAGTCAGTTGTCATAACGGCCAAAATCGGCGGAATTCAATAGAAAACACTCATAAAATTGCTGAACATATGAGCAAGGCAAGAAATAGAAAATTGTTTCGTCTGCAAATTTGTGTAGGTAAATAAGAAGCATTCACGATACAAAAATACTCAATATGAGACAAAAATAAACATATACAGAGATAAACATACTTTTTTATCGGAATATTATTTAATTTATTTTTAATTAATTCAAAAGCAATATTTACATTTTTATCTATGGCGTTTGTTTTTATTATAATATTTATAAACATAAAATAATTTTTTTTGTTAATTTTAAAATCGTTACCAGAAAATTACTTGGATCGAATATATTTTATGGTAACATTTTCATGTTTATAGTGGTTTTTGCTCAGAAAGTGCTGCATACAATTTTGCATGGATATATTTCTTTTCTTGTCTCTCACGCCCAAAAAGTCTATGTTACATCTCTTTCATTCTGCAGAAGAAAATGTTCGTCGCGTGTAAATGGAGTAATAAAATGATAAACACAATTTCCAAACGCACCACCCAAACTAATAATAGTCCAAACCCACCACGAATTTACAAAACGAAACTGTCAACAATAGTAAACAACAATCAGTAAAGTGACAATTTCATTTTGTATACAATTTTGTATTAATACAACTAAAAAATAAATTAAAGTTATGGGAGATATTTGCATATCTTTTAGTTACGACAAAATTTGTCGAACATGTTTGAAAGGAGAAAAAAACGTTTCTAGATTATCACCAATTTTTGGTAATTCCACAGTATTTAATGAAATCCTCGAAGAGTTATCTTTATTGAGGCTTAAGGTAAAGCAAATTATAAACTATCGAATGAAATCAAATACATATTAATGAAATACTTTTCAAGTTAACTAAAGATGATGGTTTTCCCCAATCAATATGCAATGAATGTGTTAATTGTTTAATGTACATAAGTGCATTTAGGAAATTATGTGAAAAATCTCAAACAACACTGGAATATTACAATAATTCGGAAAAGGAGGTAGTTTCCATTGAAATAATGACACGAAATGATTTAGAATTTGCTGATGTGGAATTTCTACATGATGTAAAAGATGAGCATTCAATGGATGGGAAAATGGAAATTCAGTTTATTCAGGAAAATCAACCAGCAGAAGAAACTGTTTTAGAGTCCAGTGATGATTGGAATCAAAATGATTTGATTGAATCTGAAATCAAGTCAAAAGAAATTCGAAATAAATTAAAATGCTCTTATTGTGATAACATTTTTGAGAGCATTAAATTGTGCGAAAGTCATATACAAGGTGCTCACCCAACATCCAGGAACCGAACGCACGTTTGCCCGATATGCGGAAAATATTTTGCTACCGCACAAAATCGTAATATACACATCGAATCCCATAATAAAAATTGCGCCTACAAATGCGATATATGCGACAGTGGATTCAAATGTAAAAATTATTTAGCCAAACATAAAAGAGCCATCCACACAATTGGAGAACACGAATGCCCACATTGCTTTTTGAAATTCAACAATCACAATAAGTACAAGTATCATTTAAAAACACACAATCCGAATAAGAAGTATAAATGCAATTATTGTGATAAATCGTTTTTACAGCAGCATCACCTTTCTAATCATGAACGAGTACATACAGGCGTAAGACCATATTTATGCAATATTTGTGGCAAAAATTTTCGGCAAGAACATAATTTTACACTCCACCTCCGCACTCACAGTGGCGTCCGTCCTTATGTTTGCACACTTTGTGGTAAAGATTTTGCACAACGTGGATCGTACCTGTTGCATAAGAGACAGCACGCTGGAGTCCGCCCATATCAATGTGAGCACTGTGGTAAAAACTTCTATCAGAAATCGTCGTTAAATGTGCATTTGCGAACGCATACTGGAGAACGCCCATTTAAATGTGACTTATGCAATAAGTCTTTTGTACAATCACCACAGTTAAAATACCATAAAATTGCGGTGCATGCTACACTGACAACCATTCGTAAGAAACGAAAAAATACAGAAAAAAAGGATAAACCAGATTCGACAACAATTGAAGAGCTC
Source organism: Nephrotoma guestfalica (assembly GCA_963691935.1). NCBI lineage: Eukaryota > Metazoa > Arthropoda > Insecta > Diptera > Tipulidae > Nephrotoma > Nephrotoma guestfalica. The sequence continues at coordinate 4,943,392 of OY829914.1, forward strand.
GCATCTAATATAATTAAATCAGAGAATGGAAACTATCCAAAGCTAACAATTCAAGCACAATCCGCAGAAGTAGAGCAGACCCCGGCTAAAAATTTCTTATTTAAATGCAGTTTATGTATCAAAACTTTTAAATTGCCATCATCATTAGCATCACATTTAAAAATTCATTCGGAAGAACGTAAACATGTTTGTACAGAGTGCGGTAACACATTTAAACGTGCCGAACACTTACGGGTTCACATTAATGGAGTTCATCTTAAACAGAAGCCTTATTCGTGTGAAATTTGCCATAAAACCTTTTCTCAAGCCGGTGATCGAAATATTCATTTGTTAGCACACACAGGAGAGAAACCACATTCGTGTCCACATTGTTCAAAACGATTTCGATTGCAGAAAGCGCTTAAGGCCCATGTTAGAATACATACAGGAGAAAAACCTTATAAATGCGAAATTTGTAAAATGGGATTCATCACTTATAATGCATTAGTGGTGCATACGGTTAAACATCCAGATTCACTTCTGTATCTAGCCAAAGAGAATTGTTTGAGTCAATATGCAAAAGTAGATTCATAGATTTTTTCGTTCTATTCAACAAAACTAATTCCAAAAAATGAAACATGTTACTTGCTAGTGCAATCTATCGAGTAATAGTTGTTTCATAAATGTTTATCTCGTTACGTTTACGAAAATTATTGCTTATATGACGTCAGACTTATTTTTCAGTATATAAACTTTCGTTTTGTCCAAAAACTTGTTCATTCTTGTCGAAACATTCAAAACAAAACAAGTTTAAAGCTAAATAGTAAAATAAAACCAACTGGAATCCATTTTAGAGAAGTGTTTAGAATTAACAAATACTGTTTATTATGGAAGAACAATTGCCTTATCGTGCTGAATATGCCAAAACCGGCCGAGCTAAGTGTAAAGGGTGTAAATCCGCTATTGGTGCAGGCGAGTTAAGAGTAGCGGCTATGGTACAGGTAAGGAAAATTATAGGGTTTTCCTACGCTTGTAATGTTTTATTTTGTATTGTTTAGTGCATAATTCTTTTTACATTATCATTTATCATCATCACTAAAATGTATAATTTGGTATTTTGTCACAGTCACCGTTCCATGATGGTAAGCAAGCGAATTGGTACCATTGCGATTGCTTTTTTGTGAAGCAGCGTCCAAAATGTACCACCGAAATTGCGTACTTTTTTACCTTAAAGTATGATGACCAGGAAAAATTAAAAACTCGAATTGGTGAGTTGTAAACCTACCTACACGATTGCGATACTAAAAACGCTCACAAAAATTTTATCGTATCGATTGCTTATCTTTATACCTAATTATTACGTACATTACAATTATTAATTTATTGATTAATTCATTTCAATTTATTGTTTTTGTAAATCTAGAATCAAATGTAGTCGCACCCTCTACTACCGGCGGTTCAACCGGCAAAGGAAAAAAACGTGCAAAACCATGTGACGCATTAAAAGATTTTGGTATTGAATATTCCAAATCGAGCCGCGCAGATTGTCGTGCTTGTAAACAAAAAATTATTAAAGGTGAAATTCGGATTAAAAAAGTTACATTCGATACTGAAGCTGGTATGAAATTTGGTGGGCAAGCACTATGGCACCATGTCGAGTGTTTTGAGAAAATACGGAATGAGTTACTTTACTTCGAATCGGGAGATAAACTGCCCGGTTTCTCTAGTTTGTCAAAAGATGATCAGAAAATGGTTAAAAATACAATTCAAGTGATATCTGAAGCACCCGAAATTAAAAAGGTTAAAGCGGAGGACAAGGATCCTGAAGAAATAGCGAAACAGTTGGAGCTTGAGACTTTAATAAAAAAACAAAATGACGAATTTTACAAAAATAGAACATCGTTGGAACAATTTACAAAGTATGAATTACTCGATTTATTAACAACCAACAAACAAGAAATGCCTGATGCCACTTCGGCTGTAAAAGCTTTGGACCTTGCAGCCGATTTACTTACGTTTGGCGCTCCACAGCAATGTACCGAGTGTAACAATGGAGTGTTAACCCTGGGAAATAATACTTATGTTTGTAACGGATCCATAGATGAGTGGGCCAAATGTACTTATAAAACACAAGATCCAACCCGTACAACAACATTTATTCCTGATTCTTTAAAGCAAAAATACCCATTTTTGAAATTGTATAAAGGAGGAATTTCTAAACGTGCTTTTCACGCTATAACGCCTTTAGTGAAACCTATCGCAATCAAAGATGAGACTGTTGATGAAACCGACCAACCTAAAGTCCAAAGAGAGAAACCAAAACTGTACAAAATGATATTTTTAGTAGTAGGTAAAACTAAAATGAATTTGGCTGAGTTAAAAAAGATTATAACGCAAAATGGGGGTGAGATAAAAACAAAACTGGGTCACGAAATAACCGCGGTGATTTCAACCCAGGAAGAAGTAGAAAAAAAAAATAAACGTATGCAAGACGTCGACGATTATAATGTCCCGGTTATTACGGAAGAATTCTTTACGCAATTAAATTCAGTTAAGAATTCAGAAACCATAGAATTTATGCAAACATTTAATATTAGCCCATGGAGTGATATTTTAGGCACAGTTCCAGATAAACTAAAACTAAAAGAGGAGCAAAAACCACCAAAAAAAAGTATGTTTTTAAAATCCATGCAGTCGTCAAAGGTTACCGTACAAGTCAAAGCAGGAGGAGCGGTAGATCCGGAATCTAAATTAGAATCAGTTGCGCACGTTTATGCGAAAGATGGTATCAAATATAATTCAATCTTAAGCTTGGCTGACTTGCAGACTGGACAAAATTCGTTTTATAAGATGCAAGTTTTACAATCAGATACCAATCTCTGTCAGTAAGTATTTCTTGATATCACAAATTTGATACGATTTTACCACCTTTTTCCTTTTTCTAGGTTCTGGTTGTTTAGGTCATGGGGTCGAATCGGTACAACAGTTGGCGGTAATAAAACTGAAAAGATCTTTGATGCTCATTCAGCTATAAGTAAATTTAAAGCCCTTTATATGGACAAAACTAAAAATGTTTTCGGAGCTCAACATTTCCAAAAATATCCCGGATTCTATAATCCGATTGATGTAGAATTCGAGTCAATACAAAATAAATTTGACAAGGAGTGTAAAATACCATCAAAATTAGATGAGCCGATACAAAATTTAATAAAATTAATGTTTGATATTAATCTAATGCAACAAACTATGGTTCAATTTGAAATTGATACGGAGAAAATGCCACTCGGAAAATTGAGTAAAACCCAAATTGAAAAAGCATTAACTGCTCTAAATGATTTAACAGTGCTTATTGGTAGTGGTGCTAAAGAGAGCGAATTCATAAGTCCAACAAATCGTTTCTATACACTAATTCCTCATAATTTTGGAATGAAAGCGCCCACCCTTTTGAATTCTTTGGATATTATCAAATCAAAAACCGAAATGTTAGAAAGTTTAATGGAAATTGAATTCGCCTACAATATGTTGAATGATAGCAATATTGATGAGGGCGAAAATCCAATCGATGCACATTATCAACAATTAAAGACTAATATGGAAGTGCTAGATCCAAACAGTGATGAATTTAAAACACTTCAGTTCTACGTCAAAAATACACACGCTACGACCCATAATATGTATGATTTGGAGATAAAAAATGTTTTTAAAATAAATCGTGAAGGAGAAGCAGATCGATTTAAAAAATATAAAAAATTGCATAATCGTAAACTATTGTGGCATGGCTCTCGCTTGACGAATTATGTTGGTATTTTAAAAAATGGGCTTAGAATTGCGCCCCCTGAAGCTCCATGTACGGGATACATGTTTGGTAAAGGTATTTATTTTGCAGACATGGTTTCTAAATCGGCAAATTATTGTTTTACGTCACCGTCGAACAACACAGGCCTTATGCTCTTATGTGATGTGGCTCTAGGTAATATGCAAGAATATACAACTTCGCACTATGTTACGCAGCTTCCAAATGGAAAACACAGTACAAAAGGTGTCGGAACTACGCAACCCAACCCGAAAGGTTCAATAAAACAGGGAGATATCGAGATTCCTTGTGGGCAACCACTTAAGAGTGATTTAAATTCACATTTGCTTTACAACGAATACATCATTTATGATATTGAGCAAGTCAATGTTAAATATTTACTTAATATGCACTTTAAATATAATTGGTAATTTCCACTAATTATTAGTTTAGTAACACAAAGTGTTGATTGATTTCATGCGTGATTTTACTGATTTGTATTATGAAAAGGAAGGCCTTTTCAAAAACTCTTTACCTAATTTATATGTTGAATAAAATGTATGCATAAAATAATTAAAGACTTAATTTGACGGAGAGTGAATTCCAGTCGTACAGGGACAACGGTTTAAAATCGTGAACTTGGAACGTGCTTAGCCTAGCCTTGGAGATCTCCAAAGCCTTTCGACAAAGGGAAAGGTTCACACATTAGATGTAATCGCATTACAAGAACCTCGATGGTCTGGAAGTGGCATCAGAAGCGGCCATCAGAACGGGTGAGAATTTGGAGGTGGCTTTTTCATCTACTGGCGCGTGAAGCAACACATCATCAACTTCCGCCATATCAATATTCGGGTATGCCCGGTTAGACTCCGCACTACGAAATTTAATATCTCGATCGTATATCTCGATGTGCATGCACTCACCGAAGATAAATCAGATGACGCCAAAAATTGATTTGTCGAGTTGAAAGAGGTCATCAGCACCATAACATTAAAATTTTGGTGTTCGAGTTTAATGCAAAAATCGGTAGGAATGCAGAAAATCCATCGCATACAGGTCCTAACAGCTTGCGTTTCATCAGTAACAACAATGGCCAACACGTCATCGAACTGGCAATAATGTACAACTTAGTTGTATAAAGTATTTTTTTCTTTACAAGAACATTCACAAAGCAGCGTGTCATGTTCTATTAAGAAACACTCTGCCAGAATATTGGGCGTTAGATCTTACAGAGGCGCAAGCATGGATATCGATCATATGTTTGCCGTTTTCAAATACAAGTGAATTGAGTGCAATGTTTTCTACATTTAATAGACAAGCACAGAAGACTGTCCATTTGAATATAATTATATGCTTTAAAAGATCCAGTATCACTACAGAGTTTTCAATGGGCGGTCACTGACTATTTAGACCGCCACAACACTAATGAAGAACCTACACCCAACATGACAGAGCAGTGGCCCGCTATACAGTCAGCCATAACTTCCGCGGCCCAAATACTATCGAAAGAAGACCACCGAGATGCTGCAATAATTGGCGATGATCTCCGTGTTCGAAAAGCTACTAAATATCTCCGACAAAAGGAGCGTGGACATATGTATGTGAAAATGCATCGAAAACCCCAGCTTCTAAGCGAAACTAAGTGTAAATGCTATCCTAAGATATGGAAAGTTAGCAGAGTTATAGGATTGTCTAAAGTAATCCTGAATCACCGGCCGATGTAATTTACAATTATTCATTTGTCTGTTATCAAAAGTTTTTGAAAGAATTATAACGGAGCAGATTAAACAATAGCAATGAGATGGGTCATCAGCTACATTCAGGTTTCAGAGCAATGCATAGTACCACCACAAATAACCATAATGGTTTGGTTGATATAACAGATTTTATTAGAGAGCAACGTTGTAATATGCTTGCTTGATTTCAGTAAAGCTTTTAACTCTAAATCTTCCATGAAATTTTATAATAAGAACTAATGTTATATTATCTAACTGACCGTTCGCAGTTCGCTAATGTTATTGGCAATGTTGCAATGTACATTAATGACATTGGGAATTCAATACGGCACTCAAACTACCATCCTTTTGCAGATGACATCCTAATAATTTATTATTAGCGATAAATAATCTCCTGGGCAATAATAACATTATTGCAGAATTAGCAAACAATCAACTATTAATAAATTCGAAGAACTCACAGGTCATTATATTTGCACCGAGAGGAAACCAAATTAGTAATGATCTATCAGTCCTAGCAATCAAAGTTGATCAAGATTTGGGTCCTTTTAGTGATACCGTTATAAATATTTTATAAAAATTTGTTTTTATTTTCATGGTTTTAATTTCGATGTCTGCTACTCAATTTCTCAAAATAATACCGTGTCTTATACTCCCGAATAAATACGTGAGTTAATTCAGAAACCGCGAAAATGTTATCAAGGTGCTGGTAAATCTGGTTAGGAATTACTTAGAGTGGTTTTAAACCTTTGCAGCCACTATACTGTTGATGTTTGGTTCAAAATTCTGGAAAATCAACTTTTATTAGCTGGTATCGTTACTGAAAATACTCGATATTCTAATGCGATTAGTGCACTCGACTCTAGGCTTCATAATACCTTTGCTGGCATAATCACGCGGGGAAAAGAAGAAAAGCCTTATACTGAATTGTAAGAAGTTATCAGAGTGCTCTAAGATTTTGGGCGGTCAAGAATAAATCGTGTTTTACATGGCTTAACCTCTGGAGATTGTAAACCATCTCAACTATTGAACGAATTTTTACTTAATGCCCGAACTGTATTCAGTGACAAATCATTGAAACAATTGTGCATATCATTCCTATTCATATTCAATTGATTCTTGCTGCTTTTGAAAATAAACTTAATTTAATGATATTAGCTGAGCGAGCGTACAGTTACATTAATGGAAACATTTTTGCAATCATCGGTAAATTCTGTCAATCATTTCGCATCGACTTCATCATCAATATCTCATAGTATTGACGATTCTGTTTCTAATTCAACGACAGATACTCACATTAAATCTTTACTTTACTTGATCAGTTTCGAAAAGACACGCTTGAGTAGTTTTCTGGTATTGTAGCCGTTACTACGAATAGTAGAGATCGTTGTAGATCACGATCTAATTCTACCGGTAGTTGTTCGTGTAATAGATTGAGTTCGCATAAACGCATTAACCCAAAAATGAATTTTGTTATCATTTTAAGTTTGGTGCAAACGCGCGTAAATGTTTACAAGGTTGTAAACATTTTGCCGATGACAACATCAAAGATGCAGAACATCAATTCTAAATTCAAGTTTCTTTATTGACACTGGAGCTAATTTTCGATTATTCCTTATAAATATTTTAAAATTATATTTCGACTCATCAATTATTCGCGGCCACCGGACTCGCGTTAAAGCTTTTGGTTCAAAATTTTTAAATCTTGATCTTGGAGAGATGTTACGATGGTAATTTACCTTAGCGGATGTCTAGATTTCCATTTTGTGTGCCAATTTTCTCAAATTTTCAGGTCTCCTGATCCATTAACCACTCTCTGTTCTGGGAGTACTTATGATTTATTAATAAAACTGTCGTACCTATCGAAAATCAAAAGCTGTTAACTAAATTTCCGGAAATCCAAATCTTAGCAACTCGATCATTAAACACAACATCACGCGTAGGCTGGAGATAACTGGATCGCCTATTTCAGCACGAACTAGGCATCTCACTCCAGACAAGTTCCTCATCGCCAAAAACGAATTCAACCACGTGATGGCGCATTACAGGTCATCTCGTTGAAAAGAAAAATGGATATTAGAGACTATATGCGGTGGTTGAGTGACAATATCTGATAGACACCCAATATCGAATTTACTTTTCGTATCATCTTGAAGGTTGTACATTTCTTCTACTTTAGACCTTGTCCAAGAGTATCATCAAATCCCGATCGAACCTTGCGATATACCAAAACCAGCAATTACTGCTTCATTCGGTTTATGCGAATTTACCGAAATGACTTTCGGCCTAAGGAATGTATCACAAATTTCCCTTTTATCTTTAACACCTCAAGGTTGTTTATCACAAACTTTTTGAAAATTGTTTGATAATTAATTCTGATAAATGCGTCTTTGCTTGTAACTTTGCATGCAATTTTTTACACACGTTATTAATGTACAGGGCTTCTTCCTCTTCAAAGCAAAATTCACATTATAAACAATTTTGAACGACTTGTAATAGTTTATCAACTCAAGGCGTTTTATTCCTGGCGCTGGAAATCAAAACTTATTTAATCACTTTCTGAAAGGAAACAAGAAGAACAGTACAACACCAATTGAATGGACGCAGCATTTATTGTCGCTTTCAATAATTATAAGGAGAAATTATGTCACGCTACACTTCTTGCATGTCCCTCCTTTAAACTTCGTTTAGAGGCTGGTTTAATGGTTGACGCATTTGATTTTGCGGTCGGAGCAGTGGTGTAGAAAGATGTTTCGAATACTTGGCAACCGCTAGGTTTCTTGGTTTTTTTTCTGTACGTCTAAAAGAGACACAATAAAATTACGGTGCTTATGATAGAGAGTTGCTTGCAGCTGACTCTAGCATTTCAGGTATCTTCTTGAGGGTCGTGAGTTCACTTTGTTCAACGATCATATACCTTTGATTTACGCTTTTTATCAGAACTTGGGTAAAGCATCTCCGTGTCAATTTAAACATCTTGATTTCATTGGTCAATTCAATGCTGATATTCAACATATACATGCGTTGACAACGTCGTTGCAGATACCCTGTCACGTATAGATCAAATTTATATCGCTGAAAGCATTAACTATACAGCAATAGCAGATGCACAGATCAATCAATGATGCGGATTTTACAGACATTTTGCATGTCATTAAAATTTAAGCAACTTCCAATTAAGTTTAATTCTGATAAACTTATTTATTTGATAGTTAGATAATTTACAATTCCATGAAAATGGGGCTCGTTACCTCCGTACTCAACAAGATGCACAGATAACAAAATATGTACCCTTGAAAATAGAGGACTTTCCTTGAGCACGGCTTCTATTGGTAAAGTATGCTTGATCACGGTGATTCAGCTTACAGTTTGGAAAACATATCAAATCATGTGTTATGCAGGACATTACGAAATCACGGTTAGCACTAGAATCCCATTCCACAAACTATGGTCTAAATCATTCAACATGGACAACTTCAAAAATATCCTGAAATATCATGGAAAGGACAACTTCAAACATATCCTGAAGAATTATTTATTTTGAAAGTGGTTTAAGTCAATTTATTTCAATATTGAGATTTTTAAGGGTTTGTGTTTGAATTGATTTAAAAATTCGTTAACTAGCTAATTTTCAAATGATAGATTCATTGCGTTTTTGATGATACTAAACTAAAATTGTTTATAAATAAAAAGAATTATAAGAATTGTGATTTTTTGTAAAATGGACTTAAACCACTTTCAAAATAAACGGCTCAAACGTTAAATCAAAATTTTTATTTTTTGTTTTAATTTAAGTTTTGTTTTAAACTGAATATTGTTTTAAATCTGAAATCATATATGAACGTGAGTTACATCTCAGAATAGATTTCTCTACAAAATAAATAAATTTCAACAGGTAAACCAAGACCATTTATTACATTAAATTTTCGGAAACAGGTTTTCGAATCTTTCTATAATTTGTCACATTCTGCTATCAAAGCTACTACGAACGTTTTAACTAAAAATGTTATCTGGTTTTTTATCAAGAAAAATTCGAAAACTTTTACTTAACAATGTACACACTGTCAAAAATCAAAAGTTTCAAGGCATACTAAGAGTCCTCCCGCTAACTTTCAATTACTTTCGGAACGTTTTTAAGAAACCCAGCGATATTGTGTCACGTTAATAGATCGTTACACGCGTTGGACTGACGCCGTTCCTGTATCGTGCTACCGAGCGTATTCAAGTTGAATATCTCGTTGGCGTTCCAGTCCCCATTGTTACGGATCAAGGGCCTCAATTTGAATCCGAATTATTTCTCGAACTTTCATAACTTCTCGGTTTTCAGCCTAAAAGTACTACGGCCTATAACCCAAAGTGTAATGGCATCGTTGAAAGATGGCATCGCACGCTTAAAGCCACTATCATGTATCACGAAAAGACAGATTGCAGAATACAAACAGATATTACTCTATTTTTGTATGGAAAAATTTCGACCGTTTTTTACCCTTGATTTGTATGGAAAAGTGTAGGATACAGTGATGAGAAAAATTTTGTACTGAACTTTTTTACATTGAATAAGGCCAAAAATCAAATTTTTTTGGACCACTTAATAGATATATATTTGATTTATAATATGTATAATATGCTAATTTATTATCAACCGTCTTACTAGGTCTGCTTTCAATGAAGAGTTACAAGCTTCTTCATCTGATCTTGCCTATGGAAGTACAATCAGGGTACCTTGTCAGATTCCTAATGCAGATCAATATCGTTATTGACATACTGCATTTGTGAAGCAAATTATAGTGATCATTTTAATGAATTCAAGCCTACTCCAGCTTCAAGACATTCAATCGTTAGACCTTTCGTTGGTAAAGAGTTGGAAACTTGTACTCATATTTTTCTGCGAACTGATGTTGAGAAAATCTTTACAATCTCTGTATTCAGATCCTCATCAGGTAATTAAGCGTGCAGTAATTATGAGATGTGCTCATTCTGCGATGTCGCTGGAGGAGCAGAATTGTAGTGGACGTTTTCTTGTATTGACGTTTTCTTATGTTGTTGCTTTCAAATTTCCAAGTTATAGTCTAGTCATGGCTAACTTTATGCCAGAGAGTTGTTTCAGATGTGGTAAACCGTACTTGCCTGTTGAGCAAGCTGATAAAATTGTGTAAACATATAGAATTATTTTTTCTTACAGTCAATTCAATTTTCCTATGATGTAAAATATATAAATTGAAAAAAAAAATTAATTTTGATTTGAATTTATTACTCGTACATTATTAAAATGAGTAATGTGTAAATGAGTTATATAAATAGCTCATTGTTATCAATATACTGTTTATAAAACTAAACAAATAGAGAAGACATCCAGTGGATTATTCGATTGGATTGAAGTCCGTTACTAGTAAGTTATTTGATTGTATTGAAATCCATCATCGAGAGTGGAATGGGAGTAACAGTAATTTGGAGTTGGATTTTGCAGTTTACTTTCCAAAAATTTACCTTCGAACATTAAATAATCGTGCAGCCCTATCCATATACATATTAACAGTAAGTATAAATATGGACAGGAAAGAATCAGGACGAAGGAAAAGGAAACGAGGAAAGAATCAGGACGAAAGAATCAAAGTGTGGAATCAGAGCATATATATACTGGCCATGATACGTCATTTTAACACAGTATTTGTTTTGCCTGTTCGCATACTACTTTTAAATTTTACTTGTTTTCTATTTTTTTACTTTTATAAATTCGTTTTCCGAAATAAAACGAACCAATTAAATTATTTGATTTCCTCTTTGCTTTGCTTGTTTGTTACAGGGTGGTGATGATTTATTTTGATGTTTCTAGTCGATGACGTTTCGTTCTCTCTTACTCTTGTTCTCTCATTATTTGTGTTGCGCAGTACAAGTAAATAATAATATAGCCAAAGAGCTATTCAATTTAAACAGTTGGTTTTTAATTTTTTATAATTTATTTAATTTATTTCCAAAAATAGTAGATGAGTTTGATGAAATGGTAGAATTACAGTTTAATCAAAATAAAAATCAGATATTCTTAGTTAAAATATATTCCGACATATTGGGCATGTTGATTTACTGAAAATACAAACACAAATTAGGATGTTGTATACGAAAAATAGTTTGCAAGAGATACTCACTAAACAGAGCCCATGATATTTCGCTTTGCACGTTTTACATGATAATTTTGGTAATTGGCACGTATCCTGATGGATAATTACTGTAGCAAACATATCATTCTGCCACACCTTCGAATTTTCGATCCAAATTACGGTTCCATAATATGGAGAGTACGTCCCATATCGAACCATACATTGTGTTGTGTCACCTGTTGATTACACTGTATCGTCACTTGACCGAGAGGATGATTGATGGGCAATTTAACCATTTTCGTTTCATCGACGTTACGTCGGCCACATATTTCATAAAAGCTTTGTAAGCTTGAATACGCTTGCCTAAAATATATTAACTTTCACACCGTTAAAATGGCGAACTGAATGAGACGCCGACAACACCCATGAGCTATACGATATTCGTATAAAATCAAAAAGTTTTAGCACCAATCTACACGGGTACAATGTAAGCGAATTAATCACAAAACTTATAATTCCACTAAGAAATAATAACCGTCAAGGAACTCTGTGGCGACATGTGGGAAATCAAAATAATAATGTTAAATCAAATGTAAACCTAAATTTATTGAAAAACGAAACACTTACACATTATACGCCAGTTCAGTTTTGCTTCTTCGTATTAATGCATCGTATAAGTTCATCGCATTACATTGTTTAACAACATCCTGAGACATTAAATTTCCAGCGTACACCTTATTACAAATCGGATGGCTAATAAGTATATGGGATATGGTCCAATATGTGATAATATCATCATTGTATATTAGCAACTTGTTAATAACCGCAATCTTATCATTATCGCTCTGCAAATAGTATACCACATTAAATATCCGATCAACTAAAATCTCATTTTGAAGCGACTTTATATCCAAGGGTGATACAAATTTTGTACACAAATTGATTAAATACGGCTCTCCACCATTCAATTCCACATAGAATTCTTTATTCACGTAACTATTCAGCAAATCGTTATATGGCTCAAAATACATATTTATAATTACCGGACACTATTAAACCGTAGTAAATCTCCGCTAATTTTTTAACCAGTTGAATTATATTAGCGGCATACACGTTACCATCATTTTCCGCATCACGGCTTAATTTTATATCTAGCTCGTTTAAGATTTTCACTTGATCTTCAACAACTGTGAAATACAATCATGATTGCTCGTGTTAATTTGTTTCTGACATACTGAAAATATTGTATCATTCCCATAGAAGATAAAATTATTTCACTGTTTAATTATTTCACTAATTACATGTACACATACTAATTACTAATTATTTCACTAATTACATGACTATTTTTATTACATGACTATTAAATTTTTAGTTTCGATATTAAATATGGATGTCGTTCAAACTGAAGTCATTAGTCAATATGTGAAAATTATCATTTAACCACCCTATGCATATACAAAAAAACTTAAACAAAGATCTAATTGGTTCACGTGACTAGCGCTGCACAAATCAAAACAGCAAAAAATCAAAACAAAAAAATGGAAACATAATAAAAAATGTCGGATAAATAGGGTAAACTTTTAGAAAATAATGAAATTCTGGAATAAAAGCTTTTAAATTTGGATTAAAAATTGTTTGAAACTGTACTGGGATAAATTATGATTATGTCATTGAAAAAATCATAATAAAATCTTAAATATTTAAGGAAATACAAGCGAAATAAAACTATATTATTTTTTTTGTCTTTTCTTATTTTAACAACAAAATTTGCTAAACATGTACAGAATTCTATATGCACTGATTTTTATTTTGAAGCCATCAGAGAAAGCTCTACCTCGGAAAGGGTCAAAGCCCTGCATTTGGGTTTTATAAAATATGTAACATATTTTTTATAAAATCTTTTTTCACGTCTGTCACCATTAGAAAGTAGAAAAAAAGAAAACATAACCTCGAAATTATTACCCGACTTTGAAGTGTGAAAATAATCATAAGTAAAAAATTATTGTTATTATCTAATCAAAATATTTATTAAGTTATTTCTTTATTTAGATGTTACATTTAATTATTCTAGCTACTCAGCTTGTACTTTTTAAAACATACGTCCAAATTATAAGTGCAATTGTTTGAAATTTTGTTGGTAAAGCAAGAGAAAAATTTAGAGGGCAAAGCAAAATTCAGGAGTTTTAATTAAATAATTATAAATGGGTGCTAATAATTCAAAGACGCGGAATAATATAACAACAAACAATGATACGAACCAAAATAATACCCAAAATAAAAAGTCAATAGACTTATCTGTATTAAACACCCGAGTTGATTGTGTAACAATAAAAGGTTTGTGTAGGACGAAAGATGACTACATTCGACGGTCAGTTCAAAATTTATTTAAGACAACAAATTTTCAAGAAATTTTATATGCGACCAAAATTTCACTTGATAATTTACACGAATTGGGCATATTTAGTAATGTAAAAGTTTTAATTGACACGAGCAAGGGTGATAGTGCATCCCCAAACGGGTATGAGGTCATATTTCAAGGTAAAGAATTGTCGCGAATAACAGGTACGATTGGCACAACGGTTGATAATAATGAAGGTGCTCTAACAGTCGAATTAACTACACCTAATGTTTTCGGTCGTGGTGAGCAGGTCAGCATTAATGGAAGCTACAGCACCAAAAAGACAAACGACATCAATTTAAAATTTTGGAAAGGATTTCATCACACAAATCTAGGAGATTATAAACCGGAAACCTCATTAACATTATTTAAACATACCGCATTCTACCCATGGGCCAAATATCGACTAAACTCATTTGGGATTTTATTAGATTTTCAAACAAATATTTTCAAGGACATCAAGCAGAATTTTCAGTATGAGATTGGTGTTAAGGAAATTATGCCGATTGGAAAAAAAGATATACCTTTCTTTGTACGTGAACAATCTGGACCAAATTTATCCTCATTATTTCGATATATTTTGTCTTACGATAATCGAGATTCCACAATATTTCCAACATCTGGTTCTTATCTAAAGGCTACAAATGAATTGAACTTTTATGGTAATTCGGGTATAAATCACTTATCAACAAATACGCATGCTGAAATTAATATTCCATTATTTGCTGGGTTATCAATACAATTAGTTCAACGATGTGGAATTATAAAAAGTTTAAATCAAAAAGAAATTGGGTTAAGTGATCGTTTCATCTTAGGCGGGCCATTATCTATCCGAGGGTTTAAACATGCTGGGATTGGACCCCGTGACGAAGGTTGCACCGTAGGATCAAATATGTATTGGGCAAGTGGGATCCATTTATGGTCACCGCTACCATTCGCTAATCCAAATTCAAAATTTAGTCAAATATTCAAAACTCAATTATTCTATAATTGTGGTAACACGGATAAATTTTCATTGGACAACTATAGAAGTTCATGTGGCGTTGGTTTGGCAATTAAGTTGGGTGAAAAAGCACGAGTTGAATTAAATTATTGTTATCCACTACAAACTTATAAAACCGATTATGTAGACAAGAACTTTCAGTTTGGAATTGGTTTTGACTTCTTGTAAGCATAAATCAATCTAATTATTTAATAGCGTTAAAGTATAGTACAATTTAAAACGATTACCTACTTATTATTACGAACGAATTTTCTGTGTTTGGTGTGGCCATGCAACGGTAAAATTATCGACTTTAGTGATATAAATTTGCTTCAATTTAATTTTCATCATAGCACAGTGCCTTAAACAGACAAACATTTTAAAATTAGTGCCACAGAAAAATACATATACTTTGTTTCGATTTCGTTTTTCTTATTGTACTAAGAATTTTTTCTTCATACAAATTAACAGATTTTATTTTTCATAAATACACGTAGTTCTAGATTAATTTCCATTTAGCTTATAGTTTGTAAATACCTAGTGCAATGGCGCCAGAAATTCGTACTGATCGGAGTTACCTTCGTTATCGTTAGATCCGCGTGTTATAATTATCTCTAAACATTGTTAAGGAAATACATAACAGACGTACATAGAACTATAATTAATATGTATTACATAATATTAAGAACTATTTTAAAATTATAACATTGTACAAAAATATAATAAATTATATCTGCTTATTTTATTTTTATTTCGCTAGTTTTACTTAAAAAGCTTTATTCGTTCCAAACGATCTGTATTCAAATACCTGCTGGGACGAAGTAGTGCTCCTCACTTAAGTGTAAACTCCTAATCAGATCCCTCCTCTTCTCTATGGGTCCATTCTGTCTAGCCTCAGCAGTATGTTGTGTGAATTCGTTACTACACATCAGTTAAATTTGACTTGGACAAATTTGCTTCCGAATTACTGTTTAACAATTCATTTCCTTGTAAATCCAAATATTTATTTACATATAATATTTCATTTTATTTGTGTGATACCCCGCAGTATTTATTAGAAGCTAATATATTGATGGAAATAGTGTTCACTTTTGCGTCCTAAATCTCATCTAGCTTAGCCGAGCTAGATCTATAGACTAAATTCTTGGTAATAATTTCGGTGCACGTCGATGGCATATGGATATAGTAAATAGTTATTTTTCTTAAAAGACCACGGAACAGAGTTAATAGGATAGGATTGCTCATAAATAAAGGGTGGTAAAATTTTAAGGGCCGATGTTGATTTTGAATAAAACACAAATTATTTAGGAAATTATTGTCAATTCTTTTTATTATGATAATATGGTATGGTTCAATTATGTATGGAACAAAATATTGGTCAAATGGCCGCCGCGACCTCGGCTCCACCCGATGGTCCAAATTTTCGATGACGCTTAGGCATAATTGAGGTTCTATGCTGTTAATGTGCCGAATTATCTCATCCTTTAACTCTTGAATTGTTGCTGGCTTATCGACGTACACCTTTTCTTTCAAATAACCCCAAAGAAAGAAGTCCAACGGTGTCAAATCACATGATCTTGGCGGCCAATTGGCATCGCCACCACGTGAGATAACACGGCCATTGAATTTGTCGCGCAAAAGAGCCATTGTTTCGTTAGCTGTGTGGCAAGTGGCACCGTCCTGTTGAAATCACATATCGTCCACATCCATATCTTCCAATTCGGGCCATAAAAAGTTCGTTATCATCTCACGATAGCGAACACCATTCACAGTAACTGCCTGACCGGCCTCATTTTGGAAAAAATACGGCCCGATGATGCTGCCAGCCCATAAACCGCACCAAACAGTTACGCTTTGTGGGTGCATTGGTTTTTCGACAATCACTCTTGGATTATGATTCGCCCAAATGCGGCAATTCTGCTTATTGACGAATCCACTGAGGTGAAAATGTGCCTCATCAGTGAAGATGATTTTCTTCGAAATATTTCATAATATATGCCTGAATAACTTTAACGCGTTGCTCGATTGTGTATCTTTCCATGGTTCAAATTGAGTTAGTCTGAAATTGAGAAATATCAAATTAAATGCAGAAAAAAACTTGACGTTTAGGTGTGGTTCACATTCAAGCCCTTAAAATTTAACCACCCTTTACTTTCCATAGTAAAATGGGACAATAACAATTCGAAACTTGTTGTTTCTTCTGTAAAACAATTTCAATGGATAATCTGAAGATGCCGCTCCAATCGTTTATCAGGTTTGGCGGAAAATGATTTCAAAATACTTCGTATTTTTTACTTTTATTAGGATATAAATGTGTTATTTTAGTGCTGCTGTGACTATCGCTACAACGTCTATGCTATAATTTATGAAAGTTTTGCAGAAGTACCTAATACCATATGTTCCTCTCAAAAATTAGTTATCATCGTCACTCTGTGGCGATAAAATATACATTAGCAACAATTTTTAAAATCTCCGTCAGTAAACTGATTATTCTGATTATCTGGCCGCCTACAATGATATCAAAATTATTTCAATTTTTACAAAAATTGTCCACTCCTTTGCCAAATAATTTAAATCCAGTTTTCTTTTAATTAAAAAGCGGTCTTATTTTAAGAACACCAAAACGCCATTTTCTCGTCGTCATCATTTAATCAATTAGTTGCGATCAAATCGTTTGTACGTCTTACTGCTAGCATTTTATTAGAATTACCTCAATTGTTTCCTAGCATTTCGAGAATCTCTTACATACTTTTAGGTTAAAATCATGTGGTTCGCACTATTCTTCAAAATCTACGAACTTTTACAAATTATTTACCAAAATAAGCGCGTACGTTGATCAACAAACCCATAAGCCAGCAGGTTATCTAATAAGCTTTGCAATGACTATATTTTAATGTAAGCCGATCTTATTGGCAGTGAGGGATAATGCGACAACAACTGCACCACCAACGTCAACGAACCGTTGCTTGGATTAGTACAACTTTCGATGGCCGTAAAACAGTAATTGTAAAATGCAAGGAAACGAGATCACCATTACCTATAAATCCGAAGATACCTTGACTGTGTAACCAAAAAAATGAGACGACCAAATCCCTCCGTGGGAAGTAACACCAACAAAAAAATAAATAAACAAACCGATCTCATTGATAACAACGCTTTCGGAAATTTCAAGCCGTTATCCTTCCTAAAAATATAATTGCAATTCATAATATGGCTGTAAAGCGGATATATTTTTAACTATAGATCAATTGCAGAACTATCACGCATTCCCAGCTTTTTGAAAATATCGTGCCTGATTTAATGTGCTTCCATTGCAAACCATCGTTTTCTGAAATCATAACATGACTTTCTACCCGGTCGTTCTACGACCATACAGGAAAACATTCGATAGTATGTATACCTCTATTATCGTTCTCACCTCATCGAGTGACTCCATATGTTAGTCACATTTATATAGTAATTTTAGGTGAGGTGAGAATCGTAATAGGCCTAGTAGAGTACCCTGCAGCTCTTCAAATTTCGTTCCTTTTATTGCGACACCCGGTGTGCCACAGGCCACAGGGTTATTTGGAGCTAATATTTTTTATTCGGTCGATTAATGATGTTGGGTTAACTAGAATATCTCTCATACGCCGACTATATGAAAATTCTCAAACAAATATCAACCCACACAGGTTCTGATTTATTGCAAAACAATCTATACGTTACGACTTAGGAGAAAATAACCACTTTGATTATTTGAACGTAAATCCAGTCATTCCTTAACATATTTCGTAAAGAGTTTTAACTCACAACCTCGTGATTATTAATTAAACAGTTGGTACGTGTAACCGTCACGATGTGTAACTGTATAGTGGCAACTAGTTTGGTCACAATTTCCTACGTTATCCTAATAGTTTTTGTTCACAACTGGGAGTATTTTTTGTCCAAATATCGAGGAACCCCAGCATAATACTTATACCGAAAAACCATTTCATGTACCCTTTAGTAGCTGTTTAACTAACTGGGAACGAAACAAGAGATTGATTTAGAGAGTTTCTAGTTTGTGACATCTGTGTCTGTGACAGAGTGCTCCTAATATATTCCACGTCACTTTGCATTTCAATCGTTAAACAGCGGAACAAGTTGTGTCTAAATTAAAGGCTTGAGGAGGAGATAAGCCCCAAGATATGAGAGTTGTAGGATGTTCGACTTTGATGACATACTGAGGATTTACAATGACCTTTTATTTGTTTTTATAACGAAAACATTTATTTCTGTGAATTTATTACAATGCTAAATCTTTGGATAGACTACAGGTAAACAGTAATTTAAATCTTTTAAATTAATAATGATACTGTTCCGATCCTTGCTGACTTCCATAATTATGATTCCCGGCTGATTCTATATGTTGCCCACCATCTTGGGAAGATCCGTCGTGTTCGTCATTAGATGAAGATGCATATTCTGCTTGTGCTTGTAGACTACTTGAAGCAGCATGCGCAGCGGCTTCAGATGCATTACTTTGAGCTTCATGTGCAGCTTGGGCCGCTTTTTGAGCAGCTGCTTGTGTTGCTTCGAAGTCAACTTGCGCGTTGTGTAACTGTTCTTCAATTGCGTCGACTCGTGCCTTTGCTTTACCTACCATAGCGCTTTGTGATGCATATTCGGCAGCTGTTTCAGTGGCTGCTTCTTGGGCATGTTCAGCTGATGCTTGGGCACTGTTCAAAGCGGCTTGTAAAACTGATACGTGTTCTAACGCTTGCTTAGCAGCTTGATGAGCAGCCTTAGCAGAACGCTTAGCTAGTAAAAGTTGTTGCGTTTCTGCTTCTAGAGCTTGATGAGCTTCTAAATTTTGCTGTTCTAATTCCTGTAGAAGAACTTGTTTACCAGCTAATGCAGCTTGAGCAGTAGCTGAAGCTTGAACTGCAGTTTGGGCTAATGTATTTTTTGCAATATAGGCAGCTTGCTTTCCAGCTGAATGTTGGTTTGCTACAGCTGAATTTGCTTGGTCTGCCGATCCTTGTGCAATTGATCTTAAACCGCTACCAACACTATATCCACCTTTGTTTGATGAACCGGATGATATATGTTGGTTTTGCTGAGAATGCTGTTCTGGGTAACTTTCATGACTATATTCGTACGAGTAATCATAATCCTTTTTCTTTTGAGCCTTTGAACGGGCAGCGACCGAACACACAAACACAAGAACTACAAGTGCAACAGCTAATTTCATCTTCATATGATATCTAAAACGATTAATAATAGATTGAACTTTTTTAAATTTCACTTTTACTATTCACCTTTCTTTATGATTCAATTTATCTCTTGTAGCTTATGAAGACAAGCATATATAATACACATGTATAACTAGTTAAAAATAAGTTATTTACCGTAAAATTATTTCTCGTTAAATGTAACACGTTGATGCTTTCAATAAGACTGAATTAGTTCGAATGATAAACGCTGTATGGAGATGAGTGGTTTTATAGAGCATAGAGTGAAAGAAAATTTTTGTTGAAATTAAATATTTCCTACCATTTCCAATCACATCAAAAGTTTAGAATTATTACTTGCCATATTCGATTGGATTATTGAAAATAAATTGATGAACCACCTGGGATGCATATGTATAGGAAATTATATAACTTAAAGGAGAAATTTGTTTGATATGTAATTTAACGTAAACATAATTTGTACATCTGTACATACATAATACATACAATATTTTAATTTCATTTAATTTAATTTACGTTTGCTCTTTTGGCGTACGATGCATAAGTCATCTTTGTGATGCCTTTGCTTAAGTATACTATGCGGCAGCATTAGAAGCTCGTATATGGGGCAGCAAATTCTTCAGCTTTACCAAAATTCATGACAAGAACGCGATTTGAATCCCTAATTGTGTGAAGTCTGTGCGCAATTCTTAAGATTGTGCAATCTATAAACCATGTGCTAATCGTATGTTGTAGTGTGTAGGTGATCGTGTGTAGTAGATCGGTTCTAGAAAATTATAATTAATTTAAATAAATAATAAAATTAATGTTTAACTATACACTTACTGTGGATCTACATTAGCGGTTGCTTCATCTAAAACTAAGATTTTATTTTGTCTTAGTATTGTCCTGGCCCAATAGATTAACTTCCGTTGTCCTACGCTAAAATTACTGTCACCTGCTAAAACCTTACCATCTAATCCGAATATTTTTGCGGTTACTTTTAACTCAACCTGTTCCAACTTCCAACGCAAATGGGTTTAAATTTCGACGAAGTATACCAGAAAATAGAACTGGATCTTGTGGTATTATTGATATTTTTGATCTTAATTGTTGCAATGACAATTTACTGGTTTCAACATCATCAATAAATATTTCACCTTCGATCAGCGCCAATCGAAATAATGCACCGATTACCGATGACTTTCCTGTACCGGTTCGCCCAACAATACCAATTATAAAATTTTACCCTCTTAGCACTAGGTTGCTATTTTCAAAATATCGAAAAGCTACATTTTCAAAAACCAATTTGCCATGTTGAGGCCAGCCATCGGATGTCACGGTTGGTCTTAAAGGTTGTTTTTCTAGCGCCAAATCGCCATATTAAATATTAATAATCGCTCAACGGACATCATACAATTTTTAACTTCGGCACTTTGGCGTGCCGCCATTGCATTAAACTGGGTAATGTCAAAGCTTGAGTTATCGCTAACCCCACTTTACCACCGAATGTTGATCTGTCGAGTACTATTAAACTAAACGTTAAAATCGAGATGATCACCAAGTATAGTATATATCCAATACAAAAAAAATGTAAATGCAATACATAGCATTAACATTCACGCGAATATAGTGGAATGTTAAATTTTTTATTTTTAATAAAAAATCAATTCAAAGAGTTAAAAAAATTAACTTTGAGATTTTAAAAAAATTTTATGTTTGTTTTTTTGTTGGTTTGTTTGTATGTTGGAGCACACATACTGACGGATGCGTGAAATATATTTTGGTTTCTACCACACTTTTCGCCAAGAATGCTGGTAATTTGAAATTTCAATTCACTCTCCAACTGTACTAAAATATTTTTGACACCCTCAATATCGATTGTTCGGATTATCCCTTCTTCGGAAATAACATCACCGTTAAGAAATTGCTTTTCGAGTTGTTTAACAGTTGTAAGTTTTGTGGCTTTACTATCATATGTACTAGACTTAGAAATTGACGATGGACCCGTCGTTTTCTTTGTAACACATGTAAGTCTAATCGTTGTTGGTTTTCTAGTTCCACTGATTGTTGTTGAGTTTGTTGTGGTGGTTGTCGTCGTTCCAACACTCTTTATGTTCCTCCTGTTGCGGTTCTCGATTTTGCAGCGATTGGACTCTATATAAAACGATAAAAAAAATTAATTATGTATTTGACAACGATTAGTTGTAGGTGGTATACATAATGATAAACCTATCAAAATTAAAAGTTCTAAATTTCGGATACGTGTGCTCCAACATACAAACATACCAACAAAAAGACAAACATAAAAAGTTTTTAAAATCTCAAAGTTAATTTTTTTAACACTCAAAGTGTTGATTTGATTTTTATTAAAAATAAAAAATTTAACATTCCACTATATTGGCGTGAATGTTAACTGATTGAATTTGATATGTATGCCGTCCTTAGAAGAAAGTATACATGGAAGTAACATAATTGTGTCTAACAACAAATTCGTATGATCTTATCTTTTGTTTGAAGAAACCAAAATAATTTGATAATATAACAAATTTTAATTATTTATTTTTATATTTTTTAATTCTTATAAAAATACGGTTGTGTGCTTTGCATCATGGAAATCAAATCCAACTTGTTATTTTGCTGACGACATCATTATACAGACATCATTTTACCAACATTTGGCATATACTACTCGTATACTATATCGTTTATAGGGCTTGAAGCGGGTTGTTTCGACCACCACAAGAAACACCGCACAATTATTTCTCAACGGACATTCATCCGTAAACATAACTCTTTATAAATGGACAATTCTTCATATATAAAGAAATATTCACAATTACACTTAACAACTTGTACATCATAATCACAACACTTGTAACTACATACGAAATTGGTGAATAGCAAAATAGAATTGAAAAATTATATTTTGGTTACACAACAATTTCATTGCAATAACCTTTACAATCAAATCATTTAGAGGATGCATAAAAATCATATTGATTTTATAAAACAAAATCATGTAAAACGCATCTACTCGTTCGTACATATGCAGCAAGCCATTGTATTAGGTGTGCAAGTAGAAACTCTGCTGTTTTTGCTCAAATCCAACTTTTTTCAAAATATAATTATTACAAAGATTAATTATCGAAATATTAGCCATTATTATCTATGGTCTTTTGCCATTTATCAGGTAGATGATCAATACCTCCGCGATATAAACTTTGTAGTTTTGAAGCAAAATAGTCATCGAGCCATTCTTGCGCATCTTCAACTTTCGTGAACCGCTGCTGGTCTTTCAAATATGATATGATATGGGTGGTAATCAGCGAGCCGCGCATTTTTCTTTTCCTCGGTGATTCTTTAATTTCATTCTCTAATACAGTTAGAAATTTAAGGTTAATTTTCAATAAAACTGTTACTTGGAGTGATCATTTCGCGAAGTTGTAGGGTTAGCTGAAAGTAGTTTTAAAAAGCGTATGTTCCTCTCGCACCTTCCTCCTAGTTTTCTATATGGCGACGTTATTTTGTTTGGAATGCTTCAGGAGAATATGAATGTTCTACAAATATGTTGCAATGCTTGTACTCGTTTCGTTTTTAGTATTAGGAAATATGACCACATTTCTCTCTTTTTGAATTTGATTCTGGGTTGAAGTTTAGTTGACTTTTATGAACTTTGCGTTTGTCTTTTTATTTGTAAGCTTCTCAGGTCTAATCAACCTCTTTATTTATTTAATAAGCTATTGTTCAGTAGGTCCCATTCTTCAAATTTACGTTTACGTAGGAGAGGTATTTCTCTTTGGAATTCCATTCCATTAGATATTAAAAAATCAGCGTCACGTAAATCTTTTAAAGCGTTTTATTTAGCGTGGCGCGTTTGAATTACAAGACATATAGTACTTTTTTTATTATATTATAATTTTTGTAATAATATTATTGTATTGTTTTATATTGTTTTTGTACGTAGTCTGTAAGTATTCACTTCTTGCAGTATCCTCTGTAACAAATTAACTTGAGCTCAAGATGGAGCGTATTAGCCAGGAGTGGATTTGATTTTGAAAAAATCTAAGGTTTTAATGCCTAATGGAAGGATTTGTTTTAGTTGTTGTTCATTTATAATGCTTCCATATGCGATTTTTCTCTATTAAAATTATTATGTCAATCAATAAATAAATAAACCAATAAATAATAAATCATACTGTAAAACTTCCCAGCCTAATGAGAAGATGAGTTCCTGGGTTGATTTTGCTGCATGCGGACGAGCGTTGTCATGCAGGAAAATCATCTTTCGCCTTATTTGGCCCGTAAATGATTTTTTTCCTTCCAGAGCATAATTTGATTTGATCAATTGGGCCTGGTCACGTTTAGCTGTAACAGTTTGACCAGGTTCCAGAACCTCGTAGTAAATTAACCCCTTTCCAATCCCACCAGACAGACAATAACACTTTCTTGGCATGAATTTTCATTTTTACAACTGGTGTTGATGGCTGGCCTAGATAACCCATAAGACTCATCGTTTTCTGCGTTTAGGATTATTGTATAAAATCCAATTTTCATCATCCGTAATGATTTTGTGCAAAAAATTCTTTCTTTTGTACCGAGAAAGTAATTTCATGCAGATGTCAAATCTTCGGTTTCTGTTTTCTTCGCTCAGTTTAAGAGGAACCCATTTTCTTTCCTTCTGTATTTTTCCCATTGTATACAATCAAAGTGATATTGCTTGGTGAGTAACACATTGTTCTGCAAGCTCTTTTTGAGTTTGACATAGATTTTTATCCAGTAACATTATTCGTCTTCAAATTGTTTTACTGAAAAATTGAAATTTCGGACAAAATTATATGACAGCAATCGACCCAGTGGGCTGACCCCTTAATAAATATTAAGAAAATCTGCTCATTTTGCTATAAATTCCCTATGCAAAGTTTGAAACAGATTGGATGAATGGTGTGGAATCTCAGTAGGGTCTCTTTATTCCGGGAAGGGGTCCCTCAGATTTGAGCATGTCACTAATTTCATATAATTGCTTCTCTAAACTCTTTCCCATGAAATATCGAAAGAATTTGTACCGGGGTCCAACCCTTTCAAAAATATCGGAAGTTTGGTTCTGGACATGCAACTTATACATAGTAAAATTTGCATGACGATTGGTTGAGCCGCTGAAACGCTCTTTCGGAACAAACAAACATTTGTGGGAGAATGGGAAAAATGACATTTCCAAAATATTACGAAAACCTGCTCATTTTGATGTAAAATACCTATACAAATTCATAATCCATCTGAATGAATGGCGTGGAAACTTATAAAAAGGGTCTCCTTGATCCAGGGCACGGATTCCTCAGATTGGATCATGTCACTAATTTTATTAAACCTCTTTCTCGTGGCAAAATTTGTGAAACAAAATAGTTTATCTAGTTATAATACATTTCCAATAGTAAAATATAATAATATTTTGGCACATGTTCCCACTAAACAAGGTGAACCGTCTACGAACCATAAACAAAGACACTTCATACAAATAGTTCGGAAATGAATCGATTTTGTAGCTCAGAAACGAACCGTTTACGGTATTCCAATCCCAAGATAATTAGACTTTTTAGCGAAGTATGCATTGGCATAATGTTCACCTTGCATATGATTTCCAATAATTTTATCGAAGTTTAAAAGAATGTTGGAAATTGAAACGCAAAATTTAATTTCTAATTTATATTATTTTATTTTCATGGTGACGATATTTTGCATACTTATATTTTGTAATAAAAATAAAATTCCCTGTAACAAATGGTGGTGATGTTTCGATATTCCTTCGTTGACTATTCGTCTTGTTTTATTAAATTTTCTATTTATTTCATAATTTTGTCGATTTTTATCTTCAATGATAGAAATATAAATTAAATTCTATAAAATATAAAATACTTGCCTAAATGAACTAAAAGTTACTCAATATCGATTTTTTGTTTAGAGGGTTAATACTGAAACGTGTTGCCATCTATTGGCACTATATTACTTAAATAGGTTCTATTGGCAACTATTTAAATAAAAGTTCATTAGAAAACCCACGATCTATAGTGCTGCTGTTTTTGCGAAAATGCCATAATTATCAGAATTAGAAGAAAACGAACAAAGATTTTTATTGAATCGGGCCAAATAATGGACGGAACGGAAATTATTTTAAACCGATGTTTGTACGGAAGTAGAAACTTATTTAATGTACACAGACTCTACGATAAACAGATGTCTATTTCGCTCTTGTGATAAGAAGGCGGAAGTCATGTTCATAATAACTGTTGGTAAAACATTTCAATTTTGGATGAATCGGAATTAGAACGTAGCTGGTCGGATTCATTGTAATTCCACTTTACAGCTCATATTCTAGATTGAATTGATTTAGAATATTTCTAGTTGCTTAGTATTTCACTGTTATCTAAATTTTTATTTAACAATGTATTAAACGATTATTTCATTATCCACAATACATCGTCACTGACAACTTAAGAATAAATGTAATAAAAATTATTGCGTAAAGACAAGCTACAATCGGCCCGTGCTACATATTTTGAAACAACGTGTTGTGCGTACCTTGTAATTGAGAAAGTATTTGTGGCGAAGCTTAGATTAAGTTGTTTACGTAAGATTAATGTAGCAACTGTTTATATATAGAAGTTTTGAAACGTTGTGCATCAGTTTTTACCATCGCGCAGTGAGTAATGACCGAAAATATGTGGTGTGTATCTGTTGGATATTTTGACATACGTTTGTTTAAGACCAATTTTTAACATATATTACATAGAACAACATAACTTTTGAGAATCAAATAAAATAATTAAATTCCGTAGTGATTTAAAAAATAAATAGTGAAGTGATTTAATTATAAAATTCTAGTAAGTGAGTGTAATATTTTTAAGATTTATAGTTAGTTGGGAATCATGCATAAAACGTTTGATATTTATTGCTAGAATTTCTGTTTAAAACATAACAGGTATTTAAATTTTAAAGCCGTATTTTAAAAAATATTGAACTATAAGGTTTTGTTTATGATAGATATCTGTTGGTGGTGTAATTTCAAATTGTGGTCCCTAAAAGTGTATGTTGTGTTTGCTTATAAGATCTAACAAATTGGTATAAAAAGACTTGATGTCATGGTGAAAGTAATATTTCCGCATACATCAAGGTGGCAACCTGGTATCCCTACAAATTAAATCATTGATAGAGAAGTGCAATCGGCACTATTGTAGTGTGTAAATGTGTACAAGTTTGTGGAAATTTTTATAATTTATTAGCTTAATTATCATTTTATTTGCATATGGGTACGACATAGTTTGCATTTAACTAGAATAGTATGACATTTTAAATATGTAGTTAATATATGCTTAATTGGTTTGACTACGTAGCTGTATGCTAATTACATTCCAATCAAACGTTGTGTCTATGCAAAACCAATACTGATTGATGAGATGTTAAAGCACTGCATTCCATTAATTTGGCTTTACCTATTTTAAATACACTCGCACTTTGATAATCACAACAAAGCTAGTGGCATTAAAACATTGTGGTTGTGGATTTTAAATATTATCCTATTCTTAAATCTTCTTCTAGTGGATTATATGCGGGTGCAGAGTTACACCTGTAGACATCGTAACCTGATTAACCGCTTATAAGATTAATAATTTTATAACTCTGTTGAAGATACATACATGTATCTCTTAATTTGAGCTGTCTGTTTGTAACACTGCTTATAGTACTTAATTATAAGATCTACTTCTAATCAATTGACATTGAAACTAAGTTACATGTACGCCTGTATTTTATAGTTTGTTTATACATTGTGAATTCAATGCAGCAATAAACTATAAAGGTAAAGAGTATTATCTACATGATAAAAAATGTACGTAATGCAAGTGAAATGCTTTGTTCAGGCTATTTTTGCATCCACAGTTGTTTCTATATAAGACCAAACAATGAACCTGTGAACACTAATAAAGCTGTGCCAATAAATAAACATTTCTAATGGAAACAAAATTTTCTGTTTACGTTTATCTAAGACAGATTATGCGGTATAAACCATCGAATCTTCAACGTATCTTCATTGAGGTATTATTTTAATATTTTTCGCAGAGGTCAAACATTACAGTATCTCAGCATGTCAATTCGTATGGACTAAATTTTTAATATTTCGCGATCTATAAACAAACAAATTAAATTGAGACATTCCAAATAAATAGATAAGTAATGAGAAAAGATAAGTAATCGTAAACATTTGTTTTTAAAAATTGTGTCTCTCTATGCGCACCAAAAAGTATTTCATCGATAGTAAAGCTTAGATAGGTTTGTAATTGTCAGCCAAAGTCTTAATATGCATTTTGTTTAATCTCGACAGCCGATTTTATGTTATAAGATAACAAATAACTAGGTCAGTTATGGGCAGTCAAAGTCAGTCTTCGATTCCAAATTTATTTTCATTCAAAAACAAAATAACAAATTCAAACACAGATTATCGAGAGCTGTTTATAGAATACTATTCATAAATTATCTACAACCATTGAATAGTAACTACTTTAAGCAAATATTTCTAAATACATAAAGTGGTTAATAATAAAATACCGGTAAATTAATAAAATTGCATAATTGCGTTATGATGACATTGACTAGTTTTCGAATGCTATCAAGTACAGTAAATCAAGAACCGCGAGAAAGAGAAAACCAATGTAGGCAATGTTATACGAGTATGTTTTGAAATTTCGAAAAATAAAATAAAATTTCTGTGGCGTAAAAAAGTTAATTTGTACATCAAATTGGTGGGAAGTGACGAAATGTCTGTAGACTTGCCAATTTCAACTACTACAAGCGTGAGCCGTGTAATTGTATATCAATAATTCATGCATCCGCCAAATGAACTAGCTAGCCACGAGAAGTTTAACTCTTTGTTGGAATTATAATGGACCTACAGATTGTGAGTGCTTAGTTCGTTGTTGATATTTCCGAAATGCATCGTTCCGACCTATAAAGATTTACTAGTCCCAAAATCTTCTTCAGCTGTGGCACATTTTCATGTGACGAAGTGTTGTTAATAGCTGCAATTTTAACTGTGACCCAGGAATTCAACGATTCGGCTAAATTACAATATAAGTATTTACTTTCATTTACGTGAACGTTATACGTAACAAGAAGTATACAAAAATGGCTTTCACTTTATATATTCACATTCCTCTTGATCCTCGAAATCATCCAACATTTTGTAGACAATTGTTGGTGCACTTGAAATATCGTACATGAGTCTCGTATATCGGAATATCCTAATATGTGTTTTATTTAAATCGTAAAAAGCTCCGCGTCCAGATTTGGTAACGGATAATGATGAAAATCACTCCATTTGTTGATTTATTCTTTGAAGAAGATACAAATCCTAAAATTCTTGTTTTTCTTTGAGACTACAACAATGGGACTAGAGCATTCATTTCAACTCAACTTTTTGTTTGAATACCTATGGCACCGAGTATGTTTCCAAATATCGGTTTATTGCAATGAAATTATTCATTGGCTGCTTGGAAAACCGGAAACAATATTTCCTCTTCAGATTCAACACAGGATACTTTGAGTAGTCCTCATCGAAACCTTTTACCTCACTACATTCGAACAGTAATTTTTATTTGAAACGATTCGTTAAGATGAGAGATTAGTGGATCACCTAATCTATACCGCTATAAAGTTCAGAAAACACAAGTACAATCGTTTTAAATAATCTGCAAAAACCGTTGTAGATGAAATCAAAACGATAAAAAACCACTTTCCTGATTAAAATGGTTTTTAAACATTTATACCACTTGATTGAACGTCTTAGTCACGGTTGAATCGTGCAGTGCACGTCCTTTTTAATGTTTAATTTCTTCCCGCGCCTATGAAGAAATGTAAGTATGTAAAGTGTTTGATACTGAATAATAAATGGTGTGTTTGTTATCACACAAGTTAAGCGCCGATCACTTTATAGCGCATCACATAATTATGATGTGCCAACCCTACTAATTTTCAAGAATCACGGAATGAATTAAAAAATTAATTATCAGAAATTTGGTGATGACAAGGTGAAAGATCAATTTATGGACATTAAATGACAGTTCAACACACTCGAGGCACGACACTTGGACGTCGTATTGGAAATTCTAGTGAGGTAAAATCAAATTTATTATGTTTTTACCTACACGAACGCCTTCTGATGAATTGTTGCGCACATATGTAATGGAAGTTATGAATATTATTAATTCGAGACCGCTTACCTAGTCCGCACCTGGATCCTTAACCTCCAGAAGCTATAACAAAAATCATTTTTTGTTTGGAACGTCATCTGGATGCTTCGAAAATAATGGAAAATTCCTCAGCAAGTTTCAGACCATTTTTGGAAGTGATGGTTACGTGAACTTAACATGAGGTTCGAAATGTTACGACAAGGTGGACCTAATTGAAGTGGGAAAGGAAATATCTTTCGATGATAATAACCTAGAAAACTCTTGGTAGATGGGTATCAGTTTTGAAGATGTGATTCAAATTAAAGATGGCAAGTACGACAAGTACGTGTAAAAATAAATGGGCTAACGTATTTGTACTGGACCAGCCGCTGAATTAACAGTATTTGATTTGACGGATAACAACACTAAGGGAGTGTGATACATCGTTTATCATACTGTTACGATCTCGCCTATTGATTTAGTGGGTATCAATTCCACTTGCGTTGGTCACATGGACGAGATTATTATTAGTGACATCTAGGTTTGTTTATTTATTTAA
Organism: Nephrotoma guestfalica; assembly: GCA_963691935.1. NCBI lineage: Eukaryota > Metazoa > Arthropoda > Insecta > Diptera > Tipulidae > Nephrotoma > Nephrotoma guestfalica. Next base: position 4,974,349 of record OY829914.1, read on the forward strand.
AGAAATCTATTCTGTGATTTACATGTATGATTTCAGTATTTAATTGAAAACAAAAATATTAAAAATAAAGAACTTTAAAACCCAAAAATATAAATCAAATCTTCATTTAACAATTAAAAATTTAAAAAATAACTCTTAAGGGTATTTTTGAAGTTGTCCTTTGATAAATTAAAGTCAAATAGGTCAACGACGCGGTTGAAAAATTTAGACAACCTATTAATGGGGTTATTTTCTCGATAGTGTTCTACTGCTAAGAACTCATGGTTTTGAAATGTTCTGCAAGGCAGATGAATTGATACGTTTTCCAAAATGGTTTAAGCAGTAACATTATAAGTTGTTTTATAATAGTTTAGTTGTGTTGCAGATTATAGAAGATTAGTTTAGGGCCAAACCATTGCGATTGTTCGCAGACAATCTGGAATACGCAACACGGTGGGTGAGTCTTAAGTTAGTTTTCAGTCAGTCTTTCTAGAGTGTTAGTTAAGACGTGGTATGCGATAGAACAAAAGCGGAAGTGTGTAAATGGTGTAAATTGGATTAACAAATAATTGTGGAAATTATTTGTTGTGGTGTTTTAGTGCTTGTAGATAATAGCAGGAACATTATTGTAGACATATTTCTGGTATTTTCCGGAAGCGGTGAAAATTACAAGAATTGATGCTGTAAATTATCAAATATATAGCTGTTTTCACAATCAAGTGATAAAAACTGGTTTTGGTAAAATTATATAAAGAGTTTAAGTAAACCTATTTTATTTGATTATACTTCTTTTTCATTTATTTCTGACAGTCTGACAAGAAGACGTGGCAGTTAAATGTATCCAATTAGAACTAAAATATATCAATAAAGCTTCACTTTGAGATAGGAGAAAAAACTATGGGAAGAGATAGAGAGATCGGTTCTGGATTGCACGGAAGGTTGATGGTGTTTCGTTATTTGACTTATAGAACATGTACTTGTTCGAATTGTAAATCCTTAGTGCTATAATATACAGTTTTTGAAAGGTGTTAAAGCTGTTCAATATCAGTTGAATAGTTTGGTGTGTGTTTACTATTGCGTGCTCTATTTGATTTTACCCCTTTCCACCTGGCAGGGTTTTGAGTGCGTTTATCCTTGTTTCTAGACAATTTTAATTTCAAATTTGATATTTTGACTGTTTGCTTTGATTGGTGTACATCAAAATCGATAATTCGATTCAATCGATTGTAAACAGTATTCAACGTTTTGTAGATGATGTCGTAGCTTCTATTTTGCATCGAACGTTAAAACAAACATAATATTTATTTGACGTATAAAAACCAGGTTGAATTTATCGAGAAAAATTGTGTTCATCATTAGATGACGACATTCTTAAAATCGCGACATTTTCTCAAGGCTTTACGATACCGTCAAGGTCTAATAATTTGAAATTAAAATCAAATCGTCAAAATGGTTATAAAAACCTGATTAATTTCTTAATAAAATTTTCAATAACGAAATAGCGCCATTGTGATAAAATCTTGTTTAGATTTTATATGATGATTACATTAAGAAACTAGTAAACCTATATGAATCATCCAGACTTTACTTTGGCTGGATACACCCAGCAAATTATACAAAACGACGAAGCAAAATTTTGAAGCGAAACGTTGAAACAAAATATAAGACCAAAGTATTTTTAACAAATATTTGTTCTAAAACTTGCATAACAAAAGCTTACACATACAAAACAATTTGCAAAAAATGCCATATGTGATTACTTTTACTTACGAAGCGACTAAAGTGTTTCGCGCGTTTTATTTTAACAAAATGCCACTTTGTATGAAAAACGGAAAGTTTTCCGCTCCTCTCACTATATTAACGTGTATATATTTATTTCCGTTTTATTTTTTGCAAATTGACATTTTGGAAAAGTGGGACGGACAGAACGGATGTATGTGCTGCATTTCATGATACTCATTGATCAGGATCAGTTCAAACTTTATATGGAAAACTTGATCCAAATTTTGTTTTGGATCATAAATTTGCGTTTGTGTTGTTTGACGAGACATGAACTGAACCAGATCAGAACATGCATTAGAAATGTCAATAGATCGATTCTGTAGCCATCATTTAACAATTAAAATAGTTACTTTGCGAATTGCAAGTCTTGCGAGTAGTTAGGTAAACCAACTACTCGCAACTGCTCTCGCTTCCTTGTCATCGGTAGATAGATAGATGCAGTTGCTTCAAATTCCCGCTAGGAGAAACAGCCTTTTATTGATAAAGGAACAGTTTTTCATATTGTTTTATGTAGCGGTAACGGTAACAAGATTAAATTTTGAATCATTTTAATTAATTCTTAACTTACGTTGAAATGAAAGAAATTTATAGGTTATGAACTACTATAGAAATCCGTTTGTGGTGTGTTCCCGTCGTCAGAGGTTGGTCGAAAAACTGAAAAACTGAAAAACAAAGTGACAAAACAATTTTACTATTTCTATCTATTCATATAGTAGCAGTTGCGAATAGTTGGTTTAGGAGGGACATACATTTAAGAATCCCCTCTTACTTGCGTGTGTGTTCACACGGTTCTTCTGCGTGGTTGAATGATTAGCTTGTAGTACGATGAAAAACTAGCAAAGTTTTAATGGGCGTGGATGTGTCAGATCCGCCTGTCCATTTTACTCAAATCGATTTTTAGACAATTTTTAATTTTTGGACATTTATTGATCAATATAAGGACAATATACGAGTAATTTGAAAGCTATATGCTATGTCACATCGAATCTTTTTCTTAATTTTACCGAAACCGTTTAAGGTATTGATTTTTAATAGACGCTAGTATTGTTTTGGATTTGGCCAACTATAATGTTTGACATTTTCAGACTCTCTTGAGATTTATGTATTTGATAGTGAACCAGTTACTGATATTCGAATTAGTAGTTTTGCTTCTAACAATTAGCCATCAGAATACCAGTCGTCTACAAGATTCTGGTACTCGAGTATCTGTTGATAAAATCAATAAATCGAATATGATACCACCGACCTAGTTCATAACTAGTAAATTAAAATTTCGTGTTGAGCAAAGAGTTAATATGAAAGATTATGAAAAGCAATTGCCGGAACAGCTGTTACGGTATGAAATTACGCTTGCTTCAGAAGATATCCTACTAATTTAATAGAATATCATATTAGGCGTTATCGGAAATAGATCAGCAACTTTCTGTAATCAACCGCGTACCGAGTCTTCTCGAAGACTCTGCTGAATGGCTGCATTCTAGACTCGCCGGGATTTATACCAGGTTCTTGAAGGTTCTGTTCAGACTAATAACTCTTATAAACACGATATTACTACTACTATACCTAAACCTAAATGTCACTAATGTTGTATATGACGTTAATTTGATAACGCACGGAAAACCATTTCACGCGTAATTAACAATTAGCCCAAGCGGCCAATTTACTCTGAAGTAGCATTTTAATAGGCAAAATCGTAACAATGTTCAGATAAAAATCTGTGATTACTGTCCTGAAAACCGTGCTGCCCTGCTTATTGCATTGACTATACAAAACTAAATCACATTATATAGTCGCTAATCGATATTCTATGCCGAAGTAGGCGATTTTCTGCATTTGAGCTGAAGTATAATGTTTATAACTGTAGCATTGATTTACGAAGAAGCTGTTGGCAAGTTCCAGTTCTTAGCAAACAAAGATAAAACATGGTCAAAATGGACCGTCTACTTTTCAACGGTTCATTGATCGAATGAACGCAACGATTGCCGATGTCACTATTTTCGCGTATCTAAATGATTTAATTAGTATTGCCCCTATTTTTGTGATATTTTAAAGGCATCGATATTGTATGTATTTGACATTGTATTCGAAACTGTAGTTTACCTTTTCTTGGTCGTCTTAATAAGATTAGTTTGATAATGTAAACGGTCTGTTGTTTGTTGTCACAACAAGCTGATCAGTTGATTTATAAAATCGATGCGAATAATTACGCTCTTGGTGCCGGATTTCTGCGGAGTGAAATTATTCGAGCTTAACCGTTAGCATTGGTATGGGCTCTTAAAAATTTGAAGACTATGTGGCCGAGTCCTAAGTTACTTTAGATACTGACCACCTAAATGGTTAATGTCACTCCGTTCGCCGATTGGCCACCTTGCAAGATACACGCTTAGTTTAAGTTGTCAACCTAGCTTAGATGTCCGCCCATTTCACTGAGGCCCGTCAAGTAATTTAGGAGGAGGCCTCGCACGAATTTCAGACCGCTAAGCGCTAGACGAAGACAAGTGCAAAGTAAATGGAGAACATTTTCTTCCTCCTCATCATCTTCGCAACTGAGACAGTAATTATGTGACGACACTTCTATTCTGCTCGAATGCTTACCTATGAGACAGTGTCGTAAGTGCCGTAATAACACCCACCACCATTCTGTATTGGACCATAGTTTGTTGTTCTTCTAGTTTTCTCCAGTAATTTGCACGTAGCGAGCGGTATATCAATATCTGCCGTGCTTGGTGAAATGAGGCAGGTTGTGCCTTGTTGACTGAGTTCGTTCGCCTTTTCATTACCCTGGAGTAATATTTAAATGCCCTGGCACACACATCAGGTGGATGTTGGACTGATCTGCCATTTCTTTAAGAGATGAGTGGCTATTCCGAGCTACTTTCGGCGTAAGGAAATATGATTTGAGCGTCTTAATTTAAGCCTGACCGTCAGTAAAAATGCAAATACATATAACTAGCAGATATTACATTATGCCAGTATTCGGAAATGCTTCTCTAAACCAGCCCTCTTCGGTGAGAATATCAGTCCTAAACATCTAATCTAAACATGGTAACGGGATGGTATCACCGCCACGGGGTGGTAAACAGTAACACCATCTAATAAAATGGGCCTAATAGTAGAAATATAGAACCGATGTACAATATGGAGCTCTGAACCTCATCTTTTTCGAATGGCATTTTTATAGGAGAAAAGTGCTGTTGTATCTTTCTTTACTGTTACTTTCTAAGATGTTAGGTTTCCAGCTTAGTTTGCTGTTCAGAATGAGACCCATATACTTCGCTTTATCAGTGAAGGTCAATCCAATACCATTAAAACTACGGCAGGGGATAAATCTGAGGACGTTTGTATTTCCTATAGAGAAAAGGTCAGTTTTGTGTGAATTTACATTCAAACCACAATCTTTAGCCCAATTGGAGAGAATGCCAAGCGAATGCCACTTTGCATGCGTTCTTGATGCGTATTGATCTCGAATTTGCTTGATTATCTAATGAATTATTGGTGAAGTCGGTAAGCGTGTAGACGTTCAGAAAGTACTTTCGGGCCTTATTTAGTATTCTGTCAATATCGTCTCTGAGCTGTACGTATTTGAAACAAATTTTATCTGGGATCATGATCCTTCTATTCAACTGATATGGTAATGATGCCATATGTTTTAGATTCCTGGTCACCAATACTAACTCGTGGCATTGGACGACGTGTTCGGATATAAATCTCCAAATTTCACTTGAAAAATATTAATGTAAAAATACAAAATAAAATAAATTTGCTTTGGATTTGAAAATTAAAAATATAAAAGTAAAATAACAGTCAGTAACAATAATAAAATCACTGGAGGGCATACAATTGTAAATCATAAAATCTACTTGTAAATTATCTTTAGTTAAGCAAAAACCAAACAAATATTAATTTCATTGAACCTTCGGTACATCGCCAATAAATGTAGTTTTTAGTAATTCGCGCAGTTGTCGCTGTAGGTTTTCCAAATCACAAATGTCACTCGTCCAACGTTTGACAAAACCGAGCATGAAGATCACAATGTACTTAGAAAAAATCATGATTTCAACAAAAGTAACCCTTAGGTCTTTGGTTTCAAGTACTACCTGAAGAAGTACACCATTTATCTTATATTCTTGTGTAGCAAGGTTGACTTTTTGGAGAAATGATAGAGATTTGCACTTTTCAATTTTGAGACTCAGATAATTAAACTCGCACCATATTGCTAGATTGTCAATGTCTTCTTATAGTTTATTCTCATTATCGACTGACTCGATGGCTTTATAGATTTTGAGGTTATTTGCGAACATCAGGAGTTTGGAATGCTTTATGACTTCAGCAATACCATTAATGAAGATTGTAAAAATCCGACCTTTTATATTCTATTTCAAAATATTGGATGCGATTAGTTAAATTAGATTTGAACTAGGCTACGAACTGCCATAAAAATCCAAACTTGAAAATATGTTCCAGAGTTTTGCAGTGGCTGATGGAATCGAAAGCTTTTGCAAATTCGATGTATATATCTGTATATATCTGGATGTAGTTTTAAAAATAGGAATCACTCTAGTTATTTTCCACTTTTGTGGAAAGATTGCCAATTTTAGAGCCAATTTTAGACTGATTAAATAAAATGCCTTGAGGAATTGCTAAACTTCCATAATTTTTCAAAAATGAAGCTGGAATACCATCAGGGTCACATTCTTCTCCGAATCCTACCAATGCTAGCTCGATATGTGGAGAAAATATGAATGTACTATATTCACTAGTGGTTGGATCTTTTGGTATTTAAATCTCATCCTTGCTGGGTAACCATAAGTTTTGCGTATGGTTTTAAAAAATCTCCAATTGTGTTTCGGATCGCATTTTATTTTATCCTTTAGCTTGCGAATATTGCTTCTCTTTCTCAGTTTAAAATAAGATTCAAAATTTTGTTTACACACAAGCTGCGTTTTTTTGAAATATGGTGTTCGAGACCGCGATAAAATATAGGGAAAATACAGGGAAACTTAAACAAAAAAATTTAGAACAACAACTTTAACTAACTTCAAGTCAATCATTTTGACATTTAATTTTTGGTTTATAATTAAACACAATAATATTAAAAATTAATTAATTTCACCCGCAAACATTAAGATATCCATTTTTTCTTATTAAAAATACAATTCAGCCTTTTCATTTTCATTCTTTCAAATTTCCAGTTGTAAATGAAGTAAGGAACAATCAAAAAATTCTGTACTAAAAAAATTTCCCTGTTTCGTCAGTTCAGGAATTATTAAGTTTTTTGATGAACTCTGTTGTACTCTACATAATATCAAGAGTTGTTCAGAGTTGTTGAGAACAAGCATAAATAAACTTTATTCGATAATATAATGCAAGATATTGATTTAGTATAAGCTCTCTTTAAGATTCGATTGAGTGAATTGTGAATTGTTTAAAAGATCAAAATATAATTTATCGCGTTCTAGAGCAGCCTTTTCAAAAAAAACGCAGCAACAGTAAATTTCTGTTTACTATCCATGGGATCATAATTTGAGGTTTTCTTTATAAGCCTTGTCTTTTTTGTTTTTCAATAAATCAATGTCCATCTAGCTAGCGTTTTCAATTTCAACTACCGGGTATTTCGAGTGTGGCAACACTTACGTCATTCGTGTTATGACAGAAAATTAGTTTAATGTTTAATATTTACCAAATGGGTCGCTTTACGCTTGAAAAAATTGGGAAATACTGAAAAATTACTTTCAAAGTGGTGAGTGTCCTATCCAAACTGTAAGAAATTTACGCGGAAAATTCAGTAGAAACGAAGTGCCTACAAGTCAATTTGTGGATCAATTTGTGAAGCGAGTTCGTGAAACTGGATTGTTATTCGATAAGCTAACACATGCACGTGTATTTACAGCGCTTTCAGCCGAGAACATTGCAGCTGTTGCTCGGAATGTGTCTGAACATCCATCAACATCAACTTGCCAACGTGCTCAAGAATTGAACATTTCTCGTACTTCGCAATGAGAAGTTTGCATAAAGACCTCGGTATAAAGGCGTACAAAGTTCAGTGCAGGAGCTGAAGCAAAACTACCATCCGTTGTTGGTGTTGTTGATTGTTTTCGATTTGCTAATTGGGTTGTAGAACGCTTGGAAGAAAATAACCATTTTTACCGAAAAATCATCTTTTCCGAAGAAGCTCATTTTCACCTCGGAGGCTACATCAACAAGATAAATTGTCGCATTTGGGGCTTAGAAAAGCTAAACGTAACCATGGAGCGGCCGATGCATCCACACTGATTCACTGTTTGGTGCGGATTTTGGACCGGCGGCATCATTGGTCCATTTTTTCGAAAATTAATAAGTAGCCGTTATCACAGTCAATGGGGAGCGTTACCGAGCCATGATAAACGAGATAAACGAACCCACACGACATTTGGTTTCAACAGGACGACGCAACTTGCCACACAACAAACGCAACAGTCGGTCATTTGCACACTGTCTTCGGGGATCGAATAATCAGCCGTAACCGAGATGTCAATTGACCATCCAAGTGACTATCCAAGACTTGAAAGACTAAATCGAAGTTGCCATTGATGAGAGAGAAGCCCATACAATCGAAAATGTTCTGAAAAATTGGGTTGACAGAATGGAGCACTTTAAAGCTAGCCATGGAAGTCATATGAATGTACTTGTATTCTCTTTCTAATAAACTTTTTCTAATAAATGCATACTCTTTCTAATAAACAAACCGATTTGAAAAGTATTCATTCGTCTTTGAATAAGAGCCAAATTAAATTGCAAACGTTATAGATGGGCCGGCCCAGTACGCATTTATATCAGTGCTGGCAAACTCGGCATTCCAATTTATTTGTTAAAAATTTGTTGTAAGTTATTCGAATTGGCTTTATTGAAGTTGTAATATGGTTTCCGGTTTTGGTAATTTTGGAACATTTTATTCATTTTGGTTTCCAATTTGTATTGCATTGTGGTGAATATCATTAAAAACGAAAGCTGATGGCGATTCTTCTGTTTTTAATAAAACTGGTTCAGATTAGTAAAAATTAGGTCCAAGGTTCAGTTTCGTCCATTTTTATCTCGCAGATTTGAATCAAAGATGGTGTCGATGAATTTACGAATTCACGTTCACATGCATATTCTCGTTCGTTTCTTCATCATAAGTCCAACTAATATTTGAGATATTGAAATCCCCAGTTATTAAAACTCTGTCTGATTAATCGGCCGCTTTGGTAATTTTAATAATTTATTCACAGCACTTGGTATACGATTATGTAACCGAATCAGGTAGAATATATACGTCACGTAAATTCGTATTGACTTATTATTGATGGCTATTTGAACACACAATTGTTCGATCGTTAAATCTACCAATTCATTAGGCAGTAATTTATCGACAGCTATTTGAGTTTGGGGTGAGCGATCACATCTATAAACCATATACTCGTATGGACTGTGGAAGAATTTCGAGATGATATAAACCTGAAAGAGTGTCTTTAAAACAAAATTATGAAACTGAGCTACTTCTGAAAACATTTTATTTAGATTTTGAAAGTAAAATGTCTGTTGCATAATCTTTTGTGGATGTCACAGGGTTGGTGTCACAATTATTTCATGATTATATTCCCGATTTGTGACACCATTTTGCCAGCTTTAAAATTTGCTACTGCAAAAACGCCTCTTTTGCCTCCTATCAAATTCTTTGATAAACAGTCCTGCTGGCCACAGAGTAGAGCTGATGGTGCTTTGAGAAACTTCACCTGAGATATTCGGTACCATATTTTAATCCAAAACTTGGTTTCGGTAGCATGCGTTGGGCAAGCAGATCGTCAGCATTCGCGATCTTTGTCAGTAGTTAGCGCAACTGTTCATCCTGTACTGAATTGTGTACTATAACTTTAGAGACAGCGATAGTTGATTGTGATGTCCCAGTTATATCATTATTTCGTGCTGGCTTTTGATGATCTATAATTAGTCGGTTATGATCGTCATGTACAAACTCAGGTACATATCTATCCATCTGATATGGTAATGAGGCTACTTGCAGTAGTTATTGGAAACAAATGGTTGTATACTCAGGTACAAAGAAACCAATTTAACAAAGGTCGAACTACATAGAAGAATTTCTAAAAAAACTAATTAATTAACATTAAATAGTTATTTAGAAAAATATAATTAAATATATATACAAAAGGGAAGTGGTAGACTGTTTAACAATTTATTTACTAGACGTTTTGTGCAAATCCAAGCAGTCTAACCTCAAATATTTACTGAAGTTGTAACAGCCACCTGTAGAAACAGATTACTGTTACACTGTATTTATATTTAAATGTCGCAACCTTGCGGTAGAGTATAGATAACACAAGCAAGTATTTGGGACGCTGTACATATCATGCATTTTGCAACCTAACAATCATTTTTATTAATAATTGAATATGGGTTGTACATCACATTGCTTAATGCATGTACATACTTATTTTAATTGAATTGAAGTAAATAAAAATAAAAAAATTATCAGTACAACTTTGATAAGGCGATTGCTACACACTACATAGTGTTACACACTATGTATTTCCTTTTTTCAACTCAATATTCAAGCGAGAGCTTCACCGCTGAGAAGTTGTTATTCTAAATTTGTGTACGGTATTTCCAAGACTAACAAGTTAAGATTTTGAGAATATGACATCATCATTGAGACGTAATAAAGCTTCTTCCTAGTTAAATAAATTAGCGCAGAAGAAAAAGAAAAAGTTGGTTGTTGAAGTATGTTACCAAAACCTCGTCGTTGATAGTCTACTAAATGACAAATTTTTGAATCGTTTTTAATCGTTTCAATTTGTATTTGTTGGTGTAAAGGTTTAAAAATTGATTGTATTGTAAAGTTGTTATATATTTAATCATTAAGAGAATAACAATCTACAGAACACGACTAGCGGTTCCAGTTTTACTTAAATTTTTTTTGTTTAATTAAGTGTTTTATAGTTCACGATAAGAGTTTTATAATAATTTTTGAAGCATGGTACTTTTACGATACGCATTTTTTAAGTATAATTTATTTGACATCTTAGCAAATTTACGTGAATTTAAAACATTTCATTCTTATCTTTATCTTTTTGTTTTTAAGGCATAATTATTCAAAGTGCGTCTTCCAAGTATTATAATAAGGTTACATCAAGAAACAGGTTTAGTATAGTACAGGTTCACAATGGAAACAGGGCACAAGAAGTTACCTCCAAATCCACGGGAAAGTGCCAACATATTTTCAACATTAAGTTTTTGGTGGACTATAGATATATTTAAGAATGGTGTTAGAAAATCATTAGACACTTGTGATTTATTTAGTGCCAACGAGAATGATTCGTCCAGCATTTTGGGTGATAATTTAGGAAGGTAAAAATATTTTTTTTTAAATCGCATAAAAATCAATAATTTATTGTTATCAGTAATTTAGTATTATGGTGTGTATACATGTGAGCGTTTAAACGGTATTATATTAGATTTTTATGTGTATTTTAATGAGTTGTGCGTTCGTTAATGACCTTAGAGAAATATTTTGTAGACGCTGGGCTAATCAAATAAAAACAGGAAAATCATCTTTATTGAAGGCAATTGGCTCCACATTTAAAACAGAACTTATACAACTGGGCTTACTGCATTTATCCGTGCAAATGATTAAATCGATCGGTATCCCATTTTTCTTAGGCCAATTTCTTCTTTATTTTCGGTATTGATACCATAAGCACTTTAAACTCGAATATATATTTAATTAACATTATATTCTAATTCAGTGAAGGTTCCACCGTACCATATAAAATTGCTGTTAGAAATGGAATCGGATTATTATTCTCAGTCGCGTATGCGGTTATTATGGGAAATAGATTTCAAGCAACGGCTCAACATTTAGGAATGAGAGCTCGTATTGCAGTGTGCAGTTTAATATATCGGAAAACGTTACGATTATCACGAACAGCACTTAGTGACACAAATCCGGGCAAAGTAATTAATTTAATTTCAAATGATGTTACCCGTTTGGAATACGTTACGTTATCCATGAATTCACTTTGGATTTCGCCGTTAAACTCTATAATCATTGTATACTTCTTGTGGTCTGAAGCAGGTGTGAGCACAATTGCGGGCATCGCTTTTCTAGTGCTTATCGCACCAACACAGTGTAAGTTTATAATGTTTAATAACTAATCAAACTTGATCTAAATGTTTTTTTTTATATCTATTTAGCATATTTTGGAAAGTTAACAGCCCAATACCGGTATAAAATATCAGTAAAAACTGATGAACGAGTTAGATTGATGGAGGAGATAATTTCGGGATGTCAAGTAATCAAAATGTACGCGTGGGAGAAGCCTTTCGCAAAATTAATTCAATTTGTACGAAAACTGGAATTAAAATCGGTTACAAAATCGAGTCTGTTACGTGGGAATTTTATGGGACTAATATTTCTCACATATCGTTTTGCAATCTTCTCTACAATCGTTACGTTAGTGTTTATGGAAGGAACGATTACAGCATCAACAGTTTTCGCGATACTTGCCTTCTACAATGCACTGTCAATGCAAATAACACGATATTTTTATCATGGATTCAGTGATGTCTCAGAAACGTGGGTCGTCATTAAACGATTACAAAAATATTTGGAATACGACGAAATAAGTGGTAGTGAACAGATCAATGGTGTGGAAACCGAAAATGGTGTAAATCACAATAGTAAAAGTGCAAATGGTAATGTACTTTCAATAAATTCACACCAACAATTACCAAACGAAACAATTGTTTCGATCCGTAATGGTACGGCACAGTGGAATATTATGAATGAGAACAAATCAGAAGTGGGAGAATTCTCACTCAAAAATCTAAATATCGATTTTAAAAAGGGTAAGTTGATTGGAATCGTTGGTCCAGTAGGATCTGGTAAAACATCACTACTGCAAACTATTTTACGAGAATTGCCTCTGGTTAGTGGATCTTTAATAGTGGGTGGTAATTTATCATATGCGGCCCAAGAGCCCTGGGTGTTTGCTGGATCCGTGCGACAGAATATACTGTTTGGCCAAGAGATGGATCAAGTACGTTACGATAGAACAGTTAAAGCATGTGCCTTGCTAGCGGATTTTAAACAATTTCCTCAAGGCGATAACAGTTTAGTTGGTGATAAGGGTGCTGCATTATCTGGGGGACAAAAGGCACGAATAAAGTAAGTACTAAATTTATGAGGTTATATTGTTGAATAATTATCTTTGATGCAATTGATTAGTCTAGCACGCACCATATATCGGGAGGCCGATATTTATCTACTAGATGATCCATTGAGTGCAGTAGATGCTCATGTTGGGCGGTATCTATTCAATTCCGTGATTGGACCACAGAGCTATTTAGCGAAATCAAAAGCCACACGAATTTTAGTAACACATCAAGTACATTTTCTGTCGAAGGCTGATTGGATAATCTCGTTAAAAGATGTAAGTATAAAACTATTTTTTGTATAATCCGCAATTAACTAATAAATTTTCTAGGGTGCTATAGAATTCCAAGGAACCATATGGGATTTATCCAAAAGTGGATTAAGCATTGCACAATTATTGAATGCGAATGAAACAGAATCGAATCCGTTGCATGGCTCACAACACGCATTGAATACTGGCAATATGGCTGATGAGTTAACGGAAGAATCTCCGCTACAGCAGAATATTGAGCAATCCTCAAAGGGCAAAATAGACGGATCACTTTTAGGAAATTTTATAAAATGTGGTGCCTCGCCATTTCGTGTATTTATTTTTGCTGGATTATTTGTATGTTCGCAACTATGTGCTAGTACAATTGATTGGTGGCTATCGTATTTCGTGTCAAGGGAAGAGCTAAGGACCAGTTTGGCTTTAAACATAACGCATCTAAATGACAATGAACTGAATTTATGGTCTTCCGAGGAGTATTTAATGCTGTATACCGGATTAATCGTGATATTTATTATTTTACTTGTAGTTCGTGCGGTGGTCATCTCCAATACTATGGCAAATTTATCGCAAGGTTTACATGACCGCATGTTTACTGGCATAATATCATCCCCACTTCGATTTTTCGACTTAAATCCATCAGGACGAATATTAAATCGATTTTCTAAGGATCTAGGAAATGTTGACGAACTTTTGCCAAAAACGTTATTCGATGCATGCCAATGCAGTTTACACATACCTGGTGTATTAATAGTCATTGCGGCTACATTTCCATTACTCGTAATCCCGATGTTAATAATGTTAACAGCGTTTGTTTTCCTCACCCGAATCACGTTAAAAACGTCAAATGATATTAAACGGATCGAAGGTATTACGAGATCGCCAGTATTCTCTCATATGGCATCAAGCATTACAGGACTATCTACAATACGTGCATTCGGCGCTGAAAAAATTTTAACCCACGAATTTGATGCTCACCAAGATATTCACAGTGGCGCATTCTTCTTGTACATTTACACGAGTACCGCGTTTGGATTTATTCTTGAGTTAATGTCGTTATTGTCCATTACGACCATAATCACGACTGTTTTACTCGTGGACAAGGACAACTTGCAGGGTAATAAAATCGGTTTGATTATAACACAATCGCTAATTATTCAGGAGGTGCTGTACATTTGCGCTAAACAATTTGCTTCAGTATGCAATATTATGATGGGGGTTGAACGCTTATTGGAATATAAAAATTTACCGGCAGAGAAGCAACCGGAAGTACCACAACAAACTTCAAATAATTGGCCACCTTACGGCAAACTGGAGTTTAGAAATCTTTCGTATCGTTATTTTAGTGAAGGGGATCCGGTACTCAACAATTTGAGTTTTATAATTCAACCTGGTGAAAAAATTGGAATTGTGGGTCGAACCGGTGCCGGTAAATCATCGCTAATTGGCGCGATGTTTCGTTTAGCCGTACTTGACGGAAAAATATTTATTGACGATATTGATACCGGAACAATATTTCTTATGGATCTAAGAACAAAAATATCTATAATACCTCAAGATCCTGTTTTATTTTCGGGAACTCTTCGCCGAAATTTGGATCCATTCGAAGAGTTTGATGACGCCCAATTATGGAAAGTTTTAGAAGAGGTGGAATTAAAGGATATTATTTCGGCATCAGGATTAGAAAGTGTGATATTAACCGGGGGTAGTAATTTTAGTGTAGGACAAAGACAATTACTTTGTTTGGCACGTGCGCTGCTTAGGAATAACAAAATATTAGTACTCGACGAAGCAACAGCCAATGTTGATCCAGACACGGATATGTTAATACAACGAACAATTCGTGATAAATTTGTGAAATGTACAGTATTAACGGTAGCCCATAGGCTGCACACGATTATTGACTCAGATCGAGTACTTGTTATGAATCTAGGCAAAATTGAAGAATTTGCGCCACCCCACGAGTTACTAAATAAAAAGAATGGTATATTTAAAGAGATGGTCGAGGCAACTGGTCTAATTGAATCGAATCGTTTGAAAAAATCAGTTTATCAACAGCATCATTCATCGGAAGCAGTCGAGATTACTAGATTATAATACAAAGCTGTGTTGTGCCTTTCGTCAAATTTTCGTGTTAAATTATATTGTGTACATATTTTAATAGTTAAATAAACGCTATTCGAAGGCACGTTTTCTACATAAAAATTTTGAAGCTTAACAAAATCAAATAACTACTAGCGCCGACACGACTAGTATAGCGGACATTTTAAAAACTGCAATTTTTGTTTTTGTATTTGCAGTGCCTTCTGTCCATGATTATGCCTTATGATTGATTTAGTATAAATAGAACGTTCGTTTGTTTTTATGTTTTGTTATCGTTCATCCACCCGATGGGAACGATAATAATCTTCTTCCGTTTGTCTGAAGAGTGTTTGGCCACATGAGTATGTTATGTATTGTATAGTGCCATCCTAATGTTATTTAACCAACGACATCGTCTCCAACTACATTTAACTCATTTCATTTTCCGATCATTGAGTGCGATGTCTAACAATTAACATTTTATTATGAAATCACTTTTATCGTATGCCATGACCAAGTACTTTTACATATATAGACCGTTTGTGATAATGTTGCTTAGTGCGATAGCGATGAGAACGTGATACCGGGGTATAATGCGAACTACTAACTATATCAACATTTATTTAGAAGATTTGACACGTACTAATATCGTTATTTTCTCTTATCAACGTTTTATCTAACGTTCAAAAAAATTACTACTTACTGTGTGTACTACGATTGAGCTGAGTTTACAACAGTGCTTGCTCGTGTCGGTACCGCAATGCAATCAAACCAGAGGGAATTGCAATCGAATCCATGGGAAAAGGCCAATTTATTTTCGAGACTAAGTTTTTTCTGGACTTTAAAAATTTTTAAAAAAGGTCTGCGCCTATCATTGGACATTGGTGATTTATTTAAAGCTAACAAAAATGATAATTCTAAGGTGTTGGGTGATAATTTAGAAAGGTAAATGATGGTTATATGTTGTGATTATAGTGTGTTTGTGATACAAGTTAATCGAATATATTTGTTTATTGATAATTTTAATAATTTCTTTATAGATGTTGGACTAAACAAACCAATATTGGGAAACCATCTCTATTGAAGGCAATTGGATCAGCTTTTAAAGCAGAACTTTTACAACTGGGTTTGCTACATTTTTCCGTACAAATAGTTAAAGCGCTTGGTGTTCCATTTTTCTTAGGACAGTTTCTATTATATTTCCGGTAAATAAACCAAAACATTTTCACTCATTTTCATACTCAAAATTATTCTAAACAGCCTTGGCTCCGATGAACCATATCGATCAGCCGTTTACAGTGCAATTGGCTTATTATTTTCATCAGGATATGTGGTTCTTATCGGGAATAAATTTCAAGCAACAGCTCAACATTTAGGAATGAGACTGCGTATTGCAGTATGCAGCCTAATTTATCGTAAAACTTTACGATTATCACGAACAGCGCTGAGCGACACGAACCCAGGGAAAGTAATTAATTTAATTTCAAATGATGTCTCCCGATTAGAATATGTCACATTAACGATGAACGCACTTTGGATTTCGCCATTTAACGCAATATTTATTATATACTTTTTATGGTCTGCAGCAGGAACGGGAGCAATAGCGGGCATCACCCTACTGTTACTTAACGCCCCGGCACAGTGTAAGTTACAAATCGTTACAAGATGGAATTTGTTTTATTAAAAATATTTTGGTGTAATTATTTAGCGTATTTTGGAAAATTAACAGCCAAGTATCGATATAAAATATCAGTAAAAACCGATGAACGTGTTAGATTGATGGAGGAAATAATTTCAGGGTGTCAGGTAATCAAAATGTACGCATGGGAAAAGCCATTTGCAAAACTAATTGAAATTTCACGAAAAATGGAATTAATATCGGTTCGGAATTCGAATCGATTGCGATTACATTTTTTGGGAATAATATTTATTGCGTACCGTTTTGCCACTTTTTGTGCCGTTGTTACAATTGTGCTCATGGAAGGTTCAATTACAGCATCGAAAATATTTTCAATACTTGCATTTTACATGGCTTTATCTATGCAAATGACACGTTATTTTTACCAAGGATTCAGTGATGTTTCGGAGACATGGGTTGTAATCAAACGGTTACAAAAATTTATGGAATACGATGAAATACGTTTTTCGGTGCAACATAAAGCATTAGAATCTGAAAATGACGTAGATCACAAAAGTAAAGATAATCAGGCCTACCATAATGGTGCGTTCACAATGTTGAATTTAAACCGACAATTACCAATGAATGTTAACGTTTCGATCAGTAATGGTACGGCACAGTGGAATATTATGAATGAGAAAAAACCGGAAGGTGGAGAATTTTCTCTCAAAAATATCAATATTGACTTTAAAAAAGGCATGTTGATTGGAATCATTGGCCCAGTAGGATCGGGTAAAACATCATTACTCCAAACGATTTTACGGGAATTACCATTAGCTAGTGGCTCTGTAATAGTGAATGGTCATTTATCATACGCTTCCCAAGAACCATGGGTTTTTGCTGGATCAGTGCGACAAAATATACTGTTTGGCCAAGAGATGGATCAAGTACGTTACGATAGAACTATTAGAGCGTGTGCCTTGCAAGCAGATTTTAAACAATTTCCACAAGGTGATAGCAGTTTGGTTGGAGATAAAGGTGCTGCCTTATCTGGGGGACAAAAGGCTCGAATAAAGTAAGTAAAAAAATGTTTGAAAGTCAAATAATCGTTGACAAAATGTATTAGTCTAGCACGCGCAATTTATCGAGAGGCTGATATTTACCTACTAGATGACCCATTGAGCGCGGTAGATGCCCATGTTGGACGATTTCTATTCAATTCCGTAATTGGACCACAAAGCTATTTGGCCAAAACGAAAGCTACACGTATTTTAGTAACTCATCAGGTTTACTTTCTATCGAAGGCCGATTGGATAATTTCGTTAAAAGACGTGAGTATATCTTATCCTACAAAATTTTACTTTATAATCACCCATAATATAAAACTTTTTAGGGAACTATTGAATTCCAAGGAACCATTAAAGATCTATCCGAAAGTGAATTAAATGTTGCGCAATTATTCAAAATAACCGAAACCGAGCATAATCAAATTTATGGTTCTCAACAATCATTAAATGCTGAAAATATTGTGCAAGAGCAAACGGAAGAATCTCCTCTTCAACAGA
Source organism: Nephrotoma guestfalica (assembly GCA_963691935.1). Classification (NCBI taxonomy): domain Eukaryota; kingdom Metazoa; phylum Arthropoda; class Insecta; order Diptera; family Tipulidae; genus Nephrotoma; species Nephrotoma guestfalica. The sequence goes on from OY829914.1 coordinate 4,992,831, forward strand.
ATGTTGAGCAATCGTCAAAAGGCAAAATTGACGGATCGCTTTTAGGAAATTTTATAAAATGTGGCGCAACACCATTTCGTATATTCCTTTTTGTTGCATTGTATATCATTGCAGCAGGTTGTGCTAGTTCGATAGACATGTGGCTATCCTACCTTATTTCGAGGGAAGAATTAAGAACTCTGCTGAGCACTTCAAATCATACAGTTGATGTGAATATCGAGAATGTAAATTTATGGTCGCCTCTTGAGTATTTAGGTGTCTACGCATCATTAATATTCAGTTTCATTATTGTGCTTATTATACGTTCCATAGTAGCATCAAGCACTATGACGAATTTATCGAAAGGATTACACGATCTTATATTTAACGGTGTGATATCATCGCCACTCCGATTCTTTGATATAAATCCATCAGGGCGAATATTAAATCGGTTTTCTAAAGATTTGGGTCACGTTGATGAGCTTTTGCCAAGAGCTGTATTTGATTTTGCTCAAACTGCTCTGAACATACCACTAGTCTGCATAGTTATTTCAATTGCATATCCACTATTCGCGTTACCTATGGGCATAATGTTTTTCACGTTCGTGTATCTCACTCATATCACTTTAAAAACGTCAAATGATATTAAACGCATAGAAAGCATTACCAGATCACCAGTATTTTCTCATATGGCATCAAGTATTACAGGACTATCTACAATACGTGCATTCAGCGCCGAAACAATTTTAACCCACGAATTTGATGCTCATCAAGATATTCATAGTGGAGCGTTCTTCTTGTATATTTATACCAGTGCCGCATTCGGGTTTATCCTCGAACTAATGTCGTTCGTCTCCTTATCTATTATTATTGTGGCAATTTTACTTATAAATTCGGACAATCTGCAGGGTAATAAAATTGGTTTGATCATAACACAATCAATGATTATCCAGGAAGTGTTGTACATTTGCGCTAAACAATTTGCTTCATTATGCAATATAATGATGGGGGTTGAACGGTTACTGGAATACAAAAATCTACCCGCTGAAAAGCAACCAGACGTACCGCAACCAATTTCAAGTAATTGGCCGTCTAATGGCAAGCTGGAATTTAAAAACGTTACTTATCGTTATTCTGATGAGGCTGATCCAGTTTTATCTGATTTAAATTTTGCAATAAAAGCTGGTGAAAAAATTGGAATTGTGGGTCGAACCGGTGCAGGTAAATCATCTCTAATCGGTGCATTGTTTCGTTTAGCCGTGCTTGATGGCAATATAATTATTGATGATGTAGATACTGGATCAATATTTCTTATGGATTTAAGAACAAACATTTCAATAATACCGCAAGATCCTGTTCTATTTTCGGGAACCCTTCGCCGAAATTTGGATCCATTTGAGGAATTTGATGATGCCCAATTGTGGAAGGCCTTGGATGAGGTTGAATTGAAAAATATTACGTTAACTTCGGGATTAGGAAGTACCGTGTTAACTGGTGGCAGTAATTTTAGTGTTGGACAACGGCAATTACTATGTTTGGCACGTGCATTGCTCAGAAATAATAAAATTTTAGTTCTTGATGAGGCTACAGCTAATGTTGATCCGGATACGGACAATTTAATTCAAAAAACCATTAAAGAAAAATTTAACAAGTGTACGGTGCTCACAATTGCCCATCGTCTGCATACGATTGTGGAGTCTGATCGAGTGTTGGTTATGAATTTGGGAAGAATTGTGGAGTTTGCAACGCCCTATGAATTATTACAAATGGATGAAGGTATTTTTAAGGGTATGGTTGAGGTGACGGGTCAATCAGAATCTGAACGTTTAAAAAATCTAATTGCAACAAAGTTTAAGCATAGTAAAGAAGAAAATACCTCATAAAAGTTCATATTTTGTTGTAAAAATGTTTTAGTTAATTTAATTAGGCGATTTAATTTAATTTATTTTAAGATTTGATTTTATTAATAAACGTATCGAGGTGAAGTTTCCAAGGCGTTGCCAGTTTGGTTTCGAACTAATGAAATATTGAATTCTTTAAATTAAAAAACCCGTCTCATCAGACTGCAGTGACCAAACTACAAAAATATTAAAAATACTTCGAACTTACGTACGTACGCCAGTATAATCACAATGCCTGATCGAATTTTTATGTTTCGCTACGCAATTGTTAACCCCTTCGTAACCTCGAATTTTATTGTATTTGACACATACATGCGATTTCTATAAATTTTCTATAATTCAAAGAAATCAAAGTTTCATTAGATCAAAACCAAACCTCCAACGTCTTGGTAACCTCACCTCATGTAAAAAAAAATTAATATCTGGCTATCACCCAGAATAACCCAAAATTCCGTTAATAAACATATTAGTATTTTAAATTATGCGATGATGATTAACAACATCGTCCTTTATTAATTGAGTTTGACTACTGCACTTTTGATTATTCTTTAATATTCTTGCGAATTTGCCCTGCCGTATCACTGGAATGTGAATACCGCTGTAAGTTTGACGATTCACAGCTACAATAATTTTACTTTACACAATAGCCGGAATATTCTCGAAAATAATCTCTCGATAATTTCCTAATATCCACTCAATCCAACACTCAAACACAACAACAATCAACTGCACGATTATTTATTAACCATTCACAATTTCCCTTTACCAATAATAGTTTTCGCTTTTAAACTATCACGTACCGCGTCTTAACTAAGACTCATCTTTGCGTTCGCCGTGCCAGTATTTAAATAAAGTGTGTTCCATCTGTTTGTTTTTTTAAGCTGATAAAATATTTTTGGGCGGTGGCAACCCGAAAATTTGTTGCCAAATGAAAAATCAAATAGTTTTGACATTTTTATTCATGTATTTGTTTACAACACAACAACGCGTTTTGGTTATCCAAACTTATTACGAAAATCGTAGTAAAACATTTCGTAAATTATCTGATGATTTTGCTCAATATGGATGTCTTATAGAACTTGGGATTCGCAAAACATTTATTGAAGAAACTGTAAGTGAAAATGTTCGTGAAGAGCCAAGCATCTCTCTGAGCCGTCGTTCGCAATAATTAAACGTGTGCTAATAAATTTTTGTGGCCAAAATTGATGGTCATTGAATGAAATTGATTTAGATGATCTTTGGTTTCAACAAGACGGTGCCACATGTCACACAATTCGTGATACACCCGACTTATTGGCAACCAAGTTCAAATGATCGCATAATTTCAAGAAGTTCTGAAGTCAATTAATTGACCACCAAGACATGTGATTTGGCATCGTTAGGTTATTTTCTTTGGGGTTTTTTGAAAAGTAAAATGTATAGCAAGGATGCACGGACCACTCAAGGTCTTAAGAACAACATTCGAGCTGAAATTGAGGCCATTGAACGGGTTTTATTGGAAAAAGTCATCAACAATTTTGATGTTCGGATGCAGGCCTGAAACAGGAGCCGTGATGTTTTTTTAAATATAAAACAACTGACAGATGGGCCACCATATACGACAATGAACACAACAAGAAACAGAAGCAGTCACAAAGGTTCTACTCTAGACTAACCTATTCTAAAACTACTTCTAATACCTAAATGTGCACTAATTTCATAAATGTTATTAATTTAATAACCCATGAGTGACCAATTAACGCTGAATTAACGTTTTGCCCAAGTGACCAATCCACGTAGAATGAACGTTTATTAGCCCAATAGGTGAGATCGTAATAATATTGTTACAATTTTGCCTAATGGTAAATTTTACTGAAATTGGGCACTTGGCCAATTAAATTGATCTGACATCTATGTTTAGATATTATTACTCAAAAGCATTTACGAGTGCGCAATAAATTCTACAACAATATTAATTAAAAATTATATTAAGAGCCTTTCGTTAGTTCCGCATGTGGAAAGTTTACCACGAAGTAAATATTTAGGAATAAACAATTCACTCGTAGAAGTATGAAGATAACAACACTGCCTTAACAAAATGCTTGCAGTAACAAACACATTAATTTATACGACCTAACCTCAATTTGAATGTACCACATGTACCGATAAACGAAGCTTACGTTACAGTACCGACATCACACACGAATTCATCAATGGTGGATCTTGAAAAGGGACTCTTAGTTCAACGTGCCAATAACGGAGATGAAGGTCGAAACGCAATACAGTGATTATATATCTTTTAAAGATAGATAGTAAATTTATATCCGGATAGGTAAGCACTTAATAGCATGCATCATCCCATGAAAATGTGGCTCGGTTACCTCCATACTCAACAAGATGCACGGATTACAAAATATGCACGCTTGAAAATAGACGATTTCTCTTAGGTGCGGCTTTCATTGGTAACGTTTTGTTTGGTCACATTGATTCAGCATACATTTTGGAAAACATATCAATTTATGTGCCTTGCAGAACATTTCGAACCCATGAATTTTTAGCACTAGAACACCATTCCACAAACTATGGAGAAACTAACCCCTTTAATAGGTCGTCTAAATCGTTCAACATCGTCGACGACCTATTTGACTTTAATTTATCAAAGAACAAGTTCAAAAATATACTTAGGAATTATTTTTTAAATTTTTAATTGTTAAACCAAGATTTGATTTATATTTTTGTGTTTAAATTAAATTCTGAAATCACACATGTAAATCACAGAATAGATTTCTTTAAATAAATAAATAATGAGATATGTACGATTGCACTTTATTGCTAAAATCATGGTCTTTTGATTTAATCATTTGTGTGTTACACGGACGGATCATAAATCTTCACTCAAAGATAGCATCACGTTTTAGCAAACGAAAGAAATACAATCAATATTTTATGAAATGAGACAGATTGGATAAATTTGTAATTAAGGAATCCTATATAATTAAAGACGTTTAGTTAACTGCTTTAAGCAATCCTGTAATGGCCGGAGCTGGATTAGCCAGAGTTTTTATACTATATTATGTTTCTTCACAAAAAATTTTGCAGATCCACTTATCGTAGAATACTTTTCTAAATCACGAAAAACCAACAAGACCAACGATCTAAGTGAAAATTTAAGTGAGATAATTTTTTTAAATCCTTGTGAGTAAATGTTTCACAATTTTATTAAGAAAATCAATAAAAAATATGGCCCAGACATGTTGCTGTTTCAGACGACGTCAACAGATGGCGCAGAAATTTAAATTTTATTTATTATTTATTTTTTATGTAATGAAACGGAATATTATGTCAAACCAATTTGTAACCAACGGCTGTCGTAAAGTGAAATATTTTTGATCAAAGTTTTTAATTTTCTTTACATCAGGTGCCTTTTAGTTTAACGGTCCGAGACCTGGTCCTTACCGTTGTGCTTCAAAATTTGTTACAACTCAACACGAACTCGAAAGAAAAGTTTAATGAAGCTGTTCCGAACATAGTTCGATATCAGTGGATTTTACAGCATCAATTGGATTTGGTATAGAAAACTCTTTCCCAGTATGAATCGTTATCACCGAAATTAACAGTTAAGGTTGAAAGTGTTCGATCCAACATTTAACTGCCGCGTTATGTAATGACTGTTGCACTAAACCTCTTAAGTGAAATCAAAAAGCGCCCAAAAGGTACAGAACTTCGAAATTATTTGTGTTGTTTGCTTACCATACCATCGACTAAACCTCAACCTTACCACAACATCTGATACGGAAATGCTGCAAAACTATTAGCAAATCGTGGCGTGTTTGGAAATCGAATCAATCTCGTGTGTGTGAATATTCTTCAGACAATGAAGACGATTGAACGTCACGATCCTCTACGGCCCAATTATCTAAAAGGTATAAGAAAAGAAAAAATACAACGCTACGAAACTCAGTTATGGACAAATTAAATCGACTTGTTATACAACCATGTCGCTTCGGGAATTTTTGTCACCCAAAAAACGAAGATCATATGTGAAAATTACTGGATGGGATACAAATTTAACAAATGAATTATAAACGAAAAACATAAATTTGCGATGTCCCTGGAACGCTCATTAGTCATTTTCTGTGTGTAATATTTAATAATAAAGGTAAATTATTTATTGGCTCTTAATATACATGGCGTCCATCCGAAAGGTTTACTACTTTTTTACCTATAAGATTTTTTTAAATACAATACATAGATCGTTTATAACGTTTGTAATTATGTATGAAAAACAATGTCTGCCTGCCTCAATTGGCCTTACACATGTGGGCTCTTTTGATTACATGTTTCAGTCAGCACTTTTTCACACATTTCACCCTGTATCATGTTAATTTCTTCTCTAATGTTCCTTTTAAGTATTTCAATGTTATCTGGTTTATTTGTATAATCCTTACTTTTAAGATAAGCCCATAAAAAGAAATCGGAAGCAGTTAAAACGGGTGACCGTGGAGGCCAATCCACGTCACCAAATTTTGAAATTAACTTAAAAAGTTCTTATCATATCACGATAATGATCGCCAGTGACAGTAACAGCTGAATCATTCGGATTTTCGTAAAAATATGGTTCAATGACCCCTCCAGTCAAAATTGGACACCATACCGTCTCTTTCCAGGGATGTAATGGTGATTGATGAACTATTTGTAGATTCTCTACTGCCCAGAACCAGCAGTTTTGTTTGTCCACTTACGTGAAAATAATTTTCTTCACTCATAATTAATATTTCAAAACAATCTGGATTGTCCTTGTCAAGCAACAGCATCTTATTTGCATAGGTACGGCGCCGCAAATGATCTCTCAAATTTTATACCCGAATAAATCTAACTCTTTACGCAAAATGTTGGTTAGTGTTAATCTTCGAAGTCCAAGTTGAATTGGCCAAGTTGAATTAATTTTCTTAATGTTAATGTAATTGATGATTGACTGGTGCAAAAAGTTTCCACTATTAAAACTTGTCAACCGTCAAGTACGAATGTCAATATGAATATTCGCCTAAACGGCGGCAAAATAGATTGTAAATTTTCGGACGGACATACCTAGTACAAGCCCTTTAAATTTGAACTTCTAATATTTTCAGATTAATGTCCTTTTTAATTTAATTTGATTTTATACAAAATAGAATAGTCATAAACACAATTTCCTCATTACCAACTTCGATATATTTTGGTGAAGCCGGTTTCTCGGTTCAATATTACATATTATGTATATGTAACGATAAAGGTGCAACCCCCGTGGAATTTGATTTTGTATCAATGTTAAAGTTACTCCAAAATCTTTTAACGTAGGTATTGCTTATTCGACGCAACCGTTGACATGTCCGCTTTCTACACGTTGAATGTAATTCGCATAACGGATTTCAGGGCGACAAGAATTGTTTGACCTATAATTTAGGGTCCGCCTTTCGAGTACCCCATCCAAAGGTTTTGATAGGAAGGACGATTGGAATCGTTTGCTAATCAGGATTGGTCACTAGTTTTCGGTCGCTATCGTAAACTCATAGCCCTCGATGTATCGACAGATGGGAACCGGTTTTGAAAGGGAAGGGGTAAGACTTAACTCATAATTGCATAGCAGTATCATCAGATGGATAAGGTTTCAAATTGAATTTCTGAGGATATAGGAAACATATAGCGATCTCGCATCCAGGAAAATGTATTCTACATTGTGAATTATTTATGATTTCGAAATAAAAATAACAAATCTGAAATATATCGAACCGATTGAGTTTTGATTTTGATTCAAATATACCAAAATTAATAAAAATTAAATTTTCTTTTTATTTAAAAAAATTTCTTTTGCTTTTTGCTTAAAATTAAAAGATTGTTCTCGTCCCATTGTCTCAACCATGCCACTGAATACACCTTTCTCGATTTGTAACAGTTCATGTGGACTCCCCAGCTCAATAATCTCACCACAGTTCAAAACAGCGACCCGATCGGAATGTAAAATTGTATGCAACCTATGGGCAATCGTCAGCACAGTACAATTTACAAATTTCTTTTCAATTGTAGATTGAATCAAGTGATCAGTTCTAAAATAAAATCAAAAATTATAAATGGTTCTGTGTAGATCTCGGCGTGACAAAATACTTTGAGTCAACATGGGCGGTCGCTTCGTCCAATATTAAAATAGTGTTTTGCCTTAAAAGTGTTCGAGCTAGGCATATCAATTGTTTCTCCCCGACACTAAAATTAATTCCTCCTGCTTGTATTTTAGTTTCGAGACCAAGTGGTCCAGTAATAGCTTTGAGCTCCACCGCATACAATGCTTTCCACAGGTCCACATCGGAATGCTCCTGAAACGGATCTAAATTATGACGAAGTGTTCCAGAAAATAGTATCGGATCTTGCGGTATAATTGAAATACTCGACCTCAATTTTTCCAACGGAACCATACTCGTGTCTATATCATCGATAAATATGTCTCCTTCATTTATCGCTAAGTGAAGGATTGCACTTATTAGTGACGATTTTCCGGATCCTGTGCGGCCGACAATTCCAATTTTTTCTTTTGGTTGAATTTCTAAATTTATATTCTTCAACACAAGTGGCGCCTCTTCGAAATATCGCATTTGTATATTATGAAAAGTTACGTGGCCTTTCTTTGCCCAATCAGATGGTAAACTTGAAACCTGACCCTTATTTCTTTCCCCTTGTAAATCTCGATATTCTTGCACTCGTTTAACTGACATCATATGAATTTCGATTTCAGCACTTTGTCGCACCCCCCATTGCATCAGTCCGGTCACTCGCAACGCTTGTGTTATAGTTAATCCTACTAAATGGCTTAAAGTATTTGTTTTAAAAATAACAAAACTGAGTATTACAAAGGCAGTGAAGAACCAGCATAGGCAATCCAAATAGAATCCAAATGCCGAACTAAGCGTATTCAATAGAAACGAAGTACTTGTGTGCAAATCTTGACGTACATCAAACTCATGCTTAAACCATGATTGAACCCCGAATGATCGAATTGTTGTTAGACCAACAATTGATTCTGAAATTAAAGTAAACACGGGTGATCGTGTTATACCTTCCAACTCTTTGATATTTTTTGAAGTACTCAAGTACATTTTGCGAATGTAAAATAAAAATAATATTAGGATTAGTAAAGGTATTAAGTTGAGGTAGTTTATGAATATCGTAATTGCAAATGACCCCAGTATCAAAAGTAATAGTTGCGTTGCATCCAAGAATGCTCTGGGTAATGCTTCATCCACTAGGCCCAAATCTTTCGAAAATCGATTTAAAATTCGTCCGGACGGGTTAACATCAAAAAATCTCATTTTCGTCTGCAAAGGATGGATATAAATGCATTATGATTTAAATTAAATCTCATATTAATATTTTTAGAACATACGTAAACTATACCGTTAAACATGCCATCATGTAATTTTTGTGATGATCGGACGCAAATTCGGTAAAATCCGAGTGATCGTAAAAATGCAATACTGAAAAGCGCCATCATCACGAGTCCGTGAATAAAAACACACGATTTAGTCGTAAACTCGGTAATATTTTCAACAGCTGTTTCGTTTTGTACCGAAGTGTGATTTGCATCTTGGGCTATACAGAACGATGTCCACCAATCAACAAAACTAGCTGTGAACTGTGATATTAAAAATAACAAAAATATTCCAAACAAGTAGATTGAATGAGATCCCGATCTAAAATATTTTGCTGTATAATACATCAATGATTTCGTTTCCGTTAAATCTTCTAGGTCCGATGGTTTTTCGGGTGATACTGTTGGCAACTTTGTCGGCAAATTTAATTTATTTTTACTTAAATCTTCTGCCTGTTCGGAAATTTTTTTGTGTGCCAGTTTATCAAAAATACCACGCTCAATAAGTTGTGATGGAGAACCTTGGAATTCAACTTTACCCTCATTTAAACCAATAATCCAATCAACTGAGTTTAAATAATGAACTTGATGCGTGACCAGTATTCTCGTCGAATGATTCGTGGCTAAATATCCGTTTGAGCCAATTAAAGAATCAAATATATGATTTCCAGTTTTTCCATCTACAGCACTTAACGGTCCATCAAGTAAATATATATCCGCCTTATAATATGTAGCTCGGGCAAGACATATTCTTGCTTTTTGTCCCCCCGATAGAAGTACACCTCGTTCTCCCATTTTAGTTTGGTCACCGTCAGGTAAATCTGACAAATCCTGAAACAGAGCACACACCTCCAGAACCTTATTGTATCGTACTTCATCATATGGCTGGCCAAACAAAATGTTTTCCCTGATCGTTCCACAAAATAACCATGGTTCTTGATTGGCATAAGATATTGTTCCATGAATTGCCATCGTGCCAATGCTCAGTGGTAACTCTTTTAATAAAACATTAAGTAAAGTTGATTTTCCGGAACCGACTGGACCTATAATCCCAATTAACTTTCCTTTTTCTAAATTAATATTTATGTCACTTAATTGTAAATGTTCACCCTCCCAGCTGGCGTTCCCATTTGTTATAGAAATGGCATAAACCGATGCCTCCTCGATTTCAAACGGAAGTAATTTCTCTTTTTCACTATTAATAGTTTCATCACTGTCGTTGCATATGGTGGATACTTTTGGTGCTAAACTGGCATTTTCTAAAAATGTATTTATCCTTTGAATGGATGCAAATGCTTCTCGTACCTCGGTTATGCTACGCACAAACATCTGTGCCATTTGCGTGGTGGCCAGTTCATAATACGCTAGAATAACAAAAATCTAATAACAGTAATAAATGTGTACTACATCTGGAAATAACTTGAAAATTACCTGTGATGCTGTAATTTTTCGATCTGTTAGTACCAGCATCAACATCGCACCAAATATGGCCATTCGAAATGTGCACAATTGGAACGTCATGTACAGTCCTCTGATATATGAATTCTTTTTGATCACGTTCAATTCCTTCCGTCTAAAATTTTGAATTAAACGAGAAAATGGTTTCTCCCACGTGTACATTTTAATGATTTTGATACCATGGATAATTTCGGCCAAAAGCTGATTTCGTTTGTCGGTTTCTGATGCCGTCTCCAAACGATACTTTAGGGAAAGATAGCCTATACCAACTGCAGTTATAAAAAATTATGTAGGCAAAGCTTTAACGATTCAGTAATATTTTCACGTACCTTGAATTGGTACGGCCACAAAAACGATAAACATCCCAACAACACCAGGCCATCCCTCAATATTTGCCAGTATAATGCATATAATAAAAAAAAGTACCGGTGCAAACCATATGGCATGAATTAATCCAGCGACCGAATCAAACCGCATAACATCATTTGAGAGGAGATTGATCACATTTCCAGATGTTGTGTCAAGGAACGACCGATGACTTAGTCGTAACAATTTTCTATAAATTAAACTGCACACCGCTATCCGAATTCTCATTCCCACTTGATACCCGTAGCATATGGCTTGATGTGTAACAATTATATTTAAGCCGTTTAAAACAATAAGTCCGATGGCATAACATATAGCATCAGTTTGTGCCACATTCGTATCATTTTGAAAATACAGCAACAATTTTCCTAAAAATGTAATTTGTCCTAAGACAACACTTAGTTGCTTCATAACATAAAGAAATCCTTGTAACGTAAACTCTTTCCAAAACGTAAGTGCTATGCAACGTAATAATGATGGTTTAGTCCGACTTTCCTCGGTGTGCCATTTACTAAATAAAATCAATGGTTTTTTTATACAATGATAAATTGTTATCAATCAACTCGCGATATAGATACGACAGAATATTTTAATTGCACTTACTTTTCGAGACGATCGCCAAGCTGTTCGGACAAATCTACTTTCATCGGCTGATATAAATCTCTTAGATCAAATGACTTTTTACTACCCTCACGTAGTATTTTATAAATCCATCCGAAGCTCAATATTGATAAGATGGAAACTGATTCGCGTGGATTTGCACGTAACTGTTTCACTAAATTCATTTTTGATGAACGCGTGCTTGTGAATCAACGGTTCAACGTGAACTGATTATTAGCTCGTTATCGAATATCGATATGGGCTACGCAAACTGAAATCAAACATTTCGTACAGCTCAAATAGCCAAATACAGGTAATTACACAATTGGATTGATTTTTTATTTGATAAGATATTTTGTAAAGTTGTGACTATTGAGACTTTATGCGTTCATATTTTGTAAGCAGATTGTAAAAGATTTAAAAGTAATCTTAAAATCAAACTAATTGTACATAGTGTGGGGCATATCGGTTATGCTTCCTAATCTTTGCAAAAATATTTGGAAACATTACGTCCCTAAAATACAAATATACGTACCACAATATTCAAACTAAGATAAGATTTTTTTTCTACCAGTGCTGTACTTTATAGATAGTTAAAGTAGAGTGCCTGATATTGCCTGATATGAGCTTTTTAAACGTCGTCTAGTTAGCGCCACTGTCTATGCCAGCGAAATAAACATTTGTATTATTTTTGATATTAATTCTGTAATACAAATGTATTCCACTAAAAAACATACAAAAATTACTTTAAATCATCCGCAATCACAAGACGTAAGTCACTAGTGGGACCAATGAATAGTTCTTGAGTTCGATTGACGATATCTCAACTACATCCCTCATAAAAAGTGCTACGGGCTGAATCCTCACGAGGTAATCAGAAGTTAGATCTGAAAATTGACAAACCCGGAAATTAAATTTGCAGTAAGAAAATTGGTCGTAACCCTGCACAATATACCTTCAAAATACGATCATCATTGGAGTGATAAAATTTGTTTATCGTCGTGATGAAAATCAGACCAGTTTTAAACGCTTGAAATTTAATCGAGTTAGCGATACAATACAGCTTTCAATAAGTACCACGTTTAAATCTACAATGGCTCAAAATGAGAGAAACTATATCCCATCTCCAATCTATTTATCTTCCTCAATGGCATACAAGTAAATGACTTTTTACAAAAACTAATGAACATATTTTTCCAAAATTCAATATCCCCAGAGAGAGCCAGAATAGTGCCACAGTTCTAAACGTACATATTGAACGGATTCATCCATAGTACTGTGTTAATGAATGCCGCGCCAAATAATTAATGGGGATGTTTATTAGCAAAGTGATCATACTTCAATAAGTTTACTGGAAACTTGATTATTTCTCTTACTTTTCAATTTCGTTCGTTTCTAAAGTTTAATTTTAATTGCGAAACGTGCTAATTTAAAACTTTAGTAAATCAGGATGTCACATCCCACTACAATCAGTTCTAACGATCCAGAGCATCGATCTACTTTAGAAAGTCAGTAATAAACTATGCAACGTTGGACTTCGAAGTTTGCATTCAAGCAGCTGTTCGAATGCTATTAGCAGAAACAGTCCAGAGGCCACGTTACTGAAGTTAAGACATGCTGGTTGGTTATTATCCTAATCAATTTCAACGCATTCTATTACGCCTATTGTGGCCGTTTCGTTACGAATTACTTCATTGACGTCAAAGGATTTTCGTTTGAGGTTTCACATGGTCAAAGCACAATACCAACTAAGTAATATAACTAAAGAGACTGCGGCAAACTCAGAACAATGATCACAAATGAACCCTTTCGATTGAATGAGCTACGGCAATTGCGAATCCATTGACTGCTGCGAGGTATTGAGTTAGCGAATATGAAACCGTCTGATATTAATCTGGCGGTTTGCCGTTAAGGATAAAAGAAATGTTGGCACCGTCTGTAAATCCATTCGAGCCACAAAATTGGCTGAGTTGGCAGAACGGATTTTTGAAACAACCAATTTTTCCAGTTACACCATCGTCTCCAGCCAGTAATAACCATAATGTTGCAAAGGTTGGATCAAATGGAATTTCATTTCTAATTTCGTCAAGGGAATCGACTTCGACACCGACGACGATCTAATAATAGTATCCGATGTCAATCAAGGGGTAATCAGAAACTAAACGATAAAATTAATCCTCTCTGCTATTGTCACAGGCGTTATAATGATAAAGCCCGAAATTTCTGACCTTGCCATATTTATAATAAATTAGGCATAAGGCATGTTTATAATAAATTCCTCTGATCGTCATAATTATCCAAATTCCGATTTTTTGTTTCTTGCGGCAAATGACTTTAAACTAAAAACTTTCGAGAAGTCATGAAAGTGGATCTTGGTCTCAAGAGACAATTTTAATGAACATTTATTATCGGGGGAGTCACTTCTACTATAATTGGAGCCGATTTTGTTCAACATATATATATTCAATGCAGTCGACTAATCCATCCTCCGAGTGCACTTTTCGCAGTGGCATCCAGGTCTACAGAAAGACATCTACAGTACGATTGAATATTATAGAATCAACACTCGTATCATTGGTCTATTCTAAAAGCATAAATCAATTACTTACCAGCTTCAGACACATCGAAATCCCAAATACCAAATCGCCTATTATATTGTAATCCACGGACGTCCAATTTTTGCTAAACCTAGCTTCCAATCGTTTTCACCGTTTCTTAAAGATAATCAATTATTACAAGATTTTCGCTCTCAACGCTAGTAAAAATCAGCCAATACTACATGATTGTTTAAAGGGAAGTAGAACACGCATTCAATAGGAGTTAACAAAATTTAAACGAAGTAGATCTTTCGGTCTACTCATAAGAGACGAGGAGATTAACTATGATGGTTGATGCGTCCGATACTGTGATTGGAGTAGTTCTTCAACAATTCAAGCACAAGGTCGAGGTTGTATTTTCACACTGACCGCAAACTACTGATATCCAGCACGTTGCACGTTCTGAAAACGAGCGAGTCAGTAATAAACTGAGTGACATTATTACTTTCCAATGTTGCAAACCATTATAGCGAAGGACGGTGCGTACAAAAGGCAGAGATGTAATCAATATGAACTTATGAACCGCACTTACTGGGAATTCCAGGTTCATATGAACAGTTTCAGTCCACAATCCCAATCAAGAAGGATTGTGGATGCACTTTTGCGACTAGATAGTAGCGGTCTTTAAGATACTATTAACTTTAATTACATAGATTGATAGATATTTTATTTTTTATTCGTCTATAGTTTCATTTAATTTCCGTGAGTCATCTAATGCACATGTGTTTTGAAAATTAAAAAAGACGAAATCATATTGAATAAAGCGCTGTATTATATTCAGCTTCGAATGTCGGACCTATTTCTTTTTCCTCATCCAGCCTACATAAGTGCGTGGTCGTACCAACTCACTCAGCCCTTCCCTTAACGAACACTAAACCTGATCGTCCATGATATATTTTAACTAGGCCATTTATTACGAAGTTCCTGTGACCATATTTTGCAAACAAATTTGTAAACTTTGGTATATTATCTACATAACAAACGGTTGATCAATACTAACCGATGCCAGTGGCCTTGAATTCAAGTATTCTGCAATTTTTGCTAGCAGTGCAGCTAACTCTTTATAAAAATATGCTCCACCTATTATTTAAAAATGTATTTTTACAGTTTCCTAATCCGAAATAAGGTATTAATTAAAATGTAAAACTCTTTCATTGGGCTAATTTTGTAACGGCGCCTGACAAACGCCCTCACTTTATTGATCATCAACCGAAAATTTTCATAAACTTCTTCAATTTCCGATAATTTTGAAATCAATGATCGAAGTTCACCCTTGCATCCAAAGTACTACAAAATTTACTCTAACAACCAACCTGCCCGACTGCCGACTGGTTGTGCCATAATTGCTTTTGTGGTTTCTTTCTAATGGTTGGTAGTTGCTAATTGGCCAACAACGCCCCTAATACCCATGATGCGTTGATTTCGGTGCCGAAGCCACAAATTAATCAATGTGAAACCGAAAGCATAATGTTACCAATATCGCAATTCAAACTTGTTTGTTATAATTCATATGACCTGAAGTATCTTCATTTAATTATGTTAATAATTATAAAGTGGGATCAAAAGCTATTTTACTTCATACTCTTATTAAAATGACACAATTCACTTTCTACCGGGATACACAATTATAGCCTTCTCCATTAACTAGCATTATAATCATTTGATAATCAATCTGTGACGAATTCGTTCAAATTTCCGACCGCTAGCTTCGGTCTACATCTAGTTATTTTTATCAATTCTAATGTTACTCATTAGAACTCATGAGTTTGCACACAAATTATCAGTGTTACGTGCTTATTGATAAAATGATAAAACTTTCTTATGTAACTCACGTCTCCCGTAATTTGTTATTTGGCAAATACTTTATTTACACATACGAATGCTTTTTGTATGTTCACCAATACAACAACCTGATAATTCAGGGATGGAAAGTTACAAGACATACAGTATATTTTAAAGGTACATATTTTCAAAATTCATTAATCTTTTTATGGCAAGTTGTTATTACATTACAACATATTAGAACAAATGCACCTTGTTATTTATGTAATTATCAAATATAGGTTATCAAGGGTGCACTGTACAGCTTACACACACCAAAGAAAAATTACTTTTTTATAAATAATCTGTATGTGCTATGTGATATTTTCATTCATGGCATGGGTATTTCAGTTTAATTTAAGACTTCGTAAAACTAGGCACAGCGAATGATTCGTGCCGTAAGTGAAACAAAATTATTAAAACCCCGCTTGCAATATTTTATAGTGCTGTTGTAGTTGTGTTGTTCGGATTTGCTTATTTTGTCGATTATTATGATAGACCTGCACCAAATTGATTTTTGTGCAGAGTTAATAATAAAACAAACAAATCAATTTCTATTAGAAAAATATTTTGTGTCAAAAAATTAAAAATTTTAAGTGTATATGTGTGTGTAAGTGAGTTAAGTGTGTTACATATTTGGTGGTTCACTGATCTTAAATGTGTTACAGTTGGAACCGTATGTAAAAATAATGTTAAATTAATAACAGGCTTTTGTTTGTGTAGTGTTTAATTCCTTAAAAAGCACGTGTTGTTATTGTTTGAGTGTGTTTATTTATGTGTGTGGGTGTGTGTGACAAGCATCCTTCAATTTGTATAAGAGATAATTCCGTTTGGTCGAATACCTTCTCGCCGATAACGGTTTCGTAATAAATGTTTTAGAATAATATTGCACAAAACAGAAAAGGCCGCATTGATTATCTACTGTTAGGCAGTAGTCTCATTTCGAATTAGCGTCGCCTTAATACGAAGTACATATGTTTCTCGCATCCATAAAATCTTATTTTTTAACTCGTCAATCAACCATTTTTATTACACAGAACTGAATACGCACACATTCTCAAAATTAATTTATTTTTCAATTACAACCTCTAGTTAACATCTCATACACAATTTTTAGGGAAACTAAGTACTTTTAGTAACGAAACTTTAGTTTCCCTGGAACTACAAAGTAGAAGCATTTTTTGCTTTTGCACATTCCATACAAACTTTTCAACACATTGGTGTTGAAATCAAAAAATGAATTCTGGTAATAAATTATTCTCATTTATAATAAACCATTGGGTGTCGGAACCACTCTCTTTCCCTCCGGTTTTCCTTGTATCTGGTTACTTATTCATACGTTATAAGAATCCGAAAAAGTTGCCTTTGCTTTGAAAATTAACAATAATTATTCTATAACAAACTCAAATTTCTCCTAAGGTTTTAACACTCATTGATAAGTTCCACTCAAATTCAAGACATATCTCGTTCATATTTCATTTATATTTCAGGTAACATTCATATTTTTATTGGCTAAATTATTGCTCAATATAGCGCTTTTTGCCTATATGCTTTGGCCATCAATCTGGCTAATTCTCATATATATGGAGCTTAAGCATTGCCTCTTTTTATAATCTTCTAAAGCTCATAAACTTCCATAAGCCGCTGTTTAAATTGGCAATATTTTCAGCCGTGCGTAGAATATAAAATTCCCGTTTCAATGTTGTCTACGATGTGTTTCTTCAATTGACCATCCAAGAAATCTGTTTTTACATAAAGATAGTAAACAGTAGGTAAACTTAAAAATGCGTAAAATTATGTTCTCAGCTTGCTGCATGTACAGCTTAACCACTCGACTACCAAGTTTTAAAACGTTGTATATATAGTGAAATTCATCACCTTTTCAATTACTTACCTCTGGAGATCTTCCTTCTCGTTTCGTAGAATTATGCAGATACATCATGTCGCCCCGTCGTAAATCATCATATCTCTCATGCTGGTTGTTTTACGTTTTCATTCTATCCCTGCTGCTCGTGATGTTACTCTCGTCTGCGGTTTTGCATTCTTCGTCGTATAGTCACCTATGTTGAATTTCCGGACATCTTATACTGGCTCATCTTTTCTGTTCCTCGTCACATTGTAACACTCCTCCATCTCAACTAAAACGCATACCGCTTAAACCGGTCTCTCCGTTAAAACCTTCTGAATCGCTCTCTCTCTCTCTCTCTTCTACTGCCGGACATCCTCAACATTCATAGTGGTTTATGCGTTTGGGTTTTCCCCTAGGATATTTTCTCTACTTGGTAAGCCAGTTTATTTCCCGTGTCCTCTTGCCGTGCTTTTTCCACGGATTTCTTACTGGGAATTAGGCTGACTCGTAATACGATCATTCCATCGTTGCATACAACCTCGGGTGTAGTGATTTAACTTTCTGCATCTGAACCACCTCCTTAGACTTTGCACATGGATCTGCACTTAATCACTGAAATGTTCCGTGGCTATAAACACGTTGTGCTAGTGTTCCCACTGTTCGCTCTTCGGCGCCTCTCACTGCACTGTTGTTCGAGTTGAGCCTTTGCATCAACGTTACTTCAGTCGACAGACCTTTGTAAATGTTGCACATTGAATAGAATTATATAATTACATTCGTTATGGTAGCCTAACCCTATACTTATTCGCCAATAATTCTTAATAGACCGTCTTTACTTTATCAGTCGAGATTATTCCTCAATACCACGATGATCTGTAATTTGTTGAACTCGGCTTTATGTAACACTAAATTTAGGTTTATTTACTAAAATCGGATTTAGCAATACAGCTTCAAAGGTGATTCAGTTAGAGCTAGGGGCAAATAAACCCAAGCCTCATCAAATCACGCATGTCTAGATATTCCTCGAAAACTTTACCGGGACTTTAATCAAACCATTATAATACTTCCAAATTTTGCGAAACAACATTTGCATACCAAATTGTAACGGGTGTTTTTTTAGGAGGTTTGTTTTTCCGATAGATGTCGTTTTATTTTATGACAGTTGTTTTGACAGCTCAAAGTGGCATTTCTACTCAGTATTGTTTGGCAAATCATTATGAATAGGTTAACTCCAGAACAACGTTTTCAAATCGTGGAAATTTATTTTCAAAATCAGTGTTCAATTAAAAATGTTTATAGAGCACTTCGTGAATTTTATGGTGCACATAATCGTCCGTCAGAGACCACCATAAAGAACGTAATTACCAAATTTCGGTCTACATTCACTCTTTTGGATGCCAAGCCACCGACAAGAATGAGAAGAGTTCGTACAGAAGAAAATATTGCTGTCGTTGAGGCCAGTGTCGAAGAAAACGACAATTTATCGATTCGTCGTCGTGCTCAGCAAATTGGACTTTGTCCATCGACTTTATGGAAAATTTTACGTAAAGATTTGGGTTTGGTGCCATACAAAATTCAATTGGTGCAAGAATTAAAGCCACACGACCATCGTTTGCGCCGTGAATTCAGTGATTGGTCGTTAAATCAATTGAACGAAGATCCATTTTTTTACCGTAAAATTCTCTTCAGTGATGAGGCGCATTTTTGGTTAAATGGATACGTCAACAAACAAAATTGTCGCATTTGGAGCAAAGATAATCCACACGCCGTTCTAGAATTACCAATGCATCCTGATAAATGTACTGTTTGGTGCGGTCTATGGGCTGGTGGGATCATCGGTCCATATTTCTTTAAAAATGAGGAAGGACGACGCGTTACCGTGAATGGAAATCGATACAGAACCATGTTAAATGAGTTTTTGTTGTCAAATCTTGAAGATATGGATATGAATGAAATGTGGTTTCAACAAGATGGTGCCACTTGCCATACAGCACGTGAAACAATCGACTTATTGAAAGAAACTTTCAACGACAACATTATTTCGAGAAATGGTCCGGTGAATTGGCCTCCGCGTTCGTGCGATTTGACGCCACTCGATTACTTTTTGTGGGGATACGTGAAGTCATTGGTTTATGTGGATAAACCTCAATCGATTGACGCTTTGGAAACCAATATTCAACGTGTCATTGCTGACATACGCCCTCAAATGCTTGAAAAAGTGCTGGAAAATTGGACCTCCAGAATGACATTTGTGAAAAATAGTCGTGGTAGCCATATGCCAGAAATTGTGTTTAAATGTTAAATGCCAAAAAATTATCTACCAAATAAAAAAAAATTTTGGTCATTTCATAATTTTATATGTGTTTTATTCAAAAAAAAAATCGGCAACCTCTTAAAAAAACACCCTTTATATGCCTTAGTGTAGAGGACCTTGAGTTATGTTATACACAACCGATTTTAAATCATCCGCGAGGACTAGAAATTGGACTAAAAGGCTCGACAAGGAGTTGCTATTTACTCGAAAAATGTAGCTCTGGGTATGTTTCTTTCAGAATCGAAACAAATCTGACTTAGATTAGCATTCACGTCCACACAAGTTAGGGACAATGTCAGCATTTTCCACTATAAAACTATAAACTGTAAACTGAAATTACCAACTTCGTGGCTTGTGAAATATTTAGGTAAATTATCGTTCAAGGTCCAAAATTATGAGTGTGTACAAACCAATCTACTTCAATTAAAATAACGACAATTTGTTCAAATTATGACAAACGGGTTTCTTTATTTAAACATATAATCATTATAATAAGTATAATTATAGCACACAATTTTTATAAATTTGGAATCAGAAATCTCAAGTGGACGACGACTATAAAAATTTATTGCTAACGTGTCAATAATTTTTCAAAACTCAACAGATTGGTAAAAAACGAAATCTTTTTTGCTGGCTCATACCGAGCAATCAAATATAGAAATCGTCATAGAATTGAAACATTGAATCAAGACCTTAATTACACTGTGAAACACAACTACATGAAAAATATGTATGTTTGGATTACATACCCTGAAACAAGTTAAGAATAAAATTAAAATTTTTTTTTTTGCAAGTCATAGCTGATATGAGCATTTTATAAACAGAAAATACTAATCTTTGATTTGTTATTTACACATATATAACGAATCTTAGTTTGTGTTAGTTTGGTGTTTCGAAAATGTACCTAAATACAGTACGTATATCAAACCATAATTTCAAAACATAATAAGTAGTCGGAATGTTTTATCTTATCAATATCTTAAATTTCGTGATATGGTTGAATGCTTCTGTTTGTTTAGCGGTTTCAATACGGAGGTCTTCAGGATCTAATCTAGTTTCACACCCGTTTACCATTCTAGATATTTGCATTAACAACATTTTCAGTATAGTTTAGTGTTAACATTCTGCTCGCCTATTTTTCATTTACTATGATTTGGTTAGCTCTTAGTAGAGTTACTTCTACTTTGTGCATTTTATTAATGTCAAGGATGCTGGCAACAACAGATTATAAATAAGATGTTTTTGCTAATTATAAATAATTAAACAACTTCAATTTAACACTATGAATCAAAAGTAACGTTAGCTTTGTTACCTACCTCTGGTACTGAACCAAAATAAAAGGTACCTTAGGCCAAAGTTTGTTGTATTTAAAATAAATTTAAAATGGTCTAGAATATTAGGCTAAAGCCTGCATTTCTAAAGTTCTGTTTACCGTACTGACTAAAAATTCAAGTCAAATTTTAGAATTGCCGGAAACAGCACTATTGCTATAACAACAAAGAATTCAAATATATGCTAAAATATATTTCAAGTGACTGTATATATTTGCAATATTATTTCGTCTTGCCTGGATGGATGGTTAGACAATATTTTCAACATCGATATAAACTTGGAATTTACTACTCTGATAAATATACTTAGAATTGTTCTACAAAATTGCCCAAATTATTTCGCCTATAAATGACTCTTGCCTTTACATAATCAACCTATGCCAAAAAAATGTTTAAGGGATTGCATAGGAAAACGTGAGTGAGTAAGAATTTCTGAAAAAATTAAAAAATATAGATGAACTCCATAATGTGAGTGTTTCCGGTGCTGTTGGTTAATGGTATTATCGAATTCCTTATAAGCAAAATATTCCATAATTTGATATTCCCTAACACATATTTATTTAATCGATTTTATCTGAGTATTTAAAATAATAAATAAAAATTGGGCCTGGTTTTTAAATCAATCCGAGCAGACAGTGCACTGTCAAAAAATAGTCTGTGGTATTTTATTCAACCTTTCCAGCCTGCTAGATTAAAACATGATGTTTCTACTCCATTTCTATCACCAAATAATTTATTTTCGTTACTTGTTAAAAAAATGTCTACTAAGTTATGACATAAATAGAAAATAAATGATAAACGAAACAGATGTCTTTTGATTCTGGTAAAATGCGATACAAGCTTCGATAATATTTCGAAAAATTTATGTTCCAACATCCCAGCACAGAGTAAGTTTACTCTGCACTATGCGTTTTTGTGTAAACTGTGTTTACACCGAATAAACTCGGTTCATCAAATTTTTTGAAATGCGTTTGAAATAAAAAACGTAATACTCTCTGTACATCATATCATTTGACACTGCACAATCTTCAATCGGTAACTCTACTCACTCGAATTAAATTAAATTATAAAACGGACCAATCAAATCATGTTTACTGCATGCACTATGGCTTATGACCTGTAAGATTTAATTTTTTATCATCTATCATTATGGTTGTTATATCCTTGGCATCTAATGATCTGTATAAGATACCAAATAATTTCTAGTATACATTTTTAACACTAGGGGCAGCACCAAAGTTCGAGTATCGGAAATCTAAACTAATAATTTAATACAACAATCGCTTATATGATATGAGACTACAAATTGATTATTGAATATACATAGATTGTCACAAGATCCGCACTCCTCATGTTAATTATTAACGAAGAAAGTTAATTATTAACGAAGTTTTAAACGAAGAAAGTGAATAACTTCATTTAACAGAAATTATGGAAACATTTTGTGGAGTGTACTATACGTTTCAATTCAATAATTCTTTATTCTTCATGTAAGGAATTCAATATAAGGAATACGGATCTTGTGACAATATCGGTAAATTCAATAATCAATTTGCAGCCTCATATATACCACTAGTTAATTTTAACAGTACCAAGTAAATCATTCTGCTAGCAGACCACCCATATCATCAGTGTTCATCATAGCTAGTAGCTTTATTATGTATACTTTGCCAGCATTTGGTCGAGAGATAATATACGAGACATTACATCGCGCCGCCTCCAAAACATAACACATCATTTTGAGCTAAACCATAAATTTCAGTGGATATGTTACAGAATTTTGGCACTAACCAATCACATAAGGTGTGATGAAAACTGTTTGTTTTTGTTTATTAATTACTATGCAATCTGTAGAGGACGTACGGCTATAGGTTCGATTTACATAGAACCATCTGCACATTGCATTGCTCCATGCCAGCTTATAGTTGTATTCATTTTCATCACTGATCGTAATCAGATGATGAAAATTTCGATCTGCAATGTCTTATAGATTGCAGATCGAAATTTTTTTATGGTTTGATTGGTCTCGTGGTCTTGATTACCGGGTTTAGGAATCATATTTACTTCAGTCACCTTCCATTGATGTAGAACATATTTCAAGCTGCAATAATTATTTGAACTAATTTACGCAAACCTTTCTCGGGAACGGCTTTCATAATTTTCCCAATAATTAACTCATAACCTGGTGATTTTCTGGTACTTAAGTTATTATTGATTTCATTTTTTAGTTCCAATAAAGTCACATGCCTTACGTTATGATTATCTATTTTGTTTACGATTTTTATTTGCTGTTGGTCTCGGCAATGGTTGAAAAGTCTCTACCAAATGATTCGTCACCGGTGGCACATGCATTTGGCTCTTTTTAATCCCGACGTTGCTTTCCAAAGTCAGTAATCGTGATCCTTTAGTTAAGAAAAACCTCGTAGTCGCTTATTTCTGCTTTCGTTTTTGTTATTTCCTTTATTAGTTGTTTTAATTTGGTGCGTAGCAAATTGAGGATATTTTTATGATGTGGAGCACCGGTCTGCACGTCCACTCATTTTCGTATTTTTTGCCAGTGGTTCTATTTTAACCCTTATGTTGAGTATTGCATTGATAATAAAAATATTTTCAATTTTTTTGATTTAGTTGAATGTGAGTATCTATAGTGAGCGCCCTCTTAATAATCTTGGTTCCTTGGCTATTTTCATTTTGTCCCGTTTAAGGATATTATTTACTGCATCTTCAATTTCAGTTCTTTCATTTTAAGGTCTTCTATTATATACTCCTTTTTGCAGGTGGGATGGATTCCTCTCTTTACCTTCTACAGAGAGCTTTGTGCCTAAAGCTCTATATGCATTGGGGCCTTTAGTATTGATCTTCCAGCTTCCTTTTAGTGCTCTAATCTACAGCCGTTTGTAGAAAAAAATTTCATTAGAGCTTAAATATTCGAAAACTCTGTTATTCCAATTGCTGTGATGCCTTTATATTCATAGCAACCTTGTGTTGCTCTTGTTGCTGGTGTTGTTGATGCCCTTGCACTGGTTTGGCAGTTACAATAATTTTTGCATTTTCCAATGGTCGGTCCACTCAGTGTACTCATTGCTTTAAGGACTGGCTGTTGCAGCAGCTACCAACCTATAAGAAAAGATTATATATAGGGTTTTCCAATAAGAGTGATATGATTCGCAATAATTCAATTGTTGCACTTGCTGTGTGACACGTAGCCCCGTCTTGTTGGAACCAAATGTTGTCAAGATCAACTTCTTCCAATTTCGGCCATAAAATGTTGGTTATCATCGATCTATACCGATCTCCATTGATAGTAACGGTGTTACCAGCTTCATTTCGAGAAAAATACGGACCGATGATTCCACCAGACCAAACTGTCAATTTAGGTGAATGTAATGGTTTTTCATGAATAATTTGTGGATTTTCCTCGCACCAGACCAGAATCGAAAGTTTGGTTTATTTACCGCACCACTCAAATGAAAGTGAGCCTCATCCGAGAAGATGATTTTCTTAAAAAAATCTTTATCGTTTTCAAGTTGTTCCAAGTTATAATACTGAATAATTTGTAAACGTTGTTCTTGCTTTACTGAATACAATGAACATTACTGAATACAATGAAACAAAAAATGACAGATCATGACATATTATAAATGGCCGAAACGTCACTTAAAAATCATATCATTCCTATTAGAAAACCCATTATAATAAAATAGTTTATGTAGCATATAAAATTCTAAATTGAAATAATAACTAAAGTAAAAATGAAAAAGAAACTCGATGCTATTTTTATTTTGCAACACAGTCTCAAATCTCAAATATAGCGGTAACCTGTGCTTTAAAACATTTGAGTTAGCCCAGTGCATCTAGATACTAATGGCCTTTTTTAGAAATGTAGCTATATGCCGTCATTTTATGCCGACGGTTCTAATCTTTGACAATAGATGGCAGTAAACTCAATTAAATAATAAAATATTTTTGTAGAATCTTGTTTTTGTAAAACGTTAATCGCGAGGAATAAAGCAGTAAATTCTACAATAAAATATCAATCAAAAATTATATTACGGGCTATTGGTAAGAATTAATTTATTATTTTATTATTGAATTACGCATTTAACATTTCGTTAAATCTTGAAATCATGAAAACTTGTTACTAACATTACTGCCATCGGTTCCAGAAAAGAGACTGTCGACATAAATTTGATGACGTATCAAGCTGTGCTGCCTGGTACTCCAGGTACATTGGTTAGCCCGTCCACCTCGATACGGTATACCTTCTTGGATGAGGGCCATTCATTCAATGACATTCATACTAGACATCTTTATGTATCAATGCTAAAGATTAGCTTGTTTTTGTGAATTAAGCCATGGCCCTGGTCTGAAGGTTACGTCAAAAAATCTCAATCCATCAAATAACGAACTCTATTGGCATAAAATACAATTGTTCACGAGTAAACCCAGGTTAGTAATGAAGCCCCTATTTTTTTTGAATGTTTGTCCTTGCGCAAAGGACTAAAAGCAAAACTTTTAAGAAAATGCCTCAAATAGGTTAAATGAATCGGAAGGATTAAATATAGTATATAGTGATTAAAATTATTTGAATGAAATAATGCACTACTATATACTTGGATTTGAGTTTTTTTTGTATCGCTGTTTCATTTTTTGTTGAAGAATTTATAAAAACTATTTTTCTTGAAATATAAAAATTCCAAATACTTTTGTCCATGACTGTAATATTTGTGTGCGCTATACTTTTCCTGATGCGCCATTTCGCGTCTTTGTAATGTAGGCACTGAAACGGCATCGGTTTCGACTGTGTATCCAAATACGGTATCCTCGAAGTTCACACATCTAACGCCCAAACCAACCAACACGTAATGGTCCAGACAGAGTTGAACTAAGCTCTTATGTGTTCGCTTCTGCAGGCTTAAGTTGAAATTTGCAAGCTTCTATATTCCACCAGAGGAACTATTAAGAGTCCAAGTCCAGTAGTCCTAATTACAGAAAAAAAATATGTTTTTTCAAATTTATTTTAAATGTACCATTTGACCATTTTTGAGAGGTTATTCACATTCTCGAAACCCACTTTCATCAAAAAAGCTATATTACACCATATTTAACTAAGCGTAATAAATGGTTGGGATTTAGCAATTTTTTCTATAAATTAATCTAAAACTCTTTTAAGCAGCCAGTTCCCATTGAAAGTAGTCTACACATCTATTGAAATCTGGTGTCTGTTTATGTATACCAAACTTTATAGTTAAGCATTAGTTGAATTTGTTTGTCTACAGCAGTACTTCAGGGTTTAGTAAACATTAATTCGTGCGTTCGGAAACCTTAATAATTTTCTTGACCGATTATGATAAAATTCGGTATGACGGATAAAATTGTATTCTAAAATGACGTTTTGAAACGTTTCGTCTATAAAATAATCCAGTTTCATCCTACTTGGCCATTTTGAAAAACTGTTTCTAAAAGTAATTTAAAAATCACATTCCCAACAGCCATACCCAAGATTATACCACGATCGGTTCATAAATACTCTAGTTTCTCTCAGTTCACGTTATTCCAGAACTTCCTACAGAACCTCTTACAAAAATCATTTTAAAATTCTTCTTCCACACACATACCCAATTTCCTTGCCAGTTAACTAACTGTATTACGAAACTTCTTACAAAATTCGTTTTAGTATGCCATTTCATCAAAATCGATGAAATATCGATATACGAGTGTACTTTTCGATGACTTCAATTAATTTGTATAATTTTATTATGTTTGTAATTTAAAAATCATAACAGTGTACAATGCACTAATTCTTCATAAATAATAATTCAATTTGATTAAGTGAAATTCCAATTAGAGCACGCGCCATTGTGGTGCTTTTCCTCGAGGTCATGTGGTCGTCATTCTTTTCTAGAATTGTATATTAAAGTTTTTTATGATATTCCACTGATCTTGGACTTCATTAATTTAGTTAAACGTATGGGATTTTAATTCAAAAACTTATTTGCAAAGTCTTTATAAATTTCAGGAAAGAGTCGTGTGTATAGTCCAGAGTTTCCATTTTCTCTTGATTCTGAACGCACCAATTAAAAACTAGATCTTTAAAATATTTTATTGAAAAAACCAGCATTTTATTCAATGAAATTTTGGGTTATTCTGGGTGACATCCAGATATTGATTTCACCTCGATGTTATTTTATGCAATGCTAAACTCTTAGAAAGCTGACTTTTAATAAGGACCAGAGAAACAAAATCTGTTTAGATATTTAATGTAAGACCACAGTACTGTTATATGCAGCGGCCCTGAAACCTCATTACCAAATTTTTACTTATATATTCAACTTTATCGTGACCAACAAATGACTCATATTGTATCTTCAACCATGCGGAACTATTCGATCCATGCAGTGGTTACTGTGGTTGTGGTTGATTTAATTTATTTTTTTAACTTACTATATATCATTTCTATTCAAAAGTACGCCTATTCTTATCACATAATATTGTTATGACGCATTTTGAACGCTTATGTCATAGAAACGATTTGTACTTTATACAGAAGTAAACCAATTCAATATATTTTTATCCATCAAGCTATTTTAACCAAATCAAACCTGATTGTATTATCGTGCATTAGAAAACGCACAAGACATCTATGAACTCCGGACAGAAAGTCATTTTTGTTTGTGAAATGAGGTAGCACTTCAGTACATTATTGTTTGATGATAAGTGATAACAGATTTTTTTTTATTGAAATTATTACCAAGCACAATTAGTATAGGTTTGGAATATGTGTATTACTGTTGGCTTAATGGTATAAGTATCAGGTAACATTCCTACTACAATCATAATATTTTTTTAAAGTATTTTATATAAGATTTCTGGACAATGTATTGTAATAATTATATAATCAATTTCTATTCTAATCACATAAAAATTTCCAAAATATTTTTATTAAATTTTGATGTATATTAGGCGCTTAAGACTTATAAGGAAGGCAGCACACAATGTTGCGTTTTAATCGTTTATTTGAACTATTAATTATTTGCTTATTCTTATTTCTTATTGCAAAAGAGTACGTAAGAGTAAACTCAGCTCAACACATCATTTCTATTTGTCTAATGAAGCTGCATGTTTTTATGTTCCAGCTGATAAGCGACAACAGATTTTTTTCTATTGAAATAATTACACAGCACAATTTTTTTAATGTACATACGGGATATGAAATGTTCTGGCATGTGTTTGCTTAATCTACTCGAAAATATTTGCAAATCGTAACATTGCGCCATAGTGTTCATATCAAGCACGGTTCGGTTTTGATAAGTATGGGTTTGTCACTTTAAATTTTATTTTTATTTTTGGCAATTACATTTTGATTGATTGAAAGTCAACAGTATATTCTTGTGATTTTTAAAATTTTTGTGAGTCATTAATTTTTTATTTTTATAATTTTATTTCTAGAGTGATTCGTTTGCTAACTTTATTTTAATTTAAATGGCAATATAATAATATTAAAAGGAAAATTATGGAATCCATACGAAATACATTACCGCCAAATCCTCGGGATCGTGCAAATATCATATCAGTATTAACATTTTGGTGGACAACCTCATTATTTTATAAAGGATATAGAAAAGTGCTTGACGTTAGTGATTTGTATCAGCCTATGAAATGTGATTTATCCGAATCACTAGCTGATCGACTTGAAAGGTAAGACTTTGTTTAAGTTTTTATTAATTTATTACTGCTATCATAACAGAGGTTCAGTGTAAAAATAAATACCGTGAAGATAGTCGGTTAATCACTCACGCATTTGCTTAAAATATATTTCACCTTGATTCACAATTAGTCCCACAATGAAAAGAAATTGCAATTCGATTTCACACTTAATCTTCCATGATAATACAATACAAAAATTTGTTTCAGGCTAATTTTTTACTCCCCAAAAGCTAGCTTGGCCCTCCCAGCAGGACGTTTCAAAATTAAGCTAATTAAATGCCACAAAAAATTGTTTTTACTAGACTTATTCTTTATAAAGCGTTGGGTTTTTCTATTTTAAAGCTAGCAGAACCCAAATCGAGAAACGAATTATAACGGGTGTTTTTTTAGGAGGTTTGTTTTTCCGATAGATGTCGTTTTATTTTATGACAGTTGTTTTGACAGCTCAAAGTGGCATTTCTACTCAGTATTGTTTGGCAAATCATTATGAATAGGTTAACTCCAGAACAACGTTTTCAAATCGTGGAAATTTATTTTCAAAATCAGTGTTCAATTAAAAATGTTTATAGAGCACTTCGTGAATTTTATGGTGCACATAATCGTCCGTCAGAGACCACCATAAAGAACGTAATTACCAAATTTCGGTCTACATTCACTCTTTTGGATGCCAAGCCACCGACAAGAATGAGAAGAGTTCGTACAGAAGAAAATATTGCTGTCGTTGAGGCCAGTGTCGAAGAAAACGACAATTTATCGATTCGTCGTCGTGCTCAGCAAATTGGACTTTGTCCATCGACTTTATGGAAAATTTTACGTAAAGATTTGGGTTTGGTGCCATACAAAATTCAATTGGTGCAAGAATTAAAGCCACACGACCATCGTTTGCGCCGTGAATTCAGTGATTGGTCGTTAAATCAATTGAACGAAGATCCATTTTTTTACCGTAAAATTCTCTTCAGTGATGAGGCGCATTTTTGGTTAAATGGATACGTCAACAAACAAAATTGTCGCATTTGGAGCAAAGATAATCCACACGCCGTTCTAGAATTACCAATGCATCCTGATAAATGTACTGTTTGGTGCGGTCTATAAATTAAAAATGAGGAAGGACGACGCGTTACCGTGAATGGAAATCGATACAGAACCATGTTAAATGAGTTTTTGTTGTCAAATCTTGAAGATATGGATATGAATGAAATGTGGTTTCAACAAGATGGTGCCACTTGCCATACAGCACGTGAAACAATCGACTTATTGAAAGAAACTTTCAACGACAACATTATTTCGAGAAATGGTCCGGTGAATTGGCCTCCGCGTTCGTGCGATTTGACGCCACTCGATTACTTTTTGTGGGGATACGTGAAGTCATTGGTTTATGTGGATAAACCTCAATCGATTGACGCTTTGGAAACCAATATTCAATGTGTCATTGCTGACATACGCCCTCAAATGCTTGAAAAAGTGCTGGAAAATTGGACCTCCAGAATGACATTTGTGAAAAATAGTCGTGGTAGCCATATGCCAGAAATTGTGTTTAAATGTTAAATGCCAAAAAATTATCTACCAAATAAAAAAAAATTTTGGTCATTTCATAATTTTATATGTGTTTTATTCAAAAAAAAAATCGGCAACCTCTTAAAAAAACACCCTTTATATAATTGAAGCCTTATTATGGTCTAATCAATTTTCCCATTAAAAAATTTAGGGATTCACGCGCTCTTGACCAAACTTTAGGTTATTTAATTTAAAGCTAGGAAAACCCAACTCGAAAAACGGGTCAAACCAGAAAGCAAAACATGACATTCTGTCATTTTCTTATTGGAAAAGCACAATATTTTATCAAAAACGAAGGAAGCCTATAAATTGTTTAGGCGTCATTTGACTAACTCTTTCAGAGTGTTCTGCTAGTTTTAAATGGAGTAGCCTACAGCTTGGTCGGGAACGAGTGGAGCTCAACATTTTTTAATGGGACCATAAGTTAGACGATAATGAGCCTTTAATATTATTTGTCTATTGACATATCTTGTTTCGCATTCTAAAGTGGATTTTCGTTCCGTTTCTGATTTGGGTTCTCCTCGCTTTCAAATGAAAAATCCCAATGTTTTTTTAAGAACGAGTCTAGGTAACAAAAAAAAAATTTAATGTTCGCTGTATGGTACTCAACTTGTCAAAAACGATGTGTACTAAAAATCAGTTTTTGGACACAAAAAATTACCCTAGGTTTCAAAGTTTATCATTGTTTTGTGACATACAAATCAATTTTCTCAATATTTTACCTTTAAACAGCGAAGTATTTGCTGGTGCCTAGTCCTGGTAGGAGCAGCAAATTTTGGTTTGTTTTACAATAGACTGGCTGGTACAGTTTGGCAACTTTGAACAGAAGTAACACAACCCTGAATGCTATCCCAAGGAAGCTTAGGGAATCAGCTGAAATATGATCGAATTGCCATAGGGAATGAAAGTAAAAAAAAAAAACCTTAGACGTTCCTGTCGAATGGATGTACTTGTTTTTCTTGATTCTAAATTTTCGAGCAAAATTATATTTTTTTTGAATTTTCCGAGTTTTTTTTTGCAATAATGTGAGAAGGCTTTATGGAAGCTATTCTAAAAATAAGAAAATTAACTACTTATTACATAAATGCCTGGGAGGATTAATGGCCAGTACTAATCCAATCCAAGTGTGTTGAACATAAAAGATTTCCAGCATTGGTAAACATTAAAAAACGAATATAAGAAATACAGCAAAATACAAAGGAAAGAAAAGAAAAATATTGATGGGGAGGATTTGTCAAAAACACAAACTGTATAATTCATTATGAATGAGCTTTAAGCTCAAAATGAGTTGTATGGTTTACAAAGTTACTGTAAATGATGATGAATAAATGATATAACGCATACATGAGTTAAAATAAATCCTTATGCAATGTGGTCTACCCTCTTCTATTTAACCACTCCTTAAGCACCGGCGTGTTTACCGAAAAATGGAAAATTACACCAATTTTTAAATCGGGCAAACGAGATGACGTTACATGCAACGTAACGTAAAGTTGTTGCATAATAATAATTCAAACAATTGTTATTGTTATGCAACTTCTTTAAATCCAGAATTGCACGTCATATGTTAATAAACCAGCACGGGTTTATGCCTGGCCGATCCACATCAACTAATCTGGTTGAATTCACCAGTAAAATAATTAATGAGATAGAAAAACATCATCAAGTTTATGTAGCGTACACGGATTTCAGTAAAGCATTTAATTCCATCTGCTATCAAAAAGCACTCCAGAGTTTATTCACATTTGAGTTTCCACTCAATTACATAAATTAATAAATTAATTAATAATAGGAAATGAGAAATCAAACGTTATTAAAGTTACGTCTGCTGTTTCCCAAGGATCTCACATCGGGCAGTGAATATTTATTTTTTTCATAGATCAAATAACCGAGATAATCAAAAACTGAAACGCGCTCATATTTGCTGATTTGAAAATTTTTCGAACTGTTAATGCAATGCTAGATACGAAGAAACTTCAAGAATACATCGAAAGATTAAGTGAGTGGTGAGATCGAAACTCGCTTTATTTAAATATTAAGAAATGCAAAATCATGTCTTAGCATCGTAAAAGAAATCCGTTAATTACTTCATACAAAGTCAACAACGAAGTGTTGCACAAAGTCAATGAAATCATAGATTTAGGTATTTTACATTTGTCGAAAATGCCAGTTTCAATAGGCATATTGAAAATTGTATTGTGAACGCGAATGTCATGATTGGATTTGTTAAAAGATGGACAGATGAATTTAAAGATATTCAAACCTTATGTTCACTCTATTTCGCTTACGTTCGATCTCAACTGGCATACGCTGTACCGGTCTGGAATCCATACTATGCTGTACACATTAAAGAAAGCATTCAAAAGAAGTTTGAAAGAAGAAAAGAAGTTCGAAAGATGCACGGATTACAAAATATGCACACTTGAAAATAGACGACTTCTCTTTGGTGCTGCTTTTATTGGTAATGTTTTCCTTGGTCACATTGATTCAGCTTACATTTTGGAAAACATATCAATTCTTGTGTCATGCAGGACATTTCGAAACCACGATTAGCACTAAAACACCATTCCACAAACTATGAAGAAAATAACCCCATTAATAGGTTGTCTAAATCATTCAACATCGTCGATGGCCTATTTGACTTTAATTTATCAAAGGACAACTTCAAAAATTTCCTGAAGAATTATTTTTAAAATATTTAGTTGTTAAATCAAGATTTGATTTATATTTTTGTGTTTTAAAGTTCTTTATTTGAATTTTTATTTTTTAATATTTTTGTTTTAAATTAAATTATCTGAAATCATACATGTAAATCACAAAATAGATTTCTTTAAATAATAACCCTACCTAAGCTAGTGCCAGATTACAACTCTACATCATTGTTGATAAGCAGCTCAACTATAACTGAATAAGCCTAGATTTTAATAGTATTGGTAGGAGGCCTTTAATTAAGTAGAGTTTACGCAGGACAGAGCAGACCGTACAGATTACTGTACTAATATTGTGATACTATCAATTGGTTGAAACCCACCACCTTAGGAATATACTAAATTTATACCTCGTTAATTGAAACTTGCTCCACGAGGCGGCTAATAGGATACTCGTAGAATGTTATTTATTATATAGTTTGACCGATTAGCAGCAGCCTAACTAGAAGCAGCTGATAGATCCTTATTTAACTCAGAAACACATTCTCTAAGATTAGTCAAATTAGCCGAGTTAGCTATCTGGCGCATGATATCGAGGCGCGGATTCCCTCCTATTGTTAATTGTATAAAAGACACCTGTATTAGAATTTTCTGTCATAACTGTTTAGAGTGATGGCTGATTCTTAAAAACGACTCATTGAAGTTCCTCTTAGCCTGCGTTATGAATGAGTTGATCCTATTCCGGTGTCTGCGGGTATAAAACCGAATCATCGTATCCTAACGTTCAACGTTTCATGGATACCGAACATCAAATTTGATTTCTGCTTTTCTGTATTATTTGCTTAGTTTTAATTGACACATTTATCAAATAAGGGGATTACGAAACGATTTAGGATCGTATCTTGAGTGGATCAATCATTAAAATTACTAAAGTCGCGGCAACTCAACTTTTGAGGTAATCTTGACTGGTGTATATCCCAAGAAGAGAAAATAACTGCATGCTTCGAAATACCCGTAATCTAAAACTAGTCCGAAGATTTAATTAGGCGGGGAATACTACGGGGTCACAACTATATCTACATATTTTAAAGCAACTCTGCCAAAACAAATCGAGTTGAGTCTGTTTCAAGTCGTCCAATATTGTACATTCAAACTTATCAAAAAACAATATTAAGACTGTGTACATGACATCGGGTATGGAACTAGTAGGCGGGGCAAAAAGCAGTTCACGAAAATTACTTGGTCTTGAGTGCGGGAGCGAGTGTGATACTTTTTATGTCCGATGTCATAAGAAGATTAAAGTTAAAAATGAGTTACTATAACGTGATACTAAATCCGGAAAAGCCGTTTCTAATCTATCAAGGCAATCACTCGATCTGTACCCATCGATTAACTACTTAAATCTTTAACCAAATTTTACATGAAATGTAAAGAGTAATTTCATGTAATATTTGGTCAAAGATTAAAGTAGTTAATCTATGGATACAGGACGAGTCAAGATAGTCTTGATGGATTAGAAACGGCTTTTGCGGATTTAGCATTTTATCCCGGAGCTCTAGGAAAATCTTTTTATATCAGCCGGAAAAGCCAAGTTTATGTGCTTCTATAGGGTGCTGGCTGTATTAGGTATACAGCCTTTACAGAAAGCTAATTGCATCGGATTCAGAAAGATATCACAGGTCGAACTGTGAAATGGCCCGCGGCCAAATTTCGTGAAATGCTTTTTGCCCCGCCTACTTAGTTCCCCCGCCTACGTAGTTCCGCACTCGAGTTGAAATATTTTTAACTTTGTTGTTGTTTTAATACATTCAGTATGATACCATGGTATTTTTCCGAACTAACTCCCGATGACACATAGGTAAAGATAAAATTAAAAGAGTTATCTAGTCGAGTAGTACATCCATATGGCCCTTGTTGCATTATATGGGTTTAATGGGAATCATATATTTCTATTCTGGTACTTATTGAACAATTCTGCCCTAACAACAACAAAAAGTTTCAGCATCTGATTTAGATACCATAACAGAGAGTAGGAAACAATCCGCCGATTAAGGCATAAATAAATTACTTCAAAATTTTAAATGTCTATGGGTTGGTTTTTTGACATGGTTTTATTGCATGCGTAGGTGTGATCTGTATTCTGTTCAATATTCTTAGTCAAATTGAGAAGAATAGCTAAAGTTTATGATTTAGTAAGAGTCTTGCGGTAACAGGATGATGCTTTACGGGAAATCTTGTAAAAATCTATTGAATTACCGATTATCTCATTTTTAATCTTTTTCATGCTAATTTTAATACAACCGAAAATAAAATAGGTATTTTATTTAGCTATGGGGACCAGTAATCACAACTTTGTTCTTTTCTTTCCTAGGGCACTGATTTTTCTTAATCCGTCACTTTGATTATCTACCAATCTACCATTCCTAATATTTTATAGAAATACAAAATAAATTAAATTTCTTAAATAAATATTAATTTGCGGAACGAAATGAAAACTGAGCGATGCTAATCAGGATCACGGGTCTTGCGAACTTGCTCAGAACGATTTTTTAAGAAAAGATTTTTGGATGATTGTCGTTAGTTCAATAAAGTTTCAATAAACACTTGCTTGAAGATTTTGTTAAGAACTCAAATCGGCTTCACAGAGTTTGAGCCAAAATACTACCAAGTAGAGAATCTCTAACGTGCCTGATTAGAGGCTTATACTAGATTTAATCTCGTTAAAACGAATAAATTAGGCGGGAAGAATTTCAAATTCCAACAATCGATTACTAAATGTCAAAGCTAGTAAATAAGCATGTTTTTCGGTCCCGACCTCAGTAATGGTTTATAGCATATCAAATTGGATCAATCTAAGTCGAATTTAACGATATTTGGTAGTTTTAAATCCAAAAGGTGTCAATCGGCTGGCATTTTTCGTCGTAGTGGCGCGACGATTTTGTTGCCTTGATTAATTTTGAGAATTTTAGATCACCTTTTTGTGTATTTTAGAGTCAAATTTTTTACGATTTCAAATCTTAAATATTCAACTACTAAATCTCTAGTCTTATGTGGTGATTTCCTTTACGAGCCTTAAACAAAAATTAGCGAAATTTAGGTTCAACAAGAATCTATTTCGCTAAATTAACCTTCATGTGGCAGATAATAATCATTCACTGTTAGACTCGTATTTTATCATTTTACGATATTATTACTAAATTACTAATATTGTTATGAGGAAATGCAAGTACATATTCTTATTTATTTCCTTTGTGCACATATACTCGTCATATAATTCAACAAGATGCAAGATAAATTACTTGAAATACATCAAAGGTCACAATAACTACTCTTCACTTAAACATAACTAAATGGCGCCAAATAAATAAATATACATTTCATACATGATACCGCACTTTAAATAAGCGCAATTTAAACTAAATTTGTGAAGTGTAAGCATTTTAATTAAAATAATTTTACTCAATTATGGGGGTACTTTTATTACAATCAATTGTACTGCACATACATTTCATTTAAAGTTAATTAGATTTTCTAATTTAACGTTGTTTATCATATATGAACGTGTTTGGAATGTTTCAATGTATTGTACTTTACACATGTCGTTCATATTCATAAGCGCTATAGCTAAATTACAATATGTAATATCATGACATAATGCCTGATCAAGAGAGCGTGTACAGGGTAATTAATTAAATAAAGTACGCTGCGTGATAAATTCAGCCATCGTCATTCAACGTGATAGCAATCGACTGGTAGTCTATATAATTGGTCGTTTCACCCGCTAAGATAATATGAATAATATGACTAGTCAGCTCTCAGGCTCATACATTTTCTAGAATTCATTCGAATGCTAGTTTGCTGAAAAACGGCTTTTATAACTATAAAAATTGAAATAGGTATAAAAACTCAGTCATCCCGATTCCCGCTTGATGACTAAGAAATATAACCGCATAAAAGTTATCAAATTAAACCGCACACAAATGTGAGAAATTGTGTATGAGACAAATTTTATGTGAGAACTGTTTTATCTAACAAAATCTGAACATTCTTAAAAGTGTATACAGGATGTCCGGGTTTGGGATGCTAACCCGTTAATGGATTCCAAAAGTCGTATGTGAGGGAGAGAAGGGCCAATTTTTGATATCATTTGAGATACAGGATGTTTAAAAAATTTGGTTCAGAAAAAATCACACAAATATTAAACTGTAACTTCCAAAATATTTATCGTAGTATTAATTGTATATTGTGTCAATGAATTATGATATTTCGCGATTTATCCTTGAATTTGATGATGAACGGACCCGATTTAAACAAGTGACGTCTTCATTACTTATTAATGCATAAAATTTAAATATATGTACACTCGCGAGCAACTAAAACAACTCAAACCTCCGCGCGTAAAGAAGGCGTATTTTTTCAAATGGCTGAACCGATTTTCAAAAAATAACAATTCTTTGACAGC
Source organism: Nephrotoma guestfalica (assembly GCA_963691935.1). Classification (NCBI taxonomy): domain Eukaryota; kingdom Metazoa; phylum Arthropoda; class Insecta; order Diptera; family Tipulidae; genus Nephrotoma; species Nephrotoma guestfalica. The sequence continues at coordinate 5,030,793 of OY829914.1, forward strand.
TTAGTATTTTATCTTAATCTTAACACCTTTATCGTTAAAATCTATACAATACTTATCAATTAGAGCAATCGTAGCAAAATGCGATGTTTCGGTGAAAACAATTGGCGTTCTGCAATCTCCTGTATAATAACATGTTGACCGATATTTCCCATCAGTCACTTATCAGATGTTGACCTGAACAAATCTCTACCAGTTTCATTCGTTGTTTCATCAAAATCACTCCAGAAGAAGCCGCACAAGTTGTTGCTTTATTGCAAGAATGACGTAATCAACGAGAAGTCGCTCGTCAGCTAAACATGCGCCAATCTGCTGTCTCAAGAATATCCATTTCAGGAAACTGGTACCTTCAATCGGATACCACATTCCAGCCGGTAGCTTTGTACATCTGAGAGGGACGATGGATTTTAATTTCACTGCGAAATCGTCATTTCACGGGCGTCGATGTGCAGCAGGAGCTAAGACAAGTTCAACATAGAGCTGTTAGTCAATGGGCAGTATAAGAAGACGCTTGAAGGAAACCAACCTCACTCCATGACGGCTCGCTAGAGACTCAAAATTGACAGTACGCCACCAAAAAGAGCGACTCGAATTTTTTCTCGAACAAATCAATTGGAGCATCGAGCGATGGAGGTCCGTTCTATTTACTAATGAGTGCAATATGCCTTCATGATATAGATAGGAGAGGCCGGGTCTACCGGCGTCGAAGAGAGGGTTTTTCGCAGTGCTGTTTTGCTGAAACAGTCTCGTACGGCGGCGGTTCGTACATGGTGTGGACTGGCATCTCATTTGAGGGAAAACAGATCTTGGTTTCGTACCTGGTGAAGGCCGTAGAGGAGGTCTGACCGCTGAAAGATATATCGGGGACATTCTCCTGGATCATGTAGTGCCCTACATAGGGAAGATTTCATATTGATGCATGACTATGCCCAGTGTCACACAACTAGAACCACTCGGCAGTTCATGGATGAGGTTGGACTCGAGACGATGAAGTGACCAACCCTCAGTCCAGACATGAATTCATTTGAGCATTTATGGGATGAACTTTCATATAACATCAGAGACGCAAGGGGCAATACTAAGTATTAACCAATAAAATTGTTGTTGTTTTGCTTGAATTTTTTGTTGTAGTTTAAATTTAAATATTCCCAACATTTTTTTCATAACTATCAATTTTATATTTTATAACAATTTCATATTTGTACTTTCACTGTGTATTATATCACTTTAAATTATATTATGAAACCGAGATTCTGTAGTTTTAAAAAATTGATAAAGGACGACCGTCCGAAACCGGTCTTATATAGTTACTCGTATATAAAAATATATCACATTAAGAAAAATAAAACTAGTTTGTGTTTTTAGAAAAAACGAATTTTAATGTTTTTTGTATTTTTATTAATTTTTTTATTGAAATAATAATATAATATCATCAATTTTGGTTGCGTTTTCATTCAAAATTCATTATAAAAAAGTACTGAACCAATTTTCAAGAAAATAGTGTCATTTTAAAGTAAAAATAGCAGGATTTCAAAAAATAATGTCTCGTGAAAATCGGTTAAGCAGTTTTAAAAAAATTCACCTTTCTGTAAGCTCTGAAGATTTGAGTCGATTTAGTTACTCGCGAGTAGTTGGTGATTTACGGTAGGCTAATTCAGTGTCCGTCAGAAATTTGTTGGTTTGTTTTGAAACTGGTGAAGGCACCTAGTGCGGCCGAGGTTGTTAATGTTTATCAAGAGCCTGCCCTACAACAGCAATACTATCATCAGCAAGAAAATCTTCACTTATATTGAGCACTACGTTGTAATACACGTTATAATTTTTATCCGAAACTAAAGGAACTCTAAGACTAAATATTATTACACTTTACCGGATATAGCCGGATACCAGTAGCTCAGCTGGTGGTTGTTCTTAATGTAGATCAAGAAAATTTGTAAGAACAGTTTCTACTTCGACGAGTCTTTCGTGTTTTATTTTGAACGAAGCTGAATGGGCTGTTGAATTCATTACAAAAATTTCGTTATAATTAATTATTAACTTTAATGAAATTGTATGTCATTAATGTTAATTAACTACTATTTATTTAATTACAGAAAATGGAAAGTACAATTAACAAAGTCGAAACCATCGCTTATAAAAGCCGTACTACTAACATTTTGGGTTGAGTATACTCAATTAGGCATCATAACGTTTTTTAATCAATTTGGAATTTCGATCCTGCAACCAATTCTTCTAGGGCAGCTTTTGCTATATTTCCGGTAAGCTGCACAAAATCCCAATTTTTCCTTAACAAATTTAGTAAATTTTCTTATTTGTTTAAATATTTAGGAAAGGATCTGAAATGACTCATCAACAAGCTTTGTACTGTGCTGGTGGAATTGTTATATTAACCGCCATATCAATACTTTCATCGAATAAATATATTGTTGACAGTTTCCATCTGGGTATGAAGGTTAGAGTTGCAGTGTGCAGTGTTATTTATCGAAAGGTACGATTATATGAAATTGTTTTTTGAATATACTGTTTTGATAAAAATCTATTAATTTCAGTCATTACGTTTATCACGTACTGCTCTTGGAGATACAGCGCCTGGTAAAATAGTAAATCTACTGTCGAATGATGTAAATCGGTTTGATGTGGTAACAATTTTTATACACTCAATGTGGTCAGCACCGTTGATCGCCATAATCATCAGCGTCCTAATATGGCGCGAAATAGGAGGGGCTGGAATGGTTGGAATATGTGTCGTAATGCTTGTTGTTCCAGTACAGTGTAATTAACATACAAACTTCACTGTATTACATAAATTTACAATCATTTTTTATTTCACACATTTGTAGCGTACACCGGCAAATTATCATCTCGATTTAGATTAAAGACAGCTCTACGAACGGACGAACGTGTCCGTTTTATGGATGAAATTATATCTGGGGTGCAAGTAATAAAAATGTATGCGTGGGAAAAAACATTTTCTAAATTGATTCAAATCGCACGTCGCATGGAGTTAAAAATTGTAAAGAAAAGTTCCTATGTCCGTGGCTTATATATGACATTTTTACTTTTTACAACCCGTATGGCTATGTTTGCGACAATGGTAACGATTGTGTTAACAAATCAACAATTGACGGCCTCCAAAGTATTTGTTATTCTAGCATATTTTAGTATTATAACACAGCAAATGTCTCAAATGTTTGTGCGTGGTGTTGCTGAAATTGCTGAGGTATTAGTGGCTTTGGCTAGATTACAGAAATTTTTAGAATATAGTGAAAAAAATCCTGACGCATTACCGCCAGCAAAGGAGAAAATTCTAAATGAATTGGGCGTCAAAGAAGAAAAGGAGAAATTATTAGATTCTAGTACGTATCTACCACCAGATGTCGCTGTCTCAATTAAAAATGGCACAGCGCGATGGAAAATTTTTGAGACGGGTACAACAAACACCGAAGAACTGAATGAAGAAAATAAGTCCTACCCGATCACGTTAAATAACATAAATATAGATTTTAAAAAAGGAACATTAATTGGAATTGTTGGACCGGTTGGGTCAGGCAAATCATCGTTACTGCAAGCAATCCTTAAAGAATTACCGCTTGAAAGTGGATCAATATCAATACATGGTAAATTGTCGTATGCATGTCAAGAGCCTTGGGTGTTTGCAGGCACAGCTAAACAGAATATTACGTTTGGACAAGATTACCATAGAAACCGTTATGATGATGTTGTTAAATGCTGTGCTTTGCTACCCGATTTTGAACAATTTCCATATGGTGATAAAAGTTTAATAGGAGAACGAGGCGCTTCATTATCCGGAGGCCAGAAAGCCAGAATAAAGTAATTTATCTTTACAAATGTAATTTTTCTACTTATTATTAAATTGAAATCTTTTAATTAGTTTGGCTCGTGCAGTTTATCGTAAAGCAGATGTATATTTACTGGATGATCCGCTAAGTGCTGTCGACGCTCATGTTGGCAGACATTTATTTGACAATGTTATCGGTCCCAAAGGACGATTAGGCTTAATACGATCAACTAGAATTTTAGTGACCCATCAAGTTCATTACTTAAAGGAAGCTGACTGGATCATTGTATTCAAGGATGTATGAGTTTGTTACAAATATAATTATGGTTTTCATTGGAAGTGATGATTAAATTTAATTTTTACTTTTAGGGAAAGGTTCAATTCCAAGGGACCCCTACCGAATTAAGTAAAAGTGGTGTTGATATCGCGGAATTAGTAGAAGTACCAGATGCTGATTCAGATAATGACGATGAATCGGACAAAAACTCATACAAAGGAAAACGAAGTCGTCTAAATTCGAAATCATCTCTTGGTTCATCAGCGCGTTCACTTCAAAATGTACCTGAAAGTAATGATGAATCTGAAGATAATGTCGAGCGTAAAAAATCTATTGAAGCGCCAATCGATCAAAATGTCGAACAGTCGTCCAAAGGGAAAGTGGTAGGATCGATTATTGGTAATTATTTCAAAGCTGGTGCCCATCCGATATTTTTAGTTGGAATATTTTTATTGTTTGCGCTTACTCAAATTGCGGGCAGTCTGGCAGATTGGTGGGTATCATATTTTACGGCACAGGAAGAATTACGCGAGTATAATAAAATAAACAATATTGTAAATGAAACCGCTGAGAATACCGCGATCTTAGAATCTGATTTGAATGACACGATTGTTGCAAACAGCACCACGATAGATTTTAGTACAGCCGACAATTTACTAAGCACAGACATGTGTATTTATATACATGGCTTTTTGGTTGGTTCATTGTTCATAATTGCCATTTCAAGATCTTTAATCTTCTATGCTACTTGCGTCCGTGCATCACAAAATTTACATGACGGCATGTTCAAAGGACTTATTCTGGTAAATGGAACTATATTTTGTGAGTAATAAAATAATTATAACTTGTTCTATAATTATGGATTTTCAGACAACCATGCGATTCTTCGACACCAATCCATCTGGTCGTATACTGAACCGGTTCTCAAAAGATATGGGCTCAGTCGACGAGCTTTTACCCAAAGCCATGCTCGACGCATCTCAAATGCTGTTACAAATCGGAGGTGCATTTTTCGTAACCGTTGCTATTAATCCGTTATTTTTGGTTCCGATGTGTGTCCTAGGCGCAATATTCTTATACCTTCGAAAAATTTATTTGAAGACATCGAAGAATATCAAAAGGGTTGAAGGAATAAGTAAATTACTATTTATAATTAATAAATCGATTTTCTAATTGTTTCTAATTTTCGCTGAATGTTTAGCAAGGTCGCCAGTTTATTCACATTTAGCAGCGACGTTAACTGGATTATCAACAATTCGAGCATTTCAAGCCGAAGACATATTAATGAGAGAGTTCGATACGCATCAAGATTTGCATACTGGGGCTTTTTTCATGTTTATCGGAACAAGTGCCGCATTTGGATTTTTTCTCGATCTTTTATGTTTAGTATTCATTGGAATAGTCACGTTTAGCTTTTTATTGCTCGATAACGACGTACTAGGTGATAAGGTAGGATTGGCTATTACACAATCATTGAGTATTACAGGACTTTTGCAGTGGGGAGTAAGACAAAGTGCGGAAGTAGCAAATTATATGATGTCTGTTGAACGATTACTAGAATATCGTGATCTACCACCTGAGAAGCAACCAATTGCACCGAGACCGGTTAATAAGACATGGCCGGCGGATGGTAGATTAGAGTTCCGTGATGTGTTTTATAAATATTTTGAAGAGGCGGAACCTGTACTTAAAGGATTAAGTTTTGTGATTTTGCCAAGAGAAAAAATTGGAATAGTGGGGCGAACTGGAGCTGGTAAATCATCTCTTATCGGAGCAATATTTCGTTTAGCACTGATTGAAGGGGAGATTTTTATCGATGGTGTAGAAACTGGTACAATGTATTTAGATCAACTCAGATCAAAAATATCGATTATTCCACAAGATCCAGTTTTATTCTCGGGTACCCTTCGTCGTAATTTAGATCCATTTGAAGAGTATCCTGATGCTGATTTATGGAAAGCCCTAGACCAAGTTGAACTAAAAGATATCGCTGGTCAATTAGGATTACAAAGTGCTGTGTTAGCTGGAGGTAGTAATTACAGTGTTGGCCAGCGGCAACTCCTCTGTTTGGCCCGCGCAATTTTACGCCAAAATAAAATTTTAGTATTAGATGAAGCTACTGCCAACGTTGATCCTCAGTAAGTTTTATCTTTTTATACTTTTTTTAGTAATCTAAACAAAATTCAATTCGCAGGACTGATCTTCTAATCCAACGTACTATCCGGCACCGATTTGCTGATTGCACTGTATTAACCGTAGCACATCGTCTACACACGATTATGGATTCGGATCGTGTATTAGTAATGAATTTCGGCAAATGTGAAGAGTTAGCAACACCGCACGAACTTTTACAAATGAAAAGCGGTATTTTTAAGGATATGGTTGTGTCAACAGGACCTACAGAATATGAACGACTGGCTAAAATCGCGCTGGAAGCTTATCAGGCCCGGAAAGATAGCTAGTGCCTTAAAGTATAATGTGTTCAAAAGAAATCATCTTCCGTGAGATAGAATAAAATATTTTTATAATGTTCAATGTTGTTAATACTGTTAAGAATAAAAAAAAATAGAAAATTTATTATGCAATTGTTTCGATTAGGTAATCGATTATCTGTCTAGGAATTCAAATGGAGAATGTCCTAGAACAGCCATAAGGTTATTAACCTACAAAGCAGAAGGGCAGAGGGTTTTCATCAAGTGAAATCTGTCTAGTCACAATCTTTAATGCTATTTTAAAGAGCATCAAATGAAATGAGAAACAAATAATTAAACCCATTGACACTGATGAAATAAAATGACAAATAAGCTATGAATGAAGCCGGTGTCCTTCGTCTTCTGTCCATCTTCAATGAACGGGAATGATTCTACGGCAACTAATTCCATCAACTGAACATAATTACAGTTTGCAGGGAATAATTCTGCCACGTAAAATGGACTACCACGAACTTACTTTGGGTATAAGCTTATGTTTCTCGGACATCATCTTAATATAGGTGCGTTTACTGAAATTGGAAAACCCTTACATCCAGAAGACGTTTTTCAATCATTGTGGCACCAACGTCACACGTAGCGATAGCATCGATCGCCTTACTACTTTCTAGTCAGCCGCTTCCCGACTCCATGATAGGCTATTCAAACAGTTGTAATGGAATAAATATCGATGCATAAACGAAATAAATAAGTATTGATATACCTACTTTAGCGATATATATCACTAATCGATAGAATTACAAAAACTCACTAACACCTTCCTTTGAACAGTGGTGAGATTTCGCATCTCATTTGAATCTATCAGGTTCAAACTTACTAAATAAAATAAAATTAACCTCTTTGCAACCTAAACTAGGTTGTTCCGATTTCTCGCCAGATTGAAAGATCTCGACCTACCACTGGTTTACTCTAAACACAATAAACAGAAATAGTCTATCACGCCCTCAAAGAGCTTACTATTGTTCATACACGAACAAAAAATCTGCTCAATCGAACATCGGCAGAAGCTTACTCCAAAGAGTCGCCGCTTGATTGCAGCAAGCTTCTCGTTCCTGGTAGCTTTTTTACTGACTGGTCAACCCATTATGTAGCCCCCGATTTGCATCGGTTTAGTTTTATGGCGTTGACCTTTAACCCAAACTTTTAATCGTTGACAGCTAGTTTCTTCAATCCCTATATTTACATGAGACAAATATCATTAGCATAGTCTATATAAGTCGTTGAGTCTTTGATTTAGGCGATATTGGCGTTAGCTGCCACGATGTAAGCTTTCACCATAACGCTGTCGAGAATAACCAGAAAGAGTGGGGTTTATAAGACAGACCGATCTCCTGTTTTAATGGTGGATGGATCACTGAAAATTTCACAAATGAGGTTAATTGTGATCTGGGCCGCCAAAGTTTCCTAGAGGAATCTAAGTAGCTTCATCTAAATCATATCGAATGTTCTATTTCTTTCGACAGTAAAGTGGCGAATTCCAATCTGCAGACTACCCTTTTATAAAGCGGACAGCGTTGTGTTTGACGCAGGAACAGCTGGTAAGATTGATCGTGTTGAGGAGACCAATATCCTTGCAGTCCTTACAACCATTAAGGTTTCATTTTTGAGGATCGTAATGACGATGTCATCTTTACATTTCCGGAATTTTGTAGTCTAAAGAGTTCCGCTGCTAGATAGTCATAGCTCAACACTTTGTAGTTTCTCAATTTTGGGATAGTGTTCACATGTTCGCAGTGTTAGATGGAGCGGAATAAAGATATAACTCAAAGAATTCTTTCCATCGGTCAAGTCGGTTCGACTTCGAGGTGGTAGTTATTCATTTGTCCATGTTGTAGACTTTGTCCTGTGCGAAAGCAACAGATCGATAGTTCTGGTGCATTAGCTTTATTTACCTTTCATCAATACTAATGTTTTCCAGAAATTCCATACTAGGATCAAGCATACTAAGTAGTGCGCAATACAAATACAGGTCCTTACGACCAGCTCATCGATGAATGCCGAAAATATAGAGTTCGCCGTTCTATACACATTTTAAAAAGCAAAAGAAAAATATTAAAGAGGAGTTTCCTGAAGTATTCATTTTTATACAGATGTGATCGAGCTCGACACCGTCTGATAATAAGTCCATCTGGCTGTCCATAATAAGGCCATCGTGTGAATCCTTTCACCACACAGTGACACTGCACGAGCCAGGCATAATTATAATGAAGCATTGCATACATACAAGGCTCTTTTAATGGAAAACTAAACAACATTGTTCAGGATTGGCAAGCAAAAATTGCTCCTGACAGTTGATTGATCAACATTAATACTCGTATTAAAGAAGATATCACGCAAGGTACAGAATCACCGCTATATAAATAACAAATATTTCCACTTGATGACCAGGCAGTCCCTGTGATAGTTGTTAACGCGAATCTAAAAAGGCGACAGGTTCCCGTTTTTTAAGAAAAGGCTGAGAAGATGTGCTAGTTGAAATCACACGTACAATAGGAAGCCGCAAAATACATCAGTCATCCTATGTTGGACTCCTACTTGGAATTCTTAATGTGGAAATTATGGTACGAGTAGTTAGAAGTTTCGGGAAACCATAAGACATGCATAACCAGAACTATCACACGGATTTATATTGTTAACCGTTTGATTCTGTACTAACTGCCTTTTATAGAATACACAAATTAGGTTTAACGAGGAACCAACAAGTGCAGTGTGCCACATGGAGGGATCATTTGTAAGGGTAAGATGTATAGGTAAGATGTATCGTCAAATTAGAATGCCTGAAGGTCTTCAACTACATCAGACAATGCTATTGAGAGAAAACATACATTACTCTCTACAATAATATCAAGTAACCGCCGTTACTTACGAGAGGACACTAGTCATTCCAACTTTGCATCAATTGAATGACGATGAAATCACCCATCACGGTGAAATTAGTCAATCAAACTGCTGCACAAAGGAAGATTGGAGTTTCGGGTCCTGTAACTGCGGAGATCCTACTTTTTTGAAAGGACAATCAACTGAAACTTTGAGAATACGATATTGCCACACTGAAAACTTTTATATATTTCATTTGAATCTACCATAATAATGCCGGACTCACAAAGTGTCAGTTTTTGTCCGAAATGTTTGACCCACAGAGGTCGATATAGTGTGGAGTTGGAACAACTAATGGGCTATCAAAATAATGGTGAAAAAGGGCCGTGAACCAAAACATACAGAAAGTACAGATGCTTCCACCAGAGCTGTCCACATCGAGGTAGTATATCCCTCATGTCGGCCGGGTACCCAATACATTACCAATTTCCGGACTTCTGGAGGTTGGTTGCCCGACAGGAAAATGTTGCCCTACACATCTACACAGTGATATCGGCACTTATTACCACCGATTAGTTGGCCCTTCATGCTACATACCTCTTAGCACCTCGGTGGGCGAGGGTCCGGCATGAAGTCCATCAAAAGTATTTTTAAGATATTCTGTAAAAAATGGATGTCAGAATACATCGCTTGCAATAACGCGTCACATTTAAACAAAAACAACTAACTTACAATCGAGCTACGTGATGAATTGCAACCACTGACAAGATGGAAGATTGAAATGTTATCGTGTCACCTGTGTCGTAACAATAAAAATCACCGATAACTCTATAATATCAAGAGGCTGATTGTTAAATTGTCAGTTGTCATCACACCACTTTCAAATCCAGTGTAAGATAGTAATAAGAACTTATTGAACCGTGGCGTGGCTGTATGAACCAAAGTTTTCCAATTCCGCTTGCTGCAAGATGATTGATATCAGTTTGTGTTCAATACCTGTTAACACATTATTTCTTAATTGGAAGGTAATGAATGATATTCGGACTTACCATCACATAAACATACAGTAATATGCATGGAAAGATGATATTACTCCTCTGGCATCTTCGTTACCGAATACCATCTCAAATAGTTGGATCGGAATAAATCTTTACATATCTGCTCACAGATCACCTTGAGCTACCACGAATGTTAATTGCCGACTTTATTCTCGTCTCGTCTCGTCTTCCTATCAGTGTATTACCGCGGCCGAAATTACTAACTGGAATTTAACTCGGATGATTGCATACAATGCTCTGCGTTGGAGCTTCTCTAGAAATCTGTTTTCTGCTGTGTTACTCTGTTTTGAGACCATGTTTTGTATTTAACTCCGCTGAGTGCAAATGCAGAATGGTTTTATGGATGATTGCGAGATAGGGTATTGCGATAGTGTTTAACAGCACTTCACAAATTTCTGTCACAAATTTTGGTTTGATAATTCTCTTGTAAATTCGATTTAATCTATGACCAAGTCTCACAATGTTGAGTACGGGTATAGGTTTAGGTGGTATTAACTCGTACCCTTTCCATGAAACCGAGTTAAATTGACAGCTATGTTAATATTTATTTCGATAGTTTACTCATTTTCAAGGTTAATTTTAAAATATTTTTACTCAAAATGTGTATGTTAATAGTTTACAATGCGCGTCATTTTAAAATGCACGTAAAGAACGTTGACAGATAGAACCTAACCCAACCGTCCTAGTTCCGTTGAGTTAAAACAGATTTAACGGAACTCAACCTTAATCTGGGTTTCCATGTATGTAAATCTGAGTTAAACTTAAACTCCATGTCTTGATTGCCGCCGTGGCGTTTGAATCGACTTCAGCAATACCAGTTTTGACGCAACGTGACACGACTCTAGTCACGTCACTTGAAATGACACGACTATGACAATTGGGGTGTATAACTCAGGGCTATGCTGATGATCATGTTTTACAGTTTTATGTAAACACATGGTTCACAATTAAAACTAATCGGTCCTGGGCTTTCCACTTCTACCTCTCGCAAGCGCTATGCACTTTATTACAGAGATTTAGCTAAATACCGGTTTTGACCATCTATAAGGTACCTTACGAGTAACTCAGTCGTATAGGGCTGCTTATTAGAGAAAAGCACACCTATTGCATTATATTTCTTGAGTCAAACACCTTTAGTTTGTACCTTTAGTAAGCTGAGCACTTTTGCGAGCTTTGAACTATCTTTAGACCACATAGTCGAAAATATCACTTTAACCATAGTCCAAAAATTTCTAATTTTTTAAATAAATTTATGACACAAACATTTATATATTATGAATTATCATTTTTATTTAAACTTAAAACCTTATACTTTTCAAACGAAATATTTTTAAGTCTTTGCGCTTCTTGTAGCCCAGTCGCATCCACCATTTCTTTCAATATTCCCGTATCTTTTTGAAGCAACTTATAAGGCACATCAAATTCAGCTACGGTACCCAAGTCCATGGCTAATAGACGATCTGAATCCATGATCGTATGCAAACGATGGGCTATTGTTAATACTGTGCAATCAGCAAATTTCGCCCGTATTGTTCGCTGTATTAATAAATCCGTATCGGGATCAACGTTTGCGGTTGCCTCGTCCAAAACGAGTATCTTGTTATTGCGTAGTATTGCACGTGCTAAACATAGCAATTGCCGTTGTCCCACACTAAAATTACTGCCGCTTGCTAACACTGAACTTTCAAGTCCACCGTTCGTTACCAAATGTTTTAATTCAATTTCTTCTAGTACCTTCCATATTTGATGGTCCTCAAATTCTTCAAATGGATCCAAATTTCCACGAAGGGTTCCTGAAAATAATACCGGGTCTTGGGGTATTATTGAAATTTTTGAACGTAGCTTTTGTAGTAAAATTGTGCCCGTTTCAATTCCATCGATAAGAATTGCACCCTCAACTAAGGCAATTCTAAATAGTGCTCCTATTAGTGATGACTTCCCTGCCCCTGTTCTGCCAACGACTCCAATTTTTTCACCAGGCATTATAACAAAACTCAATTTTTTTAGTACCGGTTCTGCTTCATCAAAATACCGATATACTACATCTTGAAATTCCAATTTTCCGTGAGATGGCCACTCCAGTGATAGATTAATTTCAGCTTCTGGTTGTTTTTCCCTTGGTAACTCTCGATATTCCAGTAGTCGTTCTACCGACATCATATAATTTGAAACTTCAGCACTTTGTCTAGCACACCATTGCATTGTTTCGGGAATAATTAATGCCTGTGTTATTATCAACCCGACTTTATCACCCAATATTTTTGTATCAAACATCAGAAATCCAATTAATAAAACAGCAATAAATATTAAACAAACTAACTCGAGTGCAAAACCAAAAGCCGATGTCGTTGTGATGTACATAAACCAAGCCCCGCTATGTAAATCTTGATGAGAATCAAATTCTTGCATTAGTACACCCTGAGCTTCAAAAGCTCTTATCGTTGAGAGACCATTTAATGTCGACACCAAATGTGAAAATACCGGAGACCTTGCTGCAAATAAATAAATTCAGTGATCAAGACAAAATACAATAATACTCCGACTTCTTACTGATTGCTTCAATCCGCTTAACATTATTCGATGTTTTCAGGAACACTTTTCGAATAAACATGAATCCAATTCCAAGAACTGCCAGCGGAATCAAAAGTATTGGATTCACAATCGCAATTACAACGAATAAACCTATCAATATAAAAAATAACTGGACGCTGTCCAACAATGTTTTTGGTAGAAGTTCATCAATAGCTCCGATGTCCTTTGAGAAACGGTTTAATATCCGACCAGCGGGATTAATATTAAAAAATCTCATAGGTGATGAGACAATTCCTTTAAACATGTCATCATGCAGATTTTGAGATGCTGCCATTGAACAGTTAAAATGCTCCATGGCTCGGGTTATTCCGATAACGAACAGTCCAACAATGAAAAACGTATATATGTAAATACAAGTGTATGTTGATAAAAGGCCATTATCATCAATGCTTGTGGCATTGAAATGGGTTTGATTATTATATAATCGTAACTCTTCTTGACCGGTCCAAAATGCAACCCACCAATCTGCTAAGCAACCAAGTACTTGGGTTGTAATAAATAATGAGATAATTAGACATAGGCGAAATGGTGAGGCAGCAGTTTTGAGATATTGAAATATAATGGACCCCTTCACTTTTCCTTTGGATGATTCCTCCCTATGATCCAACATTTTAGAGTCTTCTTTAGGTGTATTGTTTGTGTATTCCACTTCAGTATTCTCAAATTCAGTGTTAAGAGATTTTCGGGATGATTGATTAGAATTTTTAGAATTTAATCGATCCCGGGTAAAGGTTTCAGCGTCATCGTGGGTGGCAAATAAGTTGGTTGCACCATTAAAACCGTACGCTAAATCTGTGGGTGTACCTTGAAATTCAACCTTTCCCTATTTACAATTATTAATATATTATTGATCAGCTTAGTCGTACTTTTAAATATACTTACATCTTTAAGAACAATTATCCAATCGGCTTTCTTTAAAAAGTGAACCTGATGAGTTACCAAAATTCTAGTGGAACGGGTTTTTGATAAAAATCCTTGAGGGCCAATTACAGATTCAAATAAATGTTGACCAACATGGGCATCTACAGCACTCAATGGATCATCTAAGAGATATATATCGGCCTGGCGATAAATTGATCGAGCTAAACTAAATAAAAAAATTATTGACATTTAAAAATTTATCATTTTGTTTCATTCTTACTTAATTCGAGCCTTTTGTCCACCTGATAGAGCAGCACCCCTGTCTCCAACTAAACTATTATCACCTTGTGGAAATTGCTCAAAATCGGTTAATAAAGCGCAAGCTTTTATAACTTTTTCGTACCGCTGCTTATTCATTTCTTGGCCAAATAAAATGTTTTGTCTCACCGAACTCGCAAATACCCATGGGTCCTGAGATGCGTATGATAAAACTCCATCGACTATTATGGATCCAGTTTCAAAAGAGAGCTCGCCTAAAATTGTTTGTAATAAGGAAGATTTACCGGAACCTATTGGTCCAATCACACCGATTAACATTCCTTTTTTAAAATCAATATTGATATTATTAAGGGTCGGCATTTCTTTCTCGTTTTGTTCGATTGTCGATCCTTGAATATTCCAGCGTGCAGTACCGTCTCGTATAGAGACTACTACATCATCTGATAGCGAAATATTTTCTTCAATTAATCTAGCTTTCTCGTTTGGTTCATGCCATTCTTGTGTTTTTTCAACGTCTGATAATTTCAATTTTTTTTCACTATACAGTAAAAACTGTTGTAATCGCTTGAATACCACTAAAACTTCAACGACTTCGGCAAAAGCTCGTACAAATAAATGCGCCAGTTGTTTTGAAAGGGCATTATAGAATGCTAGAATTGAAAATACTTTGGCTGCTGTTAATTGTTCGTCCATTAAGACAAGCGTTATCATCGTTGCAAACATAGCCATTCTGTTTGTAAACATAATGAACGTCATATATAATCCTCTTAAATAATTATTTTTTCGTACAACTTTTAGTTCGAGTTTCCTAGCAACCTGTATCACTTCTGAAAATGGTTTTTCCCACGCATACATTTTAATAACTTGGGCACCAGATATAATCTCATCCATGAATCGGACACGTTCATCGGTTCGCAGTGCTATGTTCAATCGATACTTTGATGATAATTTTCCGGTGTATGCTAAATTTTAAAGAATCATTAAATATGTTTTGTAAATGACAGTTTGCTCACTTACATTGAAATGGCACAACTATTAAAACGAATAGTGATCCAATCATACCAGCCCATCGTGCTTCAATCCATAAAAAGTATAAAATAAATAGTGCGATGAACGGACCAACCCAGACCGTGTGCAAAAATATTGAGGCGATATCAAAACGACTAACATCATTTGATAGTAAATTTACAATTTTACCTGGAGCGGTGTCACCTAGCGCACTTCTCGACAATTTCAATGACTGATAAGAAAATGTTATAATGATTATTAATAGAACAGAAATTATTTCACAAAATATGTACACATACTTTTCGATAAATTAAACTACACACAGATATCCGCATCTTCATACCAAAATGGAATCCATCGACGAACATTTTGTTACCGAAAATCGTTACAATCAAAATAGTTACAATCAACGTAGCTGTTACGTAAATCGTATCTACGTATGTTGCATCAGGATTTTTGCGGAAAAATTGTAAAAGACGGCCAATTAAAAGTGGATACATAACGGATTTTAAAAGTTGTGGTATTAAGTTTAGTAGCCCAACGGCAAGACATTCCCATTTAAATGCTAAAATTGTTGCTTTCAGTAGTGATGGCTTAGATGTGTTTAATTGTTTTTCCCATTGCCTAAATTAAGGAGATAAATTATTTTATTTTAGTAATCTGCTGAACTCATTAAAATTACCTAATTATTCTTACAAGGCGTGGGCTAAGAAATTGTTTTTAATTAAATACTTAAAATACTTTATTAATTTTCTTTTCGTTACTTGATGGCCTAAATTCGCCTATTTATGTCCTTTCCGAAACCGAACAAGCAATGCTGTAAGGCTGTTTTCCAAACACAGACTTACTTGTGGACACCAACTTATTCAAATAAGTCATCTAGCAAGGAGACTCATTTGAATAAGTTTGTCCACACAGAAACCTCTCCAAAATTGTAACTTGAGTAAATGTAATTGAATATACGAGTATTGCACGTGATATGGAACCGTAAGTGACACAACTCAAAAAATAAACTTTTTCAGTTAATTCACTAGAAAGATGTGCAATGTTCATATCCCGCAATAAAGACATTTTTGTTTTTATTTCACCGAAAGTGATAGAGCGCGAAGTATCGTTCCTCGTTTTATGATTTTGGTATTAAATAACGTAATTAGTACCTTTTGTTTTTGCTCTCCAGAAAATTTTAAATTTTTGAGCTGTGTCACTGTTCTTTGTCAGGTGCGGTTTGTAGTTTTTACTTTCAAATCTAGTAACAACAACCAATATGTCAAGAAAACCGTTTTCTTTCATATAATAGAAATTGAATTATGATTTTGTTATTACGTCACAAACAAGTCGGTACAATGAATTGGAATGACCGGCTTATTCAAGATGATGCCAAATAATTATGTATGTCTGTAATAAGTCAGTGATTAGAAAACACCCTTATTAGTACACAACAGCATCCGAATTGATTTTGTTAACTCATTTACCTGGTTCACACTTTTCATTTTTCGTCACTCAAAGTGAACTTACATAATTACTTTATAATATATGACAAAACTGGATATTGGCCAGAAACTGAAATGAACTTATATGACCGCAGAAAATTAAAAATTATAGTGAAAATTGTAGCCGATAAATTTTCCTCAAGTTTCCCATTTAGTCTCAGCATGACCTAAGGTATCAGAAAAACAACCGTACATATTGGTTACCTGTGGGAATTTTGGAGATATTAGTGATAATCTGAAACTTAATTATTATTATTTTTGTTTACGATTTATTTTTTTATTGATTTATTCAATATTACAACTGATTCAGAGATCATCTAGTAATTTATCTAGCTTGAATTATTTTCTCGGCTTAGGATGAGTAATGTATTGGATACTCATTTTACAATAATCTCTTATTTTAATTCGAGCTGCCCAGCTCGATGCCAGGTTTCTGCATTTGGCGTCACCTCGCTCCATTCGTGGTGTCCAACATACGACGGATATCTTTCATGGTAGTTTCACTGCTCTCGTTCCACACTTTATGATGCAGTAAATACAGCGAGAAAGTCTTTGGATATAATTATGAGGCTGAGTTTGTTATTTAATGGAATCTGAATTGCATATCGGCCATCTCAGTCAGTTTTTGTAAAAAGTCTTTTGTAAGGTCTATTGTAGCTGAGGGGCCTTTTAAATATTAAAATTTAATTAGTACTGTTATAAGCGTTCGCCCTCTACACTCCGTAGTCGTAAATTCAGACTCGCCAGTATCTGATGATAAATCCACGAACTAATTAAAAAATTGTCTAATTAAAAAAAATCGACTAAACTAACTAAACAAACCGATGATCCTATCCCAATTCGCAATTACACTCTGCTACTCTGGCAAACTGCAAGAGCTTAAACCAAGCCAGGGAAAACAACTGACCTACATTCAAAGATCTATGGTTAAGAAACCAGGACCGAGCTACTTCAAAAGCTGGGCAACTGCAAATAAAGTGAACGCAATCATCACCCGTTTCAAACCAGTTGTCACACAAAGTATTTCGAACAAACCTCATTCGTTTCAACTGGTGTTTAAAGCCAATGGTCGGTAAGAATAGCGACCAACACTCGTAACTGGTCTTTCTTCAAAGACAAAGCATATTTTGTTGATCCCAGAAATAAATTACTTCGCCTTTCGGCAGACAGATGAAAGAAGACATTTGCACTTACCTTGGTAATATATAATTAATATCTTTTTTTTACCAATATTAAAGGCCCAATGAATACCAGATGTGCGCCCGCTTTGACTAAAGCATCAGCTGTCACATTTCCCTCAACATCATAATGAGCCAGAACCCACATGATCACAACAATATTGTTGAGGCAGAAGCGGCTAACAAAAGTGCACGAGATACACAGAATAAGTGAGGGCTATTAGCTCGGCTTGAACCTCCGTGAAGTTCAAACGAAGACTACAGTATGATCGTAGATTAAGTTAAGAGAAAAAGGGTTCAAGGCCCGCACCAAATAGTCAGCAAAGAAAAAACTAGAGACTCCTATGTAACCATAAGATTTCTGGCCTCAGTGTCTGAAGGTACTTTGAAGGTGACATTTTCAGAAAAGTTTACGGTCTATGGTAATACCAAGAAGTTTAACGATATCAGATCTTGCGTTTGTTTCTCCAATAAGAGCAAGGATGGTAAGTTCACCAATATTTCCAAAGACTACTAAACTAGTTTTAGATGGATTAACGTACAACCTCTTCTCAAGGCACCACACTTTCGAGCACGCTGCAATAAGTTCGACAGTACATTAAGGTGTTTAGCCAAACTATAACTACGTCTTCAGCAAAATACTGAGCAACGAAGCCAGATTGATGTAGTGTTAGAAGTAATTCATCACAAATCCACAAATCCGATCCTTAATCCAGGTTAACGCAGTTTCACAAGATTTACTGGGATGATAGATAAGTGGCCTACTTCAATATATCTGTTAACGATTCCTTCCAAAGCTCTTAGAAAAGTCGAAGAAGAAACAATAGGACAAAATGCCTTGGGTTCGATATAATCCGACTTACCAGCTTTAGGGATGAAAACAACCCTACTCTTTTTAACAGTTTGTGGAACAGTTCCGAAAACACTGCAGCAATGCTTGAAAAAGTTGAAGTAAGTGATTTCGAATGAGAGAAACCCGTGCTATAGTTCATCAGGAAAACCCCATAAGGAACGAACACAAGCCTTATAAGGTGGAAAGGAGAATAAACTCCAACGCAAGGTGTCGAAAGTGACTAGCCTATGTGCTAAGCCCTAATCGGGACGTGGTAGTGTTAGATTGCCCGGAAACAACAAAATCAGAATTAATAATGTCACAAATGTGAATGGAAAGTGAACTGAAAACAGTCACTCGACAATTTATCTATTGGGGATTAGTTTGCTATCAAGTCCTGCGAGCGGATCTTAGACTTTTATATATTCTTTTTGTGTTACTAAAAATTTATCCCAATCAAACTGAAGATTAAATATTTTGTTGCAGTTCTCTTGCAGTTTTCTTAATTTTTTAAGGTTAGATCACAAGACTGGTTTGTTCTGATTCTTTTGTTTGGTAATAAGAGACGAGAATTTTTCGGAAAGTAAATCAATGTCATCAGTCGAACGAATCTCGCTGGGAAGAATAACTCTCTGTTGGAAGCTTCTTATTACGGTAAGGTTTAAGAGTTGGTCTTTCAAGGTTTATGTAAAAAGAGGCAAATATGATCAGAGATGAGAATTTCATTGGTTACTTTATTCCAATTGAAGATCAAATCGATTATAGACATATAGAAAAAACTATTCACTCTTCTTACCGAGTTGACAAACGGTGGCTAACAACCTAACAACCTTTGTTTAGAATTTCAAGCTCAGAAGAGCTTAATAGTCAAGCAGAAACGATCCCCTACATGTTTATGCTCGATCTGGCCCATAACGTGTGATGAGCATTAGCATCGCAACGTACCATAAAATAATAATTGTTTTTTTGCTGCTCCACGAAACAAGGGTAATAAACTACTCCGAAGGCGAAGGTGAGGCGTAGACAATAGTGATTTCGATGAATTTGAAGGTTCGATAGTACAACACAGCTGTAACGTCTGCTAAGCTGCTGTGAGAAATAAAAATCGAAGTCGTCAAGTAGGTATGATTCTTGTTTAGACATATATCTGTATGTGATGCAGCAAACAGCAGTTTAAGCTAAAAGACGCTGCGCTTTGCTATGATGCAAGTTGATCTGTTTTAATTCAAGCATAGAAGTCAAATGATTAGCAGATAGAGAAAGATAAAATAATGTAAAAACTACGACCTTGAGGTGACCCTATAGACGATGGAGGATCGTCTAAGGGAAATAGCCTATCAATTTCTGCAGAAGCCGTTGTCGATTACGTTTACTATCGCGTATGAATATCAGCCTAATAGAAGCTAGCTTGGGGAAACGCTCATCAGCCGATTCAAGAAGCTCGCATTCTAAACCCGATTAGAAACCCGGTTTCTAATAATAATCACATAATTAATATATATCTACACTTCGAATCACTGTATTCTCAATTGGATTAAGTAAAATTTTATTGGAGTTGCTTTCGACCAAACTCCTTGTAAAAAAATGTAACCACATTATTTTGGTAATCTTCACTATAGTGACATCTTGTGATCTACTACGAATTAACAAATTATGTTGGTTTGAATCTTAAATGTATCCATATTTCAATAAGTTCCAAGATTGACACATACAAGGCGCATCTAATGAAAAACTCATATGATTTTTAGGAAGAACCAACCTTCAAACGATTTGTGTCAAAATTTTTTGAAAATCCGACTATTAGTTTATAAGTTACAGGTTTTTTAGTAACGCTACTGTTGTTAGTTTCAGAATAATGGAAAGAAATGAATTTCGTGTGTTGATTAAACACTGTTTTTTATGGGAAAGAATACCGTTCAAGCAAAGCAATGGCTTGATAAGTGTTATAGAGACTCTGCTCCGAAAACAACCGTTGAAATTTTGTTTGCTGAGATTAAACGTGGCCACAATCGTGGCTACAAACCTTGATGATGCTGAACGCTATGGTCACCCGAATTCGGCAGTTATTCTAGAAAAAATAGAAAAGAGTACAAAATCGCTTTGAAGACCGTAAAGTGAAGTTGTGGTGTACACACTATTTTGCATGAACATTTGTTGCCTTGCTCACAGTGCCGTGCTTGCTCACATTGGATCAAAAACAGCAACGAGTTGATGATTCAGAGCATTATTTGAAGCTGTTTAACCGTAATAAACTAGATTTTTTGCATCAGTATGTGACAGTGAAACATGGATCCACCAATACACTCCGGAATCAAATCGTCAATCAGCTGAGTGGACCGTAGCCAGTGAAAGGCTTCCGAAGCTACCAAAAATGCATATGACGGCCGATAAGATTTATTTATTTATTGATTTGTATTTTGAGATATGCAAGGTATTTTATTCATCGACTATCTTGACGTGAGACTTAAGTTTACACAAACGCGAACTGCAAAGGAAACCTAATTTGACTGCAATATAGCGTTTTTGTATGCTAATTTAAGTTAACCTGACAGTGAAGCTGACTAAAACCGAGCGTCCAAGAAAAACTGTAACCAAATCGTTATTAAACGATTTCTCATAAAATCATATCACTTCGATAGTACATTGTTACCTCCAAGCCCAACTGAAAACAGGAACTATCTACACAATATTTAACTACGGGCAAAATTAACAAATCAAAGTGTAAATATAAATAACAACCAGTTAGTTCTTGTACGAGTAAAGGCGGAAAATGCATCACCGATGAAATGCCGACAATTTATGTTGTAAACATGTCCATGATTTCGATCATACTCCGATTTGGTAAAGTAATTAGGATCCGGAATGCGAATTGATCATCTTATTATGCAGAAGATTAACTTGGATGCAATACAGTGGTTCCCAGATAAGCACCCAATCGATTTTATGTCAACCAGAGTACAACTAACGATCTAAGCCATTATTTACAAGCTTTAAATCCCTTCTAGTTAAGCATTAAACACAAACGTTTTAAAATATAGAACTCTTAGAAATATTTAGCTAAAAATGAAGTAACTGCTCTGCTGATAAGCCTGAGATATGATGAATGAATGAGTGTAATAGATTAATTTATCTATCCTATACCTCAGCCTTAATAATACTAATACATATTGATATAAACTAACGAAATATTTATATTGAGTAAAAAATGCTTAAGTATAGGCTATAATGTTAGAAGAATTAGATGATATGAATGAAATGCACTTAAGTCGTCTCGCCGCAAAATTAAATCTTATCTCACTTTATTGTATGAAATTACATTTATCAGTAAACGAAGGTGAATGACATATCTTATGCACACAATCTATAACGACCTTACTTGTTGCACAAGAACACCCACTCACATGTAAAAATAACTATTTTTCTGAGCATATTTACCTCTCTAGTCGACCAACCAATAGTTTGGATGAATCCTGTTTTGTTGGCCCAAAAATATCGGTTACGTCCAAAATTTTATTATAACCTTTCCGAAATATATCTAAGGTCCACCAAAATGTTAAAATTGATACAAAGTTAGCAGAATCACGAGGATTAGGTGGCAGATTTTGTTTCGTTGATTCCATATTTCGAGCCCTTACACGTTTAACACACACACACACTTACTTTATCTAACGTTTAAAACGCAAATTCACAATTACTGTGTACTTTAATCATATGCATCACTAGAAATATTTATAACATACTATCACTTTTAACGATACAAAGCATTTTTATATTAAAATATTTCTTTATAACAATTACTAATATTAGAACTCGTACTTCGGCGCTACGAAGAAGACTGACTGAGAATTATGTATTTGTAAGTATGATTAGTTAGAGTCGCGAATTTGCGATTAAAGTTGTTTAGTTTTCAAATATTTTCTTTATTATTGAAATATTTACGTGCGTCTGTGAGTAAAAATATCAGTAAATCGGTCATTTTATTAATGACCGAATGCAGCACGCTTAATATGCATTGCACTAAAATGCAATTTCTAATTGCGTACTATAGTAAACAATGACATAATTTTTTATTATTATAAATGCTATGGATTCCTAAATTATTTGTGCATACTGTAAATAGGCAATCGTTTCTTAAGCCGCAGATGCTGTTTTTTGATAAATAAAAATCGCTTTTGTTACTCGTAAATAGATCAAAATATGAATAGTAACTATTTAGATCTGAAATCAACACTATCTTGATCCAGTTCTTCACAGTCTCTAGAGATAGTACTTTAACAAAATTGGTTGGACCCATAACAATAATTGCACTCGGCAGTCTTAAGCAGTGATAATTTTTACTTGGCCCTTTCAAGTGTCAAAGCGCATTTAACTAAGTCAGGTTCAGTATTGAAATATTTCGCATTACGTTAGACGCATTTCGCATTACGAACTAGCACCATTACCATTGAATTCAACGCTAATCGATTGCTAGAATTTTCCTATAGAGAACCAGTTCCTTAACTTCCGGAAGATAAATAATATTAGGGCGCAATTCTCTTGAATTTCGGGAAAAGGGCGTATTACGCTACTAGTATGTTGTTATTAAACTGTTCTTCGGGTAGAAACACTATATTATTTATTGTTATCTAGTTCCGGAATATAATTTTATTTGTAATTCTTTACATTAATTCAATAGAGAATGGACGCGTTTGATTCATAGAGAGTACTTTATTTGAAAAGTAATAAAAACTACAAACGGGCTGGTGTCGGGCTGTCAATATTATTCAGCTCGAATATTCTCGAATATTCTTTAGTTTGGTCATTTAATCTCCTAATTGCGGAGAGTGGCAGTTTCTGCATGAAATTGTCATGCACGTATAAATGTTTATAAGCATAATATAAGTTATACGCTGTAATATGGTTAAATGGTATATTGGCAATATATAGAGTTCAGTGTATAAGTAACCATCAAGAAGTGAAGAAGCATACTGTTAATATACTAATAAATGGAGATACATCGTAAACATCCTGGAAATGCGTGTTGTTGGTTGAGTTATTAGAGTTTGTAACTGAGTATACACTGATTTTCTTTTGTTGTTGTATCTTTCTCTAATTAAATGCCAGGCTGTGTAGTAGTTTACCTCAGAAATTTCCAAATGGCGCAATAGTTCAACTGCTACAGTTATTTTAGGCAATTTGATGCTAACTCACTTTTGTTGCTGGTACGGTTTCGCTTGGGTATTTAATGTTTGCATTTAATTAAGTATTCGCAACTTTTGGATTACTAAATCGTAGATTTTGTTGCTAAAATATTCAATTTTAAGTTCATTGTCTGCAGCGTTAATGGCGATGTCCTCATATAGCTCATCTACTTTTATCTTCTTTACACAGTTACCTGCAAGATGATGTTAACATTATATTTCATCAAAAAGACTTAAATCCATGCATCGCGCATTTCCAATAAAACCTGCATCCGAATACGTTGTTTCTTATACCTCATTGTTTGCTCACCATCCACAAATTTTAGAATGGTGCATGGTCCGGCTTTGCTACTTCCTGATGGCTTCTAATAATATTTTTACGTTTTACCACCAATCTGAATGGATATGGATTTCCCTTTCGAACATTTTGTATCGTTCCACTACGATTTCGAATACTCGTGTTATAATATGTATATGAATGTGCATACATGCTCCTTCCTCGGTTATCTCAGAATATCTGTCTTCAAACTACAGCCATAAAGTCTCCAACCGTACTTGTAATCTATTCGGGTTACGGCATAATCAACCTACAGAGCTTACTATTCGTAATGTAATTTTTAAAAAAATAGAGGCAAATGGTATAGTATTTGTGATGTTAAGAATCCAACTCATCAAAAACCTAAGTGAACTGCTGAAAATATCGATGCTGTGAACCAAACTGTAGATGAAAATCGAGGGCAATC
This sequence comes from Nephrotoma guestfalica, assembly GCA_963691935.1. Classification (NCBI taxonomy): domain Eukaryota; kingdom Metazoa; phylum Arthropoda; class Insecta; order Diptera; family Tipulidae; genus Nephrotoma; species Nephrotoma guestfalica. The sequence continues at coordinate 5,055,393 of OY829914.1, forward strand.
AATTACAAGAACTAGAATTTTCTTATGGCAGCACATGGAATATTCTTCATAAAGATTTGCATTTCAATGCGTATAAAATTCAGTTGACCCAAGAACTTAAACCAAATAGCCAGGTCCATTATTTCATGCAAGAATCATCTTCAGCGATGAAGCTCATTTCTGGTTAAATGGCTTCGTAAATAAGCACAATTGTCGCATTTGGAGTGAAAAAACCTACAGCGCTGTTCATGAAACACGTTTACATTCATAAAAATAAACAGTTTGGTGTGGTTTATGGTCTAACAATGTCTAAAATAAATAAAAAATTACATTGATAGTTTATGCCATTTTACCTTTATTCCAAAATATTTGATCGCCCTTTAATTTTTGCAGCTCCTCTATATTGAAGTGTTCATCACTGGATTGGTGATTTTTTAAAGAACTATCAATTTTACGCCCCAATTCTTCTTGGAATTTCGTCAAGAGGTTCAATTTATCTTTGGTTATTCTGGATTATTTAATTGTGCTTGGATATCTGCGTTAATGTCCATGATGTTACGTTTAACTGCTCCAATACTCATGAATGTACATCCTGCCAACAGACGAGAGGTTTACTTGGCGCTCAAGTAGGCAATCTTTGGCCTGCTTGCTCCATCTTTTCTATAATTCACACAAATTCATTATATGAAATTTCCTTTTGAATTTTATTATTGGGTTCTTTTTTTCCTCGAAAGACTATATGTTCGGTTTTCTTTAATATAAAATAAGTCGGTAACGGACAGTCGAATTATAAAAATATAAGGTCAATCAAAAATTAATTTGGTTGTTTAATAGTTTTTATGAATCAAGTTCTACTCGTATAAACAAGTCTTGTAAAAATTAGTATTTATGGAATGCTACATTGGAAGAAGTTTACAAAACCATCCACATTCAAATAACTATGGACATCTAATTCACATTAACTTTCCACTTCCATATTACATTCGTACATAAATAGAAATAGACATTTCTAAATAAACTGAGGATTATTATTTTTAACAGGTAACAAAAGTGAGGTTGCCTCGGTCATCCGATACAAAATTTAAGTAATGATATAGCTATAACCAAACAAGAATTTCCCGTTATTAATTCTCTTTACAAAATGGCGGTTGTAACAGAAATCAAATTTTCCAGCGAAACTACTTAATAGACATCTAACATTTATACGTATAGCTCCAGTTCCTAGTTGTAGAAACCGGAAAAAGGCAGTGAGGTACTAGTCACCGAAGCGACCCGATTCGAAGATTCAGCGCCTACTCCTAAAAAACTTTTCAGGGAATACTACTTGCTAGTAACAGGTTTTGATTTTCGTTCGTGTTTTAGTTGTCGGCCTCTTAAATTCATCCAAATAGATCAGAATAAAGAGGAGCTTGATTACGATCCCTGAGAAAATAGTGTAAGTCAATCCACCAAAACGCAAATCAGCTAAAATTATTGATGGATCTCGAAGTCCTAAAATCATTGAGCAATACGGGCTACTTAAAAGAGTGTATTTTATTTCAATCTTCTAGAGGTGCTAAGAAATTTCTTGTATATGAAGCACAGAGTGCGTGCTCTTGCCCGCACTCTATGACCACTCGATCTTAAAAAATTAGACACAAATAAAATCTAGTTAATTAATTTGTAAAGAGCTAGTTTCAACTCACTTTAGTATTAAATCTTTTGCTTTCTTGTTTCTCCAGACGTACTATCGATAAGATCTTTAACAGAATTGTTCATATTTCGTAAGCTCCTTGCTGTTAACGAAGCAGTTATTTATTAAACTATTGCTGTTCTTCTTTCTTCGTCAGCTTGACGTTCAGTATTCCATGAATAAAAGAAGCCACAAAAATGGGGTTTTTCTGTTAAGCTCTGTTTTTGAGACCTTTGATTTGTTCAGTGAATATTACTGATACGATAAAAATAACTGATTTTGAAATTAGAACTGCCACTTTCCATTCCACTTGCGAATCGTCATTAGGTTTCAGATCAAATATTCTAACCACCCCCACTTACAATACTTTGTACTTTAATTTCGATCTGTATCCTCCGATTTTTTTAGATACCATATGAAAGAAAAGCTATTGTTAAATTCATAAACATCATCAAAATCATTACCCCTCAACGTGAACTTTCGCCGATGGGTGTCTAATTTTAATGCCCTCTGCAATATTCACTTTATATTCTTACGAATATATTGATCGGCCCTATATTGATACGAAATCGAAAATATCAGATTCGTATTTAATTTGAATATTCTAATACTCTCGTTTTCGTATCGTATTCGGATATAAGGCCGAAGAATTGGGAGTTTTACGACGAAACAAATAGTAACAAAGAAAATACTTATCTGATGGAATTTTTAAATTTCTTAAGCGTTTCTAAATGAAATGTGACATTAATAACTAATTAATTTTACTAGAATTTTCTTTTTTGAACTAAATCAAAATAAATTATTTATAGGATTTAGCTAATTATTTTATTTCCCGGTAGATGTCCCAGAGTCGATTTTGATACTCGTCAATAATTGTCGCGGATCTTACGACATTGATTTTACGATATCGTAAAAATTTCATTTCGTACAAAATTGCCATCGAAGTGAAGTTCATATGAAAATGCAATATCGCGGCAAAGCACGAACTCATTTTTTCAACATATTTTGTAGGGTCACAGGCTTGAAAAAATCGTTTTACCAAAAATAATCGCTTCGATTATAGAATCCGCGGGAGCGAATCGAATACAGATTGAAAAATGTATACAAAAAAAATGGAAAACGTTTACCATAAATCAAAGTAATCTAGAAAATTATTAATTTCCATACAAATCATTTTTTATGATTCCAGCAATTTCTATGATACTCTTGATTGACTGATTTTGAATTTATGACCAAGTTGTTACACAGGATCTCCCGGATGTCGCCGGGCCCGCCGGACGGTTTTGTTGTGTATGTATTTTTACACATAACAAAGTCTGAATTACTGGATAGGTTACGACAGAATTAGTTGCGACAGAATCGGCCTGGTTATAAACATCTAGGCATAGTCGATAGGTAGTAACACAATGATAACACAATTCTAACCTACTTAATCAACGGTTAATAATCTGTCTCCTCCCATGACTGACAACCTAACTTTAGTGACAAAATTTTAATATTAGTTTCTTATAAAGCAAAATATAAATTTCCTAAATTTTAATTTCTAGTTATTAGTTTCAATTTCACTACTCAGTAACATAAAATTAATTAATAATAATGTTTATATAAAAGATACTTTCTTGATTTATGTATGAATTACTCCAAACTAAATTAAAGCTAAAGGATATATATAGAAATACAACAATTAATATAAGACCTTAAAGTGCTAGATGGCCAGTTAAACAATCATCATTCCAATTACTCAGCCATCTAACAACAAAACTCAATTAATAACACCATTTACAAACAGGTCAGGTTGTGGCGGTTCAACCAACAAATTTATTCTACGAATTTATGTAACGATGTGTATTTATCAAAGTAGCAATTCCTAAAACTAAGTGTGTTACCAGAATTATTGGATTTAATGGGTAAAACAAAGTGCCATGAAATCCTTTGAAAAAAAACAAAACCGTAGGAATGAAAAAATTAATAAACAGATTTTAGCTGCCTCTCCAACTCACAAGTATAACAAGTTTATAAAAATATTTGTTGAATAATTCATTTATTGATTTTATGAGCTACTAATATTTACCCATAAGGTAAAATTATAAAATATATATTTAGGTAACATAAAATATTATTATTCTAAGCTAATTAGGATTGTAACACGAATTGTATTAATAGAGAGTACAGAAACCCCATAGTCCCCATTTCGAGTGAATTTAATGACACCACTGCAAACTAGTCCCTGGTCTATATAAGGATTTCAGTAAATATATTTATTATCAAGCCTGAAAAGCTACCTAGAATCTGCAAGAGTAAGCATAGTAATTCTGAGTAACAGGCACAACAACTCTGAAATCCCCAATACCTAAATAAAATGTATTAAATGGATCCTTCTGTTTTCAACTTCCTAAACTATAAATATTTGTTAATTTAAATTCTCCTAAACGTCTGAAAATTTAAATAAATTTTAAGAAATATTATGAACCTTGGAAAATATAAAAATTAACTAAGTAGAGCAAAATATTTTCTGGACAGTCATTTTCTTCTCCTTCATATTTATTACATTAATATGCCAAGCACCAAATCAATTTTCTGAAACTGATGGTTATGTAACTATAAAATAATAAGGCCCCCTACCTGATGACATAAATCAGACGAAGGATCACGAACGCCGCACGGAAGTCTCAGACGATACTCAAATGTATATGTATGGGGATACAAATAAAATTGATCTAAAACTGAACACAAAAACCAAATTTAAGAAAATGAAAAAATATTCACGTTACCACACTGATTCCATAGGAATTTCTATGATACTATGTTTTAAAATTTGTTTTTTTTTTAAGCTGTTAATCTACAATCGATTCCCCACGCGGATACAATAATCGACATGAATTCGTCGAAATTAGAATATTGATTTGAGGGCGAAATACTATACTACCAAGAAAACTAACAAATTAAATTTTTAAGAAATAAAAAAGAATTTCATTTTTTCATTTTAATTAATAATAATTATATAAATCACAAAAAAAATTATTAATAATTTAAATTTTGTCGTAACACGTAATATTTTCAGTTTTTTTTATTTTATGTTTCTATATTTTAATGGTGACTGATACTAAATTTTTTGTTTTAAAATATGTTGGTAAATATTTAAAAAAAAATCAAATTTGAAAAAAAACAAACAATAACAATTTTTTGTTCGATTAGGACAAAGATATACGGTGGTAGTCTTTGTTAGAATCATTTATCATTAAAATTTAAAAAAAATCTCATTTTAAATTTAAATACCTAGGTAGGTAAATGTAAATGTAAATGTGTGGGGTGGGTGTTGTCGACAACAATCTTATTTATTTTAAATTTATTGGTTTAATAAGCAAATTCTTGAATTATATTTTATTTGAATATTTTTTACACATAATGTATATAAGTTGTTGATTTTGTTGTTTATTTATAATACCAATATATATATTTTGTTTGTAATTTTATTTTAAAGATAAATTTAATTTTATAATAGTTGTATTTTTTTGTAATTTTTTATTTTTTAAAAATAAAATATATTTATTTCATTATATTTGTAGAATTCTGTTTTTAATTTTAATTAATATTTAATTAATCATATTATAAATAATAAATTCTAATTTATAATTAGACAAATCCAAAATTTTTAGTTTTAATAGCTAATAATAATTTATGTTTTAAAACAGCTTTACTTGAATATAGCGGAATATAGAGACGTGAGATACATGTGTTTGCAGTAGGTAAATGAGCATCGTCGGCCGGGCGTATTGTAACGGATGGCATTGGTTGAAAACCATCCTCAGATGCAGGTAGTGCTGGTGAACCCGTCCAAAAGTAAACCTGGTAAAGAATTACAAAATTAAAATAAAATTTTCAATTTGAATTAAATTTTTATTATTTACCAAATCCTGGCGCTCAAGATTGCTCATTTTTTCTACTATATTCCATAGCCATCTTTTAAATTTTAGTAATTTTTCACTGCTTGCTCCAGATTCATCATTAAAAGTTGTATAAGAAATTAAGGTTCCTACATGAATATCACCAACACCATTTAATAGTAAACGTAAATCTTCTGCTGTGAATGTGTCTAATGCGCCATCCGGCAATACGTCAAATACTCCAAGTCTTAATGCCTAAAGATCAAAACAAATACGAAATTGTAAGAAAATTTTAATTTGAATGTTCACATGATGAAACCATAAATACCTCTAATGCTTTCTCTTGTGCTTTAATCATTCTAAATTCCGCGTATTTTCGAACATAATCGTAAACATTTGTTTCATTTACTTGAATATCTCTACCACCACTTACTAATTCTACCGAAATACCACCTTCCTCTGGACATAAATCAATACTGAAACAAAAATGTATTAAACGATTATCTTATTCTATCTCAAATACTAAACTTACACAAAATTTAATTCTAAGCCAGCCAAAATGGCAGCTGCGTTTTTCGACTGTGCATCTTTTACAAGTTGTCGTAGTGATTCATAGACAATTGGATCAAAAAATGCTAAATCGTGGAATCTAATGGTGCGACCAAGTATATACTTCAGAACATGGCGTTGCAAAAATAATGGGAATAACTCATTTTGCAATAAACATAAACCAATCAATCTGCCAATATTTCTAAACGCATTGATTCTTTCAAATGTTGCAAATCCTTGTCTTGGGCTATAAAAGCCGCGCTTGCCAGGTGAATAAAATAACGGTGCATTGTCATCTACTTGATACTCTTCTAATAAAACTATTGGATTCATTTTTTTTGTCGTGCTACTCGATCCATACCCAGATGTTGAAGATGACGAAGTGCCTGCCGACGAACCAGTTGGTACATCATTTACATTAGCATTGGATGATGTTGAGCTGGAACCTTGCGAAGGACCATCTTGTGACATAGGTCTATACACTCGAGCATCGTAATTTAGATTTTTTCTGTTTTCGCGATTAGGACGCCACATTGATTTACTTGATATTGTTTTACGAGACGATGAAGCAGAATCTCGCCCGCTACTACTACGATGCCGTAACATACTTGTGAATGAAACTGAATATTTACTAGAACCTACTTGTGCTGCATCCAAATTTGGTAACTTTTCATTTGCCAATAAAGCATCCGCTATTGATGTGTAAAAGCTTCGAGCAACACCAGAACCTTCTCCCGGCTCATCTTTAAATGTAACTTTTACTCTGTTAAATGCTAGAGGTGGATTTATTCGACGATTTTGGCTTCCAAACTGAGTATTCAATTCTTTAAATGTTTGAATCAATAAGCTTGTACGATTTCTTTCAATTTTCGACAAAGTCAAATCTTTCTGTTGTCCATTTCGTAATTTTTCCATGTGTCTTCTAAAACGAACTTCTTTCACAGGAAAACCACCTAATTCTGATACAATACTACCTGGTTCCATGCCTACATCTTCCATAAAAACACGCCCAAATAACTCAAGCGATAATCGCCAACGGCCAAATAAGAAATCTGAGGTGACAGATTGACTCGTACTAGTTGAAGAATTTTGACGGAAATATAAACCTCGTGTTGGTAAGTCTTGATGAATTGACGTTTGAATATTGGGTGTAGTTTCTACCGTTACATGTGCTGATATTTCTTGAGTTTCCATAGGGTCTGCATGTTGTAATACTTCAGAATTCGAGCAAGACTAAAAAATAATAAAGTTTTATATTAATCTGTTGAAAACATATTTTCCAGGAAAATGTATGTTTCGTATCTGTCCTAAGAACCAAACTATATTTTCTTAGGTCATCAGAAAACAATTTTTGATCTCTGGAATAACATATGTGAAAATATAACAATAACTTGATGTCTATTTCGTATCTATATCCAGCTATGACAAAGTTAATTTAAAAACTAACATACCGATGGCCCAGCACGTACGATAACACTTTTTGATGGTGAATTTGCTGAAGTACTCGCCCCTGGCACTGATAAACTATTATGTGACGGTGTATTATCAGAATCATTTAATTGAATTCCACCCGTATTTGAAAGAGTCGACGCTGTAGACGTACTACTTCCAGATTGTAAATCAAATAATGAAAATGACGTTGGTAAAAGCATCAATGATGTTTCGGTTGCAACACACTCGGATAAGCTCGATTTTTTGTTTTTAGCCAATACAGATTGTGTAACTGACTCAATTGCGGCGGCCACTTTTCTTGGTGTAACTATGATTTGAGGCCGAATTGAGGATGGATCTTGTGCTGTCTCATCAATATTACTATCAATTTTATTTATTATTTGTTTGTTTTCCCCCAAATCATTATCACTTAAATCATCGTCACTTTCGACTTCCATCTTTTCTGATTGTGTATTTTCCTTGGAGCACGATAAATCTTGAGGTTCTAAAAAGTGAAACAATTCAAAAACAAAAATTTAAAATAGGAAAATTAGAAATAAACAAACCTTCTATCTGATCTATTTGGTCTCTGGATTCATCCTCCAGTTTATGTCGGGCAGAGGAGTATTCGTAGTAATTACGTTTCTTCAAATGCATATACATTTCATAAGGTTCATTACATTTAGATGCATCAGTTGAATCATTATTAGAAACATTCTTTTGTAAACCAGATGGTCCAGGTTGAGAGGATTCAGCTACAATACATTCTTCAGTCGATTTAATTTTATTAATGCTTGGAATATCAATTGTATCGCTGTTAACCTTCACAATATCATCCCCAATTAACATTTCTTCGCCAGAAACCATTTCATTATTTACCTCAATATAAGACTGGCTATTTGTCAAATCACTAGTACTGTCTTGTGTAGTTAAGAAGATGGAATGATTTTCCATTTGCGTTTTCATGTTAGGAGACAATCCCAACCGAGTTGGTAATGGTATTGGTTGTTTCGGCATGCCAAATAAATCTTCGCGGCGTGAATTTGGCTGCAAAAGGTGGGGTTGGTCAGCGAGTGGTAATGCTTCAGCCATTGGTGTAATAAATGGATCTGGTGGTGGACAACCAAGACACAATGTTGATTCTGACCGTTGAAAGAAACTATGTCTACGGCCTAAAGATGAACCTAACAGATCGTTATCATCAATTGAATCGGTTTCCATTCCAATCTGATTTGAAAATTCATCATCATTCTCATCGTTTTCATTTTCGTCTTGTTCGTTCCATATATTAGTTTCAGTTCGATCCACGTCATTTTCACTTCCAGATCTCATATAATAAATTACAGCATCTAGAACATACGCAACATGTTTCAAGGCTGTTACGTCCAATACGGGAAGAGAATCACGGTGTTCTGAATGATGAGCTCGCATTAGAGACAAACAGTAAGTCAAAAATTCCCGTCGGGCTGTTTGTGCATCAGGATTTAAAACATTAATATTGATTGAATTGTTTGTTGCGGTAGCGCTTTGATGGTGTGGCGAGTGTAGTGGATGTAAGGGATGTGACGGATCCGCCGAATTTGTTAATGAAGCACCAAATCGAAGCTGTGCTTCAGTGGCATCCATAATTGTTAATACCCAATCCCATGTGGTTTTTAAGCGAGTTTCTAAATACATTTGAAGCTGAACAGCTTCTTGATATGTAACGTTAAGAACATGTTGCATAGACGACATGTGTGTTAGATAATCAGGAATTATCCCCAATAAATCAGAAATTTGTCTAATCACGATACCAAATGCTCGAGCTAAGCAACTAGCTGTAGTAGCCATTGTATGTGGTTCTTGAGATGCAGCAGCAACTGCCGTAGCTGTTGTTGACCTTCGTAATGCAGTTGGATCTATAAATACTAACCCTGATCGAACTCCGGACGATCTATTTGATTCTCTACTTCTAATGGCCCATTGCATTGACTGAGGGGCTAAATTACTGCGTTGGTGGCCTGATGTAGCAGTCCTACATGAACAAAATTAAAGTGAGTTTTATCAAATTTATAAATATTTTATTTAACTTACGATCGCCGCTCTAATTGCTCTTCACCTAGTGTATAATCTTCCTGGGAATGATCATCAGTTTCTCCATCGTCCGACCCATCTTCATCAGGTTGGCTTGAATCCCCAGAATCATCTTCCGGCAGCATGAGTAAACCAATACCTAAACATTGTAGCAAATTTCAATATCTCGAATATTTGTAGTTTCACAATTGAGAATATTTTTAAGCTAATTTTTCTCAAATTAAACCAATGATAAAAATAAAAACATTTTTCAAAGAATAATTCTTCACCTGTATCAGATCCAGCTGTGGCTCCGGTCTGGACGCTTCTTTGTGCATCCTGCGTACTTTGATTATCGTCTGAATCCGATTCTGTTTCGGCTTCATGAAAATTGAATTCTGTATCACTTTCAGCCTCTTGGGCTACTTCTTCATTTCTCAAAGGATCTTGAGCCTCTTCCTCCAAATTGTTTGCGATATTACTAGGTCGATTACTTGGTCGACTTTCTCGTTCCGATAATTCATCTTGTTCAGAAATTTCACCATCATCTTGTCCTATTGCTAAAATCAAATCTAAATTTAAGACATACATTTAAAAAAATTCTTTGGTTTGCTAAAAATTGGACAGGATAAATTATACCATCGGTTTCTGTGTTATCTTCAATGTCACGCATTCGTAAATTAATTCGTGATATAAATCCTGTTGATTGGTCAGTATCTATACCACGAGTTGATGTCGTGCCACTATCTAACATATCACCTGGCCTGGCAGTCGCTGGTGCTAGTGGTTCCACTGAGAACAAATCTTCAGAATTCTAAAAATTATAATTTACATGTTATTTAGATTGTAGACTATATATTTAAAAAAAAAAATATTTACCGATATAACATCAATACTCGATGTGAGTGAAAATGGTGCAGTTGGTCGGACTACTCCCAATCGAACGGGGGCAATTAGAGCATCAGCTGTTTCACAAAGTTCCTCAATTGAAATTTTCAAAAGTGATTGGAATACTCGCTTACATGTTTGTATGTATCGTGAATGTGAAGATGAACTTTTTTGTTTGTCACTGTTAGGAACTTTTTCAATACTAAAAATAACAAAGACTCTAGCGACAGACCGAACAAAACGTCTTGCCACTTTTTGAGCTTCTTCAATACGGCCAGGTATTTTATCATTTTGTAACTCTTTTACCAAAGTCATAAGTAATGTATCAAGTGGTTCATGATTACAACGTACGAATAAACTATGCGTAAATTTATCAAGTAGCGTAGTTCCACTTTGAGATTGTAAATAAAGTGATTGATTGTCACTGTCTTCATAGAATATTTGATTTGTGGCATTTGCTGTTGTTTCTTGATCAGCACCAGTCATAATCATTGCTCGTATAGCCTGCCAATCAACAAGCAAACGATCTAATGCTTTTTTAGCAAATTTTGGAGGTTCCAAATCATGGTCTGGCATATCATTTTCGGGGTCCAATGATGGAGTTTTACGTGAATTATTGGTTGCACCACGACCACGTGAAGTTGTTTTAGAATATTGTCTTTGTTCTACCAATTGCCGACCGACAGTTTGGATCAAAAACAGCAAAATTGATTCACCCCGTGAATTAAAACGAGTGACTAAATCAGTATCAGTTGCCAGTTGACATAATAAAACATATCGTTTAATATGGTTTCCTTGAATCAAAGCTTTACATTTACATTTCTCCCAACAATCACAATACGCTGTAGGGGAAGTACGTTTTAAACGACATTCGTGACCTTTATGGCAAACTTTAGCGCATTCAGTACAACAACATAATGAACCTTAAATTACAAATATATAAATTAATATAATTATCACTATAATAATTGTTTATTAGTTTTAATATACATACCGACCAATCCACATGTTCGACATTCAAAAATATCTTGATGAATATGTTCGGCTCCTGTCCAAGTGAACGAACATGTATCATTACAACATAAAACATATAAAGGTGATTGATCTGGACTGGATCCAATCGGAAATATCATCGAATCTCTTACGGTTTGTTCACCATTGGCAATTTTCATAATTGTGTTAAATAAAATTAATCCAGCATGATAAGCTCGACATGATACCGCCAACATAAATGGCGTTTGACCTTGTGCATCTTTAGCACTTAGTAATTGACGTAAGTATGGTTGCAAAGCTACACTTTCACATAATAATTGCAGGGCCATAATGGCATTATTTCGTCTCTCCAGATTATCAGATATATACACATTATTCATATTTTGTTTATTTACATTTTGATTTTGTGAATTCATTCCGGTTAAACTATCTTCGTCTCCCGACGCTGGGTCATATTCTGGTGGCCAGTAAACAATTGGTGAAATATCGTCGGAATTTGAGGGAGGTGGATTATTAGCGGCCGATGAATCGATATCTCTAATTGATTGTGTTGCCCGTCTCATCATTTCACGAATACTAACAGGCCGACTTCCAGTGAATGCATTTGTAATCACATTTATACATTCTAAACCATTATTTGGACCCGACGATGATGTAGTTGTAGTTCCTGTCGTTGTCGGAATTTCTTGGTCATTCTCTTTATTCGATGTTGGAGCACACATACTGACGCATGCGTGAAATATATTTCGGTTTCCATCACATTTCTCGCCAAGAACGCTCGTAATTTGAAATTTCAATTCACCCTCCAATTGTACTAAAGTGTTTTTGACACCCTCAATATCACATCTCAAAATTCTAGACATCAAAATTTGTGGCTCAGTTACAATTGCAACTATGGCCACTTGAGATTTCATATTTACTCCAACGGATGGTAAAGTAAGCGGAGCGGCTGCAATGCATTTAATTGGTGGCAAATCGTACCAATGTGGATCTTTAATTGCATCGACGCAATCCTTGTACAACGGATAAAACGTATTATTACCATCCCGTAGAATTAAAACTGATTCGCTACATTCACCTGCGCATGTTAGAGAAATGTTGTTTGGTGAATTCCCCATAAATGCATTTATATCAGTTGGAAATACACTATCTTGCTCTTGTCGGCCAGTATTTAAATTAAACAGTGTATAGTGTAGTTTGTTGTTAGTTTTCATTATGGCATGAATTCCTTTTGAATCAATTGTCAAGGTCAATAATTGCGCATTTGAGTCACTCGATGATGGTGGTGATAATATAATCCTTCTTGGAGTTTTTTGGAAACAATCTGGAACTCTCGAAGTAGTAGTGGACTTTATTACTTGTAAATCATCTTTACGCATTAATCGGCAATCTTGCCAAGCATCACACTCATCTTTAACATCTTTGTTGCCGTTTAAATTTGGAAATTTAACGGCTGCATATGCACCATCTACTTTCAACACTCGGCCAATTGGAATCGAGCGTACATCCTCGACAAATACCACATCACTTAAATAAAAAAAAATATTTATAACAAACAAATATTTATAACATCACACGTAATAATAAGCTTACCGCAGTTGCCATGATTCCTCGTCCTTTTTTGATTCACTATCCTCCTTAGGAGTCATTCGCTTCTGTCGCTTGTGTGATGTTGCACTGCCTGTATCGCTACAAGTACTTGAGGCGGGTGATGGTGGTGGAGGCATATCAAGCCTGTCTGCAGTTTCTTTATTATTTGGATTTGCACCAGGTTTAACTGAAGCAGCTTGTGATGTTGAAACTGTTCCATTATTACTTGTGTTTGTTTTAGATAAATCTTTTAATTCGCTAGATAAAAGTATTCCAGGTGTTATATTAAGATTTGGGGTTGGAACAGTAACCAATTTAAATCGACACACATCACCTAAATCCCAAGCAGCATTCATTAGCTGCCCTACTTTGGGGATTCCATTTGAAATTGTAAACCCAATAGCACCAGGTTGATACATAGGACTATTTTTCATACACACTTGAGCCCCTACTGTTACTTCTGGTGTGTTTGCATTTGGTCGGACCGGTTTGCGAGCCTTAGCCCGATATTTATCCCATAAACGTTTTCTTTGTCCGTACGGTAAAACTCCCCACCAATACAAACCACCACTTTCTGTTCGTGCTACTGTATATAAGGTACAGGTGTGCAGACTGATTATTTTATCCATTGAAAAGTCCATAAAATTTAATGCACTATGCTCTAGTTTACTGCCCGCATGACCTAAAAGATCATCCAACCAAGTTGCGACACGTCCAGTTTCTGTTGCTACAGTACAACGGATTGATGTTGCCGATATTTCACTTATTTTTTCATATTGTAGATTTAATACTTGTGTTTTTGGATGAAATATTGCAGAGTTCTTTAAAAAAAATGAAAATTTGAAAATAGATCTTATACATTAGTTTTAAATAACCAAACCTCTAGATGACGATATGGTTCTGGCTCTGACCATTTCCACTGGTGTAATTCACCCTTTAGATTGACCGCAATAAACTCTGAATGCAAAGCAGCAATCTGAGAAAATCGCAACGGCATATCTTTCTCAGGCCATGGTTCTAATTCGTCCGAAATCCATAGGGGGAGTCCTGATGATACTTCTTTCTTCTTAGGATCTAAGTACATTTTAAATTAATTTATTTAATACCCAGTAAACAAATAATATATTTGAATAAATTTTGTAACAAACCAATTTCTCTCTCCCAATTTGGTTCCTCGCGGGAATTTTGAAACCAACGTCTTGGATTAAAATATTGTCGATCTCTCCATCGACTAAATGCATCGCGTTCACCGCCAGCGCCTGACGATGAACCTGCGGCACCTGGCACCGATCCGCTAACATTAGAACCTGTTGCTCCTGATGCACTACTTCCACTTATCGCTCGCCCGCTATTCTCACTGTTTACTGCACTACTGGACTGATTACGATCACTTCGCGAACCTCTGAATAACAAGCTTGTTTCAGAAATTGAAACAAATTTTAAGGATAGGTTAGTTTAATGAAAAGTGAAAATCGGGTTACCAAATCAGATTTAAAACAATCACAATTTCTATTTTGAAATACATATTTTTAACGAATTTACAATGTCAGAATTTTACTATGAGTACGAATGAATGAATTTGACAGAATAAACTAACTTATCCTTTTTAAGGATAGACAAAGAGGTAATATTTGATTTTCAATTTAGTACTCACCTTCTCATACTTGAATACCCAAACATGTCTTCGGAAAACATTGCATCTGCATCTATAATAACACTATTGTCATGAAATCCTCCATCAAGTAATGAAATTAAATCTTCTGGAACATAATTATCACCACCTTCTTCAGTATCCTCGCCTTCTTCATCGTCGCGGGATAAGAGATTATTCACTGCCAAATTAACATCTAAATTCGTACGCTACAAATAATTATAAATTTGAAATTTTGGATTTTTAGATACCAGAGAATAAATTAAAATGCATGGATAATTGTCCAATTGATTGTACGAGACTGTCGTAGTACTAAGTACCCTGATTCAGTTTAACTTTTTATTTTGATTTTCCCCTCCCCCCAAGTAAAATAAATTCCATTCAAAAACGAAAACCTATGGCACATAATGCAATGTGTACCTATAAGAATGAAACAACATGGCTGATAATCGCGCATATTGTAAATTATTTACCATTTATATTCTGAAAAAACTGTAAATTCTACTTGAACTAAAAAGAATGGAATTTTATAGGATGAAATCTTGAAATAAAATATAATATCTACCCCTGTTGCATCCTATAAGTAATAAGAGAAATTCAGTCATCAGTATACTAACTTGTAATTCTCGAATGATCATGTTGCGACTTTTTCCCTGCAACACAACTTGAGCTTGTGTTACCAATTCTTCAGGAACAAACGGCGCTGGCACTGCAACAAGTGATCGACCCGATGAACCGCCTCCTATTATCACGCCAGTACTTCGAGAACTAGAATTTTGGCTTGTACTATTTAATCTAACTGTTGAACTTGTCCTTATTATTCTAGCTCGCGATCTGGCTATTTGCCTGGAATTTCCGGGTGAATTTTTTGAATTGCCAGCTGTATTGTTTGTGGCCCCACCTCCGCCACCGCCATTATTTTTAGTTGGTTCTGATTTGCTTAAATCTAAACGTTCTGGTATTACAGAAAAAGCAGCGCGAAATGCTCTGCCATCTTCTAACAGGACACCTAAATGATTTGGCCCGATAACAATCTGTTTTACAGGACCTTTTAACGATTGCAAAGCCGGAGCCGATAATGAACCATATTTATTTATTTTATCTGATACTTCTCGTAATCTAAAATTAAAATAAAAAATAAAACTAATTAGTTATAAATAAAATAATTACACGTGTTACAAATCAACTAAATTATATTTCTTACAAATGGACTGGACAAATTGAACAGATCTATAGCTACATAGGCACCATAAATAATAAAATCTACGTACGGAATAAATTGACGCAAAAAACAACTACAAACAAACGACAGCACCGAAGTATACGAAAGGAAAATAACTCGCAATTATGTATTACGAATGGCTCATGGATGATCTTATAGAAAATTTCCAGAAAATTCAGAGAATGCCATTTCATAATAAATATGTAGTTGGGTGTTGGTATAAAAATTGAAGCAAAACTGTAAAAATTCTAGAAATATTACTTAACCATACATTCATTTTTGAATAAATTTTGTGAATCATTTTTGTTGTAAAAAATCCTAATTACAATAGGAAATTTCAAGAAATAATCCTAATAAAATACAAGTATACAAAAGATTTTATTTTGTGTGAAAACAAGACGAAAAAAATTAAATATGGATGGTTAAGACATTTTGGATTCTATTTTTTTTGTTTCATTTATATGAATTTGATTTTCCTATACTATGAATTTTATTATATGTACATTAAAAAAATAAAGATGGAATTCATTTTCTTTTTTTACCTATCGTTGAGTTGATCTTCTGATCCGGGCAATGGATGCACTACAAATTGTATTGATGACATTATAATTTTCAATTTAAATTTTCACAAAATTTATTTTTCTATTTAAATTTATAAAGAATAATCTTTCCGTAATATTTTACACATTACGTTTTTTAAAACAATATTTTATAATATGATTTTTAATAAAATTAATAACTCTACATGCTCTGTGATATCAACTGTTCCGCCATATTTCAGAGTATGCGATTTATTTTATTTCCCTAGTTTAATTTTTTCATGTTGGTATTTCTAGTTTAAACACGTGGTGGCATCTATCGATACCCACACATAACTAAAAGTTATAAAATAAGGACCGCTTAAACGACCGCTTTTGAGGACCGCTCATTTTTAACATGTTCCATTCATGCTTATATTCATGGAAATAAAATGTTTCCCAATAAAACGAAATGGGGGAATGGCGTATCCGGGTTTATTTTGCCGAGCACATTGTGTTGCCATAACTTTTCGCAAAAAATATCTACCTTATGCTTGTATTTCATGGATATAAAAACGGTTTTCAGAAAATCTAGAACGAGTCAAAAATATTTTGTTGATGTGTTGCCATAATTTTTCGTAAAAAGATCAAGTTTAACATTTTTTATGGCAACCAAATGTAAAAAACAACCCCTACTCCTTTTTTATTTTATTTCAAAATAATTTTATATCATGAACGTCTTTTATCGTTTTGTTTATACGGATGATTTTTTTAAGCTGTAACTTTCAAATATCTCAGAAAATAGGCACTCTACGAAAAAAATGTTCATGATCAAAATTGAATCATTCCGGAGGATACATTAGTGCTAAAATTTGTACCCCTCCTCCTCTTCTTGTAGGTGGGGAGGAGGTAACTTTGAAGTTAAATAGGAACCCTATTATTTTTAATGTAGATTCGGATTCTTCGGCTTGAAGTACTTAGGATTTCTTTAAAACATTTTTTTCTGGCAACATGGCACTCTAATAATGATATTAAATTTTCTTTTATTTCTCCTACTGAGGACAGCTACAGATTGCGATCTGTGATGAAATGAAACACGTTTATGACCCCCTGTCGGTGTGCAAAACTCATGGTGCAGATGGTGATAAAATCGGACCTATAGCCGAAGTGGCTGGCAAGGTCGTAAAAGTAAAATCGAACCGCGAAAGAGTTGGGAGAGAACCCAGAACAGATTGCAGGAGTAATAAATAAAATAATAATAAAAAAAAGAGTACACCTGACTTGACTTCTAAAGCGAAAAATTAAACTTACCGCACTTTTGGTAAAACTGACTTTAGAATGAAAAATCAATATTCCTGCTTAAATTTCGGACAACGAACAAGGTTAACCCTTGTTGAAAATTGTATATTTAAATTTATTTGAATATTTTAATTCCTTGTTGTTTTTGGTAAATATTACATTTTTCAACATCAGCTCCAAAATTGAAAAAGCTCCCATGGAAGCTGCCACTTCTGGTACAAAGATTTCCACTAAATTTCGCAAAAATCAACAAATTGAAAAATGTTAAGTATAAACTTTTATTCAGATTGGTCACAGATGCCGAATTTTGGTGAAATGCTTTTATTTCATAAAAATTAAATAAGTAACTGATCTAATTTTGTTTGAAATTAAATTAACACTCATTTTGTTTTTAATTGTTCTTTCGTAAATGTTATACAAACGGTCTTACAAGAAGAGCGCTCGATTTTTAATTATAAATAAACCAATTTGTGTGAGATATCCACTCAATTTTTATTTTATTTGAAATAATATTTTGTGGCAATTAGTATGGAATATAACGTCATTCAAATGTTGGCCGCAGCTTTGCTTGGTGGCACGTATTCGGGTGGTTCAATTTTCGCTGACTTTGTTGCCTAAATCTGGCTTAATTTGTTGGATAGCGTTCGTTATGTTGACTTTATGGGCGTCATTTATTTGCCGTTTATTCGCAAAGACCTATGATTAAAGATAGCCTCAAAGGAAGAAGTCTAAAGGCGTTAAACCGCACGATTTATGTTGCTAGTTCACTGTCAGTTCGATCAATTTGGTGATGGTGTATCTCTTGTAAATTGGTATCGCCTAAAATCCTTCAACTTTGCTTGTTCACTTATCCATTTCACATTAAGTTTCGTTAACCTTAAGTTACAGGCGCAAAATTCGTCAAGTTAAAATCGCAGAAAGGCCAAGTTCTTGTGAACCACGAGAAATTAACTGCCTCGGGTTTTCCCGTACACTTTCGCACAGCAGCGATGTTTTCTAATTATTTATCAAACCGTTTGATTCGAATTTCGCCACCAAATGTCGAATAGTCGACGCAGCAAGACGGCTGTGGCGAGGATAAAATTACACAATGCGCGAAACGTTTCTCGCAAGGAGCACGGATTTTGCAAATAAAATTTCATCCTATAACCTTCCAATTGAACAATTCATAACAAACTTGACAGATTGTGCTTTAACAACATGGCTGCTATAACCTAACAAGTTTCGAGCGTCCCTGTCATTTCCGGTGGACCAATTTCGGCCAAATATTACTGTAACATCCCAATTTATCGTAAAACCTGTAAGTACGAATATGAGGCCGAAGTTTTGTTCAAAAACATTTTTTTTTATCAAAAATCATCATATCCGCTTAAATTTTGGGAAAGTGGTAAGGGCCGATATTACTGCAAAATTAATATAGAATATTTTAGTTCTTAATCTTTTTTCTTGTAAATGATAAATTTTTCAAAATAATTGCCGAAAACGAAAAAGCTTCTATGGAGGCTGCCACTTCCGCGCGATCGATTTCAGCCAAAACTCATTTGGATCTGTCAAATTATAACAAAAGCTTAATTATGCAGTTTCATTCCGATTAGAAATTCCGGATGGGCTGTAGAGAAGCTAGTCTGCTAGTCTATACGGAAACGCATATGCACATCTGGACAGAGATTTTTTTAAAACCACAATTAAATCTGCAAAAATCGCAAGCTCAACATTTTTCATGATACTACGTAAAATAAATTAAAATGATATGAACAAATTTTGTTTGAAATTTAATTTACAATGATTTGGTTTTTAATCGTTTTTTCATTAAAGTTACATACCTTTTGTAAATTGTTATACATATAACCCTTTTTGTTAAATACTTTTCAAAAGATTTTCGAATTTTGCCGATTACGGCCTAAAATTACTGCGATCTCTTAATTTTAAAATCTTAAGCATGGAGATTCATGCCGATCAATCAATCAGTCTAGGCTGTATAAAGGCTGAATTTTTGTTGAAAAACAGTTTTTCTGCAAAAAGTCGTCATTTCTGCATAAATTTCGGAAAGCTGTTTTGGGCCGGTATTGTTACAAAATTAATTTAGAATCTTTTGGTTCATGATCGATTTTCTATTAAATGATAACTTCTCAAAATATTTGGAAATGCTCCTGTGGAAGCTGCTACTTCCGGTGGACCAATTCCGACCAAAATTCACTGGGATCTCCTAATTTATAGAAAAACTTAAGCATGAAGTTTCAATGCCTGTTAGTTTGGCCCGAAAAAGCATCCCCAAAATACTTTTTCTATTTAGTGTGTTTTCACGATAAATTCAAATCTTAGCCGGAAAAAAATTAAAAATTGAAAATATGAATATCATTTAAAAAATATTTACCAACAAAGAAAAATCTTATTATGTTTCATCCATAACGTTTTATTTTAGAGAAAACAATTTTTAAATCACGATCCATACATTTTTATATTCAAATATAATTGAAATAAATAAAAAACAGTCCACAAACAAATAAATTACTGGTAGAAAACAATTTTTGAATCCCTCTAACACTTGCGTTTTTCGAATTATTGCGAATTTATGTAATTTTAGAATTTTTCGGCACTTATCTCGAGGATGTCTGGGTCAAATGGATAGCGGTTTCTCGCATTTGAATCACTAGAAAATTAGAAAGCAAAATCTCATTACGATATCACAGCGACTACTTGTAGAAATAATTTATTCAACCATTCTAGCCACTTGCGTATTACGAATTTATGTAATTTTGGAATTTACCACCACCGATCTCAGAGATGCCTGTGCCAAATGTTTAGTGGTTTCAGGCGTCTGAATTATTAGAGGATTATACAGCAAAATCGTGAGGAGCCGTATTCAATCACAAACAAAAAATACAAGGAAGTTATACTCAGAATTCATTAAGAAATATTAAAAACTTAAGATTTATTTATTTAATGTATAATATAGGGTTAGAGAAAAAATTCGTCGCCTTTTTTGGGTGACATTGAAACAATTTTCTTATTTCAAATGAACTTTATTAAACCAAATATGTGCCATTTTGATAGTTGACCTTTTTGCCATTTTTCTGGTAGAACCACGATCCCATCAGTAGAACTTACGTAGTTTAGAGGCGAAAAATCGAGACAACTCATTTTCAGAGGTCTCTTTTGAATTTAATATAAAACCATTAAGATGATTCTACATGGACTGGAACAAATGGTGGTCCAATGGTGCAAGGTCAGGACTAGATCGTGGGTGCATCAAAACTTCCCAGCCAAGCTCTCTCAGTTTTTGCCGGGTCATCAATGATGTGACCACACACGTGTCAGCATTATCATGATGGAACACAACGCCCTTCCTGCTGATCAATTCTGGACGTTTTAACTGAATTGCTTGCCTTAAACGCGTTAGTTTCTGACAGTAAAAATTAGAATCAATCGTTTGGCCTGGAAGCAGCATCTCATAATGCACGATTCCTTTCCCATCCCACCAAACACACAACATTACCTTTCTTGGCGTCAATTCTGGCTTTGATACCGTTTGGGAAGCTTCACCTCGTTTCGTCCATTACCTTACTCGCACAATATTATCGTATCTTATCCACTTTTCATCACCAGTAAACATTTACTTTAAAAATGGCTTGATTTCGTTCCGTTTCAGCAGCGTTTCGCAGATAGATATCTGGTCCATTAAATTGTTAACTGTTAATTCATGTGGTACCCAAACGTCAAGCTTTTTTTTGTATCCAGCTATTTTCAAATGGTTCAAAACTGTTTTGTGATCAATATTTAGTTCTTTACCAATTGCATGGCTGCAATATGCCGGTCTTCTTCAATTTTCTGCACGATTTCATCGACTTTTTCAGTGGTTGGTAGACCAGAGCGAGGTGGATCTTTGACATCCTTATTTCCAGAACGAAAGCGCTTGAACCATTTCTTTGCTGCTGATTTTGATAGAGCACCTTCTCCATAAACAGCACAATTTTTTCGCAAGCCTGAGCCGCGTTTTTACTTTCGTCGTAATAAAATTGTAAATTATATCGAATTTTTTCATTATTTATCTCCATGTTTAAAATGTTGTAATGTTACTGAGATATATGAATGTAAAGACACCTACCGGGAAAAAGGCCACGAACTCTTCGCCTAACTATTATTATTAATTTATATTACATAATATGTATCTTATATTTATAATAATCTATATATTATCATTAGAGTATTTTGCAGTCGAAAGTACACGATCAACGTAAGATAATAGAGAACACAATATGAATTTAAAATTTCGTTTTTCTGTTTATAATATTTAAAGGGCGAGGATAAATAGTTTTGAAAAAACCACAATACATTATGTATTCTACTTTTACGTCGTTTTCAAAAGAAAAATATTTGAATGTGTGTACGTCCTAAATAAAAGTGTATCATACCACATACATTCATAGGAAAAAATAAAAAAAAAAATTCATAGTGTTCATTGCTATAAAAAGTAAAAATAAAAAACAATTATTTATATTTGCTCGTCATCCTTCAATTCTCATTTCCATATTTCTACTAAATAAATAACAAACAAACAACATGATCATCGGCATCGATCGGGACAGTGATAACAAAAAAATCAAGAGAGAGAACAGACAACAGAGAATAAAAATATTTTATTTTTCAAATGTTTTACTTCACATGCTTTTCTGTTTCCGATATAGGTTAGTTCGCGGATTTCGATGCAACATCTTCAGTAAATTTATTTAAATAATATAATAAATAACGGGTCTCATGTGCTTTTATAGGCTTTAAAAACATTTTCACAGTGGATTACGTCGATTAAAAATAAAATTCCAATTTGTATGGTTTACTGTAAATTTTCTATTATTAATTATATATTAACTAAATTTGCCTTTCGTTTCGGTCCGGTTAAGTTTTTATTCCTGACTAGTTCCCACTTAATTTGATTCCGGTAACTTTTTGTTTCTTTCCCTTGTACCAATAAAAAAACGTTTTTCTTGCGCCGCAATAAAACCGATTTTGTAGGTAAGGAGGAATGAAACGAAAAAGTTACCGGATTCAAGTTACCCTAATTTGCAGATGCACTATGTTTTTTCATATTTACGTTTTATAGACCTGCAAACATTAACCGGTATTTCGACTTGGCGGAGTATATACGCATTGGAACCACCCATAATCACATCCCTAAAGACCTCACAACGTGTCCAGTATACATTTTAAGTTCTATGATACTTTAATTATTACTCAGCACAGCATTCGCTTTTCAATTTATTTTTTATTTTTATGTTTTTTGATTTCTGTTTTTTAGTTGTGTGAAGTGTCAAAAAATCAAATAGGATTTTAATTTGTGTTTCTAATAAACAAACAAAATACAAAAATTACCAATATCATTCAATTTTGTAATGTTTTTAAATTGCCCAGAATCGTAATTGGTATAAAAATATAAAAATTGGTGTGTACCTACTACATACCTAATACATCCTTTCCAATTAAACAAATTTATATAACGTCATTCACAACATTTTAATTATGCGTGCATTAAAATTTAATAAAAATGTATGATTATAAAGACAAAATCTCAGAGAAATGTGTTCCGCTTCAATAAAATGACGCCAATCGATTAAATTTGGAAGTAAAAAATATTGTGTGACAAATTCAATTATAATATAAAACATGTTTTACTCAAAAGTTTAAACTAAATGTGCTTTCATAAATAAGAATTTACATAAATTTTTACCTTAGGTATGTATAACCGATTGCAGTACACCATATTTTTAATTTACCTACCTATTTGAAAAACTGAAATCTTGGGGATGTGAATGTAACATAAGAGTCTTTGGTCATAAAATAACTAGGACTTCGTAAATTACTCTATCATCCAATTTTGAAAGAATTTTCCTTATAAAATTATTTCTAATTTCTTTTTTTTCCATTCATATCCAAATATTTCCATAAAAATTAAAAATTCATGGCTTAAAGGCTATCTATCATCAGCACTTACTGCGCCTTTTGAAAGTGCTTTCGTAAAATCTTACGTATTGTGAATGTTGTTGGTGATCAGCCTTGAGATTGATTTTAGACACATGATAATAATGCCTGTTTAAATAAAAATTGGTACGTCTTGAGACCATAATTCGATAAACAACATTGAAACATTAACTTCAAAAATTGGCCACCAATTATAGGTATCACTTAAAATACCATTTTAAAAAATTATAAATCTTAATTATTTAATAAATTAATAAACGAATAATGTCATCTATAAATAATGGTCGTATCACAAAATCAAAGTGTAGAAGCAAAAAACTTAAAAGACAAGAAGGTACCAAATATGAAATTAATTTAAACTTTGTTAATTTTGATTTTAATATTTTTTGTAAAAGTTGTACATAATAATATTAAACAAAATTTTTGATTTTATAATTTTATTTATTTTTTACAAATTACAGTATCGAAAATAATATATTAGTGGTGTGCTACAGTATTTTCCCCTTTTAATGACCCCAATAAAACATATGTTTTAACTCGCATAATTGATTTCCTTGCTTGATGCTGATCAATTGTGTAACTTCTTTGAGTTGTAAATACATAGCAAAAAATTTGTTGGTTTGGTTTCTTTAGCTTCGGATAAGTCTTAAGTGTAGAGTGGAATACCAAAAATTCAAATTTAGTGAATTTAAATCTTATTTTTCGTATTTATTGATCACAAAAACCCAACCTAAACATATCGGCAATAGGAGATATTTTATATAATTTTAAAATCGAACATTTGATTAATTATATTGTATGGGCAAAAACATAATTAATTATGTGGCCAAAATTATTCCAAGAAATTCGCAAAAAATCCTACTGCATTTAAATTTAAAACTGACAAAAACATTGAGTGAGCTCCGATGTTTTCTCTTACTTGTTTAAAATCTTTACAATCTGTTTCAGGGAGGAATCAATTTCTAGCATTTTCGCGTCCTTTTAATGTCCTACCTTACGCAGTAGCGAAATCGGGACGTACGGCTAAATGATCCACCTTACGTAGAACCCCATGCTGACTTAGATGTTTTGTATCTTGCCACGGGATCCATCCAAACGCCAAAGCTTTAACCAATGTGCCATTTAATCATACCGAACTGTTTACTCGTTCTTCTGACTACTTGCTGAACGTATAAATTAAGTGAACTTTTGTTCTATTTCGTAGACTTGTAATATGAAGGCATTTTTTAAATTCCAACTCTAAGAGGGTGAATACATGTAAAACCCAGATTTCACTGGTAGAATATTTTTCTAGCAAACAATAATGTATCTAATTACCGTATAATTTAACTTGTTGCAACGTCTCTTTGTCTAAAGCTGATTTTTTTTAAATTCGGCACCTCAACAAAAGTAAACGAAAAAATTTCAGTGTATCGGCAAAAATGTATCTGTTACTCGTCCCAAATAGGCATCAAGCTGAGATTTGACGTAACCAGAGATGATTGTATACTATTGTTGTATGGTAAGCCAAACGAAAATAAAGCCTCTTAAAAAGTTAAATTTTTGACTTCATGGCCAAAAAGTCAAAAATTTTACATTTTAACTTTTTATACGATTTTATTTTTGATAGGAACACAGCATTAAATGCAAAAATTATGAATTTCTAAAATTACCCAATCTGACCTGTTAATCTATCAAACTCGCATCAAAAATAATGCTGGTGAGAATTAAGTTGCCTGTAATGAAAGAGCGTGAGTCAAACGAGCTAAACAATAAAATTTTAATCGAACGAGCTAGAGTGATTATATTTTTAACGTTTTAGGCATTTTGCTGTGTCAAATGCGTCGGTTAAAATTGCGACAAAAACAAATAAAATTTCCTTTTAACAATTATAGAAAATAAATCGAAATATAAGAAAATAAACGAAACTCAGACAATTTCTTTAACGAACTCTTCCACGATTCTCTGAAATAACTTGAAATATTTATATGGCAAAACCGAAAAAATCTGTTACGAATAAATCAAAATTTTAATCGGGTCCAGACCTGTTAAAAATTTTGTTCATATTAAAAACATCTTAAAATATAAATGTCGTCCCGCAACACGGCAGGTTGTGTATTAAGGTTCTTGCAAAAGGAATTACTCAAGCTCTGTCGCGCCAACTTATTCTAGGTCTTCTCCTGCGACGTACGCCGACTGCTTGTCGATGGGGCACTTTTCTTCTCATTCGTTGTGATGGAGCTCGTTCAACGCGGCCCAGTCATCTAACTCGGTTGGTTTTAATAAATCCGATAATCTCACAATCTTCAAGGAGATGTTTCATTAGAATTAAATATTCGTTGTTTGCAACCTTACTAGACCATAAATGGTTCGATTGATCTTCCCTTCAAAGATAGATACTATGCTAGAATCGTCTTAGAGATCTTTCCCTTCAGGAAAGTCATTGACAAAACTTTAATGACTCATCAATGACAGTCAAGCATGGAACGTATATAGACATTTATCAGCAAAAGGGACTAATTTTCGTGCGTGACATGCCTGATATGTGTCTTAAAGGAGAAGTCTATGATGAATCGTGAGATGTCATGTATGACAGAATCTCATGTGACTTGTCTGTGATGAATTGTATGTGCCATATCTGAGTTGAATTATACAGGGTGTCCCAGAATGAATTAATAAGCCTGAAACACTTTATAGTAGAGCTATTGAGCGCTCAAAATAAAATACGAAAAAAATATAGCCCAAGTAGTAGATATGTCATTTTAAAAAAAAAAAATCCATTTTTTCACATTACGTTACCGATCACCACGGCTACAAATAAATTAAATCTATTGATTTTTTGGTGTTATAATATTCTTAATGGACTATACTAGTAGATATGCAGTAAATAGTATGAGTAGCTGTTGCACTTTTTAAAAAAAAAAAAATCTAAACTTTAATTTTCAGCATGAAATGTGGTAAATATTTTTTTTATAATAGTTTGAGCGTCTTTGGTGAAAAAAATGTATGAGAACCTAAGTGGCCAACTACTGGCCAACTACGTATACTGATTATGTGGAATTTTGATACCGGAATAAACGGAATAAACACATGCAATGTCGAACAAGTCGAGTGACGCATTAAAATAATGTTTAATAATGTTAATGTTTAATTATTTAACGTTTAATACATTTAATGAACAAAAGATGTGTAGCACATAGCACGATTAGGTAGCAAATATCAAGTTTATAAATCCCTTATCATCAGGTACAGTTTAAGACAAGAAATAATCCAATTTTTAAAATTTTGTTATTTAATCGAATTTATTCCTTCTGCATATTAATAGCAATAACCTCGTATTTACATTAGATAAAAGGATGTATTATACCATTTTAGAATCTGCATTAAACACGCAAATTTTCAATTCAATGCGTTAAATCCGAAAGCTAAATCGAATCTAGAATAAGAATTACACCATGAAGTGCAGATCAAGTGCGAGTATTTCCTGTCGTAATAGTCTCATGTCGTACTATGGTTCGTGGAATTGTGGCTCATTCTAAATTAACGGAACGTATCATTCAACACCAATTTTGAGTATCTCGTTGAAAAATAGTTTCTTTTAGATAATTTATAATCCTGTTCCTGGTTAATATACTTCTATGACCTGGTCACGAAATCAAATGTTCTATATAAAGCTTTAATGAAGTTCTAGTCTCATTTGTAGAGTGATATCCCACATTTTGGTATTTGAATATTGTTAGAGCGACTTCGGGAAAATTTTGCACGGTGATTGCCAACCTAATAGCCTTCCATGTATCACTGTAATAAGGCTTTCGTTGATGTTTATTTCCGCTTGCTTCATCACTTGCGCTGGATTATTTTGTACTTTGTTCCTCGATCATTTCCAAGATTTTTAGGGACTGGAGTCGTCTGATCGGCTCCGTTTGCCTTGTGTTTAGACAGTTGGTCCAGTTCTTGGTTTTAATTTGGCTTTCTGCCAAGGCGTCTTCGTAAGAAAGGCCCGGTTGTTGTTAAACGCTTTTCGTTTCTTTGCGGGCTTCGATATGGTTGGTATACTTTTCTTCTTATCCTCCAATTATAAACTTGTCAGTTCACCTCGGGAGGAAATTGTTCGTTATTCGATTTTATGTTTAATTTTGCATTGTGGTTGGAGGATCTTTCGCTGGCCGTTGCCTGTGTTAATTTCTAGGGCTTACCACGTGGAATTATAAAAGCCGAATATTTAGGATGAAAAACTCTAAGGCATAAAGTAGTTTCGTCCCATGCAAGATTATACGTAGATCTTCCCTTGTGAGTGCGCTCTTAAAATAAGTAGTATTTATTAATTCGTACGAGTACGTCCTGCAAGTCATTGGTTTGTGATTATGATGTCACAGCTTCTGCATACATGTGTAGGTGAGTATATCAGCGAAATTTTTGTTTGTTTTAATTTATCATATGGTTAGGTAATACCCAAATCATCTTTGTCCACACCAACACTATTAGTTACAGATGCTGTAAATCATACTTAGTTATGCAAAAAATGAATAACATTAGATAAATCATCGTTCACTTTATCTAATAAACAATTAATTATGTACATAATACAAGTAATACATAATTACAATTTCCTTATTTTTTGTAATGTGCTCTACTAACGATTCAATTACGATACTGGCTCTAATGTGGATCTTTAATTAACATTATGTATTTTTTAATTTACGGTTAAAAATTGCATGCACCAGTCATTAGAAATACATAAACACCAATTTAGTGAAATCAAAATCATTAATCAAATTCTCTTACGGCATTTTTAAACGATTTTTATTATTGTTGCATTAAAATAATTTACTATGTCATTTTATTATCTGTAAATACGTCAGTAATTTTTTGCTTGTTTTTCGTGATAAAAATAATTTCCATTAAAGCAATTTTAACATTAACAGGGGGTAAAGAAAAAACAGTCGTTTGTGAAATTATCAATTAAGCAACATAATGTGATTTAACACAATAGTCATAGGTGTACTCGTATGACAGATTTTACTAGTAAGGTCTTATTAAATTTTTATTTAATTAAATGAACATTCATCTCTTCAAACATCTAAAAATAAAAACCCTTTTAAAGCACTTATTCTATTTTCGCTTAATATTGGCGAATTCGTTTTGTGCAACATCGATCGATATGTTGAAGGGTTGACACTGAGGTATATATTTTTAAAATATTACTTCTGATCCGGTTTGGATTTACTATCTACAATATAAGACTAGAAATCGAGTAATGTTTGCGCCCCCCATTTTTGTTTTATAAAAAATCGATATTCTAAAAGACGTATTTTATTTTAATAAAATTTTTATAACTACCTAATTTCCCAACGCATGTTAATGGCGCGAAAATTACACTGATAAATAAAAGAACTCAGTTAACACAAATAATATGGGATTAGAAAAAAATTAGGATTTTAGCTGAACTAAACTAGTCAATACTGTGTGAACTGAAACTACCATGGCATTTATAAAATAATAAACTTATACCATAGACAATCAAAGGAGATGTTTCATTTGAACTAAAAAATTAAAACAAAATTTATTTCTGATAATTCCAATGTCATCGTTGTATCTATGATTTTTACTTAAACTTAAAAAACAAAATATGTTTTATAGTGTACAATTATTTACCGAAAAAGAAGACACAGTTTAATTTTTTTCGTTTACAAAGCATGAAATATCTCTTTTAGGTTGTCTCTGCTTATACGTAAACGTTGGCCAAACAACATTTAAACTAAACCCAACTAAAATTTTATTTTTTACGTTCTTTTTCTGTTTCTTACTAATATTTTTATCAAAAATTAATAAATTAATTTTAATTAAATTAATATATAAATTTAATTTTAGTCGTACAAATATTTAAGATTATGGAAAATCAAACATCATCAACAAATAATAATTGTGGAAGTAGTAGTAATGATCCAGAAATTAACACGAATAACGGGCAGTTAGTGAAAGATTTAAAAAATGAATTTTTCAATACTGGACGGGTCGGTCGTAGGAACGCATTACCCGATATACTAGGAGCACATTGTACAGTGTCTACAGCCGACTTACCAACACGTTTGAGTTCATTGACAACAGATGGTAAATTTTTATTAATCTAAATATTTTTTTATCTAGATATACTAAATTATTATCTATTCAATATTATTCCAATTAACTTAGAAAATAATGTAATAGAGTTTTTTTATAATTAGAGTTTATTTTTAATTATGGGTCGGTTTTTCCAAATCGGTTTTATAAATTTTATTTTATTTTTTATTGCTGATAAAAATATTTGAGTGGAAAATATAATTAAAATAGTAACGTTTAGAGATTTAGGCTTGCTCCCCGAGGTAAAAAATATTCACCATATTCCACAATGTTTCGATTATTTATTCATTTCAATTGATTAACAGATTCCTAATTATTGTATTGAATGTAAAATAGAAAATAGCAGCGACATATTTAATTCCCTTAGCTAACGTTGCTGGTTAAACTTGACTAATATTAACTGAAAGTTATTTAGAATTGAATATGATAAGATCTGCAATGATGTAGATAATAATTATGCTCGCACTATCAACAACTCATTCTTTTAATGTTCATAATATAATCAATGCTTCAGTATTAGCCCAGTTAACGAGTTAAATGTTAATTTCATTAGTCATACACTCTACGCGAAAATTACAAGACCAACATAAAAAATTGCGATGTGCATCAGTACATTACTTTCCCATGTATTATTTAGAACTCATCTAGAATACTTTGTCATTTGTTTTTTTTATGTACAAGGGTGGATTGAGAAGGCTTTAGAATGAAACAGTAAACATAATTTTTTTAAGTAAAATTCATTTTATTTTCAGCATGGTCTCCTTTTACCTCGACACACTTATTCCAACGTTTTTCCAATTTCATTAAACCTTCTTTAAAATATGATTTATCAAACTCCTCAAAATAAGCGTTTGTTCAAATCCCTTTCTACCGAGACATTTCTTCATGTTTGTAAATAGGAAAAGGTCACGAGGGGCTAGCTCAGGTCAATATAGTGGCTGGGGTAGCAATTCGAAGTCCAATTCATCCAATTTTGCTGTGTTTTCCATAATGAATGTAATGGTACATTGTCATGATGGAAAAGCATTTTTTTCATCATCAAATGTGGCTGTGTTTCCTTAATTTTTTCATTCCAAGTGCTTAATAATGATGCATAATATTCACCTGGGGTTATTTTTTCCCTTCTCAAGCAAGAGAGTCGATGAATATTATGTCTTCGGCATCTTAGAATAGAAGCGCCAGAATTTACCAGCTGATGTAACAACTTTTGCTTTCTTTGGAGCACTTGATGCAGCTTCTACCCATTGTTTTGACTGTTGCTTTGGGCGTGTAGTGATGGATTCATGTTTCATTAACCGTTATGAATGGACGCAAAAATTCAGTTGGGTTTCATTGCTTAGAAATGGTAATTCGATTAATTTTTTGAACATTTAATAACAAATGCGGAACGTTCAGCATCACTTGTGCTGTGCGGCCACGTTTAAATTAATTTACCCAACTATAAACGCTTGTATTTGAAGGTGCATGTTCATCAAACACTGTTTTCATCTCATCGTTGATTTCTATTCGTTTTTAACATTCATGTTTTCCATATTTAAAAAAAATTAAAATTAGATTTACAAAAACGAATACCTAAAAAACTATTTAATCAAATATCATACAAATTTGACAACTTTCGTGTAACAGAACATACTTCACGACAAACAAAAGACGTTGTTACTAGTGACGCATAGATGGCGCTATTTTATACATTTATCAATCCACCATCATCTACAATAAACTAAATTGCTTAGTTGAAAAAAATCATTTAATATTTTGAGTTATCATGTCTTAAAATAGGCGTCTCGATTCAAATCGATGAAGCGATACCGAGGGTTTTGTTCTTCGAACTGACTAGGAACAGGTCACCTCCACACCATTAACACTCCATAGCTCCGCAACATCGTAAAATGACGGATTCATCGAAATTGACAAATCAAGAAGCGACATTTCGCCAAGTGACCACGAAACAGTTCGAAAAATAGCCAATGATAACCGTATTAACTATCCGTACAAGCTCCAAAAAGGCAATTTTCTTACAGAGAAAATGAAGCCAACAAAACTTGAAAGGTGCAAACAGGTGAAGCAGTTCGAACCAAAAAATCGAAAAATAATGTTTACTGATGAGAAACTGTTCACAACTGAAATCGTACAAAAAACCGTATTTGTTCAAAAGCAGCTCTCGGATAAGCTGGATTTCTTGCTAGAAGCCAAACCCCAAATCTTTTATAGTTTAGATTTGCTACTGTGGAAAAGCTACCATTGAAATTCACCAATGAAGGGATTATAGTGAACCAAGAAATATGTCGCCATGAAATTCTCGAGGAAATAGTTTTTTTCTGTCTCCTGTTTGATGACTTTAAATCTTTTATATAAAAAAATGAGAATAAAATATGTAAATAATTAAATAATACAATACCTAAACAAAAAGTAAATTAAATGTCTATGCTAGAGTTATTGTCGCATTTGTCATAAACAATTGTAATTTTATTATTAGAATATAGCCAGAGGAAGTTATGAGTATTATCCAAAATTCTACAAAGCGACATTGTACAACAATGGATTCGGGAAGAAATTTCCTTATTTTATCGACGTTATGCAAAAAATTTGCTTTAATTTTTGTTCATATCTGAAACCATACATTACAAAAATCCTGTAACAACACTCAAATAGATATATAGAAATATACAATAGAAATATAGTTTCTAAATTAATAAAAACTCTCTACTCTGCATCGGCGAAATTAATTAATTTCCAGTATCTTTCTCGTATCGCACAGAAAAAATGGAAAAACCTACCCCTCGGTATGCCATTATATCTCATGCAGAAGATCTATGAGCTGTGTAGGATTCAATAGGATGATCAATCAGTGATCCGAAGAAAAATTTATCATCGAACCTCATTCGAAGCGGCCAAATCCATCAATGAGATATTAGCGTCGGTGAAAAAAAAAATCAATTGGCTAGTCAACAAACCAATTAAAACTAAAACCAAACATTTATATCATCGTAAACATTTAATCGTATGGCCACCTGTTAATCGTAAGACCATTTGATCATAAGACCAAAAGACTTATTAATATTTCTGAGTTTATTTATTTTTTTTTTGGGGGGCTTATTTTTGTAGTATAAGGATTAGAGATAACAGTTTTATATGATAATTAAACATTTCAAATATAAAAAGTCAATTTTAATTGAATTATTAAAACAATTTCATTCTTATAATTTAAAAATTTAAAAACGGGTTTGGGTGGGATCGTTCCATCCGAAAAAATAATATCGATTGACCAAAAATCTCGAAACTCAATTTTCAGTCATTCTTGCATAAAGTAATCCAATAATAAGTCGAAATGCAATCATAAATTCGAAGAAAAATAATTTATTGTTTTTCGATTATTTTTTCGATTTTTATTTCAATTACTTTTATTTGGAATTTTATCTTGCGATTTTCAGAATCGACCATTTGATTTAGACTCGTTTGAGGGCGCAATAACGTACCTCTAAGAATCTAATGTGAACAAATGTTCTTGAGTGCAAATTAGTACGTTTGATGCTAGGTCTTGAAGAAGAGAAATGGCCAGAAATGATCTTGGGTAGCATTGACATAATGTAACAATCGTTGTAAGACACTACCTCCTAAGGTCCTACACTAGGTTAACACGTCCAGATTGTTCTTTGTTATTTCAAGAACGTTGCAAGAGAGGAAAAGAATAGGCGAGGCATATTCAACGAGATTACGGTCGATTTGCTTAGTAATAGCCCTGGTTGTTAAAATCAGGTTTAATTGATGGGACCCATTATACAATAATTGTATTCGCTTATAACAAATGTTTAATATTAATGATGATGATGAATTGAATATTAAAATCATAAAATATTTTATTTGAATATTAATATGCAAATTGGGATTAAGTTATATTAAACAACAGACAGACAAATTAAATATTTACTATACAAGTTAATTTTATGAATAATTGTTTTTTCTATTGTTATTCCCTCAACAGATAAATCCTCTGGAGAAGCAGGGCCAAGTAATATTAATTTAGATAATTCGTCAACTGAAAAAAGGTAGACATAGTGGTTTTAAAGAGTACCTACTATTCGCTCAATTTCGTTTTAGAATTAATGTAATTTGAGTATATTTATTTAAGATATGCATGGAAAAGAGAATAACGTGATGCATGTATTTATTATTATTGTTTTTTTTATACAAAATTGTACATTTCAATTACATAATTACCTTACATGAAAAGCAAAACAACAATAGAAGAAAAACGAAACTAATAAGTTTTTGACTGAATGACTGATTTTTATTTAAAAATGAAAGTCTACAATAAATGATTTTAATTAGTTAAATAAGTAATATACCATGTTGATTGCAATAGTTATGTGCGACGTGAGTGATGCAAGCAGAATGCATAATTGTAATTGTAACAATAATGATCTGATGAAATAATATATTATTGTAAGAATGAACAGCTGGAAGTAAAATAATTTTAATATTAAAATGGCACTTATTTACACGAAAGGCCAGAGATTTGGATATTTGTTAAATTAAGATATATTGTTAGATACATTTGCATAAATCTAAAATAGATTCAAAATTATTTTGAAACATTAGATTTATTTTAAAAGACCCTATGTGGGTTATAAGTATAAGGTATAAAATCGGAAAATTGTCAGATCTCTTCACTCATTTAAAAATCATTATTTTTTATTGTTAAATGTTTGAAATTTTGAACTAATCATTCTACCAGATCTCAGCCTTTCATATATCAATCATTCTGTGCTGATTATTACATTTTTTGTTTTATTTTATTGTTATAATACTAAGTTAAAAATCATAATTATAAATATGTAAGTGAATTTATTTCTTTGTGTAAAAGCATTGATTATGCAATTAATTATAATTATTTATAAATTTTATAAGAGATATTAATGGAAATTTAATTTAATCAGAGATCCAAATGCATTGATGTTTATTGTGATATTATCGCTGCTGTAAATTACATTGTAACAAATTTTGAATGAAATAGTTAGGTATTTTCGTTCGTACCTGGAATGTCACATTTCACAAACAATATTACGAAAATAACTGCACATTCTTCAAGAGATTTCTCTTTATTTTAAAAGCGCACTTTTATCAAACAATTGTAGTTGCGAGAATTCGTAAAAAGTAAATTTTGTGAATGAAAAATTTATTTTTGTTAGATCCCAGGAAGACGTATTTTAAACGGGATTTACACAGCAGCACATTATATTCATTCTAATAATAAATATCTCTACAAATCTATAGGATACACATTATTTATTTTTTTATTAAAAGATTAATTCATATTCTAAAGAAATACTCATTAAATGTAACAAAATGATTCTCCATGTAAAGTAAATTTATTGACAAATGGAGCATCTAATAATGAAAACTTAAAATTATTTATTTCTTTAAAAACAAGACCACCAAAGATAGATTTTTTGTGTAATGTTTAAGTCATAAAATTATGTACTTTGTATTTATGGCCATAACATTTTGTATTTATGGCCGTTGTGATATTTAATTAAAGAAACAAAATATGTAATGTAAAAAATTATTTATTTTTATATAAGATTATTTTATAATTTCTTATTTATTATTAGTAAGTGTGTATAGGTTTATAAGAGCGTTCAAAGTTGCATTTGATTGTGGTCATCTTTTTGGGGGATCGTTTTTTTCATCCATAATTTTGTCTAAATTTTATTCTATTTTAATTGAAATGTTTTACAAGTATGTACGTTCCGTGCTCACCACGTTTGTTATTTCGAACAGTGTTAAATAAAACAAAAGTGAGAAATATGTACTCACCATCCATCGTCTGCCGAACCACATAATAAAGGAACAATAATTACTTACTTTGTTTATTCGAAATGAATTCTCGCTAAACAAGAGTGAATCCAGTCAAGTGCAACAAAGACAATTATAATGCATAATATGTATAAATACTGTTAATCTTAATTCACAA
Organism: Nephrotoma guestfalica; assembly: GCA_963691935.1. Lineage (NCBI taxonomy): Eukaryota > Metazoa > Arthropoda > Insecta > Diptera > Tipulidae > Nephrotoma > Nephrotoma guestfalica. The sequence goes on from OY829914.1 coordinate 5,091,167, forward strand.
GTACGTATCTAACTAAATAATTTTTAGTATTCGTCTTGGTCTTCAAATAACAATTCACACGAATTCGACCGTAAAAAGACATTCTTATAACACGCATCTTCTGCAGTAAAATGAGACATGGTTGAATTAACCTGAAAAGTGTTTTTACTATAGTATTTAATTCTATCAAAAATTTTCTCTTTCTAATAATATTCTATGTAATTCTTTAAATTCAAAACCAATCAAATTTCTAAACCAATTAATCAAAATGGTGTCATTGATTTCAAAAAATAACTAATTGAGTTTTAACTACTTTCATTTATTGTGACAATTTGATTTAGTTTTAAATTCACAACCTGAGGAGGAGCAGCAAATGCTCGAAACTAGTAGTTGTTAAATAAAATATTGTCACAATAAATGGAAGTAGTTAAAACTCAATTAGTAATTTTATTAAATATTCAATTGTGATAGGTTCGTAGAAAGAATCATAAAGATGTCAATAATTTATTCGCCCAAAAAAATCTTCCTGGTGAATTCACTTCAAAAGTTAAAACTGGAACTTTCCTGTGAATAGGCAATGTGGAAAAATATTATAATAGCATTTCTGTCTGTATTGCATTTTTCTGGCCTACTGAAGGAATAAGTTTGGTGTAAATGTGTTCGAAGCGAAGTTAAGGCTTCTATTCCGTTAGTCGTATCACTTCCCGTGATTTTTTTTATTCATTCCAAAGAAGGAATAGAAAGAATAGAATACTGCTCACGTGACTTTAAAATATTCCAGAAGGAATGTAACAGAATGTAACAAAACAACGATTTGGAAGGAATGGAATAGATTTTTGACAGTAATTTTTTTAGTTGTTTGTTATTTACAGTGTTGTGTGTACTGATAAAATAAAACGGCAAATAAATTAAATAAAATTAAATATTTAAAAGGGATGGAGACAAAAATTAATTTCATTTGCATTAGCTGCAAAGTTAGGTTAGGATACATTTTTTGATGACGAATCTAGCGACTCAGAAGATGAAAACCAAAAAAATGTAACCCAAAAAATATGATGTATTTTGAAAATAAAATTTGTAAACTGAACGACGCACAGTTCAAGTCGAATACCAGATAGATAAAAATCATCTGAGCTTGCCAAGATGATTGCCGTGGTGTTGTTGATGGTAACGTCTGCTTGATCTCTGGAACAAGTGGCAGGGGGATTTATTTCGGGACGGTTATGTAAAATTTCGTCCATCAAGTCAAAATATTCCCATCGTCTATGAGAATTACCACTTTTATTGTTGTCCTTAATTTTTTATACACCGACTTGAGACCCTTCCATTTGCCGATACATTGAAATCCACTTATTTTTTTATTTCTAATTTTAGAAATCTCTTCTGGAAATATATAAACAAAAATCTGTTGATTACAAATTCATTAATTAAAACGTTTAATAATATATACCGGCTATGTCGTTCCACACTTTTTTTTTCGAATAACGGTCGAACATTGCCATATGTTCCGAAAAATTGTGGATGAGGTAACGAATATCCCCAGGACTCCATTTACAACTTCCGACAGTATTTTCAGTTATAACATTTTCATTGCTATAATTATTCTCCATTTTAAAACTATTTTATTTTATTGTTTACACTAACTATTTTTATGTATATGCACAAAGAAACAAACAACCCATTCAAAAACAAACAATATAGCGACTAATATTAAAAGTATTCCTTTCGTTCTACCTTTTCATCCAGTACGAAAAGAGTACGTTCCGAACGTCTAGAATAAATAAAAAAAATAGCAAAAAAAGGAATAGAAGGAACGGAATGAATAAAAAAAAAAATATATCATGTTCGGAATATTAGGAATGAATAAAAAACACTGTTCATGTAACATGGCTATGGATCTTCTTGATTACTAGATTCTAAAATCCAAACTTACTAAATAATTTTGAACGCAACTCACAGTGAATATTTGTAAAATCTTATTTGTTACGTCAAAATTTCAAGTGATAGAAATTGTCGTTTGAAGTGATAGCAATCACAAGGAAATATTTATCTTTCAGCATATTAAGATTTAAAAGAAACTTACAACGAGTTTTGTAAACAATTATTTTGTAAGATTGGATTTAATAATCTAGTAATCTAGAAGATGCGTAGTCACGTCCAATGAAGTGATTCGGTTGATCTGTTTACTTAATGAATGTGGCGATTGTTCAATTCCGTGGTGTAATTGCACAGTTTTATGAACCCGTAGACGGGTTCTGTCCAATTACACCACCTCACAACATATCAGTCTTACCACATCACAGTACTCCTCTCTCTCTCTCGAACTTTTTCCACTTTCTGCCATGGTACTGGTTGAATTGTTGCTCCATTTTTGTATCGCGTTCTAGTGGATGTGTGGTTCTTGGTTTACATAATCCCAATCTCGTTTTCATCGTTCGTCCATCATCACTTGAAAAAATGACTTCATACCAAAAGCAAGTGAAAGTGTGTAATGATAGCACATCAAGAATTTGCGTAAAATTTGATAGGCATTACCTTTTCCTTCTAGCTTCTTGAATCCGGCCTTCAATGAGTCGACAAATTTTTCAGCCTGACCATTCGAACGTAGGTGAAACGGTGCTGTTCTGATGCGGTCGATGTCGTTTTTACTGCAGAACGACTCAAATCTTTCTGACACAAAATGGGGGCGATTGCCGGAAACAACTGTATCGTAGAGTCCCTGACGGGAAAAAACATTTTTCAATTTGTTGATCGCCTTTGCTGTCGTTGTTAATTGCATTTTAAAAACTTCTGGCCACTTGCCTTTTAGTACCAACAACCATTTACGTTCCCTGCAAAACCGATGTGTACTCGACCATGGACCTTTTGGCGTTGCCATGACTGCAACGTGCATTTGGTTGATGTTTTCGCGTTTCTAGCACTATTTCCAAAGAGCATTAACAGTTTTTCAACGTCTTGGTCGATCGATGGCCAATACACCTTACTTCGTGCCAACAGGTTCACGCTGGCAGCAGCATTGGTGCAGCTCAGACAGAATGTGGTTACCGTAGCGACTCGGAACGTCGATGTGATCGCCATAAAACACGCAACCTTGGATGTTCAGTAGTTCTTCCTTATCTGCTCAGGTTAGTCCAACCGTTCTCGATCGGACAAGACCTTTATCAATGTGTTACACATACTGGTTTATAATGCAGCTGTTTTGCTGTATCGATTGCAAAACACCCGTCGATGCAGTTTACATTCCATAAAATGCCAATTTCTTCATCCGATTTCTCATGACCGGTAATTAATCGCGAGATGAAATCTGCGTACGCAAAGCTCGTCGTGTCTACGTATTTGATGTTGAAATAGTATGTGAGCAATATGAGTGCATATCGCCGCGAACCACTAGCCGTGTACACCGAAATGCCTTTCTTCGATCTAAAAATCACTAACAGCGGGTTATGATCGGTCTGAAGCTCGAACTTGCGACTGTAGATGTATCGATGAAACTTTTCAGAGCATACATCAATAACAAAACCTCTCGCTGGATCTGCGGGTAGTTTTTCTCGGTTTTCGTAAATAACGATGCGGCATGCATGATGGGCCACTTGGTTCTGCCGGGTAGTTCGTCCTTATGCCATAGCTCGATACATCCGTCGCCACAATAATTTTCCTCTTCGTGTCATTGTGAGTTAAGCCAAATTCAATATAATTATTTTAAGCTTCTGAAAGATTTTTTGGTGCTCCGATTGCTACTCAAATTGTACATCATTGCACAACAGTTCGCCCAGTAATCCACGAAGGTTTTTCAGTTGTTTTTCGAAGTTGCTGCTAAGAATGCTTGCAACTGTTAGACGTCTCTCTGTATGGGAATTAGCCTCAAACCATCGAGTTTTAGGCTGTTTAATTGTATCGCAATAATGACGTCTCTCAATATCAGTTTGGGAGCCACTCCAGCATCCCCTTCAGCTGCTTCGTGTTACATCTGTTGACTCGCTCCAACTTGTTAAAGATGTTTCTCCAACGTCCGACCGTTTTCAAATGTACAATTTTCAACCAAACTCGAAAAAATGTTCATCAGCTTCTTGTTCAGGCACCTATAGCGCAGTGAAAACTGTGATTCTTTTCGGCCGATGAATTTGAGTTCTTTCAGTGCACCATTGAAGGAAATGATGCCTTTTCTAGTGGCAAACTTTTGATAGTCGGCTGTAGAGAGTTTCTCGGTCAGCAAATTCACTTTCTGTGGTACTATCATCGTAGCTTCCTCGGCAATAAAGATAGTTTCGTATCGCTGTACCACAAATCGAACGTCAAACCATCTTCAACGCGGTATACAAATTTCTCTATACAGTCTGACAGATTTTTATGCAACGATTTGTTACTGTCCTCATGGTAGAGAAACATATGTAGTTAGGGACGGGGTAAAATGGCCTCCAAGTCAGTACCTCCATTTCCAAACAGTAATGCGAAAAATGAATACACATAAAAATAAAATAGGCCCACATATGCAGATACACTAGTCGTAAGGAAACCACTGGCACCTGCGATCAAAACAAAGTGTTAAAAACATTCCAAAGCCTCAGTGACAACCCGTTGTCTCTGTAAAATCAGTAGCTGGTGAGATGTCTACCTATGCTAAACTAAAGTATGTACTTCGTTAGTAAGTGACGAATAAATTGTGGGAAATAAAAAACCGACAGAAAGCAATATTGCAGTAGAGAAGATCAAAGACATTCGTGAAAAGTTTGATCAAAAATGCGAAACTAGAAGACTTGGAGTTCTTTCGGAATAACAAGAACTTGTCGGAAGTGGGTTTGGTAGCAACGCTACTAAGAAGCTGTCTCGCATCGTCATCTACAACGTAGATAGAGATATCTCAATCGACGAACTTAAGGAACGATTGTCAACCAAAACAGTGAAACAATAAATGTTGAGGATTTGAAATATAGTTTCGAAGCAGAGTTTAAAGAAGCTGCGTTGGTCAATTGGATCATTGAATTGACATCAGCCGTACATAATATTCTAATAAAAACCCATAGGATATATATGGCTGGTCTTCAAGCAGAGTGCAAGACTTTGTTAGGGCCACAAGATGCTCAGAAAGTGTGGCCAAAGAAACCAGAGGCCCCAAAGTGTGTCTGCTGTAAAAATGCTAAGTGTGCTGCATATAGATTGGCCTTGGAACTAATGATGAGCGAGTCAGCATATGTCAATTAATGCATCAAGCATCTGCAAACTGAGGATCAGGCAATATTCGGAACATCTTATCATTGACCTCCTCTGTATTATCGCCAGAGACGATGATAATACACAAGTAGCAATTGGCATGTTCAATGATGATTTAGAGGTGTACAAAATATCACAGTACTGCGACTCGCATTGTTTATGCGTTAAAGTAAGATCAAATGTAGGTAAATTTTACCTAGTAAGTATCTACTTCCAATATTCAGGCGATTTACAAATCATTATAAATGGAATGAAAAAATCATCAAGTCATAATCACGAGTGATTTTAACAAAGTCACGACTATAGCATAATAATGACAAAAAAGGTTAGGGTAGTCGTCATTGAAGAATTCATTGCAAGTAACTCCTTGATTGTTAACGAAGTTGGCAAATATGGCCCTTACATTAAAACGGGCGGACTGTTAAGAAGAGTAAGAAATTAGTTAGTCAAAGAAAACTGGACCACAAGTGATCATAGAACAATCACGTTCACTGTTTGAGAAGCTTACTTATCTTTCATACGCAGGTGAGAAAAGCGAAAAGATTCCGAATTACTCGCTTAAACACACAAAGTGGGATAGGTTCTCCAGTATACTGGGAATAAAATGGCAAGGGATAATACTCCAGTTAGATCTATATTAGATTTATCATCTCCTGAGGATATAAACAGAATAGAACGGGTGACGACTAAAACACTAATTGGTGTCTGTGACAAATGATAAAATACGTGCTATCAAATCAAACCCACCAGTCCCGGTCGAACGATCTTACCATCAAACGAACTAAAGCTTATAAGATCTGAAAGATTTATCAAAGAGAAACAACCCCTTTATTGCGTGCGTAAAAGAAACCACACTATGTTTCGTGCCGCAATTAATACATTAAAAGCATTAATTTACCAAGCCAAAGCAGCTTATTAAACTAAAATGCGTACATTCTGATTCGATAGACAAAATTTGGGGTAATAATTGACCTACTCAAAGCACATTAAATCCACTGGATAATAAATACTTTCTTTATTTAAAAAATTATAAAAGCAAAAAACGTATATACAAGCAAGAAGCTCTGTACTTTTTTAAAGTACACTGCTCGTCAAAAAATTACGGACACTACATACGTACATTTTTTCAGTAAATTTTTGTGTTTACGGCAACTATTCGCATTATTCGAGGTATGGTTGTAACCAGAAGGCACTAACGATACAAATGTTTGTTTAATAAAAGCAACCATAGGATCAAACCAAATGAAATAACAAAATTACAGAAAAGCGGATATTGATATATCTTCATTTTTATTTAAATAAAAGTCAACAATCAATCTAAGCGGTCGGTACTCTAATATCGAGTATTTCCTCCAAGAGCTCTGATCACATCTAGCCTTTTTTTGGCATACTTTGCACCAGGTTTGCAATGTACTCCTGAGGTATCATTGCCGATTCTACTTGCAGAGCTGATTGAAAATGATCTAAGGTTTCTGGACCGACTTCCCTTTGCCTTAAACGATGCCCTAGCATATCACAAACGTGCTCAATGAAATTAAGGTCGGGGCTGCTAGCGGGCCAAAAATTCCCACCTCATCCAAATAATTATTGACAACGTCTGCAACGTGGGGTCTGGTGCTATCATGGATTAATAATTCAAGTGTCCGGAATTTTTTAGCGAGCAGTGTAGTATGCGATCAGACAAAACGCACACTGGCTGAAAAAGTGATGACATGGCCTTGTTTATACGTAATGTTTCTGCTTATCCGTGTCCGAGTCAACGAGATTAAGTTTGTTGCTTATAGTCATTTCAACAATAAAATTAAAATTTATTAAATTGTATAAAAAAGTTATACAAATTAGTAATAATTTCATGTGGCCTCAAAACGTAATACTGAAATCGTTAATGCGTATCTGTGAATTGAAATTAGCTATATTACATTTAAATTTAAATATTATATTATATATAATTAGATTTATAGTAATTATTTATTTTTGTATTTAATAATTAATTATAAAATTAACTACATATATATTACAACACAGACAATTTAACCATTACATACAACTTATGTTTTCTTTTGTATTCATTGATAGTTGTGGAAATTGTAAATTTTCGTTTACTTATATTAACGAGAAACAGGAGCTTAGGTTGATGAATATTTCATACAAGACTTGAAGAACTTAAAAAAGGAACAATACTCATACGTACTAACAATTCATATTTCGTCGATCGATCATACAGGCATTTTTTATTTAAGTGGTTTTGCTAAGAAAAGATAATCTCTGTCACACACGCGAAATAGTAGTTTTATTTCGTTGATTTCTAGATCAGAAGAAATTATCTTACATAAATTTTACTTATTTCTTAGGAGATTTGAATGTCTTGATATTTCTTCAAACTGCTATAAAAACTACAAAAGCCATTAATTTTAACGATTTCATCGTGGCCATTTTTTTCTGCTGAACAGAGTGCATTATCATCCTCATCTTGTATATTTAGGTTGGTTTTTTCGTTTTCTAATAGTACTCTGACATTCTCTCTCTCTGATTGTTGCGTACTGCTAAGTGCAGTCCAGTGTTATGACATCCTATTCTGCATATTTGGATGTACCTCGGAGTTGCCTGGTAATATCTCAATTATCTCTTTTTTGGTACACTGCACTGCCGAATGCAGTGCAGTATTACCGTTCTTGATTGTGCGTGCTTGTTTTCTTGTGATATTTGGGTCAGCTTTATCTAATAATATTTGAATGATCCCTGGATGATTGTTACACGCCGCCCAATAAATCGCTGTATTATGTACTTTTTGCATATAACGAGTATACTATATATTAAATTATGAATTATTAATAAAAATATAATCAAACGTACAAAGATTTAATTACATATTTAAATTTGTCGACTTGGAGTCAACTTGAATAAGTTTCTCAAAGTTGACATTTTATAATGTGACATATTGTTCAAGTCGACATTTTTGGAATAATTTTAAAATTCAACATTACATATCCGACCTCTCATTTGTAGATTATTTTTGAAGCCAAAATGAACTTTTACTGATCAAATAGCTCCGCGGATCTGTTTCATTTAGCACCTATGATGCAATATTAATTCATTTTATTGCCCTGATTCTAGCTAATGTTCAATGCCACAAATTATTTTCGCTCTCTACAAATTTTTTTCTCCAATATACAATTTCATACATGTCACTGCAACACAACAGTTTAAAAAAATGAATAACTAGGATTATTTAATTTTTTTAAATAGATTTTATAGTTAGAAATTATTTTTGGAAATAACGTCTCATACGTTTATAAAAATCTAACATTACTAAAGTAAACAAAACAAAATAACTACACTGGTCCTATTCCGTGGTAGACATGTTATAGTTATAACCACACCCTGGAGGACATGTTATCACTACTCCCAGCTGGGTTATCGAGCTTTTTGAAATCGTTCAATTAATTATTGTGTCAATTCTAGTTAGTTGTATTTTTCGAAAATAGTCTGCCAAGAAGCTCACATTTCCCCGAATGAATAAAACATTTCTTCTTTGTAATAAAATTTATAATTTTTAGTTTTAATTTAATAATTATTCCGTGATTTATAAAATTAATTTCCGCGATTAAACATAATAATGCTATAAACTATAAAGTAGTACACCAAAACATTTTAATATTGTTGATGTAATTTTTTTTATGTTTTGTATCACAAATCTATATTGTTAATGTTACTAATTATAATAGTACAATAAACAAACATAATAATAAACAAACATGGTAATCATGTTATTTTTGTTCGTTTGCCATCATCCTTCATTCATATTGTAAGAAATATACAGAGCTCCAATTATACCTTTCGTGTTTTTGATACTTTGCAGGCAGTTTCCATCAGAATTTGTCGAATTTAGTTAAACTGAATTTTCTGAAGTAAGTTTGTAAAATATCAGCAATGACACGATTGACGTACCTATTGGAAAACCAATGAAAATATTTTTTAAAATTTTATTAGTATAGCTAATATTCGACATAATTTCGGATAGGCTTGCAGATCTATAAAAAACACTAGAATTTTGTATTTTTGTATTACTTTACTATTTAAACTTAAATCTATGTAAATTATGTTTAAAAAACTATAAAATATAAATATGTATACATATTATACCAATCAATAAACCAAAAACACTTAGTTTATTAAACTAATTTAATCCACGCGCTGAATTTGTTTTTTATTTGTCCGCCAAGAAACGTACGTATTCCAAAATATTGCTATCACTTGTACCACAAGAACTTGATAATTTAATGGCACTAACGAAAAATTTGCAAATTGCACCCATGGCCATACTAAATAGTTTGCACGCAGGATATCGGGAAACTCATTTCTTATTTTTGTGGTGATTTGTTCATTTCCCAAACCTTGTAGTTTACCGACAACACCGATTAGGAGCACTATAAATGTCGGTGCAAACAGAAATTGATCAAGCGATACTTTTTTAAGTGTTGTAATTGCTTTTGTGCTACCATGTATTTTTTTATCTAGAAATCCATACCAAACTCGTAAACTGGGACCCTGGAAATAAACATTTTAAATAGTTTTGAGGTATATTTTTTTTTTAAATGATATGGCAAATGGTAAATTCGCCATAATTTTTTTTGTAATAACAAGGGATATTGATATCGAAGTTTGGCAATCGATATGCCTCGAAATTTAACATTAAAACAATAACACCACATAAAATTATGTTATTTAAGAGGATTTTAAGTTAATTTCGGATAGCATTCTGTGGTCTGCCCGAAGTTTTCAATATTTTTCGTTTGGGATTACATGCAGCCCTCGAATGGCTTGTGCTTTTCAAAGTAGATAAATTTAAACCAAACAAATAAGCAAAATTTCATCTGAAAATCATGTGTTATTTTGCTTAACACGAAACAGCAACCGAATTTTCTAAATGAAGAATAAAAAAAATGAAGATAAAAATTACACGATTATCTACTAGTGGATAGCATTTCAAAATGGCTCACTTTCTTTATAGATAATGGATATTGGCCTTTAGCTGAGCTACGAAGGTGATACCATCAGAGGACAAATGTGAAATAAATATTATTTCGAAGCTTTGTTGCAGTCGACAAACAAAATACCGCAAAATAAAATAAATAAAAATACGTAAAACTATTAAATTTTTGATTTACCTGCTTTATTTATTTCATTTTGTGGCACAGTGTGATAGTAAATCTAGTGAAGTATTAGTATTAATAAAATGAGTTTATTTATTGAATAGTTATACAATCAGGGGAGTTCCTTTTTATTTAAACTATATTATATTTGCATGCAATTTATTAATTCATTATAACAGTAGTACTGAAATTTGGCTTTGAGAAACATATTTTTCGTTGGTCGTTAAAGTTGTATATGTATAAGCATTTACAAATTTGTATACACTTTTTGAATGCGATCGATTCTCCTGTCCTTCTTACTCGTACAAGCATGTGTATTATGTAGAATCAAATTGAATATAAAATGGCCTGGCTTATAATTAAATACAGCAAGACAATATCCAAAATTATAAAGTGAGCACGCTTTTTCAGCATAATCTGCTCATGAATTTTTTTTTGTTGGTACTTTGTTGTTTTGCGCACACCATGAAACAATATTTTTGTGTCTAGTAAATTCTCGTACAATTCCCTTGTTCCAGTACTTTTACTTATATAAATCAAATGCGTGCACCATAAAAACAGGTATATGATCGATCTACTTTTTGTTAAGTGGGGATAAGCATTATCCACGGCCATATCACAATATATGGACGTTGTTTATTTATATCTCATAGATGTGGCAGAAAAATGAATTTTCATTCTCCTGAGCATGAACTTTGTTTATTTGTCTTTAATTTTGATGAAATTTGCGACTTTGTTTTCCGCAATACAAAGATTTGTTACGTAATGTTATGACTTAAGCTTGACATTGCTTCTAACTAATGAACGGCAGTATATGTCCAACAAGACAACACGTATCTTTTGTCTTGTCGCTTAGTAAAAACAATTGTTCCTTGATGTTCTGGTTAACATCCGACTCTCCTCCACCTCGAATATACGCTAATCACAACACTTCAACACTACGTTGACTAAAGGCAACCAAAGAATTCTAAGATTCTCAGTATCTGATTTTCATGAAGATCACATGCCAAATCCCTGTAAAACATTTTCATACCGACCTCCATACTCCTGATATCGCATTGCCTCCCCTATTCTTTTCAGCTAAGGAGAAAACGTCGAGTGTTATGTTTGGATGTGTAAGCTGCGCATTCATACAATCTCAATCCGAAGTCGCCGGCTCGTCTCCAAAATAACAAAAAACAAAAAAATTTGTTTCGGAAAAAAATCGTTCCAAAAATAAAACGAGAACTAAGGACGAATTTTGGGGAACCCGTTTTTTTTTAAATCTTCACTTCCGATCAAATTCCAGAAAAATGTACTGGACCAATTAAGATGTCAAGTCAATTTAGAATCCGCCTGGCCTCTTCGTAAATCCCATAGAATACAAAACACTAGCAAAAACAAGAAAGTTCCTATGAAAAAGTATCACAACAAAAACCGGCACATCCGCCCAACCAACAGAAAATCAACAGGAATCATTCCTCTTCCAAATGCAATCCAGAACATTCCCGCGCCTACCAGGGCTTTTGCAAATCTTGCATCTCTCAAAACATATGCACACAAGAACAAGCTCCCACAAAAAACGGTGTCTATCAAAATTTGCGGGATCAACCACCAGCCTCAATGACCAGCCTTGCTACAACTTCAATCTAGAATCAACTTATTTTTAACGGACTCCCTCGTAAATGTTATACCAAAAACATCCAAAAACGAAAAAGCTCCAAGGGAAGTTGCCATCTCCCCCAACATAACAAAAACCTCCAAGTATGAAGCAGAGCAGCTGAACTATGGCGAAATAACAGTTTAATACCAAAATCGTCACTAATGATCTTGACCAGCCTTATTACACATCCAATCCAAATTCCTTCCGCTCTCAAACGATTCATCGCAGATGATACCTTCCAAAATATTTGAAACGAGAAAGCCAAGATAAGATAAGTTGTCACATCCGATGGGCCGATCTCCGCCAAAACTCCACTTGAACCCCCAACACATGAAAAATGCATTCTTCTTACTTCTTATTAAAACTAATCCAACAATTGTCCACCATGCCAATTTTTGGGATTTTTAATCAATTTTTTGGATTAATTTTGAAAATAAAACTTTAAGAGCAGCCTTACTCTGAAAGTCTCCCAGTTTAGGAATTTTGGTCTGGTCACTAATTGGTATGATACTAATGATATAGAAAATTTTCTTTATGAATATTATCGATATTTGTTCATTTTGTTGATTGAGTTTTGGCACGCGACTTGGTATAAACGTTTCTTTTTTGTGTTTAGAAATTTTGTTGTTTCTTCGTCGAAATACGATCGATCATATGAATAAATAATTATTATGACAGGAGAGAATTTGGGGAATTTGTTTACGAGGCATTGTTACAAAATTTTCCTGTGGACAAAAAGTACGAACTCGCACTGAGTGAACAAGTTTAACTTCAACAACAGCTTAATTATCTTAACTTTATACTTACTCCTAAAAAACAACCAATACTAAAGAATTGTGCCGTTCTTATATAATTAAATTTGTCCCGCTGTTCGATCGTCTGAGCAATTATATCGCCGGTGCCCATTAAAATCCCAGTTTGAACCGATTGGATGATTATCGGATATTTTGCTAATGAATTTGTATAAGAATTTTTAAATAGATTAACATAACGCGAGAGAGACATATTGTTATACTTATTAGTAACTTTATAATTTTTTATCGTCTAAATTAAATATTACAAAATAACTACAAATTTTGAAACTGGCCGAGACTAAAAAATAATTTTAACGTGTTTATAAATCAAAAATAGTCTTATCAGAATAATGACATATGCCTACAGTTACTACAATCTAATCGTACCATGCAGTAAATATGAGAAGAAACTATCGTCAAACTATCGCGCTAGAAATTCCACTTTGACTTTAAATACCCCGAGAGTCGATCGAGTCCATATGAATCAAACATATCAGCCGCTTATTTTGAAAGTGGTTTAAATCCATTTTACAAAAAAATTGTTAGTTAGTATTTTCTGAATTACAAGATTATATTTGCTATAGTTATGAATTTTAATTATTGCATTCTAAATTAATACAATTAATGAAATATTGGATCCAAAATAAACCTTAGTTATCTTATTTTCTATGTGCAACAACATTTATTCCATTTTTCTTAATAATGTCAAAAATACTTCAGTATTCGGACAGCAATCGAACAAGAGAAAATTATTTCACTAATGTCAAAATTATTACAAAATATTTAACTATTATATTATTCGGACGGGTCTATAGCAAATTTGCTCGTCGACATCTCGCAAGTTTGTTATTAGGCATATTTTCTTGACTACGTTACAACAATAATTCTCTCAAAATAATATGGTAAATTATATATTTTTATTAGCCAATATTTCGGTGTTTCTATCTTCACAGGCTTTAAAATATTTTGCTTTAAAAAAATGATACGACTTTACAAAGAAATGATTTTACGTCAACAAATTTGTTGAGATTTGTTGAAACAAGACTAGATTAATAAAAATGGTTTAGGGTCTATGAAGAGGTATAAAATTAAACTCAAATACACAACTCGTTTAATTTTTCGTTTCGAACAATTTGTTTAATTTTTACTTCAAGTATGCTGGATATTATGTATTTCTATTATGAGTCAATTTCTCTATAAGAATTTTGGATGACATGTACTAGATCGTTGTCTTTTTAATATGGTGTTGGTAAAAATACGCACTGACTCTTTGTCGCACGTGTAAAAAAAATGTAATTTATATTTTGTTTCCTTATATATATATATATATATATATATATATATATATATATATATATATATATATTAAATGTGGATTAAAGATGAAACATGATTTGCCCAATTAATAAGTAAACCTTTTAATTATATTATATTGTTTTCCGCATAAATAATATTTTTTATATTTTCATATACGGCAAAAAATATGTGGTAAAATTCTCTGTCGCAGCCAGTATATGACGAACCAATGCCGGAAAGATGCTTTCTACATTTTTAATGTAGCTGCTTTAATATTTTGCGTTTATAAAAAAAATTCTTTTAAAATTAAATAAACTATGTATTAATATAATTTTTCATTTAAATAAAATATTTTTATTACATTTATCTGTCGTCATAGAAGAGTCAATAACAAGACTAGTTATCCTAAACATGTCATTAACGATTCCTATGAACTCTGCAATCATCGTCAATCATCGCATGTCATCAATAAGATCCGTATCATTCAATTGATTCAAGCCAAAAAAATTGTTTTAGATAAAGAATTTTGCTACATTCTTGTGTATGAAAAGAAACTTTTTTTATTAAAACTAATTTAATGCGTGATTGCACATGTTATTTTCTAGGTTATATATATTTTATAGCAGAGCACTGTTTATTTATTTTCGAAAATTGAATATAGAAATGAAATAACATGATTCTGCCAATTCCAAAAATATTATTTATTTTATTAGTAATCTTTAGGATATATCATTCATTGTCAAACATTAAAAATAAAGGTTTTTCATTTTTTTAAATAGTTTATAGGTTAAATTTTGTTGATGCTACAATTTTCCCCTTACATATTTATGGTAGTTTTTTTATATATTTTCGAAAATTAAAAAAAATAATAAAATCACATAATTCTGCTCGTCCCAAAAATATTATATTAGTAGTACTTAGTAGTTTTTGGTATATAAAATTCTTTGTTAAACATTCAAAATGAAGATTTTTCATATTTTTTAAATAATTTAGTTACATTTTGTTGATGTCTAAATTTCTCCAATTTCTTCTACCATAAAATAGAAATGTTATGTAGCAGTCGGGCTAATGTAAATTTTAGTTCTTGTCTTTGTCATTTGTTCAGCAGAAAATTTGTGTTTTTCCATGGAATAGTACCATAAAGCCTCTTCAAAACCTTAAAGCGTTTATTTTGCAGTGAAAAATTATTTATATCTGGAAAAAGAAAACGAAAAAGCTAATCAATGAATTATAATAGTGACAGAAACAAAAACAAAATTTAAGGTAACATTTTATAGTTAAATTTTGACATCTTGAAGACAACATAACCACCAAAAATGAATTTTATATGAATTTTTTACAAATTCTTTACCTAGTTCCCTATTCCCGGGGAATTACCAGAATAGTGCCACAGGTAGTACTTTTTCCATTTTATTACATAGAAATAGATTATATAGAATGAATATAAGCAACTGTCAAGCGTCACAAATTCGGAGAAAAAAAGAAAGCGTATAATTCAACAGGGCCGTATTTAGATTTTTTCGACCGTTTTAATACTGCTTCGGAATATTTACCAATTTTTAATACTGACGGCGAAGGAGTTAAAAGACCACCCCTATTTTTTAAATTGATTAGTGATTTATAAGAATTACATTGTTGTATTAATTTGCAACTGTCCTCACAATTCCATTTTCTAAATAAATATCGGACTATAAATCCCCCTATGTAATTAATAACATCCAAAAAAATCTTCGTCATACATATTAGATTCGTCTACTTTACAAATTTCTTTGCCAATTTGAAATATCATCTGATGAGGATTCAATCATTGCTTTTTCAAATATCCATATTTTGGTAAACTAATTTGAACATTTGCATTGTTCAAATTAGTTTAATATTTACATTAAAATTTCTGTAAAAAATCGTATTTACAGTACATATTCTAAAATTAAAATAAATTATGAAAAGCAAAGCACTTAGCACATGAAACAAACGACGTTTTATTAAACTAAAATAAGAAAATGTGACACTGGTAATAACATATGTTTACAAACCGATAAAAACCCACGCCAACAACCAAAATTGTTTTCTTACTTTTTTCTGATTTATAACTTAAATTAAGGATAATTTTACCACAAATCACTTTCTTTTTAACATAATTTATATTTTATTTTATATAAACACTTACTGATGGTACGAAATTCCTTCCTGTAATTTTTAGGCGTATTTTTGCAGTTTTTTACAAGACACTTCATTTTATTAAATGTTTCTAATTTTTATTACTAAAATGATGCACTACACACAATCCACTAACTATTTTAATAATATTTTAATTATTTTAAATTATATTTTCAAGATTCTTTAAGATCACAAAATGTAACGCGTTATTTTAAACAAAAACTGGTTTGAGGGGTTTTTATTTTGAGATATAAGACCGCCATATGCATTTTTTATATAACCATCCTGCTCTGGCTTGTGACACACACATGAAATAGCAAATTTTATATGGGAAAAATCTTTACATTCATTCATTCTATAGTTTATAATTCTATGTTTTATTATGACACCTATAAAACGATTTTGTCAGTAAAATTTGGTTCAGTTTGGTATGTGGCGAAATTATATTTTTATCTCTCTTTTTTTACTGATAAAATATGTTTCATTGTGGAATGAAGGCTTAAGCAAAAGATAAAAGCAACAATTTTTCTATTGTGAAAGCTCATTAGTATGTAGTTTGTGATAGTTGCAAACTCTCGCGACAGTTAATTTCATCAGGCAATAAAATTATTGATTGAGTTGAGATGCCAAATCGGTTTGTTGTTTTTTCCAAAGTTTTGTTTTGTGGAAATCCGAGATTAACTCAAAATTATTTTCAAGAAAATTTCTACGCTATACAATGAATTTTCAAGATACATTTAGAAATGAGAAATTACTTCATCCGCTTGCTAGCAAAGATATAATTATACCAGGTAAATACCTTTAATGTTTATTTACTGTTATCAACTAGATCAATATTCTGTGCCCCATAGGGAATTTGCACAATCCAATATTCGATGATGCCTTCGAAATTGATGATTATATCGAAATGCTGGAGGAAAAATTACGAAATGGTGTGTTCTCAATATCAAAGAAACGGGGAAAAAGCCGTGCTTGGGAAATGTTTGGGGATGTCGTTGACGATAAAAATAAGGTGATTGACGGATATGTTGCTTGTCGTAGTTGCGGAGTAATCAAGCGATATCGAGCAACGGCAACTTCTAATTTAGTTCAACACCGGTGTTTAAAGCATGCCCATCGAGCTGAAATGAAACTTTCACCAGCCGATAAAAAACTAATTAAAGATGCCGCTTTAAAATGGTCTATAAATAATTCAATCCCATATTGCGCTATAAATCGTGACGATTTTATCGAGTTTGTCGATTCCATCATTAAAGTTTACAATAAAATAGATACACCTCCCGATTTACATGCCATTCTACCACAAACAGCACCAGTTTCTAATGAGCTCGAAAATTTACGAGGCAAATATGTTACTAAAATTATCGAAAAACTGAAGCTTATTAAATATTTTTCGATTTCGGTGGATTTGTGGTCTGAAGATTCGAAAGGAAATGGATACATGAGCTTAATTTTACATTCGATGGACGAAGAGAACCTCACACAACGATTATTAGGAGTTCGCCAAATTTATTCAAACTCGTCACTGTTTAATATAATTCGAGAGATTTTGCGCGAATACAGCATTCACCATTTACAAAATGTTTACTTTATAACCGACAGAGATACACGCTTGATTGAGGCGCTGCAAGAATACGATCGACTAAACAGCGTATCTGATTTATTAGATGAGGTTGTTTTAAAAGCAATTGAATCAACGAATCAAATTACGTTATTGTTGAATAATTGTCAAGTTCTGGTGTCATTTATAAAGGAGTCCAAATTCGTTGGTAAATTACCCACAAAACTTTGTGAAAAAATTGGAAATCAATGGCTTTCATATCATGAAATGCTCAAATCAATCAACGAAAATTGGACTGAAATTGAGAGTAAATTATCCAATTACAAGAAAGTAGATTTAATCGCCAATATTGACCATAATGATGTGAAGATACTCTCGGAACTGTTGGAAGAATTTGTTTTGGCCAACAATGAGGTACAAAATACGGAAGCTCCAACTCTTCATGAAGTATATGCTCAGTATGTTACGTTATTAGAGCTTTGCTCTCCAAATCCGGATGACTCTGCATTAGTAAAAGAATTTCGAGGAATGTTATATTATAATTTGAACGAAATATGGGGTAAAAATATAACAATTGAGCATAAAGCTTCATTATTTCTGTTCCCATTGTGTAAATCATTGAACAATGTTTCAAATACGGAAAAGGAAGAAATTTACAAGTAATGATTGATATTGTATTTAAATAGATCTTACTCAATATTTTTATTTCAGATTCATAGAACGCAATTCAGACGTTTCT
Organism: Nephrotoma guestfalica; assembly: GCA_963691935.1. Lineage (NCBI taxonomy): Eukaryota > Metazoa > Arthropoda > Insecta > Diptera > Tipulidae > Nephrotoma > Nephrotoma guestfalica. The sequence goes on from OY829914.1 coordinate 5,109,696, forward strand.
ATACGAAATACGAATGAAAGTTCAACAAGTCACACACCGATGCCAAATGAAGTATCACGTTATATGAGATTTTTCCCTAAGTTTTACCAACAGGACGAAGAATTTGGAACCCTTTGCAAAACAGTACGCGATGAAATTATAAACTATATAAACGAACCCATAGAATTAATGGAAATTGACCTTGTGGATTGGTGGAAAAAACGTAAAAGCAAATATAAATGTTTGTACCAAGTATTTCAGAAAATTATGTGCATACCAGCATCAAGTCGTCTTCTTGATCGCCAGGCGATCATATCAAATATGATTTTAAGTCAAAAATACAATAGTAACACTGGTAATTCTTATCATATCGATTCAATGGTTATATTAAAATCAAATCTGGAGGCTGATAATTTAACTATCAGTTCATTACAAACAATAGAGTTCCCTACTCAATAAACATCCATTTTTTCAATTAAGATTTATTGTTGATAGAAATAAATAAATATATATTGATAATTAATTTTTATATTGTGGTTATTAGGCTTTTTGAACAATAAAACTAAAAATTTCCTGGTTTTAAGCCTATTTTTATTGTATATGTTGTAATTTACAACGAACTGCGGACTTTTCGGATATCATTCATATCCATTATGAAGACGAACAAAATTGATAACAAGAATTATAATTAAATGCTAAACCAAAAATAAAAAAGGAAAATAGAACAAAACTATACAGGTACTTCTATGTATAGAATATATTAAAGCATTTTACAATATAAAACGCCTTATTTCAATAAAGAGTTTTTTATGAAATTTAAATGTATAAATGAAGGCAAAACTCATTTTTAGGCTGAAACATGTAGAATATCTATTTATAATTTGGTAACACTGATTTATGTAAAGGTCGATTTATATTATCCGTTCTGTTCAGTTCCTGCACTTATCGTGTCAGACAAAAAAACATTGTTACATATATTTTGTATAGGAGTATTTATATTATCCGTTCAGTTCAACGAAACTTCGTTAAATTTTATCTGTTACTTAAAAAATATAGTGTATATATATAACACACTCTATCATGTAATAAAATTATTAAATTTATGAAACCTAACTTAAAAGTTAGATTGAATTGTGCACGTTGTTTAAAAAACTTAAAATTAAATATTAGTTCGTGGCTTTTCTATTATTAAATGTTTGTTATAATACATAAAAATCTAATCATGTTTTATTCATAAAAATTGTAAGTTAACATCGCAATGATTTTGTTAGTATTTAAGAATTATAAGTTGTGCAAGAAAGACAATTGGTATCGTCAAAATTCTTATTTTTGCTTTTAAGTTTATATTTTTGACTGGTTGGGCTCATTCATTTTATTTTCCTTATTCCGAGTATGGTCGAATATGTACATCTAAATCCTATTTTTCGCCTTACGTTATTTTTTTTATTCTTTTTACATATCCTACTATGGTTCCCACTTAACTCGGCTCTTATTATGTATAGAGTAAATAATTAAGTGGGTTCATTTTTGGGTTAAAGGGTAACACAATAAAATTGATTGAAATTGAACTATAGAATCCGTCTATAGAACTGCCAACATAAAAATTATTGATCGCGTTCTGTCTTGTCGGTCAAATCATTTGTTTATGCTGTTTTCTTAAAAATAGATTATTTTTCATCAAAAAATAATCATTAAAATGAATTTTCAAGATACATTTGCAAATACTGAAAAAACACTGAAAGGTAAATTGTGTTTTTTTATCTAATTCGTTAAACATTCTAATATGCATATATTTAATCTCGTAGGCACTTTACACAATCCAGTATTCGATGACTCCTTTGAAGTTGACGATTATATTGAATTGTTAGAGGATAAAATACGAAATGGTATCTTCTCAATTTCCAAAAAGCGAGGGAAAAGCCGAGCCTGGGAAATGTTTGGTGATGTTGTCGACGATAAAAATAAGGCGATTGTCGGTTATGTCGCTTGTCGAAGTTGCTTAGCAGTTAAGCGATATCGACCACCGGCGACTTCCAATTTAATACAACACCGATGTATGAAGCATGCTCATCGAACTGAAATAAAACTATCACCAGCCGATAAAAAGTTAATTAGAGATGCCGCATTAAAATGGTCTATAAATGGATCGATCCCATATTGCGCTATAAATCGTGAAGATTTTATTGAATTCCTTGATTGCATTGTAAAAGTTTACAATAAAATAGATACTCCGCCAGATTTGAATGCAATTGTACCACAAACAGCTTCCGTTTCCAATGAACTCGAAACCTTGCGAAGCAGATATGTTACTAAAATTGTTGAAAAATTAAAACTCATTAAATATTTTTCGATTTCAATCGATTTGTGGTCTGAAGACTCCAAAGGAAATGGATACATGTGTTTGATCTTGCATTCAATGGAGGATGATAATCTCACACAAAGGTTACTAGGCGTTCGTCAAATTTATTCAAACTCTCCGATTCTGAATATTATCCGTGAAATTTTGCGGGAATACAGCATTCAAAATTTACAAAATATTTATTTTGTAACTGACAGAAATATTCAATTGGTTGAGGCGCTACAAGAACATAATCGGTTAAACAGTATATCCGAAATACTAGATGAAGTTATATTAAAAGCATTTGAATCTGTAAATTCAGTTACTGAATTGTTAAATAATTGCCAGAATCTTGTTTCGTTTATAAAGGAGTCCAAATTCGTTGGTAATTTACCCTCAAAACTTTACCAGAAAATTGGTAATCAATGGCTTTCATGCCATGAAATGCTCAAATCAATCGGCGAAAATTGGAAAGAAATTGAGAGTAAATTAACCAACTACAATAAAACCGATTTAATGGAAAATATTGATCATTCAGATGTAAATGTACTTACTGAGCTTCTGGAAGAATTTGTGTTGGCTAACAATGAGATACAAAATACAGAAGCACCAACTCTTCATGAGGTATATGCTCAATATGTTACTCTGGTAGAGCTTTCTTCTTCGAATCCGGATGATTCGGAGGTGGTAAAAGAATTTAGAGACAGTTTATATTGCAATTTAATCGAAATATGGGGTACAAATGTTACGATTGAGCATAAAGCTTCATTGTTTCTGTTCCCATTGTGTAAATCACTGAATAATGTTTCAAATACTGAAAAGGAGGAGATTTACAGGTATATTTGGCTAATTAGAATAGACAATTTGTTTACTCAAATTGATTTTGTTTTCAGATTCATAGAGCGCAATTCAGATATTGCTGATCGCAGTTTGGGTAATAGCTCGTCAAGTCAGGCACTCATGCCAAACGAAGTGTCCCGGTATACGAGATTTTTCCCTAAATTTTATCAAGAGGACGAACAATTTGGAACCCTGTGCAAAACAGTTCGGGACGAAATTATAAATTATATAAATGAACCTATTGAATTAATGGACATCGACCTTGTTGATTGGTGGAAAAAACGTAAAAGCAAATATAAATGCTTGTATCAAGTGTTTTTAAAAGTCATGTGCATACCAGCATCGAGTCGTCTTTTAGATCGCCAGACGATAATCTCAAATATACTTTTAAGCCAAAAACACAGTGCTAATACCGGAAGTTCACATCATATGGATTCGATGGTTATATTAAAATCAAATTTGGAGACTGATAACTTAAATATCAGTTCATTACAAACAATAGAACTCCCCACTCAGTAAACAATGTGATTTTCCAGTAGTATTTTAGAGCGAAAATAAAACTGCAATGTCTCTCTCTAATGAGGTGTGCTTATCAATTTTAATTCAATTTAATATAATTTTGAAGTAATCAACATTTCATATATGTTATTTCACTAAGACATTATTTTCGCTCAACACGACAACGGGAAATCACAAATAAAAGGCAGTTTTTTTATTTACAATATAATAATGCTAAGGAAATAAATAAACAATATAAATAAAAGTCAATGAGTTTTATAAGATATGAAAGCGTTCCAGAGGCATGATAATCCTTGATTAAAAACAATTTGAAATTTTACAGGTATAAAATAAAAATTTACAAATTGAATACAAGGCCATATAACATAATTTGCTCCCATTATTTGGAGGTACTCCTTCTTTATTTTTGCTTCAATTTCCTCGGGACTCTGTCTTTCTGTTACCCCAACTACTACTAGAAATGCTGCCATAGATATTGGTGAAAATATTAGTTGATCGTACATAACTTTTTTGATCACAACCATGGATTTGTTATTGCCTGTAACATATCTCTGAAGAACACGGTACCATACGAAAAGAAGTGGCCCCTATAATGAGAAAACCAAGTATTAGAGCAAACGCCTCGAATAAAATAAATTTATCAAGTTACCAGATAGAACAAACCTATCGACGTAAACTTGGCAGTTCGCTTCACATCGAATTTTTCGTTTTTTATTAGCTGAGCAGTACAATCGCCAATCCCCATTAGAGTTCCTACTTGAACTGATTGCGCCATAATTGGATGTTTAATTAATGCATTTTGGTAAATATTTGAAATTTTTTTCAATGCTATTTTCAACGACATTTTAATTAAATAATTTTTTTTTTTTTGAAATATATTAAACCGAAACAAAAATTGATATTTGGTTGCATGCAAAATGTAGCCACAATTGTGCTTAATCCGCTGAATGTTTTCGGCAGGAGTGTCAAAAACGACGAAAAACACATCAATTACTTTTGCTATTGCTAGCCGCTCGTAGAAGCAAATCACTTTATTTGTATTTTATTATAATACTACATACTTTTAAACTATTGTACAGATTAAAACTAAATTTTATACGTTTCACTTAAGAGTGTCTGCTAGATTATAGTTTATTTTTTTATTAATCCTAATATTTTATTTTTGATTTTAGACGACACATAACCTAACATTTTGTTATCATGTCGCTAAGGGACCAAATTAAAATCGATATTGTAAGTCAAATACAAATGGTTTTTCTTTTTAGTTTTAATGTTTATCTTAAAAAAAATGTATCGTGTAACTGTAGGAATGGGGTCATGAGCGTTTGGTGCGTGCTCAACAGACTGTAGAATTGAGGCCTTATGATATTGAATCATGGTCTGTTTTGATTCGAGAGGCTCAGGGCAGACATGTCAGCGATGTTCGTTCATTGTACGAATCATTAGTTGCGGTTTTTCCTACAACAGCAAGATATTGGAAAATATATATTGAACAGGAAATGAAGGCACGAAATTATGAAAGAGTTGAAAAATTGTTTCAAAGATGTTTGGTTAAAATTCTTAATATTGATTTGTGGAAGCTGTATCTGTTATATGTAAAAGAAACCAAATCTCAATTAGCCACCCATAAGTAAGTCCATTTCATAACAATTAATATAAGTAGCTACATATATTTGGTTTTATATTTTACATTAATTTTATAAAATTGTTTAATTTAAAATACATACTTAGTAATTGATATAGGGTCTAAGATCATTAAATACTATGGACTGAAAGCGGTCTATATTTTCTGTCTCCTGTAGTGATATTCACACCAAACGCGAATTGCGACTGCGAATAAGTTTATTTCATACGCGAACTTTTTATATTTACATAATGATCTGATAATTTTCTAATTTGTTTATTAGAAATTATACGGAACGCGATATAAGAGTTTACATAAATGTATTTGAATATCCATCATCTTTCATTTTTGCGAAAACAGTTCGCAAAAATGAAAGGTAATGGGTATTCAAATACAGAATCACGGAGACATACAAATATCATTATATGGAGTTAACATTCTAGCAGTCCATGTATAAATTGTCGAAGAAATAGGTACAAATAGTAAATCCTTACAGGTTGAAGGAAACAAAAAATTATAAAATAAAACCTCCGATACCTACTTGGCAACGAATAAACAGTTTTATACAATAAATTAAAAATGAGCCAAATATTAATTTAATTAGTAAACTATCTAGCTTTTTTAAAATTAAAATCAAATAAAAATCTTTTTACAGAGAGAAGTTGGCTCAAGCCTATGATTTCGCACTTGAAAAAATTGGCATGGACTTACACTCATATTCCATATGGTCTGATTACATACAATTTTTAAAGAGCGTCGAGGCAATCGGCAGTTATGCTGAAAATCAAAAGATTACTGCTGTTCGTAAAGTATACCAAAAAGCCGTCGTTACGCCGATTATTGGTATCGAAGTATTATGGAAGGAATACATTACGTTTGAACAAAATATTAATCCAATTATATCCGAGAAAATGAGCTTAGAACGATCTAGAGATTATATGAATGCAAGACGTGTAGCGAAAGAACTGGAGATTGTAACCAAAGGTTTAAATCGTAATCTACCAGCCATTCCACCAACACTTACAAAGGAAGAAATGAAACAAGTTCGATTACAATTTATAAATGACCGATTATGTACTTACTAATTTTTTAAATTTCAGGTCGATTTATGGAAAAAATATATCGGTTTTGAAAAATCGAATCCTTTACGTAGCGAAGATACGGCTCTTGTGACGCGTCGAGTAATGTTTGCCACGGAACAGTGCCTCTTGGTGTTAACACATCATCCCGCTGTTTGGCATCAAGCCGCCCAGTATTTAGATCAAAGTTCTAAACTGTTAATGGAAAAAGGAGTGCGTATTTTAGAAAATTTTATATCGTTGTTGGTTTATTGTTTGCATAAAAAAATTTATAGAACATTGATAGAATTTATTACTTAAAAAAACACAATTTCTTACAATATATAAAAAAATATATATTATTTATTTATATATATGGATATTCACATAAGTAAAATGGAGCTGTAATTCAGATATGTAAAAAACCAATCAAATTAACAAACATTCAGATTTGTTAATAAAAGTTAATAATTTATTATTTTATTCAAGAAGCGACGAGCGATTTGCGATTAACTTAAAGAAATTATTTTTTGTTTTTTATTGATAAATTGAAATAAATGTGATAGAGCTTTTAATATCATCCTAATACTAGTACTTATTGTCGGAGGCGTACTTACGTATTATCACTTAATTTAAAAAAAGTTCTTTAAATTAAAAACTATATAACATTTCATTTCAATTTGTGTTTTATTGTATTTTAATTTAGTTTTTAATTATGTATCGAATATTTATATATTTGTGTGCAATATTTTTAACATTAATGATTTACACCTTTTTAAAAATTATTAAAATTAGGATGTTCAAGCGGCGAAAATATTTGGTGACGAAGCGTCGTTAATTTTAGACCGTGCGATTTCAGGGGTGCTTAGTCGAAATGCTTTGCTATATTTCGCGTATGCCGATTTTGAGGAGGGCCGTTTAAAATACGATAAAGTTCATCAAATGTACAATAAATTTTTATCGATTTCGGATATTGATCCAACACTGGTAATTTTTAATTTAAATTTTCAATATTTTGTATTTATGTTAAATAAAAAATAATAATTATTAGGCTTATGTACAATACATGAAGTTTGCAAGGAGGGCCGAGGGGATAAAATCAGCACGTGCGATATTTAAAAAGGCTCGGGAGGATGTTAGATCGCGATATCATGTATTCGTGTCGGCTGCCCTAATGGAATACTACTGCAGTAAAGATAAGGACATCGCGTTTAGAATTTTTGAATTAGGATTAAAGCGGTTTGGTGGAAGTCCCGAATACGTTATGTGCTACATCGATTACTTGTCACATTTAAACGGTAGATTTTTGAAATGCCGCATTTCCATCAAATTTATTGTAATCTTTTTGATTTGTTTTTGTAGAGGATAACAACACAAGGGTTTTGTTTGAAAGGGTTTTGTCATCAGGTGGTCTCACACCGCAACTTTCGGTAGAAGTCTGGAATAGGTTCCTTGAATTTGAATCAAATATTGGCGATCTTTCGAGTATTGTGAAAGTAGAAAGGCGACGCAGTTCTGTTTTAGAAAAGGTATGTTAACATTAAATATATTAAATCAAATTTATTTTAATGATAAATTAATTTTAGTTAAAAGAGTATGAAGGTAAAGAAACTGCACAATTGGTCGATCGTTATAAATTTCTGGATTTATATCCATGTACCCCGACTGAATTGAAGTCTATCGGTTACGCCGATAATCGAGGTGTTACCGATTTAAAGAAAGGCACTGTTGTTGAAGCAAGTGAACCTACAACACAATTACCGCGCCCCGATTTTTCTCAAATGATACCTTACAAACCTAAAGCAAACGCTTTTCCCGGTGAACATCCGATTGCTGGCGGCACATTCCCACAACCACCTGCTCTGGCTGCGTTATGTGCTCTCCTTCCTCCACCGGTTTGCTTCAGAGGACCATTTGTTGCTGTTGATCAGCTGATCGACATTTTTAATCGAATTCAGATATCAGAACGTATGTATTTTAATTATTTCGTTAATATGTATGTATATGTTTTTTTAATAACCGTGTTTAATTTACCAGCACCACAACCAATCGGCGAAAATGGTTGTGATCTTAGATTATTCGACCTCGCAAAATCGGTTCATTGGATTGTAGATGATAGTACGTATTCGGGTGATACTGGACTAAAACGTCGCCGCATTGTTCCTGGAGGGGACGACAGTGATGAAGAAACACAAGTTCCTCCGCCACCAGTCAACGATATCTATCGTTTGCGGCAACAAAAACGGTTTACTAAAATTTAATTAAACATCGAGTTATTTTATAAATTTTAATTTGCATTTTTCTCTGATATTTAAAATAAATATAATTATATTCTTATAATATATACGTAATACATAATAATATTTGTATATGTTATACTTTTTAATTTTAACTATGTTTTGTATCTTTTGTGTGTTTTGAGAGGTTTAAGTCAACTGGCACTTTTTGAATTGCGATGTAAATAAATGTAAATGTTTCCCGAGCGTCTGAATTTAATCTTCTTTTATGTATTGTGCGTTTCATTGAAAAAAGCTGAAATAGACATGTTTAAAAAGCAGTGGAAACCTTGGTATTGTAGACAATGTGATAATCAAAGACGTGAGAATCGGCATTCATGCAATGATGAAGCTGTTTGTGGGTCACAAAAACCAAATTCAACTGCCGTTATTAGTACCAATAACAACATCGATATCGTATTTTTCTCGTCTGATACTACTAACGAGCAAGTTCCATCTAGAAAGGAAATATTTATCCAATTAAAACAAAAAAAACTCTTGATAAAGGAGAGGTTTGATATCCTCGATCTGACTCGAAGTACACCTGTAAATTACTTACCATGAAGGCGGCCGACGGTATTCAAACCGATTGCATAATTAATAACGAACGAATGAGCCCAATTACTTTTTAAACTCTGTCCGTATTCAAAATTTGTTTTTTGTAGGTGATATTAATACAGACATTGAATTAATCTAAAATTTAATCGGAATATTTGCGTATCCTCTGGTGTTATGTATTCGCTTATAAGTGAACCTACTCATCATTTATTTAACAATTGTATCGCATGTCCCGACCATGTTCTTGTTAGACAAGTTTATCCCAAATATAGTATTGATTATAAAATGGAACATAGAGATTAAACCGACCCATTGCATGGCGAGTGTGGAATTAAAATTTTCTAATTATAAATCAGTCTAGGAATCAAAACCTGTTACATTTGAAGTCCGTGATTATACCAAGCTTAATTCAGTATTAGCTAATCAATGTTGGGATAATGTATTTGCATTCACAGATGCAAACGCTGCATTTAATGCATTTCCACGGAATAAAATATATTTAATCAAGTTTGCGTTGATTTTTTTCTGACTGCGAAAACCAATTTCATATAAAACATTTAACTGGCGCACAACTAACGGGCCGTTAGTAATTTTTCTGTGCAACCGGCCATAAGTGGATCAAAAAAAAATTTTACTCTACTTAAAAGTTATTAAAAGTTTAATGCACAGTTTTTTATCACTAGTATTCTACACTCTCTTCCATACAAATAAAGGATAAAAAACGGTCAACATTTTTCCATACATAAATCATGTAATGTCCTTTCTGTTTGGTTTCTGCCTTACGCTGTGTAATTTCCTTCTTTCGGTTATTGAACATCTGCTAGTTAATTTATGAAATAACCGTTATTTTAGTTGTTTTGATTTAAAAATTGAATTTCATTATATTAGAGAAGTGAACGATTCAGTAAAATTTTTGCCAATATGAGTAATTAATAATGCCCATCGGTCTGAAAAATGTGCCGAATATACATATTTCAAATGTATGTTACGAAAATATTTGATAAGCGCGTTGACGATGGTCAGTTAGACCAATATACATAGACAACCTATCTGCTGTCGACAACATAGACATGTTATCTGCATGTAGTCTTCGATCAAATTGTTTGAAGCTACAATTAAATAAATGTGTAGGTATGATGGAGCAAATTGAGTATCTGGGGTATACAATTAAATATATGTGCGTATGTATGTATATTCAGTATGGAAATCTATATGGAATAAACCCGAGTTTACGACGAAATTCCCCAATGTTTCCAATTTGATGAATATTTCTCTGTTTAGTAAGGATTTACACACACAAACTAGAATTTTTGTGTCACTTTTATTTGGCGAGTAGTAATTTCCGTGTTCGTTTACTATTTCTTTCCATAGAAAGATGATGATGAGTTTTCGGCAGAGAAAAAACGGGGAATTTCGTTGGCATTGCATATTGGGAAAGTAAAAATACTTGAGACATAGCCTCAGAATAGAAATATAACCAGAACAATCATTCTGTAGACCAAGAATTATGTTTCTTATCTTAAATTTGTTATAGAGAATATACCTTTTAACTATGAACGTTTACAATAGCAGTGTTGATTTTACCTTATCTAAGTTTTTTTGTTGAAGTATACTGTCAAAACCATAGAATTAAATACTATAGAATGAATGTAAAGTTTTCCCATATAAAATTTCCTATTTCATGTGAAGCAAACACGAAGCAAGTCAGAGCAGGATGGTTATATAAAAAATGCATATGGCGGTCTCATATCTCAAAATAATAACCAGTCAAACAAGTTTTGGTTTTTGTTTTAAATTACGCGTTTAATTTTGTGCTCTTAAAAAATCTTAAAAATATTAATTAAAATAATCGAAAAAATAATTAAAATATTATAAAATAGTTAGTGGATAGTGTGTCGTGCATCATTTGATAATAAAAATTAGAATCTCTTAATAAAATGAAGTGTTTTGAGAAAAACTACAAAAATACGCCTAACAAATTTCATAAAGGAATCTCGTCCATCAGTAAGTGTTTATATAAAATAAAAAGTAAATTATGTCAAGAACAAAGTGATTTGTGGTAAAATTATCCTTAATTTAAGTTATAAATAAGAAAAAATAAGAAAATAATTTTGTTCGTTGGCGTTGGTTTTTATAATTTTGTAAACAAATGTTTTTACCAGTGCCGCATTTTTCGTATTACTATGGTTCGAAAAGATGGTGTTGATTGTTTCATGTGCTATGTGATTTTCTTTTCATAATTTATTTTTATTTTGTAATATGTATTGTAAATACAATTTTTTACAGAAATTATAATGTAAACAATTGTTTTTAGTTTACCAAAATATGGAGAATTGAAAAAGCAATGGTTGAAGCCTCATCAGATGATATTTCAATTGGCCAAGAACTTTCTAAAGTAAACGAATCTAATATGTATGACGAAGATTTTTCTGGATACCCAATTATACTAAGTGAATTTTCAATTAAAAGAGGGATTTATAGTCCGTTATTTATTTAGAAAATTGAATTGTGAGGACTGTTATAAATTAATACAATAATGTAATTCTTATAAATCGCTAATCGATTTACAAAATATGGAGACCACCCATCCGAAGCAGTATTAAAACGGGAATTGGCTATTGCGGACTACAAAAACATAACGCAACTACAATCTAGTTTCTAAATTGTTTAAAAAAATTTGTTATAACGTTCTTCACAACCTAATAAGTGTTAAATATTTTCAATGATGAAGATCAATATAGTCATTCTCAAGAACACATTAATTTGTTAGAGCATTCTATCATAGAAAAATATTATGACATACGGTTGAATTATTTTTTGTAACCAAAGGTCATATAAGAAATAATTAACAAAAAGAAACAAGTTTGTTTCTTTATTACATTTTAAAGGAATGTGAAATAAATAAGCGTAGTAAAATTAAATTTATTTAAATTTAAATAATTTTTTAATTTTAACTTCCTAACTTCATTCCATTCGGTCGAAAAATTTCTAAATACGACCCTGTTAATTTATATGCTTTCTCTTTTACCCTCCGAATTTGACTCACTTGACAGCTCATTACATTCATTCTATATACTCTATTTCTATGGTCAAAACTTCAATATGAGACCTAACATGTTTATTTGAAATAAAATAAAGAATCCAAAAACTACGGTTTCTTTCCTACCGTCGCGAGCCTCGGTAAAAGAATGATTCGATATTTTTCCATACAAAAAAAGCGTTATGGCGTACATTTCTGTAGTTATCTGTGACCTAGATTTTTGGTGGAAACTCTCGAAAATATGTGTACAAATATTTTTGGTTGCAAGGGTGCAATATATATAAAACCGATGATATTAGAATCTTGCTACGCAATATTCCAAATCCTACCAACCTAAGGATAATACAAAGTTTATTAAACGAAAAATGGCTGAACTAGACAAGTGGATAGAAGTCGCACGCGAATGTAAATATTTACCAGAAAATGATCTTAGAAAATTATGTGAGTTAGTTTGTGATTTATTATTAGAAGAATCAAATATTCATCCTGTAAGCACACCTGTTACTGTATGCGGTGATATCCACGGCCAGGTGAATATAATTTGTTTTTTGCTTTTGACGTTTTATACTTTTTGACATTACTCAAACAATGACAGTTCCGTATCGCCTAAATTAATTTTTATATTTCAGTTTTACGATTTGGAAGAGCTTTTTCGATGTGGTGGTCAAGTACCAGACACCAATTATATATTTATGGGTGATTTTGTTGATAGAGGTTACTACAGTTTGGAAACATTAACACGATTGCTAACTCTCAAGGTAAGAAGATGGTACAGTCAAATTAATATCTCTGAAAATGTTGACTTCCATTCTCCAGTAAATACAACAACAAAAGGTGCATTTGCCGTTGTATTTACGTGAAAATAAAAGAATAGACAATTTCAGCGAGATTTTAATTCAACTGTAACTCAGTACATAAAATAGGCTGCTTATAAAACTTGTAATGTGTTTTTTTAATTGGTGAAAAAGGCAAGATATCCCGACAGAATTACTCTATTGCGAGGAAATCATGAATCAAGCCAGATTACAAAAGTTTATGGGTTTTATGATGAATGTCTAAGCAAATACGGAAATATAAATGCCTGGAAATATTGTTGTAGAGTATTCAATTTACTTACAATAGCAGCTGTAAGTTTTTACAAAATACCTTCTCTAATTATAATTAAATATCTCGAATGAAGCCTGTTTGAATTATTTGTATCTATTTCTTTCTTTGTAGTTAATCGATGAAAATATATTGTGTGTTCACGGTGGCTTAAGCCCTGATATTAAAACATTAGATCAAATACGTACTATTGATAGACACCAAGAGATTCCAAATAAAGGTCCATTCTGTGATTTAGTTTGGTCGGATCCCGATGATATAGATACATGGTCGCAAAGTCCACGCGGTGCTGGTTGGCTTTTCGGGTACCTGGTTACTAAAGATTTTATTCAAATTAATAATTTGGATTTGATTTGTCGTGCACATCAACTAGTCAATGAGGGTATTAAGTACATGTTCGACGAGAAACTTGTAACTGTTTGGTCTGCCCCAAATTATTGTTACAGATGTGGTAATGTGGCGTCAATTTTGAGTTTTAAATCATCTAAAGAGCGTGATGTTCGAATATTTCAAGCTGTTCCTGATTCGGATCGAGTTATCCCACCACAACAAACTACGCCTTACTTCTTGTAATTGAATATCAACAGAAATCGAACAAAAACAACATTTTTGATATCACACTTATATATATTTAACTATATTTTGGTATTAAATTTATTGCTCAACGTAATATGTTTTTAATTATAATTATATAGTGCGGCATTTATTTATCATTTTGATTTTGTTTGTTTTTAGGCTTACCTATATGCAAATACGTATAATTTTTACAGACAGTATTTTCAAAAAAAATCCTAAATTAAAAATAAATATGATATCATAAATTTAATACTAAATACATTCATAATAAATTATATCAAAAGGAAATATTATTTTCTCTTTTACTGGCTGATATGATTGTACAATAGCTAACTTGAGGTGGTATCGCGAGAAGTAGGTGGTAGTAGTGAGAACTATTTGTTTAATTTTTCGAAATACTAAAAGAAAATTTACAAATTTATACAAACAGTAGATTTTAACTGAACGATTATTCATAAATCTTTCGTTTATTTTATAGAAAAGATATCGTTTTAATATAGCTTTTATACTAAATCTTTAATTATCGTCGATAATTTTGAGCTATTGGCGATAAATTAATATTTAGTAAGAACAGTTTTAAAATTCTATATGTTGTTTCTATAATTTGTACGATTGTAAGGTATCGTTCATCTAAAACTAACTGATTACTCTATTTCGTAATTTTTCTTTCATTATTTTGGAAAAATAATCATCGTTCTCGCTACTCGACCTCCTCTATGTGCATAGGTCTTAACGATTACACATTTTTAAACAAAAATCCCACAAAACGCAGTGTCCTGCGCTTGTTACTCAAGTAAATTCCTCAAATCTGTGCCATGTGCCATCCCTGTCGCATAAAATTTGGGTATTAATAATTCGGTATTAATTTTATTGATTAACTTTTTCGCACACAAAACCATTTAAAAGAAGCTTGGTCTCACTCTTACCTGTTACCAAAATGCATGTGTCAAAAAGAGATGATTATATCTAGTTACAATTCACAATGAATATACGCATGCGTTTTCCATAACAAAAAGATTTTTTAATAGTTTCCATATTGAAATCGGTAAAGTCGCTGTTGTCGTTAGAGATTCTTCAGTCATATAATTTTTTGTAATTAAAATTTTTGAGTCAAAAAATAAAAATATAATTATTATAAAATAAATGATATCATCGGTATATCCAAACCAATAGTAATTATTTATCGGGTTTTGTGTTTGTAAAAAGTAGTAAAAAAGAAGTATAAGTGCAAGGTGGTTTCTATTAATTTTTTTTTGCTCGACTAAAAAAAAGTAAAAATGTCGGGCACAACAAATACGGGAATGGAACAATTGATTCCAATTGTAAATAAATTGCAAGATGCTTTTACACAACTTGGTGTTCATATGCAATTGGATTTACCCCAAATTGCTGTTGTAGGAGGACAATCGGCTGGTAAATCATCTGTTTTGGAAAATTTTGTTGGAAAGTAAGTGATTCATCTTTGTAAAATCAATGATAGTAATTTTTCTCCAGACAAAAAAAATTGTTGACCTAATTAATTTTGGGTTTTTGTACTTATTTGAATAAAATGATTTAATTTGTGTTATTAAAATAGGGAAATGGTTAGATAATCATAGACGGGGGGGATAAAATAGATAAATATCGATTTTAAAAAATTCCTATGTACATTTTTTCACCTATTCACTTATTTCCTAAATTGATGAATCAAAATCAATACAGTGTATTGTAGTGCTATGGTATCTGATTTTTTGCTTACACTTTAATTTGATTTCGATAAATATGAAATTAATTTATAAGGACATAAAATACAGGATGTAGATAATACTTTTACAGATCTATCTACAAGAAATACTAGAAAAGTTCCTCCCACACGAAATACACAATTCGGGAAATGTTGATTTCGTATCCGTAAGACACAGTTCATTGATAACACATAAGTAAATAATATGTAAAAATGCAAATAAAAAAATTTGTCTGTTCTCTAATTCACAATCTTGTCAATCGGTCGATTAGTTTCATAAAAATGAAGCACAAACATCTAAGAAATTTTTAAAAGTGCTAGGATATTATTATTAATTTCTGATCTGCTCTATGACGTCTATGTTATGTAATATGGGCGTTTTGAGTCTGCTCTATGATGTGACTAAATTATTTATCTGTATACATTGTGTTGATTTTGAGTCTTTGAATGCAGTGACTGGAAGTTGAAAGTCTTTGGTTTTTCATAATGAAATTTCAAGCAGGACAAATTCTCACAGAAATTATCACTCATGTTTTCTATTAAAAAAATAACAAGCCTCTATCATCGGGGTGAGGATGATGGCCCTAATCCTAACTTATGAATAATTTCAATAAGAAAGCTGCTCTAAATTTGGTTGTATGTATATAATATCTAAGTGGTATTATTAAAATTACTAAAAAGCTTAAAAGTTTATATCCAATTTCAATGAGTTTTGTCCGAATATTAATTTATCTAGTAGTATAATTAAGTTAACATTTCACTGATAAGTTTTATCTCTTCCTGCACAGCTGGTAGTTTAATTTGCTTTTGTATAAGTAACGGTAAAAAGTCATAGTATTTGTCAAATTCCGAGGAAGTTTGTGTAATGTAGTTGGGAGTCGATAAATCCCGTGCTATACCTAAAGGGACGTCGATGCAATTAATACATAATAACAAACATTCCTACAAAACTATAGTTTTGTTTTTATTAACATTTATTACTGTCCATTATCTTGTATAAATTACTGATAATTCCCTTATATACTATATTTACTAAATGTTCGAATGTTTTATTAGCTTGTAATTTAATTAGTCATATTTCATGCTACGCGCCTACCATGGGAAATTCCATTAAAGGTATTTTCGCTTATTGGTTCCGTTGAATATTGTTCCTACTTTTTCGTTCAAAACGGAATAAAAATTAATTTGCTACAATTTCTAATGATAGATTATGGTTTGATTAGGTAGAATACATAAATATAAGAAAACTTTATATAAGTCGAATACCTCCTATCCTGTCTGCCATAAACAATTTTTATGGCTTTAACTTTCACCCATTGATTCTTTAACGCTCCGAATTAGCGTACTTCTGAAGTTAGGGGTACAATGCTAACAAATAAGTAAGAATCTCTTAAGAATCGTATTTTATTCCGATAAAAGGGGACACCCAATTTTCTGAGAAATAGATTTATATAAATTAATTTGATCCAATTCTTCTTTTTGGTCAAAGTTCAATGTATTGTGACCAAGTAATATTATATAATAAATACAACATAGAAGAATGTGTAGGTAAATTGTCCAAAAGTATGTATGAAAATTTATGAATTTTTTATTGAAGATTTTTCTTCTTTCTTTTTTATTGAAGAAGATCTTGATCCACTAAACTGCAGTAATGTTGCGTATCACAGCTTTAAGACAGATATTATCTAGTAGTAATTATTGAATAATATTCTAGAGTAGGGTGCAAATCGTAAGTTTTGTATAAAAATAATTTTGATGCTCTGCTCGATTAAAATCTGGTACATGGAAGTTACGATGGTTCAATGCAATTTATAGTTTAATTTTAAACATATCAACTTTAGATCAGCCACCCGGATATAACCGCTTGAGAGTAACAACTCTTTAAGCAAACATATTGATTAAATTTTTCTATGCGAGAAAATTGTAAATGTTCTCAATTACTAGGCATCCCAACTTGCTCAAACTACCCTACGCATAACGCTAGTCAAACAATCCGACAAGTTGTAATTTTGATTCAAGCATATTATCGCTATCTTGTTGCAAGCACGAAGAGTGCAAAGACAAAGACATAATTATCTTAAACAAACCCCTTCAATGAACAACATTGGCATTCGGTTAGGTTTCGCATGGAGCTCAGAAGACAAAATTGAGGTGAATTGTTCTACATGCGAACTGCACACGTCTCTTCTACTCTATAAGCGGCAATCCGATTCGATACATGCTTTTGCACACGGCTCTTGTCACATTATTAATTTCAAGGATCTTGTTTTGTGTGGCGTCACATCAGTTGTCAGAAATCAAAAACTTCAAACAGAACGTTTAGTTTCGGATGATCTAACTGTAGATCAACAGGCTAGACAACAGGGTTCACTCTCCGTTGGACCCACGTATTGGGTATTCAATACTTGAGTGAATTCGCTGTATATTCGTTTTGAATTGCCGTTAGGTAATTTGACTTTTGCTTTAAACGGCAAAATTGTTTGTACCTTCATTCCAATACAAACAATTGACTCTCACCGGCTACAGCATGAATAAAATAAGCTACAAAATAATCTTCGGACAATATACTACCTTGCTTCAGAAATCTTGTCAAACTGGAAAGGAAAAATCCTCGTGTAGATCTGCCGATTTAAGGCTGAATCCAAGGTCGAATTCCTCGAATGATTGCGGCTACTTTTATATTTATCTAGATTTTAGAGGACAGCGGATCGACTATGATCGGTGTCTTTTATAAGTATTACATCGGTGAGGGAAGAAAAAGAACGGATTTTCATTTTTCCAATCTCTCGAACTAATCGATTTTTACAAGTATCCCATGTTGATAGACCTAACATATTTTGGGGCGATTCAAAAAATATAGGCAACTTTTATGTGTGGATTAAATATTTGATCGTGGAATGGGCTGTACAGAATGCTTATTCGCTATATCATTTAACCTAAAATTATACTTTCACTGCTGTATTTGCATTTTATTGCTAAATCTTGCTATTCTCGTTTTTCCTAACATTTCAAAATTTTTTTTACGCTGGTCCCGTGTGGCCCCCCCCAAAGTTGTACGTACTAACCTAAGTAGTGATTGCTTCACGTGGTGTTGTTGTCGCTCTCTCTCCCTCATCTATGCTAATTGCAAATTCTACGTACCTGTTTATAATTTCGGTGGATACACAATTTCTCAGTAAAAAAATATGTAAAGTCTACGTTATGTGTGTGTGTGTTAATGTTTTTATTATTCTAAAGGGTCTAACAATAAGGACGCACGATTTTTAATGCAAATAAAACAAGTTTTGTGTGAGATTTTTATTTTTTTTATTTTTTTTTATTTGGCACTAGCTCAAAAAATTTGGTGCCATATGACCCGTTTCAAAATTTACAAATTTAATTTTTACATTTTTCACTATCATAATTTAATTTTAATTTCTTTTCATACACCTAGCACACAGCGATCCCCTTTCACACTTCTATCTGATTTGTTCTAATAAATTCATACACATTCTTATATACGTTCATTCCCATTCGTAATAATTCAGTCAAGCTACTTGCACTCAATGGAACATCAAACATTTGTCTGCTCTGGTTAAATGCAGAACATTTCAGAACCAAATGTTCGATGTCCTCCACAACCTAACAGCTTTCACATAATTCACACACAACCAAATTGAGTTTCTTCAAACATTCTTTCCAATTTCCATTCAATCTCATTCGTTCCATAGTTCGTAATATTCTAGTATCTCCTTTGAGCACCTTAAAGAACGGTTGTCTCAAAGGAGACCTAACCAACTCAAAGTACTTCTTACCTTTCACCTGACATTTTTCAACAAACTCTCTCTTCCATTTTCTCCACAGATTCACGTGAAACATGCGAAGTACGTCTCTGGCATCCATGAATTCATATTCATTTACATCCTCAATCAAACAAGCCCGTTTCGCAAGCATCCGCTAAAGAGATATCCACTAAATTTTTTTTATTTGAAAGAATATTTTATGGCATTAAGTATCGAATATAACTCAAATGTCCGCCGCGACTTTGCTTGAGGTGGCATATATTCGAAAGTATTCCAGTTTTCGATGACTTTGTCGCATAAATCTTGCTGAATTTGCGGAATGGCGTTCGTTGTGTTGACTTTAAGAGCATCAATTGTTTGCGGTTTATTCACATAGACCTGCGACATGCTCACATAGAGCTTAAGTCGCCAGCGCGCGATTTAACCTTGTTCTTAAATCGCTCGTGCTGAATGCATTGCGTGGCAAGTAGCGCCGTCCAGTTGGAACCGGCCATATCATCCAGTTTAGATCACAAGAAATTGTTTATCATCGATCTGTAGCGCTTGTCATTGACGGTTATGGCCTTGCCAGTTTCTCACGCACCGCAGCGATGTTGTTTTCAAAAGTACACCTTGCGTGTTGCTGACGTACGGGTGTTGGCTGATTATTTATCGAACCGGTTAACTCGAATGTGGCCACGAAACGTCGAATAGTCGATTCGGCTGGACGGTTGTGGTGAAGATAAAAATCACATAATATGCGGAAAGTTTCTCGAACGGAGCACTGATTCTAACTAACCTTCCATGGTAATTTGCCGTACACTACTGAGCAATTCACAACAAGTTTGACAGATGTTGCTTTAACAACATGGCTGCTATAACCTAACAAATTTTGAGCGTCCCTATTGAAAGTCCCTTTACGTTCTCAAATGCAAGGCTTTTTATGTTCCAGGTTGATTTTGTTTGGCCGCCATTTTGTTTTGGATAACATTTGCTATCTGTTATTATGGAGCATCTAACGATGCAACAACGTGTTGAAATTATTAAAACATTTTAATTTTGGTAAAAACCATTTTTGGCCAAAAATCATTATGAGCGACGGAGCACATCTCGACTTGGCTGGCTTTGTTAATAAACAGAAAAGCCACTATTGGGGCACTGGAAACCCTTAACTGATACACCAAAGACCACTACACCCTCATAGAGAAACTGTATGGTTCGCCATTTCGGGCAGCGGCATCTTTTTTAAGGATGCTAGAGGCAATGCTGTAACAGTTGCTGGTAACCGCTATCGGGACATGTTGGAAATCTTTCTTGTATCCGAATTGTATCAATTAGGCCTACAGAACATGTGGTTCCAACAAGGCGGTGCTCATCACGAAGCTCGTCCTACGATGCAAATTTTGAGAGAAATTTTTCCCGGACATTCGGTGAAAAATGGTGATATCGATTAGCCCCACGATGCTGTGATTTGACCTCTCCCGATTTCTTGTTATAAGGGTACTTGAAGGGAAAGGTGTACACCAGTAATTCAACCACAATCTCGATGCTTAAGTACAACATTTGCTGAAATAATACCAGAAGTCTACGAACATGTTATGAAAAATATGCTTAAAAACGCTCGCCTCTGCACAACGGCCATTCTATACATAATAGCCGTTAATTGATCTGATCCGGTTCAGTCCATGTTTCATGAAACAACACAAAGATGCTTATTAGATTTCAAACTAAAATTTATGATCTAAAACAAAATTTGGATTAGGTTTTCCATATACAATTTGAACTGATCCGGATCAATGGGTGTCATTAAACACGACAAATGTTAAAGACCATATAATCAATCAATAAAATATACATTATAAAATTGTCAATCAATAAAATATAAATTATAAAATAGGGAGAACCAAAACTATACTCGCAAGTAGTCATGACAAAACTAGATATTTCGGAGGGCACTACCGAAGGTACAGTAGTGCTCCAAAAGATACTAAGAAGCATAGAAGCTCTTAACATTCGTCTAGCTAAACAAGAGAAATGCCTTCAAGCTCTAAGCAACAGATTAGATAAGCAAGACTCTCTAAATGAAATGAAATCCACGCTCTATGAAAATTTTGCAAACAGCAAATATAACATTAAGAATAGTAACCTGGAATGCAAATGGGCTAATGCAACATATTCCGGAAGTAGAAATTTTCCTAAATACTGAAAAATAGATATATGCCTAGTATCGAAAACCCATTTTACTTCAACTTCATATCTTAAAATATATGGATACAGTTGTTATCACGCCATTCATCCAGCAGGAAGGGCAAGAGGTGGATCGTCGGTGGTTATAAAAGAAAACATCAAACACTTTATAGATCTTAAAATTGAAGAGGAATTTATGCAAGTAGTCACCTTAATCGTATTTATAAATAATAACAAAGAATATAGTGTATCGTCAATATATT
This sequence comes from Nephrotoma guestfalica, assembly GCA_963691935.1. Lineage (NCBI taxonomy): Eukaryota > Metazoa > Arthropoda > Insecta > Diptera > Tipulidae > Nephrotoma > Nephrotoma guestfalica. The sequence continues at coordinate 5,131,542 of OY829914.1, forward strand.
GCCCCCCAAGATATAATTTAATTAAAGAAGACTATTGTACATTATTTAAATCACTTGGATGAAGTTTCATAATCGGAGATGATTTTAATGCAAAAAACACCTACTGGGGATCAAGAGTAACCTCTAAAAAAGGAAGAGAGCTGTCTGCAGCAGGAAGACTATGTAATTGCGATTTTCATTCTACAGATCAACCAACTTATTGGCCTACGGATAGAAACAAAATACCCGATATCATTGACTTCTTTATCACCAAAGGTATAGACGAAAACTACATATACCTAGAAAGCAGCGAGGGGATTATGTCGTATCACACGCCTTTTATTATGACAATCAGTGCAACGATTGTTAAAAAAACTAGTCCACCTCCGCTAACTAACAAAAAAACCTGCTGGGAGAAATTCCGGAAACTTGTTGAGGATAATATTGATCTTCAGGTGTCAATTAAAAACCCGATACAGCTAGAAGAAGAACTAGAACAACTCAACAACAGTATACAAGAAGCGGCGTGGAGTAGTACTACTCAAATTCAAAGGAAATGCACCGAAATGATATTTATCCTCTGGAAGTTAGGGAACTGGTTACAGCAAAACAAAAAGCCAAAAACGCCTGGCAAAGAAGTCGAGCGCCAGAATATAAAACTATATTCAAATCCATTATGAATCCATTATGAATCCATTAATAAATACTTGAGGGGCCTTACTGGGGAAAAAGATACCGGGTACTCCCTTTGGAAAGCGACAAAAAGTTTAAAACGACCTAAATTACAAACGACCTACACCAGTTAAAAATGAAGATGGCACTTGGGCTATAAGTGCAAAGCAAAAAGCTTCGTTGTTTGCAACCCACCTCGAGAACACGTTCCAGCCTCTACCCAGACAAACTGCAGAGGAAAACATACCACCAATATATAAAATGGATAACTGCAATATATCTCCTGTCACATTACAAGAATTAAAAAAGGAAATCAATCTTAATCTAAATACAAATAAATCTCCAGCATATCCTGCTCTTCCTGAAAAAGGACTACGTAAACTACTCCAAATAATTAACGCAGTGTTCAGACTTAAACACGTTCCAAATCAATGGAATGTAGCAGAAGTAATTATGATACTTAAACCCAACGAACCACTAAATGACCAAAATTCGTATATGCCGATTTCCTTACTCCCAATAATTTCATAATTATTGGAGAAACTACTTCTAAAAAGACTCAAACCAATAATAGTAGAAAGAAATCTTATTCCTCCACATCAATTTGGCTTCAGAGAAAACCATTCAACAATAGAACAAGTACACCGAATTACAAACATAATTGAAGACGTACTTGAAAAAAAGAAAGTATGTCCAAGCGTCTTCTTGGATGTAACACAGGCCTTTGACTGAGTATGGCATAAAGGCTTGGAATATAAATTACAAAGGGATTTACCAAAGCAGTTTTATGAAATCCTAAAATCTTACATATCTAACCAACCCTTTCGAGTTAAATTAGATGGCAAATACTCAGAAATTAAGAAAATATCAGCAGGAGTACCACAAGCTAGCGTTCTGGCACCAACTTTATATGTTCTATACACCTCGGACGTGCCAACGATAGAGGAGACTAACATAGCGACGTTTGCGGATGATAAGGCCATCTTAGCAGTTGCTAATAGCATAGAGGAATTTACAAGCAAATTGCAAAGAGCTACTAATATTGTCAACTGGATACCGATATAACTGAACTCTCAGCAAATTCCTTATGCAAACACGGCAAAATATCTAGGCATGACCCTAGACTCGAAACTGAGATGGAAAGAGCATGTGAAAAAGAAAAAAGAAGAGTTAAACATCAAATACAGAAAGATGGATTGGCTGTTAGGAAGAAATTCTGAGCTAACTCTACCTAATAAATTGCTACTATACCGGCAAATCATAAAACCTGTGTGGACTTACGGTATTCAGCTCTCGGGTTGTACAAAGAAAACCAATGTCAATATCATCCAGTCATTCCAAAGAAAAGTCCTACGTAGAATAGTTAATGCACCGTGATACATAAGAAATGACAACCTGCATAGAGATCTGAAGATTGAATTCGTCAGTGAAGAAATATGCAAACACGCGAGAAAGCACATGCAACGTATTAGTCTACACCAAAATGCTGAGATACGTCATATGTTGGATGATTCAAACCTAGTAAGACGGCTGCGATGATGATTTGAAAATCAGTTGTAATAAATAAATATAAAAAAATAAATTGTATTTCATTTAAAAGTTATTAAAAAAAACATCGACCTGGAACATAAAAAGCAACCTGTAGTTTGTTTCCTACGCCAAATGTAATCAAGATATTCATGACATAATATAAAGCAGCGATCCGACGCGGTGTAATATATAGTTTTATAGCTTGGTTTATAGCTTCCAGAATATATTATGGGGTCTATTATAAAATATTTTCCATTTCGTAAAATTCGAAATCGCAAAGCCGTTCCGTGGCGGATAATTCAATTATAGTACGAAACCAAACAAAATGATGAAATTTTTCATTTTATGCAAAACGTGTGTTTATTTAATTTAATTATTATTAAATTACATTAAACATATTTAAATTAAATTTTTTTTTGTCTAAAATTTGTCTAAAAAATTCACTAAATCTTCACAGAAATACTTAATCGATTTACAGGCTCGTATTTTACAATATCCGCCACCTAAATAACAATGGCAAATTTGAATATATCATTCTCGTAATATCTGATTTCGTTTTGTTGTTTATTTGCACAATATAACAGATTTCTCGAGTTTCGAATTTTACGAAAATAAATCTAAGTTTATATAATAGGAATGTCCGCGGCGGATCGTATTTTGCGAGATCGTAAAATTTTCATAATAGGCTGCCAGGTATTTTATTTATTTATTTTAAGATTATCAAGCAACTTATTTAGATTATGTAAGTAATATGTTATTGATAGAAAATCAGAGCCCGTCTCTTTCTTGCATTTAAGCTACTATGTACTATGGATACTACACTTGTAAAATTGACAGACTTTAATTCATCTCAATTTTTGGTTTTTATTGGATTTAATTCAACATGAACTTATTTTACGTGAATCATCACATCGATTCATCTGTGAAAATTGATTATGTAATATTATATTTTTATCAAAGATAATTAATTCCTACATTTTTTTTATTATATTAAGATTTACTTTTTGATAATATTGTATAATTGAATTGGTAACTTATAATGCCAAGAACGAAAAGATATGGTTAATTAATTTATAATTAAATCTATTAAATTACATATACATTATTTATAATAAGTTTAGTATGTAAATTTGAACAATTTTAATTCACACATTTCTTATCATAAAATGAAATTTAATAAATCAAAATTTTGATGTTTTTTTGGTTAATTTAATTTAATTTATTTATATAAAATTATTACAATGCAGTCTTGTTTCAACTATTGTAAAAGCAACACATAAAAACAAAATAATTTTACAATGGGAAAAAATAGCTATATTAAAAAATATAAATTCTAATTAAACAATAAACCAAATTATAGTAGTGATAAATAAACAGTGATAATAAGCAGTGATAAACAAACAGTGATAAATAGTGCGAAAATAGACGAAAAAATTCAGTGCGAATAGAATTTGATTCTTTCTACAAGGCAAACAAATGCGTCAGACAAGACGATCCAATTCACATTTAATTAAAAACAAAGGGATACAGATGTTACATACCAAAACATACATCCATGAAGTGGGAGTTGTGAAAGGACTTTCTGCAGAATTTGACATTCAAGAAATAACAAAAAACATTTCTGCAGAGAAGGATATTCTACATATTGAAAAGAATAAACACATGGGATAGAGACAACCAAATCTTAAAAGATGCACAATTACTAAAATTTGAATTTAGAGCGAGCTCACTACAGGTTAAATTATTATTCTACGATGTGCCATTCAAAACAACCCCAAAACCGAGATTTTGTTCAAATTGTTTAGGCTACGGACACCACAAAAAATTCTGCACGGCTGACACAAAATACACTAAATGCGCGAAAACATTAATAAAAAATGATAAACATGAGTGTCAAGAAAAACCTGAATGCAACTACTGTAAGGAGGAACATTTCACCAACGTCAAAACGTGTCAAAAAAAACAGAAACAAATCAAAATCATTCACTGTCAATTAGCGGTTGCATTCGTTTTAATAAGAGCCTATCAAATAGTTTTGACATGCAAGATAGTAGTAATATTGGCCTATGAGACGTTATTTCGTTGGGTGGTTTTCTTAGTTTGGGTATCATAATCACATCCGCAAATTTCAATACCTTTTTTACAAATTTGATCCTAAAGGCTGCATTTATTGGTGGTCAATTTTAGAATGCCGATTTTAGGGACCTGTTTAAAAAATGTTGTTATCATTATCCTATTATCAGGCCGGAGATACGGATTGATCATCGTAAAGGAAAGACGTGTTTTTGTCTCTCCTTTAAATAAATTAATATTTTAATTCAAATCAGTTTAAATTAACTAATAAATTAATAATATACATATAATACTGTGAGCAAAAATAGTAAGACTTTGGTCATAATTTTAAAATTCTTTATTTATTTCTCCAAATCTATTTCGTTCCTCTCAAAGTAATCTCCCCCGGCCTCAATAAACTTGTGCCAACGTTTTTTCCAATCCTCGAAACAGTTGTTAAAGTCAATTTCCGGAATAGCCTCCAATGCGCGTAGCGATTCACGTTTAATGTCTTCAATTGACTCAAAACGGTTTCCTCGGAGCTTTCGTTTATCGAAGAAAACTGTCAACATCACCTTGATTTTTGATTTGCTTTGACGTGTTATTTTCGGCTTCGGTTCACCTTTGACACGATTTTCGGCCGATTGATCGTCTGTTTTCGGGACTCATCGCAATTTATAATATGTTTATGACATCCTGGTAGTCGGAGCACATTGTTTCACAGACGTGAACGCGACGCTGTTTTTCCAAAAAATTTAGTGATTTTGGAACCAATCGTTTTCACTGATCCTTCCGATATTTCAACGATGCCAGTAAGGTCTCTGACTGTTAATCGTCGATTCTCGAGCACCAATTCCTTGATTTTATTAACGTTTTGATCATCAGTTGATGTTGATGGCTGTCCTAGACGTGGTTCGTCGTCAACTCGTTCTCGACCCTCTTTGAACAATTTGTACCAATCAAAAGCACTTGATCGCGACATACAATTATCACCGAAGGCCTTTCGCAACATTTTGAACGTTTCGGCACCACACAATTGATTCCTCACACAAAATTTAATGGAACTTCTTTGTTGAATAATTTCACTCATTGTAAAAATCGCCGAATGCACTTTTCGTACTTCAGAAAGACAAGCGTATACTAAACACTCATGATTATTTTGATGTGACATTTGGCACAGATGCCAAATGTCACATCAAAATAATCATGATACATGATCATGAATAATCACTATACCAACATAGAAAAAAAAAATATTTCGACGAATGGTTTTCCGTGCGAAATTTAAATTAAAAAGTCTTACTACTTTTTGCCCGCAGAGTATGTGTTGATAAATAAATAATGTTAATAATAATTTGTGTGAATTTAATGAAGTTATATTGTATATATAGTTATATAATTTGTGTATGGTGCGCTTGCAATGGTATGGAATATGAACATAACAATTTTTGTTTTTATGTATGTATTTTGATATCGTTGCTTGAATGCATCATACGCATTGTATGCAAACCTTCATTGAGTAGAACTTTTTGATCCCAAAGGATGCGTAAGATAAGTGTATTTTTCATTTTCTTAATACATATTAACACAAATTTGTTACAATTTTAAGTATATAAACATATTTTATAGTGGATCGTATAGTGGGTTATTCGAGTATTGTCTACGCGAGAAAGGGTTTTTCATTTCTGTTGTTCTGTTTAGTACACTCGCTAACAATTTTTGTCGTTGTTTTGTTATGGAGAGTATGCATGTTTGGTGATCGACGATTATTTTTCGTTTTTTCTGATTTTCGTAATTTTGCGACCATCTTTTGTTTTATATATGTACTCGTACATCAGTTCTTTCCTTTTGTAAAAAGGATGAGCGCCAACATTTACTTGAATATTTAAGTAGTTTTTGTGAGCGCCCAAGAATGGATATATAACAATTGATGAGCCTGTGCCTATATATGTGTTTTCGGCCGTCTCGCAATGTATGGACTTTGTATTTACATATGTATGTATATAAAGCGTAGACACGAGAAAGAGCTTTCACTGTGCATTTATGCTTGCGGAGGTTGGTGCGACGCTGGTATGTCGCACTCGCTCCGCAGTTATGAATATATATCTGCCGGAGCGAGTGTGATATGTTGGTGCCGCGCTGGTTTCCGCGGGTATAAACGCACAGTCATACATATGGATTTTTTGAAATTTTTTTTATGATTTTATTAGTTTGTTTTTTGTAGGTGTGGTGAGGAGATGGATTTGCATTCTCCTGAGCGTGAACTTTATTTATATACGGTTTTGGATAGTTGTTTTTTATTTTGGGATGGTTTTCCGTTAGAGATTTACCATTTTCAGCGGTGATACCTTTATTTGATGATCTCGTATAAAATGTGTAGAGCGTGGTTGTCGTGTGCATGAAGAGAGGGAGTTTCGTTCGTTTTTGTTCTCGAAGTCATCCACTCTACGTGCACACACAAAAATTTTGTTCTGTATATTGTACGGTGATCGTCGGATTAGGGACTTTATAATAGGGAATGCTGAAGTTCCGAATGAGGATTGATTTGAAGGTGAAAGCAGTTTGTCGGGATTGAGAGTGGATGGACAGAGTTTATACTCGGGTGACTGGGGGTTTGTTTCTCCTCCGCATGTGCAAGATGTGGTACGGTGGGCTCGGCGTATCCGGGATCCCTGCTTGGTCTTGGCCGTACATTCTGATCAATCAATCAATCAATCAAATAATTGATTGTTTTTGTTTATAGTTATTTTAATGTTTTAATAATTTTTCGTTCCTTACTTTAAACAATTCTATATTATTAAAATTTTGTCGAAAGTCCTGATTTAAAACAATAAAGTTGTCGGCAAATATAATTCAATTTATTTTTATTATTATTAAATTTTTTTTTGAACATACTGGAAGGTCAGGGAAGATTGTGATTGCAACATTCTTGATCAGAGGGTCTATTTAATTACTTACGCTTTGAGCATAAACTTAATACAATAAAATATGTTAGCGATCCAAAGACTTTTTGCTATGAAATGTTGTTTATCGACGATCTCTTCTAGTTGAATTCAGGTTATGTTTTGGCCAACTTTTCTGGCTTTCCCTTAGAATAGGGAATTATTGCATTTTAAGTTGAATTGCATTTTGCTGGCCTACTGATGGAATCAGTTTGGTTCAAATATTTTGAAAACCAGGATTGGAACTAAGCACACAATTTATCGATAAAAAAATATCTATATAATATTTTATTGATTTTTACGCTTAGTTCCTACCCAGATTGACTGGGAAATTTAGAGAGTTTATTTCCAAATAAACATTTTATGGAACAAAAGTTTTCCATTCAACTTTGTTTCTAAAATATTTACACTTAACTGATTCCATGTATGCCAAGCAAAATTCTATTCAGACAACAAAGCTATGAAAATAGTTTTCCCAATTCCCTATTCTTGTTTTTTTAACCAATTTTTTTTGAATTATATCAAATACATAATAGTATTTTTTTTTTGAAAAAATTAAATTCACAACATTAACAATCCCGTGGCTGCCTTAGGTTTAAACCATCACTATTAAGAGGTCTCGCAACAACTTTACAATTCGTCAACAGGAGTATCAAACGATTTTAGATACATTATATACCAAGAGAGACCACCAGCAAATCGGAAATATGTACAATACAAAATAATCGTATGTTCAAAATATTTAATCTAAATGAAATCAGGTATAGCCTGCATGAATTAGCTCTTGCTGGAAATATGATGTGTTGGTTGGAGTGGATAAAAGTTATCAATTGTTGTAAGCGCCTAAATAATAAATAAATAAATATTCCTATTTCCTTTTGAAATGGATTAGCCTCTAACTTGGTTGAGGCCAGCCCGGTTTCATAGAATTTTCCATAGCTATCCGCTATGCACCCCATGTGGCAATTGTTCCCGCAGCTCAGTCGCTAAGAGGAAATGGCGTGGGGCGTGTGATTTCAGTCCGTTACACTTTCTAGCCATATTGTTATTGTGATACTGAGTAATTAGAATTGTTTTGCAATAGAATATGCAAAATATTCAGAAGACTTGTAAAAAAATATATAGCGTTTGCTTTGCAGTAGAAGTTAATGCAATCCGGCAATAATTGCTTGAAGCAACCTTCCTAGATTTAATAGATCTTTCTTTTTCTCTAATTATAGCAAAAGGAAATTATAACCACTTTTTATAGTCCTTAAACCTTCTAACTTAATTGCCGTTTGCTATTTCTCAAGAGTCCCGAGATCGACAAATTTCATAAAGGCTAAAATCAAACTTTGGCGAATGGTAAAACAATTGTCATCAATAGTTATTTCCGCTTAAATTTTGGTAGAATGATTAGGACCAATTTTATTGCAAATTTACTTTAACAGCATGCTATAGTTTAGAACTATTCGATAAAGAGGCGAATTATTCTAGAAATTGCGTGAATATTATGTGGTTCGAAATCTAAGTTCGTTTTTCATTTCAATTAGTTGTGAGTGACAATTTTTTACATGTCGAAAATTTTTGCAGCACAGATTTCTTTTTTGGACTAAATTGGTAATCAAATGTTAAAGATTTTACGAACCTTAAACTTGATTTTCGGGTTCTAATAATATTTTTTTATTTGTCAGTTTCATTGACAACATTTGCGTGCATTCGTTTCTATTTCACTTTATATATTTGCCGCGATTGACGCTTATTCTACTTTTGCAATCATTAATCCTTTTTTGCTTTGTAAGAGAAAGTAGACTGTAATTTTATATTTCTGTGACTGTCATAGTTCTGGCTTGAATGACTGTCATAAGTTCGTCTAACTTTCTGGATTGGTAATTTACTAATCACACGCTTGAAAAGAGCCAATCCAGCTACGAGGTTAAAAATAGATTCTTAAAATCGCGCCCATTTGAGCCTATTTACTAGAACAACGTAAATCGAGTATTTTCATTGTGCAACAAATAAAATTATTAAACTGAATTCTCTAAATTATAATTAGAAATTGGGACAATTTCTATCTTGTAAAACTGTTAATAGATAGCAAACACGCAATTTTTCATATAAAACAAGTGAGCCAATCAATGTTTTAATTTTCTTATAAATTGTTATGACTTGCTACTTTTTATTTGCGATGGCAGATATTTGTTATCAATCTTTTCGTGGTTCATTATTATGGTTGATACGTTCCTTTTCGAAACATTTAGAATTCGCTTTTGAAATGATATGCGGGCTCCTTCATCAACGTGTTTAATAATTTGTACTCGCTTCACTCGCTAATCGCTTCAAAATATATAAACAAATTTAAGTACGAATAACTACTAATTAATGACGGCCTTGAATGTGATCTCCAACTTAATTATCAATTATAGTTTTATTGCTCTTTCTAAATCGACTAGTAGAATGCTTAAAATGACACAGTTTACTCAAATATTTCGGTAGTATAAATATAATTAAATTTACTGTAAAAAATCCATCAAAACGGTTATCAAATGACGAAAATTCTAATAAATATCCGTGATTTTATCGATTTCATAGAATTTCCATTCGCCAATCAACATAGTTTTGTTATGACTATGAAAAATATTACAAAAATCCTCTATAAATAAATTGGAATGGTTAAATTGATTAATTAATTAAAAACTGTAATATATATATATATATATATATATATATATATATATATATATATATATATATATATATATATATATATATATATATATATATATATATATATATATATATATATATATATATATATATATATATATATATATATATATATATATATATATATATATATATATATATATATATATATATATATATATATATATATATATATATATATATATATATATATATATATATATATATATATATATATATATATATATATATATATATATATATATATATATATATATATATATATATATATATATATATATATATATATATATATATATATATATATATATATATATATATATATATATATATATATATATATATATATATATATATATATATATATATATATATATATATATATATATATATATATATATATATATATATATATATATATATATATATATATATATATATATATATATATATATATATATATATATATATATATATATATATATATATATATATATATATATATATATATATATATATATATATATATATATATATATATATATATATATATATATATATATATATATATATATATATATATATATATATATATATATATATATATATATATATATATATATATATATATATATATATATATATATATATATATATATATATATATATATATATATATATATATCTGCAAAGCATAACAATTTATCACTTTTATAGGGGTATCAAATTGAAGATCACAGCCGAAAAATATATTTTCGTATTTTGTGTTCAAACTTTTGAAGATAGTTGATAAAAAAATCAAGTCATAAATGTAGTAATGCCGCTTGCTTAATTGTTGAATAGTACATTTCTAAAGAAAACCGAAATGATTTTCCTAATTAATATTAAACGGATGTTTAGTAGAAATGCTGCTATTAAAGAATATTTGTCCAGATAACCCGGTCTGTAACACGAGGACGACAGTCACAATAACCAACTATGTGCAGATACTTCGCTACGCCGTCCATCCGACGAGTAGGCGGTCTTCCACGAGACCCAACTTTCGTTGTTGTCAACTCTAGGGCATACTTAGTGGTCCGGTTTTGCGATCGAAAATCATGTCCTAACCATTTCAGTCTGGATGATTTTATGAATTGGATGATGTTTGTATTCTGTAAACATTTCGTTCAAGCCGTGATATGTCACGTGATGCGAGCACACAAGTCTCGCAACCAAATGTAATATAACTGATCTATCAGCACCTTGTAAATTTCCAGTTTAATTTTGCGCGAAAGGCGTAGGCGTTGGCGTAGAATGACCGAAACTGGGCTGTGATCTTGGACGTGTTATGTCTACGGAAACTATTGTGTTGATTACTTCCGATTCTAGATATCTAAGCTTTCAAACCTTGTTATATTGTACGTCACCCTGTCTATAAGTGCTTGCTTTCTTGCAGGTAGCATATTTTTGGTTTTTGCTTGGTTGATCTGAAGGCCAATATGTTGAGCTGATAATTTCAATGGAAAAAGAAAGATTTAAAGGAAATGATGTTGCGGCCGGACACATATCATCAGTGTAAGGTAATGGCCTGCGCGATTTATATAAACAGCTGCGCTGTTGTTTTAAAGTATACTTCAAAAACAGGTTAAATAAGATTTGGGCAATTGGGCCATCTTACCGCACTCCCGATGTTATCTAAGGACAGTGTGCGATTATTACCGTGCTCCTTTAATCCATTTATTAAAACTGCCCATAGAAATAAATGTTTATGGGGTACCCAAATAAAACAAAACTTCCAACAATGTATTTCTCTGAATGCTTTCGCAAATCTTTTGGAAATCTGCAAATAGACAATGATAAAGGATGAAAGTCACCCAAAAATCGATCGCTATTCATGGACAATGTCGGTGAAACTACGCTTGTCAGTTTCTGGGATGCTACTTCGAAACAAATCTCATCTTCGCCAGGTGCTTCCATCTCATGTATCCTTAGAAAGATTTAGCTAACTTAGTAGGTCAAGATTAAAAAAAGTAGGGCCTAAATCCGGAGACCAGCAGGTCGATTCTGGGGGCCTATTATGGTATTTTCGATAGCGTTTTATTCGATACTATCTAAAATGCGCTCTTATGAAATTTTCGACAGCGTCGAAAAATTTACGACACATCTTAAGGTGTCGAATATCTTTACGAACACATAAAATATTTTAATATTATACTTACAATATTAAATTTTGGATTTAATAATTTTAATTATTAAAATTTAATGAGTTTAATTATAAACAATTTTCTTAATTCAATTTTATTGTGATTTTTATATTTTCGATGTTATCGAAAATAAACGCTATCGAAAATACTATAATAGGCCTCCTGGCTTTCCTATAGGAAAAAGGAATTAGGAAAAATATTTACATAGCTTTTTTGTTAAAAATTTCATTTTCTGACCTAGAATAGGAAAAATATTCCTAATTTAATTTTGTTTTTGAAAAAATTTACATCAACTGTTTACCAGAAAAGAAATTTTTTGCTACTATGAAAATATTTTTCCTAATTCTTTTTTCCTATAGGAAGCCCGAATCGACCTGCAGGGGATTTTTTTGTGTCCGATTCGTTCAATATTGTTTTGATAATAATTTACTACTACTATGCAAATTAAATTCTTTAGGACGTGTCCGATTTCTGTAATAAATAATTTTTCCGTGAAAATTTTGTCATTAGCAGAATAATTTTCTCTTCTACATAATCAATTAGTTCATTTGCAGTCCGATTATTAAAATATTATTGACATTATTAAAAAATGGAATAATTGTTATTGCATATCGAAAATAAGGCAACTGAAGCTCATTTTGGTTAGCAAATATGGTAATTCAGTTTAAAAATTAATAAATTGTTGTATTCATAGCAATATCAATTATAATTTCACAATTCAAAATATTAAAATATTAATAATAATTATAACGCATAGCTGCTGTAATAATTTGGTGGCATTCAACACAATGTCAAAATTATCACAGTAGAAATAATTATCACGGTATTCGGACGGGTCCATAGCAACGACTTTGTTAAACATAACATAACATTTTCGTGTATATGTTTTTGACACATCACCCGTGATTAGCGCCATCTGTCAAAGTCAATTGTTCTCAGTTAGCATTGCGATTTCATCATGGAAAGAGTTACAACCCGAACAACGTTTACAAATTATTGAATTTTATTATCAAAATTCGTGTTCGTGTGAAAAATGTGTTTTGTGCACTTCGTTCATTTTATGGTTATCATAATCGGCCTACTGAACAAGCAATTTAAGCCATTGTGACAAGATTTCGCATCATTTTCACGTTATTGGACATCAATCCACCAAATCGTATGTGTATAGTGTGTACAGAGGAAAATATTGCTACTGTAGCAGCTAGTGTGGATGAAGATGAGAAAATGTTCATCCGTCGCGGGGCACAGCAATTGGGATTGTGTTATTCGATTACGTGGAAGGTTTTACGCAAGGATTATTTTTTATGGGGCTACGTTAAGTCTCTCGTCTATGCTCGAAATAGTGGTGAAAAAAAGGACATCCCGCATGGACCACTTAAAAAGTAGCCGTGGCCAACATTTACATGAAATAATCTTTAAAAAGTAAATGACAAACTTTGATTTATCGATGCTGAAACGGATTAGCCTTATACATAAGCAAAGGCTGACCCAGTTTCATAGAAATTGCCATTATCCACTGGTGCACCCCTTGCGGCATTTATTCCCGCAGCTCAGTTTTATAGAGGGAATACGGCGTGGGTATTAAAGTGCATGAATAACGGCCTTGTTAACCGCAATAAAACAAAACATGGATGGACGGGAGATAGAGTGGGGTGCCGGACCCTTAAGTAGTGATGAAGTTGTCAACCCATTATGCGGGTTGAGTCAACCGAGGTTGTATTATGATAGTTTTAAACTATCATATTAATTAGAAAGAAAAAAGAAAAAAAGATATTGGTCTCAGGCCCATGGGTATGTTAGTAAGTATTTTGGGTCCCAGAGCGGTTCTGGCAGAAGAAAAGGAGTGCTTAAGCAACAACAGTTTCGTCCCGTGGGACAACCAGAAGTACACCCTGTTATCTTACCTGGGTCGGTTTATGTTAGTATGTTGAATCACTGTTGAATCATTATACTTACCACTTTTTTTATGTATAGTCCCGCTTCGCCTTACTCGGGAAAAATAAAAAACTTGAATTTACTTTAAACAAACAAACAAAAAAAACAAACTTAATTTATTTCTTAATTTAAAAACAAAATTAATTTGCTAACTTAATTATCTAGTTGGCTATCCGCCGAGCTGAGCTACTACACGGAGAGTACACCCAAAGTGAACTGCCCCACTCACTGCATTTTTTCCAGTTTTTATACCAAATTAATTGACTGGGTGGGAGGGAATGGAGGGACAAGAAAAAGTTAAATTGAAATATTCTCGCAGTCAACGGTTAGTTACCATATTCTTTCGGCGTCAGCAAAAAGTACAACCGAATTAGTATAAATTTTCACATAGAATTTGTTGCAACCACAATTGCAACTCCTTACTGTTCCGTTTATTATGTAGCAGGTTATCCATGCTACATACGAGGGATTTACTTGCACTTAATATGCATACGGAAAAGAGAATTGGGTTACGCAAAGTACGTAAAAACAACAAGAAAAATTAAATACTCATGTCTATTCACATGTTGCATATATGTTTACTATACATACTATTGAGTGACACAGACGAAAAATGAGTAATTCAGTTTGGGACAAATATGGAAATTAATGAAGATGATATCTTCAAGGTTTATGGAATTACTACAGTAGATTTATGCTTACACAAATGTAGGTTACTATTAATAATTCTAACATGAATTAAATAATTGAAATTTAATCTGTACAACACAAAAAGAAATGTGGGAAATAGACATGACGTTTACTTTATTTGGTGGATATAGGTGATAATTTGATGGTGATGCTGATGGTCATGCTGATAAGATTCTGTAAGGACCTTATCTATTTATTGGGATAGGTTAGCAACGGAGTTTGAGGAAATTCCGTTACAATGCAAATAAAAACTTCTTACATTTTACGGTGTTTTTTTTGAAAATTATAAACCAAACGCTTTAAAAATGAGCCATTATCATAAAAACAATTTTATATTTATTTGGTCAAATATTAAATTAACCAGGTCAAATGGAGACTAAAATAAATTAATGTGATACATGTCATATTGGTGTAATCGTAAAGAGTTGTTTTATTCTCATCCATTGTGTAATACTGTGAAACCTAAACGCTCTGCTGTAATAATGCTTTACACTAAATCTACTTCTTAATATATATTTATAAATGAATTAAATTATACATCGAGGTGAGAGGTTACCAAGCGTTGGAAGTTTGGTTTCGAACTAATGCAATATTGAATTCTTTAAATTAAAAATCCGCTCGTCTCGTCCGACTGCAATGACCAAACAACAAAAATATTGAAAATCCTTGTGTAGCGAAACATAATAATTCGCTAAGGCATTGTGATTATACTTTGTAAATAAGTTCAAATTATTTCCAATATTTTTGTCGTTCACTGCAATTTGATGAGGCGATAGAGTTGTTTAATACTCCTGATGATGACCTTACAAGTCGAAATCGATCGAGTAATTTTTTAAACATTTTGAACAAATTTTTTTCGAAATAATAAACGAGTGGTATAATGTGTTTATTAAGTGTTAACGTTTTTCGCCAACTAATTACGGCGCATATTGTTAAAAGTATGTATATTTCTATGTTTGAGTTAACCTTTTCTTTGAGGTTTATGAAAACCATTTCATTGATTGGATTGCAAACTCTGAATAAATAGCCTGTTGGTGCTTCAAACAAACTCAATTTCAAGTTCGATCTCCAGTTAATCTATGACAGAATATTGGGGACTACCTCAAATTTATCTCTTTTTGTTATCAATAAGTTTGGTGCTACAACTTTTGGCTTACCAATATTTTGATGAAGATGTAGCATTATTTTATAAGCTCCGGCCTATTAATTGACTTGAATTCATATTTAACACTAAACCCACCAATATCGGTCAAATTGACCGTTTTCCAACTTTATAAAATTTACACATACTTAAACGGTATAATACCGCCATTTAAGCTTGGTTTCTATGTGGGAAAATGAAGTTTTAGATTTTTATGTACATTCAACCATAATCTGCGCAATATTTCATAATCAATAGCATTTTTATTTACCGGACAATTTGACCAAGTGCGGTAGGAATAGGTATACAAGACCTGTCGGCAGGTTTAGTGTTAAAGTAAATTTAATTTCTTTACATTTTTAAATAATTTTTAATCCGGAAGTTTCGAACGTGAGCGCAATATACAAACATGTTTTAGAAATTTAATTTGCTTCTTACAGCATATTAAACATTTATCATATTATGTAAATTAATAATGATGTTTGTAGTGAATTCTGAAATAGTTATCAAAAAGAAATTTTGCAGGTATTTTCATGAGTTTTTCTGCTTATTTCAGAGATTTTCTTCCAAGAGGTTCTGGTATCGTAACACGACGACCTTTGATTTTACAATTAATATATGGAAATACAGGTAAAATATTATCGATACTGCTCAGATGACAAGATTTAGTCTTTATTAATTGACATTTGTTTTATATTTTGCAGAATATGGGGAATTCTTACATTGCAAAGGGAAAAAATTTGTCGATTTCGATGAAATTCGGAAAGAAATTGAAGGAGAAACGGATCGTGTTACAGGAAGTAACAAGGGCATTTCAAATATTCCCATAAATTTAAGAGTATATTCACCCCATGGTATGGTATTAAATATTGTATGAATTTACTAGAAATTATATTTTAAAAACATTTACTTTTAGTGTTAAATTTGACATTAATTGATTTGCCGGGTCTCACTAAAGTACCAATCGGAGATCAACCACCTGATATTGAGAATCAGATAAAATCAATGATATTTCAGTTTATTAAAAAAGAAACATGTCTTATATTGGCTGTAACCCCAGCGAATACAGATTTGGCAAATTCAGATGCTTTGAAATTGGCAAAAGAAGTTGATCCTCAGGGGATTCGAACTATAGGAGTTATAACGAAACTCGACTTGATGGACGAGGGAACCGATGCACGCGACATTTTGGAGAATAAATTATTACCGTTGCGGCGGGGTTATATTGGTGTTGTAAATAGATCACAAAAGGATATTGAAGGCCGAAAAGATATTGTTGCAGCTTTAGCAGCGGAGCGTAAATTTTTCTTAAGTCATCCTTCATATCGTCATCTAGCCGATCGATTGGGTACGCCATATCTTCAGCGTACATTAAATAATCAACTAACAAATCATATTCGTGATACATTACCCGGGTTACGTGATAAATTACAGAGACAAATGTTAGCCCTTGAAAAAGATGTAGAACAGTATAAACATTTTCGCCCGGATGATCCAAGTATTAAAACCAAAGCTATGTTGCAGTAAGTTAAATATTTTTTAAACCCGATATTCGATAATAATTTTCACTTTATTTTAGAATGATACAACAATTGCAATCAGATTTTGAACGTACAATTGAAGGTTCCGGTTCAGCATTAGTGAACACAATTGAGTTATCCGGTGGTGCAAAAATCAATCGCATTTTCCATGAACGTCTACGTTTTGAACTGTTTAAAGTTGCGTGTGATGAGAAAGAATTGCGACGAGAAATTTCATTTGCAATTCGTAACATTCATGGTATTCGTGTTGGTCTATTTACACCCGATATGGCATTTGAAGCAATTGTTAAAAAACAAATTTCACAATTAAAAGAGCCTGTACTCAAGTGTGTAGATCTGGTGGTACAAGAATTATCGCATGTTGTGCGAATGTGCACTGAAAAGGTATACCTGGTGTAAACTATTAAATATATTTTATTGTATTCAGTTAGTGTGACTTTCATTATTTATATTTAGATGGCTCGATATCCCCGTTTACGCGATGAGACAGAACGAATTATTACAACGCACGTTCGCCAAAGGGAACAAATGTGTAAAGAACAAATTCTACTGCTGATCGATTTTGAACTGGCGTACATGAACACAAATCATGAAGATTTCATTGGTTTTGCCAAGTGAGACAAATATTAAATCGCAAATGTTTTGTATTTTAAATAATTTTTATTTTAAATTTAAGCGCCTCAAATAAATCGGAAAACTCAGCTAAATCGGGTGCAAGAGCGCTCGGCAATCAAGTCATTCGAAAGGGTTATATGGTCATCCAGAATTTGGGAATAATCAAAGGTAACTTGTTGTTTTATAATTCCTTTAAAATCTTGTTTTGTGGGAAATTAAGATTGATTAATTCTTAGACGTTGTACAATTTTGCGCTTTTATTATCTCAATCAGAGCTAAAGTGAACCACTAAAGCAAAATTTTATAAATATTGATCTTTTATTCTTTAGCTCTGATTTGTAAATTAATTATAATTTCATTTTATTTTTAGTTATTTTATTATTTTGGTAGATTTTTTATTTTGGTTTTTGTAGCATTCATGCTGTTCCTAAGGAATTTAGTTGGTGTGTATTTTCAAATTTATTTGTATGAATTTCTAGCTAGAATTTTAACAGCTTGTCAGATTTGTATATTACCCATTTGTTATTACATATTATTGAATGAGTTCATTATGAAGTTTTGCATTGAAATAAAGCACTTAGATTTGTGTACAGCATTCAGTCCATCAAAGTGCATAATTCTAAATAGAAGGACATAAAAATATGCGTAAACATATTTTCATTACGAGGTTATGGAAATTACATTCTATCTGTTTTTCGATTAAACAAAGTTTTAACATTTTGTGTAAATTGCATTTTGTTCTTAGATATCACTTCACTCGAGATTATATAAATATATTTGTAATATTTATTTGTAGGGGGTTCACGACCATATTACTTTGTGTTAACATCTGAATCGATTTCCTGGTATAAGGATGAGGATGAAAAAGAAAAAAAATTCATGTTGCCATTGGATTCATTGAAATTACGTGATATTGAGCAAGGTTTTATGTCAAGAAGACATACATTCGCTTTATTTAATCCTGAAGGAAGAAATGTTTATAAAGTAAGTCACACTACAAACTAAAAACGGATAATGTTTTTAAATACGGTTTGATATTTTTCGTTTAAAGGACTACAAGCAATTGGAATTGTCCTGCGAAAGTGTTGATGAAGTTGATTCGTGGAAAGCCTCCTTTCTACGAGCCGGTGTATATCCAGAAAAAGACAACGCTGAAGCAAATGGAGAAGAGGTAAGAAAATGACAATTCTTTTGATAACTCAATTTAATACAAATGATATACAAATAAGTGGCAATACGTAGATGTAGTTTTGTCCTCTTTTATTTAGCCTTATAAGATCATATCATTTATTTCACCCCAGATTTTTAACACAAGGCTAAATAAATGAGGCAACATTTTTCATACTGAGTATTGTTTTATTTTGCCTACATAATATTATCTATAATATTTGTTAATATTATAAATACTTATTTTGATTAATTTTTCAAATTTAATTGTTCAATTGCCACGTTTCGCATAATATGTTAACATATTTTGTTTTATTGAATATTCAAAAATGTTACATCACAGGGTGAAGGATCGCAGGTTGGTTTTTTCTTCTTTTAGTATTTTTTATTTATCTTTTTGAGCGCCTAAATAGTAATTGTGCAACATAAACTATTGTTTGTTTTAATTCAACCTTACACACTTAATACAATACATCCGTAACACTCCTGGCTTGCACATATTTTCAAAATTGATAAAAAAAATTCATTATTAGTCAACTAGATTTTCTTTGGTAACTTTATGGAATCAATCTATGTAAGCAATAATCTATTAGGGGTTTAGGTCTTTTATGAATAAAACCAATTCTAAATTTTTTAATACGTGATTGATTCCTATAGTTTGTTTTATTTTGAATACCGTTAAATCATTCGGCTTTTAATTTCATTAAAATAAATTAAATAGAAATAATTTTATCAAGCTTTATTTATAATTTCTTTAATATATCTATCAATTATAATCAATTATATGGAATGCTCCAGGCATATCAAACGTATGAAGAAATTTAGGTACTCATACTTAATTTTTTCACACCAATATTTTAAAATATATAAACCAATATAAACATAAATAAGGATACATTTTACAATAAAAAAAGAATTGGCTAAACAGTAAGTGTCTCGGACCTATACAAATCTTCTGTAGAAAATCTGGAGTAGTATAGATATGAAATAAACGTTTTATTAAAACGTTTAAATATCGACCATTTTAAAATCGAATTTCTATCCGCACATTCCGCAGTACCTACCTAGAAATTGATTTTCAGTTATTAATACTTATTCTCACCTGTTTTTAGAATGTTTTTCTATTCTTTCATAAAAACAATACAAACTTTCTCTAATTTAACGGGAATTTTTTCCAAATTATATACGATGCAAAATTATCTTTGTAGCGAATCCAAGAGTAGCATATATTAATTATATTTTATGATTAAAATTGCCAAAAATTTTACTGAGTTTTAACAGATAGCCACAAAAAATGAAGAAATGTGGTATAACAAAACACAAATGAGGCTGACAAGGTTGCAAACCAAATTAGTTATAAAAAGAAATGTAATGCAAAGCTTTTCATATAAAATTGAACTGATGGGGGAGTCATGATTAATCAATTCTGTTTCTATTTTGACTTATGATGAGAAAAATACTGTTGATATTAAGTAACATGCCAACAAATGTAATGTGAACGTAGCAAATTAATTAATGATGTGAAAATCACCATTCGGTGGCTAAAATTACCAGTTCGCATGACGCCTTCAACGGGGATTTTACAGTACTGATAACACAACACAAGTACTGCTTCTACAACAACCACTTTGTTACGTCTGTTTTATTAACGATTCCAATATTAATGAAGCAAGTCGCTCCGTTTCTGAAACAGTACTTAGTCCTTAAATAATTATACAAAACCAACAGATTTGATTTCGCTTACCTACTTATTGGCCTTAAAACATCACACAAGTAAAAATTATTTTGTTCTCTATCATAGTTCTATGATAGTAGTCGTTGCTTGAAATTAAACTGCCGGATTGTCGGTAACATTATCGAAAAATAATAGCGAACTAATACTACAATTTGGCTATTATAATTTTAAAAATAATTAAATTTTTCATACAAAAATATCATTTCGTCATGAAATATTTTTGTAAATTTTCCATTCACTTTATCGCCATGGTTCCATGGCAATAAAGTGAATGGAAAATTTAAGTGGTTTTCGGGATGGTGTCTGTTGGTCTCTGTCCTCTCTACAGCTCAAACAGATTGACTGATGAGGGTAAACCGCATACTAAGATTTTTTCATAAATTGAGAGGTCCCAGTGAAATTAGCTGAATATACGCCTACCGGATCTGTCATCTTCCGTAGGAACTTTTTGGTTTTTTTTCCAACAATTTTTATAAAGTGAATATCATTTTTTCAAAATTTAAGCGTAATGATCAAAAACTGTTTTTCGCCAAAATTTGAAATACAGCCCGAACAGGTTAACTGATCAGTATTAAATATCATACTTAAGTTTTTTCTATAAATTGTGTAATCACAGTAAAATTTGGTGGAAATTGTTGTGCCGGAAGTGGCAGTTTCCATAGGAACAAATTAGAGAAATTTTTGCAATAAAAATATTACGAGAAAATCGATGAGAACAAAGAAATTCTAAATTATTTGCAATACAATTGCGATCGCAACAGCTAGGCTTTTTAAAATTGTGAAACATATACTTACACAGACAACACATGGAACAATCATTTTTGCGGATATCGACTAATCGGAAGTGTATTGTGAATCATTAGATTCTGTAGTTTTCTTTTACTCACATCAATAATCAAGTGATTGGCGATTTACGTAAATCCGTGGTAAAATAATGTCGAATGTTGGCCATATACATTCGTCCATTTTTAATTTAAAATTATGATCCCGCTATTGTTTTTCGGTAATTTCTATATTATGAAATTTAGACGGCAAAATTAAAATCTGATTAATGAATTTTTGTTCTCGTTGTTCAACGTAGTCCTAGTCTTTAAGCCCTTTGAAAGGAATACATACTTATATAAAACTTAAACTTACCAAACTGAAAATATCTCTCTTTGTGGCAATTTATATTTGTATAAAGCGAATATAAAAATTAAGAATCTAATGTCAGACCAATATGCGAAAACTAGAAAAGCCTAACTTTGGCAATTTTACAACCACAATGCCATATGTTTCATTCCAACTACAATCGTTTTATTCAAAGTTTTTGTACGAATAGGAATACAATTATTTTGTGCAAAGCTTTCCTATTGACCCCTACAGCAACTTTTTTGAAAATTATAATTCTATAGATTGGCATCTGGAGAAGAAAAGTCAATTTTGAATTTGTCAACAAGGCAAATAATCAGATTTTTTATTTGTTTGCACAAGAAATCAAATGAATCGATTAAAAAATAGAAAAAAGGACTTCAACATTACATTAAAGTTAAAAATGAGAATTATTTACCTTTAAAACGTATTTTATATTTTTCATAATTATTTGTTATGATATAAAAATAAATCGCATACCTTATGCTTGCTTACCAACCGATAAAAGTAAACAAAAATTGCTCGGGTCTTACTTTGGACACAAATTGTATTAACACACATTACACATTAATATTGATCGTGTAAGTCAATGGATTGAAGAATGAAGTTTAATATATGTAAATCCGGATTTTTTGATTTCGAGTCATCATTACCGGTGTTTAATGGTGAGACTGTTAGTGAATTAATGATAGGGTTTGTTTCATTACTATTATATATTATTACATACTTTAGTTCAAAACAATTTGCTAGAACTACAAATTATACAATAATGATGATAATATTAATGTAATATTATTAATTAATGTAATGCTGCCAAAACTGAAGAGAGTAATGGCGCAAGTAATGACATTGCTGGTAATGACATTATTATTGGCCATGAAAGTAAAGAAATGAAGCCTAATTCCTATTCGAGTAGGAATAATTTTTCCCAAAGTAAGACCGCAATTATATTTGCTGATCTAAATATAATTTTCTTAATAACGAATAAAAATGTTTTCGTTGCAATAGTTTTTGACATCTTTGTCAATGATACTAGGAAGTTTAGATTACATTACATTCAGTATAATACTATTTTTCAAATTCAGTTTTAAAGCCCTGGATTTCTTTGAATTTGGCCTTTTAGAGAGGATGAGCAAATCGAGCTCTGCGATGACAATGTAGAGAGAAAATATGCAAAGTAAATCAGTTTTTACAGTTGAGAGTGGTTACGATTTCAATATTCTGTTACGCACACCAGGCAAACCTGGTAAACAATCGTACTGTGGGGCCGATTTTGTAAACGTTATGTTATGTTATTTTTGTTTTTTCGATGTAAATAATAAGCGGGAAATAACAACATTTAATTCCGTTTCGATACGATCAATATTTCATTACTTTTATTTATTATTATATTATCAATATATAGTTGCAAACTGATTATTAAATATAATGCAAATCCCTATGAACGATGTGCAAGCAGCACCTTTATGTATTACTTTCACTGGTGCTGAGTTTATATTATGCACTATGTTACAACAAATACGACTGTGTATTAATATCTAGGTATTCTTAGGATCACCATTATTGTTAGAGAATTTTAGTTTGAACAATTCTTTTCTAATTTTATTTTGATTTGTTACTTTGGATTATACATATACTTTTTAGATATTGCGATTCAGCTCACTATTATTAACTTTTTGAACACTCCTTACAGATACATTTACTCGGGTTAACATAATACTTGTTTGTCTTGTGTAGTGTCTTATATTTTTCGCTAGTCTAGTAGGGTTTTCCATTGACTTAAGCTCGAGGTACATAGTATCCGTTTCGTTCCGATTCATTTCGTTTTCAATAAGTTTTTCATCCTTATTCTCTTAGTTGCGTTACTTCATGCGACGTGACTACTCATCTTCTTGGTTACTAGATTATTATATCGAAACTTACAAAATAATTATTTACAAAACTCGTTGCGGCTGTTTTTTAAATCTTAGTATGCTGCTTTATAAATATTTTCTTGTGATTTCTATCACTTCAAACGATAATTTCTATCACTTGAAATTTTGATGCGACAAATAAATATAATTTTTTTCAAACTAAGGCAGCCAACTAAGATTTAAAAAATATTCACTGCTAGTGTCGTACGAAATTATTCAGCATATTTCGATTTTATAATCTAGTAACCAAGAAGATCCATAGTCACGTAGCATAAAGTGATACGCCTAAGGGAATAGAGGCCTTTATAAATTCTTACGCACATCGCATTCGTTTCGTTTTGAGTTGTTTTTGTGTTATTTGACAGATCGAATTTTTATAGTTCTCACATATTGTTTGAATTCAATCAATTTTGTATAATATCACATCGATTAATTTAATAATGAGTGAAGTGAAGACACACTGACAATAAAACGATCAATCACTGACATTAAAACGTCAAAATGAATAATTTGAGGTTATTGTTTAATTTTTCTTTGAAATTTGATCAACTCTTGCGGTTCGGTTCCTTAACTGAAAAATGTGACAATGTTTTCGGTGTTCCATACATCATTTTGACATATTCAACTTAAAGGTCGGAAGGAAACGTGTCTCGAATCTCTGATTAGATCTAATTTTTCTAAGTTTCCTAAAATCTAGTTAAGGCGTCAAATTTGTTACGTTTTATTATGTCGAATTTATCCAATAATAATATTTTGGGATATATTTTTAAACATGTTCAAACATTTCAAAGTTGCTCAGTCATAATGAGATATACAGGTTAGCTGTACAATTTTAATTAAAAATAAATATTTGTAAGGATAATATGCTTTTGTAAACACATGAACGGTAAACCGGTTATAAGAGTTGGTGACATAAGCAACATGTACTAGGTTTCCTCTGCTCATATTCCTGGAACAATATTCTTGGTGTAGCTATTTTTTTGTTATTTGTTATTTTGTTGTTCACCTTTAATATACGGAATTATGTGAAGTCCATTTAAATAGATGGACATATTTGATAATTTGTAAACGGGTCTCTGGTAAACGGGTTGTAAAGTCGCTTAAAGGGCTTTCAAGTGTGTTTTTTTAATTCTTAAGTCAGCCAGGGGTTTTTTATTTTGTGCATTTAGTTTTTTTCAACGAAAATGTTTTCATTGTCAATTATAATTTACAATTTAAATAAATTTGGAAGCCGAGAAAAATCTAAAAATATCAACCGTTTGACTCAAAAGTCAATGGCAACTAGTATATTAATCAATAGTATTTCTCTTCCCTCTCTAAAAGATGAATTGAAATGAATTAAAATCCTCAACATTTTAAATACACTTTTACATACTCAGCTCTAGTAATGAAACAGTGGGTGCGTTCAGGGCCGCCAACTATTGGCATCATGATTAGTGAAATCATCGCCAATTTGATTTCAAAATTTCATAGTACTAAACATTTTCATAACGTTGGCTTTGATTTTACTCAACATGTTCCCAACTGTTGCGTGTCCTGAAAGCGCCCAATGACTCTTATTCATTCTGGGTTTCGAGAATCATTAGAATCTATTGAATTTCAAAATATCAGGACTTCAAAAGTAACTCTTCGAAAGTAAGATCTAATAGGCTGTTCCGGATGGATCTGTTATTTATAAAAGTAAAATGCGTTGTAGAGATTATCTGAACGTGCAAAAGAAACTTGACTACAAAAAGCGAATAGGGGAAAAAACTAAACTATATTTCTTCTGTGTCTAAAAGGCAAAGAAATTACCATCTTATTATTTATTCACTTATCACTTCTATTCGATCATCGATTACAAAATAACAGATTTTTAGTTGAAACAGAATTCATATTAAAATATTTCTGATTAAATTATTAGTGAAGCGATACGTGCGTAACGATCTCCTTTCTGTGTTTGAAATCTTGACAACAGACAAATAAGAACAATATTTTAATTATTAGCCAGTTGATTCTAACCAAATGTCAAAACGGAATAAGCTAAACCAAAATCTATTCTGATCTTGATAATTTTTGCATTGTACAGCAAATCGATATCAATAAATTGTGTACAACAAATGTGGCTCTGTAAGTAGTAGATTATACATCAAGGGACCAAAATAGGACTTTCTTCCGAGTTACATATTTTTACTACAACTTCATTTTTATTAACAAAAATATTGGAAGGATGGAAAAGTCCGGATGTTGCGGACATGAACTGTTACTCATTTAAATTACATTTCAGCATTTGTAGCACGACAATACCTTGAAGAATCATGTAAATGAAATAACTACTGAAAATTAAAATAATTTTAATTGTGTTTCTATAATTTTAAAGGCACAGAGTTCTTTCTGTTTCTATGGATGAAAAAATATCATGCATAGTAAAATTAAATATCTTAAAACTTAATATTTAAAACTTTAAACTTAATTATTATAAGGGTTATTGGTATTTATATGATTCAACGGATAATGTTGTGCCAAAAATTCTGAAATGGTGTTTAAATAGGCAACGGTTCATTTCCGGGCACATATGTTGTGAACTTTTTGTTATGATATTGACCCAGTTACATACGAGTTCGTCCCAATATGACATCCTGTATAAGAAATTTTGTCTCAATTAATCAACAATAATTATTAAATAATTCAACTTTTATTAAAACTTCAACTTTTTACAAAATAAGGTTTAGTAATCTATCTATTTTAGTCACTAGAAAGTAAGATGCCGACAGTTTATATTATGCTATCTATAATGATGCATTTTACTTTCGATTTTTGAATAACAATGTATGTTTTGGCAAAAGGAATATAAAAATATATTTTCATTAAGGGAATGATTGTTTTTGCTTTATTTAGTCCTAATAGTGTTATGACATTCGCTAAAAGAGAGGGTAGTATGTTCGAAGACATTATCGAAGACTGTTCGAAAAGATCATCTAAATGATTTGAAAATTATTTCTAATCAACCTTAAAGTAACAAATAATTCTTACAAAAAGTTTAGATTGGTGGTTATTATTGCTTGCAGAGTCTCTTGAATTTTACTTCGTATGAGTATAAAGACAATGAACAAGAATGAGTTTAGGATCCTGGGAAAAAATTGTATGGTGTACCTCGCTCGAGTAGTCGATGTTACATGTCTTTAAAGGTCGGTTTGAAGAAATTTCAGGAATAAGTAGTAGGTTTAGTGACCTAATATTCTAGGTACAATTGGACACTAACTATAAACATTTTTGCATGTAACACGTTTTAAAATACATCTTTCACTTATGGAACTTAACAACAACACAAGCACATTGTTTTCTAAAATAAAATTTAGATTTGTGGTGGTTTTGACTTATTTTTGATAGTGATTTTTTCATCATGTTTAATTTTGATTTTAATCAACATGCATAATTAATTTTGTATTTCTTATTTGAAATTTAGGGACAAGAAGAGAATCAAGGAAGTTCCTTGGATCCCCAGCTGGAACGTCAAGTTGAAACAATCCGTAATTTGGTTGATTCTTATATGAAAATTGTAACAAAAACAACACGTGATATGGTACCAAAAGCAATTATGATGCTTATTATAAATAATGCAAAAGATTTTATTAACGGTGAATTATTGGCACATTTATACGCGGAAGGGGATCAGGTTTAAGAATTTCATTTTAATGGCAAATAAAAATAAAATTATAATATATTATTCTATTCACAGCAACAAATGATGGAAGAAAGCCCAGAAGAAGCCGTCAAACGGGAAGAAATGTTACGAATGTATCATGCATGCAAAGAATCTTTAAGAATAATAGGTAATCAATATAAACAATAAAGTAGAGTGCAAATTTATAATATATAATTTTTAGGCGATGTTTCAATGAACACAGTAGCCACACCAGTCCCACCTCCAGTCAAATCTGATTGGCTACCAAGTGAAAATCCTAGACTGTCACCACCAAGTCCTGGTGGACAAAGAAAACCACAACAGCCTGTAAGTTTCGCATTAACCAAGGAACTGTTGAATATTTTTAAAACTAAAATTATTTTATTTATATACAGACAATGGGTATGGGAGGAGGAAGAGTACCACCACCACAACCAGGAGGTGGAACTAGAAGAGCACCAGAAATCCCAAATCGACCTGGTGGTGCTGCCCCACCACCACTTCCACAAGGAAGGCCACAAGGTCAAGCACTTCCAGCTCCTCTCATTCCGTCGTGAGTACCACATTTAATAATTTATTTACAGCTTGTTTTCTTACCGCTTTCTTTTTTTATGTTTTTGTTTGTTACTAATAATGGGCAAAATGATTCTATGCATTTATTGTTGAGCACAATATGGTTGTAAATACAAATCACGTTTGCTTTACGAACTTTGTACAACACGCTGATTATTTGCAAAAAAATTACAATTTTTTTAATCGATTTTTAATCGAATATAATCAAACGATAATAATGTGCTTTTTAGAATTTTATATATCTGTTTATAGATAAATGAGTAGTTAAACTAAATTTATTTAAATTCAAGGTTGATCTACAGTTCCTTTTAAGTATGTAATAAAAAATATTTTTACAGAGTGATGTGCAAAATACGAAACGTAGATTTAAGAACCTCCGGTAAATTATTATTTTCCTGATGAGATGAATATTCATCT
Organism: Nephrotoma guestfalica; assembly: GCA_963691935.1. Taxonomy (NCBI): domain Eukaryota; kingdom Metazoa; phylum Arthropoda; class Insecta; order Diptera; family Tipulidae; genus Nephrotoma; species Nephrotoma guestfalica. The sequence goes on from OY829914.1 coordinate 5,160,128, forward strand.
AACGGAGTAGCAAGAATCATTTTGTGTTTTTGTTTAGTTTATCTACTTAGTTCATTTTTCTTTTGATTTAACAAATTTCTAAAACTTAACAACTTAGATGGGTGATGGTTTTTATATATTTATTAACTATTTTGCAGGCGGCGTTAAATAATACAGATATATCTTATAAATTTTACTAAATATTTAATAATAATAGATCACGAACAAAACACAAAAAACCTAAAACAAATGTGTTTAAAAAAATATTTTTATTATTATATTATTATAATGTATAAACAAAATTATTTAATTATTACAAACAAATTAACATCAAATTTTAATAATAAATAGATTATTTATGAAAATTTATTATTTTGCGATCATTTTACATTTTTAAATTTGTATAAGAATTTTTCATAAACTGATTTAAAAATATACTAAACTTCCTATTTCAGTTACTTGGATAAAAATATTTTTCAAAATTTAGAGAATTTTTTCAGGCACCAGATTACAAAGTTTTAGATTTTTCCATTTCTCTTTCTTAAATAAATGATTAAGTAGATAAGATTAACTCGTACTACATTCAATTTATTTCACGGGTCCATTTACAAACACCGATCAATTAAACATTCGTTTATTTAACAGATTTCTCTAAAATATGTTTTCTGAAAACATTTTGAACAATTCGTGTCAATAATTTCCTCATCCCTAAGACATTTTATTTCTTAACGTTTTCTAAAGAAATCAAAATAAATTATTAAATTAATTTTTATTTCTATGGTATAAGATAAGCTTGTTTTAAATGAATTGGTTTTAATCGAATTACTTTCAGTTAAATTCAACCAGCGAACGCGTAAGAGCTAAGTTGAACGCTGTTTACTTAAGCTCTTTTGTATTCCCTGCTTGAGGCTTCACATAAATGTTCTCTAAATTTTAGCAAAAGAAAAATATTCGCAACCAAAACAGTAAAAGAAATAATTTCCATTATTTTTATTCGAATTTAACGAACGTTCAAGATTTTTTTTATTACAAATTCAAAGTTCGTTTATTTATAAATGCATAATCATAAATTAATTTTTTATTTTTCGCGCTATATTAAATTTAAATTTCGAGAATATTAAAAAAATATTTAATTCTAATAAATTATTTGGCTAGATAACTTGGATGATACTGTGAATTAATTGGATTTATAGTTTCGTAATTTTTTAAATTTAATTTTTTTTAAAATATATTTTTGTTTAGCGTTTTTTATATAAGCAATGGATTATAGGTTAAGCAGTGTCCACACTATGCTAAATAATGCCGATCGGCAAAGCCACTTGTGCCTTTCCTGGCTTGCATTTCGTATATATAAAACGACGTTTGCCGTGTTTTTGTATTAGCGCCCGATATATTGTATTCGCACCCAATTGTTTATGTCAAAACTTATATTTAGCGCGCTATTTTTGCATATAATTAATTTATTTAACTAATATTTTTCAACTTTTTAGTTAACTATCGATATAAAAATATTTTGCTCTTCCTATTTATCGGGCGCCGCTATCGGCAGCCGCTATCTATTTCAATGAGAAATTTGGAAAGGCCTTTGTTTTGTACAACACTTAAACCATAACAAACTTAATTTTACAATAAAAATTGAAAACGCAGCAAGATGAATTCTTGTTTATAACGTCATGTCAAATTAAATGTAAATCGGTATATTTCAGATCGTTAAAAGTTTGTTTTATGGATGAATTTATTTTTAATTTGAATGGTACATCGACAATACGGATAGTAGCGAAATTTTGGATAGATAATTTCCCTTTCAGCGCTCAATAGCCCGTCCCGGATAGCGAATAAAAAAACAGCAGTTATTTGGTTTGGATTTGCCATCCTTAGCGCGGACGAAGCTTTAGATTTAATGTAATTATAATTATTTGTATTGGTCTGGACCATTTATTAAGTGATATATTATCGGAGGTGTTGTTTCAAATTTAAATTGTTGTGTTCGTACGTTTTTATTTGGAATTATTCAAATCAAAATGCCATTAGTATTATTATTATCGCTAAAGACTCTGTTGACAATGTGGTGTTTCCACCAGTTATTAATAGATGGCATAAAACATAAAATATAGTTTGCAATTGTACTGTGTGTATGCAACGACTAAACTAAAATATGCCAAAAAACAAAAATATAAATTATATTCGAGTTTTGTGGTGGCATATTAAATGAAAACACGTCATACAGAGGCAGCTTAGCTGAACTTTTTCTGTCTGCTTAACACCCATTGTTTTGTCTAAATTTCCGACTTACTAATTTTGAACATTAATTCAGTGAGTGCGGAAAAACAGCCTCTGCGAGATGAATGTGCAAAATTTCAAATTCCTTAAGTTTTCAGTAGGTTAGCTGCTTTACTTTTTAGTCATACACCATAACTGTTGCTGTCCTTGTCCTTTTTCAATATTTACTTACTGAATATTACTGAATATTACTTCAATATTTACTTATTTATTTACTGGATTACAAAATACTTTTAAAGTTTTTGCTTTTAATTTATTCCATATGTGCATTCCAGCACGGATTATTAATAAATTTTAGAAATGTTAAAGCACGTACAAATTGGAATGATTTATATAATTGTCATAAACGCACAATAATTATCCATTGCTTATCTATAATTTATGAAAAATTTAACTTCGGATAAATATTCAATTGCAATAATAAAATAGGCAAATACAATATTCTTAAATCTTCCATAAACTACACCAATTACCAAATTAAAATTATTAATTATCGCGATGGAAACGTCACAATCGCACAGTACTTTCGAAAGTATATTTAAACCTTTGTTTTATTTATATGTTTTAGAAATCAATTCAATCCGGTTTACTTACAAAATACATATTAAATCAAATCAGTTCACAATACGAAACCAAATTTTTAGCCGAAGTATTTACTTCCTTTAAATCATTACTAATACAGTTATAGAACCTGCACTTTCATTAATTATTATAATCAGTCAAAACAAAAAAATCAACTAATCAATAGTAATAAAAATAAGCATATTATTAATATTAAAAAATATTAAATAAATTAAAGTTAAGAATTATATAAATATATATTTATATCAGTCACAATTCTTCCATGTTAGCAATTATAAATAATATTATATACAATTCAACCATTATAACAATACAGTCGTAAGATTTTTATTTTTAAGAATTAATCCTAGATAATAACACGAGCCTGAGAAAAAGACGATTTAGAAAAATTTTTAGTGCTAGAAATTTTGAAAGATTTTTAGTGCTAAGTTAATTATAAACCTTCTATTTCTAAGGCATAATGCATATAAAATATGTAATATAGTACCATGAAATGTTTTAAAAGAATCTATTTTCTGTTTTGTAAATTTTGTTCTAAATTCTGTAAAGGCTTTTTTAATTATGCACTTCTGTTGCAGTGTTGTATTACTAACAATTACTTCTCTATATTTTTACTTTGTTTGGTATTGAAAAGGGTTATACGAGTTTATAAATCCTTATACTCAGTAAAATCATTATGAATACAAAATTTTATTAAGGAATATATAAAAACCATCTCAAACCCTTTTTATTATCAAAAAGTATTGTCAGATATATAATTATATTTTGCTTTTGTACAATACGATGGCAATGCCATACTGCTATTTTACAAAAGCTAAACATTTGTAAAAATGATCGCTCAGTTTTTTTATTTTGAAAATATGTTAAATCCACAAAATGTAAATTACATACATATTTGTTTTATTTAATTTTCCTTTCTTATTAACATTGATTTTATTATTTAGTGTGATATTAACAAAATTTTAAATGCATCGCACGAACTTTTTTTTGTACATAGTGGCTTTTCTTAAAACAAAAATTTGAAATGTACAGAAAAATAGCGAAATACAGTTCTTAACGAAATGTTTATAAAGTTCTATAAAAAATATTATTTATACCCTAAATTATTAATAATGTAGCGCATGTTATTATTATTATTTCAAGTAAAAAGTTATCGTTAATCGTTGTAACGAGTAAAATTTTGCACTCTAGAGTTTTTTTTTTTACAGAAATCAAGAAATAAATAACCTTTTATCATGCTAGAAATGTGCTTGCCAAATTTAATTCGTATGGTTCTCTGAAATTCAGATTTTGCAGATTTTTTATTTCGAAATGCGGTGAAAATCGTGTAAATGTTCATAAACTAAGCATTTCTGTTGTCAAACGGCAAAAGCGTTTTCTTCTAGTAGTAGAAAAATCGCGTATTACACAACGATGAGAACCATTATTTTAATCATCAATGATCCACATCCTTTCTCAATCTTGGTATAATATATGTACCTATGTGTCTATTGTTACTTATTTCACTAAGCCATCAATTATGTAATTACAGCTTAATTTTAATAATTAATAATTTCGAGTTAATCATGATTTCGTTGTAATTTGTCATGCCTAACCATGATTTACAACTTGGTTTATACATAATTTCGGAATGATATATTTTTTCACATCCCGTGGCATTTTAGTGCTCACAACGCCGAATACATCAAAAATGGAGATTCCGGACACTAATAGTTTACCAAGCAAATCTAGTTTCCCTTGAGTTTTCTATTTGTCATTGAGATATTTAGTTGGCGGGAACACATTTTTTCTGTTCTGTCAATATAAAAGTCATTACTGACAATTTAAAAGTCAATTAACTCAATCTTGGCATTTTTGTCAACGCCTTCTCCATTACTATTTAAAACTAAATGAGAACACAAAGAAAAAGCAGTGTGTCTCGAGTTCTCATTTAGGAAATCATGATCCCGAAATTATGGTTACGAAACTACATAGTAATGTATCTGTATTATTAGTTAGCAAAATTAATTGTAGTTTTCCGACGAAATTCCAAAATTAAACCGTAAACGTGCTTGATTTCCAAACTTTTGTTTGGAATTGTTGAAATTGTTTTCACAACCATAACCGAAATGAGAATCGGGAATCCTCTAAATTTCTTCAAAATTTGGTTTAAATTTATTTATTAGTTTGTTAGTTTTATTAATTGGATCGTTTATTTTGTAAATAAATATTGCGAAATTTAATTAATATACAAATTATCCACAAAACCAAAATGATTAGTATTCCCAAAGTCTGATTAAAAATTAATTAATCAGCGTCTAACTTTTTCGTAATTTTTGGAGGAAGGCAGGCAATGATTGCTACTTCTGACACTTTCACGTTTCTGAAATTCAAAATATTTCCAAAACATTTGCCTCCACATCCTTTTCAATATATCTTTTCATATATCAATTTGGGATTTTCAATTGCACAGAATCGGAAATATTGCTGATTAACAATCCACTTAAATGAAAAAAGGCTTTGTCCGATAAGATCAATTTTGAAACAAAATTGGCATTATGCGCCGTATGAATTTAACATGATTTGAGTATTATCCAGTCGCTTTAATTACCAGAGATCTTGGACAACTTGAAAGGTAACATCATGGTGCAAAATTTTTACAAAGGCTCATCTTCTCCAATTGAACTAACCGCCGCATCATCTGAGCAGAATGCGCCTATTGTTAAGAGTATTTTGTCGACTACCTGTCTTGCTACCCTGTGCAATGATGTTAGAGAACTAAAAAGTATGTTTCAGACTGGCGTTAAACTGCTTGGTACATGTGTCCGTGCGAAATAATGAACAAGTGTTTTAATGTGTTTATTAAGTGTAGTAATTGTATTGAATCTTATCTCTCACTTGCGTATCACTCCTTACAAGGGAATTAATAATTAAATGTTAGTTTTTATTGCGACACGTGACAAATTGAGAATAATTTTGAGTTTTAATTTTTGGATTTTCCATAATAATTAGGTGTGCAAGTAGAAACTCGGCTTTTTTTGTCAAATTCAACTTTATTGAAAATATAATTGTTACAAGGATTAATTATCGAAATATTCGCCATTGCTATCTATGGTCTTTTGCCATTTATCAGATAGATGATGAATGCTTTCGCGATAGAAACCTGATGGTTTTGAAGTAAAATAGTCAACGAGCCATTTTTGCACATCTTCAACTTTCGTGAACCGCTGTTTTTTCAAATATGATGACATCGATCTGAATAAGTGATGATCAGAGGCAGCCATATTCTGGAGAATATGCCGCATGCTGTAAAACTTCCCTGCCTAAGGAGCAGATGAGTTCCTGGGTTGATTTTGCTGTATGTGGGCGAGCATTGTAATGCAGCAATATCATCTTCCGCCTTCCTTGGCCTGTAAATGGTATTTTTCTTCCAGAGCATCACTTAATTTGATCAATTTGGCCTGGTAACGTTCAGCTGTAATAGATTTACCAGGTTCCAGAAGCTCGTAGTAAATTAGTCCTTTCCACCAAGACCCACAGTAACGCTTTCTTGGCATGAATATTCGTTTTTGCAACTAATGTAGATGGCTGGCCTGGATTAACTGATGGTTTTCTGCGTTTAGGATTATCGTACAAAATCCATTTTATCACCCGTAATGATTTGTGTAAAAAATTCTTTCTTTTGTATCGAGAAACCAAATCCATGCAGATGTCAACTCATCGGTTTTTGTTTTCTTCGGTCAGTTTATGAAGAACCAATTTTCCTTCCTTCCGTATTTTTCCCATGTAATCGAAGTTATATTGCTTGGTGGGCAACTCATAACTGTTCTGCAAGCTTTTTTTGAGTTTGACACGCATTTTCATCCAGTAAAACTTTAAGTTCTTCGTCTTATTATTTGACTGTACCTGGACGCGGATCGTCCTCTAGACTAAAATTGCCATTAAGAAATCTTGCAAACCACTTGTTTACTGTTGACTCACTAATGACTCGCATACTGTTCACTTAAAGTCGAATTAATTAATTACATAGCCAGAGCAGCATATTTTTTTTCATTCGAAAACAGAATATAATGCAATGACGTAAATGTTGTTTGTCGACATCCATCTCTTAAAATTGATGCACACAGAACTACAGCTTGTAAATGATTGAAATTTAAGTCTTAAAAGTAGCAATGACTAAGCTACATATCCGAAATAGCGGGCGATTTGGATGCGTTCAAGTATATTTTAATACAACCAATTTCAGAGCCTAGTATATACTTGCACACCTAATAAATGTATATTTTGTCATCACATTGTTTTATCGTGACAAAATTTATTTAGCCCCAGGGTAAAATAACGCAAAACACTAAATTCAAATCAAAATTTATGATTCAATACAGAACTGGATTAAATTTTCCAACATTTCAGTTTTCGAATTACAATAAGGCGTCGAAATGCCTTTTTGTTTGAGGCACTTTAGGTGGTCTTCGATTTATCCCGAAACTCGTAATTAAACTATACGGCCTTAAACTGTTAATAAACAATAAACATATTTTACTTGAAATAACTTAAACTTTAAATAAATAATTTTTTCGGGAATATATTTTTATTTAATTAAATGCTTCAGAGAAACTTATTAAAACTTTTTCAGGCACAATGGATAATTTCGTTAAGAACTATATACAAGGCGAACAATATTTTTAATTTTTTCGGTTGCAAACGTTGTTGACAACGTTTGTTTGCATGTATCAATTTTGAATTTTATTCAATATTTAGTTGCATGTTATAGTCTAAGGGACATATTTTCGATCTGATCTAATTTTTATAGTTTTAAGTACAGATCGAGAATGTGTTCCTGCAGTCTTTATAAATATCAGCTTTGTACATGTTTTTTTTCGGATTGGTTACGTTTGGTTAGGATTTTTTTGTTTAATAATTTAAAAGAAAAAACAAATAAAAACCATAAATCAACAAAAAAAATCTTCTTTAGTCGTGTTGGGGGAGGAAGTACAGTATCATCGATAAATACAGCATATCAAGTACATCAGAGTTTACCACCTCAAATGAGACAACAGGTGAATCAAGCGGCGAGCCAGGCTGCAATGAACGAATTATCAAATGTATTCGCCAGCAAATTCAAGTAAACCATTTTAATTTTAATTAAGGCACATTAATTTTATATATCACATTCTAGCTTTAAGTTCAAAAAACTAATATTCACATAATTTAATTTTGTGGTACTCTCTTTTAATTTTCCCTTTGAATTTGTTTACGTTTAATATTAACTAATTTGAATATTTCCTGATTTGAACGTATAGTAAATGCAATAAAATATAATTAATAACTTGGTTAAAATTATTTTCGTAAATGTTGGGCTTACATAGGAAAATGAGATATATTTAGAAGTTAAAAAGTAGGTGTTAAAATACAATTAGTGCATTATTAATTAAAAAATAATAAATTATATTCTGAGGTAGTGGATTTCAATTTTGCTTTGTTATTAACATTATGTTTCTCGAATCATGACACATTTCAGGACGTAGACTAGTTTAGTTTCTAACCGGTGGACAAAATAGATCTTTTAGTTTTTACATATATTTTTCTATAATTTTTAGAAAATCCACCATTTTGATCCCTTGCAACTCTTTAGATTTATGATTAGTACTTTGTTAATATTGTAACTGTATTTTCGGTTGGGAATTCATAGTGCTACAGCGCTTTGCTCTTATAATTGAGAGCATCTACCCCTAATGTTATATTAATTTTACTGGGTAACTGTTATTAGAAAATGTTTTACGCAATTTTCACATTAAAATGTATAATCATAAAAAAGCACCATATATAGTATATTACATAAAATTAACATAAACATAAAATTCATTTTGCACCGCCTAAAAAAATTTAATTAATTTCCTATTGATGTCATCTAACTTCACTTATAGTAATTTTCGCATTAGTTGTTCAATTAATCATAAATGCAAATATCTGAGAATTTAAATAAAACTGTTAATTAAAACTTACACTATAAAAAAATTATTATTGCTGTTGTTGTAAATTAGTATATACATATATATATATAAAAATGAAATCTTAAAAATTGTTATATATTTTGAATAAAAAATAATAAATAAACTAAAGTTTGTAATTTAAATTATTATCATGTTGAATTTTCTTCTTGATATAATAATATATTAATGATTATTATTTTATATACATACTCGTATATAAAGTATTATAATAAGAATTACGAAAAAAAACCATAACCAAAATATTTGTAATTAAATAAAAACCATATAACGGCTTTTCATTTAGATATTAATTTGCACCAATATATTTTTATTAATGAAATTTGCTCCCAAACTAAAAATACTTCAGTATTAATTTCATAAAAACAATGTTGCACACATCGAATACTTTTAAGTTTTAACTAATTTATTTATTTCTATTATTTTTATAATTTACTCTTAACTAAATTTCTTCTCCTCTAAACTATATTATAAATAAGTTATATACAGACTAGAATAAATGAATACTTTAAAAGTTATGTGTTGTAATAATATGTATTTAAAAAATTTAAATTTATTATGTAACTGTGGGTACAAGTTTTAAGGACTGATCAAGTCACCAAATCCACTAAACAGTTATTTTAATAGTAATTTAAATAAATCTATATTTTCTTTATTTTATAGCTCTTTTTACTTGTGTCCACAGACATATTAATTAAAAATCATTAAAAATAAAATTAATAAATGAAATGAGGAAAACATGAAATATTAAAAAAGAAATCGTAAAGTATTATAAATAAATATTGGTCTTTTATTTACTATTTAATTTATGTATTAAGTAGCTAGAATAATCTAATTTATTAATTATTTTTAAATCTTGTAATTTGTTGGCTTGTTTATATTTTTAGTCGCGTTTACACGATATAAAATTAAATTTATAATTAAACAAATAGGTTAGGTACACTTTTTATTCAACACATTCTAAAATATCTATAGAAGTGTTATTTACAAATTACATAAATTTTATTATTATGTTTTCCTTTTTTCAAAAATATGCTATAACATCTTTAGAAATTATTAATATACAAATTGTTACGTTCGATGATTGTTCATTAAATTAATCGAAATCATAAAGTATTTCTGTATGTTGAGTGAATCGTCGTAACCTTAATTCTGTAAAACGTTTACGCAATTTAGAGGTTTTGTTTCATCGGTTTTGCCGAGATGATTCAAACATAATTTAAAGGTCAATATTAGCAATTTTTAAACGAAATGAATTGGACATACATTGATCAAAAAATTGGTCAATTTAAATTCAGAAAATGATCGAATGTCATTCAGCACTAAATGTTATCGAAGTTAAAATTTTCTTATAATATTCAAGCCCTTCAATATATCTCGTCAACAGTTTACCTTAAAGTCCATATTCCATCATACAACCTAACCGGTTTTTGATAAAACCGATTACGAAATTACCATGAGTTTAATTTAGTACGGTCGATTTATTACATTCAATCTTAAATTAAAAAAAAATATTTCATTATTGAAATCAGACCGAGTTCTCGTTCAGCGTGGTTACATTTCAGAAATGTAACGTTTATTTTAGATTTTAAATTCTGGCCATGTAAGTTGAATTTGATCTAAAGTAGTTAAAAATTAGCTGATTTTCCCCATATTCCAGACCATCACTCTAAAATATATATTAGGATCCCATTCCATCATACCTATGTCCGATACCATCAGGCAAGGTAAAATCTTTTAACTGTAGTACAGTTTGACGAACAACACAACAAAGATTATTAAGTTGATTTTGGCAGAATCCTTAACAAACCATAGTAAATCTTATGATTGATTCACTTGAATGTTTCATAATAGGAATTTATGTTTCGCTAATCCTCTCAACAGTCAGATGTCTAAGGTTTTAGGTTCTCTCTCTTTAGCTATTCACAGTATTGAATTCATATTTCAACAAAATATTTCACAAAAAAGTCTGGCATCTTAATTGATTCGAAATATATAGGAACTATAAATCTCACCATTTTGCTCTATCTTTTTAATCTCGAATAATGAATTTCTAATTGAATTAAACCTCAACTAAGATAAACTGCTCGTTGACTCTATAAAGGATATTCTAAGAATTCTCGTTGCATTATTAACGTTGTTAATGGTCGCTTTGCTATCTCTGAATGTGGTGACTATTTTTTATAGGGAAACTATTTTCTATTTCTTAACTTATTATCTTAATCCAAATATATCATCAACTAATCTAGATGTCCCTCGACTCTCCTTGAAAATAAGACAAAACATTCGATCACTAACAATTGAGAATGCGGTACAGCTAAACTTAAAAATATATAAACTTCTTATAAGAAGATAACCCAGTATGAAGGTTTAAAGTTAGGCATTACAAAAAAGGCAGTGGAAAATGGAATTGCCTAATATTTTGCTAGAAGTGTGAAATCAATTTACAGTTTCACGGATAACGGGAAATTTGTTATCTAAAAATTATCACTAAAGCTTTGTAAAACATGACGTGCTTTTATCTATCTACCTAACACAATTATTCAGTCTTTGTACTTCTTCAAAATATGCCATACAAACACCACATAAAGCAATGATGGAGGGACAATGTAGAAAGCTAGTTCTGACTGACTAGTTTAACCAACTGATTGATCGACTTGCATCCATCTCATCAAGATACTTAGAAAAATATATAATTTTTAAACGGAAATTCTAAAACTGGTAAAAAGGTTCAGGAATATTCAATGGCAGTGTCGTTCAATTGTGGAAAACAAAATATGAAAAAAATTATATTTTTAATGGAACCGTAATGTAGGTCCATCGCATGAAACCAGCAATATCCTGGTTAATGATCTGGTTAATGGAAAATCGTAATGTTTATTTGTCTATTTTTTTAATGGAATCTAACAAGTACATATGCATAAAATAAATTCGAGCAAGGTCAGAAATTATTAAATTAAAGCTTCGGTTAAGGGTAGTTGCGATTTTAAAATGCTAAACTTCTTTTAAATTAAATAGCTATATTCATCTCTTTTAAACACTCAACAACATTTAAATTTTCTTAAGAAATTAGAAACTACCCTATAAGCTTCTGTAATTTAATTGCATTTTTAAACATTCTGTAACACACACGCTGGATCAGTTTTTTCGCTATTTAATATTATCTTTTAATTAATATTTTAATTTTATTATTTTATTTATTTATTCGTTTTGTTTTTTTCTGTTATAGTCGACCAACTCCAAATCCACCACCAAAGTTACCTGATCGGCCGTATTATAACAACAACACAAATAGACCATTTTAATTAAATTAAAAATAATTATTATTATTTAACTAAAATATATTAAAAAAACCAGAAAAACTAAAATTTAGGAAATTACAATTTTTGAATTTATTATTATTATTGTTCTAATTTTAACTATTATTTGTAGTCTTTATACATAATATTATTATTAAACGTGAAGTAAATTAATGAAGAAAGTATTTCTAGTTGTTATTTTGTTTTAAAATTTATTTAAAAAATAATTAAGTTAATTATATTTTTTATTTTATGTATTTTCTGATTATTATTTTCATTTATAATTAATTGTAATTGTTGAACGTTTGGAAATGAAATTGAGGTAGGTAAAATGGAAATCTAAATCGAATGTGTTTATACGTAACTAAAATAAATGTAGTGCAATACTAATAAAAAATGCATCATATCTCAGTTTATTGTTCAAAACAACTTTAATAACACCAAACGGCAAGAAGACGTCCAATCAAACAATCCCAAATGTGTTCAATTAAACTGACCAATCGGAAAGTATGCCAAATTAAGAGTTCGTCTGCTGTATGAAGCCAAATTATGAAATTGTAGAGCCATATCTTAGTATGCGTGAAATTATAAATTATCGAATGTTATTTAGATGTAAAAGAGTTATAAAATAATGATTATTAATTTTAAGAATTAATACAGGTTAAGCTTTAAGAAGTAATACTGCCAAATGTAAATGAGATTCAAGAATAAAACCAAAACAAATTCAACAACGCATTTCTGCAATTTTTCATACATACAAAATGTGAAGGTTGCAGCTGATGTCGTTATATGGATCCGACTGAATCCTTGTATGTGGCACACCCATTCAAAGTACATTGTGCTGGAAGATCTGAATGGATCCGGCTTACATGTTGTTATAATGCTTTTAGCTGAAATTGGGGCTTGCGTCTGTCTTGAATCAAGCGGCGCGCTATTTAAACGTGTTTAGGGTAGGACTGGATGCATTAAGATTTTTCACCAGCACGTGATTCACACACGTAACAAGCGGGTTGAGCTGCAGGCTAAAAACCTTTCATAAAAATAAGTTAATTAAAAACCCTACATAAAGGAATGGAATTACTATATCGAAATGATCACAAACACGACCTCGGAAATTATACACGAACATGGAGCGTGGTTAGCCTCTTAAGAACTTGCGATCTCCAAAATCTTTCGAATCAGGCAAAGAGTTGCACATTAGACCTACTTGCACTACAAGAGCTTAGATGGTGTGGGAGTAGGACCCATGACACCACTGATGGTTACTTTTTTCATTACAGCGACCACCAGGATGGAGGAGAGAATTTGGAGTCGGCTTTTTCATCGACGCGTGAAGCAAGAAGCAACATATCCTCGACTTCCGCCCTATTAATATGCGGATCTACACTATTCGTTAATGTACATGAACCCACCGAAGATAAATCGGATGACATCAAGGATCTATTCGTTGTCGAGTTGGAAGAAGTCATCAATAACATACAAAACCACGACATTAAAATCTTCGTTCACTCAACGGCAAGTTTACCCCTTGAAAAGAGAAGGTGAATTGCTTTCCAGCGTTCAATAGCCTGTCAGGAACATCATTGGTTCTGACCTATCAGCAAAATCTAATTAAGTATGAAGTTTTACATTGGAGTTTAATGGTTGTGGGTGATATTTTTCCTGCTGGCTTATAGTATTATTATAATATATACAATTAAAGACCAGATACCACTTCATTTTATGGCTTGCGTGGCATTTGATTTAATTCCAAGCTCATAGCTAATGAGTCAAGTCGGTTTTATATCGCCTACGTAATAGGCTATCGCTGGTGCTTTGTCATTACCATGGAAGCCCCTTTTCCTTTCTCAGCTTCAAGCCTTCATGTTAGACACTGGTTTGTTCTGTCGCTTATCGATTGAAACGCAATGTGTCGAGGAATAAATTAATTAGCCAGAAATTAATATGGTTAATAACATGATTAGGTTCGATATTTACCAACCATAACGCGTATTGCAGTCTGCAACCGATTCCAATTCCAATCTCATCAGAGAGTGTGAGCGTTTCATAAACCTGCTTTGCTGATAAAAATCTTACATTCATATGGGAGTGCCCACTGTCACTTTGAAGGTAACGAGATTGCACTATTGCAGATCATCTACTTCTTGGATTAATAGGCCCATACAGTGTTAAATTTCTGTAATCTCTAAATAAAGTTTACAGAAATTTAACACTGTATAGGAGCTTATTAATCAAAGATTCTAAAATGTTTTGCCATCCGTTCTCGTTTTTGTTTATAGGAATTTCCGAATTTCTAGGATTCGAGAATGCAAGAACGGAGAAGGAAATTTGTTTTGCTGTGCTCTTGTTAAGACTGCGTATATGCACTAAACTTGCATGTACAAAAACTATGTCCCCAGAAATCAGTGTGATCACAAAAAATTACCAATTGTCCTAATTCTTGTTTTAGGACGAAGTTAAATATATAATTGGGAGAATAATACAAGGTTACCGCAATAAAATGTTTAGTTTGTCTTGAATTAAGAATTTTTGCATTATGCAAATAACATAGAAAAACGACATAGAAAATGGGAAAATTAGTTAAAAAATAGTTAAAAATTCGATTTTGAACGATCCAATAATTCGTCAAACGATAATTTTTTACGCAGCAATGTCGATTTCCTCGGTAAATTAATAAATAATTAACTAGTTATTAATTTATTATCATATGCAATATTTAGGGGCAGAACTAATGAAAATTAACAAATTAATTAATAGATGTTAGGATTTTACGCATACGTGAAATACAAGTGGTTGTCAATTTTATAAAAGAAATAAACCAATGGGACACATTATTTGAACATTCAAGTATCGATACCACAACAGAAATATGTTTTCTGCGAAAGTATATGTATGAGAAAGATAGGTAAGACGATAACAATTTCATCGCCAACGTCAAGAAATTATTGCTTGGGTTAGTACAAATCTAGATAACCGCTTGGGAACATCTTAGAAGAAAGTGAAAAATGGAAACTTCCCGCGGAATACCAGTATGCCTTACGCAGCAGGCCTCCGTGCTGGCTAGAAACGAATATTATAGAAACCATAATACAAATCGGCAACCACAAATGTCGACGGATGCGTCCCAAATTCATCGACAATCAATTCGAGATTCAGACCAAGGTGAAGTAGCAGATCAACACAACACGCATCAAAATTGAGCAGTCTAACGAATGGACCCTTCGTTTCGAATACACAGGAACGCAATATGAGATAGACACTTTGTAAAATGGGCATCCTAAAGAAATTAAACTAATACAAGATATATGTACAGCGTTGCAGTAATCGAGTTCGATACAATAGGCCGAACAATGTGAATCTTACTAAAATAGCCAAAGGCACAATACAAATGCATACCCAAGGTATTATGAGAAAACCAGATTGCACGTCACCCAACGGCAACTAGTTGAGATCTGCTTTACTCAGATAAAATAACCTGCTAACACAAAAACATAGTGATATGCAACAAGAGAGAGATTGGACTCAAAATAAAGCTCTGGGAAACGAAGACGATGAGGTTAAACACACCAATATTCTCACCCGATATATATAAATCAAGAAGAAATAAAAGAGGTGCATGAATTTATGTATCTTAGTTGTACGCTAGCGAAAACGATTATACGAATGAACAAAGCCAAGACAACATTCAACAAAGTCTGAGTAAAATGATAATCTCTAACCACTAACGTATTGCTTTTTTGCAAAACATTTACAGCTCGCGTCATATACTTCGTATTTAAACATTAATAACAAAAATTAGAACGCTTAGATATAAGGCGGTGCAACGGGCAAGCAGTTTTGCTTGTGGCGTAAATTGCAATCTATGAAACAAACTGAATTGGTCAAATAGTATACGGATACAACGGCCAAGTACTAGAACAAAATGATTGATGTCAGAAACTTAGACAAAATGTACACTAAGGATTTGGCGTAGAGTGTTATTGAAAAATTATCCTGAAAAATCGCCTGCGCGTATTGTAATAATTTTTTTCTATTTACGTTATGTCATTTCGATTTGTTGAGCGAACGGCCGGAATGTTGGAAATATGGCCTGACATTAAATTAAGGTAGGTGGATTTTGTATTTTATGATATTTTGTTACTTGTTTATGTGTCGAAGTTGATATCTGAACGTATTGTACTTCGCAAAGATGTATTAACTAAAATTTCTTAAAATTTTAATTTCGTAGATATCGAGCTACAGCTTTTTCGAACGATAAAATATTATTGATTTTGTTTTTTATTGCGAGTTGCTTTTTTGAACTACGTTTTTGTGAATTACTTTGAGAGTGGCTCGTGCGCGTAAAATTAATAACCGTGAAAATTATAAGTTAAAAAACCACATCATAAAATATGCATTGAAATTATTTATTTACAATCATTAGTTTCAATTTCAAATAGTTTTAAATAAAAAAGGAATGTTATTAAAGATTAATTGTGTTCTTCATTTTTAATGTAGTTTTACTGACGGTGATGGGTCGTTTTAGTTGATAATAAAGCCACAAGATGCAAACCTCAACTAACGTCTTCGGATTCCACCCAATTGGCCAGTACTGTAATTTCAAAGCAAAATGTTCAGGTAAATAATTTTTTGGTATTTTATTCCTATACCAGCTAGTTTCTTGCTAAACGTATTACTCCCATTACCTATGTATAATCATTTTGAAAAGGAATTTCAACAATAAAATGTTTTCAATTTTTTGCGAAAATTCCTGATGGTTAGTTAGCTGATTTTGTACGGATAAGATTTATTGTTTGTAAGATCATGGGAAGCCATGACATAAAATTTAGATAGCGATCAGACTTTGGATATTCTTTTGGTACATGAACCAGATGGCAAAATTTCTTGTGATTGGTACCATACAAATTATTGGTCGGTATCCTAAATTTTATGTCATGGCTTCCCATCTCAAAACAACACAATAAAACAAAATTAACACAATAAAAATTTTAAGTCAAAAAATTTTAAAACTCTTGGACATTAAATTTCATTATAAAAATTTCAAAATTAGCCAACTTCCGACAAAACATGATCTATCAATTCATTAATAAATTTGGGGGAAAAATAATATTTTTCAAAATATTTTATTTTTTCAGTATTCAATAAATATAAATATAATATTTTCGTACCATCACTCTATTTTACACAAACAGAAAAAAATTGTAACACCAATATTTAAAAACAATAAATTGAATCAATAAGGCCTATTGCACATTCGAGCTATGTTTTTTTTTAGCAAAGTGAGCTATATTTTGAGATCCCAGCTTATCGGTTTACTTTGCAAAACCTAAATAAGTGAAACCGAATTCGTGAAGCTTAGCTCAAGCCACTCGTACGCCCCGATTTATTTTATTTCTTTATTTAAACCTGTGAGATAGAAACATCGCTCATTTTCTGTGCGATGTGAGCTATTTAATTATCCCCAAGGCGAAAATAAAACATTTAAATATATTGCTTTACAGATTGAGTTGACCCTGAGATTTATCTACAATGTTTCTCTTATTTGAGTTTTGGAAACCAGAACGGGAAGCTGTAAAATGAAAAAATAGCTCACATCAGTCAAAAAACATAGCTCAAGTGTGCAACGGGCCTAATTCTCATTCCGATAATACTTCAGTTACTCAAAATTGTATCTGAAGTGAATGGCTACGGATTGAACACACTGTTTTCAATTCAGCTGAATCAGCTAATTCCGATTATTAAGATACTCGTAGTTCAGTACAATCGCATATGGTTTAAATTTCCTGCTTTAAATATATATTTTTTTATTTTAGGTTAATTATCAACACCGACTTGCATCAATAGAAATTCTTTAATAATTGGAAGTTATGATTTTATTTTAAAAATGGATTGTCACATTTTTAAAATAAAATCATAATTTAAAATTATTTACAATTTAATATTTTCACCGTGTTGCGTACAACCAAATATCGCCTTTTTCAACATGGATGCTAAAATATATACATTTTAATTTAATTAATTTGTTCAACTCAAAATTTTTTTTATATTAAAATGAATGTTTAAAACAGTTTTTTTAATTTAATTTTAAAGTATTAATCAAAAATTTAATGTTTGTAAATGCAAAATAAATTCATCATCAAATAAAGAATATTTTTTTTAATTAATTAAATGTTATTTATATAAATGGACACTTTTCCAAGATGTCAAGATTCATTTAAAAAACGAAAATTTAAGAATTTATCTAAATTAAATTATTATAAATTTTCCGATAATTAAAATTATAGATTCCTAATTAAATATAATATTAATAATCATGTAATAGAAAAAATAATATTTAACAAAAATTTTTTTGATAATTTATTGTGATTGTTTTTGATTCAAATTATTTATATAAAAATTAGTTATTTGCGTATTTGTATTGGAAAATAATCTATGTATGTATTTCCACTCAATTAATTAACTTAATTAGATACAATTTTAGATTTTAGTAAAGATAAAAATAATTTTCAAACACCGATAAAATGCTAAACCCAATCAGTAAACTGTTTGAAAAATTATAAAGTTACGAAGAACATAATTTGTAGTTTTAAATTAAATTTAATCCTAAAAAAATATAAATGATAGCTATTATTAGAATTTTCAAAACTCCTCTGGTGTCCACCATACAACAAAAAAAAAACAAAAAACTTTAATCATAATGAATATTGAATATGTAATATTTACACTAATTTTTGAAAAGTACTGAACTTGAAATTTTAATAAATGTTTTATGCTTACAAAGCTTGAAATTCAAATTTAATTGAATGAAAATAATTACATGTTGTATTTATCTGCAATTTAAAATACATAATTAACAAAATTTATTCGTGATAAAATATTTCAATACAACTGCAGCAAAAACTGGATAATCTTGTTATCTAAAAGTAACGCTCTCCAAAGTTAAGAATATTATTTAGCATTTTCAGCAAGAATCGTAATGATCGAATCAGCCACTAAGCATTAATTAATCTTGAATTAATACAATCTTCATTTGAACTAAAATTTTAACATTCCTATTAAATTAACCTAAAACGCTTTAGTGTTCTTTATATTGATGAAAAACAATAATTTTGAAACCAAGCACTTTTGTGTGTCGGTTTAATTGAAACAGATTATGTTAGCTATAATTTTTGTGTTTTAATCCTTATCAAATAATAAATAAAGCTAAGACACTCTAAACTCAATTTGGGTTTAATTAGAAAATAAATTTGGTTTTCTTTCGCGAGTTTGGAAACTTCATTTCCAAAATAATGGAATGCTCAAGAGTAGTTCAGAATGTTGTTCGACCTGGTTTGCGTTATTTATTTAACTCTGAGTCACAATAACGAGCTGGAATATCAAACAAGTACAACGTTTTAGAATTTGAGTTGTATATAGTTCTGTCCGAACGGCCTCGAGATCCTCCATCATCTCTTCTACCATGCAGCTCAAAACAGGCTCGGATTAACAGCGCTGGATAATAAAACCGTTGATTCCTATCGTAATATTTTTCTCTATGCCAAAACAACAACTCCGATAGGTACAATACTTTGGAGTTGTAGAAAAACATTTATATGGCTACTTCGAAAGTGTTCAAGCCATATTCTGAAATTAGATCTAAAATTGTTTTGGATGATTTTAATGGGTGTACACAGTACACATACTCATATCCAAAAGACAATTATCTATCATCAAAGATCGATTTTAAAGAATATCAAAATATTGATTCATTCAATACCCAAGTTAATTTTGAAGCTAAAATATCAAAAATCTGAACAGTTGTAGAATATTGCTTTCGAAATTCTCTGGAAGAACAGCAGAACAAAATAAAATCGTCGATAAAAAAAAAATTTAGCGGCAAATTTGGGTAGCTGTAATCCAAGAAAACGATAGCAACTACTACCAGGTCGTGAGAAAACGTTAGAACCGACTCTGTATACAACGAAAATACGAGAACGGTGCGGCACAAACAACATTCCTGAATAATGAAAATAACTTTAAGAAATAGATAATGTGTGGGGCAAAATTATTTTTCTTCACTGTTAGACCGACAGATGTTAGCCTGCAGCGAGCAAACTACACCTTTGCATCATTCTGATATTAATGTCGAACCCTCTCAATTTTACGATGAACTGTGAAATACTTTTTCAAATATTTCACAGTTCATCGTAAAATTGCAACGTGAAAAAGATTTGCGTCAAATGCTGAAGTCATAGCTGAAATTAACGCCTATTTTGGGAGAAAGAGAGAGAAGCATCGAAATGAATGTATCACTCTTGAAGGAAACTATGTTGAAGAGAAAGTTAAATTTTTGGGACTTATTGGCCGACAAGGAGTAGATTTAGGTAAAATTAAATCTACCTAGATCCAAAAGCCTGATAGGACTCTGTCTCGAAGAGGAGGAACAAACTCTACTCGATTTACTTTGCCTGTCCCGTCTAGAGCTAAGCAGAATGAATTTCTGGGAGCTTCCTTTTTTAAATGACCTGTCGGACTTGTGAAGGGTGGAACTAAGGACTGTTACGCTTCGTTGAAAACTCTGGATTGATTAGTTGGTTGGTTTGGTTGAGTAAGAGAAAAGCAACTATTCGTACCGATCTATGTCATTCATTTAGGATGGCCACCTTAACCTAACCTAACCTAGTAAATCTGAGCTCAATTCATTTCGGAATATTATTATAATTTCCAACAAATTGTTCAAGGAGTGTAACGATTTTATTGCCACCTCTGTTGCAAAAAAGTTAAGGTTAAGCATGCATGATACGATGTTCTGATCAGAAAAGGAATCAAAAATTCGTGGCATATGTGAATGACGATATAATGTTGAACTACGTTACCTTAAACACAAAAGACAAAACCGAAATTTCCTAAAACAAATGTTTTGTCGGATTCTGTTAGAATTATTGTTCTATAATAGGTAAATTGAACATTACAGAGAATTGAAGACCCGTGAACTATCCAGACCATCACGCTATGGTTAAAGAACTCATTGGAATTCGACAGTGTATAAGACAGTAAATGTATTTAGCAAGCTGTTAAGGTCAACAAGTCATTGATGAATTGATGAATAGTGTAGATGGCGAGACTGATCCTTGTGGTACACTTGGATTGTTTTCATCAAACTTGAATAAAATTCAATCAATATCATATGCTTATAACATCTTAGCAATTAAGGTCCGTAAAATCTACAAAAATATTTAGAGATAGCGCTACGATAAAGCTGGATTTCCAAAAATTGCCAAATTCCGATTCTTAACACTAGATATGTTCGATAATTCAAACCGCACGGTGGACTATTTTCCTTTGTTTGAAATTCCTCTCAATTGTGTTTTATCATTGATTTTCTTTTAAGAAATTGGCATTTGTTTATACTTTTGGAGGCAAACACGGAAAGAATACTTTCTAAGAAGTGGACTGTCCTTTAAGAAAGTTAAGCTGGATTGTTGACGCTGAGCTAGGGAGTTCCACCATTTGAAGGTGGGGAGCCAGAGAGACCCCATGTATGGGAAACACCCCGTCTCTGGAACATGGTAATAGACATAGATTACTGTTAGAACTGAAGAGGGAGTGAATAATGGTGATTGCTTATGAGGATGATGTAGTGTTAGTTAGCTCGTGAAAATACTTGGATACAATTAAAAAGGTAATGCAGAATCTCCAGAATCGTCATAATATGGACTATCAAATATTGTTTAAGATTCAAGGCGTTTAAGATAAAACATTTCCTCTTAAAACTAAGAAACTCACATTTTCTGATAAAGCGATTTGAAACCGGAGCTAGTAAGACCTAGGGTAGGATTATGAAATACGACTGGCTAGAAAATTGAGGCGACTCTCTCGCTGCAATTGAAATGAGTAGTACGACCTATCTCGAGTTTAAATTAGTGCTACAACAGAAAGATGAGAGCTAGCCTTGGAAAATAAGATCGGCTAACCTTGTCACAAGTAGTAAAGCAAGACAAGGTATGTTAATACTGGACTTGGGGCGCACCCATATTTTTATTTCCATCCAAAAACGACATGATTTAAGAATGGTCGTAGTGATACTCACCGGACAGTCTTTCCGGGGCAAGTGAACTAGAGCACAACAAGGCACAAAGTAGTACTAACTTCAAAACCGCATTGACTCACCGTAAAGATATTTTCCCACGCACATTATAATTTATAATTAAACCATTTATTTTTTGGTTTATAGATTTTTTTTTTATTTTGTAGCTGAAGTTATATAACTTGGTATAATATTACAATAATATGATTTTTCGCAACAGTAAAATTGACATATTTAGTGTTTTATATTATATTTATGATTTTTGTTAAATATAATTTCAATTAATATATAATTTATATAGATTTGTTTTATTATTTAGGTAATATAAAGTTTCAAAAACATTCGAATATTATTTATAATAATACTAATACATTTAGTTATTATCATTTGAATTAAATTTAAATTTTATTTAATATTTAAAAACTTCAATGCAAATATAATATTGATGTTTGTTTCTCTCGAATAAATAATTATGCTTTATTTATGTTGTATTATTTAAATTTTAAATATCACATCTAAATAAATGTTATTAGTTTTTTATTATACTATTGTAATTTAGTAAGAAGTTTTGTTATTTAATATTTAATTAAAAAATATTTATTTAATTTAAGTAGTTGGAAAAAGCAAATAATTATGTAAATCAAAACACGGATAGGGTAAGTGATCTGAATTATGATTTGTAGCTGTTCAATTAAAAACTAAACGCTCTCGCTAACACATTAATATTTTATTTGTTTTAATTAAACTATTAATTTTTAACATTTATTTAAGGAATGTTTGTTGTTATTTTAGGCTCACCACTTTCCTATTTTAGCCATTTTTAAATTTACTAAACAATCAACTATTTTACTTTTACATATTTTGATTTTCATAAAATCTAATAATGCACAAAAATGTTTAATTGTTATGTAATGTTCTGCATCAATTTCTCACTTACGTTAAATATTTAATAATAAATTGTAACGTAATTTATTTTAATATAGAAAGCGACATTATAAATTTTTTCCGTAAAAAAATTTTCTTATATGCAATTATTGAAAATATAACGTTTATTTTAATTATATTTTCGATAATTTGCAACGAAGAAACTTTTTTTATGAGATTTTTTTTTTTCTAAATCGAAATGTAAACTAAAAAAATATCTGTCAAATTTCATCAATTATTTAAAATACAATGATTTTAGATTTAAACTCTTGAAAAATACACCAAATCTATAATGTATATAATTCTACTAATTGCCCTTAAAACATTTTCCAATTACAAAATACAAAAAAAAATTTTGGAAAGGCCAAAAAATAATTATAACTATTTAACAAATATAGGTAATAATTATAGTAAAATGCAATAAATATTTTGAATGCTATTAACGTTTTTTTGGTAATAGGTAAAAAATCAATTATTAATAATTAAACTGATAACAGGAAATAAAAAAATAATTTTTAAATTTAAAAACAAAATTTTATAATAATTTATTTGTTTCATTTAATCATCTTTGGACAAAGACGCCAAATCATGTAAAAATATTTCCGGTGACAAAATATGTGATGATCCCGTAATGACTTCCCAATTCTTATTAGCTGCTGTAACTTCATAGCCGCAACGCATCTCCGACATACTGATACCACCAACAATAAATACAATAATACGTGGAACGTTTTTGACCGTTGCTTGAGCTTTGTCTTTATGCCAGTGGCCGTATGATCGAGCACTGAAAATTAAAAATTAATACAATTACAATTTAAGCAATTGTTCAGGGTTTTATTGACGGCCGTTGCCTAATACGGTTCGGTTGGAAAGATGATAATACAAAAATTTTCGAACTCGAGAACTTTGCGGATATTGAAGAATTATTTTAAACTATTTTATTGTATGAGCAAAGAGTATGTAATGTTATAGAGTAACGAAACAGAGGAACAATTTTCATCCAAAAATTTAGGGGTTATGCAATTTAAATGGGTTATACAATACATTTACAGAATAATTTTTTATTTTATTTGAGTCGAATATTGTCATACTAAGTTATTTTCCATTCGGATTTCATGTCCTGCCCCTGATTTCAACCCGATGGACTACTCGGTGTGGTCAATCTTGGGGTAGAATAATTCAGAAAAGCGCTACTACTCTGTAAAAGCGCTGAAATAGGGCGTTAATCCATTACACAGAAGAGTGCGACCATCGTCGTCAATTTTCGAAAACGGTTCTATAAATGTATTGAGACCGCTGGAAATAGTTTTGAACATTTGTGGTGATGTTTTTAATAATTTTATTGTTATTAATTTAATCGTTCGTTGTTGATCTCTTAACAAGTGTTAACTTTTTAGGTACTTATTTGCAAAAAGTCGGGACAAATCCGTAAGCCCAGTACGAACGCTTTTATAGCCTCATTATCGTCAATAAAACAATCGCTACTAGTCATTAACAATTTAGAATCCCTTTTAGGCGTTTCGCAAAGGTTTTAGTTAATTGCTTACTACAAATATAGGTTTATTCATTTTATAATTTAATTAATTGAAGGTCTTCTTCAAAAAAATATACGATGAATAAGAACTCTACGTAAAGCGGTATTCACACCAGACGCGAATTGCGAGTAGTGAGTAACTTTATTCGCAAAAATAATAGGGAACGAGAAGTCAAATACATGATTATTTAATGTAAACATGGCGAAGAGCAAGTTTCGTATGATTGATTCTTAATAAACAAATACGAAAATCCATTAAATCTGGAAAGATAAAAAATTCGCATAAACTTGAATTAATTCATACAAGCGACAATTTATTTGCTCCAAAGATAATTTTGCGCGAATTTTTATTGCATGTGCTAATCTAATATCATTATCTCATGAAATATTTATTTACAATTGCCGTTCGTGTCGAATACATTAACAATGCCGTTTTTGGAATTCGATTTTTATCAACTTTAGAAGGAATTATACGAATTCTTGCGACCGAGAATTAATAAAAATTGAATAGAAATTGTATTGCCACGAAAACAATGTCAAACCTTAAGGTAATCAAACATGATCCTTTTTCATTTCACCGAAGATCGAGAGGAATCTTGATCAAGTGACAATGAAAATATTGGGACATCTTGTAAACATATTTTCTAATGGAAAATTACAATTTATTAAGTCAAGCATTTTTGTATAAATTGGAAAAAAAATCCTGAGCCTTTAGACTTTTTTGCTAGAAATAAAGTCACGATAAAATGTTATTTGATCATAATTTACACGACTCTTTGTAGGGTGCCGAAATCGCTTGTTAATGGCTATACTATTCACCAGACGGATCTGTTTCACGACACCTGAATCTGTCAATTCTTTAAAGATGGTATAACATAATAAACGATAACACAGCATGCTTAAAATAACCGATGGGTATTTTTCAATACTTGTTTGGCTTTTTATTTAATCTTATTCGCAAAACGGGTATGGATAAGGATCCAATGTATCTTAAATTTTGGACTAGTTAAGAAAAACAACTACTGATTATTGAGATTTAAATATGGTATTCTACTGCTAACCAAAAGCTACCATAATATCAAAAAAAAATTTAAGTGAGAACCTAAAATTTAACTATAGCCTTATAGGTAAAGTGCCTTTACTTTACTGTTGACTGTCACCGACAATAACAGCACTGAGCACTAGCAAAGCGCCAAATAACACTTCCAACAATGAGCCTAATTAAAACTATAAATCAGATTTATATTATTATATTCTCCTAAAATGATCAAATCAACCACTGTCGGTACGTAAAGGTAATTAGCAGCTTTTTGAATGTGGAAAAATAAAACTAACATAGCACTGCAAAACAAAATCAACAACAACAATTCCACAAGATGATTATTCCTGTTTTTTGCAACGCTCTCGAACATTTTTCTGTGCCCCAAAGCCAAAAATTTTCTTTATAGATTTACACTAGTAGTGTATTCATGTTTCTCCGGTATATTTCAGAAAAAATTCGGTGGTAATCACTATCTGGAAATCGAACTCTGACCTAGTTATTTTAGAACTGCACAAATCGATTTTTAATTCCATTGTTCCAATGTATACCATTACGTTAGGTATGCGCAATTCCATAGCTTTTGGGTAATAATTTAACGGTAAATTATTACACGTACACCGTTCTCACTAGATTTCCAGAAGGACTACCTTAAATTTGTACAGTAACGACCTTTTAGAAATTAGTGTCTGATTTTTTTAAAGTATTTTTTGTAATTTTCGATCGACACGATTACAAAATATATTCAAAATCGTTTAATTTTACCTTGTAGGAGCATGATATGTGCCCGTTTGCGATCGAACTGCTAAAAATGGGAAATGACGGATATCCAATTTATCTTCAATGCAGTCTTCCATTATGTCTTTAAGGACCGGTGTCCAACGTGACATTTGATAAGTTTGTTCCGTAATTCTTTCCTTTCGTGGCACATTATAATTTTTCTTTCTGCTATTCTGGAAACAAGAAAACACAAAAAAACAAATAAACTTGGGAAAACCTTCTAAATATTTAACGACTTACTTCATTTATGACATTTATGCCTAAATAATTTAAATTGCGAATCATAAATTGTTCTTTTGGTTCGATTTGAGCATGTGTAAATAATTTTGTTAGATTTTCTTCAGATATTCCATTTTTAATCATAACATACAATGCGATAATTCGAACTTTGTCGTAATTTGAAACTGACTAAAATTAAATAAGAAACATATATAATTAAATATATCAATTAATGGGTATATAATCTTACACCTACATTATCCAAGAGTATCGGTACAATATTTCTCATATGATCTTTAATTTTTTCACCCTCAGCATCTGTACCCATGGCCAAATCTTGTTCAACGCGACACAATTTATCAACAAATCCTTGATATGATTTCATGCAATCTTCAGCCAAATGTAAATGTGTAGCGTATTTTGACAGCTCCTTTTGATACTGAGGCATTTTTTTGATCATTTGAGATAAATCACGCATCGATTGCTTATCACTCTGTGTCATGCGCTTTGATTCGGTGAATTTTTTTAAATTTTGCGTTACTTGTTGTGATACAACAGCAATATGTTGATGCCGTAATTCAACCCACAGCTCATCATTTTCATCGAGTAATACTTCTTTTTCGGGTTGATTGGGAGATGGTACATATTTGTACACATCATTTACAATTGGTAGTAAATCATAGGCCATTGCTTGTAATGTTAATTCGTGTAATAATGGTGAGACACAATCAAACCCGCGATCAAGGATTAATAATTGAGAACGTGCTTTTTCTGGGCCTTCGCCCATTGTTGGTTCATCAGCTTTATAAGCATCCAGCTTCTGTTGTATTAATTGGGCCAATTCAACATTACGATCCCAGTCGTTACGGTAACGAACCGAAGGATATTCACCCAAAGTTGCGCATAAAGTTGCAACTTGTTCGGCAATACGTTCCATGGCGGCGGTTCGAGCTGATTGTAAACTTGGCGAATAGATACATTGAAATGAATCGGGCGAATCCAAAGAGAATACCTTGCATGATGGGGAGAGAAATAATATTATTTTTATGAATGCAACTTGTACATTTCCAATATTGGATGATATAATTTATGTTAAATGTAAATGCATTTTCTATTATGTAAATATAATTAGTCACCACACCTGTGATTCATAGGGTAGAAAAGCAATATTAATTTCCTTTAACGTTTTTATTTTTCTTGCAGCAAATGATTTGCATATATCATTAAATAACTCTTCCGGACAGACTGTTTTACAGAAAAATAAATAAATACGACAACGTTTATATATAAATAATTATGTACAGTGTGTATATATGTAGTCGCAAGAAAAATAAATATGTATATAAAAAAATGTAAATATTTAAAAGGTTAATATAACATAAAAAGCGTTTGTTGACGAGTTCAAGTGTTCTTTCGTAGTGTTATGAAATGAAATAAGCTCCCATAAAACCACACGCATAGTATGGGAAGTAAATAGGATTTTTAATGAAATTGTTATATTTTAAACAATGAACTGAACAAAGCGTATACATAGACTTGTATTAATCTAAAATTTTGTTGGTCCCGTTTTAATAATTAATAATATTATATTAGTGTACGAGTTTAATTATATATTTAATTTTAGGTCACCTGTTCTTCGTATGGAATGAATGCTATATTGATTTCTGTACAGCATTTCATAAATTTAATGATTGGAGCTTTTTTAAATAACTGAAAAATTTCATTTGGAATGGCTAAAATAAAATCATAAAATTAAAACCAAGCAAATATTTAATGAAATTTAAAATTATATAGGTAATGCGTAATAAGATTATAATGAAATTAAGACAAATTTACCTTCGGTAAAGAAAACATGAGCTCCTTTATATAGTGGTCGATTGGGATGCTCAAAGTCTCTCATTAATGCACGGACTGATTCTTCGGATGGGGTTAATAAATATACGGCTTCCATGTTTAATGGTTCCCGTTTTTTATGGAGATCCTCGACGACTGTAATCATAGCATTTTATACTAAAAAAATATTTCAATTTAAAATGTATTTTAGAAAACTTACGCGTTATTCCTTCCGCGCTTATATCATGCATTTTACAACAAGCCGAGACCATACGCATGGCAAGTTTGTCTACAACAAGAACGCGCCATTCTATATTCATACCCTTGGCAGCACTTGCGCCAGGTTTTTTTGTTGCTGACGCTGGAGGAGGTTTATACTGGATAACCTCCTTCATAATTTCTAAAATGAAAATTAGACAAAATAGCAATAATCAATTCGCTAAAACTGCATCCTTCCATTCAAGCCTTCCGAAGCCCTAATAACATCCATCCACTATATAATTTACCACAAAATTTTTAAATATTTCCATAAAACATACAAATTAGCTATGACATCATTTTGGAAACGCAATCATTAACCATTATTGTCATAAATACATATGTGAATATATAAATTGTTATAGAAATGTCATAACAATTTGGATTTGCCATCATTACGTCACAAGCAATTTTCGCGCAAGTGTCAAAATATTGGAATATATTCTCGCCTTCGTCTAGCAAAAAATCAATAATTTTTTATCTATCAAAATCTAAAACCGAATTTATTTTTAATAATAAATTATATTTGAAATTATGCAAAGAAGACATTTAATCATCACACATGAATCATTCCATACTACATTTAAAGAGATAACAATTTTTATAGGATTTTCCGTACGCACGAACTCGAAGGGCGGAGTATCATCAAATTTTACGTCTCGTTTAAATTGAGAATTATACAAAAACTTGGGACACAAATTTATATATTCACAATATAATTTAAACGCGATATTCTATTTTTAAATTAAAACAATGCAGTTCTTCCTCTAAATAATTTATTTTTAATTTTAAAAATTAACTCACTTTGTCCCACTTGCACTTTTAACGCCATTTTATTTGGTTTTACGACTCCGACTGGTATAAAACTTTTATTTTGATTGTTTGTTTCACTATAATTTATGGTACTAGATTTTTCGGCCAATTTCGATTCCAATTTGAATTTCTCTGGTACAAATTTGTTGACGCCTTTTGATGGTTTTCGAAGACGCAAACCACGATAAAATGATAAAATAGAAATGTAGTAGCTGAAATTTTATAAAAAATGAGTTGGATGTAAATTTTTTACAGTACGTTCTCACAATACACCCAACTATCGTGATACTATCGACTTTACCGCATTATAAACGTTACTTTTTGATAAAACATTCCAAAAGAAACTTTTAATCTTAACAGTTTGGACGTTTAATTAATACTGAATCGTCAACTTTACCTGTATAATAAACTCAGGCAATTTTCAACTCACGAGTCTTATATTTTAATTAACCTACTAACCTTCAGTTCCAGTACAACTAATTTGAACACTAAACGAATAATATACAAAATGTAATGACCTACAAAATAATCGCAAATGAGCTAGTTTTGGCTTTGGCTTATCAATACGAATAATATTAACGGTTGTGACTGCAATTAACTATTTTTTGATGTTTAATAAGCTCCCCTTTGAAGTTTTAGTTTTACAGTAGAGAAAATATCTATGTATTACTAATATAATTGAATGAGTTAAAAAAAATGTTTGAAATGTAGCAACTAGAGTATAGCAACTTTTCTGATGATACAGCGTTTACATCAGCCCAGCTTAAATAATTATATGAGCTGATGCCATATAAATATTATAAACTAACATTAAGCCTGCAAAGGTTTTCCTTTCAGTAAAGTCGAAGAAAATATTATAGAAGAGTAGTATAGGGTTATCCAATTCAAGCTTGATAAAGTAAACTTAAAAAAAACACAAAATATTCGGAATGTATTGTAATTTTTATTTCATTTTATATTAACAAATCTTGCATAAGAATCTGATCGCAACATAAATTTAATAAATTCAGCCATTTATTTAACTTTGTCACATAACAGTAAACTGAACATAGGCAACAACTAGTTTACGATGTGCGTTGTCATTCTTTACGTCTATATTTTCATTGCTGCGTGGCCTACGCCGACTGTGCCCCAATGTGCGCCTTACCTTTGAGTTATTTTTCATACTGTTCTAGAATCAGGACCGCTTTATGATTAACGCACAATTACAGGGAATCTTTGGGTGAATTTTTATTATTGACAAAAGAGGGGAGTACTGAACCAATAGACAAGTCCGAGTTAGTGATTATAAAAGATTACGACAATTTATTATCGAATTTGCAAACCTTTTAAACTTTCCTTTTTCACTTTTTTATCCAATATATAAATTTCACTTTGTACTAATAATTATTTGTTACTTTTTTCACATATGTTTCAGGCTTCTTGGTTAGGTACTACCAACTTCGTCTCCTACTGCCGTGCTCATTTTTTCGGTGTTGCTTCATCAATCATCAAATTTATCTTCATCCTAATGTTGCCACATTAACCATTATTTGTCGCCGTCATCTGACGAAGTAAACCACATTATTAATTTAATTTGCATGGAAGTTAATTTCTCAATGATGGGGACTTTTTTGGTTATCGCAATATGTTTACCAAACCGCACCTATCTTAATGATTCCATCTGCTTCATTATTACTAAAAATCATGACCAACGCTTCCTTGCATACCAAACTCTTTCTCTCTTGCAACACGGTTTGGTTCTGGGTTTGCACAAATCTATTCTCCGTTTCATTAGTCATCATCTAAAGGATGAGTTGAAGAGCAAATGAAGGTGTTTCATGCTAGCAGATGTGCAAGTTATAACATTTGATCGATGTTTGCTTCCCCCTCTAAGAGTCTCTGATGAGAGAAAACTACTTCTAGCGGATCGAATATCTTTTCTATGGTTGTTGACTGGAAATATGTTTAAGCAATATTATCTTTCCTGCTGAGGGGTAAAATAATATTTTTAAATATTTGATAGCCTGGTAGGTGTATGTAGAGAGAGTTCATCGGCTACAAAATCCACTTTCAGTGCTGTACAGTTATAGTAGCCTTTGCACTTTATTTACCAACATTATGATACCGCTAGTACCAGAACGGCAGAACAGCAAATAGTCTTCAGTGCAGTATAGGTAAAAATTTCTCTACATGGTTTACAAATTCGATTTGGTGTCCTGTCCCCAATTGTGGGCCTACTGACTAATACTATGGCAGATCGTATGTATTACGCATATAGTTTAGTTACAGACTAGGGTTATCCTTAGTTATATTTTCACACTATTATTATCGCGATATCGTCTGCGACGGCGATGACCAGGACTTCCTTGTCTGTTCGAAAACTGAACACACAATCATACATATATTGTTTAACATTAGTGCGCTCAAAATAAATCGTTGGGAACTTCACACTTGATAATGCCTGAACTTCACACTTGATAATCGTTGGGAACTTCACATTTGATTAAGGATCTTGTTACGGCCGTAGTTATCGATAATATTTAACAGATATCTTGCCATGTTATGAATGAACTCCTTCTATCCCGTGAAACAATTTCACAATATTTCGTTTTACCTCTCGTTCATCTACATACTTCCGACGATAGTACATTGTGGTATTGTCTCTACATTCTTCAATTTTATGTAAATACAGTTTTGCTTCACACTCAAATTCCCGATGTTGTCAGGCCTAAGTGCGTTATTATTGCCAAATTTAGTGGGGTTTGGGCTACTTCAGCGACCGTAAAAATTGAACTTCATTCGTTCTCGTTTATTGCTATTATTTTATTGTTAAAAATATATTATTTTAGTTTTTCATTTTTTTTGCTACCGTTTGATAAGATCGACCTAGTGGCCCTCGATCAACTTCTTTGTATGATTTATTGTATGCATTGAATCCTGATTCTTCTGGCATTGTCACGAAGCATCTCGGACACTCGTTTAAATGTATCTTTTTTGTTATCACGATGTGTTGTATTCAATACACACGTCCATTTAAAAGTATAGTTGCTATTATACCATCAAATTGCAGCCTTTCTCAATATGTCGGTTAAATTGAATCAGCTATTCGCTTTGCTCGAATATCTTGCAAGGAGGATAGGAGTTGTTTGCTGCTCAGAACATGGCCGATTTGCTGCTTGGTTTTTCCATCTGGCGTAGTCCAAGTTTTTATGTATTGGTTCCTCTGCGGGAATTTGCCAGCACCTATGAACAGCTTATTTGTTGCATGGAATTTCTTGTTGTTAAAAGCATCATTGTTCTATAGCGCGGTTCGTTGAAAGTGATGGTTGCATGTTGTTGATAAACGGAAAGTGTATTTTACAACTATAAGGAATTGGTAGGAATTGATGTTAGCTCCGCGTCTTGTTTTGATATCTTTGATACTGGAGGTGTCTTTTGGTTATGAGGATGTGCTCAATTTGATTACATCAAACCGAATTGTGTTCCCGTTGTTTGATTTCCAAGTACGTTTATGAATCCATTTTCGTGGGAAGAATGTTCTGGCGACAACCAAATTATGCAGTAAAACTAACTTGGTGGCGTGCGTTCCGTTGTTATTTGAAATATGATGTAAGGAATCGGGGCTGATGGCTCATGAAGAGAAGAAAGCATCTTTTGTCTGTTTGGGAGTATCCTCAGTGGGAGTGTGAAAGTTTATGAATGAAATGTTAAAATGACGTCCGTCAAACCTGTATTCCAAATTAGTTTGAAACCAAATTCAAATTCGTGTTTGATGGTGTTGTTGTTTTAACAATGCGTGTATTCAAGGCGGTTATACCGACTAATACCGAGTTTTTAAGCGTATTCCTTAATTGGTGTCCGAGGTTGTTGTTGAAACTCAAAATTTATCTGAGGGTTACGCTGAAGTTTCGTAAGAATTTGTTTTTCAGAGGTTGGGTTGTTAGTCGCCACGAGGAACAAGTGTGAGCACTTATTGCAGTTGTAGCAGATGCGGCACAAGAAGCGGATCTTGTCCCCTGCTTATACTACAACCTGGCTACCATCGTCCTACATTGCTATATTGCAGAAGACCAATTTGCCTTTCATTCCTTGGTTCACACCCCTTCGTGGTTTGCAGGTACTTAAAAAACGGCCAATCGTAAATGCTATATAATCTGACGTCACATTAAATCAAATACGTTAAATGAACTTCTTGAAAGCTTGTTAATTGGACTGTTGGACTGTTTAACGCATATGGATGCTCGTAGTTTGTTCCTTTAACGTTTCCTTTACTTGTTCTTAAGTGTTGGTAGCTTGTAATCGACATAAAATTTGGCGAATGGAAGGCAAATTGGAAAGTCAGCAGTAAAATATAATAAAATACAAGTGTTGGGAGTCTCAAGTAGAATTTGCGAATAGTTTGCTTACGATAGAGAAACCGGATTTGAAATATGATGAATATCATGCAGAGTAACAATTAAATATTTCATGTGGTCGAAATACATTGATTGCGAAAACCCCGTTCAAATTCGTGGTGTTGTTACAGTTGTCAGATATTTTGTTGCAAATCGAGAATAGAGAATTTACTTATAAACTTTTAATTTTCATGGGTTGATTATGGTTTTCTTATGATCGTTATACCGATTACCTTGTAGACATTTTTTGCAAAGGTTTACCAGGTTTCAAATCTTGTTATTTCACTTATAGAGAACATTCTTTTCGATTCACTTATGCTTCATTTTGCCATTTACTTGATTCAAATACTTGATCTGCACATTGAGTTTCTTTGAAATCAGTATTAAAACAGCATCCTTCATTGATCAGTTTTATTTTATGTTATACACTAATAAACAGTTGGATACGATAACTCTGCCAATTATAACCTACTAAATTTGTATTTATCAATTAGTTCACCTTTAAAAAACAGAAACGTTTTTATTAATTCTTGTATATTTCTTTAATAATTGACACTTCAAAAAACTACATGCATCAGAGATGTTCTGAACCATTTCACAGAAATTTTATCTACGATAGAAACGGACGGTTACGTGTAAAACACGAACTGTGCCTTCGTGTCAAATCTTTTTCACTCATTGTTGGCACCTTTGGTTTTTGTTCAGGAGCAATTGCATTACCCATTACAGATAAATTGGTTGAATCACCCGAAAATGGTTGGCTATCATATGACATGCGGCGACTTGACACCGTTCTGAATTAGGAATATAAGCTCGTATTCGCATATCTACATTTTAACACCGTTTAAATACTTACCCCATATCGACAGAATGGTCTCGTTTTCTGTTTGTACCTCGTCCAGTTTCCGGTATGCTTAACGATTGATACGACATGGATCGTTTACTATTGTTCGATATATTTGATATTGTTCGGGATGCCGATGCCGTTACAGCTACACTGCATTCAACTTTTTGCTATAAAATAGTAAGGAAAAGTGGTTTCAGATTTATGTGTAACTCATTAAAATGATGAACTGTACTTTAATCGCCTTTTTAGAGGTTTGCTTATTAATTGTGTGATGATTAAAGTGTCCACCATTTACGTCCGGCAGATGATAGTATCCTGATTGATTTCGTCGATCTGAAACGTACAATCATATTTTAACGATTTTTTTTTAAATTGAAACACAAATTTACCGTTTAGCTTCATCAACGTTCTCTTAGGATTTTCGTTAAACATTCCGTTTGACATAGTTGAGGTGGTGGGTGGCGGTAAAATAGTCGGCGCCATTGACTCATTTCGATTACTACATATAAATTTATTATTATTATTGTTACTACTATTAATACTGCTTTGGTTTGTGCGACCACTTATTTGGCTACGCGTATTCGTATGCCCATCGGTTAACATTTGAATTTCTTCTTTATGATATTTTCCATATAAATTTTTTCGTTCCTGCTCGTCCTCCTCGATATTTTCATCCCGCTCATAATCATGGATATCGAAATGGTTTATTGTGTTTTGATGGTAGATTTTCTGTTGGCTTGTTTGATGCAAACTGCTATTGTTATTCAATTGTTGGCTTACATGATGGTTCGGAAAGCTTAATCGCATTTCAACATCGGGCGCCATATCAGGATTATAATTACCAGCCACTGTGACCGACCAACCTAACAAACGAAATTGGTTAGATATTAATGTTTATTGGCCCTGCGCATGGTTAAATTTGTTTGGGCCGCGGTTAAAATAAAATCAACTAATTTGAATTTAGCGTGATTCTTTGGTTTTTCGGTTAAAATTTAAATGTCTAATCGAATTATACCTGCATGCGATAATGTAATTAAAATGCAAATCTATATACTAGTCGCCTAAATTGTACTAATCAATAATTGAGTAAAATCTTCGGTTCATTGTAACTTCTTTGCCCATCTAACTACATAACATGTGATTAGTTCCTACACTATATTAAGTCTTACGCCTAACAAAGTTAGGTAAGCTGATATAGCAAATTCTATAAAGCTCTAGTATACTGTCTACCAATATTTTCCTTCCATAGAACCTCAAAAATACCACCATAATCAAAACACACAAAACAAATTAAACTTTTTATTTATTTATTAACTAAAAATATTATACTTAGATTTGATCTATTAAGATCTTTTGAATTCCCAACTCAGCCAAAAACAATAATATTACCTTGATTGTTATTATTTCCAGGTGCATTGGTCGATAATTTTGGTCCCCATTTGCCTTGAGGCCGTAGTGGCTTTTGATTGTTCCCAACATAATTACCCAATTGGCCAAAATTATTATTAGTTTCGGTTAATTCTTGATTTAGCACATTGTTGCGTGTCACCCAACGTGAGTTTAACATTTTCTTGTGTGCATTTGTCCGCCAATTATTGGCTGCTCGTTCTACTACAAAATAATTACTTGGTTTTAGCTTTGAACTATTTTTATAATCGAAATTCATTGATAAATCACCGTCATTGTCGTCATCCTCTTCTTCATCGTCATACTCATCGTCATGATTCGACGATTGTTCGGTTGCCGTTGTGTATGGACTAGGGAGCCGGAAACTTTTTATTTTCGTCTTTTTTGTTGTTGGTTTTTTAAACGCGTTTGATACTTTAACCTCATCGTGTATAATTTTTTGTACTTTCTGCATACCGAGTTTTTTACTGGACGACCGCTGGCTCTCATCCGTTTTAGGTGTATTACTAAGATTACCGTTACTTCCGTGGTGGTTCCCGTTCGTGTCATGTTTTGGTGATTTAAGATTAAATTTTTCATTGCTACTTGTCGATCCATTTGATTTGGGCGAGTACATCGGTGATTTATCATTAAAATTGCTAACACTGGACGGGCTAAGTTTTGTAGAGTCTAGATAGGGTGATGGTAAATAGGCTCGCTTAATTTTTTGATTTGATTTAGCGCATTTTGTGCTCGTAACATCATTTTCACGAATTTTTGTCTTCTTGTGCTTGTGATCACTTTTTGTTAAGATTTCGTATTTCAAATTTTGCTGTTTAGTTTTTTTGCAATAATCACAAACTTTATTGGTATCGTAATTTAGTTCGGGATTACAGAAATAGCAATCGTTTAGGGTCGGTTTCGTATGTCCATTTTTGTGGGTCGACTTATGACCTTTCGTATTTTCTTTATCGTGTTTACCAATATTTTCATGATCGTTCGTGTCGTGTGTCAAGTCATGACACACAATCTGATTTTCATCGAAGCTTGATTTACTGTGCATTTTGATTAAATTTTTCTTTTTATTCGGCGACTTAATCGGTATTGCTGATGATATTTGTGTTCCATTTTTTGGTGATCTTGCGGTGCTCGCATCATCACTTTTACCATCGTCTGCATAAATAA
The DNA here is from genome assembly GCA_963691935.1 of Nephrotoma guestfalica. NCBI lineage: Eukaryota > Metazoa > Arthropoda > Insecta > Diptera > Tipulidae > Nephrotoma > Nephrotoma guestfalica. The sequence goes on from OY829914.1 coordinate 5,197,515, forward strand.
CAAATGAATTTGTATCAATTTTATTTTCAACCGTGTCCAATTTCAACTGAATTAGTTTACAATCGTTTGCACCGCACACTTGCCAAACACCTGTTTCACTATTTTTCTTTTGTAGATACCCTTTTTCGATACAATCGCACCCCTTTATTAATTTACCATTGCTGTTATGCTCGTGATGGTTTTTATCGGTGTTTTCCGTTTTACACTGGCTACAATTCTCTTTGTTGATACATTCTTTGAGGTATGTCGAGTCAATTGATTGTGTCTCATCGTCGATTTTTGCAGCTGGGTCATCTTTTACAAATGTACGATCGATAACAGAAATAGTTGAATCAGATATTGTACTAGGTGGATAAGCAACGGTATGTGTGATTAGATTGTCGAGTGATTGAGACGGTGGTGATGAATTTTTGGACTTCGGCTTTTTATTGTTTTCAGTGGACGTTGTGGATGTCAGTGGCATAGCGTGGATTGTTTCATTTGTTACGGCAGATATTGGAGTTTGAAGGTCGTCTGGAAAGAATTAATGATAATTAGATGCTTAGAAACGCGGTAGGGCTTCCAGAGACCGGGCAAGTATAATAATGCTGAAATTTCTTTAAGGACTTATTTTATAAAACTTCATGTCCTATATACTTACAAATACTGTGGTGCAAATGCAATTGTGTTTATCAAGCAAATTTCTTAAAATACGACCTAAATACAAATAGTTTATATAATACCTGATGTTTGTTGTTCGTTAGTAAGTATAGTGCCATTGCATTCCTTGACTAAAATAAAGCTAACTAAAGACAATGAAAAATTACAAAAATACCAAATTTTATTCAAGCAATGAAATACCCTCTTAATAGTGTTAAAGGTACGAGTAGCTTGAATGCTTGATTTATTTTTGATGGTTGATGATGATCCTGAACTCATTTTTAATGTTACGACCGAACCTACCGGAAAAATACAAACATAATTGTCTTGCAATTTATTTTACTCTACGAGTGACATCTAGGTTTGAGTAGTAGTAAGTTTTACAGAAAATAGTAGACATTGTGGGTAACGTTTTATAAGAATTGTCGTGGATATTATGGAATCAATTATTGTGCATAGAAATACTTTATATATAGGAAGCGCTATAGCATAGGATGTACTAAGCGGCAAATTTCTTGAAAATTACAGATGAAAATTATGGATTAAACCTAGAGGATGAATCTGGAAATTTCGATATTACTTAATTAATAGCAAGTATAAATTAAATGATGTAGCAAATCCAAATGAATATAACATTTGAGCAACAAAGGCAAGAAATTTAATAAAAGAAATTAACTAAGCTTTATTTGTAATTTCATACAGAATATCTAGGCCAACTTTGGCCAGTTTTAAAATTTGTTTGTGTGCACATAATAATGTTTTTGTTCAATCCAGGAAAATTAGAAGCCCGAAAAGCACAACGAGATTGCACGCAAGGCGGAGAATACCATCTAACAAAATTGATTATTGATCCAAATAACTCCTTATGGAAATCAATGGACACCCGATCTTTCATGTCAATTTTTCGTATGAGAGAGCTAAATTGGATTAAAAATATTCCAATGCACGTCAAACGAAATGCAGAGCAAAATAGTTTTAAAATAAAGGATTGCAATTTAAGCCAGTTGAAAATGGTTTCCGAAGCAAGAAGGAGAGCTGAAGAACTTACCCCATAATAGTTTGGCAGTCAGTAATTTGTATATCATATCTAGTTTTACAATCGCACCAGTTAATTGAACCACTGGCCACCAAACAACGGATGCTTATGAGAGCATCGGAAGGACCAACGATTTGTAAATGAAGGTTAGAATAACTACTTGTGGGTAAGTCCCCAGAATTTACCGAAAGCTTGTTTTGTCAAGGTGTACTATCTAAGATTACCCTCAGATTACCTCAAGAGATACAGGACATAAAACTCGTTCATATTTCTGCGTCTTGTAAAGTTAACTAAGATTGTCTTTATGATTAGGTCAGTAGATTGGATAAAATATTCAAATGTTTATCTGAAATAATTTGATATAACCTTTCCCAATCTTTGACAATTGTGATTTGTCCAATTATAGATTTATTTTTAAGTATCCTAAATTTTTCTTAGGCGCTTAAGATTGGAACACCAAAAGATTTATTATAAACATAAGCGATAAGGATTTTCTGGGAGCGGCTGGAAATCCTGGATTGCAAATTTCCGGATGAACAAAATTAAAAAAATCCTGGAAATCAAAATTCCGGATTCTAACAAAACCTCGGATTTCAATATATTCATTTAAGATTGACGAACTAATCCGTTTATCAACTGATTGGAATGATACTCTGTTGGTAAGATGAAATTGCAAAGTTCTGCTGGATTCTCAGAAAGGAATCGCTGCTTGTAATATAAGGGAGAATACTTAAATTATTCCACTTGTTTAATTATATCGCAAAAAAAAAATTTTTTTTTAAATTTGTTCAAAAAGTTTAAAAATTATAAGGAAAAACTCACATATAAGGAAATGCTGGAAAATTGTTTACCGCCTTTGGTGCGAAACCTCTGAGAGAAATAATATGAACTGGATTGTATCGTAGAATCACACAAGATTACTGTCATAAACGTCTGAAACTTTCTGAATGTTGCTTGCCCTATAGTAAAGTTGAGGGCAAGCCAAAACAAATTAGATGAGCTGTGCAACTTGGTATCTATACCGGAAAGTATTTAAGGGAGCCTTCAATAAAGCCAAAATTACTTATCAAGCTGAATAACATACTTACTTGTGTTCCTATACGCCATATAAATAACATATGCAACAGCCGGATTGGACCAAAGACTATTCGTCCAAAAAATAGTTGCTACTCTGAGCCGGAAGTCGAACATTTTAAAAAGAGTAACCAATGCTACCATAGCTTTATACTTAATGCAGGGGCGGTGGTTTAAACCGAAGCTAATATACCGACGTTACCAGTTCTAAAGTTTGTACTTAGGTAAAGAGTGAGTGGTGTCAAGCTCCGCACAAAGTCACGTACATAAAAAGGTAGGGGGAAAGTGTAAATAATATGATCTTTTAACGATATGAGGGCTCATTTAAAATTATTCTTCCAAAACATTTGGTGCATTCTTCGCTTTTAGAGCCTACCGAATTCGGACGGACACAGAATTCATACTTTCGTTGAATAAACGTTTTCTAAGCAAAAAATATCGTTGAGTGAACGAGTTTCAATTTAGTAAATTCTAGTTCACTTGCAACGGTCTATTTCTGTGTTAGAATGCTGATACCATTCTATAACCGAATTTGATAATAATCGGTTCAAAGCTAATTGATTTTTCTTGAGTACAGCCAAATTCCAGAACCTCAAACAATGTTTTTGTTAGTATCCCAATTTATCTTAGATTAAAAATTTGAACATGATCGATTGAGAAATATTCAAATTCCATTCAGCAACCCCAGTTACACACGTTATTCTAAAGTTCATGAAATAATCAAAATCAACTCAGCAAGTTTCACTTAGTCACTTAGAAAATTATTTAAATCCCACTGAACATAATTTCTAGAACTTTGTTCAAAATTAGTGTTAGTATCGCAATCAGCTCACAGATACAGTTCCATTCAGCTTTGTTACATTTTAGAACTTATTTGGAATTCACATTAACCGAACCTGCGCACTATACACCAAATTGGACCATAGCCGGTTATGAAATAATTGAGTTCCGCTGAAGAAGGCCAAATTTCATTCGTACAAAATTCAAGTTAGAATCCCCGAACAAATTTGACCATTAAGAGAAAAAAGCTAGGCTACCTAAAAATAGTTGAGTTTAATCATTCTAACCAAATTGCAAAAGCACGTCGAAAAGTCTTAATAGAATACTCTCATACCATACTACAAACTAAGATCGACTTTAATTTGTTATGAATTTTAATAGGCTTTTGAGAATAAATAATTTTCAAAAACATGATTTGACTATCCAAGAAAGATTTGAATACCAGAATTCGTTCTCTTTTAAAGTTGATATTTTAAATCAGGGATTTTGATTACCGAGTAGTTCAGTATAAATATAACAAGAATATTTCTGCAAATGATAATAACTATGCGTCCTCAATTAGATGGTATGGTGGGAAAATTTAATGGAGAAATATTATGAGTTGTTGTTGTACTCTTTGGTAAATGAATTTCAGTATCACGACTAAAGGCTTCGCCCGAATGGTGAAACGAATATTTTATATTTAAGCTACTACTGCGGCATCCTAAGTACAGGAACTAGGTTGTAACGCTGATTTCGTTTTCATTTCACTTATAATATATTATAAACTATTTGGTTGTGAATACAAATCAATTCATCTGGGATCGACATGATCAGTTGCTCCCAATGGCTTAGTGATCAGCGGTATAGAGCACTACCGAAGTGATATCAGCCTGAATAATTTTCGGAAGCAGTCTATATTCAATAGAATTCGGAATGGTGGCTTGAATTAGGCTTAGGTGGAGGATAATGTTACGATCACTTCTACCAGAAAAATGCAATAACAAATTGAGGAGGAGTGTTAACAGTGAAATCTAGGTTTGAGTAGCAGTAGATTGTAATACACAAAATACTAAACATTTCGGATAACATTTTATAAGGAACGACGCGCATATTCTGGAAACAATTATTCTGTGTATAAATAGTAGGGAAAAGGTCGTTAGAGCTGGTTTATAGTATACATTTGATACGTGGCAGTTTAAAAGCTTAAATGGAAAACAGTAAAACAAATGAAATATTGGTAATTTTAAGTGAGGGAAATTAATTGTGTAAATCATTGCAATTGCTTTAGTGAATTAATAAATTCTTCTGATTTATTAATGAATACTAGTTGATTAACAATTATTTTGGTATAGTATTTGAGTGGTAATAAAGTGTTTAATATACATATATGGTAATTATTCTCAGTTTATTTCTGGTGTGTTCGTATTCATTTCGGAAATTTCGTAAATAGTCAATACTCGTATGTTATTGTAAAACGTCAAATGAATAGTTTTATTCGCACTAGTGAGACGAATCATGTTCAACAGAATAAAGTCGTAATATTATTGTTACGGTTTTGTCTATCCAGTATCGGAAATGCAGCACACATAGAAATTCTGACACGCCATGTCAAGTTGAATGTAAACGCTTCGGACGAATGGAAGGGAAGCAGGAGATAATCGATGTACGACTTACCTTAACAGATGTAGCCATCCGAACCCAAGACCCGGATTAATCCATAATACTGCGTTGAACGGAAGGGTTTCCTCGGTCAACATGTAGTGATATTTTGATAAAATACCTGCAGTGAATACCTATTCGGCACAGTGGGAAAGGCTTCTTTTAGAAAATGGTTGTTTAAAATGAATACGAGGAAAGCTTGGATGGCAAGTCAAACAATTATTAAAAGTGATGCCGAGAAGTAAAGTTCATTTCATAATAATTCAGGAGTATCATGGAAGTGTAAGTGAAGGCCATCTTCAGAATTAATAAACTACATTATTGAAAGATGTACGAAAAGTTGTGGGTCAATGGTTCAGTACATTGTCGAGACACCATTTGAGAGAATTGCTATGGGTGTGGCGGGAGTGTGCGCTAGTAATAATAAACTATTTGAGTTAACGGTAGGAAGTGTGCCTAATCCAGAAATAACATCCGTCCTTATCGCCTTAGTAAACAACTGGATAAGCTGCAATAGGGTCCCGATGTAAATTCATTTGCACCAAGGAAGAAACTTAGAATAGGTCATATTCCAGAAAATGTGTCACATATTCGTCATAAATAACACAAGAACAACGCTTTTGTATCCTCAATCCGATGGTAGGGTGGAAAGATTTAATGGTATATTGGAGAAATATTTAGCAAAGTTTGTGAATCAAAAACAGCGCGTCTGGGTTCGAAATATTATAAAATTTTTCCTGGTGGTTTATCGATCAGACGTATACGCCGCCACAAGAATTACTCCAGTCTGAACAATTTTTGGGAGTAATCTGCGATTACCGGCATACAACGTTGTATGCTCAAGATTACGTCGATAAAATAAGAGAAGAATTTGATGAGATATACAAATTTCGGCGAGAGGATGTTCGGTTTGCAAGAGACCGAATGAAGGCTAGGGGGGAAAGTCAACTTGTTTGGCTCTACAAAGCGCAGTGAAGAAAAGGTTTATCACCGAAGCTTTAACCACCCTGGTGCAATTCATTTGATGTTGAAACTAAACAGAGGTGGTCATTTGAATGAACAGGCTTAGTTGGGGTGTAATGTTTTTATTTCGCCTATTGGGCGTCAATACAGCGTAATTTTATCACTTGGCTTAGTTAATTCAATGGAAAACTGATCCTTCTGGGTTATGAAATTAATGACATTTATAATGACAATAGTGCAAATAGTGCAACGAAGAACATAATCGAGTGGGCCATTCAGAAGATTCGGTATGCGATAGTTTCGAAGCAAAAATGTAAACAGTGCAATAAATGCTTAGTGGTGTTTAAGTGAAATAAATTGGGTGAAATATATAAATGTGAAAATTGTTATCGTTGTATTTTAAGTGTTAAGTAGGTCTGTAAATTATTCCAAGATTATCTTCAGTATTTTCAGGAATATATCTGAAGTGGTGTAAATTACTTTGTTAAAACTATCGGGTTTCCGACAAAAAGTTTGTTTGAAAATTATGATATAAAGGTAGAAATGGTATACTTAAGTTAGCATATGACGACATCTTTTTTCGGCTTTAAAGACGACATTTATTATGTCATTTTCAATAAATTTTGATGTCAGTGGGACTCGAATTCATACGACGCAATGATGTGACCGTACAATAAAATTCATAAGACTGTTTGAATTACTATTAAATCATAACGATGCTGTGACCCTACCTCCAAAAAATTATTGTGTTAAGTTTACAAGAAATTTTGTAAAGTGCATTCAAATCAATTGTGATGTTAGTTAGTCAACAATTTAATTCTACCAAACTAGTGCAACCAAAAACAAAAAAACTATAAAAATATTTTTTGTAATTTATAAAATTAATATGTAAATAAATTTTATTTAAAAAAAAAGAATTAAATTTACAATAAAATCGTGCATTAAAAATAGTAAATTCCAAAATATAAATTTAAACACGAGTACCTTCGTTTAAACTTTCAATATCACTCCCCTCATGACGTTTAAAAAATCCAATCCATGCTTTAGAGTTGACGTCCTCGTCTGCGAGTGTAGTACGATAACTATTTTTATGGCCAGCATAATTTCGATTGATATGTCCGTTTGATGGTCGTGCTGTTGTGATATTACTCATTACCGATAAACTAGATTGATTGTCCACGATCGAGATAACTGATGACGTAATGGATGTGGACGGTGATATTTTGCCATTATCATTCTGATTGTTATTAATGATGTCGAATGCGGCCGAATATGATTCTTTGGTTTTGATTTTTTCAGTGGGCCGCGTCGTTGTCGAACTTGTAGTCGTTGTTATCGTATTATTATTTAAAACTTTTATTGTACTTGTGGCATTGCTACTACTGTTACTGCTAGCATTATTATTATTATTATCACTATTAAATATATTTTTATTATTACTACTACTGGTTATAACTATAAAACGTTCATTATTCTTCTTTTTAATTTTTTTCTGTAATTCATCATTCGATGACGTGTCATGCGATAATGAACTTTTCTCTTCGGGTATCACCTCAAATTTTTGTGTATAATTTCGACCCATTCCATTCCTAATCTGATTCGATTGCCCCGTTGATCCACTACTACTATGCTGTTTCGATTTCGACTTTGTTGTTGTGGACGATGAACTCAACGATTTTGGTGATTTGACCAATTCGATACTTGAGTGTTCTGGATTGTTTATTGCTTCCATAAGCAGACTTGCAATAGCTCGGTCTACTTTACCTGAATTACTGGATGAATGTAAATTAGAATTTATGATACGAATTGATCGGCCTGAGGTTGGAAGAGGTATTTTGGATTTTAGCTTAGTTGATGTTGTGGATAGCGTTGCACTCGAACTTGCAGAAAAATTACGATTTATGATGGGACGCAACGGCGAACGATTTGATGAAGATTCACATTCAACGATTTCTAGGATTTCTATCGATTTGCCATTATTTTGAATTTCAGTCTTTTGATACATGCGTCTGGGGCCACCCTCCTTATCCGGCGTGATAATATCACTTGAATTTTGGTATAATGTTAGTTTTTGAATATTTTTATGTTTACTAGGCCGATTCTCGCCAATAGACTTCGACGGTTTTAGATTTTTGTCTGAATTCTTCATTGAATTTGATTTTAATTTTTTCGTGGCGCCCAAACTTTTCACTTTTTTATTATCACTCGTCGAGATTATTTTAATCGCCGCCCCAGTTTTTACATTCTTATTGTTACCATCATTAAATTGCATATTGCCCTTACCATCAATTGTGTACGATTCTAGCATATCGAGGTGCTGGCGTAAGGCCTGTTTATTTGAATTACCGTTCTTATGTTTCTTTGAATTTAATTTTTGAGCGTGTATAACATTGGTCCCATCATTTATATCGGACATATCATCAAGCACAATAATTGAACTTTTTGCGTTAAAACATTTATCAAGTTCGGTATGCCCATCGACATGCTTATGTTTTGTATCCAATTCTAACTGACGCCTTTGAAGTTTCTCCCTCAAACGGTCGGGCATTGACTCAGCGACCACTAATTGTTCATCCATAATATCATATTCATCCGTAATTGGTACAAAAAACGCTTCACTTTTTGTCTTTCCTGAATTACTATCACGCGATTTTGTATCGTCGTGATTAGAGATTTCTTTACTCTTATGATTTGGTGAGGAACGAACTTCTGCTGCCTCTATACTCTTCTTTTTTGATTTGGTTCTGGGTGCGGATGGTGAGAGAGGATCATCTAAACTATCAACTAAACTTATACTGCTGTCTGAGTTGTCTTCAACACCCGAACCTTGCACTTCCATTGATTCGGTCCGTGGTATGGCCGACAGTCGAGGAATTATTACCAAATTTACACCATTAAATGGATACACGCTTCCGGTGCCTATTTTAATAATTTCCTGAGGTTCTGGTTCCGAAGCTATTGACGTATGACTAGATAGATCGCCACGACTTTCAGCTGAATACCGAGGAAAATATATTGTTTCTTCGCGTGACTGGAAATTGAAAAAAAAAAAAAATTTACCTAGCTATCACTAATTTTATACCGATAATCTATCCCTTCACTATGCACCACTCACCTTAAAATCGAAACAAATTTGGTTATTCTGGTTACCGTCGCAAAATTCTTCATCCGCATTAAGAATCGCCGCACATTGAAGTTCTCGACTATCACCAACTTCGGTAGTGTAAATTTTTAAATTCTTATCTTTATAATCATCACTATTCGTACTAGTGCACATAAAATGGCTAACGGTATTATTACACTTATTCTCTTTACAGTTTTGCTTCCTCAAAACATAATCGTTAATTAAATCAGATTTTATATAAATATTTGTTAAATTTAAATTTACTTTATCACAATTACTGGTATTTGCGTTTGAATTATTTATGTTATCATCACTATCATTAATGTTCATTATTATGTTATTACCATTATTATAATCCACATTAGACGTTGATTTATGTTCATTTTTATGATTCAAATTTTTTTCGTTATCACAAATTAAATTATTTTGTTGTAAAATTTGATTTAAATTTTCAATTAATAAATTCGAAATGAATTGATCTTCGGCGGTGGGACACTTATCATCATCACATACCGGACTATTACGATCTTCAATTTCCACATGCGACGTATCTTGTGGTTCGGCCACCAATGTACTACTTGTCGTTATATTGTTACTGGCACTGTGAATACCACTATTATGGTTGTTGTTAGTTGTGTCGTCTATTTCGGCGGTCATATAAATTTTAACATTTTTATCTGAGTCCTTATTTGATCCACCACTACCGGTCGATGTTTTCGACAGTGGCCTCTCGATAATATTTTTATTAGAATCTATTTTTATCTCACTATTATCATCCGTATCATTTTTATTATCACTATCGTCACGATTTAATATATTTATTGCACTTCCCACTGATGTTACTGTAAACGATGGTGAAGTAGTACTTTCCGCTTCTTGATCATTGGAATCACTTTGTTCACTTTGTTTTAATGAATTTTCTATAATTGAGGTGATCGATGAGGAGATTGTTTCTGTTGTAGTGGTCGAGGAGGCGGTTGTAGTTAAACGTAATCGCTTCGGTGAATTAATCTGCTGGTTATATTCCTCGTTTAATTTTTTGCACTCTAAACACTGGCTGGACAATTTTTGTTGATTGTGTGGTGCCCGTCTCAATGGCGGTGACCAACTGCCTGATCTAATGTTATGTCGCTGTAGCTCTTTATTCCAAATTCGTCTTAATAATGTCGTTTTACGCATTGAAGTAATTTCATTACCCCCACCATATCCACCACTACTACTATAGCCACCATAATAGTAATTACTTGTGCCCGCGCTTATGCCACTATTACCAATACCATGTGATAAATTGGAATCACTGCCAGATGTAATCTCAGGTGAATGTATTATTGGCGGTGTTGTAATTGTTGTGGTCGAACCATTTCTATTTAGTGATTCGTCATACGTTTTTTGCTGGGACAAGCTGTGCCTGGAAAATTTAACAAGAATTCAAATTATTTTCTGTATTCGAGTCGCACACATAAATAATATTATTATATTATGAACTAATAATTAAAATATTTTGGGGTTGAATAAATAAAATTTGAATATTCGTTTGACCAACAACCAACCAACTAGGAGTTGTTAATATAAATGAGGAGAAATAAGTTTTTATTTTCAACAATAACGACGACTACCAATATATTCTCACTTGTATGTTTTCTTTTTAGTTTGTTACCCTTTTTACTTTTCCGTGTCGTGTTTGTATATTAGCTGCACAAAGAAAACCTATTTAGCCGTGTATATACCAAAAACAACTAAGGTGAATTTTTAGTTCAATTTATTACAGGACGTTTTTTGGTAAAATTTATTATTATACACAGTTTGTTTAGGCCTTGATCCTTATGTGATTAATAGAATGACGTTTGTATTTGTATAATACAACCTCAATGTATTAGAATATTTTTAATTGATTGCTTTGGATGGTGGTGGTTTAATGAAGATTAATGCCGTACCGAAACCTTTCATTTGCTATTAAGGTGACGATGGCTTGAATCCAACTTTTCATGCAAATGAAATGATTTGTAGGAAATCATCACTGTTTTGCTTTCTTAAAACAACAACTCTTTACTTTAAATTAACTTATTTACAATTTTCAGTAGCATGTAATATGGGCATGTGGGCTGAAAGTTTCATAGTGAATTTTGAAATATTTACTTTACATACCATAGTTGATTAATATTTTGAAAATAACGATTAAAACTTTCATTGGAGATGCAACTACCTTACTCTGACATGAGCAGTTTGGTGTTTTACAATCCGCTAACTGTAAGCAACGTATTGAACAAGACGATTGAGCTAAGTTCTATTAATATCTATTAAGCCGTCCATCGGAAATGTTGTAGGCGACCTTTTATTTTAGTCGTTATTTTTTCGACGAATATAGGCCAAGCAATGAAGAAAGATTTGCTCATTAGCAAAAGTCCTAGCGTTTTTATGTGTTTCATTACAACCCAAATAAAAATAAAAGAACTTGATCAACAATATTGTAAAGCGAGGCAATTGCTTATTTCATAGGGCCGTGGGAGTAGTGTTTTAGAACGGGCTGCTTGACAACCCTAGAAAAACCTAAAATATTGTAATGCGAATATTTTTGTATTGTGAATAGAACTAATCTGGCTAATTAGGATTTAAAGAGGCTACTAATGCTAATCGCCGACACTAAATGTAGCTATCAAACCACATAATATAGCGAGCCACCAGACTTTGAATAACAAAATTGACGAGTTCGAAGCGTATTCTCTAACGGAAAAAATTGAACTACCAGACTTCTATTAAGTTTAACAGCTGAGTATTTTTTTATATAAAATTGTTCAAAAATATGAAAACAATTAAAATATTGCTAGTGTTTATATAAAAATATTAGTGCTAATAAAATAAATTATTAAAATTAATGTTTTATAAATAACTACCATGGAACAAAAACAATTAAGAAGAACTAATATGGGTCCCATATAGAATCCCAAAACCGTCGTCGAGAGTAAGCACGATATTTTGAAATGGAAAATTGCTCTAAAAATGAGAATGAATTTTCCAAACAATTAATGTAGCAGACATTATAATGATTCGGATTTATTCACGCCAATACATAGAATTTCAAAATCTGGTAAAAAAATAGGTTATTGAATACTGCATTTCCATGTTTAAATTTGCCAGTTTCTAGTATTGAGAAAGTCAAGAAAGAACGAACAACCACAGACAGCAATAAAAAAATGGGAAGCTGTGGATAACAATTCACATGAACGGTGAGATTTAAAATAAATATAAATATTTATTATTTCTAAATATTAATAACATATGCATTTGTGTTTTAGTGTTGGACTCGCAAATGTTATCGATATAATGATATTCATAATGTTACAAGTTACAAACAAATATCCGGCGAGGAAACTGCTTCTGATGAAAAGCTTTTTGACGACAATACTGATTGTGACAGCCTTTGTCACGAAAGCAAAGTTTCGATTAGGTATATTGGTATTCAAGCAATAGAAGAGCCACTTCATTTCAATTATTTCGAAATGTTATTAAAAAGGATGACCATAAACTAAACTCTATGACCGGGATACCTACTTCTCTCTTCTAATGAGTATTAAGAACCGGATATTACTCACAATGTTTCGTATTAAAACTAGTATGAATAATATGCAAATTGCAATATTATTTCAAATCGATAAAAAAAACTACGAAACCTCCATCGCTTCTTTCTTTAACTTAAAAATTTATCACAATCCATTAAGATAAACATTATAAATACTACACATACACAATAGCTATAAATTTTAAAATACACAAGTAAATTTCTTATAATTTTATTAAAGTTACCTGAAACTAATTTGATTTTCGCGTATGTCGTTTTTTTTGTTATTAGAAGCCTGGTGGTTCATAATATATCCGCGAGATAGCTCTTTTTAAAGTTTGGCTTTCGTCAATGAACAAAAAAAAAATATACACAATGTCAATTTGATATTTTTCATAATTATTTGTTATGATAAAATAAATCGCACAACTACTTTGATTGCTTTCATTAAAAGTTGCGTCCGATAAAAGTAAACACAAATCGCTTGGCCTATTCAAAGAGGAATTTATTTCCCCAAGTAAAACCGAATATAATTTAAAATAAATAAGAAGGAACTAGTTGCTTTTGATTAGAGTAGCACTCCCTTCTTAAACAGGCTCTAGTTATAGGAAACAGTTGAAATGGGATTTTCTTAAGCTCGAAACAGAACAAGAGCGACAACGAGGAGCTGCGATATCGCTGTTGCTAACAGAATACGAGCGTCAGCGTATCACGATATATTTTATCTATGTCAAAATGGATTCTAAAAGTTAGCATACTCGAATAATAAAAACTTTAAAATTATAAAAATTGTTATCTTTTATGTTTTTGGCACATGACGTTGGGGCGTTACCAACTTAAATATATAGAAAAACAGTTGGCAACATTGTTTCGCCGGCGATGAAAATAGAAATAGACCCTAAATTTATTTGTACGAAAAAATCGTCGTCGCTGGTTGTATTTGTATTGCATGTTTTCGGTGTTTTGTAATATGACAGGCGATATCGCTCGCCGCCTTCGCTCTTGTTCTGTTTTTAGCTTAATTCTAGTTTATCGAAATGAGGCGTAAATCTAACAACGATTATTCAAAAGTATTAAAGGAGAATATTGTTTCCATTTTGCCAAAAACAAGTGTTATTGTGAAAGCTAAATCGAAAATTTGTACAAATACTTCACCGCAGGTCGTTATTGCAACATCAGTACGCTTAAAAAAATGCAGTATTGACGGTTTCTTGTGAAATAATGGTGGTTTTTTGTATTTATTAGTCGCTTAAGTCCTGTGAAATATAATCAATGGCTTTTAGTGCTTCTGAAGATGTTAAACGGAATAAAAAACGGTAACCAACTGAAGCAGAATGGCAAATCCAGATGCATTTGAAAACCGATCTTGAGAAAGATTACAAGTTCTAACTAGTTTGCGTTATTTGGCTTACAGCCATACCAATGCAAAATGTTGAATTTCTCTTCAACTATCACTGGCCAACTTTAAAACCTTTATGTTTAAAGAAAACGCCCTAAACTAGTTTCAAATAGTTTTGGATAAGCTGTTCATTTTGTCGGTCATAAAACAAAAACAATACAAACAAATAAACTATACAACAAATAAATGTATATACAATTTTCCATTTTCATTATGAAGTTCTTTGCCCTTTGCTTTATTTACATGTATCGTTTGAAAATGTATATAATACAGACTTTCAACTGCCGATTATATTTCACGACAAATAAAATTTTCCCGTTGGCTTCTGAATTTTCTTTTGTTTTAAATTTTACGACAAACTTCTCAACTGCGGACAATAATTACACTAGAAAGTTTTTTGTTTTCCAAATAGGTATTAAAAAAATAAAAAGTTTCTCGTCTTTTTCCATTTGTTGAATATTTAGGTAATTGGTTTCAAAATTAATATCGGAAATAGTTATTCACGTAATTATAATTTGAAATTTTGTTCGTTATACATTTAACAAGAAAATTGCGTTTTCAAAAAATTAGGTTACCAAAACTATTTCGTGTATATGAAGTACTTTGACTTTTTGGTGGGCACAATTCGTTTAAAAATTTCACTTTCAATATTGCTTTATTTCCTGAATATTGTATGAGTACGATTATAACATTTACTAAAAAATGTGCTTTTAATGTTTATAGGTAATTACATTTTCACATGATGGCGGTTTGAAACAAACTGGCAGCCACACTATTTTGTACATAAGGGAATAAAAAAACAATTGACTTACTTTCTCATGATAATTTCGGGAACTGAATATCGGCGTCTCATTAGCCCATGTCCAGCCGTTCCAGGATTACTATTGCTACCTTGTGTACCTGAGCCCATAATTGATATTGAATATGATTGCTCGTCGGTCACTTTGTCCAATTGTGTTAAATCCCAGTTTGATGAAGACGAACTTGATTCCTCATGTGTAATGCCACTAGAATAGAACAAAATAGTAAAATATTTAAGTGAATTTATTGCCATTTATCGGCCCTCATTATAATAAGGGAACATATAATTTGCGTTCATTACAAGCATAATTAAATTATATTTATGTAACATCGATCATGAAGAATTGGCCACATCTGTTGTAAAATGTTAAGTTCATTGGAAAAACAAATGTATATTTTATACTTTTATTATTTGTTTTTCCAACGAAAGAACTTACCAAATAATAATATTATAATAAAATGAAAATTGTTCGTAAACCAATATTAGGTTTTTCTTTATATTCGAAAATTTTATACATTTTATTATTGTTGTTTCCAAATTTAAAGTGTTTTATGTCACGCATAGTAAATACAGACTTCGTATATTCAAATATCTGTGTGCTTAACTACTTCAATAAATATTTAATGAAATAATGTACATAAGAAGATTATCGAATGTTCCTCTGTACAATAAAACCAATACCTCAAATCATATCAAGTGTATTTTGGTACTGTAATGAAAAACCAATTTTCGTCTAAAATTATGATATCTAACGATTTACAAAGGCAACATTTCATGGGAATGATTAGTGTGTAGTTAACTACGGCAGTCTGGCATAAATAAATATTGTCTTGTGGTCTGGCAATATATTGGTATTATGGGGAGAGGGGGGAGGAGGTGTTGATACGATTTAAACATATTTTCAAACATTCTCGATTAAAACTACTAATCTTTACCATAGCGGATTTGGGGTGGCGCATGAAAGAAATTTCTCTAATATTTTCAGTCAATGAGTAATCTGCTAGCAGATTTTCGAAATTTGTACGAAACTTCTACTGTAGGACATTTCCGTTTAAAAATGCTCGAGAAAGAAATAATTTTCGAATTCAAGTTTGCCGTTAAACTTTCGTTTATATTTGACAAAATATGTAGGCCATTTTTCGAACTTGTTTGTGTTTGTTCATTGAAATATTTTGAAACAATTGATTTTTCCGTTCAGATTTCATGATCAGGCACTTGGATATTGTGGATAGTTTTAAACACCATTCGAAATATAGGAACAATATTTATTTTATAGACGGTTTATTTTGACAGAATAATAGTACCGAATGTTTCAGTGGTTATTTTCAGTATCTCCACATTTTTAATTTCTGATTACAGTGCCTTTTTTGTCGTGGGAAATTGATAAATTAAATGCTGAGAAGCATTTTTAAGCTATTCCTTAAATTTCCCATTAAACGAACATTCGAATGAAATTGCGGAAAAGGACCGAGATGTATTAAATTTATCACCGGCTCAATTGTTAATGGGAAACTTCATGTGATGTTATAAATATCACATTTATAAATATCACGTTTCATTTGACGTGATACTAAACTACAATATATGAAAATTTGGCCAGCACTAAACATTATATTGCTGTCAATTGCTATCACTCACAAATTGGAGGTGATGAAAATATATGTTCAGCGAAGTTTATAGCTTTTCATACGACTAAGAGAATATAGCATCATGTGATACTCATCACACCAAACTATATTTCAATCAACTAAGATAATACCATGATTATCACATCATGTGATAGATAATCACGAGTATGAGAATAGAGGTGTAAATTAGCGATTAAAAATTATTTTTTAGATCCGAAACGTCCGGTAGATATAAAAATTATATTAGTTAAAAAGTATGATAATAAAATGATATCTAATTATACAATAAAAGGACGCTACCAGAACTTTGTTCGGCCGATTGAACTAAATTGTGTATCAGGACGAAGGTAGAGATAGGAATTGGGTTGATTGTGTTGAAAGAAGATGGTGTTGAAGATGGTGTTGTATTGTTTCACTATTCGTTTTCCAAACACATGTTTTAAGTACTTATCGACTATGTATTTCGAACTAATTTTACAATACCCAAGGATATAGCTAGAACTAGACAGAAGTACTTGCAAGTACTTCAAATATGTGATTGGAAAATTCTTCCGTAATCATAACTGTATTTATTACTAAATTGTGTTAAACCATCAATTTAATTTACTAAGCGATTTCGACCCCACAGATCATGAAGCCATAGAATTATTTGGTGAAATTGGTTTGGTGATTTAAACGAAACTGTTATTCCTACTAGAGAACACTACGGTGGTAAATTCCGCGATATTAGCCGTTTCATGATACCCATTGATCCGGATCAGTTCAAATTTTATAAGGAAAACCTGATCGAAATTTTGTTTTAATCACAAATTTTGCTTTGATATCTAGAAAACGCCTTAAACCGAATCAAATCAAGCATCAAGAAACACAGCTAATATCACAATTCACAATAATAACAATAAGCATTTGAATAATGAACTGTAGCGCTGATAAATGAGTTTGTAAGATTTATACTGAAAATGCAACGCAACTTTGATTAAAATGTTTTTTTCTTAATGATCAAAATCGGCCGGCTAAGACTATCACGCGTTTGAACTATGCGGGTTGCACTCAATATTTGCTGCACAAATTACAATATTTTTTTCTTATTAGAAAGCTTGGCATACTTAGACGCGTCAGATATCCAAAAACTCTTTGCAAGAAAATGTGTTAAAAATAATGTTTGAAAATGTACGAATCTAAGAAGGCCTGAACAGTTTTCTGATCAGAAAAATATATTATACACCAAATATAGTGTAAAGTACCTTTAAGGTACGCTAAAATTTGTCCATGGGAAAAGCGGTTCATACAATTTTTGGTGTAATAAAGAAAATATTTGATTTAATACAAAAGTTTAACCAGTGCTAGTTTAGCGGCTAAGCCATTTGTGAAAAAGAGGATTACACAATCAAAATATTTTCAAGAACATTTCACGCTTATGATTTAGAAAATCAATTGCTAAAATTTACTGAGTCAATAAAATGAATATACAGTTTTGTCAGAGACGGTTTGTCTGCGTCGTCATTGTTACACACAAGTTAGAAATATGTACTTTTTCCAACAATTTTCCTCGCAATATCATTCTTAGTAAATATCACAAAATAGTATGGTTTCATGGTTTATTGACGGTTATGTCTAGAAAATGGTTATAAAGTAAAATTTCGGGTTAAGAGGAGTCCCGGAATTGACAAATTTGTTCAACACACAATTTTCCGATTTAGAAAAGTAATGTTTATGTTCTATCATAAAACAATAGTTTTATCACAACCCTGAAATAATGTTTATACCAATTTAACTACCACTAATGAGTTTATGCAAAAACAATACATTGAAACGACAATTTATTTCTAAAATATATGACCACGACCTTCGTCAGACTTATTGAACTTTCCACAATGAAAACAGAATTTTCGTGTATAATAAGAAAATCTACATAATGATTCACCAAAAAAGTTTCACCCCGTATGATTTTTATTTAGTGTGTGTGTGTGAGGTGGTTTCCGCCTGTGTGGCGCATTTTCTATGCCGCATGTACAAGTATAGAAGAATTGGGGAAAATTTTATTACACTATGGTATAATCAATCAATCACAGTTGGAAAAATATACATATCTACGGATTTTATCATTTACAGATTACACGAACAGAAATATACAAAATGTACTTTATAAAATGAACAGAATTTTATTACCCATGATTGAGAAGTTCAATGATGTTAAAATACAAACAAATTCTCGATGGTAATGTTCGTGGTAATCCCAGGAGAAAATTAACAATTGTCCCTATTCACGTGATTAGACAGTTTACTACTACTTACAATTCGGCGTTCACAACTGCTATATCCAATAATTTAAATCCCAAACAAAACTAGACTCACTCGAATTCGTATGGTTTACAACACTTAACATTTGTGTAATTTGTTAAAACACTTAAAATTTTTAAAATGAACTTAGCCAAGTGAACAGTGAAGCGAAACTAACCAGAAAGTAAAAATCGAACTAAATTTTTATAAAATTGAAGTGTTAATTAAATTATTTATGTTGTTTTACTGCAACAATAACACATTATATTGGGTGCGTCTGTACGCGTATGTCGAGCCGCAGTTTCCGTTTATTATTTAAAAATCTTTTCTGAGTCAACTGATTGTGATAGGTGATAACGATTGCGGCAGGCTGCAATAATTTAATAATAAAACATAAATACAAATAGTATATTTACGATTTGCAACATCACGCGTACATATGTACACATATAATATTTATCTTAAACGTGTCTCCCCAATGTCGCAATAATTTTCTTCTTATAGCCGCAGCGTGTGCGTATATAAAGAAAAGGCAAAGCAATACAAATTTTATTCCAACTCGATTCAGAATGTTCTGTTCTAAGGCGTCGTTATTTGGCGGCGCCAAAAATTAACCAAAATATATTGATAAAAGAAAACTAATCACGTTCAAAGTTTGTTGTTTTGTTTCGATCTGATGATAACAACGCGTCTCATGATGTAACATTTGAGTGTATTGATCATAATTGGATTAGCCTTTTGCCCGCAATAATTTTATTTTTGGTATATAACACGCCTCTGTTTACCACTTAGAGATGATGTTACAATACAAATTTATTAATAACGTTAAGACGTGTGATACTTTTTAAATTATGAATCATTTTTAGTAATCGTATATTTAGAGAAAGAAATTACATATAAGGAAATACAGCGTCTGATGATGAGACATGCACAACCATATTAGATGTGTGAAGTTACGTTGTTACTGTAATGATCTTATATGTCGTATTCTCATCTTTACTATGTTCCCTGTCAACTGAAAATAGTTTATAATCTAAAAATAATCGTCTTAATATGATTCAATAAACAATTTTTGGTCGCTCCACTAGTCATCTGTTGCATTAGTTACTAACATTATTTTCAAGGTACTTCTCACAACTTACAATTAACCGTTCCATCCGGCAAAGCAATTAACATTATTGGTGTGCTATTTTTATGGGAAAGCTAGCCTTAAATAAATTCTATTGTCGTTAAACATAGTTTGCAATTTATATTAATTTAATTTAATCCGGCCTTATAACTCAATTTACTAATAAATTTAAGTATTTCTTTGCGCGTTTCTAAATTTATGTTTTATGCGGTGTACCAAAACTAAAACATTAAAATTAATTTGTGGTTTATTGAAATTGAGTGCTTGAAGTACTGACAGAATTATTTTTAAACATTTACTAATCACGTAATATTAATAAATCAAAACTCTTTCTCACGTTGACTAAATCCAAGTCGACTATTTCTTTAGCATTTGTGTGATGTTAACATCTTAGTACCAATTAACCAATTTAAATTGCATAACCCAAGCATTTATTGATGAAAATTTGTCCTTTGTCTCGTTACTCCTTTTAACATTAGATGCTCTTTGGTAGAAGATAATTATTGTAATCGAAAAAATTTCCGAACCAGATTATTACACACGAACAGAAAACATTTGTTGGGTTATTTTTATAGAAATTTGAACTAGAAATTCGGTCAGCTGCACAGTTGGTGCAGCGGAGTGTTCAAAATTTGCATTTTTGCGGTGACAGCGAGCTCAATTGCACTGTTTGCATTCTGAAGAAGCCCCTCTCCAGTCACCGTGAAAATATTAGTATGTACACAATTTTCCTAAAATGGAAATAATTGTACGGAACTAATTTCAGTTTTTTGAGACATCTTCACCTAAGTCCTGAATTTGAACGATTTAAATACTGTATTTACGTCAAGACTAATAAAAAATGATATTTTGGCCGCCTGACTCCAATTTTGACTACTAATAAAAGTACATCAATATTTAAAATATTATTTTAACTTAATATTTTAAGAAGCTTTTCGTCTGTTTACATAGCGCCTCTAGAGATGCATTCTAGAATTATAAAATGACATGGTCGAATCCATAACAATAAACTGGAGAACTAGAATAATTCTTATTTGTGAGCTAGTATGTGTTTATCCATTTTTCATGCGCCTTAGTTGTGTGGCAGCTTCATTATCTCCTCCTTAGTGACTTGGAGGTCACGAATTGGTCGTGAAACGATTCGGAACTTTGATGACTCAACTTATTCTTGTTGATTTTGATGGATTGACTGGTACGTGGGCTGATAACCCATTAACCCATTCTCCATTCGCTCGTTTGTTGATGGTGTTGAACTCGTTTGCTTAAGGTAGCATGATTTTAATATATCTAATGAAAGTGTGCATTGTTTGCCTCGAATTTCTAGCGTAAAATTTTTTTCAGCACGATTGATGTCCAAGTATAAACGCTCGTATTGTGGCTGCAATGATTTTTTAACTGCATCTGTCCGTATAAATACATGTGAACATGTATTTATCTCCTTGGTGATGAATACTTTATCCTGGTGATATTTGGCTGGTGGAGATGGTCGGATAAATTCGAAGTGCGCCCTAAGTTGATTGACGATTTTTGACTGGTTTTGTTCCATCTTTGATTTTTCCAACATTTGGCCAGGAATCTGGATCTGTACTTCAAAGACAAGCTCTGATGAAGTAAATCCAAACCCTTCACGATATGTAGTACGAAGACCCACTAGAACTACTGGCAGAATCCGCCAGGTGCATCTTCTGCCCATCTCGTAAAGCGAATTATAATGGTTGAGACGTCACAATAGATGCTCAAATTTGAATTGAAGACTAATGGACCTATCACAAATTTCAATGCAATGTTGGTTTCCAAGAGATTTCCTAATTCTTCATCTGTGGTTAAGGACATCGGGTAATGTTAATAAATCGATTCTTGGCAGTGTGTCTGCGACCACATTGTCCATTAAATTTCGTTAATAGGCTAAGTGGATGGTTTGATTCCTGCTGCATTGACTTCATGATCCAAAGATTGAATTTGCTCCTTCTCAGCATTGATTACTACCTTTGGAATGTGTTACATGCATTTCTCAGACCAAACGTCACTCGAGTGAATTCAAATAGTTCAAACGGTGTTGATATTGCGTTTTGGAACATCTGCTTCTACAATCGGAATCTCTTGGTATGCACGCACTAAGACAATGGCTGAAAAAACGCTGTATACGTCCCAGTAATCGCTGGATGGCCTAAGGTAGTACAATGGACTGGACCGAGGACTTTTGGATGGTGGACAAATAGCCTGAGTAACCATACTCTCAATATCTACTCTTAATCATTGCCATTGTTAAATCTACTAAAATGAATGTCCATGTGAATCGTCTTCGTAGGCCGAGATCTAAATCAATTCGTCGGAAACCGATAGTTTAAACTGTTGATCCATTAGCTGCGAAAAGCTCGAGAGTCATGTTGATATTCTTTTTTTCATTATTATTAGCACATATTACACAAATATCTGCTCCGGTGTCAATTAAAAAGCTATAGTTTTGGATGTTGGTTCAAAAATTTTGAGGCGATAATACGAAATGACGTGACATTGTCTTTAAACCTCTGATGAAAATAGCAAACCAATAGATCTGAGCCTTTTGCTGGATCAGAATGTATACTGGTGGAAATATTTTGTGACCGAGGCCGGTCAACGTATATCATCTCATCAAGTACACGATTTATTTCGTTAATTTGCAACAAGATATAGTGAACTCATTTTGATTATTGAGCTGACTGTTTGATAATGGCATGACATGACATTGTGATATACTCGCTTGTAATCGATCTGTCAATTCCGCAAGATGGGTTGTGTTTAACGAATCCATAGATGGTTTTGACCAAATCATTTTAATAAATTCATCATCTTCGTTATCTCCAACATTGGTTTTCATTCGGCAGAGTAACTGTGATGGCTTCAAATCACCTAGCTCAAGAGCTTGCTACAATCTATGAACTTGCATCTGTTTTGAATTACACAGCATTTCTAAAATAATATTTTTAAGCTCGATGGACATAAAATGGGATCGATGGATATAATGACATCACTAATGTCATTAATTAAACTAACGCCATCTTTACTACCGACAGTGCACCTAGAACACTACAGGCCTCACAGCTTTAAAAAATTTGCTATTGGTCTTTTAAACGCCGCCTATAGTTAGCGCCACTTCCTATGCGTTGTTACATTAATTGTAAACTAATTGAACATTTTAACTATGAAGTTTATATCACATTCAAACTTGTTTCTTGAGAAATTGATCACCTTTGGGTCTAATTCTGAAATATTCCGTTAGATGTCAGCCACTTTGGGTCAAATTTATGTCTACAGTTTACTTTTTGAACTGTAGACGGCAGTCATAAAGAATGTCAATATGTTAAAAAGAATGTCATAAACGAAATGACAGAAAAAAATATTTAAAACAAAATTATATAAAAAATTAATTTTTTTCTAAATATTACTTTCTTTCATTTCGTATATTGAATTCTTGTTATGAACATGACTGCCGTCTACAGTTCAAAAAATAAACTGTAGACATAAATTTGATGACATAGCAAGCAGTACTGCCTGATATACCAGGTGCGCTGCTACTGGCCTATTAGCTAAAATGATGACGTAACGATATGTCGACGGTTGTCAGTCTGTCTTAATCGATCAAGTAAGGATATGTTCCTTTTCATTGTAATTTGCTTTAGACTTTTTTCTGTTTTAATGCATGCGTTGAAAATTGGGCTTCAACGAATAAAATCGAGTAGTTATTTGTGTTGCATTAAAATCAATAGTAAAAGAGAAATCGACGACATAAAATTATGACATTAACAAAAAATGGTTGTTGTCACAGGCCATTTTAAGATGGTTTTGATTGACCGTTTAGTTCATTTAACGCATCGAGAAGATAATTTTACCGATCGATTTCCGTGTTGATTTTACCGATAGAAAATTGAGATTCGATAATGTGAAACCAAACTCTGGGGATCCTGGGACAATAGTGGAGTTTGAGAGAAAGGGGTGTATAATTATCTCTGGATTGTTGGTATTGTTGGATGATTCTGTTGTCGATCTAGATATTTGTTTATTGGGCGTTGCTAACAATATTCTCGAAACTTAACCCGGCACCAAACTTTCGATATTCGATGCTGAGGTGGAACTCTTGGGGCTTCTATTGTTGCTTTTCGCCTAGTTGAACCTTTAATGAGAGATCCTCAATCATGGTGCGATTGCCTTTCTATTGTTTACGTAAATGAGTGGCTGATTTTCGTCAATGACCGTTGTAGCACTGGATGACAGGAATGGGAAAAAAGTGTGTTGACTGGATTACTTGAACTGCGGTCATTCTATACTGAGCGATGGTGATGGGGCTATGGCCTCAGAAGGTAGACAACGTTTATTTTTATGTATGTGAGTTTTTGAGCGCTTGCCACTGGTAGAGGCTATGACCTCAGAAAATAATGTCGGGGTCACCACTTTGGCTGTTATTGTATTTCTATTAACGGCCAATCAAAGGTATATCTGACTACAATTTTGACTCCTAACAAAAATATCTCAATATTTACAATATTATTTTAACTTAATATTTTTATTTTTTATTTAAAACCATGGTTTCATTTTAACCATGAGTTCCGGAAATCGAACCAGTTGGTATCGACTTGTCTTAATGATTGTTGCTTATCCTAAATATCCCAAGTTGATCCGTATGTTGAGATTGGCACTATATACATATAGGTTCTTGTCTGTATGGTCTAAGTATGACAGATTTTAGTTTATGGTTTCCAGGAACCACGAGTTCCTAAACCCGAGAAAGCGGTATCGACTTGATATGATGACCACTAATCACACAAATCCCAAGTTGATCCGTATGATGAAGTTGGCCTATAGGCCTATATTTATATGGCCCATCATATTAAATACAGTTTTATATTAATGGTTCCCAGTAACCGGGAGTTCCGGAAACCGAACCAGTTGGTATCGAATTGCCATAATAGTACTTGCTTACCCTAAGAATCATAGTCGATCCGTATGTTTAGATTAGCACTATAAGGATAGGAAAATTATAAAGTTTTAAATTTTTTACTTTTTTTTGATTATATTTGCCGTAATTTTTTGCTTTCTAGGATAAGTATTCACATTATATTATGTTTCGGGATGATGCAGTCATATTTATCAGAAAATATAAACAATTCCTGGGCTGGGATGATAATGCAGTTTTAATGGTTGCCTGATGACATTTTTTTTATTTTTCTGGGATGAAATTCTGAGCTAACTTTATAGGCATTCTTCTTTTAGGTATACGTTAATTATTTACAAAAATACTTTACAGTCCAAAACATTATTGAAAGAGCACAGAATAATAAATGGCTTATAGTGTAAAACACTGGCGTAGAAATATTACCTGAAAGTGCTTCTTTAAACTTTTAAGTGCTACTGTCCTGATACACTCAGAGTCAGAGGTGCAGAAAACGATTATGCATTAAGGGCTAATGGCGGCCATTAAAGACGATTGAGGATTATGCAATACAAATTAAAATAACAAATAGCGGAAAGTAACAAAAATCGACAAAAAGGCAACAGTCAAATTGAGCTTCAACGCTCAAAACGGTTTGTGTAATTTGATAAATTGTAGTAATTATAAATAAATAAATTATAACTCTTTTTTCTCTGAGGCTCTTATAAAGTGAAAACAAGAACTACTCTATACAATGATGTATGTCAAGTGGATTAGCAATTAGTGTCTGCTAGAATAAATTATTTATTGTTCCGTTACGTCCTCTCGGGATTATTCTGCTGCTTGCAATACAACTTTGATGTATCATTATGTTCATATTGTAATATGTAGTGAAGTGGGTTACTGGTGTAAATATTATAAAGGGATGCTTTAATCCCATTATCTATCTCTGCACCATTTATAAATTAATGCTTGTGTTTAAAACTACGAATTTGTTTGTTTTATAGATTGCACCCGTTTCCATTCCACTTAAAGATGAACACGTAATGTACAGCATGGATAACGATTTTCGACATTGATATATGATTGTCAGATGGAATTAATTGGGGGCATAAATATACGAGAACCATATGAATGTGTATGTGTAACGGATAAATTAACTAATTTAATTATGCATGAATGTTACCTGAACTTGTAGCTGCACGATTTGCACATCTGTATCAGAAGAAGTCGATTACGAATACCAAACATTTTATTAAATTTTCATATACGTCAATCAATTTAATACTAATCCTTATATTCCTTGTATTTATTCGTAAAAATGATAGAAGATAAAATATATTTTTACCAACTGAAAAGTAGGGCATATGAAAATTGATTTTTTAACCCATTTGTCAATTTTGTGTTTTTAAATTAGAAACGACAATGATTTTGTGGTAAATTCCCAGAATACCACAGACATCATCTTTCTTATCAAATACCAAAACACAGATTAAAATTGAAAACTACTGCTAAACATTTGGACAAATTATTAATTTAATTTCCTTTTCCTTTTTAAAGTGCAGCTAAAATTTATTATACATATTTGAAAATATTTTATTATCACATTATAACATCGCCAAACATACTTTAGACGGGCCCCTAACAGCTACGCCACTTAATTTATGTAGACGTTAAATTAGATTGTTTTTAACCTTGACTGAAAAAAGATAAATAAAAGATGTACATTATTTCTGTCATCTTGACTTAAGGTTCAGACAAAATGCATCTAAATATAGCACAAGTAGCTATAAATTTATTTTTACTTCTTAGTTTAGTTGTATGTAAAATAAATTATGGTTATTGCTAATAGCTCGTAACTATGAGTAAAGCACATAAACAAACATCATCGAGTTACAGTTTTGAAAAATATTTACTTATAAAACACAATAAATTACTAAGTGATCAATGGGGACGTGTTGTTATAAATAAATTCTAAATTTGACTGAATATTTCGATTTTATTTTTCCATATAAGTTACGGTGATAGTCCGAGATCGGTAAATGTCGGAATAAAAATTGGAAAAAACTGGTTTATTCCTCCGAAACCTATGAAATGGGAGTCGTATATTCCCGAAATGATTTACCCGTCATCCAACGGACTACTTTCTATGGTATTAGTGCAAAATCCTTTTTAATAGTAGGGACTAACGGCTCGAAGCGATTATAATGGGGATCGGCTAAATAAAGGACCGCTCAATACTCCGACGTTATCAAAACCCGATCGATCACAACCACTAGTCAGGTCGTTATTCACTAGTCAGGTTTTTGGTATTGTTACGAATTTCGGGCGTTCGCATGGACCCATCCAAACTTTATTTCTCAACACCTTTAATTTCTGCAGCAACTCACTAATTTCACTAGTTCACAGCTCACTAATTCATGTATACTATCCACTACTTTGTTAGCACTGTTTAATTAAAGCTCACTGGTTAAATCACAACTGCATTGCATTGCAATTGTAAATCATTTTCTTGTAGTTGTAAGAATAATAATCACTTAATAAAATTATAGCCTTTAAAAACTGGTTCCGAACTCGCGACCTTTGGGATGATAACAGTTGATGGTGTATAACTTTAACACTCGACTATCGATTGATGTTATTGTGTTGAGTAGAATTCGTAACAATATTTTATCACACGACGAAACTAACCCAAAGCTAGGAGAAGGTGGTTATCAACAGTCTTCATCAATACCTCCCAAGGATTCAATGGACGATAGGGACGGTAGCAATAAGCTATTTAAAAAGGGGACGTATTAATGCGTCAATTATATCAACGAATTTCAGCAATCGAGTTAATGTATAAGATACCGCAGATTGTTCAAAGGGATGCTTGCTCTAATACCATCTCAACCAAATTGACCAATTGCACACTGCCCCATAGGTCGGTGGTTCAAATCCGACTCGAAGGACCAATGAAAAATCAGCTCTCTCCTCTGATTTCGTTATATGATTATTTGGATAACCACTGGTGAGGTTCAAATAATCAGAGAACTATACTGTTATTGATTATTTTTAATCCTGCTTTATTTTTATATAGAAGTTCTTATTTAAACACAAAAATTCTAGTGTCCAAACAGTTTATATGAAGAATTCAAAAGTAAATGATTAGTAAAAAATTAATTTTTATTGCATCGGTGTCGGGTTTCTGGAAATATTGTATTTCAGACTGATTATTCTGCACGTTGTAATTTGACTGCCGGGACTTAAGCTTCTTAATCTGAGAATGAATAAAAACAAGAAAATGTCATCGTTTAAGCTTGCCAATGTAGCACTCAAAATGGAATAGTTCTTTAGTTTCTTGTATTTGATTTCATCATTTTTTACCATATTTGTAATGTGTTATTAAAAAAGTCCTAATTTTAGTACTTTAATATTTTAGTACTTTTATATAAAAAAAAATCATGTTGCCAACTTAAAAATAATGCGCCTCTGATTTGGTACAAAAGAAAAACCATCAGAGTCGAAAAAACCAAGAGTGAGTAATGACGTGTTATACGAAATAAAATTATAAAATTAAAATATAAAATAAATGTAATAATATATACAGAAAAAAAACAAAACAAAATAAAATATTTTATTTGTCGGCAAAATGGCTACACCAACACTTAAGTTCAAAACAGAATAGGTTTCAGTGGTTGCTTACTGCACACTTAGGCCAATTTTTAGGCCCATTGTGATACCACTCATTCACTTCACATCATCAACCCACCCCTACTTCACCTACTCACACAACTACAGTATACCACCTGCACATTGCAAGCTCCATGTCAACCTGTACATTGACATGGAAGGTGGGTCGGCGCGTGACACGGAATTCTGCACTCTCCATCAGAGGGTCTTTAGTTGTATTTATTAGCATCACCGATCGTAACCGATGATGAAAATTCGATTTGCATCTAGCCTCTGATGGGATTCGAACCCAGCACCTCCCGGTCCAAGTGCCGAAGCTTTAACCACTGCACCACTTGTCCGGTCAAAACAGAATAAGATAGCTATGAAATTTCAGCTTCAACATACGCATAATGACTGCATCCAAATTTATTTCTATTATATACTGCGATATATAATCTGTAAGACTATACTTACAATACTACTCTCGCGGCCCATTTGCTGTTAGGTAATATTTAAAGATCATCAATTATCACCAAATATAATCAGTGCCGACATGTTGTAATAACTATCACTTTTTCGCAATCTCGCATTCTCGACAGAATAACGAATATGTAAATTTTAAAATTTGCGGCCTAGAAGGCAATACAACAGCCCAAATGTCAACCTCACCTGCACGTGGTGCTCTCTGCGAATTAATCAACGAGGCTCTGGCTACCGAGAAACGATGGGATAACCGAACACCAAGAAACTAGTAACTGATGTTCACTCCACTGACTCACTACCAATTTCACTTGTTAGGTTGGTTGCTTCAATAACCAGCCAGTAAAGTAAGGAGTTTACAACAAAAAGGAATTTTTACCCCAGGTGGTACCCCAACTGTCCAGTTGGATAAGAGAGTGGCTCTAACGAGGCCGGCTCAATTGATTCTGGGGTGAGCCAACCATTGCGATTCTCATTCAACTAATTGGGATTTGAAATTAATGGACGAGCGAACCAATTAGAACAGAGATGCAGCTGAAAGATGAACTAGAAGCATACAAACTATTCAACAAGCAGCTTGGGAAACTCACCTGTTTCTCATACCAAAACCACAGAGAAACACAATTATCCTCTTGAAGCCAGATAACTAGTTAAAGAGAAACGGAAAACTTTTAGAACCTGAAAGCATACTCGTGCTCTGTAACACAATAATATCCTCAATTTTCTGTGCAACAAATTAAAACAACTTATGAAGGAAATAAAGAACGAAAGCATAAATAAGCGACTTCGGGGTCCTTTCGAACTGAAGCATGACGATTACTCACTTTGAAAAGCAACGAAGGGGTTAAAAGGAACCAAAATGCATGTACCTCTATCAAACAAATCGACGGATCCTGGGGAGACAAACAGAAAGTCGTTCGTTTTGCTGCTCATTTGGAAAAAACATTTCAACCGTGGTGGTGCAAAATAGCAAATGAAAATACAAGCAAAGCATCGAATACAAGCGAAAACCGTAGGCAAAGTAGATGAGCTTAACAAGGTACTCGCACACATCAACCCGTAACTTTTGACATTCGTAGGCTACACAATTCCCATTTTGGTATCCCCAACGTAACCGTCTATTATCGCGTAGACGGAGAGGGGGTGCTAAAACCTGAGTGTAGGGGTTGCAACATTGCGCCATTTTGGCACCTGGTTCTTTAAATCCACGACCATCTGGTATTTCTTCATAACCTCCAGTCCAGTGATATATTCATCAGTTATTCCAGCTACGATAAACCGATGTTTGAACCGCATTCCGCCGAACGTTACTGGAACGATACACTCTCCTTTAACTATCTCAGATTCACCTGTTGCTGTTGGTTGATGGTGCATTTATATTTGTTGCGATAATCCGCCTCTAGTTGTGTGATGTTGACGGTGCTCTTGGGGCAATTTCTCCCTTCCACCAGATTACGCCCTTCAAAATTGGTGTAACTTAGTTTTCCGGATTCATGACCATTGAGATAGGTATTTTATCTCTTCGTCTCGTTCAACTTATAACTGTCTCATTACTTCACATTTCTTGCCTCGTACGTCAGCTTCTCTCCGATGCAGTATATACTTGGTTGCTTACACAATCGCTCATGTAATGCCCGGGTTGTTGGCATCGGAAACATCGAGACTGGGAACGTGATCGTTTTCTTTCATTACCTCGAAAAACTAACCGTGGTTTCCTTATCTCCTGTTTAATAAGATCCTTTATTTGCGTGATATCCATCTAATTCAGCGTGTGCGATTTTACTGTGTGAGTGACCAAACTTGCTTTACCTCTAGTATTGGTGCATTGTCATAAGCTTGACACGTCAATTTCGTTCTTGCCGCTTGCTTTGGATTTGAATCTTGCATAATTCTCTGAAGTGTTGCGGATACAGATTGCAAGACATCTGCAGCTTTCTTACGAAGAGCTAAAATGAGTGCATTGAGATGAATAGCTAAGTACTTATATGTTTTTAACCATTGCTGGTATTTGCGAAATCGCACTTCTGATACTAAATGTTAGGAATTTCGGGCATTCGATATGGATTCGTACTGGTTTTTGCAAATAAAACAACTCAGCGATTTAAGCTACAAACTTTATTTCCCTGTATATCATACCAATGTATATCATACCGATGTATAGCGTTTTGCAATTGTAAATCACTTTCATGTAGTTGGGTTCCTGAACATTCCAAGTCATCATTTCCCCTATCTTGATGATTACCGCCGTTGTGGCGGCTGTTTAAACAATTGCATTCGTTATCTTCATATTATAATTTTTAACTGAATTCGAACTCTCAAACTTTGAGTTGACAACACTTGATGGTGTACGCCTTAACCGTTATGTACGTTCCTCTCTGTCCACATACAACAAGCTTTCCTTTTACTATATAAGCAAATATTAAAACAGATCTGTATAGAAATATTGTGTTAGCATACAAGACCCTTAACTTAAGAGTGAAGAAATAATACTTGAGCAATCAGCATATATTACTTTTAATTTATTTCTGTTAAATGCCATCCCGAAATGGTGCCATTCCAAATGGTTGTCGTATCCTGATGCATCAGGAACAAAAATTTTCATAGAGCCCTTATAATGTACTTAGCCTCAAACGAAATCCTGTAAATTGCACGAAGGCATAGGAAAAGATAATCCAGACACACGCCAAAATTAAAGCATCTCAGTTTACAGATAACTTAGAATCAAACGCATTAAACCTTTCGAGCTAGTGTTCATGCCAAATGCTTAGTACCGATTTTAAACTCGCAATAAAATGTGGTTTACTTAATCTGCGGAATCTTTTCAGAATTAACAATTTCTTCTTCAATATAAATAGAAAAAGAAGAAGATATAAAATAAATAAGACGAAAACAAAATATGTTTATTTATTTATTTAAATAATTTGCAAGCATAAACGTAACGTATGCCCGATCATGTGCCTCTATAACATGCATGATAATTGTAAATAAAAAATATTGATTGACCGATAACTATTTATCGATCAATAAATTGAAAACATTGGATCAATTAGCATCTATTAAACGCGGGGATAATAATTTTGTTTGTCTCTAATAATTTCGCAAATATAGATTTCAGAAGCGACTAAAAATAGAATATCGGTATGAATGATCGACGGATTGTATGTCGCATTAAAATTATTTTTAAATTATCACGTTTTAGTTTTGTTTAACTGTTTCAAACTCTTAAATTTTTATATTTTTATCCGAAATCGATATCCAAATATTTATAAAACCAATTAAATTCGGTGTGGTGTTATTGATTTAATGGTGAAATGTCTGCATTTATCGGTGCTATTTTTAGATACATTAAAATTAATGGCCGTCGGTGGTGTGAGTATTTGCATGAGCAACTTGTTTTGAAACTACTAGTATCGAGATCTATCAACACATTGTATATGGTATTTGTAAAAAAAATTTCACATGTGGCCTAATATGTAGTTGTCTACAGTTTAACCGGAAACATTTTAACCCCAGCAAAGTATACACAACAAACATACACGCGGTAGTTTTAATTTTGGTAAACCGTAATTATTGTAAAAAAATACCAAAGCCATTTTCAAATATTGTTATCTCACTAAATGATGTCAGGTATTATGTACTTCAATTTTGTTAATAATATACAATATATATGTACATTATATACGAGTAGCGATATAATGATTAAAATGTGTAATCGATAAAATGTGGTATGCCGACAAAAATATCATTAGAATATAATGTTGGTGTAATTTAAGTACATTAAAGGTTCTTTGACTCTTAATTATTGGTTGTTATGTTTATAGATGTTTTTCTTTGTAGCAGACTTAAATACTTTTCACAGATTTTAACCAACATAAAGTTTAAACTCAATAATATTATTACAGTTCGGTACCCTCATTCTCCTCGCTATAAATTTTCAGTAAACAAAAAACAAATAACTGTTAGATTACATGTGAGCGATAAATTTAAAGTTAATTAAGATATAATTAAGATTACAGTTCAATCGAACGCAAATATAAGGCACCCGTAAAGTAGCTCCTGTGGGTCTGTGGCATTATTCTGGTAATTTAGAGGCAGAAACAAAAAACAACAAAACTATATTACCCTAAAGTTACTCTACATGTTCCGAAATAGATTTGGTATTTTATTATCAGCAAGTTATCCAAAAAGATAATGATGGCTGTTATTCACGAGGATGAAGATTACAACACGAACCATTAGGTGAGTGTCGGTAATCATCCGAATGAATAACAGCCATTATATGCAAGCAGTATACTATACTTTGTCCACGACAATTTAATATTTTTGTATTTTAAACGATTTTAATTTAATAATTGAATTAATACTTGCGGACAACTTTATTTTAATATTTAAAATTTTATCTAGTAGTCGTTTCTTAAAAAAATGGCAATATCTGCCTATAGAAGAATACAGAGATCATTCATTGTGCCGAAACCCACTCAGCACAGTGCGGTAACATGAAGCGTTTTTCTTTACCTCTTACCACTTCGCCTATAAACCAAATTTTAAAGCGGGAGTTTTTTGCAGCACGTTTGCAGCAATAATTTTATTTGCGGCTCGTGTTGTATCTCACAAACGAAACTCATGGGATTACTTTACGGGCTCACCACATACATCTCACTGGATAACTCAAATAAATTAGACGGTCATTGACACTATATATCATGGCGAATAATAGGAGACATAAACCCAGTATCAAATCAGTGTTTATTCTCCAGATTAGAGACGTCTATCTTGTATCAAGCGGCCTGACGAGTTCAAGGTAGAACTGGATGCGTTAAGAGTGCTCCTCAGTACGCGGCCCATATACGTAACAAGCGGATTGAGCGGTAGGTTAACATCATTCTCTTATAAAAACAACTAAGTCGGGAACACTACACAAGGCCGGATTACCTTCACAAACAGGAACTCGGAAATTGTATAAACAAACAACGCTTTAAAAGTGGGAACATGAAAATGCTTAGCCTCTTAAGACATGGAGATCTCCAAAACCTTTCGAACCAGGCATAACATTAGACGTACTTGTGTGCCATGACACCATCAATGGTTGCAGTCTTCATTACAGCGGCCATTAAAATGGAGGAGAATTTGGAGTTAGTTTTCTCATCCATGGGCTCGTAGAGTTCATCGTCCGTACTATCAATATACGGATATACACGGTCGGTAACGTACATTCCTGTACCTATTTCCAAAATATGCTAAATTAGAATAACGAAGTGACTCTCATTAGAGCAATTGGTCCAACAGGTGAAGGAGCCTTTAGTGAATATCCCACAGTAGATGAAGCAGAAGCAGTTATTAGAAGACTGAAAAATAGAAAGATATTCGGTCTCGGCGGAATCTCCGAGGCGCTACTCTTGCATCAAATTTATCCGATTTCATCGTCTCTATTTGGGACAAAGAAGAGTTACCGGAGAATTGAAAGAGCGCACTCGTATATCCTCTGCAAAAAACCGGTTTAAATATAAAAACTATCATGGCATAGTTTACTGAATACTATCTACAAAGTGTTGGTCAATATTGTAGTACCAGACTCAACACTTTCGCCGAAAACATCATAGGCAACTATCAGTGTCATTTTCCTCCCAACCGAGCAATCACGGACCAGTGCTTCACCATGAGGATGATTTTGAAAAATGTTGAGAGTACAATTTAACCATACATCAACTATATATAGACTGGCATATGGCAGTATTAACCGCGAGAACCCATCCCGCGATTGAAGGAGTTGTATCAGAATCGCAATTGAAGGAGCTATATCAGACTCCTTTGAAATAACATCTGGTGTTCGTTAGGGAGATGCTCTCGCGCCTGTGCTATTAAATTTGGTGCTCGTGTACGCAGTAAAAAACGGCAACATTGAATTTCGCGCAGTATATTTAATAAATCATACCGTATTCTTAGCCGAAAAGCCATCGATATCAAGGGTAGCTTCATACATCTCGATCGCTACACAAGAAACTTGGTTTGGAAGTGAACAGTAGCAAAGCAAAATTTTTGTTAACACCCAGGAACGTCTTCATGGGAATTCTTGGAAAATTTTAAATACCTCGGGCCAGTAATAACATAATGATATGCAGGCAGAAATAAAAGCCCGAATTGGTGTCGTACAATGAATTTTATACGCCCAATTAAGGTTATTGCGATCTAAACATCTATCGCAGTCAAGAAAGCTCGCACTTTTTGAAGCACTCATAAGATCTGTATTGGTTTTCGGAAGCGAGAATGGAACCCGCCCTAGAATGACTGTAGAATGCAGTCTACTTTTGAAAGGAAAGTCATTTGTTGGCTCTTCGGTCCAATTAAAGGTGCGCAAAACGTTATCGGATTCGTATGAACCACTTTAGATAAAGCAACTTTTGAAGGCATCGATATCATCGGATTCATTAAATCCAATCAAGTTAGATGGCTGCGCCACGTTGTATGGTCCCCACAACAATGCATGATAGATAAAGTATTCCAACAGTAACCAGCCGGTGTAGCAGGGCGGATGGAGGACCACAGTGCAGGGGGCAAAATCCTTCATGGGATGTGCTGAAAACTAGAGAGAAATAAAAATTTCCATCAATGCTGTCTGTCTTGATGTCTAAACGCTAATAAATATCAAGAGATAAAAATCTATCGAAATTATTTTCCATGCACAGTATATAGTTTACAATACATATAGGAAAAATGAAACATTCTTTCAATTTTAATTTTCATTTTCTTCTTTGTCTGTTGTGCAATCCTAATGCCTACATACACGAAAAACACTAAACATTTCTCTTAAATGAAAATGAAAACGAAATAAAATGAAAAACAGGAAATTGATTTTTTATTTTCCACCTTGTTGCCTTAAAAAGTGAGTTTCCGATGGAGTGAATCAACTTGGTTATTGGAACATCGTCATTAAATTAAATTATCAAACAAGTTATGTCTTGCACACAAATACAAATGTACAAATTAAAATTGAAGATCTCGTAAGCGCATTTACGCCAGACAAAAGACAAATATTTTATGTATCAATCACCACATACTCGTACTCGCATATATTTTATTTAGTTTACCCTTTGAATTTAAATTTCAAAAATAACAAAAATTAAAATGATTCGTAACATAACATACGAGCATTAAATAAGCAGCTTGTCTTTGTAAACATATATAGTTTTTTGTAATTTACGTTTCTTAAGTAAGAAGATTATCTTACTGCAACAATATTAAATTTGTACTGATCATTTACAACAAATTAAAAATAAATTGAAATTTAAGAAATGTATACAGTCAACAATATGCATCCAATCGGCCTCTGTAAGACTAATCTAAATACAGGCGGATCCATTGTTTTGTAAATTTTTCTCATATACATAAAAACACTCATCAATATGTAAGACGAAACCATAAGAAATTGTACCTTACTTTCTCCTACTACATAATTTATATTGCTAATCAAACTTTAATGTGCACCAGCAGATACAAATTTGTAAATGAAATTGAAAATTAATTCATTCTGATTCATTATCTATGCGCGCTAAATCTATTGACTAATGGATTCATATACATAATTATAGAAAATTAATATTCATTTTATTTGGAGGTGTATTGCAAGATGCGATTAGTGATCCGCGATAATTTACATTGCTCTTGCACAAATACATTATCATAATATTCGAACTAATAATAAAATAAAAATTTAAGAATACGCGGTGCAGTTCCAATGAAAGGCTCTCCTAGTTTTGATTACATAGTGAATCATATGAAACCATCAGAGGAAAGTACTAGCATACTACAATGAACCCAATAACGAAATGGTCCTTAAATTAAGAATGGTGGCGGCAACATTCACTATCTATAATTTCGGCCGGATCATGATTTTCCAAATGAGAACTCAAGAAACATTACAATTTCTTTTGTCTTATCATTTGGTTTTAAAATAGTAAGGGAGCAGGCGCTAACAAAAAGGCCAAAATTGGCAATTAATATGACAGCATGACTTTTATAGTGACATAACAGAAAAAATATGTTCCCATCAACTAAATATCTCAATTAGCCGGTTCAGACACTGCATTTTGCAAACAAAACCCAAACAGCACTTGCCTCTTCACGCGAAACTCAAGTGCGGCACGTTTCTATAAATGTGTAAAAGTTTGAGTGAAACAAATAAGAAAAACAAAAAATAAAATTTTAGAAATCTAGTAGGTTTGTATTGATGCACAACCAAAATTCCCTAAGTTTGCTAAGGCGACTATTTTTTGTTAAAATTCAATTTTACACTAATCACGTAAAATCAAAGAATAAAATACTGACCAAAATCTACACAAATACAAGACCTGCGGAAACTCTCATTACCAGATGAAAAACTACCAAAGAGTGTATTGGTTACACTAACAACGCAACGTAACTTTGATATTTTTTCTGCACCAACACATTTATTATTATTTAGTTATCTAACCAAAACTTACTATACACCAACCCATCTTTACTTAGTTTTTGTTTATGTCATATGTATAATGTTAGCAGGACTTATATGTATCCTTTGGAGTCCTTTGGAGATCATCAAAATCGAACTCTTTTAAAGCAGTATCTAGTGTACTAAAGAGGAGTCATTTGGAATCGTTTGTGTTGATCTTATTTATTAACGATGCCTTCTGCGGGATCAAACATAAACAAACTTCAACAACCCACTTAAGATTTGGGTCTCACAATGAATTAAATTTCAAACTGCACATTACACAAAACAGTACTAGCAAATTCGACTTTCGCTTTCGCAAAATAATGGTCTAAAAAGTTACTGGATGTCTATGTTATAAAGGCTTTTTACTCTACTCTCGCTAGACTCCTATTTTTTGGGGGGTGGATCATGAAATCTATATCAATAGAATCGAGGTGGTTTCGCAGATTCCTTTATTTTATTTTTATTAGGGTTATCCGCGGCAAACGATTATAGCTTCCCATGGTACCTATAGATCGACTCAATCAAATTAAGCTGTAACCAGGTTTCGCTTCGGCTGTGTTTGCCTGCCAGTTCTAAAGTGTGATTTAATTAATTTTCGTGTCAAATATTCTGAAGTAATGTGACAATTTTTCTATTAATTCTATTGGTTACTTGACTAGTTTTGCCAATTCTTGAGACTCTCTCGAAAAGGTTTTGAATATGCGGGTTATTAAGGTTCTAAATTAATTATATCAGGTCCCAACAGTAACAATATTTGTCAACTGCAGCTTTGGCCAGAAAATCGGCGATCTCGTTTCTTTCAATGTCATAGTTAGCCGATACTCACATATCGGTGGATCTATTCCACTTTACACTTCCTGATAAGTCTCCATCATTCTAAGGATGACTAAAGCTTTAAACTACAAATTAGACTACATATCACTTTGAGTTTCTGCTCAACATAATATTGGATTCTTTGACGTTCGTATTTAAGGCCTCGAAAACACAGAATATCAAGATTGCGATCTCAGCTTGACGACCTGAGGTTACAGTGGTGTTGCAGTAAATTTCCACAAAGTCCACCGATCGCGGACCATCTGATGAGAAGACAAGAGACTTATAACAGTTCGTTTTCAAATCCATAGGCATTCAAAAGTTTCTCGGTCGAGAAAGATTTAGAGAAGTTATATTCTGGAAGTAATTTATCATGAACTATACGATTAAAAATCATTTGAAATTTTCAGGAATTAATCCAGAAAACCTCAAATTTTATGAGCCTATTCCATTTCACTGTACATTTGAGCTCTAAATCATTAGTTTCGGTTAACTGGTTTCTAACAACGAAGTATATAAGAAAGCGCATTTTGCACAAATTCCAATACGAAGTACCTTACTCACTCCTAAAGTACCGTGTCACTGAACAAAACAAAACCCTCTTTTAACGTTTACAGATAAAAGGGGTGATCTGATCAGATTAGAGTGGGATTGCTGAGATAAAATATTTCTTCACTATACAAGGGTAGATTACTGTAGCTAAACAAGTAAGCTATCGATGAAAAGGGTATCGATTAGCTTCCTTAACGCGAGACCTATTTCATTGAAAGTGACCGGTTTATGTAAACCTGCGTCAAATTTTTCTGGACAAATTTGACTGAGAGTAACACTAACGAACCAAAACACTTTATTTAGTAAACAAACTGAGCCATAATATTTTGTTTGTTCCTCTTGAATTATGCCAATTCACAAAACAAAAATTGTAAAAGCACAAATTAACGTCGAACATCATCTGCTAAGAAGATGCTAAATTATTAATATCCAAACATGAAAGTGTTGTGTCTAATAAAATAATAACAGCAATATGTATACGAATCCAATCAGAATATTCTAGAAAATTGCATGTTTAGTTTTTACACTGTTAAATACAGTATTGAAAGAGGCAGCTGTACCATATTAGAAAGAGATGGAACGCATGCCATGTTTTTTCTAATGGTGTTCAGCTCACTCGCTTTTTAATGTATAACTCATATTGGTTTTCCGATTTATATGTTATGTGTTTGATTAGTTAAATCAACTTTTCTAAAACTATTTCAACTACTTCATCGAGATCTCGAAAACTTTAGTTCCTCTGAAGCAGAAGGTAAAGTACTGTTGCAAGCATTACAAACTGATGGTATGGCCGGTGGCAGCACGCGTTTCGTAATTCGAGAACAACTGCAACATGACAACTGACATCCACTGATCAATAAAAGGCGCACTAATATTTTTATCAAGATCGATACTGAAAACTCCACGAGAATACATTAAGGATGGATACTATTGATACAATTGGATACTATTGATTCTGCCGATGTTAAAGAGGCGACAACACTGGTATTATTCGGTTACCCAGAAAGTTTATAAAGTCCATTTCCGGTTTAAAATTGCAATTGCAATTAAAAAATAATGGGTTGTCACTGTAAGCGACAGAAATTAGATGAACATTTTTATTCATTGCCCGT
The DNA here is from genome assembly GCA_963691935.1 of Nephrotoma guestfalica. Classification (NCBI taxonomy): domain Eukaryota; kingdom Metazoa; phylum Arthropoda; class Insecta; order Diptera; family Tipulidae; genus Nephrotoma; species Nephrotoma guestfalica. The sequence continues at coordinate 5,237,553 of OY829914.1, forward strand.
ATTTTATCAGGCTGTCGGAGCGGCGATATAAAATAACGTTTAAATAGATATGTCGGTCAAATTCTTGTTACAAACTCTGAAATAAATGTTCACTAATTCATATTGAAATTGCTTACCTATTTAACAATGATCGATTATACGGTGTATTCCATGCTTGCTGTATTGATGATAGTATCGATTCAAGGTCTGTTAGTCTTTGGCCTATTTATAAAGAGAAACATAAGAAAATCAAATTAATATTAATGTTATAGATCAGATCTTAATAATTATAATATTATTAAAACTGAATGTATGAACAATAAAAAAAATTTAGCATCTTGATCACAAGGAGGATGTCTAATAATACGTCAAACAAAATTTTTAATCTTATTGGTATAATAAAAAAATTATATCGTCAATTTGTTTGAAATTTGTTTTAAAAAAAGTTACCGACCTGTGTAGTATTTATTTAACACTATGTTGTAAAGTAATTCATAAGTAGTAAATATTAGGTGTGCAAGTAGAACCCTGCTTTTTTGGTCAAATTCAACTTTATTGAAAATATAATTGTTACAAAGATTTTCGAAATCTTCGCCATTACTGACTGTGGTCTTTTGTCATTTATCGGGTTGATGTTAAATGCCATCGCGATAGAAACTTAGTGGCTTCGAATTAAAATAGTCCTCGAGTCATTTTTGCACATCTTCAACTTTCGTGAACCGCTGGTCTTTCAAATATGATGACATCGATCTGAATACGTGGTAATCAGAGGGAGCCAAAGCTGGATAATACGCCGCATGCTGTAAAACTTCCCAGCCTAAAGAAAAGATGAGTTCCTGGGTTCATTTTGCTGTATGAATGCAAGCATTGCCATGCAGCAATATCATCTTCCACCTTTCTTGGCCCGTAAATGGTCTTTTTTCCTCAAGATCATCAATCGAGTTTAACGCGGATTTTCATCCAGTAAAACTTTAAATTCTTCGTCTTCAAATTGTTTTAATGCACCTGGACGTGGATCGTCTTCAAGACTAAAATTGCCATCACGAAATCTCAAAGTCGAATTAATCAATTCCGTAGAGCAGCATTTTTCATTTGAAAACAGAATATAATGCAATGAAGTAAATGTTGCTTATCGACACAACACATGTTGCTTAACTTCAGAGCCGAGTTTATACTTGCACACCTAATATATTAATAAAAAACTCTTGTGATGAAACATATTGTGGAAGGAGCGCGCAATAACTTCCATCGTGCTGGATTTAACAGTTTTAATAAAATTTCAAGAGAGATTTTTAATGAACGTCATTTCAATATGAGCATTACAAAATTTACGATCTCCGAAAGAATGAAGCAGAAGTACCAACGTCTTTCGAAGTCCAATAACATCAATATTTCGCAAGTCACTTATTTATTTCACTAAGACCCGATTTTATAAATGAAGATAAATCATAAAGAATTCGAGAGTAAAAATTAATATTTAATTTGGCTTTTGTGGGGTTGTGAAAACGACGATAAATCGAGTCGAAATTTATTTATCAAATTGAGTCCTTTCCGTCCAAAATTTTTAAAAAGTCAGCCCAACTTTTTGGATTCTGATACACTTGACGGCGCGCGTATAGCAACATATTCTCAAAATCAACAGAAACAAGAGAAAATTGTTATCAAAACCATGGAGTATCCCTACGCCAAATCTCGAAGAAAATGCCTATAATTTTGACAACGTGGAATATTTTAAATATCTCGGGTTAATTATAACATCAATAAATGATATCCAAGCATTGCAGCATGACATCGAGTCTTATATGCACAGTCAAAGGTTCACCAACGACTGTAGATTACTATTTACATTTGAGAAACAGGTCACCCAATCCATTTATGGTCCAATGCACGTTGCGAACAATAAATATCGTATTCAACAAATGAAACCGAGTTTGATGGATGGGCCACGTTGAAAGATCCCCATCAAAACATATGATGCGGAAAGCGTTCCATCAACAAACAGTTGCCGCGTACGTTGTAGGAGAAGACCTGTACTACGCTGGTGTGACTACGTCGATCAAAATCTACAAATAACAGGCTGTCGGAACTGAAGAGTGGGCGACGAACCGAGACAATTGGAGGACCACCGTGCAGGCGGCAAATGCCTCCATGGCATCTAACAGCTAGAGTATTTCTACTGTAAATATGATTTCTATAGTTAGAAAACACACCACAAAGTGTACGCATATCGACCAGTTTTTGCAACACTACTTTAGTTACAATAAATAAAGATTTGATTGTTTCTATTTCGCTTTGGTTTTGTTTAATTAACGGACGAAAAACGTGCCGTTCTAGGAAAGTTATAAATTAACGATTTGTTTGATTTTTTCTACACATATTAAATTATCTGATGTTTGATTCTATATCATGGGTGTGGTATTTGGTTACTTCGTGGCATTAATAAAATACTAGCGAATTTACAATTTGTATATACACTTAATTCATAATTAATTAAGATTAGGAATTATTGCTTCAAGACCAACCGACATTTATTATTTCGATATAGAATAAATGATAAGTTATAACCCCGAAACCATGACTCCGCATATGCTTTGGAAATTATTTTTGAACAAACCCTTCTGAAATCTAAAGTACTAGACTAATTCTAAATTTAATGGAAAATTCTCAGTAATTTCAAAAATTGAATGTTTTATGATGCACACCTGTATGTACGAGATATAATATAACACAAAATCTAAAACTGCACGAAAATGTCAGCGAACAAAATTATTAATTGATACAAAATTTATTATGAAAGTAATCAACATTCGAAGTCAATCATTTGTAATTGATATACTCGTATTCTGTAATTTAATATTTATTGATTACAAAAAAATAAACCACAAAAACAATTTTTAAATGTCGTTGTATAACACAAAAGATTGACCAATTAGACGTTTCAGATAGATACTCGCTCCAATTTGGCATTTCCCAATAAACACCGCATTGTTATGTTATAATTTCCGGCAAAGTACAACATTTCCGGCAAAGTCTTTCCTAATTTTTATATTTCAGAACACAAACTACTCAGCCCTCCTTCCATTAAAATCAAAATGAGCTTTCAAAATATGTATGTTTAGCAAAAACCGAAACAATCTTCATACAAAATTTACCAAATAATTAAAGGTGAAATTAATTGGTTTTCAATGAGATATTTAATTAACAAATGGATCAAATAACAAAAGATAATTTCAAATACCTCACATTTAGGGCAAAATCGATAAAAAATGTACCCAAACCTAACCCAATTATATAAATATTTATATAGATGAGGAAGCCTACGCAAAGCACCGATTCAAGTAAAATTTCTTATTTTAAGAAAGTAAAAAACCCGGGCAGAACTAATCCACGAACACAGCTTTTTCCAGGAATAACAAAGCGATAATTAAAATTTTAATGTTAACCCACCGAGTTTGAAAAAGTTTGGCAAAGTAAATTATATACATTTAGTTAGGTTCTTGTTGATTGCGGAAATGCTTTCAATTTAGGAGAAAAGTCGAAAATTGATTTTCTCAACAAAAACGAAAAGATAAAAAATCGACCAAACATATAACTCCTCCTCTATTTACTAATCATCCATCATTATATAAACAATAAAAATCGTATTTGGAAAACTGTACAAAACTGTTTTTGCTGCATGGGTTGAGAAAATTCAATTGCACGAAAATCACGAAAAATCAACACCAAGTATAAATCAAAAGTACATGCAACTCTTGAGAAACCTAAAAATTAATTATTATTGTAATGTTACGAGACATAAAAATCTAATTATTTTTTGGTTCATTTTATAAAAGGTTGAGCGCTTGCATGTACGAATACCAAGAATTACCCAAGAGGCACAAAAAATTATATTTGCTCACATGAGATTTTACCATTAAATGTGGTTGGTATTATATTTAGAAGCTGCAATTATAAATGAAAAATGTACCTTTACAAGTATTTATATAAAGAAACGAGAAAAATTATTGTGGAACGACCACATGATACTGGTAGATTCAGAATATACCTTTGTTAGAATACCGTGTCGAAGGTGTACTTTCACAATGGACTAACAAGGATACGGAGAAATATAGAGAATAAAGGATCATTCAATGTTCAAAAAATGTTTAATCCAGCTCTTTACATAACCAGACTTCTCGAGGATTAAGAACAGTAGAAACGTTTGTTGTCGCTACTCTCGCTACGATCTTGACTAACTAAGTAAATTCGAAAATCAATTTGAAGCTTGATCATAAATATACGCACATGTACGGTTTAATAATTATAGCGGGTTTACGATTTTGCATACTTCAACTTTCTTTTTATATTACTCGTCTCTTTGCCTGCTAGCCAAAGTTTTCATTTTAGAATACTGCGTTTACATAGTAAGTTGAATTTACGAATCGCTGCCCCACATCTCAATCATTATTCGCAAACGTATGTACTCTGCTAAGTGATTAGAATAGAATTATTCAATTGTTGTGAGTACATCATCACTTCTGATGATGGTTATGATTAGCCTTGTGGAGAATCCTGAAATTGCGCGAAACCGTATGATGAACTGTATAGAATATATTCAATGATATAACTAAAACAACCACTGATATCAGTTTCGGTACCATAATCAGATCCAATTTTTGATTGATTGGACTCGATATTATTATTCTCGGTGTAGTGAAGTCTTTATTGATTGGCAGAATACCGTGCCTTGCAAATCGTGTCAATAAGTCGAGTTCCAACAATAGTTGTGCTGGTGACTTAGTTTGTTATGCGATCCATATGCATGGAGGAATTTGGTAAGTATTTCCTTGTTGGTTTTATTTTTAGTGCGTCGACAAATCGTTCAGCTCGCCCGTTCGACACCGGGCGATAAGGCGATGCTAAGATGTGATTAATTCCTCGGGCACATCATAAATCACTGATGAATTGTTTGCTGACGAACTGGATTATCATAATGTGAGAAGAATTCGCTCATATTCTCGATGCAAGTCGTTCACGTGATGTTAGTACATTCGTGGACGTTGGCAACATTGAATGAGTATTTTATTGCGTCGGTGTCTAAATGTCCTTTATGCAGTTGTTGTAATATAAGCCTTCGGTATGTTGGTGGAATGATTCCATCGCTAAATATACACAATTGAAAAACTGCGCCAATTCGTCGTCTGTAAATTCCGCTTTCGAATTTGACCAGTCGGATTTCAAACAATTGACGATTATTCTAAGAGTTCGATCGCATTTTGTTTCAGTTTCGATAATTTTCCAGGTGATGGATAAAACATTGAGGAGGAGATAGGCAATCACGTAGTCTTCATTGTCAATTAGGGTTAATGCGATGAGTCGTGCTAAAATATCGGCTGCTTCAAAATCATGTGTATTAAAATGTCGAAATCATTTGTCGTTAATATTAATGCTCACCGTTGAAGTCGATTTGCGGTATACAATTTTGTAATTTTGCTTAGCTATTGTTAGAGTTCGCGGCTGTCTGGATAGACGTGGAAAATGACCGCTCCAATTCCCGTAAGATAGCATCCGTATAGACTTGGGCAGAAAGTCCGTGGTTATAATGAGTGAGCGAGTGTAATTCGGATATGAGAATGCGTTTGAATTTGTCAAATGATTGTTGACCTTCGAGTAACCATTCTTATTTGATATTTGTATTCAAGAGTCGATCCAATGGAGATAGCAGCTCATTTGTCGCTCAAACTTTCCATAGCTGTTTATTGCTACTAAAAACGATTGAAATTGTGTGACGGCATCGATGGCTTGGTGGTGATGTCCTAACTAATTACCAACAGCCCCAAATAATTGATTTCATTGCGAAAAAATTACATTTGGTTAACTTCACTCGGAAACCATATTCCTCCAGTCGTTGAGAAAGTTGTTTTAGGACCGCTTTGTGAGTCGGCTCGTCCTTGGAATGTACAAGAATATCGTCGACATACGCAACATATCCTTCAAGACCGGCCAGCATATAGCGTCTACGATTTGCTGAAAAATGTCGAGGCGAATTTCACTCCGAACGGTAGACGATTGAACGTGAAGAGTCCCTTGTGTGTTTTGATAGCCAGGAATCGCGTTGATTTGTCGTCAAGTTCGAATTGTAGGTCAACATGTTACAAATTGATTTTACTGAACACTTTACGGCCGGTAACTTGTGCGAACATTTCCTCAGGAATTGGGAGTGGTTGTGCGATGGTCTCGACACATGAATTCAGCCGGTTGAATAGTCGGCGCATATGCGTATGCGACCGTTGGAATGTTTGACCGAGCCGATGGGTGCTACTCACCCCCAGTACGCAGTGAATTCCTTCTAATGCAGTGAAATATACCGGGCCTTCCGCCGGTATATAAGACGGATTTTCGGGTATATCGCTTAAGATGGATTGAAATATGTTTTTCAATTCCGTAATGAAAGCATCATGTTCCACTTTTGTCGTACCAATTAACATAGCAAATTATCGTTTTGTTGTTTATAAATGCCAAAACGTTCGATCCAATCTTTGCCTAAAGCATCAAGCTCTATAATATTTGTGGCTAAACATTTTCCAGAATATTCTTGCCCGAGGTTGATAATTCTCATTTGTTAAATTTTGCAATAATGGGGACGCTGTCCTTTGAAGCCGATTTTATTCCAGTGAGGCAGTATGTGTGTGGTTCCAGGTAACACGAGAGTCTGCCTTGTTTGCTCTGAGATTATGGCTAGATCGGATGCCGTATCGGTTTGCAATTTTAAACTGGTTCAATTGATCTCGACCTTGGCATATTTGCGTCGGGATATGATACCACTATGGTTGTTGATGATTCCGTTGACACGTAAAACGTGTGCTCGTAGACACCTACTTGACATGTTGGATGTTGAAATACTTGGGCTGTGTAATGGTGAAGCACGTGGCTTATTCAGCTGACAATAACCGTCCTTATGAGCAACATTGTGACCTTAGCTGTACCTGTGTGCCAAAAATTGGCAGTCTCGAACGAAGTGAATGAGGCAACAACAGAGCAAACAAGTTCTGGATGGCCCAGTAACTTGCTCGAGATACTCATAGGCGGTTTCGATGAAATTTACAGACCTGGTTGTGTATGCTTCATGGCGTTGACGGCTGGTTGAGAATTGGATCTTCCATCAATAATCATAGTGTCGTGCTTATGGTGCGCTGAGTTTCAGCGATTAGGTCTTCCAGTGACTGTTCGTTTGCATCCTCCCCGTCAGAAGACACGTTCGAATTTCAGCAGCAAGAGGCAGATTTTTTTATTTTGTTTCTTCGGTACAACATCTTTGTTGGTTTTGGCTTCGGTTCTTTATAAACTTTATTAACTGGATCTTTTTTAATTGGTTCCACGGTAAGTTGCTCATGGTGTTTTATTGTAGAAGAAGAATCAGACGCAATGCTGAACTACTAAATATGTTGATATTGCAGATCCAAACTATTACCATTAATGTTAGATGCAAAATACCGGTAATGCAGATAGGGATTATCATTATAGATGAGACTATAGATTTAGTTGTACAAATTAACAACATTAAAGTTGACGAGCCGAAAAATGTCGATAATTCATATTTAAAATAAACAAACATCAATTCACAAAACGATAAATTTATCGATTACATCGACCAAACATCGGAAAGATCAAAATTTCGGCCGTTAACTTCATCCAACCCATCCCAATCATAATCAAATCACGTCTAGTGTTATGCTCAATTCGGTATCTATATTCGGTGTCCATCAGCTTTCAAAGCTTTATAAAAGCAATTAACATAGCACTACATTGACCTATACAATTGAATTTATGATTTTTTTAATGTTCAATCATTTTTTTAATGGTGCTCCCTCGGTACTGCAATTTTTGTTAAACCTACTAAATATCACAAGTATTATTGAATTGTCGAGTATTGTAGTAAGACTTGTAGTAGGCTTAAGCTTAATACCAAAATAATAGGTATAGTAATCATTTTTGATCAAAGCTTTTATCATCCATAAAAACACGAGTATATGGATGAAATCCATCACCCAACCCAATCCACTGCATATCTATAAAACTCAAACATTTTATGCGAGATATGAGAGCTGTGATGATACAGAAAACAGAACAGTGAAAGATTAGTAATACGGGAACATAAATATGTTTTTGCAATAAAACTTTTATTAAAATATGTACGAAAATACAAAAAATACAAATATTCATTTTTGAATATTTAATTCAATTTTTTATTTAATTATTGGAAAATTTAAAATTTGGGGTGACATACTCATTCGTGGTGTAACGCTTACTGCCTTTGTGATTTTGAACATAACATCCTATATTAAAGCTTATTCATAAAGATGGGTGCATGTTGACAAATAATTAAACAATAATGTTGTGATTCGAGAATCGTTTACCAAAAGTCACGTCACATTTTGGAAACACACAACAAAAGCACGTTCGCCAACCCTGCTATTTAAATTAAAGATTGGAATTTATATAATGTACATGTAATTGAATCAAAAATGTATCACAAAGAAACTAAACGAATCGTCTTCGCTTTTATGCGGTGAACCACTAAAGAGTCGTGTAATGTATACATTGTTGCCAATAGAGCCAAACTTTTATTTGTGCGCCAACTTGCGCTTTCTTATTTCGACTCCAATGGCCGCTTGATTCGTTTGTCTATGGATCTATTTTGTTCGAACAGAGACACATCAGTATTCCCTTATGACATATATTTACGAACACCTGTAGCTTATTGTCGATCTTGTGTGTATGCGTTGTATTGTTATACAGGGTGTCCGCCGGGAAGGTATACTACTTTATTTTGCCGCCATTTAGGGGAATATTAGTATTGACAGTTCATACTTGACAGTCGTGAAGTAGACACGTGGCAAATTCTTCCACAAGACCATTTACGCCGCCGTACATATGCCAATAGGATGTTACAGCTCGCCCATGACAAAACCGATTTTCATGAAAAAATCATAATGAATGACGAGGCACATTTTCATTTAAATGGATATGTTAATAAACAGAATAGCCGGTTCTGGGCAATGGAAAACCCTCGCATTATTCATCAGTCACCTTTACATCCATTAAAAGTGACAGTCTGGTGTGCAATTTGGTTAAGAGGAATCATTGGACCTTACTTCTTTGAAAATGAAAACGGCGTAACGGTAACTGTGAATGGGGAGCGATATCGTGATATGATTGAACACTTTTTAACGCCACAACTGCATACTTTGGGCTTGATTAACATGTGGTATCAACAAGACGGTGCCACATCGCATACAGCCAGGATTACAATGGAATTACTGCTAGAACTCTTTCCACAACAAGTTATTTCAAAAAATGGTGATGTTGATTGGCCACCACGGTCGCCTGATTTGACTGCTCCGGACTTCTTTTTGTGGGGATATCTAAAAAGCAAGGCTTATGCAAACAAACCAGAAACGCTTGAGCAACTCAAACAAAATATTCGTGATGAAATTAATCAAATACCGCGTGGAATATGTGAGAATGTAATGAAAAATGTGCTCAAAAGGGCTCGCATTTGTGAGGCTAACAGAGGCGGACTGATATTGTATTCCATACATAATTGCCGACATTAAATAAAACATTTATCAATATAAGATCCATTCTCTTTCATTTAATCAAAAATCATAAACAAACAAAGTAGTATACCTTCCCGGCGGACACCCTGTATTTACTTTTATGAAATTCAGCCTAGGAAGATCATTGCTATTATCTTTATAGTTGTGTTGGGGTGCGACATACCCAGTAAAGCGCATTCTCTTAGGTCACATTTCCTGGGAATTGTTATATCGTGTCTCCCTGCCTTGTTATTCTTCATTAACGCTCCGTTGATAGACGGGGTAGTTCCGTTATTAGCACCAGTCGTTAATACGAAAATTTGCATATTGTTGGTGATATTCTTTCCGAAATATTTCTTTCATCTCTTCAAATGTGGTTTACCTCCTGTTAAGATTTGACCAGATGCATCCCTTATTGGTGAATTTTCTAATTATCAAACGCATTGATGTTATACGTTTGTTGTTGCAGCTTCCTCTACTGCCTTGAAAATCTTTTCAAGTCTCAACTACTCGGGTCGCATCTTTGTATTGACATTTTAACTCGACGTGTTTTGTTGGTGCATTTGTAACTTAAGTTATCGGCGTAACATTCTTATTATCGGCGTTCTTCAAGTTTCTTCCACGTATTATTATCACTAACCCAGGGTTTGCGGCGTCTGTATTATTGGTATCGGAGTGTGTTGGTTGCTGTTTCGATAGGCTCTCTGATCCATTGTTTGAAGGCTGAGCTATGTGTTTCTGGTGCCGGCAACTTTTAACACGTCGGTCTTAAGCTTCTTCCGATTTTTGTCTTAATCCGTTTTACAGCGATAGGCTTAATTTGGAACTATGTGATATTGCCAGTTGGTGTCGCTATGAATATCGACCTCTTATTGTCCTGACATCTTGTAAAGACGCTTCCGCCAATTAGTTGATGTTCATGTGTATATGTGTATATTTAGGTGGAAATCATACGAAGAATTATGAATGACGCAGTGACGATTGTCAGGTATCTGGTGTTCTCTGTTCCAATTTTGCGTTGAAATCTTGATATAATTTCTGTGGGTCCTGGTTGGCTGTAGGTTGTTCATAAAGCCCATTTTTAGTTGTTCCATCTGAGCCTTCTGTTGGGGCATGTCTAGCACTGAATGATGGTTGTTTTTCAAATTTTTGAATGGAATTCGCAAAAACGTTTTTTGCCCCTCTAAATAGGGTTTGGTCCTTTACAAATAGAGAAAAACAAAAATAATTGATAAAGCTCATCAAAGAGACGCAACGCCTACGAAGCGGCGATCTTTTGACTTAACAGACAATGAGGACCAGAAACTAGCAGATATACTTGTACCAGTATAGAAGAACGTGAATTTTTAAACACTTGTAAGGGAGTCATATTTAGTTATGACTTTATGCACGTCGATACCGAAGATATTGAAAAAGAATTAGAAAGCCAAAAAGTTAATTGAGACGCATTAAAAGAAAGTTTAATAACGAGTTCCGAGGGACTCCTCTGCATCTAATTACGTTTAACACAGTTGACCTTCCAACCCACATTAAACCAGGCTTTTTAATATTGGATATTCGTTTCTATTGTAGATACCTAACCCTAAGCGGTATCACAAGTTCCGGTATGTCACAAATACGCATAAACAGATCCCGAAAAGACATGAATCATGCCAGTAATGCAAAAAACCGTCCTGTGTTTATAATGGAGGAAGAATTAATAAAAAAAGTTATGGATAGTTTCACATATTACCGAGCCAGGAGAAATATATTATCGTGAAAACGCAAATACAACGGGTGCAAGAAAATGTACACAACAAAAGGAATCATACAGCAACTAATTGAAACATATCGTGTTTCGAGCACATTGAGGTCATTGCGCATTCAAGAATATGAGGATGAGAAAGAAATGACGTTTGGGAAAACTTGTTGATTCGCCTCATTCTGGATTCTGAACTAGCACACCATGTGTGCAAGTCACTTGAAATGTTACTGATCAGAATTTGGCTACCGATCATTATAATAATGGGTATAAAATGAGGTGGCAAATGAGGTTAGCCAACTTTAGGGTGAAATATAGAGAGAGAAAATGATGTGTACACTATAAGAAGGAATGAATTAAAGGCAAATGATTGGTGAAATAGAGAAATCCAGTATTGGTATGCTTAGAGCGAAAAGGGAAACTTGGTGGGTCTATGTCTTCAAAATGACACATATGATCACAACTAAGGATGTATGGGATATGTTTAATCGAGTGAGAGGTTATAGAGTGCAAGACAGAAATGCAGTGTTAGATGAGAGAGACAATTAAGGTGTTTGTTTAGAAATGATGATGGATGGTTGTAGTAATTTTAGCGATAGTATTGAAATTTTGTTACCTGATAATGAAAATGAATTGATGAAGGAGATGTGTAAGGAATTCGAATGAGATGAGGTCCGAGGGGTTTTAGGAACTTCCAAATCTACTACCTCCGGAACTAACAGAGTAAGTTATAAAATGATTGGCAGATTGGAATTCGAAACCAAGATGCCCTTTAAATTTTGCCCTTTGAGTACTTAGATACCGGGAAAAATGAAAGGAAAGCAAAGTTATTCCAAAACACGATCGGGATAGAAATCTGGCAACAAATGACAGTGTTACAGGGAATATGTTGAATATTTTTCTTAATATCGTTGAAACATCTTTGGATCTGTCGTAACCACTCTGCTAATGAATGTGTAGAAAAGTTTGTGTAGGCAGTACCAAAGAGAAGGAAGCATGTTGTGACGGTATTCTTGAATATTGAAAGGGCATAACATTAACTGGTTGCAGGGAAACTTAGAATGCCCTTATAGGCCTGGGTTTTCCTTAGGAAATTTGCAAATTGGTATATGAGTTAATCAATGAGAGAAAGTTAGTATTGTGTCGAAGAGGGTATATATAGGTTGAAAGGACCACTGAGGAGGCCTTGAGTCCGGCTCAGAGGCGAGATCATGAAATCCGATTAGGAAAATCAAAATAACAGGGGTGATGTATATAAGAATGTGTATGAATTTATTAGAATGAATCAGATAGTAGTGTGGAAGTTGAATAAAAGGAAAATTAAAAATTGTAAATTTAAAATCAAGCCAGATGACACCAAAATGTTGGGGCTAGTGCCAAGTAAATAAAATCATAAAATTAAGATATTTGATTAGATACTTCCCGATCGTGCGGGTACACAAAAGGGGTAGTAGGCGCGCAGGAATAGTAATAACAAATTCTAAAACAATAATTTTCGCATAGATAATTTAAGTATTCTAGTTGTTTAGATGTTTAAAAATGATACGGAACAGAGTTCCAAATGGTAACTTCCTTACGAATGACCTAATAAAATATTTAATTTTATTATAAACAGCATCAGACTATTCAGACAATTTGATTTAAATGGGATTAGCTTTCTCGATAGGTATCAGGGCTCACCCGTCTTTAAAATCTTAATACATATTTAGTCACCGTTATATTTCAAAATATTATATGATTAATATTATATACATTAAAGATTTAAACATTTTGTTAGGGCTCAACACTTGTCTTAGCATATAAGATATTTTTGTGCAAGTTCCCCAATTTGATTTTTTTTTTAAATAAACCTCGTTTAGGATATATTGTAAAAGCGCCCCTTTATACTGATGCCCCAGTCAACAATATTTGATAAGTTTTCATATTTTCAAGTGATCAGTATCATTAATATATAGTGAGAATAATGTAGGAACAGCCCTAGACGTCATTAGAACCAAATTAGAGAAGGGAATCTAAGTAAACAGGAAGTACGGAAAAGTAGTATTTACCATCAGACGAGGTGTATAACCACGACATAATAATAAAGCATCAATTACATCGGAACAATCAATGGTCACGTCACCACCAAGATGATTTAAATTCGGGCGCATTCGAAACCAAGCTCGTCGAATAGAGAGAGTCAAATTAATGAAAAGTAAGTAGTGACGAACGTTATAAATGCACCTCATCTTTTCTAATTCAAGTAAATAATGTTCTATCTTTATATAAATCGTCTAACCTGTCTTACACATTTAGGAGGCATCCTGAATAAAACAAAAGAACAAGCATTAGGTTCTGCTAATTAATCAACCGTTATTATTTTTATCATTTATATTTCTTCAGTTCAATTAATTAATTAAAATATATTTTATTTTATCCAACTGCATAGTCAATATTTTATTTCTTTGCACAAACATCTTTTTAAACTAAAGTTGGATTGAGAGATTTAAGATTACGATAGAATCTTTTAATTAATATACGACAACAAAACCATATGAATTTAGTTATGAAGATGGACGAGGCGCACAACATACTTTTGCAATTATAATGGAGAAGATGACGCTTCTAAGTCGCATTCCTTACAGTAGGTTTTTATGTTTTATCTCTATGTTATCGTTATATAAAATATAATTTAGTCACTTAACTTGGACGTATTATTATTTAATGTTTAAGCATGCTACTTATAAATCACAATGTGAGAACCTTGAATAGAAGTCTTAATAAAAAAAATTGTATAATTTAGAAATGAGTCAAATCTTTATACTCGTATATTCTTCAACATTTCTACTTCTATATGGTAGAAGAATTGTAGGCATAATACGAATTCCTTCATTCATTTGATAGGCATGACTCTTTTAAATAATGCAATAAATCAGCCATTAAAACTGAGCTCTAGAAGTGGAAGTAAAAATTAATTGTATTTCAAAGTGATGAGAAGGTCAAACATTTCACTTTATTAGTTTCGCATGATTACCTATTTGGTTTTACTTTAAGGTCACTACCTGAATAATCTGTAAGTAGCTTCATCGAAACGCTTCATGTATAGGTAAACAATTTTTTAATAGTGTCAAAGTTAAAATAAATATTACCGTGAGTAAGTGCAATAATTGTAACGATGTTTATTAAAAAATAGACAATTTGGTATAGAGCCAAGATAAGTAATAATGTCTCTAGGTATGACTCATAAAACGTATTCGTAATCCGGTCAAAAATATTAATCATATTGCAATGGCATAAAGAGTACTGTATAAGGTTTAAACATCTTTGGTTTAAACGTCTTAAACAAATCTAATTTTTGAAAATATCCAATTAAATTTGTTCTATTCATTTGAATTGCATTAAACCGAGAATATTGATTCAGTGATAACATTTTATTATCAGTTTTATACATTGTACTTATTCATTATTGTTTTAATAATTGAAATTGAGCATTACTGTCAACCTTATCTAAAAGTAGGTGACTCGTAACGGTCCTCCAAAGTTTCTTAATGCCATTCAATCAAACCAACAGAAAAACCTTTTTCCCAACATTTTTCCAATGTTGCATCTTCGAAACGTTTAATCCACATACTCGTGCATACGTCATAATCACACATAAACAAAAGTTGAAAATACATTTTCAGTGTAACATCACGCAAACCACATAAAAAATAACAACAAACAACCAAAACAGGAAATTTAAATAAAATTTTCATTAAAAAGTTCACTCTACCTTGAATATTTAATTTTAAATTTTCCTTTTAAATAATTTTTTCACTTTTCTTATTTTATTTACAATTAACATCTAAATAAAAACTGAGATTTATTTCCATCAATTTTCACGACACCAAACTAAAATTCATTTAACGAATCACAAATAAATTTACAAAAATTATTTGAATAAATAAACAAACAATTGAATTACAATTACACATGCTTCATACGACATAGATATATGCACTGCTTAGCTGTTAAATTAATACTACAAAGAAAATGTTTGAATGGATGAATTTACTTTTTGTATTTGGAATTATAAAATAAAAATATGAACAACAACAACACCAAGCAAATAACAAAAACGAAAACAAAACTCAAGAAAATGAGAGTATTTTATGGAAAATGTGTGTATCGTCGTCTGAGCGCTATCTCATTCCGAACGCAACAGTGAAAATGAAAATTTGAATCGTTGAGAATTTTATGGGTACACGTACAGATAATGGAAAATATGTTGACGCCACAAATTTGTTTTCATTTGAACTTTAAACAAAACGTACAACTCGAGGTAACTGGTGAGTTTCAAGGCGACTCAAAAACTTGGAAAATTGTTGACCTACCAAAATAAACGATAAGTCTAAGCTGTTCAAATCCAATTTATTTTTTCTTATAAATAATTTTCACATTTTCCTATAGAAATTATCTCTCACATAGGAATGTGACATATTTTAAGGAAATCATTTATTCATTTCTCTTCTCTTTCGAACCACGCGGCTAAATATAACTCCAGATGTGTTAAACCTTTTTGAAATGATATTACATAAATCATCTACTCTACACTTAGTGGTCATATGGTTAAGGTGTGCACCACCAAGTGTTATCAACCCAAAGGTCGCGAATTCGAACCCAGGTTTTAGACTATAATTTTATTAAGAAAATAAAATTATTCTTAACATCATCGATGTTGTCGGATCAAGTATTCCTGCAATACTGATACTGATTGGGAATTAAATTCTAGAATGGCATTTCAAGTGGAGGGGAATATGGAGATAACGAAAGTAATTGTAAACGGCGACCACTACAGTCATCATGGAAAAACAGGGGAATTGATGACGTTGAATGTTCGTGAATACAACTACATGCAAATGATTTACAATTGCAATACGCATCCATCGCCAGATGTAACAAAAGGAATAAGCTCGAACAGCAATAGACAAGTATATAAGCGCGAGCACTTTGGAACGCAGGGACTGTTGTAATTTAACCAGTGAACCCAGTGCAAGTGAAAAGTAATCAGTCCGAAAAGTAAATATGAACAGTAAAAGTGAATTAGCGAGCACAAATGAGTGAAATTAATGAATAACTGCAGAAATTAAACGTGTTGAAAAATAAAGTTTGTGACTTTAATCGCTGAGTGTTTTATTTTCAAATCGAGTATGGAATACATATCAGTATCTCGAACGCCCGAAATTCGTAATAATACGTTACCAAAATTAAACTTTCGGTCTTTTTATATGGAAAATAATTTTTTTTATGGTGCCAATGGCTTTATTCTTGAACCTTTCTACATAAGAAACTAACAAGAAGTGTTCAAACCTTAAGGTTTCAGTGGTTGCTTACTGCACACTTAGGCCAATTTTTAGGCCCATTGTGATACCACTCATTCACTCCACATCATTAACCCACCTACTTCACCTACTCACACAACTACAGTATACCACCTGCACATTGCAAGCTCTATGTCAACCTGTACATTGACATGGAAGATGGGTCGGCGCGTTACACGGAATTCTGCACTCCATCAGAGGGAGTAGTTGTATTATTTAGTTGTATTTATTAGCATCACCGATCGTAATCGATGATGCAAATTCGATTTGCATCTAGCCTCTGATGGGATTCGAACCCAGCACCTCCCGGCCCAAGTGCCGAAGCTTTAACCACTGCACCACTTGTCCGGTCGTTCAAACCTTAAGCTAATTACAGTTTTTAAGTTTTAACCAATGTTAATACTTGATATTAGTATTTACAATCTAATTTAGATCCTACTTATAAGCGTAATTTACACATTTCATGATTTTACAGATTCATTAGTCCGAGTGGATCTACTCTTCTCAGGCGTTTAAAACGTGGCTGTTTTAGTATATCCCAGGCCAATTCGTTGGGATGTCCTTGAAGTTTTGAGTAGTAGCATTTCGAACTGAATTCCTTGATTGTTTCTTAAACGGTTTTAATACCAAGGTTGTCGTGCATGTTATTATTTCGGATATACCATGGAGCTTTAGCAATACATCGGAGTATTTTCGCTTGAGTTCGTTGCAGGAGTTATCTATTTGATGCACTAGTGGATCCCCTTAACTAAATACCATATGTCCGTATTGGTTTTATTAAGGCTTTGTATAGTAAGACCTTATTGTCTGATGATAACTTGGATTTTCTTCCTATCAGCCAATGGATTTTGGAAAGTGCCATTTTTATTTGGTTGCGCTTGGCTTCAATACGTTCTTTCCACGTTAGCCGTCTATTCAGGTGTAAGCCTGGGTATTTGGTGAGCAGGAGCGTTTGTTCAGCGTGAATGTGACTTGAATTAATTTTTTTTCGTTTACATTTATTTGCCAGATCTTGAGCCAATCCTCAAGACAATTCTATGCACTATGGTACCATGTTGGTTTCGGAACCCAAATTGATGGTCTGGAATGATTTGCCTTTCTTCTAATACTGGTTTCAGTTTTGTTATTAACATTTTTTCAAGCAGCTTTGAGATTGTGGGAAGCATGCTTATTGGACGATAAGGCGAAATTTGAGTTTCGTTTTTCCACATTTGAGGAATATGACTAGTTCGCATTAAAAAGGTAGGTTATTAGTTTTATGAATTTTTCTGGTAATTCCGTTATCATTTTCCTAGTAATAAGGTCATATCCTGGCGCCTTTGGCAGCACGATATTATTAGTTCCTTCGTGTGGTAAAAACACCGTCTTCAGATGTGCAGCGAAAGCATTGGCTTTTTCTTTGGTGGATTCGACTTTGTATGCCTTCTTAGGTTTTTTGTTGCCTTCCACAAAGAAAAATCAATCTTCTCTGTTGCCGTGAGTCCACTTAAATAATTCTGGACACATTGGTTTTCTTCTTCCAGCAGTGCAAATTTCAGGGTTTTGATAGGTCGATTTAATTTGCATTTCAACAATGGTGATTTTGTTTGTTGCCATTGTCGTCGAATTTTCCGCTTTTCCTGGATTAGTGACTGGATATTATGTGATAGTTTATTAATTTTTTCATCATTCGTCATAAATAGAGTACCCATTAATATTGATGTAGTTCTTGTTGGTGAAGCGTGTTTCGGTATTAACATTATGTCAATATTGTGCTCAATGAGAAATGAGGGCGTTTGCATTCCATATTGCTATTTTGACGAGAGTCATTTTTGATTTTTAACAACTATCTGCATCAGCTTTGATCATATTCTGCATCATTAATCCATAGTTCTATCCATCATCGCCATGAAGCTTTACATCATACCAGATAGCTTGTTTAAAACTGATCAGATGTCTCCTTCCTCACTTGCGTCCACTTTTCGAACGGTATTCTTAAGTATACTTGCATACGAAACCCCGTGATGCACACTACTGTTTACATTTATATTCTGGTTTCCATTTTGAACTTTAGCTTCTGAATTTAACTTCAGCAATCGTTGGTTAGCTCGCTGTCTAGGATTAATTCTCCTTTTCAATTCAATATAAACTGGGCAATCTGTATAATTCGCTGTGTGGTTTCCATCGCAGTTACTGCATTTTCTGACAGAAGCTTGAGTTTCATTTTTATCGCATTTCGTTGAATTATGGAGATCACCACATATTACACAAACATCGCTCAAAGTGCAAAAGCTTTAGTGTTGCCGTATTCTTGGCACTTAACACACTCTATTGTTCCAGTTCTTTTACTGGGTTCTTCGACAGTAATTCTTCTACGAAGAAGATATTTTAGATCATATATTTCATGCTTCCCTTTGTTTTTTTATTATGGTCTAAAAATTATTTATTTTTTATTGGTTCTAATTCCAGACGGAATATTGGCTGTAACACCTTTTCCCGATTTATAATATTAGTTATAGATTTAACATGGAAGTTTTTTTTCAGCGAGAATAGCTTGTTTCTCGTTTGGGTCAACGAAGCTCTCAATTCCTTTTAACATCACAACCAACCCTTTTTGGCTCTTTAGTTGATAAGTATAGTAGTGTTTTCCCACTTCATCAAAATGATTTATCAAGGCCTTGTATGCATCAATATTTGACGGCAGAATTTTAGTTTCTTTTATATTTCCTCGTTTAACCTCGTTGATTCTTCCCTCAAATAGATTGGTGGCGGTTTCTCAGTTTTTGATGTGTTATTTTTTGGTACAGCATCTTCAGCAGCTTCATCGGCATTTATTAAACTAGAAAACCGGTTGCCATGAGCCAAAATAACTCTAACTAATTCAACTTTGTTCAGAGTCAAAACTATGAGGTGGAATTAAGAAATTTTCATGGAAGTTTTCACTCTTTTCTTCAAGACCTCGGACTTAGAAACATAGTGCGTTTACTAAAACCGACCCAACTTACAATGGTTTTAAAATTATATTGAAGAAAGGGCCTAATAATATAGAAAATCATTAGAACGGAGGCTATTCTAATGATCTTCTATATTATTAGGCCTTTTATTCAATATTTGTTCTATCCACGGTCGTCTCTCAATTTTTTTTTGGTTTTCCTACGAATCCCTTCATCTACAGATTACATTCTAAGAGTAATCTTGATATATACCATTCGGCCCTTTCTTAGTGTGTGTGTGTGTGTGTGTGTGTGTGTGTGTGTGTGTGTGTGTGTGTGTGTGTGTGTGTGTGTGTGTGTGTGTGTGTGTGTGTTTGTGTGTGTGTTTCAATCAATTTATATACCTCAAAGTATACTTGTGCCATTGATGACGATGTTCTGACAGCACTGATAGGCTTTGGCGATAGATACGGTCTGGACAATATACCGGCATCACATTTAAAGAGGTATACTACTATAAATACTTGTGTTTTGCCCAATCAGGGTGTTCCCCAAGGATACCACATGCAACCATGGATATTTTTTGTTTTCATTCACCAAATCAGGGATATCATAAGTAATATAATATACTCATTTACGCGGGTAAAATTAAATTGTTTCATACGATCACAGAAACGCGAGATACTAAAAGGCTGCAACAGGACATTACTAACCTTAGTGAGTGGTGTTTCCGCAATAAGTTACACTTGATATCACCAAATGCAAGATAACGGCATTCCTCAGAAAAAGAAATGCTGTAATCATCAACACTTACAACATCATCAACATAGAATAGCAGAGAATTTCTAAAACAACAGATTTAGAGATCACGACTTTGTAAATATGCCGTTCACCAGACACACCGACAATACTATTGCTAAAGCCAATTCAATGTTTTATCTTTTACGATTTATCATGTTGTTTAAGACAGCAGAACTTTATCAGCGGAAAATAACAGATTACGCTACTTGTCCCAAGCGACAGCACTATCACAAAAGAGAATTTCAGTTGTTCTTTTATAACCAGCGAAAATTGTTTATTAATTTTTGTACATCTTTCTCACAAAATAATAAAATATTAAAAAAGTTTCTTAAATTAATTGACCTCCGAAGATGACAATCTTGATATATTTCTCTCTCTTTAGCTCTCATATCCCATGAACGGCTATTGCTTCTGTACGGTGGTTCTCCAACTGTTTCAATTCAACTCTAGCTTCCTCAACGTAAAGACATTGTTGAATATTATGTAAATTGCAAGAAGCCACATCCCGCAAACTTGAGGGAATGTGAAATAGCTCAGCAGCTACAAAGTTTAAGAAACAAACCGCGAAAACAAAATTCAGGAATACCGGAAAAAATGAACCAAACTTTCACCAGAGAGGAACCAAAACGTCATGCATGAAAAACGGGAAAACCCAAACTATACAGAAAACCCTCGAACAACACAATTAATTGGTTCCGTGTTATTTGAAACCGTGTGGTTTGAGACTGCAAAACACGGCAGTGTGAAAATAATAAAAACGTTATGTTTTAATTTTTTTTTCTTATGGTATACAAAAAACAAAATAAAAGAGAGGAGAAATAATAATTAGTCGAAAATCGTGTAGTTTGAAACCGTGTAATTCGAGGGAAGGCATCCGTGTTCTTCAAAACTCGTGTTCTTCAAGTACCGTGTTCTTGGAGTGTTGCCTGTACTCCCAAGTGGCAATGCCAAAACCAGTTATTACGAGGGAGACCGCCGCATATACAACAGTATTCCAAAAGTTACTAAGAAGCATGGAAGCCCTTAACATTTGGTTAGCTCAACTAGAGAAATTGTAGCATGCCCTGTTTCAGATTAGATAAACAAGGCTCTCTAGTAACCGGGAATGCAAATGAGCTATTGCAACATATTCCAGAATTAGAAATATTCTGAAACACTTAAAAAATAGATGTATACCGGAAACCCATTTTACTTCAATTTCGTATCTTAAAATGTATGGATACAGGTGATACAACGCCATTAATTCGGTGGGATAGGCAAGAGAAGGATCATCAGTGGTTATAAAAGGAAACATAACACGCTTTATAAAGCATGCGGCATGTTTTGGTTCGTTCTTTAATTAGCGGTTATTTTGCCAATCATAACTGTAATGTCATCTGTCAACGGACTTAAATTCAGTATTTTATTCCCGGTGAACGAACTGAGTCGATATATGCTTGATCAACGTTGGAAAATATTCAAAACTTATTTCCAAAGTAGTGAATCAGTTGCCGAAACTGGCCGAAAATAGCGTATAAAATTCGGTAGAAATGCAGCGCCAACTGAGAACCGTGTGAGGAAATTTGTGAATAAAGCTCATTCGACGGGCATGTTAATAGACAATACTGATGTTCCGCATCGCCGTCCAGCTCGTTCGATGCAAAATATTGCTGTTGTAGCTGAAAGTGTGGGTCAACATCCGAGCACCTCAAACCGCCAACGTTGACAAGAATTGAACATCAGCGATAGGACATTCTGTAGAGTTTTTCACACAGCGCCCTGGATTTTCACTTCTTTTACCAAAAGATCATCTTTTCCGACAAAGGGCCTTTTCTCCTCGGCGGTTATGTCAACAAGCAAAATTGCCATATTTCGGGCACAGAAAACATACACGTGATAATTGAGAAGCCAATACACCCAAAATGAGTGACTGTTTGGTGTGGAATTTGGTCCAGACGCATCATAGGGCCATTTTTATTCGCAAGGAGTCGCACACAGTCAATATTGCGACCGTTATCGTGTCATTTTAACTTTTTTATTCCCTACGTTTGAGGAGGAAGACATGGTTGATATTTGATTTCAACAGGACTATTATTTGTGAGGAACCGTCAAGACGCAATTAAAATGACTATTGCTGAAATAGAGGCTCAAACAAGTGAAAATGTACTGAAAAAATGGGTCAGCAGAATAGGGACAGCAGATTAGGTAGTTATTTGAATGAAATAGTATTCCATTATTAATCGGATCATTTGAAAAACACCTATAAATATTTTGTTCAATAAATAAAAGTTGCTAATTAAAGGACTCAAGAACGAAGCCATTAAAAATACCTAAGGGCCTTACTTACTAGGGAAAATATGCCAAGTATTTGGAAGCGACAAAAAGATTAAAACAACCCATACTTCAAATTCCTCCAGTCAAAAATGAAGATGAAACATGAGTTACAAGTACAAAACAAAAAGCTTCTTTGTTTTCAACCCATCTCTAGAACACCTTTCAGCCTCTACCTAGACAAACTGCAGATGAAAACATACCACCACTAAATGAAGTGGATTGTTAAAATAAATCTCTTGTCACATTACAAGAATTGACAGAGGAAATCAAACTTAACCTAATTGCAAAAAAAATAGGATATCACTTAATTGCAGAACAAATAATAAAACCGGCAAAATGAGTACGTAAACTCCTCCAAACAATTAACACAGTATTTAGAATTAAACACGTTCCAAATCGATGAAAAGTCGCTGAAGTAATCATGATATCTAACACCACTAAATGACAAAAATTCGTATAGGCCGATTTCCATTCTTCCTACAATTTCAAAAATATTCAAAAAACTACTCCTCAAGAGACTCAAACCAATAATAGAAGAAAGAAATCGTATTCCTCCACATCAATATGGCTTCAGAGAAAACCATTCAACAATAGAACAAATACATCGAATTACAAACATAATTGAAGATAGAATAATTTTTATTGGTTTTTGGCTCGATTCGAGCAAAAGCAAAAGTAAGCTTTTGATAATCGGAATTTTGATTTCGGGATTTTGAAAAGCGGGCACACCACTCTAACTCGTAACCAAAAGTCCAGATCAAAATAGCAAAAATTGCTTCTGTAACCAAATCGCATCAAAGCGAAGCAGCCCTGATTCATTATTTCCCACACACACACCCACCATGCTTAATTTAGCAGGATGTTAAAATGTTCATTTTTAAGAAGCGTCTATTGAACCGCGAGACGAAGTCGCCAATTTTCTTTTGTGAAATCTTTGTCTCTATTTTAGATGTAAATGGGATAATATTACGAGTATGAAACGTATTACGAGTACGAACGCATTGTTCATAATTATGTTATGTAAATTATTAATTAGTAAGACGAAAAAATTTGTATTGCTACTCGTATATCAATCTAATAGAAAATGAGTACCGTTTAGCTTTTTCCGTTTAATGAGGTCAGTATTTCATATTTTATTACATGTATGGTACATTTTAGGGTGATTTATTTTTTCCGTCTTATAGAAATTAACACACAAATCAAACTGTGCCATTATTATGTTTCTATGTAATGGGATTTTCCAATTAATTATATTAAAAAATTGCATTTGGGTTAATGGCCAACAAAATTAATTTTAGTATGATCGACAACAGTAAAATAGCTTTGGAAAATGTGTTACGTGGAGTTCAAGAATTACAAATATAGAATATAATCGAACCAGCCAGACAACGCATGTAAGAAGAAAAATTTACGTATTCATGCGGGAAACATGTTTTATTTAAATTAGAAAAATCGTAGAAAATAAATGGAAAATTATATTTTCATCGTATGGATGGGTATAGTATGTACGAGTATAACGGGTGAACATTTTATTAAAATTTAACTTACCCTTTTGTTTTGCAATCAATTCAATAATAGGTGGCAGAACATAATCCCGTTGCCATGTATCTCGCGGCCATGGCACAAACGATGATAACCTTTCGTCATTTCCAATTGAGGTTTGTTCACATTTTTCCTGGATAATTTGTCGCATAATATTTGAATTTTTAATCGTTGATTGAGATTTTTGTATTAATGATTTCTTTAGAATTGTTTGTGCATCGGCACGTTGTTTTGATTCTCCAGATGGCGATAGCGCATCACTTACATGTGATGGTTTGATCGCAGGTGTCGATACGCCAAATGGATGTTTAAAATAGAACATGCAAATTGGTGCTGGACTCTGGAATATGAAAACAAACCATTCTGGGTATGACTAAGTGAATCGAATAAATAGCGTATATGCTATTACGTGCTCTATCGTTTCTTGTCAAGCTACTTTGTATAACCTAGAACATCAAAATGTACAAACCTGTAAAATATTGCGATAAACTCCCGAAATCGAACTTGCCGTCGAAGTTCGATCGTCATTGCTTGTAGTATCCATCATTTTGATTTCGTTTTAATTTTTATTTTACCAAACTAAATCAAATTCTACTCAAATTGTTTAATCAATGCAACTTTCGCAACAACTTGTGTTGTCAAGGTGATCTTATAAAATTTTTTTGTTCTTTTAATTTCAATTATTCCAATTTTTTGTTCAACTTCACACGTAAATTTTAATATATAATGATGTATCAAAAAATTTATTCATAATCACGATTTTTTTTTAATTCAAACGCACAAAACACTTAGAAATTATTATTTTTTCCACTCCACAAAACAACACACGAAATTCACTAAAAAGTATAATTTGGTTTGAGTATTTTTATTTTTACGTTACGCAAAAATTCACAACGGCTTTAACTAAATTTAGAATAATTCTAATTTGCACAAAATTAGAAAATTCTTGTATGCACAAAACAACAGACTGGCTAACGAATTGCACCAAAAATACATTTCAAATTATTTGAGATTCCAGCAAACAATGAAGATTCCAATGCAATCATGTAGAACAGAATAATTAACTGTTCGATGAGTGCGAATACACAACTGAAACCTGAAAATTTATTAAAATTTATTAAATCAATTTATTATGTTTGGTTGTTTCCAGGGAAATTCCACATTTTCGATTTTTTATTCTGGAATTTTTCTAGGAGTTTCTTGTGTACTCAAATAGTATAAGTATTTCATATATAAATATTTTCGAATTGATTTTGTGTATCATTCTGTGTCAGGCTTTACCATTTTCGTTTTTTCCTTTTGATTTCCTATTAAATTTAATTGAAGAAATTCGATTGACCCATTTTTATGATAATTAATATTATCTAAAATTTTCGCAACAGACCTAATTAAGTGATTTTAAATCCATTAGTCTAAAATTAAAACCAAGGGTTAATTCCTCCAGCACACGATTCAATAAAAAAACAAAATTCGTAAAGTTCGTAAAGAAAGTCTTAAAGAGGACAAGCACAACTACTAACCTTCGAGTTGTTTTTGATGCTTCAATGAAATCATCATCCGATGTCAGCTCTTATACGGTGCACAACTGATCTGGCTTACGATTCAGCAAGATCGTTTTTGATAGTTTTAACGAAAACGGATTATATTGTTTTCACTGCTGCAGTTTTTATCCCAAAGCAGCAGATGTGTGAAAAATTCAAATGAAACAATTCTAAATGCACAGAGGGTTATCACCAAACTAAATGTTCTCTCAAACATTTCTCAAATATTTGAACCAATGGTCTGCATAGTTCCAATAACTATAACTACGACAAAGACTGAGAAGAGGGCAGTTACAGATAGGAAGCAAAATTAAAATTCCTAGATATATTAAGAGCGGAATTAATAATATCTGCACTTTTTAGCAAAGAAGCAGAAGAAGCGACTTTGAAAAAGGTAAACACACTAAGGATAGAACTATGTGGTACAGCCCTATAAGCAAGGTTAATGATTATTGCGATTCTACCAAGTAGTCTGATTGGAATATTAAAAGATATCTAAGATGAAGCTCTGGAACTGGTTATGCTGAATAGAAGCCGGTCATAGAATCACCTATTTCTACTCTAAGATTTGTTTTAAGGCAAGTTTTAAAATTTGGCTACGCTGGACAGAAGTCAGCTACTTCATTGCTAACGTGTATTTTGAGGCAAGATTGGTGGTATATGATCCTTATCTGGCTATCACCCAGAATAACCCAAAATACAGAAATCAGTCATTTTTCAACCAACTTAAAGTTTAATAAAAAGCCAAATTAAGTCAACTAAATTAAGTCACAAATCAATTGTTGCATTCAATTTCTGTGAGCGATTTAATGCGAGCAGGAGTTTTGCAATTTAAAAAAATTAAAAATATTGAAACTAAAAACTAAACTAAATAGAGGAATAAAAAAAATTAAAAAATATCTATTTCATATTGAATTATCGAACTTATCGAACACCCCTCGTAAATGATTCCAAAAATAGTAAACAAACGTGTAAGTTGTTATTAGTATAAGGGAAAAGAAGTACTCATCAGTTAATGCGAGAATTACCAGCACCACGAGTTACAACTTCTCTACTATTAACACAAATGAGCTAACAGGAGTTGTGGTATTACACTAAAGATGCCGACAAACAATTAAGATTCATCTAAAGGAGTTCAATATGGCCCACATTCCAGAAATATTTAATATTATAACAAACGAAGACTGACATTTTAATGCCTCGGCCAGTCCCAACTTCAAGCCGAGATTATGTAAAGCGCCTGTGAAATCAGCCAAACATCACCTAAGAAGGAGTATGTAGGAGAAGTCAAATAGAAAGGCATGTTAAATCTAGAACGTATGTTCCAGTTCTGTAGACATCAAAGTAAACGTCATCTCTCCGAGTTTCGCATCTATAAAGAAGAACATATTACACTCTCGACCTAAAGATGTTATGTTTGGTGCAACTGGATGAACCGTTGAAAAACGCATACCTCTGCTTTATCAATGGCGGTAACATTATTTTCATTACAGCAGTTTGGATTTACTTATGTATACCTATATTCAGTCATACTTTCTGTGCACTACACAAAGCAGTATCTCCATGGTTTCAATTCCATGTCCATAAGAAGAAGCCCGCTCAGTTTCGCTTCTAAAATGAGCGCCATTGTATTTCATTCAGTGCTGCAATATTGGTTTGCTTCATCTCATTCCTCCACCAAAAAGCGGTTATCTCCATTCATTTCCAAAATTTGATTGTTGACGAAATACGATCCAAAATTATACTCCCCAGCACTTAAATACAGGAAGGACAGATATAATTTTGATACAAACCGTAAAGGCGGCGGGGTACTGATTGCCGTAAAAGATTCACTATACCTAATGTGTTGGTAGCCTGCCAGGCTCGTCTAGACGTCATTATTATCCGTGTTAATGTGACTAGTTCATCAATTGTGGTTGCCGCTGTATATGGATCCGATTTGGATTACTCCAACGCGATTATCAACGACCAGCTTGATAATGCTCTTGCATCTTCATCAAATCACCTACAAGATTTTAAATTAATATAGACTGGATAGATGTTGACGGCATCTTTACACGCAAGAACATTATCGATTATAGACTACTTTGCTACCATACCGACAACTCAACTAAATCGTACTAGCAACAGCCGAGGTAAATTCTTAGATCTCATTTTTGCTAATGATGCTTTGTATTTCGAGGTTTCTTCATGTGTGGATTTCGCCGGTTGCTTTAGCATACATCACCGATCGCGATAAATATTTTTCATCAAAAATGTAAATCTAAGCCATTACCTGATTCTTATTTTAGTTTCAGAAACGCTAACTGTATGTTTGAACGAATTTCTCAGAAATAGTAATTGGAACTTTATTTAGCGTGGCCAGAATTTAAACGAAACGACATACTCAGAAATGGTATCGAAAGGCATGTTCCGATGATTAAAAAGAAAGCTCGCTCTCGAGAGCCTTGGTATAATAAGGAGTAGGTAAATCGGGAGAAACGTCTCAACAAGGCATATAAATTGTTCAAACTACACAGCATAGATTAGCACAGCATAGATGACATCTTGTCCTAAAGACTTCTAGAATTTCATGAATGTCAGGAAAAATGTATCTGGTTTCCCAATTTTCCATCTCCAATGACCTACCAGAGTTCGGTCGCTAGCCATCTCGCGGATATTTATGAATTGTGTGCGATGAATTTTTCGCTTCCGTTTATGAACCACTTTTGATACCATCTACTGTACCGCAACGCTCTGAAGTTTTTGAAGAGTTTAACTTTATTAGGTTTACGGAACAGGAAGTTCTTAATTGCATACTTCTAATTGATGTTAATAAGAGTGCCGGTCACGACCGCTTTCCTCCGATTCTTATTAAGTACAGTACTTCGCGGAAACTTTATGGATTCCGATTACCTACCGTATAGGTCTATTTCCTGAGCCCTGGAAAGTTTCGTGCATTCAACCACTTTTTCAAGCCAATAGAAGGACTGAGGTAAGTAATTATCGAAGAATAGCCATTATTTCCGTCATACTAAAACTTTATGAACAATGGTTCTGAAAATATTAAGTTTCCACATTAAACTAATTATATCTTCGGCACAGCAAGGTTTATATCCAGGGAGGTCTACAGTTACGAACCTTATTAACTTCTGTTATAACTTATTTGATAGATTAAAATCGAGACAACAACTAGTCCAACGATAAATTGTTGTCTCGATTTTAAACTATCAAATAATTTATACCGATTTTGCAAAGGCTTTCGACAAAATTGATAACTCAATTCTTATCACTAAGTTGAGGCATTTGAATGCCAAATCATTCACATAGAATGGTTGCATTCTTTACTTTCAGACCGCCGGCAAACTTAAGACTGCTGGATCAATCTTCCCAAGTATTTTGCGTGACATCAGGAGTACGAGAGGGTAGTTACTCAGGCCCTTTGCTATTTTCATTATTTATTAACGATATCGTTGACTGCTTTAAATTTGCAAGTTACCTTATTTTTGCCGAAGATATAAAATTTTCGCTCGGGTTAATATCGAAGCTGACTGTAATAAGCTCCAAGATGATTTAGACTGATGCAAATGGTCAACTAACAACAGACTACACCTTAATGTGAGGAAATGTAGAAATCTGAGCTTTTCTCGTATCAACTCTGACCTAGTTTTTCACTAGGTCAAAACTATTCTTCCAAAGGCTTATAATATGCCATACTTCATCGAACGAAATTGTAAGGATTTTCGCGATCCGATAATTCTATATTCAATATAAGTTTCTTTCGTGGGGCCAATTTTAGAATATGCATCTACCGTATGGTCACCATCATAGCAGTGTCATTCGATTCGAAAAACAATTTGTTTTGTACGTACTTCGATGTCTACCATCTAGTCGGGCAACCGATTTTATACCTCCCGATAAGACATCAAGGTCGGAGTAATTTATTAAAACTACAACATCTGGACTATGGACAGGATGTAGCAGCTGCAGTCTTAGTAAGAGATATTTTCGACTCGCGTATTGATTGCACGAAACTCCTACATTGGTTCAATATTTACGCTCGTGAACGTCGTCCACACGGCAAATTACTATACAGGGTGTCCTGGTTTGCGATGCTCATTTATTAAAGAGTGATTCCTTGGTTCATTCTGTGAAAAAATCATATTGGGGGGAGGGGATATTTAAGATCTAAAACGTTATCTTGTATCTGCATCCCTTTGACAGCTTTAATGCTTTAAATTAAATAAAAATATTTTTTTTTATTAAATTCACTTTCTCTCAAAAAAAGTTATAATTTTTTTTACTTAGTTTTAATTGGTCGTAATCTCCCCTACATTCCCCCAGTACAAAGTTTGGCTCGATGCCTCCTTGTGATTGAATACAGGCTAAGAATATTCGCTTAAATATGCTTTAGGTTATTTCAATTCTAGATAATTCTTCCCATATCTGCTGAGCTGCTGTGTGTATTCGATGTTCTTCTTTTGTTTCAATTTTTTTGGAGTATACAAGCGCCTTTATCGTTCCCCATACATAAAAATCTAACACAGTTGGATCGAAGGATCTTGCATACCAATGAACTGGACTATATCTTCCAATCCAATTATTTGGATAGTTTTCGTTTAACCAATTCTTAACATTTATACTGTTGTGACTAGGTGCACCATCATGTTGGTACGTGTGCAAGAACCTACTTAAATTAGGAACATCATCAAGGTAATAACGATCAGTATTTAATGAATGGTTCAATTAAATTATCGCCTATTACACCTGCCATACGTGATCATGGCGAATTAAAACTAATTTAAGTAAAATATAACCCTTTTTTTTAGAAAAACTGAATTTTATTCGTTCAATACGTTCTTGAGTAAAATTAGATCAGAAGGTAAAATAGCATTAGCAGTAGCATCGTCTGCTGCACTTTCTATTCATGTAAAATTTCTTATCGTTCTGATATTGCAGAATTAATTAGACAGATAGAAATAATAATCTGGATTCTATCTGTTGATAGAACATTTAAAGATTTGTTAAAATGGAATGAATTCTTTGGGGGTACAGTCATCGTGTTGGGCGATGATTTTCCGATAAATATTGCCTATTGTATTGCATGCGGGAAGATCATAAAACGTGAACGCAACTATAAAAATAATCATATTTATTGGAAGGAGTTAAAAAATGAAAATTATCAACAAATATGAGATCGATGAAGGAAACGGGATTGCCAACGGTTGCAAAGATGAAATTCAAAAGATCTAACGCATCCAATAAATAATATGGAAAGCTTAGTAAACTTCATTTACTTTGAAAATTCCAATCATAATCAGCATTTTTAGAAAATGTACGTGTTAAATAAATTAACCGGGGACGAAAAAGTTCTCTGTAGTGCTAATGAAGTTATTGCAGAAGATAACGCAGTTCTATATTCAAGAGTTTTTGAATTCATTAGAAGTTTCCGGTTTACCACCACAAATTAGTTTTAAAAGTTGGTTGTCCAATAGTTCTCATAAGTAATTTAAACTCATCAGTTTTACTTAGTAATGGAAGAAAATTGAAGCGGAAATATGTGTTGGCAGTAAGAAGGGAGATCGTGTTTTAATACCCAGACTTTATATGATCCTGGTGGTTATGATTTTGCTTAAAACACCAGTTTTTTCCATGGGCAACTATATGTTGGAATGTCGCATACTGGAATAATAAATAATTTGAAAATTGTAACCGAAGAGGTAGGACTGTTAGAAATATAGTAGTTAATGGAATATTTTTTGATTAAATATTTCAATTTATTAACATCTAACTATTCCCTCTATTAATTTAACTGATTTAAATTAAAACTTTTATGAATTCCAATTTGTAAAAAGTGTTGAAATTACTTTTTTTATCATTCTACTTTTTTACTTCAGTAAATCATTCTGTCTAATATTCCTCATTGCAATATATCATATTATGGATAATGTAGGGGCTGATTAGAATCGACGCAAATTGTATTCGTCCTATAATATTTTAAATTTAGATTTATTTAAATACGTTTATTGTAATTTAATAGAGTTTTTGTGATGAAATAAAACTATAAAACAAAGTTAGTAACGGGTAATCAACTAGTATTTATAAATTTGCAAAGGTAAATTAGAACCTCAAAAATAAACAAAAATTGCTGCTTCATCTTAAATTTTTTCTTTATTTTAAACCTCAAGATGGCTTCACAGTGGCGCCAAAAATAAATTAATTATTTTCATTAAAAATTTAATTGTGTTTTAATTTTTTGGTAATTAAACAAGTGTTTTGAACTGAATTTATACAGTTGCTGCTTTTTTTATTTTATTAGTAGTGTAGAAATGTGAGTGTCAGAGAGATACAGAAAAAACAATAGAAAATTTGATGCCTAATTTAGATTTCAATCTTTTATAATTGGCTATAGATTGTCTGGCAAATTTCTGTGGTAAATTAAAAAAACTATCCACTCACCTGATAAAAATTCCGGTTACCATTAATTCCTACAACACTGTAATAATGTGCAGTCATTGTCTTCCTCGCAAAGTGGAAGCTGGAGTAAGACCTAAAAGATTTTATCGGATGCGGTGTCACCAACTAACGGCCAGCGCTAGACCTACTTTTATTGTTTCTCTATATCCATTTTAGTTTTTAGACGTTCTTCTTTCGATTGATCTGATTTTTGGGCTTTGATCAGGATTGCATTTGTCGTTATGACTAACGTTATAGTTCCCGATTTTACAATTTTCTTACTATCATCTATTTTCATTTCCAGACAAAAAGAAATAAAAATAATAAAGAATAATAATAAAAAACAAAATTGCATTTATTTTTCAAAGTTTATTTTAGATATTTTAATTTTCGTGATTTTTTTATTGTTTAATTTAAACAAAAGAAATGTTGTTTCTTGTATTTAAATTAATTATTTTTAAATATTTTTTTATATTTCATTTTTGGAATCTCAAATTTGAAGAACAATAAAATTATTGTACATTATATTTGATTTTCTCAACAAAACTGTACTATATCGAAATCGGTGCAATGTTATCAAGTTAAATATTATTATACGGTTACGGTTTAGTTATTAATAAATAAAAAAAAGCAATTTTAGTTACCTATTTATTTTTGCCTTTTAGTTTCTATGTAAAATACTTAACAAAATTCAAAAATTATGTAAATCTAAAACGATGCGATATCACCATATTTCCAAAGTTCACATAATTCGGATATTTTCTAAAAAAAATCATTACTAACAATTCATTATTTTAGTTTCCGTTTTTTATTATAATTTATAACAGCTAAAATATTAAAATTGGTGCCAGATTATTTAGAATAAACACCAATTGCATTTGCTTATAAATCAATCCTTATATGAAATACTAAATTTAATAAATAAATAAATATAAATACATGGTTGGTATATTTGTGATCTGCTTAAAGAGTTTGATGCCCATTTTCATACACGGCAACCAATTTTAACATTTTTGTTTTTTTATTTTGTGGAGGCAAATTGAGAAAATTCATAATTTCAACTATAAAATATTTGTTAGGTAATTAGATTAATCTGCTGCCATTTTTATATCTTTGATTAAATATTCTGTAATAAATTCTATTACAAACTTGTTTTAATAGTTTCCTTTCTTTTCTAAATAAATTTATTAAGATCACAGTTTTTAAAATACAATATACTTCTTTAATCATTTAAAATTTTAATTTAATTGTTATTATTTAATTTAAATATATATATAATAATAAAAGTGTGTATGTGTGTTACATTTCTAACATCTAATAAAAAAACGATATTTTGTGTATAATTAAAGAAATAAAGAAAGAAGCATTTTTCTTTATATAATTAATAAATAATAACATAAAAAGACGATTATACCTTAATACATATTCTCTGATTAAAAAGTACATGTTATTTATTTAATTAATATTAATTAATTATATGACTCTTTTTAAAAAGGCTTTACATTTTAAAAGGCTTGAATTGTGTGTATCAATAATATTTTTACCAGGCGATTAAATTTTTTATTTTCATACGACATAACGAGGTAAAAACTATTTTTTATAATTCAATAAAGACAATATTTTATATGTTTCTAGGTAATATTATTATAGTTTTAATATTAAATTTTATTTTATTAATATAATATAATATAATAATATAGTATAATATATTTTTATTTATTTTTTCTTCTAACTAAATGATAATTTTTTTTTTTTTTTGAGAAAAATAAGAAAACAATTTTTTGTTTAATATTTGGTAATATTAAATTTTATTTTTAAACGTGTCTAAAAACTATATTTAAAAGTATTGTTTATTTCTAGATTTCCACATTTTTTGCTTTAATATTAAATTTTAAATTTAAACGTGATTAATATTAATATTTTTATTTTCCTTGTCTTTACTTAAATCTTTGCCAAAACAGTCAGTTAAAATTGCTGCACCATTAATGATTCCAGCTGGTGTTTCCTGGGAAATGACATAAACAAACATTTAACGGATTCTAGCGATTTAAAGTTTAAATCGAGTATTAAGAGTAAGTCGAAATGTATAAGAATTTGTTGTGTCGTTAGTGTACGTGTAATTCATCGACCTTTACTAAATCAAAACCATTCAAATCTGCAACCGACATAAGGTAAAATTAGAACGTATTATGCGCTAATGCAATATATCCCAGAACTAGAAGTTGTTATCACAATCGCAATTACCAAAACATCAAGCAAAACAAACTACACAAATTATGAAATCTATAGAACATTATTAAAATCACTTGGGTTCAGTTTCATAATCGGAGGTGTTTTTAACACAAAATACAACCTCATCAATTGTTTTATCAACAAAGGTTTAAAAGAAAATCACTTATACACATCGCTTATTATAATAATCAGGCAACGATAGTTAAGAAAGTCATCATTGACCAATACATCAACACAAAATCAACACCAAAACTCAACAACATAATAGAAGCCTCGTTGGATAGTAATCCCAAAGTTCAAGGGAAAATCATTGAAATATTAATTATCCTCTGAAATTTATGGAACGGATTACAACAACACGAAAAACACGAAAAGTTTAGTAAATAAATCGAGCTCCACAATATAAACTCATAAAACTGCTGATTTAAAAATTTTTTTAGATGAATTCATTAACTGATTTAAAAAAATTTTAGAGAAAAGCCGTAACTGTTGCCTTGAAAATACAGAAAGGAACGAACATATAACATATGACATGTTAAAAATAGCCAGTCGCAACTTTCTAACATCAGTTTTCCCACAAATGAGAATCAAACCAAAAACCCTTGAATTACAGGGCTAGTACTCTACCTACTTGTTGGTATAGAAACTAGCTAATTTGTAAAACAAATAGTATAACTTTATAGTCACTTCAAATGACAAAGGATACGACTAGAGGAATCTGGATGGTAAATACGTCCCGAGTTAGTGGGGAATAGTAGAATTAATCATGATGTACCAAAATAACCAAAATTGACAAACAACCAAAATTCGTAGCAAATACTGCTTTGGTCAAAATAAAAGAATACGTCTGATTCTACCACATCAATTGGATTCAAAGAAAAAATTCAATAATACAACAAGTACTTCAAATTTCAAACACAATTGACGATGTACTTGAAAATAAGAAAGTATGTTGAAAAGTTTGTTCTGGGGCCAACTCTATATATTCTTTATTTCTGCCACTTACAAAAAATACAAACACAGTAACAAGCCAGCAAACTGCAACTGTACCTGGACGAATGGATGACGAATAAAACACAATGAAATAAAATTTGTACACGTAAACTTCATTAGAAAAAAGGCTATCCTTGTAATCCAGGAAAACTAAACTCTCAACAAATTTGTATGCAAACTAGGCAATTTAGCTCTAGACACAAAGTTAAAATAAAAAGAGCCGACAAAAGGTAAAAAGTACAGACAAATTAAAAAAAAAAAATTGATAAGCGAAGCCATATACAGGGTGGACTGATTTGACGTGGTTTGCCTTTAAGAAATGATTCTTTGATTTTGAGTAAAACATTGTAACGGAGAGAAGTGGCTAATGTCCACACGCACTGAGTTACATTGCATTCAAAAAAGTTTCATCAAAAAACTACTTAAAGCAGCTATTAATTTCCTACTTCTAAACTAGTAAACCAAAATCAACGAAAAATGGCGTATCGAAAAAACTGTAAGATGTGGCGATCTTGCAGGCTAATGTATTAGACCATTCCTTTCAATTGATCGTTTTAAGAATTTCTCTTTAAAAAATCAGTAGCGCTGATATTGCAGGGTTTTGTCTAGGTGGAAGTAAAAAAGAACCGAGTAGCTTATCACCAATTACGCCAGTCCAAACGTTTACGCTGAATCGAAATTGAGAGGATGCTTGTTTTTAGTATTTATTGCTCGCTAGCAGAACGCAGAGCCGATCTATCTTCCTTAGAGTTTAGATTAACAAAAAGGTATAATTAATTTTTGATTAAAAATCCGGACAGCAGTTTTTAATTCATTCGGACACTAGTGCTTTTGTTATTAAATATAATAATTATCAATCTACTCCAAGATATGTTTTAAGCAGCTAACCATTTGGTACGTGGATAATTTAGTGTTCCATTCTCTCATATACGAGTACTTCAATATACGGAGTGGATTTTTTAAATCATTTTGGCCTATTAATCGATATTAAAGATCGAATACTGATCAATTCGTTAACAATTTATCATCGAATGGAAATATTTTAGAGATCAGCAACGGAAATTTTCGCCAAGCAGGTACCTTCTATGAATAGCAAAATTAATTAAGACTTTCACCGAAAAAACAATACAGACCCAGCCCAATGCATTAAATGTGTAATAATAGAGAATGGAAGCCCAGTACTAATTATGGAGCTCACTTTTGAATCACTTTTTTCGAATCAAATCGAATCTTAAGCCTAAACCAACAAACAGGTTAGAGATAAGTTGTACCAAAGACTTGATTTTCCTTAAAAAATGCGTGGATTAAGCAATTTAAATTGATTTATACAATGCACGTACTCGTGACTATTGATAGAAAACGATAAAATTACGGTAAATAAAGATGTGTAAGTGTATTGTTTAACCCATTTAAATTGCATAACCCATGCATTTTTTGATGATAATTTTTCCTTTGTTTCGTTCGATAACATTAAATACTCTTTGGTTGTACTCAGTTTGGACGCCTCATTTTTATAAAACTAAATTCGACACACTGTAAAATTGATTTGTTATATGAAAGTAAGAAACGAATCCATTAATGGTAGCCGCGTCTAATAATTCTAGTGGTGCCACAGTCCAGTAATTCATTAATAATGAATGGCATCCATAGAGCTTTTTTCGATTATCCTTAACTAAACCTGAAATCATTACAGTACATACATATGTCGTGAATCAGCTTATTCAGCGAATAATTATTAAAAATATTATTTAGAAAGTTGAGTATTTCCATGTTATACCAAAGAAGATATACAACTTGTATATCTTCTTTGGTTATACCACAAAAGTTATATGTGGTTATACTAAACATAAACCATTAATTTACGCGTGTCAAAATACTCCGAAGAAGCAACACCATCTTCGTCGATCTTAATAAATTTTGGTCAAGAATAGCTTAGTTATTAAAAATTTCAAAAGTGCAACGAATCTATAGGGAGTTACCGCAGAATAAATTAAAAATATTGAGAGTGTGAGGCTTGACATTTTGCACAATATAGTTGCGTTACTAGGCGTTAAAACCCGAAAGAGTTTCGTCACACAATATTTGACTGTGAACCTAATTCTTCACACATTGGTGTCCAAGCTATAGCGCTCATGGTAACAAATAATTTTTAGCGTAAAGATAAATAAGATTATCAAAATTAAATCAAGGTTGTTTAGATACCAAAAATTGAAGGTCACAACATTTACAGCCGTTACAGCCGTTACAGTCAACGGTGAACGGTATAGAGACATGATTTCTAACTTTTTTGTACCCCAATTGGCTGGCATAAATCTTGCTGATATGCGGTTCCAACAGGACGGTGCCACATGCCGCACAGCCCGAGATACTATTAATTTACTCAAAGAAACATTTGACGAAAGACTAATTTCACATAATGGTCCTTTTAATTGGATATTTTTTGTACTTTTAACTTTTAAATACTTGATATACTAAGGTAATAATATTTATTATCAAATAATACTTACATTTTTAAAATTACTTTCAATTGAAATCTTTGATTTTTCTGTAATAACTGTTTGATTATTAACAGGGTTTTCGGAATCCTGTCGTCTCAATGCTTTATATTTCTTATATTTTCCTAATGCTGGTAGTATCAAGAGGATAAGTCCGGACAACAATATAAAGAATCCGGACAAATAGAATGATAAATCATAAGACTCGGTCATATCGTAAACCCAACCTTAAATTAAAATGTAAAATTAAAATAAAATTAAGATTTACAAATAATAATTATACTTTACCAGCCAACGGAGGTCCAACTAAATTGGCAACACCTTGAACAAGTAACACTAGTCCATAGGCATTTGTAAACTTTTCTAAAGTTATTAATTCAACTAAAATAATACTAGTAAGAGAATAATTTGCCGCTATAAATAACCCAAATGATCCAGAAATTGCACTTAGAGCTTCATAAGAATTGAACAAAGGTACCAAGCACATAACAGCGCCACATCCCCCCATACACATTGCGTATATAAGATTAGCACTCAGCCATTTTTTATCGCCAATCCATCCCAGAATTATCTGAAGATACATAAAATAATAAATGAATAGCAAATCATATTAAAATTGACGCTCGAACTACGCTCACCTCTCCAACCATATTGAATATACCGATAATTGATATTAATGTCGAAGCTTGTGTTTCGCTATGTCCCAATGTCGTAGCATTGTCAGCCATATAAATATATGGTACGTCATACCATGCGTATAGAATAAAATTCGATATTGTGAATAGTAAAAATCTGATATCGGAAAAATACGAAAAGTCCAAAATATCAAGAAATAAACTTTTCACTTCATCAATGCCTTGGAACCAATGAGACTTCTCTTTTGCAATTGTCGTCATTGAGTTCCGATAAATGTCTGGACAAGAAGACGCACGTAAACGATACCGATTAATATTCAGCATAGCGCCTCGATATGTAAGCGAATGTCGATGCATACGAATATCCTTTAAATAATTAGATTGTTGTTGATGTATCAAATGATTGTGACGATGATGATGATGATGATTTTGCTTTCTTTTATTCGATTTTAGCCACTGAAACAATTCTTGTTCCGTCGTGATATTATTCGAGGGCATATTTGAATCGGGGTCTGTGGGCGATGTTTGCAATTGGATAGTGGCTAAGGTAGGTGAGATTAGCTGTTGTTCCCCGTTAATACTGTTATTAAATGGTTCGCTAAAACTTCTTGAGTGTAGTAGTCCCGGATAATTCTGTAGTACAATGTCACGAACATTTCTGTGCCGTTGTAATAATTCTAGAACTTCAAGTGGTAGTTTCTCGCCCTGTTTGAAATAAGTGGGCAGCGTTATTAGAGAACTAAACAAGCGTGGATCATTGATATCAAGATCATTTTCATTGGTAGTTCCATTCAAATTTATAAATACTTCATCATTGTCTTCCTGCGTTCCATTATTATTTCCCGTTCCACCGGTGTTCGTGCTATTACTAACCGAAAATGAATCAGCTGATTTTCTAATACCAATTTTCTTTTTCTTTGATTTCCGTTTATGTGTGGTCCACTCTAAATCTCGCATAAGAAGACCACATATCACCATATTCAAAAATATTCCTGCTACAATCAATACAGTACCTCGCCAATCATATTTCTCTAGCAAATACTGTATGAATGGTGGAAACAAGAAAGTTCCAATTCCACTACCACACACCGAAAGACCAGTTGCAAACGAACGTTTTTTATCGAAATAGTATGCTACTACGACAACAGCTGCTACATAACATAAACTCAGTCCAAACCCGGAAACAATGCCAAATGTTAAAAATAGCATTTCCATGGAACTCGCGGCTGATGAAATCATAAAACCAAACGATGCCAAAATTGCACCAACTACGGTTACTTTACGACAACCATATCGATCTGTTAAAAATGATGCAATTGGGCCGGATAGTAGAGGCACCGCCATCAACAAAGAGCCAATCCAAGCGGTTTTCGCTTTTCCTTCGCCAAAATGATTTTGAAATTCGATAAAAAATATTCCAAAACTAAATGTCACGCCATCGGCAATCAAATTAATCATGAACGATGCAAACACGATAACCCAGCCCCAACCACCATCTGGTGGCCGAGCTTCAGAAAACTGGCCGAGTGAACTATTTTCATCGTCGCTACTTGATGAACTAGAATCGCCGCTGCTACTACTACTACTACTATTACTACTATTGCTGCTATGGCTTCTATTCAAACGTTTATCATCACTATTATTACTATCATTACTATTCACATTTGATAAATTATTATTTGATCCCAAACTACCACTATTATTTTTTTCATTAGATTCATCGTATTGTATGGTTGAATTCATTGAATTCCCATCACCTGAATCATAATTTTCCGCTGAGAACTGCACATGGCGACTCGTAATCTCGTTATCAGTATTTAAAAAGCTTTGTGACGAGGGACTTTTAACAATACTTTTGATTGGATATTTTATATTAATTAACGGTTTTAATTCATCAGTTGTAGCATTTAATTTATTTGACTGCTGCTGAGCTGGTTTCGATGATGAATTTGATGATAATTTTTTATCTTTTGGATAAATTTGATTAACATAATCATTATATTTTTCATTTGAATTATTATTATTACTACTATCATTATCCTTAGTACTAATATTATTGTTAGAATTATCTTCGTCATCATCATCTTTACCATCGGTATTGCTACCAGTGGTTGCTTCCCCTCCAACTCCACAACCACCGTCTCCAGCATTCATGTCTATATTTGTATCTACATTTAATTCATTATTAGTTTTACTACTAAATTGATTTTTGTTTGACGTTGTAGGTGATGAAAATGATTCCAATGGACCATCTTGCTGATGCCCTTTAAAACTAAAATCATTTCGTGTATTGGATTTATTAGCATCAGCATTAGAACTATCATCTTTTGATGAATTTCCTTGTGGTGTTGGTTTGTAATTAAAATTTTCCATTCCGTTAAATCACGACTAAATTGACGCCTAAATAAATTTAATGATTGTTGTATTATGGCAATCATGCGGATAAACTGGAATAATAAATCGAATTTTAAGCATTAAGGAATGATTAGTAGGTAGGTAATCCTATTTTATAAGATACTTACAACAATAAATTTTTTATTTTTTATTTTTCTTCGAACAGGTACAATTGCTGATGGTGAAGAACGATCACCAGGTATACGTATACGTTTTTCTAAATGCGCTGCCATGCGGTACTAGCACAAACAAACTGTTTAATTTATTGAAATACTACAAAGAAATAAGAAAAAAAATAATAATTATTAATTTCTGGTAAATTCAATTTCTATAAATTAAATATTGAATCAACTTTTGAACAAAATGGTTATTGTACTTTAGAAAATCTCAACACGAAAAATTAATTTCAATATGAATCAGAATCTTCTAGAACACTACAAACCTCGAGTCAATCGCTAATGCACAGATACTACACAACTAAACTGCAACATGGTAGTTACAAAAACAAAACAACGTAAAACAGAGATCACGGGTAATGTTAATTTTTTAATTTACGAAAGAAAAATTAGGAGGGTATTTCTACAGGGTGTTGCGTGACGAACGTGCAATGTGAAAAGGGCATGAACATGATGAAATTTTGACCTAACAATATCATTAGGACTTTTCAAAATTCGTTACCGTTATACCATTATAAGCCATCAAAGATAAAATGATCTCCATTCAACCAGCGAACACGTAAGAGCTTAGGTTGCACGCTGTTTTTTATCATTTCGGTTAGTGCTACCACCAATAAAATTGTATAGGCTTCTCTTCACAAAAACAACTATCCTCGAAATTTTGGTAGTCGTACTGCCCTCCTCACTAGTCCAAACGAAGCACAACTTAAGCTCTTAAGTGTTCGCTGGTCGAGGCTAAGTATTATCAATCCTTTTATGGCTTCATTCATTTACAAAATATCTGTTGTTTTGTTTCTCAGTTCAAAACACAGTAAAGTGACACTCAAATTTTCTTTGTTAGTTTTGAGGGATTCCGGCTTTGATTGTATGTGGTTCTGATTCAAATTGACTTTTCTATTTATACTAATCAATGTGTTTTGAATTTTGGGGATAATCAAACAGAATAAACTTTAAAATATTGTAACATGGGATAAAAAGCTTTATGGTGGCATACAAACATATAGCGTAACGCGTTGCTTGAAAAAAGTTTAGCACTATTATGGATAATCCATCCTTACAAAGGTAGTGCTGTTCTATAAAATGTTTCTTAATAAAACTTGTTTCTAATGTAGCTCATATAAAGTCGTGACCAATATTGTACGGATGGATATTCGTGGTAACTTGACCGCTATAATGCAACTGCTACAATGCGTGTCTTAAATAACGTTCAGACTGAGTTACTCTAGTCAAGATTCGCTGTAATTGGTAAAGTTCCTAGGCATACAGCAGTTTCAATACTTCTTCAACAGCTATATTCAATGCTTCGATCATGATTCTGAACTTAGTGGCGTAGATGATGCAATACACTGATATTACTGATTTCAATTTTGAGTTTTAAAAAAGCGTCTTGGCATTCGCTGGATCAAGAGAAATATTTGTGCGTGTTGGGATTCTTTAGCAGAACGGCCAAATGTGACCAAAGTCGCCGATATCGTACGGATCGCATCGGATAAAATAAAACCATGAGTGAATGACCGTTTCAGTTCGAGAATAACCTGAAGCAGTTTCGTGCCGTAGATAATGATTTTTGTGCCATTAACAACTGATAAAACTAAATCAAATTTCAAATTTAAAAATATTCACGAGAATCGTATTACAAGGAGCACCAATAGATCTACTCCCATGTCAATAAGGAATTTCAGATTGTTGATTTTGTCTATGTATGTATAATGTACGTTAACCTTGGGAATTTGTACAATTCGATGTCGATGCAACCGCGCGACCGATTGTCTTTTTTATTCGTCAAAGTGTCATATTTCATATAACGATAACTTTCGAAATATGGATAAACGAATATTTGATAAATCAAAGCATCAATTTGGAAATTTTCATTTCGTGGACCCAGTTATTTCTTCCATATACTTCCACAAAACCAACCATAAACCCGCTTTGGGGGGATAATGAAACAAATACTAAAACAATCAAAAGTGATGCGAAATTAGAAGACCAAAAATGACCCAAAACACTTCTTCAAATAAAAAAGTAAAATAAATGATTTACCTGCATATATTAGATTTAACGAGTAGAAATCATCAAATACTCTTGGAATAACTAACATGTTTGCCAAGTTTATTCAATTGGTCTATAAACCGGAACATAACGACGAACATAAACATATTTACACCGGCGACAATACTAAAGGTTTCAGGATTAGCCATAAAACAGCGTTGTAACCGTGTAGTCACTAATTTTATTTTTTGATAACACCTGAACGTGTTTGCAATCAGCGTTTGAAAGATGCTATTACCGATTTAAATGTAAACATATTAAGCAAAATAATAGGGGATGAGACAATATAATACAAATTTCAATTTATCATGAGAAAGCATTATTTTCGGTTTTATTGGTAAGTTTTGCTTTATGTGCAGCACATAATCGCCGCAGTTTTGCGTAGTACTCTCCGTTAGTTTTATAACTTTTGGAGGAGATAAAGGAAAATGATACCGAAGTTTATCTAAACAAAGCTGTTGAATCCCCATTTGTTTGAATTTTTGTTTTGCTGAGAGTACACGCAATACTCACTTTGCATTCAATTTTATGATATTGAATTCTAAAACTAAATTATATGAATGCTGTCATTCGATATGCTAATGATGTTAGCTATTTTGCGCACCTTCATTCACCGGTCCACCAATACCATTTTATGAAGTTTTCTAAGATTTCTGGAGTGGTTGATGTTTTTTGTTTACTATTCCTGAAATCTTGATTTGTTGAGTTTTACTCCATTTAAAATCAGCCACCTAACTTTTTATGGAGAAAAACCAGCCAATGCGGAATTAATTTTAATTTCAATAGAAGTATAGTTTAGCTCTTCAAAAGAAAATATTTTACAATCAACCAAATTTCTATTTCTATTTTCTGGAAAGAGTTGAAGTATTGTTCAGTTTTGAGGCGCTGGAATGTAAAAAGCAGAGATCCGATCAATTTCAACAGTTCAGAACATAACTTTATATAAATTGTATTAAAAATAGTTTTAATTCTTAAATAAAACTTGAGTAAAATATGTACATAGCTTTTTTGTGTAGACATCAGAAAAAGTAATTTTGAGAATCCAGAATAGGGCCCTAGGCCATCTTCGTACCCAAAGCTTATTTCATTTATTGAAAGACTTCAAAGTTTTACAGATAAGGTAGCAGATTTGAGGATTGTGTTTCGTATCATGCAACATATTATTTTAAATAGAGCTAAATTGTAAGAAGCTCAAGAAATGTTGCTCTAGAAAAATTGAATTATTTGTTGATCGAAATCATTTTTACCC
This sequence comes from Nephrotoma guestfalica, assembly GCA_963691935.1. Taxonomy (NCBI): domain Eukaryota; kingdom Metazoa; phylum Arthropoda; class Insecta; order Diptera; family Tipulidae; genus Nephrotoma; species Nephrotoma guestfalica. The sequence continues at coordinate 5,281,957 of OY829914.1, forward strand.
TTTCGCGGACGCACAACTATTTAAGAATGTTTGTTACAGGAGACATACTATGATTTAGCTAACCATTTTAATCAAACCGATTATACTCGTAGTACAGATTATATCACAAAAAAATAACAATTTGGGACACAATGAAAACAGAAACGCTTCCTCTGGGACTTTATTACCTTTGTGTTTTTATTTATTATTTTAATTGAAACGTCGGTATATACCGACGACGTATTCGCTAAAGAGTTAAAAATCGTTATTTTTCGCAGATTTTTTCGTTAATTTACTATACATATAAAATATTATGTCAAAGTAAACCAAAACGTAAACAACCATCGTAATTTTTATTAGCTCGTCAATCAGCACGTAATTGAATATTATTTACGTCGTTTGTCATATTCTTTACCGCACATTAAAATTGATTTTTTTTTGGAAACCGAAAAGAATTTAACATTAGGTTGAGCATTTGAAATTAGGCAACAATTGAGACATCTATAAATCAACCGACCAATATTATATTAGTGTGTGTTTCAACTGGCTTAAATTCCGCATAAAAAGTTAAAAAATTGAAAAGTTATTCGTGGTAATTTTTTTAAACTTTTTATCTGTTTCAAATGGTTAAATTTTTTGACAATTGTATATGATTGCTTATTTAACGTTTAATTATGAACGTATAGTATAAAAGATAAAAAAATGGGAAATAACTAAAATAAATGCTATTTCAAAATGATTGAATATTGAAAGATAAATTACTGTCGGTTTATAACTAAACATTACGTTTTTTATCAAATTTTGTACATGGCAAACTTCTGTTTACAAACAACTATATTGTGTCAGCCAAATGATTCGCATATAAAAATTTCATCAGCTCTTGAAGCAGATACAAAGTTTGACATTTTAATTCACCTCAAGTTTTAACTGTTTAGCGGTATATAAACCAATTGAAACACACTCTTATTCTATCAAAGTCAGAAATATAAATAGAAAGTGAAAGCGAATAAGCCAAAAGTAAGCACCACACTCAAAATAACGTGAAAATCATTATTATATTTTCGATATGCTCGGAAATCAATAAAAATAAGCTTTTGTTTTTCACAAAAATTTTCCATTTTCAAATCGCTTTTTTGGGTTTTCTAATTTTTATTTTTTATGGGCCATCTCAAATCACATAGGTAATTTAATAATTACGCAATTCGTAAAATTTAATTTATATATTGCAAAACAAACGAAAATACATGTACATACGCGTATGTTAAATTTTGGAAAAAACGCAAAAGTTCATTTTCAACCAAATCGAATCGATTCGACTTATAACATTTGCGATAGAAGGAGGAATTTTTTGCCAAATAATGAGGCGATGACTGACTTTTGTACGAACAAGGAAAAATCGAAAGTTTAGGTTTTTGCTATTAGAAAATTTATTGATTTTAATTTATATTAAACACAAAAACTGTGCGAGTGAAAAATTGAATTAATGTCAAATTAATTAGACATATAAATTTGTTCACATTTTTCTGTAAACCATACGAGGTATTTGCCCAACATAAATAGATCACATAAAACATACCCTATACACAACTAATACGTCAGTAAATTGTTATATTTAAAGAATTAAGATAAAATGAGTACTATTGCAATTCTTTATTAAATGGCCGTGTATTTAAAAAATAATTAAATAATAATTATTTAAATTGAAAGTAATAATAATGATAAACAAAATTATTCTTTTTGTAGCGGTATTCTCTTTTATTTACTAACATCTAACATGTACTATATGTTTAATATTATAAATTTTATTATTATACAGTGCAGGAAATTAGAATAGCGTCACAGTAAATTGTTAATAAAAGTTCGTATTTCTGTCTAATTCTCATTTTTTATAAAAAATAATCTATAATAATCTTATAAAAGCAAAAAGTTGTACCCGACTACTTTTGATTGCAATTAGGTGGGAACCTACGTTAGTTGGCTGCTTTAGTTTGTCAAAAACTCTATTTGTGCATCGCGTCAAAATTTGAAATTTCAAGATTTAAAAAACTGGCACAACGAGTTTTGTAAATAATAATTCTGCACTAAAAATGGAACAGAATTTTTTTTCTAAAATACCCTTGAGCGCTATATATTTGAACGCTTGTATCTTGGTGAAATATTCTTCCTTCTGATTGAAGGGAATTTTGTCTTCTTTTCGATACTGGAATCCGTTTTATTTTATTTGCTTTCCATCACTTTTTTGAGTAAAATAAAAATTGTCTAAAAGAAAAAAATATGCTGCTGTTTGAAACTGTAAACGAAATTGTCGATATTTCATTCCCAAATCCAAGTTAGCCATATAAGAAACCTTGAAAATGATGCTGTGGAAATTTCTGTACCACGACTCCTTGTCGATTTATTGAAGTTTTAGCAAGAAACGTATCAAAAAGGGTATAACGTTAATAAGTACATTTTTTATCTTGCAAACTAAGCACTCCACGACAAAACTTTAAGTTTAAATTACTAGTTCGCGCTACAAAAATTGTGGCTTTAGTTGAAGCCGGGTGTAGCTTATCGTGAAATTGGGCGAATCTGTGATATTAGTGTGTCTGTTGTGAACCGGACTCAGTGTGAGTCGGCGTGAAGGATATGGTCGACCAAAGAAAACTACACCAAGAGAAGATCGAGCTATCGCACGTTATGCTTCAAAAAACAGGACAAGCAGTGCTCAAGAAATTAAAACTGCGTGCTTTTTTTTCAAAAAGATCAAACAAGACATTGATTTCTAAACAAAAACATCATAACATAGATTTTGCGATAAATTAATAAATTGGGCGGGACTTGGTTGAATATAAAGATTTGATTGGCTAAAGAGTTGGATTAAAAATAATCCCGCTATCTGAAGGCGCCTTGATATTACCACATTTTCAAGAAACTGGGATTTACGAAGCCGGAATTTGTTTTCTTATGAGGATTCATGATTTTGAGGTCGATCGATTCTATATTGCTCATAAAAATGACAAAATAGATTATTTTTTAGAATGCGTCTCAGATTATTCAGAAACTTACTAGATCCAACAAATTATGTGATTGACAATCCGACAAAGAATTTTTATCAAGCATTGCACAAACGCGTTTTACAGAATGCTTCAGCAGCAAACACAACAATTCCAGATGCTATCAAGAACACTTAATATTTTGAACCATTTGAAACCAGATATCATGCCAAATAGTAATAAAAAAATAATTTGCAAAATTATCGATAATAATGGAAAACAATGAAGTGATATAGATAAAACAACGACTGAAGTGGTCGATAATCGTATTGAGAGTTATGACAATAAACGATAACGAAAGAGAACATTCCTTCTGAGGAATTTTAAAACGATTATTAGATCTGGAACTACCTAATTACTTTATTAGGCCGTTAGTGCGTACCATAAAGCTTAAGCCAAAAATATCAATTTTATTATTTATAATTTATAATCCTCATTTCAATTTCAGTAAATTGAAATTTATAAATTGGTTTGTTTATAAATTGAATAAAAGGTTAGGTACTGCTATCCTTAGAGATGATCTTCGTTATATCTTTTAAGTTACTTATAGCAAAAAAATTGTAAATATTTGGGTTAGCTTGACCTAAGTAGCTGGATTATAGAGGTTGTATAACATAAATTTATTGTATTAAAAAAAGGTCAAGATTTTCATATTCGTAAGACATGCGTATTTTAACACGCGTTTTTCTTATGATTTTTAATTTAATTCTTTAATCATGCTCAAGCTTTACAATCAAAGAAATAAAATGAGCGAAATTAATCGTAAAGTGATAATCAAATTAAAATATCAAGATAACGGCCAAATAAATCATTTTTCTAAACATTTTATGTTTACCTTTGGCTTTGAAATTTATAATCAGGAAAGAAACCGAACTCACAAATCTCTAAATAACCCTCAACGACCAATCACCCGATAAAACATTTAAATATTATACGTTCTTTCAATCGAATTCATAAAAAATGTTCAAACAAATTCTTTTAATGATAAATAGCTTTCCAGTTTGCTTTCAATCACTCTTGTATGGTGTTCACGCTAAAATTACAAAGTCTAAAGGAAAAAGGTTGACACCCTCAGTGTAAAGAAATTGTAAACCAAATATAAACAATGTAAGTCAACATGAAAATAGTAGTAGAAATGTAAAAGTAAAATAAATAAAATTTTGTCAATTTTTTGGGATCGCTAATTACAAAATATTTGAGAAAATAACTTAAAAATTAAATTCGGTTCATAGCACCAAATTATTGAGATCATGGCAATAAATAAACTACTGCTCTGGTGCTGGGAAATACAATTTTTCATTCATGATTTAATCATGTGGGAAGTGGCATGTCGTTTGAAATGTCTTGGGCCTTTAGTTTTTAAATGCACCGCATTGGCGCTGGTGGCACATTATTTTTTTATTATTTAATATATCCGTATTGTTTGTCAATGAAACGGTCTTGAGGAATACAACAAAATTAGCCGAAGCACCTCAGTCCTCGAAACCACCCCTAAGCCGCTGAAAGCTTATATTTTTTAAATTAATAAAATGTAAGCTTTTCAGTATTAGTAGTTTTGTGAACCACGCCACAATTTACATATTAGCTTTTGAGTTTATAATACACCGTTTCGGCGCTGGTGACCGTTTATTATAATCTAACGCACTCTTCATTCTCAAATTGGCTGTAATAGTCCAAAAGCCATTTGTATAAATTTGGATATTATGTGGTTTATTTTGACCGATGTGGAGTATTACAGTGAATCTTAAATACATATTCCTCAAATGAGTTTACTTAACAACTGGGAGCTATTTGAACGTAGTCAATCAACTTCAACAAATTCTTTACATAATGCACTTAAACAGCTATGTGATTGTTTTTCTATAGGGTCGATTCTGACCTATTCTTGAGAAAAACTAAATTATTTGTGGCATACACAAATTCGCTCAACGAAACTAAATTAAAACAAATACTTTAATATTTAAATGGATCTATGGGATTTTTGGTGTGATAATTACGCCAGAAATTCCACATTAGCTAGAGCTTTTATTTGTCAATGTTACACTCTGCATGTCAACCGCTTTCTATGAGTTGACACAAAACCACTGTTCTATATGGTTTCTACCAGTGAAGGGGAGGAGTATTGTTAGATTAAATTCAACTATATCAAAATATACGGCTCGAGTCGCCTCGAACAGCAAATCGTTTGGCGAGAACATAGTATGGCGATGAATCAGAAGAAAACAAAAAAAAAGTGGAGAGGTAACAGTGTCCTCAGAATATGAATGAATTTGTTTGATAATCGTAGATAAAAGGTTTCAATTATAAAAATAAGCAAAAGACTACGAGATAGGAAGAATCTCTTATAGGGCAACAGTATCCGAACGATTAACCAAAAAACCAGCCTACTGATAATTTCCTTAACAAACTCTCGAACGTAGGTATATGCTTTTGAGATATCAATTGCAATGATTTGACATTCATCAAATTGATGAATACATCAGTTCTATTATTCAGTGAATAATACTTATTGTGGCTGATGAAGCAACAAAAAACCTATTATAAATGCATATTACTAATCGCAACGAAATAGTTAAGATTTTCTATAGCAAATAGAGAATACTGTATACAATTTATAAAAAAATCGTATGGAAAATGGGCGGAAAATCGAACACACTATGCGTTAATTGGCACACTTGAAGGAGAAAAAACATAAAAAATCCGAAAATGCGAAGAAGTTTCGTTGAGGGCAAATTTATCGTTATTTTAGTTACAACATACAGGGACAAATTTAATGTTTTTGACTATTTAATTTGTTTGAAACGGTACGGTAAATAAATGAAAAACTTGACAAAGCCTTGCGGTGAACACAAATTAGAAGATTGCAAAAACCGAAGCCCAATAAATACTGTTGAAAGCTTTTTAACATAAAGAGACAAAATGCCATTGAGAACGTTGGTAAATTACAACACTGCGATGCTAGAAACACTCAACACTGTTTTTCTTCCCGTGCCAATAACACAAGAAAAATTTTGTTATCTGATTCGTAGTTAGTAAAATTGCTTACGGCAATTTCAATAAAATGTATAAACAGTCGTTTATTCACAAGCACCGATTTCTGAAAACCTCTTGAATTAAGCTTACATGTAATTTTAAGTACACATTTTTCACTTTTGTAAAGCATTAATTGTTCTCAGTAAAATATTAAAATGAATTAGTTTTACACAAAAAACGTAATTCAAGAAAAAGCTTTTGGTAACAACAAAGCTGTCTCAAATTGTATTTAAAGCATATTTTAGTATTTTTAGATGTGAAACTCATTTAAATAATTACTCTTTAGTTTTTAGGTATCGATCCGGCCTAATGTTTTACACCCAATTCTACATTTGGATTCTTTATTGCTATTTTCTGTTTCTCACACCTGCAAACGAAACCATAGGGAATTTGCTCATAAAATCATAAGACTTACGAGTATATACAGATGCATACACTTTTATTACCATATTCACGGGTTTGATAATTTAGTTTTAATGAAATTAAATTTTATCGTAATCTTTCAATTTTATGAGTAACAACAATAAGCATAATTTAAAAATGTACAGTAGTTGAAGTAATAAATATTTCTTAATCCAGAAAAATGACGTAAATATCTTGATAAAATGATAACAATCGTACTCGGATAATAATTTGATTACGCACATTAATTGAATATAGAGCTGGAAATGAGTGTACATCTACATAATAATAAATATAGCGGGACCGCACTGAGACCGGTTTTAATTTTCGTGACACGTGACACCAAAAATAAAATTATATTTGTTGATAAGTATGTGGATATAATATACACTATCTCTGTGGCAAAAAAAGCAACCGGCCAGGAACAGTAAATTATGTGTCTTAAAGATCAATAAGTCAAGAATTTTTATTTATATAAGTAAACTCATGTTAAGATTTGTTCGCACGAAGACGTCAGACTCCGATAAGATAGCAGTAGCATGAACCACAATACTTATCACTTTTGTTCAAAGACCCAGTTTCAAATAGGTGTATATCTCCCGCAAAAACGAGATTAAATGGTAAATGCAAACGTTTAGGTTTAAATTGAGGCCAATGCACAATTTTTTTCTTACCATCACAAATTGGAATTTAAAATATATCCGGGTTTTATTCACACAATAAAATTTTTAACTAATTATTTTTAATCACAAATTGCTTTTATAATATTATATAACACTAATATTATTTTATGTATACAATACAAAAACACTTTTAACGTATGCAATTAAATTATAATCCGTCTCAAATCATATTATTACACTTAGACAGCAATTCTAAATATACCGTTTTATTTTAACTAAATCTAATTAAATTCGGATTGAATCTGCTATTTAAAATGAATTTAATGATTAACATAATCATGGCCAACGTTGTGGTTTTTACACTAAAAAAATGTAAACTTATAATTAGTATAGTAAATAATACAGTAGTGCACAAAAATTTGCAACAGTTTACAATTTAAAATATTTGTTAAAAAATTGCGTTAGTGTTTTCAGTGTAAATATTAATCTCTGTGATAACACAATTTGATTTCTAAAAAAAGAAACATATTTTTTCTAATTTGAAAGAAGTTCATTTACTTAACACTATATTGTCACACAAAGAAAAAATTGTAATCTTATGTCTAGAAAAATTTTAAATTTTTAATCTAGCCAAGGGTTGTCAAACTAATGTTTTAGGTGATCAACCCAACAAAATCATTTTACACAAGAGCTCCCTCATATAGACAATATTTATCGTTTAAACACTATCAATGAACTTGAATAAAGCAGCAGACATTAAGCCGCCAATATTTATATTTTGCAAATTATAAATAGACTTGGTTATTTAGAATATTTTTAGGCTGAACCCAAACGATTGGCAAATTAACGCACGAAATACATTTAAATTAGAGAAGCAGCCAAATTTAATAATATGATTGTTAGTCACGGCCGCCAAACGATGTTTGTAAACAAATTTAATTTTCGCATTTATGGTCACCTCTAGTCACCTTTATAATTTCATTCACTAAATAGAACTAACAAAACATTTATTTTTTAATTATTAATTTAAATTAAAACGAGGCACATCACGATTTCACCAAATTAAATTGCACTTCACCATTAGAAAAAAAAACAAAAAAAAAATTTTTAAAAAAAAACTTCAACTTTGATCTCACATCAGTTTGTTTTAATCTCGAACTAATCGAAATCGAAAGAAAAATTTCTTACACAAAAAAAAATGAGACAAGACAAATACAATATACAAAATTTTCTTTGGCAATTCTCAATTTGTTACAAAATGTTTTTTACAATTAAATTTTTTTGTTTGTTGATTACGTACTTTTTATAGAAGCATTTTGTATAGAATTGTATGATGATCTTTAATAATACAAAAAAAAAATCGGGAAATACATAAAAGAATATTTCGCTGTATTATTTGTTTGTGTTTTGTTGTTGTTATAACCGAAACGATCAGCATTATCAATCAAACAAAAATGTTATGTGTACAGTAAGTAAATAATCATAAATGTGTATGAACAAGATCTTTACTACATATAACGTAAATTTATAGAAGCACTGATAGTGTTTGTTTCAGGCCCGATTGTATGAACGATATGTAAAGAAATTCGGTGATTGAAGCTATGACGTCAAGATGAAAAATTAAATGTCAATGATCTAGTAAAATTGTAAGAATCGGGAGTGAATTTTAATCCAAAATAACGAAACATACAATGTACACGTCTTATCATAATAATACTTTCCAAACTCGTGATAAAAAAAAAGTGGATAGGTGTTTATGTTGTAGCCAACACCCGACCTTCTTTTACTGCAAGTGTACATAAATCTCGAATCACACACTTTACACACTCGACACACTTTATTTCTAAAGCGAAAAATAAAATTATGGTAAAAAACTGTCATGTTTAATCAAAAATCACCGTTTCCGGTTAACTTTCAGGAAACCAACAAGCAACCTTGCTCTTTTCTAAAAGCTGTCGGTATTCTGAAATGTAAGCGGGATTGTGGATTTTTGACGTACCTAAAGCTAGCAGAATCCATCCAGCAGAAAATTACAAGATACGAAGGAGAATTATAGCTCTTTTACAAAATTGTTGACTTCATCCCTTTCAGCTAAAACGATGGATTTTGCTAGCTTTAGATAAAAAATAACAGAACCCATATCAAAAAATGAATGGTTAATTTTAGGCTAACTAAATGCACCATTACAATTTCTTTTGCAACTCGATTTTGATAAAGAATTATGCTTTCCGATTCTAAAGCTGTGTAAATCGAGAAACTGGTTGGACATCCAATTTCGAACAAGAACTATTAGCACACAAATAGTTAAAGATCACTAATGCCTAAACAAATGCCTCAGTAAAAAGTTTTGGGCTTCACTCCTTCTTTACCCAAACTATAGGTAATTTAATTAAAAGCTAGCAGAACCCATATTGGGCCAAAATCGGGTCAAAACCGAAATTAGAACTGATTATAGTCTAATGAAATGTTCTGCATTCTGCTAAGTTTTACGAGTATTTTTCGCTTGAAAAAATGTTTTGAAAATTTTAAAATCCATGGAATCCCAAAATTGGCGATGATTTCACTAATAATCATGATACCAATAGTTGGTGAACCTGAAAGCGCCCTATGACTCTATGAAGTGGTGTCTATCAAAATGAAGATATTATTCTCAACTTCAACTTCATGCTGCTGTAGCAACCGTCAGTCTGTTATGTTATTTAAAAGCGCCAAATTGAAAATCGCAACCAGCCATTGTTAATGAGCTACGACTTATACATGTGAACAAAATGTTTGTGTATCGGACTATTACACGTTGCAATGATACCGGTAGCATCAAAAAAACGCCTTGGAAGTGGACATCCAAAAATAGCAACATCGCCAGAAATGGTTCGAAAGGTGAACGCCAGAATTCAACGTAATCGATAACAAAGCGCAGTTCAATTGGCGAATAATCTCAATGTATCTGTGCGTAGCATGGGACGCATATTAAAAAATTAACTATGATTGAAGCCCTCTAAAATACAAAAAGTGCCAGATTTAACACCTGCACCAAAGGCAGATGGCCTAGCAAGAGCAAAGGAAATACTTTTACGTTGGTGGCAAGCTTGAGAATTTGATCTTTTCTGATGAAACAATTTTTACGGTTCAGCAATATGTAAACAAACAAAACGATCGTGTTTATTGCTCTGCGGAAGCAAGCGCTTGCTTCAGTAATGGTTTGGGCCGCGGTAACTGCCACAGGATACTTATCACTCGTTTTCATTGAACAAGGCGGGGTAAATCAACAAATCAACCGTGAAAAGATTTTAAACGATGCTTTGTTACCTTGGGCACGTAAACACTTTGGCAGAAACCATTGAACGTTTCAACAAGACGTTTCAACCATCCCATAAAACCTGTGAAATCCAACGTTTTTTATTAGGAAAAGTTCCCAGCTTCATTTCTTCACAACAATGGCCACCATATTCCCCGGACTTAAGCCCAATGAATTTTTATATATGGTACAATCTGGAGGCCAAAGTATTAACTAAAAAATACGAGACGGTCGACGCCTTAAAGATTGCTCTTCGCCGAGAAGGGGACAAAACATTCGTGCTGCGTGTGAAGCCTTCTCCGACAGATACTATTATCTGCGCTAAAGGTTACATTTACTGGTTTTGAAATAAAAAATTGACAAATTTACTGCATTTTTAATGGATAACACTTCGAGTTCCGATCCTTGTATATAATTTCTCAGCTTGTAGAATTTTCTTGCATGCTTCTGAACCCACTACAATAACTATGTGTGTCTCTTCTAGCCTAAGTAGTCACTACTCCAATTTCAATGTTTGACAAGAAAGGTTTTTGTTGATTTAACGTTGATACTATTTCACTGGTTTCCAGTTTATTCAACATTTCAAGAATTTTAATTATTGAATTGCACTCAATTGGTATTTTCATTTATTATTTCTCTCTCTTCTTCTGCATAACAAAACAAATCAGTTTCTCCTTGGCATCATTAGAATCACACAGAAGGATAATTCCACCATTTGAGAGGTTTCTAGAGTCCATTACTGCTTTTAGGGTCGATTTTTTGATAAACCATCTCTAGTGCTCAGTAAATTTATCGTAAACAGTTTATCGCAAAACAATTTATCATGAAATAATTTATCGTGGAAAAATTAAAGAAGTCCAAAACTCAAGGGCCAACCCAACTTTCATGTCAGTACTATAGGATGGCATAGAGCTATGCAATGCGCAGATAGTTACGAGCGACGTAAATCGGACCTATAAACGTTTATCATCGATTTGATTACTGCGTAAGGTAGGATGTTGTTAAAAGCGAACCGCAAAATAGTTGGGAGTGCTCCGGGCCCACAACAAAACGCAAAGTTAATAAACGACCAATAACTATCAAACTGAAAAAAGGAAAATACTAACTACTCATGGACAGTACTGTAGGCGGGCATGGAGCTATGCAATGTGCAGATAGTTTTACTATATCGGATCTATAGCCGTACATCCTCGATTTGGCTACTGCGTCAGGTGGGATGTTAAAAGCGACCCGCGAAACAGTTGAGAGTCGGCTCCCGACCAGATAGTTAATAAACAAACTATATCAATGGCAAAGTTTCTAATATGAACGGCATGAAAACTATATAGCCAGACTCTAGCACAGGTATACTTTCAACAACGTACAAAAACTTTCTGAGCACGAGAAACTTAATATTCACTTAATTAGTTACACCTTTTATGTAAAATATTTAATGGTCAAAGAATAAAACGAATCCAATACAGTACACCACCTTAGCTAATATGCTTAGAAATCAAACATAATTTTATTCGTAAATGCTGTTTGTTATTAAATAAAATTCATTAAAATATCAGTCAAAATCCATTGCCAATCATTATGTAAATTAAGTCACATTTTTCTAATTTAATACGTTAGTATTGTCTGGTATTCTTTCTATTATTCGGTCCATACACACCGAGTTAAGTCACAGACAAATCATACGGTGTGTGGACCAGTCTGAAGACTCATTTGACAGTTTGATTATTAGTTGCAATAAATCAAAAAAAAAATTGGTTCTTTAGAGGCGGAATTTATAATTGTAAACACTACCTAGTCGTATCGTGTGTGGGGCGAAATGACAGACTCACAGACTAAATTAAACAAGATTAGGTATATTAAACCAACCATTTTCTTTTGGTGTATAGTTGTTAGAGATAATGAGACTAAATTAGAATAGAATAGATCAACTTAAAATAACACATATATTTCCATTTTGTGTGAAAAAGAGTTTGTACGAAAAAGAGGTTATGCCGTACGATACAACTGGCCTTTGTGTCTATCGGCCGCATTACATATTACAAAATAAGAGATTATACCGGCAACCAGGATGTTTGTGTTACATTTGAGCAAGGTTTACTTGTTTTACTAATCGTTATACCATTTCTGTAATACTGTCAACGAAAATACAACCATAAACTGGAAATCTGTAAATCGCGGCTGCTTTATTGATTCAACAGATTTAATTTTCTGTTGAAGTGCTTAGTTCAGAATATCAAAATTTAAAAAAATAAAATGATATTTAATCAAACATTGTAGAAACATTTACAAAATAGCTGAAAAAACTAATGACAATTTTTTTACTATGTAAAAAACGGTCGGAATCGCGCTTAGAACTCTCAACTCAGTTGCCAACGTGTTTTCTTTGCAAGATCGCACAAAATGTTTAGGATTGTAATAAAAATTGATAAAAGCAACATTAACACTTTAACGTTTGTCGAATTGTTGCATCTGACAGCTAAACGTACTAAAGCAATTTGAACGGCAAATTTGTAATATCCGGGCATAGAATTGTATTACATGTACATCTACAAACGTCCTCTACAACTCGTTTATCAGGTGCAAACCGCTAATAAAATGGTTTTTGTCTTTGCTAAATCAACTAGTTGTGATTTTTTTTTTGATATTTTTTCAAGAGTAGTTAGTAGCAGTTTCGCATAATTTAGCTGCTAGATGGCTGAGTATAGAATCACTTGATATGTATGTCAAATTAAATTAAAATAACTGTATATAGCGTATTGATGATTAGTTTCTGATTTCATTTAGTCATCCTACAAAGAAATTCACAAAGATTTGTTGTTTTGACACAAACGTGTGTTTGTTGTCATGTCACATTGTTTTGTTTTATGATTTAATCACGAAAACTTTTTGTGTGTTCCAGTTAACCATCATGCTAAAACTATTTTACTATCAGTTTACTAGCGAGTTATAACGGATGATATGCTGGAAAGCGGCTATTCTTGTTATACTTTTCTGTAAAAATAAAAACGGAGTTAAGAAAAATTTATTAAATCATTTCTTAAACGGTATTCATATTTTTTCTTAAAGGATCACTTTCGAAAATGTAAAACTTTTATAAATGAAAAGAAAAATAATTTCTTTATTCTAGAAAATATATTAAAAACTATTATCAAGAAAACTATTCTTGAATCAGCAACTAATTGAACAATAATTATTCTTAAATTAAGAAAATATAATTTGTAAAAATAATGTATGCATACTATCTAGTGTTAAAGCGTATCATAAGAAAACCTATTCCTTATCCATTGTTTAACACTTAAGAAATTAGTGTTTACCCGGTAAATTTCATTTTGCAACAAGAATACCATTTAGTACTTACAAATTAATTTCTTTACCAATAAAAAATATGTTTACCACCAAGAGAATGTTTCGTTTGCTATAAGACAAATTTCTATTTTAATTTCCTGTGTTAAGAAAAAAAATCTTAAGCTGATTTACATAAACTGCTTATTTTAAGTACTAAGAAATAGATCTTAATAATAAAACTACATTTCACCTTATAAGAAATTTGTCAGAGTATGTATTAAGAAATGTGATTCTTGATTAGAGTAGGTTGATAAAACACCTATAGTTGTTTGTGGCTTTACTACAAAAATGGTTTTGAACATTATTATTTTGAAAGTAATATGTAAGAAATATTGCGACAGCAGTAAGTAGGCAAGTATGACGTAATCAGATAAAAAGAATGAACAATAAACTATTCGTGAAAATATGTAAACATTTCGGAAAAATTTTCTTAAAATAAGTAATTATACTAATATTACAAGAAAACGCATTTTTAATGTAAGACACCTACAACAGGTCTATCGTGAGAAGGGTGGTTTCTTTCTTTGAGAAATAATCGTTTTAGATTATGTAATTCTGATATAACGTAAATGTCTCATTTGAATTTAAATAAACCTACTTTACTTTTACTATTCAGAATGTGCACTACTCAGAAACTGAGATTTATATTGGAATAAGTCTACAAATTTGACTTGAAAAATATTAATGTAAAAATACAAAATATAATAAATTCCAAAGCGAATTTAAAATATAAAAGTAAAGTAACAAGTAAGTAAAAACCATTGAGGGACATGAAATTGCCTTAATCTACTTTTAAAATTATTTTTAGTTAAACAAAAATCAAATAAATTGTTGATTTTATTGAAACTCTTACACATCATCTTCACTGGGTCATTATCGCCATAGTTAGTTCTGCATATCCAAGTGGACGAAGTTATAATCTCTTAGTTGTTTACCAGGAACCTTTATTTTAATTGACTTTAGTGGATCCGGTGCATCGATTAGGCCTAGTAGGAGATTACCAATAAATGTACTTTTTAGCAATTCGCGTCTATTTTCTAGCGTTGTCAAGTTGTATGTTTTACACCCGGTTAAATATTGTGGTTGTCGCTGGATGTTTACGTGGTATGGTAGATCATGGTCATAAACCCATCCGTCGTTCCAGGTCAAGTAGTGTATAAACTTCTTTTGAATTCTTTCAATACTTTGGATATGATCATCGTAGAACCGACACCACACATTTACAACATACTCCAGTTGGGATCGAACATAAGCACAATACAGGATCTTAATTGTTTCCAAATCAAAAATTGTCACCCGTCCAACGTTCGACAAAACCGAGCTTGGTAAAGCTTAGTAAAGCTCATGTTTTCAACGAAAGTAACCCCTAGATTATAAGTTTCAAGTACTACCTGAAGAAGTACAGGCTTGGCTTTTCTGTGAAATGATAGAGATTTGCACTTTTCAAAGTTGAGACTCAGAGAATTAAACTCGCACCATAACGCTAGGTTCTCAATATCTTCCTGTAGTTTATTGGCATCGTCGACTGACTCGCCAACATCAGGATATTGGAATGCTTTATCACTTCAGTAAGAGAGAGCCTTGTGGTGCACCAGAGGTTGCTTGTATTCTATTCGACCTTTTATCTCCTATTTCAATACATTGGATGCGATTACTCAAATAAGATTTGAACCAGGCTACGAACTGGCTGGAAAATCCGAACTTAAAAATGTTATATTACATCAAGTTGTTTATGTATCTCAATGTTGTAAGGCAATAATCACCACTTTATTTAACAAATATTTCATAAAGTGGTTATTATTATCTTACAACAGTTTCTGAGTAGTGCGCGTTCTGAGTAGTATTCTCCATCAATTTTTCAACAATATTTTGGAATTAAAGCATAAATTATTGAATGTTTATTTGAATAGAACCGATTCGTCATTTCAATTTCATATTAAAAAAAACAAATATGCAAACCTTCTTTATTTTATGTTATGTGAGGCATCCTGTTAAAGAATACTGCAATCGTTTTACTTAGCTTAGACTCGTTAAAAACGCTAATTTACAATGTTTGGGACAGACCAACTATCAGTAAAACAAAAATCTTATTATAAATATATTGGAAAATGAAAGGCCAGATTCTAGATACATTTATAAAAAATAACAAGAGGCCTCGCAAAATTCCACCAGTAGCAATCGGAAACCGACATTATACTGGGTGGCTCTTAAGTAAGTACAATAAATTAAGGAGGTGGTGGAGGACACTAATCTGAATAAAAAATTATATAACAGCACATATCATATCTGTAACCGTCATAGACATAATCAAGGTTCTACTGTAAAATTAATTAGTTTATCAACACAGGGCCAATAATAAGGTTAATTGATAATAGGTAAACTTTACATTAAAAAAGTGTAAAAATCTTCAATTTTTTCAACATTTTTTTAAAAAATGGGACAATTTTCAAAATATTTGGAAAATTTATTGAAATTTGCAGGTATTAGTCGTACTGATCAGTTACATATTTTCCGAAAAAAATTTTATTATTCCAGTAAAATTGATACGTGTATTAGCCCTATTGGCCCTTTGTTTGATAAACTAATTAATTTGCGATAATGAAAACGGTTATTTGAGAAATTTGTGAGTAGTAGTTTTTACGTTATAAATTCAAAGTAACTAATTTTAGAGTAGAACCTTGATTATCTCTTATTATTACCTTAATCTCTCTTCTGATTAGTGTCCTCCATCACCTCCCGAATTTATTGTACATATACTTAAGAGTAATCCTGCCTAGAATACTAAACACCACATCAAACTAATCTCAAACCGAATATTATAAAATTATCCGCGGTTTAGATAACAAAAAGATCAGATAAAACACGTTTTTTATTTAATGTATATAATTAGCAGTCTCAATTCAACTAACTAAAAGGAAACAACAACAAAATTGAACTTCCTCTATTTAGACAGCGAGCGGCAAATAGAATGGAATATAAAACGAAATTAATTAATTCCAACCATCAAGCTTCTTGCAATCGCGTTCATACAATCGAGCCTATAACAATGTCAACATTGAGACAAGAGTCTAGAGAAGAGCTAAAGTAAACACAATATATTTTATATATTATGTTTAAGCAACAGCATCAAGTAGAGTATGTACTAAAAAATTGAATGTAAAATTGAAGGTAAGAAATGTATTAAGCACAAATTGTCTATCTTCATTGAATTTAGTTCATAAATTCCTCGAATCGAATTTTGGCTCTTAATTTTATTAAACCGTAGCCTGTTAACGTTCATTACTGAACGATTCATTTTATTCCTTAATTAAGAGACTAAAAATTAAGTAAACAAAATTGGCGAAACTTAAAGTACTCGTATATAATAATTATGCATCTTATTTCAAATTTTATCGTTGTCACTTTCTATAGAAAAAAAAAATGTTAACCGCGTATATAACATATCATTAGTAATAAAGAAATAAAAAATCATGTCTAACACAAAGCACACAATTGGATATACACAACAAAGCATTAAACATTAAACAATACAATTGTGACATTTTATATAATAGTAATAAATAAATCAAATTAAATTTAGACTGTGTACAATGTAAGTTGTACGAGTTATTTATCAAGTACATATTACTCGTATACATATATACATAGATAGATCATGTGTGACAAACTTTTTTAAAACAAATTTTCTCTTGTGCCGTCACGTCAGTGGCATCGATACTTTTTGTACTTTTAGGTATTGAAATTAAAAAATTATTCTTACTTTGGCATTTTCTACCTACTATTACCATTTAGCACTCAATTGGTGGAAAGAGCCGATTTATTTTGCGAAACTATTTTGAAATTTCTAGACGTACGAACAAGTTACAAAATACGAAGTAGGATAGCACGTCAAATCTAAAGAAACAGAATTCTATATAAAACAAGACAACAATTCAGATAAAATACTCGTACCTTTTAGAGTAAACAGGAGTTTTCGGAAACGAAGACAACTAAGTAAAATTTTCTCAGAATTCTTATATTGTTTCTGCGGTTATTCAATATTTTTCAATTATGTTTTAATTATTAATTGAATGATTTTGTAAATATTATTTTCAATTAAGATTTTACAGATAATTGAGCGTTTATAATGGATTCCGGACGGAACGACATTTTTGAAAACGATATTACATATGGAAAATGTAGTAATGCAGACGGTGTAGCCTTATTTCTTAACCTTGAATGTGTGACCGAAAAAATTTCTAAAATGAATTTTGAATGAAGTTATGATATACAAAAACCAAACAATTTCTCAGCCGATTTAATTCGCAATAAGCTTTTGTAACGATTTCGTTTGCGAAATGAAAAAAATGCTGCCAAAATATGAATCTCACATTATTTTTGGACGAGGTACTGGCATATTTACAAATAAGGGATGCAACTAGAAAAGGATTTCTGACGTGCGAAATGGGATTTTGAAAGGTTTTCTTCATGAAGTTCTGAAAAGAGGAGTATTAATGAAGGAATACTAAAAGTGAAACAAAATCTTATTTTGATAGTGAATCAAACGGTTCACAAAATGATGCAGCAGCTGCAACAACCGTATATATTTCAGATACTTTGAAACCATTCCAGGTAATCAATTGCATTTATCTAATATTAAGTGTAATTTCTTTGACCTTTTCTTAACAGAGTTTGCTTGAACATTTGACAGAATTGACAATTGTGATGCATACATATGAGCTCAATTTTCTTCCTGAGTCAGACACATAGGTTAGCAAAAAAAATTAATACAAAGTCTGTTTCCAATTATACCAATTCCAAAAAGAGATTGATTTTTTGTTACGCTCTTTCCAAGGAACTGGGATTTTTCCTATATACAGACATACGGATATTTCCTATATATAAATCTGAACATAGAACCAATATAAGACAGTGCTTTATAAAATCGTGTAAAAAAATTTTTCTATAAGGCAAGAATGAAGTGGGCTGTTTTAGTACAAGTTCGAAAAAAACGCTTGGGCTAAAAGGTGTCTAAACTATATCAATATTTACTAATTGCTACCATGGACATTTTATATAATTTATATAAAATTCTAAAATACAAGCATGTTATTGAGAAAGAACAACACTTACGATTTTTATGGGATCATGCCAAGGCAATTACCAATATGGCGGCAACACTACTTTATTGAATGCCGGACGATATAAACAACGTTTGGTACAAACTAAAATTTTAATACATTAAAAAATAAATTTATTTTTCTATTTCCTATTCCTGCATTAGATGTACTTCGTCCGCATCATAATCAGTTGACGAAAAAGTTTGAAAAAACGACCAAAGTGACACCTGTGCCAGAAAATCTAATTACGGAAAATGGAATAGGTAAGAGAAAAAAAACGCGTCTATCCTATATACTGGTGGCTGAGACCAAATGTTACTGACTTCACTCTGCTGTCATTTGTGTTGTTGTCATTTTCGCGCGTCAATTTTTTGACAGATTGAAGTTTGGTTAGTTGTTTACATGTGGTCAACAAATAATTGTTCTAAATTAATATCTTCATAAAAAAATCGTAATGGAATTCAAACGTAATAGTGTAATTGCACTGTATTTGGGTGGAAATTCACAAACAGCAATAGTTCGTCAGCTCCAGCATTTGAATGTGAATAAAATGTTTGTGTATCGAACCATAACTCGATACAACGAAACTGGTAGCATCGCTAAACGCAACAGAGGCGGTCCTAAAAAGACAGCAACATCAAAAGAAATGATACGAAATGTGAAGAAACGAATCCAACGAAATCCTCGTCAAAGTGCCAATCAATTAGCCGCACGTCTACATGTTTCACGATACAGCATTCAAACCATATTGAAAAATGAACTACACTTGAAGCCCTACAAGATACAAAAAGTTCAAGATCTTACGGAGGCACAAAAAAAAGTTAGGCTTAAAAGAACACGAGCATTGAAGGGCTTGGCCGAACGTGATGAGATTCCAAAAATTGTCTTTTCTGATGAGAAAATTTTCACCATTCACCATGGTTAGAGCACAAGTCCAACGATAATATGGACACAAGAGTTGCCATGCGCAAGCAATCACCAGCTTATGTTATGGTTTGGGCTGCAGTGACTGCAGATGGACGCACTCCTCTGGTTTTCATCGAACATGGAGTCAAGGGAAAACAAAGAGGTGTACCGCCAAAAGATCCTAAACGATGCTTTGCTACCTTGGACACGTAAACACTTTAGTACGAACCGTTGGACATTCCAACAGGACTCGGCACCGTCACACAAAGCTCGAGCGACACAGCAATTTTTACAAAATTGCGTTCCGCGGCAGATTTCGTCGAAAGAATGGCCACCATATTCACCAGACTTGAATCCCATGGATTTCTCCATATGGTCCATTTTGGAGAGTAAGGTGTCCACTAAAAAATACGAAAGTGTTGATGCATTGAAGTCAGCTCTTGTTCGAGAATGGAATAAAATTCCGCAAGCTCACGTTCGGTCAGCATGCAATGCTTTCTATGGAAGACTGAATCAAATAATCAAAGCCAAAGGAGGTCATATCGAGCAGTAACATGTTTTTCATAAAATGTAATATGTTTTCAACATATTCCACGAAATTTCAATAAAAAATAATCAAAATTAAAAAAATTACAGCGTTTTCATTTGGTAACAATTGGTCTCAGCCATCCTGTATAAACTATTCAATATATGATACAACTACAACTGCACTTTATATAGTTCATATTGCAATATTACTTGATTCTTCTATTGTGTTATCTATTAATTACATTCTTATTTGGTAATTTGCTTAAATTTATTACATTATTATTTTCAAAGTCGTGAGCAATTCGTAGTGTGGTGAACATCGGTCATCTATTAGAAAAGTACTTGTTGGTGTGCCTCAGGAAACCATCGTTGGCCCCTTGATATTTGCTATCCTTTAACTCTACACAACTTTCTCTGCATTTTTATCTGCAGATACGATAAAAGTAAGCTAAATTGTTGATGTTTCATCAATTACTTTTATTTGTTGTTAAACAAACATAAAAAATATTTTGACTGAAGGGTCTCTCCCATCTTGGATAAATCGGTCAAATCAGTCAATTCATTGTACCGACTTAGTTGTGACGTAAGAACAAAAAACAAAACGCGATTTCTATCATGTGGAAGGGAGAAAAATTCTTGACAAGTTGGTCGTTGCCACTAGATTTGAAAATAAAAACTGCTTGTATTGCATTTAGTCAAAACACAATTTTGGGGACATTTCTGTGTAGACGTACTTATTCAAATAAGTCTCCTAGCGAGGTGACTTATTTGAATAAGCCGGTGTCCATACATAAGTCGGTATTTGGAAAACAGCTGAAGGATAAAATAATAATTCAACAAGAAGCTATCTGCGTTAAAATTTTACGGAAAGCGACAAACTAATTTTTCATGGAATAATTTATCTCCAAATAATTTTGGAGACCAGCGAAAAATTAATCTCGTGTCAGCTGCGTACTAGCCATAATGTATAAAATACAAACGAAAAATATTTTTAAATATGCATCCACGAGGTTAGCCTCAAAAATTAAAATTAATAATACCTAGATTACTTGTAAGCGTTGGAAACTTATTTATTCAATTCAAATTCTTTTTACTCCAACCAATAAGCTTAGTAAAATAACTGAAATAACTGTTCATTTACTATAGTGATCTGTCTGTGTGCCGACGTTTACATCTTATCTAATATTCCGATATCAGATTTTTAACTTCTAACCTAATTTTTTCTTATCTATATTAAATAATTAGTATTTAATTACTAAAAAGGTCATTGCTTATCACATTTAAAAACTTCTCGGGAACAATCATAAAATATTTATTATTCTACGCTTACAACAATTACGTTAATACGTTATTAAATTTATCTTATCTTTTCTTAATCCAGTGCGATAGGATTTGAAAAGTTCAAAAACGAATATGCTTCCTAATTTTCACCTGCTTTCTTGTGCAATCATATACGGTTAAATAATCAATAAATAGATGGTCGTTTCGAATAGACAGGTACACTTTGGATTTTAAAGGTTTTTGCCATATATCGTGATTTCCAATAGGGACATAATAATTTCGTATTTTAGCTTAGTACTCAGTTCAAAGTGAAACGAAATTTTACCGCAGTCTCCAAAAATTTATTTATTTTCGCGTGAAATAGAAATGAAATTTTATTTGGAGAATTTTTATTTTTAATGTATAAATTTGTAAACATAGTACATACATAGATGGATTTGTTTATTTTACGTGAATAAATTAAATTAAATTGATTTTATTTAAAATTTAAAGGTTTATGGTATTTAAAATATTTGATTATTGCCAAGCACAAACAAATGTCGAAATTTCACGTGAAAATAATTTGGAGAGTTTATGCGCTCCATCTTTGATGTATTGAACACATTTGACTTTTTCGCCGGTGAACTGAGTACTACAAAATGCAAACAGAATCGGAATTTTTAATTTGTAATTTCACTCTGGTAAAATCGTATGAAGATTCCACGCCGTTCACAGGAACTGGGAATCTCTCAAACCATATTGTGTCGATTTTTGCGTAAATATCTTGGCTTACATCTTTACAAGATGAAATTAACTCAATAACTGAAGCCTCTTGATCATTTGAAGCGCAGAAACTTCTCCGATTGAGCTCTGCTAAAGTTTGAAGAAAATCCTGAACGGTGAAACTCATTTTTCGCTTAAGCAAAGTATGTGTTATTGAACAGCAACAAACCCACAAAGGATTCGAGCGACTCTATTACAACCACAAAAAGTGACCGTGTGGTATGGATTTCATGACAGAGGAGTGATTGGACCATATTTTTCGTCGATGAAAATGATTGCCATATTACGGTCAATAGAGTTCGCTATTTTGCCATGTTGGAAAACTATTTTTGACCAGAATTGGATGGACTTGACATCAGTGATATGTGGTTTCAACAATATGGTGTCACAGCCATACAGCTTATGTATCTCCTTTACATAAGCACATACTTCATAAATTGTTCAATTATCAAATTGGCCGAATTTACACATTTACACACGAAACATAGGGATATACTGAAAATTTATTTAATATGTACTCCGATCTAGCGATGATTAACCACATTACTTAACTACTCGAATAGGTCTTGGCGATAAAACAAAATGTTTACGAAATTAGTTACAAAATATTGGAAATAAATTTTTTTTGTTCTACTAATTTAACCACATTCAAATAATTCATTTGATGTTTTCCAAATTAAACGGTTTGATGCCACCTTCACTTGGGATCCTAATTTTCAGTAAGCTGTCGATAAGAAGAAGAGATGCGACCATTGTTAAATTTCAAATTACAGCCCAAAAATAAGTTTTTGTAAAAATTTATTGAACATTACGTTTTTCTCAAAGGATGTCATATGCCCAAATTCATCAAAGTTCATTCTATTTTCTTACTGTTTTCTGGTGGTCTCACCTTTTTTGATGTAGGCCATTAAGTTACTTGATGATATCTTCTTTAAAGCACGACACAAATAATATTTCAGTAAAGCTAAGTATCGGAAGATAACAGCACGCACATTTTCAACCAAAAATATTTTTTGTTGCTAGTTTTTCTGTTAGTTTTGTGATTGGTTCAATTATAATTACATATTATGTATATCAATATAATAAATAGATACGAGTATGTACTTATTGTTTACATATACTTATATACACATAAATGCGTAGTGAAATTTTTTATAAAAAAATTATCAGTTGCACTAACGTGCGGCCATCTACCAACGTCGTCCGAAACTAGTAAGTTGGTTCGATTTTTTTGCAATTATATATTATAAATAATTTATTTGACACGGCAACATCAAGCTTGGCCTCATTTGACACGACATCATTAACCGGACAAGTGATGCAATGGTTCAAGCTGCGGCACTTGGACCGTAAGGTACTGGGTTCGAATCCCACCAGAGGCAGCACACTATTTTCTGCATACCAAAGCAACAAAGGAAATAAAGCGTCTGAGTATCGCTTCGTACAACCAGTATACGTTTTCTGGTTTCAAGCCCATGATTTACCAAACGTATTGCCACAAAGTTGTTGTTTGCTTTCTTGCGTTTCTTTCCATGTGTTTAGCCAGGTAAGCTTTGGATCTTATCGGACCCCAAAATAGCTTACCTAGTCTCTGACGAGAGTGGTATGATAAAATCCCTCCTCCCCAATAAGTACATTTTACGATCCCAGGTTATGATTATATTAATCTCATTTGCATGTGACCACATAGGACAATCACATATTTACCAACAAGTGTCATGGTAATTTATTGGCATATTGCTAACAGTAAAATCAATTTTCGTTTAACTGGACTAAGATAAATGAGTTGGCTATTACCAAGGTACAAAAGTAGTGGAGACAGAACTCCTCCCTGTGAGCAATGTTTGCTGGAAATTCACTGTAGTCATAGAACTCGTACACTACCCAAGTGAGCGGTAGTTTCTCTGGACCTAAGCATGGCAGAGGTTGTCATACCATGTCCTAAAACTGCTGGCACCATAACTTTGAAGGGCTTATCAAATATCCCCTCATTGCCCAGAAATGATCCAAGGTCAAATTGTTTGATACCTAGCGATTTTTCAATTCTCTATACGACTGCATGAAGCGCTGACTTAACTTATTTATACTTTTGGTAGGTATGTTGTCTAGGATGAATTAATTCCTATGTTCTCATATTCTCACCAATTTCATGTTTTCCATAGATGCCGAGGGTGTCCCAAGTTTCTTAACTCGGTCGCAATATCGAAATTTTCCGTCAAACAAATGGATTAATTTGTTATTTGTTTACTATTTTCTATTAAAAATTGTTTTGGTTTGCAGAGCAACACAGGTTCATCTATATATGTACATCTCTGTCTGTATTGATGAAGCTACGTAATATCCAAGATCGCCTAAGTATCCCACACTCATCGTCTATGATGGTTTATCCAAACACCATCCATCTCGATAATAGATTACTCGTTAAATTTGGGAGTATTTTTTTTAGGTTTACACCCGTGGATTCATCATTTTCATAAAAACAACTGTAACCTGCGTTAAGGTGTGATGTTGTATCACGTATGAGTGAGAACTAACTGTAACTTGACTTGGGCGTAACCGATACCTAGAATTGGATTTTCTAAGAGATACTTCGATTAGAATTTCTACATTTTGATCGATCCGATTTAGTGATGTTGATCGACCAAGAGAACTTTGTAAACCTGATAATTTGTATATCTTGAATTTAAGTAAATTTTTCAGTATATGTAGTATGCTTCAGCTGATTGGAGCTCACGAACTATAGCCAATTACAATTTCCTGTTTGAAATTATTATTTTTTCAATTATCACGTAGAAAGATATGCTAACGAACGCGTGTATACAGCTTAAATGACTAATGCTTTTAAAATGTTTGCGGGCCTCATCATCTCTTTAGTAATCAGCCAGGTGTTTGGTGTGTTAAATTGGCATTATTAAACATGTTGTGTCAACCCTCAAAAGTAGACTGGAGATTTTCAGTTTGCTTTTGTTGGATAAACGTTGTGGACACATTTAAAATTTTACAAAAATGGAAAAACCACTGCGTATCCAACAGTGATAAAATTCCTGTTTTCGAAAAATATTGATAAAATAATAGGGACAAAATAAAGTAGGTATTTTAAGGCTTTACCAAAAGCACTTGTGATAAACATCGGGGCCGTTCAAATAAAGTTCACTGTATCATAAATGAATGAGAAAGTGCATAGATTGGGTATGAACGGCCTGCGGTGTTAAAGTGCATTCCTAAAGACTTCTCGCGCGTCTATTTATAACTATGGATTGAAAATGGGTATATCAGTGCTCCAGCCAGAAACCCCCAGGAACAGTCCAAACAGTGAACACTTATTTTAAAGAGAATTAAAGAAGTGATTAAAAAAAGGAATAATGTTGAACTAAGTATATCGAGGTAAAAGAAGACTAATTATAATAAAATGAATTGGAGAATGAATATTTACAGATTGAATTTATTTCTGTAGAATTGTAAAGGTTTTATTTTTACTTTTTAGTTTTATTTTCTAATTTTTATAAAAAAAATTATCTTAAAAAATTCGAACAACTATTAATTTGTATTCATAATTTGTGAAAGAATTTCAATCATATCCCACGAGACGGATTTGACAACATTGAAAATGACACAATTCCATACAGCATAAATTTCAGAATCTCGTTCAAATCTTCGAATTCAATTTATTTATTAAATTCGCCTACAAAAATGTTAACAACCACACTCCAAATGTTGAGCTTACTAGCTAAATGAGCTAATGAGGTGTGCATTTCGGTCAAAATCCAATTTTTGACTTTTGCCTTACTATTTTTTTCATTTTCGTGTAGCAACGTCTTACTCCAATAATGCTTTCCACCTCTGGTTGTCTGGTCCCGTATATCAATCGAACCGATATGTCAAGTATAATGCAGTTGCGTCAAATCCCATCAAACAACATTAAAATTCGCTAAATCCTAAACTACAATATAACAAGATTCTAAAAATAAGTGCAAAATACATTCAACTACACAATATCGGTTAAAAAATTATCGAGTTGTCATTAGCATTGTGTAATTTAAGATCGGTGATATTCATTCCATTTTGCTCTATTGAGCACGGCTGGATTCCACGGCTTTGTATTTCCTAACAAAAATGCTTCCAGCATCTCGAAGCGAAATTTTAAGCAACAATGAACTTATTAAAATTGCGTGTTTCTAGAGTCTGTTTATGCAGTTTAAAACGCTCATTGCAAACTGTGTAGACTGCAGACTGCAGGGTATGGGTATTTTTATAACACTGCTTCTAAGCGAGCTAAAACAATTTGTTAAGCTAAACTAAATTGCTGCTTACTTTGAAGCTGCGAAGCCCTATTAATTTATTAAACAGTTTATTATTTTCAACGCTGTGATTTAAGTAAGCTGAGGAATTATTTTGTACTTTAAGAGGTGGTTGTCAAATTGGCATAATTAATTTGGCACCACAATCTGTGAACCTCCTCGATTCCTAATTTAAACCCACATAATTTTAGAGGGTCTGCCTCACAAATCTGTTTGCCGCATCAGCCATGGACAGTGAAAGGGGTTTGATATTTGGAATTCTGAGAAAACGAGATCTGCTAAACACGGTTCCTTTAAGTCGATGCTCAAAATGAGTTGTATGTAGTATGTTCGAGAGAAAGAATTATTAGCGAAGAGAAGAGAAAGTTATGACAGAAGTAATTTTAGATACGTCATCAAAAACGTTTTATCGTTGTTTAAATTCGCGCTCATTCTGAAGAGAAGCGAGGTTGTCGAATTCCCAGCAATTCGCCTTGAGCATTTTTTCTCAACCGAACTTTTTTAACACCCCGTACTCTCATTTTCCGGTACGACTATTTTTTCTAAGAATAAATAAAGCGATGAGCCTAAATGGTTTCCAACGGGTACAAATATATCTATAACTATTGCTTAAAAGAAATAGGGTATAAATTATCTTTTAGATTGCCAGCAATTAGGTTATTTGCCAGAAACTAGCAAATATTGATTATGTTCAAGATTCTGCATTTTAGTAAACAAAAACTATCTAGTTGATTTTGGTTACACTGCCAGCCTAAATGTTACATAAATTTGAGGCCAAATCGTACTTGTTGGTTCCGCAGATATTTTGATAATCAAATAATTACTTTTTCAGCCTACCCCATAACGATCCCGGCCCTGAGTATTTTCACTTGGCAACACAGAATTGAATAAATAACCGACCGAAATACGAGAACAACTGAGTTGAATAGCATCATTGACTTTGGTATACTATTCGTATACTACAATCTATTAAATGGAATGACTAGACAAATATTACTCTTACATTGTATGTTGGTTTCAATTTGAGACTTTAGTCGACTTAGCTTTGATTTAATTTGGTATTATTTAAATGATGGATTATACGTTTAGTACATGTATTTGTTGACAAGATATTGGTTGGTTGCCGAGTGACGTGATAAATTTATAACCCATGCCAAATGTTACAGGAATAGTGTAAACAAAATTTGCAGACGATAAATATTTCTATTAGTAATTATAAAAATACAATGAAGCCAAGTTTAAATTACATTTTGTTGCAAGATTATCACGAGTTGCTTGTTCATAGCTCATGGACACTCTAACTACTAATATTATGAACTAAAGTTCATAATAAATTGATATTACTAGTTAAAATTTAACTTTATTTATTTAATTACACAGTTTTAATTAAATTGGCACTTCTAAATATTATACAAACATCCACAAATTAATATGAACTTTATAAAACTAATTGTTGCCTAATTGATCAAAAGTATATTATTTTAATTGATAGTTGATCAAAAGTATAACAAACCTATAATTATAAATATGTTTGAAATGAGATAAAAATGAGAAAAGCAAACAATATTGTATTATATGACATATGAGTAACCTCCAAGCGGTCTTTTGTATTAAGTTTGTCAACAATAAAGCTATGAATCATAACAAAACAACAACACTAATTGCAAATTAGATTTTCAAACAAAACTATAACTAACCGGGTAGTATTTCTAGATTGTTTTACTAGTTTACTATTCCATTTATTAAATTGTATTACTGAAGAAAATAATTAAGTAAACTGTGACTGAGAGTATAAACCACGAAACCAAAATATTATAGATTCCAAGTACGTAAATGCTGTGTATAATTAAATATTTTACGCAAATGTGCCAACTGAAAACAAAAAATGTATATGGATAAGTGCCAAGCAAGTTGTTGAATGACCTTAACCGAATCAAAAATATTATAACCTTATCATTCGAACCAACCAAACGACTAATAAATTGTTTAATCTTCATTTCGATAGAAAAAACTGTTCGTGCTTCTAACCATTAGCGTCACAAAATTCGCCATTTATTTATAACGAACGATGAAATAAATCAATATTGAAACAATAAAAGAAAACTATTTTAGCGACAGTACAAATTATCTTAAGCTATTTTTGCTGTATTCCATTCAAAAAGAAAAACAAGTCAGCAAGCCAAACTCCGGTGGTAAGGTGCTTCCAAAAATATATATTGCAATTTATTAAATTGGCATACCTTATTACTAATAATTGTTAATTTCATTTTCATGAGACACGTAACTATTGGCGTCATTTGTACGCGATTTATTTCGAAATCTGTTTATATTTTGATTTTTTTTTTCAGTCGAACGAAAAATACATAAATGTGTAACATGGTTGAAAATATTGTACTTTTAATTTTCCACATTAAATTAAAAAAATATAAAATAAATAAAATTTACGAAAGCACAAATTAAATCAGTGAAACTATCACAATATCGAACACTTAATTTTATACATTAATATATTCTAATTACATTTATATATATTTAAGTCTATTGAAAAATTGTAAATTGCTTTTAAGTTTGCATTCAAATCGGTACTAATATTTCGTGTACGCACAACGCCTTGTGTAAATTAAATTAGCACACATTTTTTATTTGAACTGACCGATTTCTATTAGGTGTAGAGATTGATAGGCACCACACACAAAAACCTATTATCACATTAGATTGTACTACTCCTAATTGTGGTGTGCGCAAGTAGATATGTAAGGCCATTATCTTAGATTTTTGTCGCATGTATAATTTAATTGCGGTAAGGTTAGACTTTAGAGCAATAAAATATCATTTTGCGATGTGATGTGCTAAATTACTCGTGTGCGTTCAAATTCAATGCCAATACCATTCAACCAAATCTTAATTTCTCATGAGGCATAAATGACTGGGCCTACTTTGCAATTTCTAGCAATATTTGCAATTATCGCCATATGTTTAGCAAATCAGCGGAACGATTTCTTAATAATAAAACAATTTTACAAATTCATTGTCACGCAAAACGCAAGCCAAATATCAGCCATATGTATGTGTGCAATATTTATAAACATACTCGTGTAGTAAACAATCAATTGAACTTTACATAATTAATTTTTTTTTAGTTTTTAGTTTCAGAGTTACATAAGCATATAACATAAAGAAAACACAATCAAAAGCTGTTTGTATAAGTACTCGTATGTATAGCTAAGTATTCAACTAAATAGATTAACTTATTAGTATTACTTTTGCTTCTTTCATAAAATAAAATTATACAGGGTGTACAGTTGCAGTAACGGATTAACTAGGTGGCAAGAGACAGGGGCCGATGGGTGTGCAGTGACGCAAACTAAACTATACAAAAATCAATATAACGTACTAAGTTTCTTTGTAAACACTCTGTGTTTCTTTGTAACCTCGCGGCGATATCCAATAATTACCTTGTAACAAGTATAGACTAATCGTGTGGTGAGGGCTGTGGACCTTGTACAGTTGCTACGAAACCTTAAGAAGAGTTCGAAGCTCAGATTAATAACACCGACCTTGGATAGGAAAGAAGACTTCAGATATCGACAACTTCTTCGATCATCATAGTTCATTACGCTCTGCTAAACTAATAACTTCGATAAGCACGAGTTTAGAGTTGGTTTTCTGGCCAGCAATCACTTTCCTCAAATTATAACGGATTTCAAACTTATAAATAATCGGATCGGTGTCCTCAGATAGCGTAAATATTACTTCAGCGTCTTGGTTGTGAACTTACATGCCGCAACATGTTTTAAGTAAAATCTTGAGTGACATTTAGGTAGAGATTAATACCTCATTTTATGAAGATACAGTAGGACATAAAAACATTGCCAACATCAAATGAGTCAGCTTAACAACAAATGATTCAGAGTAACAAACACATTTGCATCAGTTCGATATCTATGTCGAAACAAGCTAGTAAAAAATCTAATAAAGCAGAACGATTAAACTGTAAAAACACTATCGCGAAATAGCTTTGCTCAATACCAACTATAAGGTTAGGACCAATGAGATCGCAAGATATCAATTTACAACGAGTGTCTTTCGGGCGGCAACCAGAATGAACCAAATGAACACCAAATATCTGACTATCGCGAGAAGGTAAACCTAAGGAGAATGGTTATCAAGCGACACACAATATGAAAAGATGAATCAGTTTAAATAATTAGAATCATGTGGAATTATGGTTCCAAGCGAGGATTAAAAAAAGCAGTGAAACCTGTAAACCGAGACCTGACTATCTCGAGGCTTGACAATTGTAAACAAAGTTTCTAAGGCAGTCGTCACACAAGGCGTCACAAGCCCCATTACAACGAATTGGAGTAAAAATAAACATGTCCCGTAAGAATAGCAACTAGAACTCTTGGTATTTTTAGAGATAGAGCACACTAATTTAGTTAATCTCAGAGCAGCTTCAAAAATAATAGTGTTTCTCCTTCCGGCAGATAGAAGAGGAAAAGCTATTTGCGCTTAGCTTGATGGTAAACTTAGTTCTTAAACAGCTTTCTTGCCATAATTAAAGCTCTATGGGCTGCAGTTTCGAGACTCTTGAATTCCAGGCTTGAAGCAACTCTAGTTAGAGAACAAGCTATTATATTTCTAACAATTATATTTCGCACCAAACAACAGAAGCGTAAAACAGCACAGATAAGACAAATGCTTTATAAATAAACAAAAGCCCTTTTAAAATCAAACCCCAAGATTTCCTAAATGCTCTTTTGTATTGCCAACAAAATAGCAGTGGTTTTTTCAAATATACTTTTAACTCGTAGAATGTTTGACAATGTCTGCTCTGTTGATCATATTCCAATAAGAGCAGGAACAAACCGTTCTCCGATATTTCTTCGTTAGTAAGTATCAGTAGGCTGGTCTTCGATTGTCGGGCAACTTCGCAAGGCACTACATCTCTCCAGCTTGTACATTGTGCTACTAAGTCAGATACGATGTTTAGGTGCATAGCTCTCAATAATGAGGCCAGATTACTTTAGTTTAACAAGCAATTAATCGATAACCGAGAGTCACAAGTCACACTACTGTCGCAACCAGGAATGTGAATTATCGCAACCAGGAAAGTAAACAGAACGCAGTAATTTGGCAAATTCCCTATTGCAAGAGGTTATCTTGCCATCAGGGGGTTGCAATATATCCAGTGTGCAAGAATCAGATTTCTACCTGAGGTGAAATCTTACACATAACAGTTTTCCTTAGTTTTTGAAATCACAACACCAAAAAGTGTTTTGTTTGGTAATAAAAGGACAAATTTTATGGTATAGTGGATGATTTCGACAACGACAATGCTAGCAATTCAATGTCGTCAGTCACATGACATAAACCCTTGCAATACAAAGCACTGATAAGATTTCATTAGTCACCTTTGGTTTTGTCTTGACTAAGAAATGTTCTCAGTCCCCAAAAACCAGTATGGACCTATAGTATCCAACTTTGGAAGATCAATGTACAAATGATAAAATGCTTCCAAAATAAAGAACTGCGTGGCCATGGTACATTAGGAACAACAACCTTCTTAGGGACTTTAGATGGAATGTCACCAAGGAAATAGAGAAACCAGCAAGAAAATGGATAGCGCGATTATCTCGGCATGAAAATTCAAACATACGATTTGTGTTGATTGTTGGATACAACCAATACAGTGAGAAGACTTCAAAAGCAGAAGCGTTCAAGCTGGGTTATTCTAATTAGAATAAAGAAATAATTATACCAGGAGTAATCAATAGGTTATTCTTCAACAACCGAGAAACTAATTTAAGATAGATAAATTACTAGATGATCTCTGAATCAGTTGTAATATTGAATTAAAAAAAAATTAAGTATAAATATATTTGGCGTTTAAATTCTGGAGGAGATAATTTGACATTTAATGTCACATAAGTGAAATTAATTTTTCCATTTCACTGAACCGGAATTCGAAAATTCCAATTAGCACAAAATTCATCCCAAAATTCCATTCAGAATCCATGTGCTGATGATTAGGCATTTCTTAAACCCAATTATTTTCAAACCAAGTTTGAAGTTCCAATTTTTCCGTTTTTATCAACAGAACATGATTGTTGTGTGGTAAACAAAAGCTTGTTTGGAATTGTAAAATTAAATGTGTTATGCAGCTGGGTTGGATTTCTAATATTGAATGAAATTATGGAATTTGTCGCAATTTAGTTTTCTGTGCTGATTGCAAATTCTGTATTGGGATTCCATACCGAATTTTGGACGAGGTTCAGGCAGAATTATGTTTTAAGTTAGAAGAGCTTTGTTTCAGTGCCAAGCTATGTTTAATTAATTTATAAAATAATATGATGAAGATAAATAAGATAAATTAAAAGATTTTGAATTTGAGCAAAAATATACGGAGAAAACTTTTTGAACCAAGATACTTATGTCTTTAAAGAATAGGAAGGTGTGATTTTTTTCTTAAGACGTTAATGGTCTAATCGAATTTCGTATACTTTCTCTCTAATTATTAATTTACCTGCAAGCTTCAGCTCTTGAAAATTGATCTTTGAAGCGTATCAAATATAAACTGTCCGGGTTTACTCACGAAGTCGCCAATCTTGCCTTGTAAAAATATTATCAGACTACCTAATTGAAAGTGATTACAAACTGAATCAAAAGCAATGATTTCTAAATGTTAGATCTCAGCAACCAATGATATTTGAACTAAAATGTCACTGAAAAGCGCCTTATATTTAAAAAAAAAAATAGAACCCACCCTGTATGAACAAATTTCATCACAAATAAAATAATCGTAAGCATAACAAAAATCAAAACTCGGAATTGATTTCTGATCAAATCAATCAATCAATGTGTCGTGAGTGAATAGAAACGCATTTTTGGTACAAAATTGGCGTAGAAAATTGAATGAAGCGAAACATTGTCAATTGGTAAAACCACATATTATTTATACTTAATACATTTCGATATATATGGTAAAAGTCACAAGTCTTAAGTAACCAAAGATATTTAGTTGGGAAAAATACCATATACATATATGCATACAAATTAGTGATTTACATTTGAAATTCGTTTGGATTAAGGGAGTTCAACCCTCAAAAAGAATCTCGATGGCGTCTATCGAGAAGTAAATTTGACCTATAAACGAAACATTTTTGCACTCTTCATAAATAACGAAAATTTTGTATTCAGCTCGTTTAAAATAAAGACTGCCCCTTAAAGTTGGCTATGGGACAATGACTTTTCAGTGCAAATAAATTTGCAATTAAATTAATGCACCTTCCAATCAATTAAGTTCTGCATATGTAAACAATTAATATAACAAAGACATAACGTAAAACAAAGAAATCGAAAAGTTTACCTTAAATTTCTGTTTCTTTTAATATTTCTGCCTCACTTTTGAATGCAAGTCGTCATAAAACACACCACTACAGACACAATAAATTTATTCAATTTGTTAATTTTTTACTTGCTTAATTAATTTTTCTTTACTCGCTTCTTAATTATTATTATTCTCTTTACAGTATTTTGATTTTTTTTTTAAATAAAAGAAAAACTATAAATGCAACTTAATTATTGTTTATCGTTTAGCAAATGCTAAAAAACTGCAATCACACTTCGAGACATTTTGCTTTTTTATTTTTTAATTATGATTAGTTAATTCGATTTTTATTTCAAAAATTCCAAAAGTTGAATTACATTTATGGATTTTAGTTATTTTGTGATGATTTTTCGCAATTTATTTAATTTTCACTTCAAAAATATTGTATATTATTTTATAAATATAAAGAAATGATTTTTACAACTACAAATTAGGTAGGTATGATTTTTATTTCCAAATTTATTTTATTTTACAAGGAAAATGAAAAAATTTGATTAAAATGAGACGGCTGAATAAATAAATATGTGTGTGCAAAAGGAGGAAAGTACGAGAATCTGCAGAAACATACGTGCGCATGTTGGTTTTGTGTTGTTGTTTTTTGTTGTGTATAAAAAGAGTGCGTTTATTACCTACCTGGTTGGTACGTACAAAAATATAACTAAAGAAGTAAATTAAAAGTATATTTTTTTACTCAATTATATGCATAAATATATTGTTTAGTAAATGCGGAACATTACAAATTTAATTAAAATTGCTTTTAATTAATTTCTCCAAAGTATTTTACATTGGGCAATACTAATTTTTTGACATTAAAATTGTCCAAAAATACACACACGCACACATTAGCAAACATATGTAACGATTTTATTTCTGTTTCAATCGTTTGCACAATATATTACGAATAGAAAAGCGAGACAATAATAAATTTAAATTTCAAAATAAAAAACACAAAAACAATAAAGGTGTAAAATATTCCCCTGTTTGGTGGTGTAGTGTCTTGTGTTGTGTTGTGTAGTCGAAAAAAGTCGTCAATCAAATTTCTTTAATTAAAAATTTAGTATTTCTGTTGATGTCGCTAAAATTAAATGTAAAGTTTAAGTTGTTTGTTTTAATTTTTAAAAGTACATTTAAAATTATTTATTAATATTGAATTAATGTAAAGGAAAAATAATTAATATCAAGCAGGTAAATAATGTTTTTTGCAATCTTTTATCAAAAGAAAAAATCTATTTGTGCGCGGATGACATAATTGGAATTTTAATGCCATCTATAGGTGTGCTTTTGGAGTCTTCTTGCGTTTCGCAACGCATGGCGATGTCACTTTCCATGTGGCCAAGGTCATGGTGCTCATTCTTGTCATGTTAATTATAACTGTTAATATTTAATAGGAGCAAAGATTTATAATTTGCTCATTGTAATTCTGTACCATTAACTTCTTTATATGGACAATAAAATTTACAGTGAAGGTTAACTATTCAAAAAAGGAAAATCAAGATTTCTTCGGACAAACGAATTGTTTGGTTTGGGCGGGTTTTGTATTTATCATGTATTTCTTTTAATTTCAGTATTATATCGCAGGAGAATTAAGAAATAACCTTAAGACGGCATAGGAATGACAGTAATGGCAACAGTTTCCATCTTAGAACTATGTGAAAATGCCAAGTTGGCCCGGGAAAAGGCGTTCATGGGAAATTACGATGCTGCTACCGTTTACTACGAAAGTGTATTACAAATGCTCCAAAAATTGTTGTTGGGTATAACCGATCCATTACGACGAGGCAAGTGGACCATTATTCAAGCAGATTTATCCAGAGAGTACAGTGAATTAAAGGCGATACAAAATACTCTGGTCGATATAACAATGGATTTAAAAAATGCACCTTTGTTTGCAAGGACGCGGCAGCGTGTAACCGAAGAGCCTACGAAAGATGCAGCCGCTTGGTTTCGAGCAGATCCAGATATATGGTCACCACCTCCGAACAGAGATCCAGATGTATGGCCAGCGCCTGAAAAGTATGTGTTAGCCTTTAGAGCTTATCGTAATCCAACCACATTTTTCTTTTGTTTTTGTTTAGTGTCTAGATAACAGTATCGAAAATATTTTTATTATTTTTTTTAGACCGCCACCGCAACGAGGTCATAACTACCGAGGCGTAAATGATCGAAAAAATCCGGGTAAAACGGGGAAAGGGCCTGGTAATGTTAAAGGTGGCCAACCGGCTAAAAAACCTGAGACGGCAAGACGCATGACCAATGGAAAAACTCCTTCGGCTCGAGCAAACCGTTTGACGGCAGGCCCGCAGGACGGTGCTAAAACGAATGACAGTGTGGCAGCAAAAGAAACTCGTGATGAAGACGTTAAAGACGAAGAATCTCCACATGAAGAGGAAAAAAAATTTGAACCCGCTACACATATGGATGGCGATTTAGTGGACATGTTGGAACGGGATATATTACAGAAAAATCCTAATATTCGATGGGATGATATTGCAGATTTACAAGAAGCAAAACGGTTATTGGAAGAGGCTGTGGTCCTGCCAATGTGGATGCCAGATTATTTTAAAGGTATTCGACGACCTTGGAAAGGTGTTTTAATGGTGGGACCACCAGGCACCGGGAAAACTATGTTAGCAAAGGCTGTTGCTACCGAATGCGGAACAACATTTTTTAATGTATCATCATCGACGCTAACATCCAAATATCGAGGTGAATCGGAAAAATTAGTTAGGCTCCTATTCGAAATGGCTCGATTTTATGCGCCTAGCACTATATTCATCGATGAAATTGATTCGTTGTGTTCCCGAAGAGGTTCCGAATCGGAGCACGAAGCATCACGCCGCGTTAAATCCGAACTCCTGGTACAAATGGACGGCGTTAATAGTGAGGAAGCAGCTAAAGTTGTAATGGTGCTAGCAGCTACAAATTTTCCATGGGACATTGATGAAGCTCTTCGGAGACGATTAGAAAAAAGAATATACATTCCGCTTCCGACAAGTGATGGGCGTAAAGCACTCCTGCAAATAAATCTTCGCGAAGTAAAAGTTGATGAGTCGGTTAATTTAGATGAAATTGCAAGAAAATTAAATGGGTATTCGGGTGCAGATATAACAAATGTCTGTAGGGACGCGAGCATGATGTCTATGCGGCGGAAAATAGCTGGCCTTAAACCAGAACAAATTAAACAATTAGGCAAGGAAGAATTAGATTTGCCGGTGTCGACACAAGATTTTAATGAGGCATTAAGCAAATGCAACAAAAGCGTTTCGAAACAAGATCTAGAAAAGTATGAAAAATGGATGAAAGAATTCGGATCATCATGATGGCCGCCCTGTAATGATTTAATGTATATGTATTATGTATTTTTAAATAATTGATTAATGATCTTATAGAAGTTTTAATAAATAACTGTGGCCCAGTGAGAGTAGTTCCGCCGGTGTCTACAAAATGTTTCTTTTATAAAAATCTGGATTGTATGTACAAATTTATTTAATCAATTTATATCTTTTTTGCGTGCAGCGGCGACATCTAATGAAGATTATACCAACTCCAGAATAGATTTTACATAAACTAATTTAGCAACAAATAAAACAATTTATCTTGTCTTAGCCTGACAGCATTCATAATTTTTAAGGGCCCAAAGATCATAAAAATTAAAATATGCCAACCTCTAAGCTTGAAATGTTTGAATCGCACGCAATTTTATAAATTGCGCCCACACATTAATTTCCCTGTATTTGCTAAAATAAAAAAATTTCCCTTCTGCTTACGTAAGCTAAAACCTCTAGTACATTTCTATTTTTCCAATATTTTTAATACACAAAAATTTTGCGGCCATATTGTTCGCGTCACCGCTCGAAGGAAAAAGAAGTTGTTTTTTTATTTTTTATTTATTTTTAAGGTTTATGTATTAAAAATTAAAAGAAATGTTAAATACAAATCGTTAATTTATATAATTAATTACATATTTATGTATTTTGATTGTGAATAAAAGTTCAGTGTTTTAAAATTTATGTTGAAACGTGAAAAATGTAACAAAAAAAAAAAATATGAAATGGTTCTTTCTTTTTGCTGTGTGTGTTTGAAATGAATAAGAAAAAATACAAAAATTGTTGAGAAAAATCAATTGAAAAAGTGAAGTTTATTGAAAAATGTTTGATTTTACTGTGGATTAATGTAAAAAAGCATAAAATATTTTTAAGCAAAATGCGCGTTGGACGCGACAAATGATTTTTTATGAAAAAAAAATTTTTGTATAACCTTTTGCCATAACCTCGTTTAATTCTTTTATTTCTTTATTATTATCTTTCCTCTCAACAAAAAAAGGAAAATATATGTGCAAATATCTATATAACAATGTAGTAGTAGTAGTTTTTAATTTGATGCCGATTTTTGTGCGACCATCTTTTTTTCATACAAATTTTTGATTTTGGTCTCTTATTTTTGTTTAGTTTTATAGTGTTTCTATTTGTTTAATTTTATTTTAAAAGTGTATTGTTTAAACGGTTATGGAAGGCATAATAATAAAGAGTTTCAATAATAATCCAATAATTTATAATTGGAATAATAACCATCACCGTCGGACAGAACCAGTTTGAGAGAAAAGTTACATTTTTTTTGTGTATATGTATATAATATGTAACAACTAAGAGGGCAGCACAATTAATAAAAAAGAGAAACTATTGTTTCCATGTATTAAAAAAATATCTTTTCATTATAAAAATATTAAACAATAAAAACTTTTTCTTGAAATTTATAAAACAGAATTAAAAAGTAAATCTAAAAAATGATTTTTGTTCTAAGAACAAAATATCATAATGTGAACAATTTAGAAATATAAAATAATATAAAATTATATTTCGGGGTGTTGGCATAAAAATATAAAATGGCGCAACAACAAACAGAAAATTTAAACGATATTAATAATGAAATTGGAAATGATAATAAAAATAGTGGCAATGTGAATTTACAGAATGGCACTGAAAATAAGAATAGTGCAACGGGAGGCGTGAGTAGTGGTGGCGGGGGCGGAAGCGGCGGGGGTGCACGTGGAAATAATCTAATGAATGAGAAAGTTAAATCGCCGACAAACGGAAACGGTGGTAATGTGCCCGGTAGCAATGGCCCGCCTGGTGGACCTAATAATAGTGAAAATAGTATGATAATGAATCATCCATATAGTGGAGGTGGTGGTGATCCAGCCGGACATTTGGTTGGGCCACCATCTTCTCAGCCGCCGGGGAGTATTAACGAAAATAGTGTCATGAACAAAGATGATCCATATGGGCAGGGGCAGCATGGTGTACACATGCCACCACATCCTGCACATCCTAATCTTCATCCGCCGGGTGGATCACAGTATGTACGCTACCATGGCGATCCAAATGATCCCTATGGCGGTCACCCGTATCATCATCCTGCACATCACATAGCACATCATCGAGGTATGGGCGGTAAACCTATGATACCACCAAATCGTCCGCCACAACGATATATTCAACAAAGTGGTAGTGCCGCCGGTGGGGCAAGTCCTGGACCTGGAAATGTACAAAATTTACCACCGCAGCAGCAACAGCAGCAAGGTCCGACTCCAACATTAAATTCTCTACTTCAATCGCATCCTCCACCCACTCACCGTTATCCTAATAGTTATGATGCTCAACATCATCCTCAGCAGCAGCAGCAACAACAACAGCAGCAACAACAACAACAACCTCCATTGCCTCCGCAACAACAGCAGCAACCTGGATATGGGGGCCCACAGCAAGGTTGGGCACCACCCCCTCGCCCATATAGCCCACAAATGGGTCAACCATATCGTACACCACCACCGGTAAGTTATTTCTTTAGCATATTTATAAATGTGAGATTTTAAATTATTTTAATTAATCTCGGAATGAATGCAATTGGTATGGATAGGGATAGTGGGCGATTTATACAGATAATGTACATATTTAGAATTCTATAAATTAGAACAGTATTGGAAATAAATATTACTAATCCACTCTTACTACACTCGAGATACTTGTCCTCACATCGTATAGATATTTATATTACTGTACCATTTAAATGTACCTCATGCTCTTTTATATGCTTTTTATGTATATAATGTACATAAAACAAATATGATTATTATTATTAGATTTGTGGGGCCTATTTTATAATGTTGTTAAGATAGGTCAGTTATAATATGATATGTATATTTGTTGTTTTGGGGATAAGAAAGCAAAAAAAAAATACGATAAAACAACAATAATAATGCGATTGGATGGGACGTTGTACGAATAACCCAACAATATAATATGTTAATGAACACCATAATAAATAAACTCGGATATATCGATTTGCAACTTCGATGACATTGTTTATGACGTTAATACTACAGAAATTATACTTTAAAATGTATTTGCAGTTAGTTTGGGGTTGGGTGTGAGTGAACTTCCTATCTCACCCTTTACCATTTTCCAAAAATAAATATTTACCATTATATCAATAATTTTACAAAATATTTTCCATTTCAAATGTTAATGTAATAATTTCTTATCAAATTATAATCTTCTCATATCTAATTATTTCTTTATCTTGTTTAAACCACTTTATTGCGAAACGAACATACTTGCAGATACTACAGATCGTACTTCGTACTACTAAGGAATAAAGTCCTACCTCGTTTGTCCGAAACTACTATCAATTTATTACAATTGATACTAGTAACTCGGTTCGGATTCGAAGTATTAACCGAGAGGCCATCGGATCATTAATTTTTGTTATTAAAAATTGTCATAGATGGTTTGCGGGATATGGATGGATGTTGACACAGTCACTAAGTTAAAATTGTTAAATAGTTTTTTGTTCAAACCTTAAACATTTCTTGTATTCCACTTAATTTGAGATATAAGAAAATAAAAATTAAATTGTTATACTAACTACTTGTGCCGCTGGAAACTCTTGCCATTTTCCATAAAATCTTATATGAGGATCTATCTATGCACTCCATGCAAATTGGTTAAACAAATTATTTGTTTAAGATTACTTTAGAAGATAACGATTCCTCATTTTGTAATCGTATTTTTGGACTGCTTGGTTTTCCATTTTTATTTGAACCGAAATTCCTTTAAAAATTTTATTTTT
The DNA here is from genome assembly GCA_963691935.1 of Nephrotoma guestfalica. Classification (NCBI taxonomy): domain Eukaryota; kingdom Metazoa; phylum Arthropoda; class Insecta; order Diptera; family Tipulidae; genus Nephrotoma; species Nephrotoma guestfalica. The sequence continues at coordinate 5,323,058 of OY829914.1, forward strand.
GGGAATAATACAAAATCGAATTGTTGTTTCAAAAAGATACCATTATCTATTTGGCCTTTACCTATTATCCTTCACTTGATTATGTGACCTTTCAAATTGCCAACTAAATTTTTGTGCCTGTCAACCTGATATTTTGAATTGTCAACAAGGGTTTCGAGATGTAACTGTTTGATACGTAAAATCTCAACGAAATAATTGTAAGTCATCCACACATCTATAGATTGGGAAAAGTACCAAAAGCTTCCAATTCCACTAAACGGGCTATTCCACTAAAATGACTATAAACAACAATTCAGCTTGCTGTGTTTTCATTTTTTAAAATAAGAAAAACTTCCTTTTTGAAATTTCCCAGCAAGTAGAAACGAGCGCCCGGTTGGTCCATATGAATATGTGGAGCTAAATAAATGTACGCTTTGTTTTGGATACACAGTTGAATTAAAAAATACAGCCTAGTCTTAAAAAAACTGATTGCACCAGTAAATAGCAAGTTTTATTTAAGCTTTGTTAAAGAAAATTCATTGCTCCTGGTACATCTATCCGGCGTTAATAAAAAAAAAAACACGGCAATTGTTAATATGGCCGGAAAAAATTTTATTTTAATTTCTATTTAAAATATCGAGTAAATTTATTTAAAATTTACCAACGATTTAATTAAGGAATTTCTATTTTGTGTGGACTATAATTAATCGAAAACCAGTCGGTTTAAAAACCTCACAAGCAAAATTGTGGCGTGTTTTAGTGCAAGATTTGTAACAATATAAAAATTGCTCGCTGTTTCTATTTAATAAAAGCAGAAAACATTTTAATGTGCTTAATATTGTATTTGACAAGAGCACCATTAAGCTTGCTGCAATTGATGGAATTTCGTAGCCTCCCATAAAAAACGATTAGTGTTTGTCATCTTTAATTTTGTCAGTAAATTTCATTTAACAGGGAGAATATGTGACATTTGCATATATTTTTGTTTAATATTATTACAACATATTTGTTAGACTCACCGACCCGGAAATGATATTTGTTCAATAAATTCGTCGATAAGTTATAAAATACATAGGTAATTATAAAAATATTTCTAATTCCAATGAATAACTGACCCTTATTAAGCTTGTTTGGACTTAATATTTCTTGTTTTCAATGGTTCGATTAGTCTCACAGATAGCAACTTTTAAGGATAGACTGAAGCCATACCTGGTTACATTTGTAATTAGGTAATATTAATTTGTCTACCTCATCTAGATAATAGCTGCTTAATTAGGGTGGATTGTTAGTTCCTAGGTAATACTCGACGCGTTTATACTTTGTGATTCCATGTTCCAAAACCCCACAATTCAAGCAATTTAAAAACGAATTTTCAATGAGGTCATATTCTGAGATAATTTTATATATTTTGGCTTTTCGATTTTTTCGAGGTCTTATTCAATCGACTACTGTTTGTCCGTTTGTTGATCCAACGACTGGGTAGGTCGTGCATCATTTCTTCTTACGACCTATCATTAAATCGATGGCATCGTATACACTGGAGAATGTGGTGTTTGTTGACCCAGAACCGCCTACGAATATGTCGGGTGTTAACTCATTACGTTCGTGTAATGTCTCGATTACCAAAGTACAAGAACCAAAAAATCGCCTCTTTTAAAATAGAACTCGATGATGACGGATCTCCATATTTCGAGGAAAAAGTGTTCCTTGAATTTTGCAAGTTGCACTGTTCTCACTATCGTTGACAAGGCCCATTGCACAATTGAGCTTTGTCGTTTTAGTCAAGTGATATTTTATTTTAAAGTGATTTAAGCCGGTGGGATAGGCGAATATAAAACATAACAATATGTTGCTGCCTCGATGAGATTAATTATAATCTCTCATTTGTTAACAATTTTGTTAGCAGTTTCTCTTATTTGAATTTGTAAAGCCAAAACGGGAAAATTTTTAATGAAAACGTAACTCGCATCATTCGAAAAAGCGAAGCTCAAGTGTGCAACAGGCATAGTGCTTGTTCGATTCCGGCGTTGCAGTGATGGTTAATGTTTAGTAATTAACGTGTGGACTACGGATGCTGCCTCGCGTGCAAGCCTGATTCAAGTTGAGAGGCTCATAGGTTTTGCCTTCGATAGATCTAACTGATTACTAGGCCGTTCCCGTAGCCACATTCCGCCTTTTGGCAGTTTGATTAAATTGGTTGACAAATATTGGGCCTCCTTCGCAATACCTGCACGACTTTTTCAAATTCTACGTAGAAATTGTTTTTAGAAAAATTTCTCTGATATCTAGCATCTTAGGTCATATTTGAGGCCGGGCGAGGCTTTCATCGAAGCGTCGAAATTGACCCGGATTTTAGATTTAATTTTTTAAAATAAATTTTTCTGCAAACAACCAACTTAACTGGGGAAAGTAATAAATTTAAATTGCTATTTATTAGTTAAATACAAAAATGATGTTTGCTAGTTTTACCAACTTGCATGGAATAAGTTATAAAAAATTATTTCGACGATTTTTTACTTTATAAAACATTAAAATAAAATGTCGAATTATTTTAAAATAATTATAAATTGGATCTTCGTTAGACGGTTTCGCTTTAGCCACTGCATGTACGCAGAATGCTACAGTCTTTGATTAGCACATTATGTACGTTAAGTAACAGAGAAATGTGTATTAAATACTTCGAGTTTTGCATCAGTATTATAACATAGAGATACTCATCCTCAAGAAAACTTGACCAATGTCTGAAACAATGGGATCTATTCATTGTGCTTGATAAATGTATCAATTCATACTTGAGGATGTTGGTAGCCAGACTCACAAAATTGACTGGTTTCATGAACCCGTCCGTCCTATAAAAAGCAATAGCATAGTTAATGGCGGTTCTCAAATAAGCTCCTAAAATATTGATAGATCTTGAACTATATAAAGAAATGGCGTGATTTCTCTTACATCGTCTAACATTCGCGCTCATCGGTTTTAATGTTCTGTAAACTGTGCTCCTAGTACGTATTTTGCATGGTGTTTTCTTGCTACGAAGAAAGTTTAGACCGTTGTAAATTTTTTATTTTTTGAATTTCCTATAATGTCGTTTATAAATGTGTAATTTAGTATTTCCAATCATGGGACCTACAGACGGTCCAAGAATACTATTAATTCCAAAGATGTTATAATTAGAACCAGAAGTGAGAAGAGGCGGTTGAATTTGGTACGAGCAGTTGCATTACCCTTAAATTCGATGATATAATCTTTAAGAAGCTTCGATAATTCAGTTAACTTCACACAAATTGAAATAGCGGTTTGCAAAGAAATTAATGTTATGTTGTAAATGAGCTTAAAGCTCAAAATAAGAAGTGCAGCTTCTCCCTACTTGTTCTTCATAAAACCAGTCCGATTTCGGTTTTGTCGTGTGCTGAGCAGTAAGTATATATTGACTACTAACCTTCAGTGGTTTGCTCTTAGAAATACTGTTTGTGTAGACGAAATTTACTTGTAATGAACAAAACGTGCCAGCCTACTTTAGAACCTCGGCAATCGAGAAATTCATCATTTTCTCAGTATTTTTCATCGCAGTTTCGTTTCTGAAATGCAGTGTTTTCACACAAGTGAGTCTGATTTCTAGCTTTAGCATTGCAGAAACTAATATGCTTGACATCATCTTCAAATAAAAATCCCATTAGAAAATTTGAATTGCTTCGAAAAATCTTTATAATGCACGGTAAGACATAACACTTACTAAAATAGCCTCCTCAGAAGGAGATTTACATCTACATAGAAAAGTCTTTAAAATTGTATCGTGACGTGTGATCTTGAACTTTCATCAAAGTGATTCTTGCATGTTGTATAAGCCTTAAAGTAAATGTAATTCTGAAAACAAACTGTGGTTTCTTGCCAGATGACTTTACATTCAAATTTTCGCGTTTTCTGCTGCCATGGTGGTCCTCCAACTGTCGGTTCATCACACGCTCTAGTAGCCTAGTTCTTCCCATACGACGGACGCCGACTGATTGTTGATGGAATGCTTTTCGTATTTATTCGTTCTTTCAACGTTGTCCTGCTATTTAACTCGGCTGGATTTAATAAATCTGATAATATGGCACTCCCGCCTGTTGGTGTTATAATTGACCCGAGTTATTTAAAATCTTCCCGTTGTCAAAGTTGTGGTTGTTTATTCCGAGTTTTGCCGTAGTGATGCTTTTTGGTGCTGATACCAATTTTGTTTTGCTATTGTTGGTTTTCAAACCAAGTGGTTTCGCGTTACGGTCAAGCCGTTATTAAACTGTCCTTGGTATAATTTGGTCTCCGGCTAAGAAGCGCGATATCATCTGCAAATCCAAGAATTTGGCCTGATTTATTGAATATGCTACGCAAAGTTTCAATATCACTTTTCCTTATTACATACTCGAGTACCACATTAAACAGCCTTGGCACGAGTCTATCTCGCTGTTCCACAGATATTATTTCGAAGGGGTTAGATATTGCCTCTTGCATTACGAATATACTCATAGAGCCCGATATTGTTAGTGTTGCTTACACAGAGAGACAGTTTCTCTACAACTCCTAGCCATATGAGTGCTTCTAAAGGTTTTTGGAGTTAAGCGTTACTGTTTAAACATAGACGTGCTTCGTTTCTAATAGCCATTTTACAAAATGCGAATGCAATATTTGTTTTTTAATCTTCTCCATGATTGAATATTGTGGTCTACTTGGTCGCGTCAGACATTAAACAATTCCTGAATATGTTAAGTGTAGAATAAGAGTTTTTATCATCCAAACACGTTGATTTCTGTGAATGTGAAAAATTCGATCACTCACTGCCGCTCAATAACCAATACAGTAAATGTAGGATCACAATGCCTTTCGTGCATCGCGCATTATTGACCTGCGGATTGATTTTCAAAAATACCACACAAAACTAAAATATTTGTAAAGCAATAGGCGCGTTTTGTAACCATTTTTAGTTTGGCTGAGTCCATCGATCAGTAGTGCGTGCGATACACACACTCATCGTGTTTATGATGTAATAAAACTTAAAATGAGTAGCGGCATCGTTTATACAGCTGGGGCGTTTTTGCCGACATGCGTCAGACCGATACAAAAGATCACAAACGTTGCCTCACATTTGATTAACTCTCCAATGTAGACCAATTCCCCAGTGCGATGCTTTATTAAAGTTTATGATGGGAGCCGTAATTTTAGAAAACTTTAGTATGACATGTTATGAATTTGCCCTGTCAAATCCGGTTCGTATTCAGGATATTCGCGAAATACCGGAAATAATTTTTGAATACTTTCCTAATATTTACGAAATACTTATGACACACTGGAATGTTGCCGAATATACCGGAAATATTCCCACACGAATTTTTTCAATCTCCACTAATCACTAAAACGCCGCAACAAACAATTTCCACAGTTATTTATTAATTCACTAAAACTAAAACTCGTGAATCTGCCTTAATAGGCGATTTAGAATCAGCTTAACACAAAAAATACGTACGATTCATTAGGGCTATGAATTTAAATCGTCTATTACTGCGGAACAATGCCTTGACTATGCGGGCAGCGAGTTTCTTGAAGAGCCATCATGCCTATAATCAATGAACATTTATTTTTTGTAAATTTTACTTATTCACATAAAATTATTACAGTATATCTCGTCTATGGAGGACAAACATTTCGATTACTTACATAAATGTACTTAAATCACGAAAGCTTCTCTTGATTTCTTTGCTGAGCAGATAATTACAACGACAATTATTAGAGTTGGACGGTTCTGAGCATTTGGTTGTTACTTTAAAGTATAAATACCAAAATTCAATAATAACAGTGATTTCTTCGAGATTTTATTGGTCTCTATGTTACTGATATTACAATGGTATCTTTGTTTTCGTCCCCCAGCTAAGCTTTCCCGAACACGCATCCATACAATTACTTGTTCGGTAAGCAAATTTAATTTAGATCGGTTTTGTTCTTAATTGTACCGTTTCTGGCCGGCCGGTTTCCTCCAAAATCACTGGGGCCACTTAATTCTTATAAAATTTTAAAAAGAAATTGTGGTTTTCATTAATCAATTAAGTCATTCAAATAGAAACCAATTTATTCGGACTTAACGACGATACATCGAGTGGAAAACCTGCAATAATATCAAGGTTGAACATTTTATTGATTACATACTTAATGCGTGAACCGTTGCTGAGTGCTTTGATCTTATGTTGTAATCGGTCAAGCATATTTAAAAAATCTCCCATTCAAAGAAATGTGTCGCAGTTTTTAATTAATGTATGTTAATTATGTATGTTAATGAATTGTTTCTTTCAATTATGATATTACCTCACTCATCTTAATCGGAGAAACACCAAATATAAAATAAGCTTTTAAAGTTTTTAACACATTTTTATTAAAACAAAATAAATAAATAGTTAAACAACATTTAACATTTTATATAAAAATATTTAAAACTTTACGAAAAAAACAAGTTTTGTTAAATTGTAGATTTATATATTTTTTTTTCCTTAAGACTTCACAAAAATATATTAAACTTACAATACTACATGCATACATTTATAAGCATTATTTCGTCACAACTACAAATTCATTTATTATCATCATGGTAAGACGTGAGAACTGGTTTATTTTATGTTTATGTATAATAAAGTCGTACGCAACACTTTGTTTACTTATTTAAATACTTAGATAGTTATTTCGCGTGGTTTTGATGATAAACAAAAACAATTAAAATTATTACTCGTATTTGCTTCTTCGTCATTCACAAATACATTAAAAGAAGTTATTGTTTTTGTTTAGCTGGTATTTTTATTGACCGAATTTTAAAAATGTGAATTTTGCACTAAGACACAATTTTTTGGTGGCTTAAGGCTGCAATTAGGTTTTTGATAGGTGCTGATAGCTAATCTTCATCGCCTTCCACCTCGAATTTTAAGCTGTTATAAACTAGGCGCACACAGGTTGCTTACCTGTGTACATTTTCTCATAATGTGATGTATTATGTTGATAGAAGAACATAACAACTTTACAATGTATTTGAATTTTATCTTTAACTCAATCCGAAAGAACATATCATTTTCTTCTTTAACACGTGTTACATTACCATAATTTCTTAAAGAGGATGAATAAAATTTGAACCATAATCCGCAAAAGGAAAGAAAAAATTTCAAACAAAATAAGAAAAGGAAACATTCATTCTTATTTGACATTTTATTGGAAGACAAAATACCCGCGCGTACATTTCACACATAATCAAAAATTCTAATTTAAATATTCAAACCACGTGTTTTGTTATAGTTAGGTTTATATTGCTTCAAATATTTAGACATTTTCGTTATTCTCAGAAACAGCTGTAAATGACATATTTAAAAATTTATTGTGAATCAGTTTTCACTTTATGTATGTTTTTCTTTAATTTTGTATGTACAATGCTGTTGTGCTGCTTCTGTTAATCGCGTGTTTTTACTTTTGTTACGTATGATAATTTTTTTTCTCTTATCAATCGTTTTGTTTGCTCTAAAATAATTTTTTTTTTCACATTTTCATGGAAAAGGGGAAATGTGTTTTTTATATTTATTCAAACTGATGGAACATAATGTACGTACGTTGTGTGTGTGTGTTTGACTATTGCATGGTGGCCTGTAACGAATGGGGTGGGTGGTGGGTGATCTAGTAACTACAGTGTCCTTTACTAAAAATAAAACGTCTTTAGTTTATTTTGTTTTTAACCCAATTTAACATTCAGCGGAGATACTATCATTTGTCTAGGTTTTCCGTAGCTTTAAGAAAATCAATATTTTGTAAATAATTCATTTCTGCAATGTTTGTATTAAGGTTAGTGAATTTCAATTTTAATTTTTAACATTTCCATTAATCCAGTTTCTCTTTAAATGTATAACATTCATTTCAGCTGGTCATCACATTATCTGGTAGTTCCTCAGACAGCACGATATCAGTTAATTTTGGATAAACAATCCTAGACCTGGATGATAAAATATCATCCTTGGAAGACAAGCAATTTTGTAAATGATAATTTCGTTTTTTAAGCATTAATTTCTTTTCTAATTCTGTGACATACACACACACCGCTTATTCTCTCTAGATGAAACTGGTGATTCAAGTTTTAATTCCGCACATTGTTGAACAACCAATTTTTGAAGCATTGATTTTAGTAAGCTCTGTTGTATTTTCTTCAAGATATTGGCGTTGTTTAAGTTAAATATGAATCCTTCAAGACCTTTTAACTGTAAATCGAGGTGTCGTAGAAACAGCAGTCATACACAGGGAAACCCACAATACGAATGTTACGGATGGTTGTCCTAAAACGCGAAGATGACATTACTATCACCATTGTATCACCTCGAACGTGGATGCCTCCTTGTCAAGTTATAAGCATTTAAAAATTGCCTTTCACCGAAGTACCTTGTATTGAAGAAACTCATCTCTTAAACTAGTGATTAAAATTCGATAATATTATTATATTCAGTTGAAAGCGTATAAAATCGCCCTTCAGATTGTGACACAAACAAATTATTTTAAATTACAGTGACATCTATAACGAATACCGATTTAATGAAATATCCTCGAAATTTGGTTGGCCACAGCGTATATCCTTAATCAACAAATTCCGTTTTAACGAACTAGAACTGCATTATAATGAAGTAAAATTTAGATAACAATTAATATTTTTCATTAAAGTGGAGTTAATTTTAGCATGTAATAAATTTGCATGCATGTTTTTATAAAGGGCCTTTCAATAAGGATGCTCGATTTTTAAATGTAAATAAAATAAGTTGTGTGTGAGATCCAATTTTTGTATTTGAAATAATATTTTATGGCATTAAGTATGGTGGCTTGGTGGCACGTATTCGGGTGACCAATTTTCGATAACTTTGTCACATAAATCTGGCTGGATTTGCTGGATGGCGTTCGTTATGTTGACTTTGAGAGCATCAATTGTTTGCAGTTTATTCGCATACACTTGCGATTTAAGATAGCCTCAAAGGAAAAGGCATTAAAGTGCATGACCTCGGTGGCCAGTACAAGTCGTCGCCGTGCGAGTTAATCATGTCCCAAATCGCTCGTGAAGAATGTCCTTCGTTATATGCGGTGTGTGGCACGTAGCGTCGTCCTGTTGGAACTACATGGCGTTGGTATCCATATCGTCCAGGTTAGACCATTAGAAGTTGCTTATCAGTTGCTTAGTACGGACGGATGATTCCGCCGGACCAAAATCTGCATCAAACAGTGACCTCGGGATGCATTTGGTGCTGGTTTATCTTGGTTTATCTTTGGATTAGTATCGCTCCAAATCCGACAATTTTGCTTGTTCACATATCAATTCATCCAAAAATGGGCTTCGTCGCTAAAGATCACGTAATGCGCGAAACTTTTCTCGAACAGAGCACAAATTTTGAAAATAAAATTTGATTTTTTGCACACGTTGTTGAACGCTATAACCTTCCATGGTGATTTGCCATACACTACTGAAAAACCACAAAAAATTTGACAGATGTTGCTTTTAACAACATGGCAGCTATAACCTAAGAAATTTCGATCGTCCCTATTGAAAGACCCTTTACAAGTGAATTCTCCAATATATTACAATTTTCTTATTTTTTTTAGAATAGACCGCGTTGATCGTTGGCCGTGGCAAACTAACCAATTTCTTTAGTCAGTAATTAGGTCAGACGGTTAGATTTAACATTTTTAAATTTTGTACATGTGTATAATAATTTTCAACTTTAAAAAAATAATTAGAATTGAATTTGTAAATGGAATCTGTGATTTGTAATTGTAATACGTATGTAAAATAATTTGAAATACGAGTATATTGATTTATTTTTAACGCATTTGTTCTCGGTCCTTTCGAATTCGTTATAACGAGATTTCACTTTAGATCTGCAAACTGGTTCTCTAAAACACAAGATAATGTGTAAATGTGAAAACAAGTGTTTTTACGACCCGTTAAAATAAAGGCAAAGCCGAAGCCATCTTTATGAATACGCGAATGAAAAATTAAATGTATTCAATAAATCCTATTTATCATACATGTAAACACGAAACAAACCTGTTTTTTTGTAGTTTCTTCTCAAAATACAAAGATTCTCTATCTTAGGAGACTCAAGTATAAGGCCAATCTGAAATCTTTATTCTGATGGGGATAATTTTCTAGCAGCTGAAAATATAAGATCCCGCGCACGGAACTTGGATGGATAATTGGAAATCAATAGCCTAGACTTGATCAGAACTCTTGCCAAAAACGATATCTCCTTCGTCTTCCTATAAAGAAGTGGGAGAACTGTTCCTTTCTACCCATTTGCCAAGTTTCGACATTATCAACTTGACTTGGATTACATCGCACCTGATTTAATAATAATAATAATAATGTTTTATTACAAATGTATAAGCCTTAGTTTTTGTACATTAACATATTTACAATTTAATAAAATAAATGAATAAAATAATTGAATTTTGTATTTCTCGATCAATACTGTTCAGTCTCTTGATTCATGAGCCCATGGGCTAGTGAATAACGACGCGCTGCAGTGGAGTTCATTCTGCTTTGCACAATATAATACCGGTGGTCCTGAAGCGATCTTTCCCGCTATAATCCAAGATGGGTTTCTTTTCATCCAGGATCAGTTGCTTCAACTGTTTCGTGCCTGCATTGTCTTTGCAATTATCCCTTAATGATTGTTCCATAGAACAATGTTTTTCATGGATGGATTCCGGCCTATTAGTCTATCGTCTATCTTTCTTAATCCTATGGAGAGGATCGTTGATAGATTTATCAGACAACTTTTTATCCATTTCCTCATTTACTAATATGATGGATGCTTACAGAGCTGAAACACCCTGTAAAATCGCCCTACATGAACTTTTCTGCAGGATTGGGAAATCATTAAACAAGGAGTTTATTGTAAGTACTTTTCTGAACATAGCTGATGCATTGATCAAACTACCATTAAATGGATCGGGTTCATTTTTAAATCTCGCATTGTTGAGCTTGAGCTGAATGGTTATTAATCTTCCACCAAAATGTCCAAGAGCTGTTTCCAGGAAGTAAGTTATCCCCTGTCCGATGGCTTGTCCTCTAACGCGAGTTCCAAACTTCAGCAATCTTGTTTTTTTGCTTAGAGTTCTGCACATGATCTAGTCTTAACAGTTTCCGGTAAACATTTAAAAGTTCTATCGTTTAATGAAAAGTGGTAAACGTAATGTAAAGGTGTTTTTTATTAAGAAATATTTGCTAAATTTTTGTGCATTTTTTTATCTTAATTTCCCAATGAAAAAATAAACAAAAGTGGTAAATTGGGCTTGTTCGTTGCAAGGCTATGTGATCAGTAGTACTCCATTGCCCGCACCATCCATGTTGCACATCTATTTTAAATTAATAAAATTTCTTCGACCGACGGTAAATGTTCCAACAGATTAAGGTGGCAGTACCTTGTAAGTCTCAGAGATAAGGGCAACAAAATAAACCCTGCCACAGTTTGCCCCAGATACTAGGAATAACATACATAACTACCCAGTTTTTGTTATATTGATAATATATCAAGAACAAGAAAAAACATTTGGTAATCGTCAAATTCGCTGTTTAGTTATAGAAAATGCTGCAAATTTGGGCAAAATGAGACGGAAATTAGCTAAACTATAGATGATATAGTCATGACTGATTAAATAACTTATAGTTGCTTGCATATCTTAAAATTGTTGTCACACGAATCAATGATTTTTGGGATAATGGAACATATCAAATATTTCATAAAAAAAAAATCAGGAAAGAAGTCGATGGTAATGCCGCAGGACATGCCGTGGAATACTCTTGCAGACTGTATGGAATCTTTTCTTAATTTATATAGAGCATCGGGTAGCCTTTGTTTTACAGATTACAAGAAAAGTCAGTGTAAATTAAAGACGTGAATAATTTTCTCAAAAAGTTAAAACATATAACCATCATTAGATCGCTTTTAAAAGGTAGCAGTAAAATTTCGGTAGCCACAGAAATTTGATTGTCGCAATGAAAATATTTAACTTTTCAAAATACCCAGATGAAGAAAATTGCAATCAAAAACGTAAAATTTTCATTTATTTCATGAAATGTCATTTTCGCCATGAAATTTCTTTCAGACGGCTTCACACTACAGCCGTTTCTTCAAAGAATTAAAAGATTATTTTCGGTTTATGGTCCGTACGCCGATCTGTTTTGATACGAAAAGAGGCTAAAAAGTGACAATATTTAAATCATTAAACGACATAACAAACTGAACCCAATATATTTTTGATAATTATTCCTAATTGACTTTGATATTTTGAGTTATTTAAATTTAATTGAAGGGTGTGTCATCTTAAACACTTTTATTTTATTTAATTGTATTTGTTGAAGTAAACCATTTGCACAATTACAGTAGTATACCACCGGCACACATTGCAAGCTCCATGTCAACCTGTACACTGACATGGACGGTGGGTCGGCGCTGAATTCTACTCCAACAGAGGCGGTAATCGAACGACAAAAATTCGCTTTACATCCAGCCTCTGGTGGGATTCGAACCCAGTATCTCCTCGGTTCAAGTGCCGAAGCTTTAACCACTGCACCACTTGTCCAGTCGAAACTGTTAAGAATTTTTTTTCGTTCTGTTTCATCTATTTGTCGCAAAACGAAATATTTTATCCCTTTATCGAATGGGGCGATATCATGAAATCCGTCCGGAAAAAATCCATTGTTCCAAAATATTTCAATGAACAAACACAAAAATGTTCGAAAAATGGTCAAAGTTGGCCTAAATATTTTGATTGATTGATTGATTGATTTTGAATGTACGACCAAGTTCTTAGGCTTGAGTTCCCGGATGACGCCGGGTCCACCGTACACCCTTTTTTACACATAACAAAACCGAAGGATTGGATAGGTTAGTTAAGTGGATCAAAGTTGGCCTAAATATTTTGTACGAAAATACAAATAAGCATAAGTTTATCTGCATAATTGTATTCGATAACTATTTAATTTTCGAGAAATTTTAAACGATAATGTTCTGCCGGTAGACATTTAATTTCGAAAGTCTTTTAACAGATTAGTAATTTCCTTCGAAATATTAAAGAAATTGCATTTAAGCGTCACCCCACATCTATGGCAAATTTTAGTAGTTTTAATCGAATATGTTTGAATATATTTCTGAATCCGTTTAAATTTTCCGGTCGTATTTCATGCTCCCACTCCAGGGAGGCTACTACACATACTCGAACTATTAAAATTAATGGATGTGGGGTGATTAATAACTGCAATTTGGATTTAATTTTGAAAGGAAAACAACGAACCAAACAAAACCTTTCAAAATTGCTTGATAATGAAATAGTTGGCGTGGCTATACAAAATTTTCGAACTTTTTTGTATTTACTCATTGAAACATTTGAAAACAATTAATTTTTCGCGATGTAAAATAAACTTGTTGTTCGCGTATCCCGTTGTCAATCGCATACAATCGCAATTGTTCAGGTTTAGATCTCTTACTGTACATGAAGTGTCTTCCTTCTGTGGCAATAATAATAATTCTACATCACCTTTGCCGATAATTTTTATTTAACAAAATATTTAAGAATAAAATATTCATTATTGGACAAATCAAATGGATTCCGCAAAACGAAACTGCTATTCATTTGTTAAGGCGGGTGTTAAATAACAATATTGGCTTATTTTTATTTAAAAATCCAAACCTAACAGTACTCTCAGTACAACATAAGGATTATGGTCTCGTAATCGTATATCTTACATACGTCTTATCTATCTACCCTCTACACAATAATAAGATTGTACATACAGATTACCGAAACACACGATGATAATCAATAATAAAGAAATAAAAAATGAGAATTTTCCGTGTCTAACAATCGATATATGCATGTGATGTAATAAATAAGATACATTGAACTATTAATGTGTGCATACATACGTATATACATATTTCCATACGTAACAATATAATCAAAATAATAATAAAAGAAATATAAATAGAAAAATCTTGACTTTTTATTCTGCTTTTATTTATTTATATTATGTATAGCTAATATATGTTAACTGGGTATATACTCTGTACATGTGTATGTACATATTAATGTAAGAAGTTCAAAAAACTCATAAATCACTTATATTTTTATTTTGACCTAATTTTTGTTGTTGTTTATTTTGTATTGAGACTGCATTTTTTTTTACAAATAAACAATAAAAATATCAAAAATGTAGGAACACAAGAGGGGGGGAAATATCCAAATTTAATTCTATTTTAATTTAAAAATGGTAAAAAGAAAAGAAAATTTATGATGTTTGTTCTTTTTATTTTATTTTAATATAGTTAAGAAAAAGTTATAAAATACATTAAATGACCTTGGAAGGTTAGAATTATTATTCATATAAATATAATCGTAAATGTTTGAAAATAAAATGCAAATTGATGTATGTCAATATGTCATAATGTTTATTAATTTGATGGGCGCATAATCTTCATTTACTACGTACTTACATGCAATATTTATGATTTATAAAGGATATTGATTGGACCAGTGATCGAGCCCTCTAGTAGAGCTCTAAATTTATATGTTGTGATTTTTTACGTTTACGAAGGAGAGTTCATCAACTAGGTACGAGTAAAATTTCCCAAAAGTTTTGTTCAAAACAATTTTTGTAACTCTTTCTCTGTTTGTGTTCCCCACCGAAAATGGAGATTTTTAGTTTATAAATTTTATTTTTGAAATGGTTTTGCTGTTAGTACATTTTACTAACAAGGACTTAACTATAGCATGTGAGTCCTGAAGTAGAACAGAAATAGTTGTTTTAATTCCATACAATTATTTAATGAATATTTTGGAATATGTGTACATGTACGAATACAAATACAACAACTTATAAAGTGTTTATTTATTGTTATGTTAGTCGTTAGTTACTCTTTTTTACCAATAAAATTCAGTACCGGCCAAAAGTTTAAATTCATTCTTAACTTCTACAAAATTCGTTTCGGCTTATAAGAGTGAAACTCGTTCCGTGAATACAGCAAACGAACTAAATGTTTTTATCGATTTTATAAATCTTTGTAATTTCACTTGGTCTAACAAATATTTATTCACTTCACTTCACTTTATTCACTTTATTTACAATATTTCAAGGTAGAACCGCCGGTTTTTAATATTTTGCTTGAAATT
Organism: Nephrotoma guestfalica; assembly: GCA_963691935.1. Taxonomy (NCBI): domain Eukaryota; kingdom Metazoa; phylum Arthropoda; class Insecta; order Diptera; family Tipulidae; genus Nephrotoma; species Nephrotoma guestfalica. Next base: position 5,338,238 of record OY829914.1, read on the forward strand.
CCAATTGATGTCGTGGTCCAATTGATGGTGGAGGTGGTGGAATTACTTCAGCGTTCATGTCTGACTTGTGCAAGGGAGACAATTGTGCGCTAGGAGATGGTGGTGCAGATCTATTTAACACGGATTCAAAATAATTCCACAGTACTTGAAGGGTTTGTTGGTTTTCATTACTAATTCTTCAGATTCGGTGCGAATAGTGTTGCTATGAGAGTGGAAATGTGTATGATTTATATTTATGTTATTGTCCTCTATTTTGCGATAGATTTCGCAATTTTACGATATTGACTGAACCACCGCTGGTTTTCATTGTTCCAACGCGGGGCGGATTTCGTTGGAAGCGATTTGTTTGTTGTTCATAAAATTCCACGTTTTGTTTTTTCCTAACAAAATGTTATTATTATGTCACAATTAACGTTGTTTATGAACATCTTAAACGCTTTCAAAATATTTTTTTTTTGGCAGACATTTCTCACGTTAAAGCTCTTTCTCAAGTTCAGAAATTTGGTTAATATAATGACATTACTTATTTGGTGCTTAAGATAATAGTGCGTTATTATTAATTAGTTACAATAAATAATAATTAAGACAATAGCGCATTGAATATCTTTGCAGGAGAATGAACAGGCAGCTTTTTTCTTATTGGATTAGAAAATTATCTGCGAAAAAAGACATAATTTGAAATAATTTTGGTGTTTATAAAGGGTATTTTTTTAAGAGGTTGCCGATTTTTTTTTTGAATAAAACACATATAAAATTATGAAATGACCAAAATTTTTTTTTATTTGGTAGATAATTTTTTGGCATTTAACATTTAAACACAATTTCTGGCATATGGCTACCACGACTATTTTTCACAAATGTCATTCTGGAGGTCCAATTTTCCAGCACTTTTTCAAGCATTTGAGGGCGTATGTCAGCAATGACACGTTGAATATTGGTTTCCAAAGCGTCAATCGATTGAGGTTTATCCACATAAACCAATGACTTCACGTATCCCCACAAAAAGTAATCGAGTGGCGTCAAATCGCACGAACGCGGAGGCCAATTCACCGGACCATTTCTCGAAATAATGTTGTCGTTGAAAGTTTCTTTCAATAAGTCGATTGTTTCACGTGCTGTATGGCAAGTGGCACCATCTTGTTGAAACCACATTTCATTCATATCCATATCTTCAAGATTTGACAACAAAAACTCATTTAACATGGTTCTGTATCGATTTCCATTCACGGTAACGCGTCGTCCTTCCTCATTTTTAAAGAAATATGGACCGATGATCCCACCAGCCCATAGACCGCACCAAACAGTACATTTATCAGGATGCATTGGTAATTCTAGAACGGCGTGTGGATTATCTTTGCTCCAAATGCGACAATTTTGTTTGTTGACGTATCCATTTAACCAAAAATGCGCCTCATCACTGAAGAGAATTTTACGGTAAAAAAATGGATCTTCGTTCAATTGATTTAACGACCAATCACTGAATTCACGGCGCAAACGATGGTCGTGTGGCTTTAATTCTTGCACCAATTGAATTTTGTATGGCACCAAACCCAAATCTTTACGTAAAATTTTCCATAAAGTCGATGGACAAAGTCCAATTTGCTGAGCACGACGACGAATCGATAAATTGTCGTTTTCTTCGACACTGGCCTCAACGACAGCAATATTTTCTTCTGTACGAACTCTTCTCATTCTTGTCGGTGGCTTGGCATCCAAAAGAGTGAATGTAGACCGAAATTTGGTAATTACGTTCTTTATGGTGGTCTCTGACGGACGATTATGTGCACCATAAAATTCACGAAGTGCTCTATAAACATTTTTAATTGAACACTGATTTTGAAAATAAATTTCCACGATTTGAAAACGTTGTTCTGGAGTTAACCTATTCATAATGATTTGCCAAACAATACTGAGTAGAAATGCCACTTTGAGCTGTCAAAACAACTGTCATAAAATAAAACGACATCTATCGGAAAAACAAACCTCCTAAAAAAACACCCGTTACATTAACTACGGCAAAACCAATGAAAGAGAATGGACAACAATATTTTACAACCATCATTTAAACTTTAAAACATTTGCATGTAAATAAAATCTATAATTAAAATTTTTCTAATAAAGACTTCTTTTGCTGAAATATAGTATTCGCCGATGTAATGGGTTGAGGTATTTGGGCTTAGATTCAATTCATCAATCATACATCACAGAATAATTTAAAATTGGCTTAGCCGAACTAATCAAAGAATAGGTTAATTTTCAATTTCCGAAAAATTAATTGTTATAATTTTTTGACATACTGTTTTTATCGAAGATTGTTTTCCGTAAATTAATTTGCAACATAAGCAGGCTGTCTTATGCAGTCTTTATAAATTATTTAAAAACTAGCTCCGAGTATATGATTGACAACTAAACTGAATATATTAAAATCGCTTGACATTGAATTTATTTGCGCAAGGACGACGCTAAATTGTTAAACTGTTAAAAACCTATATCCTTATGATGCTTCTTAGAATTGTAATCCTTTGTGCAGTGATTTATTCAAAGGTTAAATTCTAAAGCATGTTTATCAAATTCGCTAGGTGATGTAATATTGAAACCACGTTATGTAATTTAGATTTAAGACAGAAATAAAATAACTCCTAATACGAGCATCATTTGGAGTTCGGCAATATGAACTAATTCCAGATTATTTAACTCCAAAAATAAATTTGTCATGTCCCATTTCATCTGGGTTTAATTATGAAATGTAATTACAATAAAAAGGATGTGTTTTTTAGAGGTTCACAATTTTAAATTAAAATAGAACAAAGAAAAACATTTTGAATATCAGTGAAACTAGCTTCATTGGATAGATAATTGTATGCCATTAAAGCTTTGAATATGATTTCGGTCATATGGCCGCCGCGGCTGGCGCGTTCATGGCGTAATATGGAGGTCCATGTTGTGAATGTTGTGTTCCAAGTGTTCAATCGTCTCTCATTTATCGGCGTAGACAAGTGACTTAACATATTTCCAAAGCAAATAATCGATTTCGGTGGTGAATTAACAGGACCATTACGTGAAATTAGTCTTTCATCAAATGTTTCTTTGAGTAAATTAATTGTATCTCGCGCTGTGTGGCATGTGGCACCGTCCTGTTGGAACCACATATCAGCAAGATTTATGCCAGCCATACAAAACCCAATGTACATTGGGGTAGAAAAAACTTAGTTTCTCTATACCGTTCACCGTTGATTGTAACATTCCGGCCATAATCGTTTTTCGCCGGCCCATAAAGAGGTAATGGTGTAATGTAATGGTGTTTCGGCAAAGGCTTGTAGATTATATTCACTCCAAATCCGACAATTCTGTTTATTAACGTACCCATTCAACCAAAAGTGAGCTTCATCGCTCAGTCTATTGGCCGAATTGGCGGCGTGTGTGATAATCGGATGGATTTAATTCTTGCACAAGTTGAATTTTGTAAGCACGTAAACCAAGATCCTTAGATAAAATCTCCCATAAAGCGGTTGGAGACATCTCCAGTTACTGAGAACGAAGTCGAATTGTTTGATTTGGGTCTTCCTCAATGCTAAGATGTGCAGCGTCTATCGCTTGTTCGGTTCTCACGGTTTGACGTCTTACTGGATGCGTATTATCATTTAGAGTATACGTGGTGCGAAAGGGATCCTTAGTTAACCGAATTACCCGCTCTGATGGACGATTATGACGACCGTAAAATGGACGTAATACACGATGAGTTTGGCGAACAGAACCATTAGTTTGATAAAAAAGTTAAATTCAAAAATTTCAAGCGTTGCTCTGGCGTGAGTCTATTCATTATGAAATGGCAAATCAAACTAATGACAAAGCAAACAAATGTGACTCTAAAAAAACACCCTTTAGTTTGTTAAAATTTGTAACTATAGCCGTTTTCGGAAATAGCGCATGGTAACTTTTGGGTAATTTTAATTTTTGTAATGTTGGTAATAAAAGTTACTCAAGTTACCTACCCTTGGCTATACAAAAAGTAAGATTACATTTCGCGTGTGAATATTTATATTCAGCAAAATTGAATGGTGTATTTTCGGCAGATACGACATTTTTGTTGCTTCGTTTTGCACAATTTGTACTTTAAACGTTTGTAATTTAATTTTTCTGATACTTCTAACTTAATACAAAGCCAGAAACAAAAAACAACAAAACTTAAATTACCCTAAAGTTACTCTGCATGTTCGGAAATAGATTTGGTAATTTATTGTCAGCAAGTTACTCAAAAGTTACCATGGACTATTTCCGAAAATGGCTTTTGTATTTCATTTTGTCGCCAAACTGTCATCCGCCAGGACGTGTGGGAAAAGAATACTTCCTACCTGATCATTTACCAAACTCGTCACTCAGGAAAATATATGTATCTTTCTAATCTGCATTAAAAGGCCGGGTTTGCATTGCAAAATATTGTAAGTTTCACGTATAAATAAGTAAATTAGTTCTGCGTTCGCTTAATACTGTGTCTCCTGTATTGATCCAGATTAATGCAATTTTATATGAGAAACTTTAAATTTGGTTTGCATCACAAATGAACTGAATTTTTTGTTAGAAATTTGTCTGAATTATCCCCAGGTCGAGATTAACGCTCACAATAGTTGCGCGTACCTTAGTTTAATAAATACAATTCACTAATAATAACTTATATTTAATTCCCAAATCATGGATGGAATTTCCGTTCTCATTCTATTTTTTGAAGATGAAGTAGAAGAAAATAAAGAAGACAAAAGAATAATAATACACACATGCATGGGTCATGTTACTGACCTTCGCAATATCAGAATCATGTGTTTGTTAAAAAATTATTTCTTTATAAGGGTTGAAGCGACTATATACTCGTATAGTACATTACATACATAACATATAAATATGTAAACATACGTACGAACATTTCAGAAATTATGCTCTCAGATCTTTTCAATAATAATATTATTAGTACAGAGCTTCTCGTAGAAAGTAAAAATGGGTCACTAATAATTTATCGTCACAGAAAACTAGAACATAATATTTTATTTACATTTTTAATAATGTCGATGTATTGACGACATCAATAATTTTGTGTTTAAAACACAACAAAATCACGCATCCAATAACTTGAAAAGAACCTTGACAATGAATTTTAAAAATACCGATATAAAAATAAAATAAATAAACAATCGACCTTGCTCTGTTATAAATTATACGATGACGTTTTTAAATACACACTTAAAAAATAGTATTCCGTCTATAAGTACAATGTATGTATGCATGCATGTATGGGAGGGACCATATCTTTTCGTTGTCATTACTTAATAATAAAAAATAATAATTTTAATTAATAGTCAAATGGGAAATTATTTATTTTTAAGCACATCAAAATGTGTTTTCTTATCGGTCATTTACCTTTTACAAGATGTTTAAAGCACATTCACTTATTGCTACGTGAATATTGCTTGAGCTGATCAAAAAATCATTTCAAAATGGTTTTGGCAACCACGAAAAGGAAGAAATTATATCGATTATAGATGTGCCTCTTATATGAAAGGGAATTTTTAAAATTGTATAGTAAGGATATATGTGCTTATTAATTAAAGGAATAATTGTATATTTTTAGAATGCCGCGACATTGAATGAGTAGGAGAGATGTGGGTTTTCTGATGTAACTCTGAAAGTAGTTCCCACTGGATTACAGAGAGAAGTTTCTTCGGGGAAGTTTAGCTTCACTTCAGAACTAATTTTACTAATTTTCTTTCCTAAGATTTATTTATTTATTTAAGAGAATTAACTATAAAAATTTGAAATACAATAATGAGTACATTATTTAAAATATCTTGTTCTTGGATGATTGTGAAACTTGATGAAACTCACAAGAAATTTACGGATTATAAAACTTCGACAATAATAAATTCAATGGTTCGTCACTTTCATAATTAGTTCTACGAAAATTCAGTTTCAGAGGAGTTGAAGCTCGTAGATTCCTAACAGCCCACAAATTTCATCGTTTAGTAAATTGGAAATGTAAATAGCACCGGCAAGTTGATGATGACTCTCAAGTGGTTCGTTTTTTAGAAATTTGCTTCTCTCGACATAATAAGGAGGAAGGTCTAGTAATATTTTGCCATCACATTCTTGGACGGTCCAATAATAATCCTCCTGACATAAAAAATAACGATTTCTGAATTATACTCATCATTTATTCCGTTCTAATATAACACTAAACGCCTGACGCATATTCATATTGTGCACGAACTAGCGTTTGATATATAACGAGACAAAGATGTTCGGATGATTAAACTCTTTTAATATGGGTTATTAGCTCTTCGAATCAATACGCCGATTCACTGATACTGTTTGTGTAAACATAACTTCTAGATCTCTCACTTGGGCTGTTCGTGACAAATTATAATTCACATAATTTTATATTTTTTGCAAATTATTTTCACACCAATGGCTAATTGCATCAATTAGATTAATAGTAGTAGATTAATTGTAACATGCGCATTACGTATCGGGGAATATTTTTAGGTCATCTACATAAATTAGACAAAGTGCAAATTGGATATATTTGGTAATATCGTTTAAGAATAAAACAAAAATGTGGATCCTAGATGGGAGTCCAGTGAAACTCTCGAATGTCTTATGCGTTCACAATACGCGTTCAATAAGGTAGATTTCATACGAGTTACTACTACTACATTTTAACAAATTATAAGCAATACCAAATGATTTTAATTTTTCCATTTTAATAACGTGGATTAGTTAGCTAAAGTTAGTATTAATGACGTCAAGTTGATCCTTTGCATCAATCACCTTCAAAGCTCGTTTGAAGAATTTCATTAAATTTAACACGGCAGATCGTTCACTGAAAAATCCATGTTGATGTTAACTATCGACAACTTCTGACCAAAATACATATGGATACAAACAATCGATTCGAATAATTTTGGAATCGCTGACAGTATAGAGTATACCAATATACTCCTAGTTATCCATACAGAGATATCGATACTACCAAATTTAAAAATTAGAAGAATATGTGATTATCCTAGGATATCCAAAAAATTTCCGACGAAAGTGAACTACTGAATAAAATTGACAAGAAAAATGTTTTTAGACTTGACAAAATTCCAAAATGATTTATGATTGAATTCCAAACCCTTTTGAACCTTGTTGATATATAAGAAAGTTCGTCTTCTCTTTAAAATTATAGTTAATAAGTAGATTTTGTGGCCATACATAGGCCTTCATAGCCAGCATTTTTTTCAATGCGTTTGCAAGGTGGTTTAGTTCAACCTTTTAAAATCACAAGAATAAAGATTTGTCGAAATTTGCACAATTATTCATGAAAGGAGAAGAACTTTCTCAATACTTGCTCCCTAGATGATACAACCATTAATCTATTATTAGAGTTCCTGATTTATATTTGAAAATAACAAAAAAAAACGTTTATGTTAATGAACTAAGACCTAATGTTAGAGTGATAACTTATTTTGTAGTCTATCTGCTACGTTCGGCCAAAAATCCTTACTCCTAATCAATTTACCGTTTTCGCTGTCGACATCCTTTAATCAACAGTCACTAATGCTAGTTTTTTGAGTCTAAGAATCCCGGAAGTAGTATGAATTAGGGACATTTTCATGGAGAATCTTAAAGGCGTTTTCTTGAATATCCACAAATACAAATCTTATCGCTCCCAATGCTCCTTTTTGTACATCATTTACAGATTTGTTCTCGCACTTTCTGGTCTTGCAATATGTTCAAATGTTTGGCGTTTAAAATACAGTATAATCTTTCAATGAAATCTTGAATTCGACATGAACACCAGCCAATATTTATTCTGTGATTTTAAATTATTGTATTTCGAGCAGTTGATGCTATTTTCTATACCCCAATTGATTATCCTGAAGTCTTCTGGCCTTGTTTTAAATCCTCAACGTTGATTTTGTAAATTGGGGTTTTTTGTCGTAGATAATGAAGACGGTAAGAAAACCAGAGCAACAGAAAGCAGAAATCCAAACGTTCTAAATTTTCAGTTTCGATCAGCAATCCTTTTTCACGAATATCGATCTTACTACAATATTGCTTTTCTGTGGATTGATAATTTAACTCAATTTGTTTCTTACTTCATCATTGTGAAGGCAGATTCTTCTCCACCTACTGGTTAAACAGTGACGCATAACCTATATAGTCTAATATAAATCTCTTTTCTTTGTTACTAGCACAAATTGAAGGCAAACTTAATTTCTGGATTTAGTATAATTGTTAAATAGAATATACAAATTTGCTTATAATTTTGAAAAGTATTGTAAATTTTTCAAGTATAAAAAGTTCGTTTTTGTTCGTAGAAGTATTTAGTTTTTTGGTAAATGTTCATAATCATCGTTCAGATCACTACATAGACTGATGTAGCGACTCATGTACTCCACAACCAATTTCAATACGGGCAATTCATTGTAGAAATAATTATTCCGAACGGGCAACTCATCGTAGAAATAATTTTTTCAGTATATACGAAATTAATAATAATATTATATAATAAATTATTAAAGGTGGTAAAATCGACCCTTAAATTACCTATTCGAGGCTTCTACCGTTGGGAGCGAATTCCGCGTATCCTGACACAAAAATATTTTATTACACAACTGAACAAGGTTGACCTACCCAGTAATGTCCAAGGAGTAACATTTGACTTAATATCTGGTGGCGGTCTGGTGTAATAAATTATTAAAGATGGTAAAATCGACCCTTAAATTTCCTATTTGAAGCCTCTACCATTGGGAGCCAATTCCGCGTATCCTGGCACAAAAATAATTTATTACACAACTGGATAAGGTTGACTTACCCACCAGAATGTCCAAGGAGTAACATTTGACTCAATATCTGGTGGTGGTCTGGTGTAATAAATTATTAAAGGTGGTAAAATCGACCTTTAAATTAAAAATTTCAAACCTTTACCGTTCGGAGGAAATTCCGTGTAACCTGACTCAAAAATAATTTATTACACACCTGTATAAGGTTGACCTACCCTTAACAACGACCACAGAGTAACATTAGACCCCATATCTGGTGGCGGTCTGGTGTAATAAATTATTAAAGGTGGTAAAATCAACCCTTAAATTACCTATTCGAGGCTTCTACCGTTGGGAGCGAATTCCGCGTATCCTGACACAAAAATATTTTATTACACAACTGAATAAGGTTGACCTGCCCACCACAATGTCCAAGGAGTAACATTTGACTCAATATCTGGTGGCAGTCTGGTATAATAAATTATTAAAGATGGTAAAATCGACCTTTAAATTAAAAATTTCATACCTTTACCGTTCGGAGCAAATTCCGTGTAACCTGACTCGAAAATAATTTACTACACACCTCTATAAGGTTGACCTACCCATTACAACAACCACAGAGTCACATTAGACCCCATATCTGGTGGCGGTCTGGTGTAATAAATTATTAAAGGTGGTAGAATCGACCTTTAAATTACCTATTTGAAGCCTCTACCGTTGGGAGCGAATTCCGCGTATCCTGACTCAAAATATTTTATTACACAACTGGATAAGGTTCACCGACCCACCATAATGTCCAAGGAGTAACATTTGACTCAATAACTGGTGGCGGTCTGGTGTAATAAATTATTAATGGTGGTAAAATCGACCTTTAAATTAAAAATTTCAAACCTTTACCGTTCGGAGGAAATTCCGTGTAACCTGACTCAAAAATAATTTATTACACACCTGTATAAGGTTGACCTACCCTTAACAACGACCACAGAGTAACATTAGACCCCATATCTGGTGGCGGTCTGGTGTAATAAATTATTAAAGGTGATAAAATCGACCCTTAAATTACCTATTCGAGGCCTCTCCCGTTGGGAGCCAATTCCACGTATCGTGACACAAAATAATTTATTACATATCTGGATAGGGCTTAACTACTCTCGACAAGACTTCTTGCAACTTTTTTCCTAAAATCTTGTCTGGTGTAAAAAAATTTATTAAATTTGGTTAAATTGACGTTTTTGAAATATATAGTCGTTTTGGGGTGAAATTTACCCTTAGGATAGTTATAGGGGTGGTCTTGAACTAACTTATTCAATGTAATCAAAGTAAATTCTGGTTCAAGAATCATCCCGATATCATAGCTACATCAAAAGTTACAATTTTGGCGGAGCAGGTTTAATTGTAAGCTAAACCGACCACTCGTTCCTCGAAAACGGTAACTGTAATAAAATCGGGATTTGTTGTAATAAATGTGTAACAAATTATAGTACAGGTTTCATTGGGGCGGGCTAATTTGATCAGTGCAGATTAAGAGCACTCGAAACGATAGTCTACTACGTAATGGTACTACATCTACTATGTACAAGATGGCACCATCGGCGGTAATATGATTGGGAAATTATATGCTAAAATAATATATGCGTTGCATGGTTCACGGGAATTATAAATGTGGCCATCTAGCAATCAATTCGAGAACTAAAAATATTGTTTTGTAAAATGAAAATATTATTTCTCTTTAATTGTAGACGTGTTGGGAAGCACACATCCCATCACCATATCATCACGACCATCGAATATTAAAATATTTCTTTTTAGTAAAAGTTGTAGTATTAAATTAAAAGTTTTTTTATTCTAATTATTTAAATAAATAAACAACACTTTAAACATGTCATAATAGACAAACTTCCTTTCCCAGCGGGTTATGCATTTGGTGAATATAATTATTTAGTAGCTTCTGTAGCTACTGGCTGGAAAAGGCCTGGGCATTTTCAGTGTAGAAGTGCACCTTTTGGGTTCCAGCCAACTTTAATAATTACCAGTGCAAGAGCTATTTTCATACATTGTACTCTCAGATTAAAGATCTTTTATCCTACTACCGGTCTTGCTCAAAGTATGGGAATTTAGTAAGAAGATTGATAAACCTTAAATTCGCATGCAGCAATGGGGATCAAACAATTGTTTATTATTATATTTATCAGTAGGCAATTTTATTTATCCAGCTTGTCTGGTGGTGATACATAACAAAGCTTATATAACAAATACTGAAGCAACAATTTTAATTTTCGTCCTTAAGCTGAAAGCTTATTTCTGAAGTATCGCTCCAGTATTTGGAGCGATACTTCATCTGTGTTGAGCTTTGTAAATGGTGTTCCTCCCGGTCGATGTTAGGTCTTGTTTTGTGCATGTCTTCGCGGACGATGTTTAAATTGTTTACTGTACTAATATATACTATACTTCCTTTGATATCTTAAGCAATAATACTTTATCACTCATCCATTTGATGAGATGATCTATTCATATTAAAGCTTCTATTTGACTAATAATTGATCTACAGCTAGACTCAATCGTTTACTAGTGATATGGTTTCGAGATTTATATGGATATAAATTGTTGGTTTAGAGGTGTAAAGGGTCCTTATTTTTCCAGAGTGATTCTCGTTTGTGGAAGGCTAAGTTTCGTCAGGTTGGTTTTTATTAGACATTTGATAATTCAAGGTAATTTCCACCCTTGACATTTATTAGTTCTTTCATGGTTAGAGCTCAAACCTCAATATTTATTGTTTTTCCTACTGTCGAAATGATGTGACATGTGTCATTTCAAGATGTATGCTGGCAGAGTGTAACTTGAGATTATGAAGTTATATTGTTAACTTCTTAATTTAAATAAATAAAATTTATTAAAGTAAATTCATTTAGTAAATTCATTCTGGGATTAACTGTATATAATTGTTTATGTACCTAAAGGTACTTGGTTTTACAGGTTTCTCGACTAGAGTTCCTTAAGGCCTTCTGTGGTACTATCATTTCTAGCAGATTTTCAGGTTTATTCATGGAGTGCCCTAGTTTCTTCAATAAATTAGCGTTCGTCCCAATAATTATCTGCGAACAAATAAGGTTCGTTTTTCGAACTTGATACAATGGTCTGAATATAAAACCTCCATTACACCACCAATTATCTTCAATCTTTAAAGAACAATGGCCATGGTTTTTAAACGATTGATCAGTGAGATAGAAATGTATTATATTACACTCTTTTGAGTTCGATTGTATGTTATACTAGGATTAAACCTACTAAGTATATGATCATCTATCGTTTGAAAATTTACAATATACGAATATGAGTAAACAACTCAAAAGTTAAAATGAATGCCTTTGTACGGTTTTGTTTCCTCCTTGATCTCTAACTATTTGCACTTGGTATTAAATCAATTACCCTCTTGATAAACAATTATCTCTGCAATTTTATTATTTTAATAAGAAAAATTATTTATTTTTAAATCAACACTCAGCAGGTTTATTATTCCCTGCAATTATTAATCCGCCTTTGAAAATTTTTCAATCCTAATCCAGACGTAACGAGCCGTATGCAGGAAGCATGAGATTGAACTAGAAGAAAAAATATCAAGGTTATTTTCCAAGTTCGTTGAACTCGAAATCATAAGTTTCTTACTCTGCAGTTTTCAAATTTTCTATTTTTGATTAAGATAACCACTTTTTCAATGGACCCATCTAACGCATTTTCCTTCAAATTACGCTATATGATAACGCTACAGCTGCAATATGATATTGGGGTCCGAACCTATACGAACTTCGTCAAGTTGGTTACCACTGCACAAAACATTCTCAAGAGGAATTTTAACTTTTGAACCCTTTAAACGGATCGAAAATTCACATTTTGTTTTCTAAAGCACTTTTCAAAAGTAGTACAACCGAATATTTTTATATAATTTAAGCGAGATACAGGAAAAGTACTCAAACAGTAGAACTATGAAATTTTACAATATTTTATTTATTCTTCGAGGATGAGATGAGAGAGAAAGTGGAAAATGATTTGAAAAATTACCTCCCACGATCAAACTGAAATAAAAATTTGATACATATTATAACCAAGTGTATATAAATAAGTACGTATGTATATGTACTGAGTGAAAAATTTTCCTTACATAAATAAGAGTACAACACTGACAAGACTTGTGAAGTAAAAATTAAAATATATATCAACCGTTATTTTATTTTTCTTGTCAAAAGTTTATATACCTACATAAATACATACAATTTCATAAAAATTCTATACACAATTACATGAACTGCTTGCTTTCTGTGCATTAGATATTTTATGTGTTGCCACATTTCAAATTTGCTTCGGTATATACGACTATGCTTTTCCATTTTCATGTACACACATATTTATATGGATATATAATTTTTTTGGGGTGAAATTTTTGAACATTAAGCACAAAACATTTTCCATTCCCTCCGTTTTTTTGAAATTCACAGTAATCTAATTTATCTCAATTTAAAATCAGTCAACATTGTTCTAGCACAGAGAAAAAAGTACGGGAGAAATAAAAATCCTTTTAAGAAATTAATCATTATTCATTATCAATTTTATTTATTTAATATTTATTTTAGGAAAGTTAGAAAAAATAAAATCTATTTTCTGAAAAGTTTTATGCTGTTTTCCTTTTTTCTCTTATGTCGGAGTACGTAGTAGTAATGTAATTTTAAAAAAGTTACGTAAAATAATGCTTATCTATTATATGTACATATTTAAGTATAAAGTATCCCTCTATAGAGAAAAAATGGAATTTTTTGTTGTTAATTTCATTTTTGTTCTGTTGGTTAGACTGTTTCAAATTACTGGTATAATTTTTTTATTTCGATGTTGTTAGGTTGGTTATATCGTATAAAAAGTAACTGGAAAAACAAGAAAAACTACGATATAAAATGGATGGCATGACGGTTGAGTTTTACAATTTATTTTTTTGTTGGTATCATCTAGAGAGAGGAAAAACGCAGAAGGATGAAAATGTATGTAACGTATTTTTGTATATGTACACAGTTTTCGAAAGAGGGTTGATAAAGTTTTTCCTTCGGTTTTTATATTTGATTTAATTTTTCTTTTTTTTTCTGTATGTAACAATATAACAGAAACAACAACAACCAAAATGTATAAAAGCTTAATACTAATGAGAGTGAGATAGTAAAAAATGAGAGAAAAACTCCGCCCTAATATAGACTATATTATAAATGTAAAAAGCATAAAACGAGCTTTCTCTGCTTTTGATTGGATAAAATAAAATCATTGATCGGTCTCGAATGCTTTTTTTGCTCAGTTTTTTTGCTTCATGAAGAGTTTTTGTATTCTGGTTTCTCTTGTTCTACATTACGCAGTGTATACATAGTACATATACACATACTATATATGTTTATATACATATTTATGTATAATAAATAAATTTTAAGTTAGGTTTTATGTGGATTGAAGTTGTTTTAGGTAGGAGATAGATAATGGGATTTTATTTCTATGTATGTATGCAGTATGTAGACTCTTTATATATGTATATTATGCATAACACTGCTGTATATGTTACGGTTACTGTACACGTTAATACATATACTGATTTTATTGATGTTTTTACAGCAAACTGTACTCTTCATATAAAATATAATTTTATCAATCGTTTTTTTGTAGTTGACAACCATACTCTTCTGTTAAATGTCGAAAACAGTTTTATTTTGACTTTTTTATTTTGTATATCACTTCTTTATTCGTTTCATTATTATATCCTATCACTCTCGTACGTATTCAAAATCCACCTAACCCAAATCCTTCACAAAAACTTCTGTCATCTTTTTCCATCACGTAATATTTCTTCTTCGTTGCTATATATTTTTATACAAGTATTCATATACGTTTGGTTGATTTTCCCATTAGACTAGTTGAAAAATTAAAAATGAAGGAGGAAAAAATAAATGTTTCTGTGTAAAATGTCCTTTATGAAATCGAAATTTTAATTTTTGAAAAATATCACAAAAAAGAAAATATCTCGACTTAAAAAATAAGGGGAAAACATAAAGTTTAATCTACACACAAAAAAATGAATGGTTAGATATTTTTCTGGTTTTGTCTTGAGTTTGGGGTTGATTACGATGAACTGTATTACGGAGAGGAAAATATTTTATGAAAAGCAAATAAAGGTTATACATTTCATGGTTGTGTTTGGTGTTATGCGATGAGGCCTTCCTTCTTACTTTTACGCTTATAGTTTTAGAAATGAAAATTAGAATAAATGAATAATTTAATCAAGGCATTTGATCTACTTAAAAGAAAAATATGTCTCTTTTAAACTTTATTAAGTTAATCTGTTTTGTCTGTTTATTTCTTCCAGTCAAATGTAACCCGCGGTCCATCACCATATCCTCCACCAACTCAAGGGCCTGGCAGTGGTTATCCACCACAACAGCAACAAAGTGGAAATGTAGGTGCGGGTGGACCTCCAACGCAAGGTGGTGCTCCAGCTGGTGGTTCTCATTATCCACCATATCCTCAAAGGTATCCTACACCTCCTGGGCCTGGGGTTGGTACAAATCATCGGTCGCCATATCCCCCACATCAAGTAAGCATAACAAAATGTTTTTAAATATTTCTAATTTATAATTAATTAATATTATAATATTTTTTGCAGTACCCAGATCCTAGCAGATCATGGCCACCAAGTGGACCATCGCCTGCTGGTAGTCCCGGACCTGGTGGTCATCCCTTACCTCCACCATCACCACAGCAACAACATGGGCCACCACAAAGTCCGGGACATGCACCTAGTCCGTCCCCGCAACCTCCACAGCCGGCACAATCACCTCACCAGGTAATCCAACAAAAAAATTTTATTCATCATGTGTGTGCATGCATATAAACGTATAAACATTTCGTGTACCGCACACACATAATTTGTTTTCGTTCCATTAAAAATAGAAAGTCAAAATAGAAATCAGCTGGTAATAGGATAGAAAATAAACTACAATTCATTCATTTTAGTATTCTACAACTTTTTCAAATCCCCCAACTCCTATCTATAAATTTTTTTTTGTTCCTCTACATTACATCATCCCGTCCTTTTTTATGTACATATATACAACAAAAAAAAGTAAACCACTTCTTGTATTTTTGTTGTGTTATTTTGTATTCATCATTTTCAGTCGGTTTTTTTTTATTATGGAATGTGCGGAAAATGTAGAGAAAAAATGTGATATTGGGTTTGCGACAGATAAAATAATACAAACTTATTGTATACCAACCAGCTGATTTTGTTTTATATGTATGTATGATATGTCTATATACGAAAAAAGCAAAACATGTACATATATGCATAGGTACATACGTACGTATATATCTTCTTGGTTGTTATCTGGATAAATAAGAAATATTTTCTACATAAACAAAATATAAAAGATTATCTTAAGTTTCTTTTATTTTTATTTTTTCTTATTCTTTGTAAATTGTTACGTATGCTAAAAGTAAAATTGTTTATTATTTCTTCAATTTTTGTTGTTACGTTTGTAAGAAATCGAAAGTAAAAAAGGATTTATGTAGCTGAACTACATATAACTTGAATGGATCCGTGTGGATGTTGTTTGTAAGAGTTGTTGCTTACAGGAAATTATTATTGATTCAGATTTTTCTCTATTAAGGATTTTATTTCATATCCGCCGGAATCGGTAAATTTATCAAAAATTTCTATCTTGAATTGACTGCAATGTGGATTTGTCTATTTGCTAGACTTACATGGACAATAAGCAATGGCTTTAAAGCATACCTCGTCGATCAAAAGATAGAACTGCATTTTTGTTGTAAGAATATATTGTGGCGAGACAACAAACAAAACTTTAGAAAAGCAAAAATAAACTTTTTTGTGTATTAAAACTCTTTAAAATATTTCATTCACAAAAATAATGTAAATACATTATTTTCGCAGTTTATTTGTAAAGAAAAGAAAATATTTTAATTCAAAGATTTTTGACCTTTTTTGCTTTATCGAGTTCATCTGTTTTCCGTATTTTTTACTTCAATTTGTATTTCACGTAATATTTTTTGTGTATTGGAAAGGATAATTAATTTGTTTGGATTGGCTCGTCCCATTCGTCCAAAAAGGCAAATATTCTGTACTCTGAACTAAAATATTATAAACAAACGCAATAAGAAACAGTCATGGACAGAAAATTAGGGACAGCTGTTTGTAATATGTATGTATAACTAAAACTATATTCAATAATTCACTTTATCCCTTTGATCTGTTGTAAAAGAATTTTACTTTGTTCTAGTGCTACAAAATATAATAAAAATGTATTTTATTGTTGGTATATTTCGGGAATTCCTCTAGAATGTTGATAACGTCAAACAAAGGTCGTTAAATAATTAATTAGGGACACGTATTTTTTCTGTAATTTTTAGTATTTAAAAAGTGAAATTTCATATTTAGTGACAATGTAATATTGTAGTTTATTAAAAATTGTCAACAAAACAAAAATAAACTATCACGTTTAATGATAATGGGCCGTAGTGTGAATTGTTCACCGGATGAACGACGGACGATATTAAAATTGAAAAGCCAAGGTAAACCATACCGTGAAATTGCTGCCATCATTCATTGTTCCAAGAATATGGTTGCCGTGTCATAAAAAGAAAAAAGTCGCACAATCAACGTGGTGCGAAGAGGAAAACAACGCCTCAGACAGATCGTCATATTTCCAAAATAGTGAAAAAAGATCCTTCTCATTGACAAGACATCTGTTGTCGTTAAAAAGGAACTAAATTTGGAAATTAGTAAGCGTACAATTCGAAGACGTCTAGAAGAGTGTAACCTGCATGGCAGATCAGCTCGAAAAGTTTCACTGCTTAGCCCGATTTCGCGGGATCCAAAAATAGAGAAACATACTATGCAGCGGCGAAACCAAAATGAATATGTTTGGTTCTCATGGGAAACAGTATGTCCGTAGGCCAAAAATCTCTTCCTCAGTACACAAGAAAAACGGTGAAATATGGCGGAGGAAATATTAAAGTATGGGGATGCTTCTCTTACAATGGTGTTGGACCTTTATATTGAATTAACAAACTAATGGATCAACACATTTACGTAGATGACATACTTCAGAACGTGATGCATCCGTATGCTGAAGAAAAAATGCCTTTAAGGTGAGTCTTCAAGCAAGATAATGCCTCTAAGCACACGTCATATCAATCTTTTAACTTGGCCAGCTCAATCTCCCGATCTCAATCCAATAGAGCATCTGTGGGAGGACCTTAAAGTTGCCGTAGTTGGCAAAAAAACAAAAAATATGGAAGAACTATGGGTAGTCATTAAGGAAGCTTGGGAGTCAATACCTATCCAACGATGTCAGAGGCTAATAGATTCTATGTCACGACGATACCAGGCGGTCATTAAAAATAAAGGACAGGCTACCAAATACTAATGGTTATATTATAAAATGAATAAATGAGATTAGTTTTATTCGCTTATAACTCTAGCGTCTCTAATTTTGTGCCCAGCCTTTATGGATTTTTTTTGGATTGTTAAAGAAAAATTGTGTATTCTTGAAATTATGTCTACTATCATGCGAAGCGTCTACAAAAGTAGTTGTAAACCAACCAAATGGTTAAATAAATTATTTGAATTTTGTCACATTATTAATTTTATATTCTTTTTTTTTTGCTGATACTAAATTAACAGATATTTTAAAATCTACAATGATTTGTTACATGAATCGATTGAGTATTATTAATAATCGGCAGCATAGTCATCCTCTCTGTCGGAAGCTTGATACACTCACCAGAGAGAGTTGTATTGAGTTATAAAAGATTAATAGGAAGCGTTCGAAGAAAGTTATACCTATAAAACAAGTGATCAGAATTTTATAACGTTAAATAAATTTTAAGCATTTAAAATTTCCCTTCAAAATATTCTAAAACTCTTAGTACGTTATTCCACACAGTGCTACTGCAAGGTGATAGAATCAAAATCACGTTTCCTTTCACTAAGGGATCTAACGGTATCTGTAGTGTCACCCTGTTTTGAACATCTGGAAAAAAGCCTCGCCTACATTTTTACGAAGTAGATACAGAAAATTATTCCTGCAACAATTTATTTGCTGATTTACCTACATTTCTCTAACTCCATCATACGATATGGATACAATATTGGCCCTAAGGACGTTTTCCAGAACGCACACCAAGTGTAAATTATGAAGATTTCCATTCCTGGTCAATTTATCAATGGAACTGAATATGTATTATAGGTGGTATGTAATTGCTCTTTTAGTCGATTTCCTACAACATAGTAATTTCGAATAAATTCACAACAGAATTTTCGAAGTATGGTCATTCGTAAACTTGTTCGAATAATACTGGCAATGAAGGCCTTGGCTTAAACAGAAAACAATGTGTGAATCGCCTAAAATTTGACAATCTTGTTTATTGGCGCATCGTGGTTGTGTCTACGCATCTCCGACGGGCATTAAAAATTGTGACGTAGAGCCCAGAAAGATTTTCCCAGTGCAATATTGCTTAAGCAATTAATTGTGGCGTTATTGTCATTCATTTACCCTTTGGCTCCATTTATGTGCGATAATTTTTATTCAATAAATCACCGCACTCTTCACTTCTCAAATAGCTCGCGCTTATATACTTGTGCATCGTTTTTGAGATTATTGAATTTATTGTATATCTGGCGAAGTATGCGTATTGCAATTGTAAATCACGTGCATGTAGTTGTATTCACGAACATTTCAGGTCATCATTTCACTTTTTCCATGATGACTATCACCGTTGTTTGCAATTGCTATCGTTATCTCCATATTCCCTCCACATGGAATGCTATTAAATCCAATTTCCTTTCAGTATTAAAGCTTCAGTTTCATCAGGTAACATCGTCGCATTATTAGAATAATAATTGCTCAATAAAATTTTTGAGGTTGGACTCGATCGCAACCTTTGAAATGATATTACTTAGTGGTGTTTATTAGAATTCGTAACAATATTCTTATCGGTTTGATCGCTATGTGATCAAGAATATATTAAAATCATGAGGAACGTAATCTTACTTTATTCGGAAGAATGATCTCAAGTTCTACGCCTACCACTCGACGATCTCAAATTGCTTCCTAAACTAAGTAAATGTTTAGCAATACCGGCTTTTTCGTACTCAAGTTTTCGTTAACATCCTCCGAGCGTTGGAAACAAAAAGCTGCTGTCCTAGTAATAGCTTGAAATCTTCCTTTATATAAGTTTCGTCATAGATTATAACGGACTCAGCTTTGGTGAAAAATTATCGGCGAGTTTTCTCGCTTGCAATTTTGTACACTTGAGCTACGTTTTTTTAAGTAATGGAGCAATGTTTAGAGATCAAAGCCTTTTCGATTCTACTGAATTACCTAAATATCAATTTTTCAAAATAGGCTACTAGTCTCATAAACTGAGTAACTATTTAGATAAATGAACAACTGAAGTGAATCGAGCGTTCGTTTCCGAAATATTTAAAACAGTTTATTTAATTTTTTAGTATTTAATGAAATGAATAAATGTAAATTTTATAATTTTTTCGCACCATCCCTCCATCCTCCATTCTATACAAAACACAAAACAAATGTTGGAACTACAACGTGGCTGACACGAAGTGTTACCAAAACAAAATGCCACAGAATTTTTATTTTTTGATGAATTTTATTGAATCATTAAAAAATGTAGAAAATGTAAAAAATGTTCACAAATATTTAAATTTTCGAATTGCATGAGTAGTTTTCGATTTGGCCACCCTTAGCCGCGATTATAGCATTCAAACGGCCGACTAAGCTATTGCATGCAGCACCAAAGTGGCTCTGCAGTATTTTGGGCCATTCCCGGCGAAGCGCTTGCTTGAGATGATCGACACTTTGGTATTTTCCCAACCTTGCTCGTCAAAATATCCCAAACCGAGTAATTTAGCGGATTTGCATCCGGTGAATTTGGTGGCCAAAATTTGGTTCATTGGAAATGAACCGCGGAACGTTGTTTCTCAGCCAATCTTGTTTGACGCGCGCTTTATGACTCGGCGCCGAGTCCTGTTCAAATGTGCAGGCTTTGCCGCCGAAATGTTTTTGCGCCCAAGGCTTCAACGCTCCCTCCAACACATGATCCCGATAAATTTGAGCATTTATCTTGATGCCACGGTCCAATAAAACGAGCGGTGAACGGCTTTCGGCCGTTACGGCGGCCCAAACCCTCACCATCGGCGGCGCTTGGTTTCGAGTGGCAATCCGTTGGTCCAAATTTGAAGTAGAACGGCCGGGCAAGTAAATCCGGTCGTTTTGCTTCTTCACATATTGCTCAGTAACGAACGCTGACTCATCGGAGAAAACCAAATTCGGCCAATCGCCAATTTCGTGCAAGCGTAACAACTCCTTTGCTCGTATGGCATAATATTTACGAGGATGTGGTCTTCGAGTTAATATTGATGTGATGTTGTGAAGTGATATAATTTTTAAAAGTCAAAATTGACTAACAGCTAATGTTCTACGGGATATTAAATGAATCCACAGAAAATCTCGAATATATCATTATTATGTGCGTGGAAGTGAGATTACCAATTAGTAATATCGCTGGTTTGTTGTGAACTAATGAGAATTGTAACTTTTCCTTGAAAAATTAGTCTTCAGTGATCAACTATAAAAATAATAACCAAATATAATAAATTTCGAGATTTAAAATACATTTAGCGAATTTTTTCTCTCTCTCCTCTCGCATAAAAAAGCAACCGACTAGTTTAATCTGAAATAATCCAATATTTCATAGTTATGTTGGTTTTTAAATTAATATTTTAATTCTGAAGTACAATTACTAGCAAAATTTGATGTATTTTTTTGGAAAATACTCAGTTAATCATTTAGTAAATACTAGTAAGTAAAAGTATAAAATTATGCATATCAAATCTAGTTAGTTCTTGTTTTAATAGTTTGTATTTTTACTTATTGTTTTTATTTAAAGTTAATACTAGATTTTTATGCATACCGGCCAATGTCTAATCGGCAACTTTTATAGATTTAAATGTTCTTCACAGGGATTTCCTAAATCTCGATTGAAATAATAAATTATTATCGAAAAAAGTTTTCAAATGGAATTTTACTGCTTTGCTAACCTTTCATTAGTCAGCATAGGAATAGAATCATAGAACGTAATTAAATAAATGTAACAAATATTTTAGAACGAACGGAAAACCCTCACTTATGAGTTTTAAACTGGTATTACCTAAGGAGCCCGATTTAAAATATCTATTTAAATCATCAGGTTTCTCGCATTAACCATTTTCATTCATCTACCGAAGCCGAAATTACGAACCTTGATTGCACCTTAGTCAAAGATCTCGACATCTTTTGCATAATTCTATATTTACTGATACTAAATGAAAGATCCATGAGACATATAAGGTTGAAATTTTGTCTAGAACAACATAGTTCTAACACGAACACACTTATCAATGACAGAATTGGAAAATTATTTAGAAGTCTGAATTTGGACAGAATAATAATCTAAAATGTCATTCCAAGTAATAAGATTGCAAATAAAAAGAAATTAAAATGATCAATAGCAAGTATTTCGCAGAAGCTACGGTAGAGCTTGACAGAAGGATTCAGAAAAACCAAGAACATCAACCGAAGCACCACAGACAATTTGATGAATATGATCAATATTAGATAAGAGGGCTTGCACATTGAGGCTAATGAAGTTCAGCATACGGGGCTTATTTACTAACTAAATTTATTAAATTTAAATACACGCTTACGTCTATTTATTCACTAAACCCATTATTTCGAGATAACCTTTTAAATACTTTGTGAGGCCACTTTACTAACCGTAATTAGCCATTAATCCTAAAATAAAACTAGATTACCTAATTTTGAATTACAAACAATTGCTTAGCTGTCATCCTTTTACTCATCTGACCGAAGACTCAGTAAATCGTAGTTAGTTAATATTGAATCAGATATCTTACGAATTAACTGGTAAAATTCATTAAACTTGCCGTTGCTTAGGTTTTCCCTATGTAGTCGTCTTTCAATGAATAATTTCAAAATTTATTGGATTTTGTCTTTAATAATGTACTTGAAATTTTCTTTAGTTCGGGATTCAAATTTTAATCCTAAAGAAGTGCTAGTACTTTCTAATTTAAATAAATTCGAATTTGAGTACTGCTGCAAAGCTTTGGGCCTTTTAAATCCGGCTCGATTTAGCCAAGATTGACTAGTATGATATTAGTTTATATGTAGATAGGGTCAATACTAGCGGGTTAAAAC
Source organism: Nephrotoma guestfalica (assembly GCA_963691935.1). Lineage (NCBI taxonomy): Eukaryota > Metazoa > Arthropoda > Insecta > Diptera > Tipulidae > Nephrotoma > Nephrotoma guestfalica. Next base: position 5,361,348 of record OY829914.1, read on the forward strand.
ATAAAAGTAAAAATGCAATTTAATTCAGAATTTACATTAATTTAATTTAAACATTTTTTTTATTTATTTGTTGATAATAAAATATATTTTAATTTTGAAATATATTGTACAAAAAAATAACCAAAAACTATATTGGTCAATTTGTTTGGTTAATTGTGGTGTGGAGGTTTTTATTTTATGTAAATATATGTTTTTTACCAATTACATATTTAATAAAAAATATAAACAAAGTCGCGGAGATGGGAGAGAATACACGAAATTGTATGCACAAATTACATAAAACAAAATATTAACATTAACATTTTATTGCAAAATGTTTAATTAATTTTTATTTTATTTTATCTATTTTAGTTTCCTAGTAGGCCGAGTCAATCATCAACACCTAATAATACAGACACTGATACTGGGGTGAGTTTAATTACTTTGATCATTAGATAGTTAAAATTTTTATTGTTTTTTTCTTTTAACATTGAAATGGCGGTGGCAAGTAAATTTTGATATCCTAAAATTCGAAAGAAAAACAACCAGTTACATACAAAATATTTCGTTTGCAATGATATTAGAATATAATGAAACGAATGTTGTTTATGGCGTGGTTCTCCAAATTGATTCAACAGGTAAATCCCTGTTGTACTTTGCATACAAAATATAATATAACTTTATATATATATATGTATATGTGATCTGAAGGTGTATCTGTGAAACTACTTCAAATATATTTTCACCAAAAAAGATTATTGATTATTTTTACATGAAATATTAACATAACACACTTTATGTTTAAAAAAATCATACATAAATATAAGCAACTAGCTTAAATTTTTCCTCACTAGCTCTATGACCAGTTTTCAATAAATACTAGTGTATTTTGCCGGAAGGGTAGCGATTCGAAGGGAACGTATAATATGAATCAGCTCAGCTTACTTTTACACATACGAAATTTTAATAAAGTTATCAGTGTGTTATTCGTGTTATCATTTTTTTAAATTGATATGACATCTTTCTTCGAGCACGTTTAATAATGTACAAATGATTTTATCATTTCAAATACAAAAGTAGTATTACTTTGCTTAAAAATTTTGCAGGGCGGTTTAATTATTTGGTTTCTTTATATTTTAGTACTCTTTTGACACATGCTACCGGGTGACTCGTTTATTTCAACACAGTTTTTATCGTATTTTTCCAAATTTAATTAATCCATTTATTTATTTCTGCGTGGAATGGTTTATTCTGTTCATCTGGTATTATTTACAAATTAATTTTTGGTACAACAAAGCCGAATTTGCTTATCGCTTGGGAGGAGATGGGAATGGTGGCCAAACTGTTTATTTTTATTCGAAAACAATATGAATTAATAAATACCTTGACCAAAACAAACCTATTGCGCTTTTTAACCGTCTTGTGATTATAACGATTTTGAATTGTTCGTGTAAATTCAACACTTAATTAAAGTAAATTGTTAAGAACAAGATAAATATTCGAATGTTTGTATAGGATACTCGATATCTAGTTGCGATCGTTGTTGTTATAACCATAGAAATTGAATTCAGCGCCGAACGCTCGATTCCAAATAATTAAACTCTATTTTTTTCCTTTTTGTAAAGATGTCTCCGGTAACGATAAATTTGACTTTCGCTTCGTTGATTTGAAACCCAATCGCATGAGCTGTTGATTCTAATGGTGGGATGAGTATTTTCAAGGAAACGCTGTTTTGACTCAAAATGCAGATGTTATCGGGTCAGTGTATGATAATTTCCGGGCTTGATTTAAGTATAGGCAGCTCTGCTCGGCTAAATAAGATAAAAAGTATGTATTTTGGCGATAGGGTGATCTTCCATTATCTTAGTAAAATTTATTCCTTCAACGCTTGTTTTGACAAGTACACACAGCGGCACAATTAAGGGAACACAAGAAACACTCGATTTATTAAGAAAAAACAAAAGAACATATAATATTTTTTGCTATTTTTTATTTTTCTAATATATAATCTTTAATGTTACGTTAATGTTAATTCCAAATTTAAATTATTAACAATTAACAGAATATCTAACTCTTTTAAAGTATTTTTATTTTATTTTATTGTATTTAATACGAATTAATTATATAATGTGTGAATATCAATTCATTCGCCATTACAATTTGAAGAAAAACAGTTATTAATTCAAATGAGCGACAAGGAACCCATTGATGTCGCCAGGGCTCTGACAATGCTCGAGAATGGTTACAGTTACCGCCAAGTGGCCAGAATATTCGGCGTGTTCACGTCTACCATTAATCGGTCTGTTCAACGATACAGGCAAACGGGTTCTTGCGATAGAAGACGATACCAATGCCTAAAACGTTGCACTGGCTCCAGAGATGACCGTTTCAGTGTCCTTGAAACATTGAGTAACAGGCGTCAAACAGCAACTCAAACCAGTAATGCTTTAGAATAGGTTCGAGGAGTACGCATAAGTGAACGTATTGTGAGACGAAGGCTCTAAGAAGTCGTTTTGAGATCAAATGTTCCAGCCAAAGAGTCCCAAAGGAGGTTTGCTCAAGAACACCGATTTTGAACTTTGACCCAATGGGGCCATATTTGTTCATAGACAAGAGTCGTTTCTTAGTGAACTCGATCGATAGAAAACAAATAGTGCGGTGAGGTGAGCGGCATTCATAATGTAACATTACGACAACCGTCGCTTATGGCGGCTAGGCTTAATTATGATAACCGCTTAGAATTAGAAATTATTGATGTCGGATCCCTTACAGCTGATAGATATATCGTTAGAGATTTTCTGCTAGAACATGTGGTACAATTTTCCCCATTTATCGGAGAAAATTTTGTTTTAATGCAGTATAATGCCCGGCCGCATACTGCACGCTCTGTAACGAGCTTTTTGTTTGAGGTTGGAGTAAACAATAGCATGTCGATATAGCATGTCTGGGTGGGACATGTTAGAGAGACAGGTCTGAGCTCGAAATCCAGCAGTTCGAAACACAGAAGAACTTCGAAATGTACTCTTGAACGAAGGGGGAAATTTATAACAAGCAACGATCGACAGTGTTATCGGAAGCACGGCCAGACGAATGGAAGCAGTTGTGAAAGCTCGTGGAGATAACACCCGTTACTGAGGAGACCGATTGATTATAAAAATTGGTTGTTATTTCGTTTTATTTGATTATCTCAATCAAAGGTAATTCTTTCAAAAAAGTAGTAGTAGTAAAATTGTTCATTATTGGATAAACTGGAACTGGATTTGATAAGCCGCTTCTTAGTTTGAATTTGAATTAAGTAATAATCACATTTTGGGTTTTGATTATTAGAGAATTTAGATAATCAACAATTTAGTATTTTGTCTGTAAAACACGGTGTAAAACACTAGAAAAAATTTCCTTTCAAAAGGAGGTACAATTGTATTTAGCAGTTAAAACATAATTTTTTCTGGAAAATTGATTAAAAGTTGCTCTTCTTTATTCTAAAAACTGTGCTAATCGGACCCTAAATTACACAGAATATTCATAAGTGGTTCAGAGAAGGAAAAGGCCCATATCGCTCCTCACGTGAGTTCTGAAGACCAACTAAACTAATGGTGAACGGTGTAATGGTGCCAGGCCTACGGACGATTTTACGTAGTTGTGTCGGTGCATTTGGTGCCTTAATTTAAAAAATAATAAAAACTCGATTTTCGTCGCTTATTCGACTCGACAAGCAATCTGCTATAAAATTTACAACCAAAACGTTCATTTTATCTGGAAAAATAGCAAAGTAGCCTTAAATCCGATTGTTGGTATTACGCATTGAATTAATTATAATTTTTAAGTAAATTTAGGAAAAATCAAAAATTAAAATTTATACTTCACACATGACTGAAATAACGCGTCACTTTAGGTAAATGTTGAGTTACGTTCAGGCTTTACGTAATTTTGGCCTCTCACAATAATACATTGGATATTTGCAACTATAAAGAACCGGTAACTGGCGCTTCGCTTAAGGCATTTAGTTAACTTTATTCTATTGGGATTTACAATTAATTTGGCTAATGCGGCTAACCACCGAAAAATTTAAACACGTTCCCCTTCTTACGTACCTCATGTACGTAATAGTTCTGTTTTTTTTTATACTCGCTAGCATTTAGGTCAGAATTCTTGTCATTACTTGACTACTTGTATGCGGAGTTTCTACTAATATTTTTGTTTAGGGAGAGTAATTGATTGTTCTAGGTTTCGAGACTAATTTATTACTAAAGGGTGTTTTTTTAGGAGGTTTGTTTTTCCGATAGATGTCGTTTTATTTTATGACAGTTGTTTTGACAGCTCAAAGTGGCATTTCTACTCAGTATTGTTTGGCAAATCATTATGAATAGGTTAACTCCAGAACAACGTTTTCAAATCGTGGAAATTTATTTTCAAAATCAGTGTTCAATTAAAAATGTTTATAGAGCACTTCGTGAATTTTATGGTGCACATAATCGTCCGTCAGAGACCACCATAAAGAACGTAATTACCAAATTTCGGTCTACATTCACTCTTTTGGATGCCAAGCCACCGACAAGAATGAGAAGAGTTCGTACAGAAGAAAATATTGCTGTCGTTGAGGCCAGTGTCGAAGAAAACGACAATTTATCGATTCGTCGTCGTGCTCAGCAAATTGGACTTTGTCCATCGACTTTATGGAAAATTTTACGTAAAGATTTGGGTTTGGTGCCATACAAAATTCAATTGGTGCAAGAATTAAAGCCACACGACCATCGTTTGCGCCGTGAATTCAGTGATTGGTCGTTAAATCAATTGAACGAAGATCCATTTTTTTACCGTAAAATTCTCTTCAGTGATGAGGCGCATTTTTGGTTAAATGGATACGTCAACAAACAAAATTGTCGCATTTGGAGCAAAGATAATCCACACGCCGGTCAAGAATTACCAATGCATCCTGATAAATGTACTGTTTGGTGCGGTCTATGGGCTGGTGGGATCATCGGTCCATATTTCTTTAAAAATGAGGAAGGACGACGCGTTACCGTGAATGGAAATCGATACAGAACCATGTTAAATGAGTTTTTGTTGTCAAATCTTGAAGATATGGATATGAATGAAATGTGGTTTCAACAAGATGGTGCCACTTGCCATACAGTACGTGAAACAATCGACTTATTGAAAGAAACTTTCAACGACAACATTATTTCGAGAAATGGTCCGGTGAATTGGCCTCCGCGTTCGTGCGATTTGACGCCACTCGATTACTTTTTGTGGGGATACGTGAAGTCATTGGTTTATGTGGATAAACCTCAATCGATTGACGCTTTGGAAACCAATATTCAACGTGTCATTGCTGACATACGCCCTCAAATGCTTGAAAAAGTGCTGGAAAATTGGACCTCCAGAATGACATTTGTGAAAAATAGTCGTGGTAGCCATATGCCAGAAATTGTGTTTAAATGTTAAATGCCAAAAAATTATCTACCAAATAAAAAAAAATTTTGATCATTTCATAATTTTATATGTGTTTTATTCAAAAAAAAAAACGGCAACCTCTTAAAAACACCCTTTAGTTTCATCTTTAGTTAAGTAAAAATCTTACGGTGTGATCTCGTTGACCATTATTCAGTTTCAGTTTGATTTTGTTTTAAGGTTACTTGCTTGATGGCAAATCTTGACACATGTTTAAAATTTTACAAACACATTGTGGCGTGGTTCAGTAGCTCTTTCATTTTTACCAATTTTAGCAACTGGTAAACTAATTATGTGCTAATGCGACTCGTATATTGGTGATAGGAACTATAAGGTCCAGACTGAGGTGATATGGTTCATGTTATGAGTTAGGTGTCATTTTTTAAGGAGTATTTTCATTTTTAACTAGCATTCCTGTACATTTCTGTGTCGTACCACACTTCATTACACGGTCTTAGAGGTGCATCAATCTTGTTGTCCCAATACATACGATATGTAGCTCTAATAAGAGACTATTTCTTGCTTTGACCTTATTCACGTACAAAATATACTCACATGTGTATAGATTTTATTTATTTTTAAATGGGTCAGTGCCAAGGCCAATGTAATGATCATCAGTTTTATTATTGTTGTAGCTGTTTTTACAGTACGGTACGTACGTATAGACGTACGAACATTGTGTATTTGTTAATGCTTATGCAATGAATAGAGTGAATGCTTTTTTGATATAGACAAATATAAATTTCTTTTTTTTTTAATTTAAATTTATTTATTTTATTTTTGTCGTAATTCTATATTTATATACTGTTTGTTTTTGTTTATCAATGAAAAAAATATGTATAAATTTGTATAATGGTATGTATGGTAGCTATATAGTAAAATAATTTCTTGTAATTTTAGTTTTTATAGTAAAATTATTATCATTTTTTGTTGTTGCTTTTAAATCATTAAACGAAACTAAAATTTCATTAATAAATTTATTTAAGTTTATTTGCGTTATTTATTTACTACTACATATACATACATATTTTTTTAATTTGGGGTTATAATGTTAAGTAAAAATGTGTTTTTGTTATTCGCAAGCATTGCAATTTAATTGGATAATTTATATGTTATACGTTATACGGAGTACATACATACGTATATTTAAGGTTGGAGTAGTAAGGTAAATACGCACATACAACTAATGGTTTTTTCAAAATGTTAGTTGAGTTGAGATATTGGGATTCGTTGAAATTGTTGTTCTACAGAAATACTCTCTCGGTTCTGAAACTATAAATCCAAATTACACAATAACCTGAGATAAAATAATTTTTAAACAGTCGGTAAAATAATCCAAAATAATTGCTGTCATCAATTGCTATTTGATTTATATTTTATCATTCATTGAACATTATGTCGTCATCGTTCACATTTTTATTTTTTCGAAACCATTCAAAAGAAGAAAATAACAATAAATCATAAACAATAAACTAACCGCATTTATAAAAAAAATACATATAAAAGAACGACAAAAATACTGACCTTCCGTTTTAACTGTATAATTTGTATGTTTGATAAAAAAAAGGTACGAAAATGAAGTAAACTTAAACAGCTGATCTTGCTTCTACAAAATGCTGTTTATTTGTTTATTTTTGTTGATTATTGTTGTTGTTGTCTTCTTCTTTTATTTTTTATTTCGGTTTTGGGTTTGCTATATAATATTATGCAAAACATTAAATCACTTGGTTTGATTTTGTTCTGAACTAAGTTAAATATTTAATTTATTACAAAAACAACAAACTCATTTTTATTTTATGTACATCAAGAAAATAATATAAAAGAAGCACGTGGTCATTATTTTACTTTTATTAATTTACTTTTATTTTTGTTATTTTTATTGCATTAACAAGTGGTTGGTTTTGTATATGGAGACGTCATTTAATTTTGATTTATTCGTTTATCTTTAAATGCTATTGTATTGCATAAAATGCGGTTCTTATAAGGCTTTTCATTCTTGCATTTTTGTGCCTTATACGCGAGTGGAACCTTTCACCCCTAAAATTGATTAAAATATGATCAATACAAATTAGTAGCCCCGACGGGGTACATCATCAGAAATGAGGTTTTTTATAATCCTTTTTAATTTATCTGTTTCAAATGATTTTTTGATTTGAATTGCTCAGCACCAAAGGGGTCTTCTAATAGTTGTTGGTGTCAAGATAATCATTCTACGTCTTTTCTTCCTTGTTTCTGTATTTCTTCACTCACCTATTCCATACTTAATTTCCTTTGAATTTTGCATTTCTTATAAAACCAAAATAATGCACAGAACTTTGTGGATAATTAGTGTGTAAGTTGTAATTATATATTTTAGCATTTGTCGATACAGAAACAATTTGTTACACATATTATTTGTTACACAAACATTAACAGTTTTATTCCGCTAGTCGTGTCGTTTCAGCTGACTCATTTACTATGAAACCAAAGTTGGTTTTCTAAGGCTAAGAACTCCAATACACTAAGGATTGACGGGGAGATTTTTAGAGTTTTTCTTTAGCATATTAGGTATCATATTAAAATGAGATTAGATGAACCTGGATTCGTGATTTTCTGCAGGACACAAGCACGTGCGGTATTAAACATAAGTTGTATCACATTTATCAATAATTGAATCTTTGTTTATAGAAAGCGGAAATTTTTTGATCCAAATTATTTTTTGATAGCGTAGTTGTCGGAGGTGGTATATGGAAATTGAGAATAACAAATTCGATTATAAATATTATACGACATTACTTGCTATTTAGTGTCATGAATAAACATAAAGCGCGTACCAGAAGTAGCGCGTAGAACTAAAATATCACCTGATAGGACCACTAAATAAAACTTTCATATTTTGATCACATATTACATTAGTTAAATAAGATCTACTTGAAAATCAAAAGGGGATTCTTGAGTTCTGATCTCAAGTCTTGTTTGCTAATCGTTAGCTGCGATGATCGTAATTTTGCAAGACAAGGAAGGGAACTGCAGTTCAGGAGGGAGTATTTTATACCCAAATTCCGTAATCTAAGATTTCCCAGCTCAGTGGAAAGTGAGGGAAATTGATGACACTCATTTATTTTTTTAATATTTATAGTTTTGTGTCATCGATACATGAAATTGAAAACAAACATTAGGAAAACATAAGATTTTAATATCAAGAACCCTTATTTAATTCGAATGGTTTTGGGAAAATTTGAATATCGCATGTGAGATTATTCCAAGCTTTTTATATTATTTAGAATATTCTATAAATAAGACAAGACCTGTGATAGAATTTAATCCAGCAAGTTTCACAAGAAATGAAAGCCGAATGGCTTGGCTAACCAAGTTATTACAGTTACATTAAATACACTCGCGAGCAACTAAACCGACTCAACCCTCCGCACTTACAAAAAGGCGTATTTTTTAAAATGGCTTAACCTCAACCTTTTTTTGACAGCTTAGTATTTTATCTTTACAAGGAGATCTTTATCATTAAAATATATACTGTACTTTTCAAATTAAAGAAATCGTAGCAAAATGCGATGTTTCGGTGAACACAATTGGCGTGCTGCAATCTCTTGTTTAATACCACGTTGACCGATATTTGCCATCAGTTACTTATCAGATGTTAACCTGAACAAATCTCTACCAATTTCATTCATTGTTTCTTCAAAATCATGGATACTACTACTCTAGAAAAAGCCGTACAAGTTGTTGCTTTATTGCAAGAAGTACGCAATCAACGAGAAGTCGCTCGTCAGCTAAACATGAGCCAATCTGTTGTCTCAAGAGTATTCAGAAGGTTTCATGAAACTGGCACCTTTAACCAGAGACGACATATTAGCCGGTATCGGCGTACATCTGAGAGGGACGATCGATTTATCGTCATAACTTCACTGCGAAATCGACATCTCACGGGCGTCGCTGTGCAGCAGGAGCTAAGACAAGTTCGAGATGGAGCTGTTAGACAATGGACAGTAAGAAGACACTTGAAGGAAGCCAAACTCATTCCAAAACGGTCCGCTAGAAGCCCAAAATTGACAGCACGCCGCCTCAAAGAGCGACCCGAATTTGCTCGCGAACACATCAATTGGGGCATCGAGCAATTGAGGTCCATTCTATTCACTGACTAGTGCAGAATATGTCTCCACGGTAGTGATAGGAGAGGCCGGATCTGCCTACTTAACCAATTTTTATAAAAATAGTGTCATTTTAAACTAAAACTATCAAGCATTCAGAAAACTAATGACTTATGAAAATCGGTTAAGTTGTTTTTAAAAAAATCAATCGCCTTTCTGTGAGCGCTTAAGGTTTGAGTCGATTTAGTTGCTCGCTTGTGTATTTCAACGGCCAAGTAGGATAATAAGGAATACTTTAGAAAAAAAAATTAAATAGAATCAGGCCGTGTTTAAAATAGATTAAACGGCATCGACGATATTAGAATTAGATGACAACTCATAGTTTGTAGGTTTAAGTAAATTGGATATCATATCTTAGAAGTATAAGTTTCGTGTTCGAGTTCAGATCGAGGCTTTCGCGATTTCTAATAGAGATTCTGATTCATACTGTACTTGTCCATAATATAAGAAACGAAACTTACAGGATAAGGATATACAGCGGCATGAAATGCATTAGGTAATTAAATAAATTTTGTTTGGTGATCAAAAGTAATACAATATTTGAAATTTAGTTTAATATGCTATATTTATTGAAATGTCCAATCTGGTAATTGAACTGGCTATTGAATAGCAGTAATATTGTTTCCCTGAAATCAAGATATATATTATCATCTTCGTCGTGTTTGTTTCGAATCATTCGCCAATAGGATTCCTCACATTTCCAGACGTGCCTAGCAAAAGGAAGTATCCTAATATTAACATTTTTAAGAAATATTCCTTCGTCGTTGTTCCCTCAATCCAAACCAAAGACTACGCCTCTATCTACTGCACCACCGCAATACTTGATGCTTTTCTCAATATAACGCAAGTCGTATTGTTTATCTATGAATTCCCTCACATTTTTTGGATCTAACAGATGTATATGTGTTCTTGGAAAGTATTTTGCCAATTAGTGTCTGCTCAATTCAAGTGACAAAGTGCGAAGTAGTCTCACTTTCTTGTGTTCTTTGGTAGTAAAATTTTCATTCGGAACAGATTTACGTTTGTATTAGGTTCTGTACTTATTAAACCTTATAACTTTCAAGAGGAGACTAAAATGCAAAGTCCCCAAAAGTGCCAATGCACCATGATAAATGCTTATGCCGCTACACATGTAGTTGTACCATTTTTATGTTTCCGATCAGACATCCAAACAAAGATACGAGAAGATCAACCTGTACTCAAAAACATTGTTTACATTTATGTCCGTATGTGTGTATGTACTTGCATATCGATATAAACAGTTACATGTTTTACACTAAACCATTAGTATCATTATCGTTATGTAATATCCAGATACATACACATGGACATATCAAGACATTGTATTTATAAAAAACAATAAATTTGCGCACATGAATAAAACAAAATTTTGATAAACTGTGCAAGAAGAAGTAACTCTAATTACAAAGAAGAAAAACTCAGTAGAAAAAATAAAAATGACAAAATAAAACGTCAATGAATAATAGCAATAATAAAATAGCACGAAAAAGAAGAAAAAAGTTCCCACGGTTTATAAATATGTATGTGTAGCTATATAGATTTGTTTTTATTTAAAATACACATTTCCGCTGGCGCCAAGATTTTTATTTAATTTTTTCATTTTGTTTTTGTTTTTGTTTTGAATACTTTTAATTTTGTTTTACTTTGCCCTTGTTCTTATTGTAGTTTAGGATGTCCCTTTACAGTTAGGTATATTGTTATTATACGTACTCCATATAATAAATAATTCTGTTATCTATGAATGAATCATTGTTGTTTTAATGTCATTGACATTCGGGAGTTGATTGATAGATAAAAAATACACACAACTGTAAAATCGAGTTTATGAATGAAATTTGTAAGTGGTGATGGCTTGTTAAATTGAATAACAATATGTATCTTCTTTTACTTGCATTTCGTTAATCTGAAACACGTTTGTTCGTAAAGGATCCGGTATATTATAGAAAAGACGACACATACAGATAAATGTGATATGCATGTACAAGCATATTAGGTACTCGTCTAGGTAAACGTGTGAATAAATGCAACAAAAAATTAAATATTTTAAGAGAAATGTATAACTGTGACCACAATGTGAAGCTACGTACAAAATTTTAAACTGCTTTTATGATAACCCAAAATATTCGTTGTTCCATCTCTGCGATTGAAAGTGTAGAGATGTAATCCCAAAAGTTGTATAAGTTGTTTTATTCTGTGTGCTCTGGGTCCATTACAATTTAAGCAAAATAGTTTAACGTATTGTAAAGCTGACATATACTGTAGCTGACTAAAATTACCAAAATGCAAAACCGTGAGAATGGGAATTGGGCCCTAATTGGCCCTAAATAATTAATGTACGGTCGAATAAAATTAGTGTTAAGTAGGATTTCATTTAAATTCTGTGGCAGCCTGGTACGTGCCCAAAAGGTACACTTGCAATCAGTATCATCTGTTGAGCGACCGTTAATATTGATTTCTGCTCTAATGTTTCCTCAATTTCTTACATTTCGAGATAAATTTGAGAGTAGTATATAGAAAGAAATAGCAGTTATTCCTTTGCATATGGTTGAAATTAAGACAAATATTCAAAGGATTCACTGCTCCGTGCTAGAATACGTTTCTAAGGAACTCTGTTTATTATGGTCATACGCTTATTTAGTTTTAGCTCCTTTAGTTTTTTATGAAGATATCTTTCATTTTGCACTAACTATAATGAATAATTAAAATGTTCTCGAAATCACATTTCATACAAAATTGTACTGCCAGTTCGTCATGGCTAGGAACTGCAGTACTAGAATTTTATGATATGTTTTCAAGTTTCATTTTCTATATTTCTTTAATTACTTCTCTATGTTCTATTACTATATTAAAAAGTTTTTAAAATTCCTATTTGTTAATTTGAAGAAAATTCGTATCGAGCTTTCTTAGAAATTTGTTAGAAATAACAGAAATGGAAAGTAAAAGTGTTGGCACTTATTTGTACAAACACTTAATCCTAAGATCATTTAATCATAAGCCACTTTCAGTTAATCATATGGCACATTTTCATATGAACAATTCTTCGTAAATTTGTGAACCATCTCATCGTATGAAACATTTAAGCATACGAAAAATCGTCAACTACAACTTTGTCGATTGAACATTGAATCGTATAATCGTAAACTACGAGTACATATACAATAAGTCTACATAGTAAATCACATTATTGATACGCATACGTATACTACATAAATTCGAAATCCGATTGAAACTGTTTAACCCTTTATAAGAATTTTAAAGAACACTTTAGTTGTAAAGCACGGCTACGAATACTAGTCATAGTGTTCACACATTTAAATGTTCAAACGATTAACTGATCATACGTCATACGAAATCTACGATAAAGTGTTCCTACGATGATGTTACGTTCCTATTATGATGGTGTAGACTAGTTCACTATAAAATGTATACGATGATGTAGTCGGTAAATTATTTTTCTGTTAAACGTTATGTATTCTTTTCGACAAAAGATTGTCATAGATTTTTCATTTAGCCACCTGGGATATAATAGAGGAAGCTTCGAACTTCATTTATTTTACTTCAAAAAATCTTATGAGACTTTTAGCTGAGGCACTTTACAGTGAGATGAAAGCAGGAATAATGAGTTTACACTATGCGAGTTAACACTCACTCTCGCTTATATTTTCGACCATTTATAAGTATAGAGTAACACAGGTAGATCGAGCAGTTGATTTTATGTTTAACTCGTATATAGAGAAAAACATATTTAATTTCGATCATAACATTTTTAATCTGTAACGTGTTTTGGGGCCAAAGCACTCTCAACTCTTCGTGCTTTGCTTTTCATGTCCTTCTTTACGCGCAGTAACCAAAACGAGGACATATTTTAGGTCCAATTTACGTAGAGCATCTGCACATTGCATAGTAGTTTTGTTTTTATATTATTCTAAGAACGAGTTTCAGCCAGAAAAAATCCATTAAGAATTTAGTTAAGATCCACACCACTCAAGATTTATACCAATTAAGTAAATATTTTAATTTTTATAAAATGTTGCAGTAACTTTTTTATTTATAGATTTTCAAATTATTTATTTAATTTTGATCAACCGAAATGTGGTTTAATTATCAAAATTAAATTGGATTAACACCTTAACGTACATGTTTTGTAATCTTTAATATTTTGAAAAATTAACAGTTGTTTAATTTTCCCGCCTTTTACTTTGTCTATTTATACAAAGTCGGAAAAAGCTGAAAGCTTCTAGCCTTTTGTACAATATCCAGGCTGAATTAATTACTGTGGTTAATGGTATAGCATTGTCTCCCGATTAATCAATATTTGTTTTACGTTATTTTGTCAAATTGCGAATTTATGTATGTATGACTGCGTGTGTGTTTTATTAATTTCAGGATGAAAAATTGCGATATTTTTTTATTCATTTTAAAAAATCAATTAATTTTAATTAATTTTTTCTATGTTGATGATTTATCATTAATCACCAGGAAAAACGAAATAAAGAGACGAGGATTTGGTTGCAAAAATTTGAATAATATATGTTTGACTGATATACATTCATAAATTTGTACAAAATTGTTAAAAGGATTTACTGCTTTTACGAAATTATTGAAGCCAAAACTCCGATCTACGGCAAATGTAACAATCGGTAATTTGAGGATTTTCTTCTAAATTTCTTGTCTCGAAAGCCCAAAAGACAGATTTGCATTCGTGCATAAAATGAAATATTTATGAATGTTCGATTTCGTCATAGACAACTATTCCAGACATCTCTTTTGAACAAATAAAACGAAACAAATCTATCTAGTCTATGCAGCAAAAAAATCGGCGCCACCAGTAAGAGAGGGTGATATTTGTATAATGCCTACTAACAATTTCGAAAAATTACTATAGACGGCGTTACAAATGTACAAAGGGTGAATTGTATAATTCAATGTTTTGACAGCTGCTTTGCTGAAAATATGCAAAATTTTCGTTCCGCTACAAAGCAAATGGGTACGTTCATAAAGTAAAAGCGACATAATGAAATAATCAAATTAAAAATCATAAGTCGATGGATTAAATACTAACTTTTCGATAATCATCACCACGTGATTTCTTTGTATTATATGCATATAATTAAATTCCCGTTATTTCTTTTATTGATATGGGTATGTGTTTGTGTTTGAATATTTTATAAAACCAGTCGAATTTAAGCCAAATTCATAAACACCACGATCGATTCAATTTCATTTTCATTAGTACAAAAAACAAAAACCCCAAGTAAAATCAATTTTTTCCTCTTATTTTGTTTTAAACTGCTTTTCCTTTTTTTCCCCAATGCAGTTTTTCCTATAATTTTATAGACATGAGTGTGTTTGTGTGTTTTTTCGTGCATACATATAGCAAAATCTATAGATACTTTATACATTCATACAATATTTTTAATTTTTTATTTTCTCATGATGATGAAAAATAAAAACTGAATTTCTTATTATTCCTTCATTTTATTTTATTTTTTTGTGTTCTATGAACAAAAAATATATAAAATGTTTTTCTCATTGCTTTTTGCTATTTCTTCAGTCGAATGGAAAAAACAACACCAACAAAAAACGACATAATATAAAAAATAACATCAACGGCATCAACGAAATAACTAAAACCAAAGTTACAAAAACAAAAAATAGAAATGAAAAATATATATTTTAAAAATGATGTTCATTGGGAATTTGGTTGCTGGGTATGCAATTATATTTCATAGAAAAAATGTCGGACGCACAGAAATATTTAGACTCAATGATGTCATATATTTGCGCCGTTCCCTTGTGTTTCTTTATTTTACTTATTTTATATATTTTTCTGAACAAATTGTTTTTCGTTTTTTTATATATATTTTAGTATATTTTATACGTATATATTTTTGAACCGAATGGAACATTTTCATAATTTCTATTGTATATAAGTATGCGATTTCAAAAGTTATCTACCTGCATGCTTGTATTCTGAGGGTGGTTGAGAGGAAACTGGTTGTTATCCCTTAACACGATATGTCTTGTTTAGTTGAAGTTTTACATTCGATTAAATCGCCAACTTTTGATTATAATGTCTAAAGTAACTAAATTAGACCATTGTACCGGTTATAAAATTCATTTCAATTGGCATTTTGGCCAAAATGACGGGCTGCTCCGAAGTGACCAAATTAGTATTTTGCAGTTTCAGTTTTGCAGCAAATAATTACAAAAAATATATGGCCGATTTTTGGTACGAAATCGTACGTATCCGGCTACTAGGGAAGAAAATCAAGAGTTGAAAAATTTTCTAATGCAAATTTGATATATGCACAATCCATACATATTGACTTATTGTTATCCTTACACATGCGAATAAACAATATTATTCTATTATGTTAATAAAAACAAATTTATTTAAAAATTTCCTTTTCTTTAACCTAAAAAGACGAATAACTACACATGCCCTTTTATGTTGGGTTAATTGGTTTCCTCACATGGTTATTGACTTTTGACGGTCAATTTTAAAACTATGTAGGTATTTATGACCACTATTATTATTGTTTCCGAGTCAATTAAGCTTAGCGTAAGAACAGTTAAATACCCCATACCCTCGTTGATGAACTCTAATTAGATTGCTATTCCGAAAATTAAATCATATGGGATTCAATAATTTTATTTCGGTCGAATAAAATTTACCATCTCAAAATAATAAAAAAAAACTCAGCTGTTTTCTGTCATTTTTATTTGGATTTGTCTTGGTAGTTTCATTTCATCCGTTACGTAACATTATGTACATCTATACCTTTTGTCTTTTCATTTCAATACCCTACCATTAGGTAGATATTTTTTCTTTTATATAATAAATACAGAAATGATAATTTTAGGAGAGTCCACAACTTATTTTATTTGAAAGGGTTATATATTGATACAATTATTATGGTGATAAAAATATATTTATAGGAAAATCTTAGTACGTCATCATTATTATGAAGTTTCAAGTTATACATGGAAATGCGATATCGAATAGCATACCATACATAAAATATAAATACACAAAACGATTAAAAGAAAACTAAATAATTGAATTATTTTCCCCGGTTAAACATGAGATTAAATAAGAACTACATAATATTAAGAAATATCAAAACTAAATTTTAGTATTATTAAAAGAGAATCATACACATTTAAATTTAATGAATTGTAGGTAATGAAAACAGTTGTGGCGGGCGCCCACCCTTTGTCGTACTTATATTTTGTGATATTTCATTAAAAATTAAAGACGTTAAACGAGGAGAATTTATGGTTCGGTGTAATATATGACATACGTCAATCACATTTATCTTTTCCATGATGCTCTTTTTTTTAATTAAAATAATGTTTTTCATTCATAATAAAAGCATTAATTTAAAATTCGATATATGTATTTATATTTATGCAAATATTAAAAGCAGGCCTAATGATTGGTACTCGGATTGACGAGAATTAAAGGGGGTTTCGGGGAATTCAGATGGCCTAAAATCCTTTAAAAAAAATTTGGTTTCAACAGAAATAACCTGTGAATGAGCTCTTGCTCTAAATAGGCTGTATCAGAATAGTGAGTTGGATTTGGTTTTAAAATTGTAAAGTGATTAAAATAAGTAATAAAACAAAGAATGGGAGAAATCAATTTCCTGAGGAAACATACAAGAATTCCAGTGTAGTCATGAACGACGCCAAACCAGACTTTCTGCATACGTATTCTGTTATTTTACTTTAACGATTTGCTATAACTTATCGACCTCTCAGCTCCTTTCTACTTTGGTTTAAATTTTCAGTTTGGTTTAAATATAGGAAAGGCCTCATTACTTGAATTTTACTTTTGACAATTAATTTTTTCCAGTGAATGTATACGAGAAAAACAGGCTTGGAGATTTGCAAATAAATTCTTCGAAACAGCTAAATTCTTGTTGCTTTTAAATTTTAGCGAAACTGAAACTACACTGGGCATTATTAGTTACCGGAATCACAACGGAACAGAAAACATCGCTTGTAAAAATGATGAAAGGTTCCTGTTTTTTAGTGAATAAATATGATATAAACAGGTTTGCTATAAATAAATCTATCGCAGCAAACATAATTTATTTTTATTTGCTATTGCATTTTCGTTTTATTTATAACTGAAATTTCAATGCCTTTTTTGTAGAGCGATTTTTCTTTGGCCTTAAAATATTCGTTTGATTTCGCAAAATCTCTTCCTGAACAATTTTTTCGAGGTCTGAGAACAGGTAGTAGTCGCTGGGGGCCAGATCCGGAGGCCAATTCATGATATTTTGTCATCGTAGCTAACAACTTGTGACACAGTGCATTGCCTTAGTGCTTTTTTCGCAACTTTTTCGTTCAAACGTACCAATAACGTCACGTAATATTCACTGTTGATGGATGGTCTTTTCTTTCTTAAGATAGTCGACGAATAAAATACCTTGTTCATCCCAAAATATGGAGACTAAGATCTTACCGGCCAATATTTTCGTTTTTGGTTGCTGCGGGCGCGTTTCACCAGCTACTGTCCACCAGGTGATTGACGGTTTGATTGTGGAATGTAGTGATGGATGTCTCATCCATTGTTACATATTGACACAAAAATCCTATTTATTACGGTTAAACAGCTCAAAACAGCCCTCTGAATGAGCAAGTGCGGCAGACACTGAACACAGCTTTCTCACACAGAAATGTTAGTTTCATACTTAGATAGTTATATATATTGCCCTAAAACCTCTTTAAGGTGTCAGATATCCCATGCATCTTCACTTTATTCGTCTTTCAAAACGATTTTTTGTGCATTTTTTTTTTTATCTTTTCTGAAATAACTGCCGAATTCGGCGACCAGAGCGTTCAGCACAATCAGTGTTTGTACAGCCACGTTTAAACTCAGCAAACCAACGTTCGACGGTTGCTTTCGAAGAAGCAGAGTCCCTATAACACTTATCAAGCCGTTGCTTTGCTTGAACGGTATTTCTTCCCATCAAAAAACAGTGTTTAATCAACACATGGAATTCATTTTTTTCCATTGTTTTGAAAATAACAAAAGTAGTGTTACTAGAACAACTATAATTTGTAAACTAATAGTTGGATTGTTATAAAATTTTGACACATCGTTTGAACGTTGGTACTTTCTAAAAATCACATGAATTTTTTATTAGATGTGCCATCTATATGCCATACTCGGGACTTATTGACCGATGGATAACATCACCAAAATGTGTTCTTATAGTTCTTAGAGCTCAAACTAATTTACCCTTTACTGCAGGGCCAATAATTATGGATTATATCTGAAAACGATATAAAAATGGAAGACCAACAATTCATTTTTAACCTCCAATTTTTCATATTTAGAGATATTTAATTCATACTAAATACACATAAAATAAAATATGTAATACATTTTTTGTACCACACTTTTTCGTAACAAAATTATTTGTAGTTAACCAGACATTGAATCTCCCACAACGTGATCTGTTTTATATTTCGATTTCTAAAATTTAACCATGTTTATTCAGTAATAAATTTTACAAAATCTCGTGAATTCCATGCGACGTGTTCAAGAATTAATCTCAAACAAAAGTAGAAATATTTTACACTAAATTATAAAATAATAATAATGCTCTTGTAAACAAAACTCAATTTTGTGGTGAAGCAGCAATAATTTGTTACGAAAAAGTGTGGTAAAAATAATTTTGTTATTTTATTTTATGTGTATTTAGTATTAACTAAGTTAATTAATTAACTTCAGATGGCATGCGTTGCTCACCTGTCAAAATCAAGCCAACTCACTAAGATTTACATCTTGCATAATTCACACAAACGAGTAAATTATCAAATCCGGAGATGTAAAATTATTTTAAATCAAACAACCTGTAGGTTCATTGTATTACTCTGTTTAGTCGCATTCTTAGACACGTGTTTGTGATAACCTTTGTTTTCCAAAATAACATTTATAAATTTTTGAGGTTTCTTGAGAGTTTTTGAGAGTGAAACTGATTTAATGCTCCTAAGTGAAAAATGATCCTACATAGATAACAATAATTTGTTCTACAGTTTGTTCTACATGCTAACCATGCAAAAATATTCATCTACATTAATATCAATTTCTTCAATTTTAGAAGATACACAGTGTTGTTTGTCTAGCAGTTTCTAAATTGAGAATACTAAGACGTATTAATAATAAAGAGGGCCCTCATTCAATATAACTCTTCTATTTTACTCTTTTTTTCAAAGTAAAACTTGATAAGTTTTTCAACATTTTTACTGAAATTTATTATTATACTTGAGATTTGAATCGAGTTTTCTTAGTAAAATAATAGAATAGAATAACAGACGTTTTGCATTGAATCGGGCCCAATTCTTTTAACATACATTTTATAATATTCCTTTTTGTATAAAATCTCTTAATAACGGCGTCGATTCAACTCGCTTTTACAAATCAAAACTCAATTTTAAATGATGAAATTACAGCATAATTTTATATAATGAGTTCTTTAGTTCCAATTGCTCGTGACAAATGTTTTTGTGGCAAGGCTTTTATTTGTTCAAATAAAAATGTTATGTTTTTTTGCGCTCGGATATTATTTGAATACAATTATTATTATTATTTTTGGGGAAATTATTCAGATTGGTTATTGTATATTAAATACGGCCTTTTTCTCTCCAATTTCCCAGACATTCCGACGTAAAAAAAATGTACTTTCGTGGAGCATATTCTTTCATTAGCGAGTTCGATTGAGCTCCAGAAAATCTAGCAGAAATGTTTTCATTAAAAATTTGGTCGAGAATACTTTGAACAATTCAATTAACTAGACAGTTACCATCGGTCTATTCAAAAATGTGTGTGGTCTTGCCATCTTGAAACAGTTTTTAACAGTAATGTAACTGTCTGCAAAAAAAAAAACAATTCAATTATGAGAAGTTAGCTGGAACGTTGATTTTTTACTAGGAAGAAGTGCGGATAAAGTGTAGCAGATTTCGAGCATGTACACTGTGTTTGATTTCATTGCTCATGTATTGGGCAAATTATGAATCGAGGTGGAATTGAAATCCATAGCTTGCCTTGATATACATATACAATTTTATATTTAGCCTCATTTGGCTTTATATTAATATTTATTATATTATATTTGAACACCATACGTAATTGTAAATGTTTCCTGATTAACCCAAGAATCGTAAATTCATATTTTTCATAATTCTTTCTATCTTCGCAATTCCATCGAGAAAATCCCCTTCGTCACTGGATGCAAATAAAGCCAATTTAAAATATACTCGAAACATTCGTATCATATTATCTCTTTTTAGCAGATGCCCTATTTAGTAGCTCGTCTCTTTTTTCAACTCTACAGCTCTACACTAGAAAATATAAAAATTTCAACATAAAATAATTAATTTATATAAAAATTATTATGTGTGAGAGTGTATTGGTATAATATTAAGAAATTGTTTTTCAAGAGAACAACGGATTGTATTATTTGTGTTAAAATACATTACTAACACATGCAAGCGTATTAAAAATGTTGGATTTTGATTTTATTTGTAAATAATCTGTGCAGTGGTGTTCAGTACATTCGCTTTTGAAATATATTTAAATAAAATTGACAAGAGGCTTTTCTTGTAGTGTGTTAGTATTTTATTATGTTTATGTATTTTAAATTAGAAATAATAAAACAAACGAATGCGTTTAAAAAACGTCAATATTGCGCTGGTTTTATTTTTCTACTAGAAATTATTATAAAAATGGATTTTCCGTTTTTTTGATGGAACTATTCAATTCAATCCAGTGGATTAAATAAATTATAAATTGTTAGGTTACGTCTGTTTAAAAATATAATAAATAATATTATTTTATTCATACAAACACAAATAATTTATTTTATATATATATATTATATTATATACATAATACATATATTGTTATTGCATATTTTGCCTGGCATTAAATTGACGCATTGCTTGCAAAATATTTCTGGAAAAAATTAAATTTTATACATAGCTATTTTCATAACGAAAAAAAAATTCTCCATAAAATTTCTACGGCAATGTGTATATATTTTTATATAATGAAATAATATATAAATGTGTATATGAATACGATTGTGTTTGTATGCGAGGTTGAAATCATCATATTACCCGTAATATATATAGAAAGAGAAGGAAAAGTATAAAATAAAAAAATATGTGAATTTGTGTTTGTATGCCGGTCTGTCGCTAGTGTTCTCAAAATTTTATATTGCCTGGCTTTCCGTAACAACGTTTCTTTGAAAACATTAAATAAATTTTAAAATATATTTAAAATTTGCTTTAATTTAATAAAATTGAATTTTAATTTAAATTAAATATTGTGAAATTAAAGTGGAATATATATATATATATGTATATATTATATATATAGTGTTATCTATAAATCTGCTTGTGTAAGAGACAGATAAATCTAAAACTTATTTATAAATATATAATACATAGGTACAATAATATTATATTATATATTATAATATTTATCAGCTTTACAGTAATACGGGGAAAAAATTAAGTGAAAAAATAATTTAATTAAAAAATTTTGTTGTAAGTAATTTATACAAATTTATAATCCCCGTAATACATACATTCACATAATATATACCTACTTAGTGGAAAAATGTGACAGTGTGTGAACCCTGTATCATGTAATTTTTAAAAATGTAACTTAAAAATAATTTTTTGAGTGACAATTACATTTCAATGTCAATAACTTAATTTGTTTTTTTACCTTTAATTGATACATTATACATAGAGTATAATTGACCACTGATCCAAGTGGATTCTACTGTATTTAAATCATTACACAAGTTTCTATACATAATTACATACATCAATACATATAAATGTACGTAGGAACATTTGTGCTGTAAATGCAATTAATTATTCAAACTAATGATCTAATGATTTGTTTTCCATAAAAGTGAAATTAAAATTGGCGGGAAATCAATTTTTAATGTTTTTGTGTAATTTTTTCTTGTCTGATATTCTTTTTCCCTTATCGTCGTCATCGTACTGTTGTTATCCACCGAATTTTGTGTTATAAAAATAACATAAAATACGTGGCCGGGTATTCTCTTTCCTATCGCAGTAAAAAATACGTAGCGTTAGAATGAGAACGATATATTGCTCTTTTATTGATTTTTTTGTGGGGCTATGTATGTATTTATGTATATAGATGGATGGTATATTGTTCGGGATTATTTGGAAAGTTTTGTGTTAGATTTTTATTTTTGAAGAGTTTTAAATTTTTGTTGGTTGTCTTGTTCTTGGGTTAAAATGGATATGTCAATATCTTAGCTTTCATTCCACACAGTAAAATACAGAAATAAACAATGTTGTTTCATAATGAAACAATTTAAATTGTGATTAAAAATTGTTATCAAAGCACGTGTTATTTTTAGTAGAAAAGCTCTTTGTTGAGAGTACGATGCTGCTGTATTGAAATTAAGCATGTGTCGTAATGAGATTTTCAAAAACTAAGTATCCCTACAAAATCTTTAATACGTCTAAATAAGTATTTCCATTAGATTAATTTAGACTCCCGTGCAAAGGGCTTTAAATACTATATGTGCGTATAAAAACAGTTATGTTTGCTAATTAGGAAATTTTTTGTTCCGCATGGCATGCTTGATAGTTAAGGAGCTTTTGATCCATGTTATGATTGTGTTTCTATCTGTTTGCGACTGGGCTCCAGTATGTTAATTTAATTACATATAGCAAACAATGTATGTAAACCTAGTACACTTAGTTGGTGTAAGGTTAAAATTACGCTAGTTTTTGTCGTTTTTAATATTTTTGTATGAAAATAATTGAATAATTGCGATAAGTTCAGGTTCAATTTTTGAATGTAAAACCTTTCCATTAGGAATGTTAAAGGTGATATGAAAGTTCATATCTACACGAAATAATATTATTCATTCACGTTATAATACTGGAAATTAGGTGCCCCCAAATTCACAATATTAACAATTGATTTTCTTTTATTCATGATTTTTCAGAAAAGCCTTTTCTTAAAATCGATTACACCTAAATGTCTTAGGTATCAGCAGAAATTAATTAAGGTTTCAAATGAATGTTAATGCCATTCATATTTTAAAATTTGCCATAAATCGACGTTAAAAATGCAATTTTTTAAGAAATACAAGTAGTTGCTATTCAAATGAACTGCAGTGTAAGTTTTAAACTGAAAAGTCTATTAATTTTTAATGCAAAACTTATACATACATTGCAGTTCACTTGACCAAGGACGCTTGGTTGGCAACGAGTTATTTTATTTTTAAAAAAATATTTAATATTTAAATAAAATTGAATTAGTAGGCCATAAAAATTTTATTTTATTGTTTTTAGCTGTGTTATTTTTCCCGCTTAACCATAGTTAATCAATGAAGTTGAAGCGTTAGCAGGTTAAGTAATTTGTTTTAACAATCGTTACCATTTTTTAGCAGAAGGAAATTAAAAATAGTGGGGCAAGAGAAAATTGCATTAATTCGAATGCTACAGCACTGCAAAATATTTTATTCACGGAAGTACAGATAAAATAAGAACTAAACTTTTTATTTTCATTTTAATAAAAAATTCAAATGTATATTATATACATGGCACATGGCTTGAACAACAAAGACCGAAGTGTTGAGGCTACATCTATCGCCGAAAAGCGGCCACTAATTCAAAATGCACGCCCTCTTCTGCAAAATTTAAAGTGCTACAACTATGACCTGTTGCTTTGCGGAACTGCCGATCTGTTGTCCTTGTCAGTGTACAGGATGAGCTGGAGACAGAGAACCATGCAATGTGCAGATGATAAACTGTAAATGTTAGCGTGGATTAGGAGTTAAACAGGAGTGACGTAGCTAATTAATACTCTGTAAAAAAATACCTTCATGAGTCCGATTTAATTATTATTTTCAGGACTTACGAAAAGAAGAAAGCTTTTTGTCAAACAACCACCTATAATGATACATCTGCAAGCTTAATTATAGTGTAATCATTCATCTTGATAAGGTTTTCAAACAGATTACTAAGCTTGGGGTTGTGAAAAAATTTAGTATTGAGTACCATTAGTACTATACATATTAATTTACTGGGTCGTATTTCCTTCTCACCTAATATCGAAACGAGTTGATACATAACCATCTCGGATACGAATACATAACCATCTCGGAGCTATCATACGTAACAATGTTGCATCATTACCGTTCTTTTAATCGATAAAGAATTTCTTGCTCTTTATGTAGCAATCAGACACTTACTGCACTTCGTCGAAGATTGATATATCCCTATTATTTGCATATCACAAACGTCTCACTAGCTATTGCATCAAAATCAGAACGTAGTTCCCGATAGTTAGAACATATTTATTATTGTACACTGTTCAACTGA
The DNA here is from genome assembly GCA_963691935.1 of Nephrotoma guestfalica. Taxonomy (NCBI): domain Eukaryota; kingdom Metazoa; phylum Arthropoda; class Insecta; order Diptera; family Tipulidae; genus Nephrotoma; species Nephrotoma guestfalica. The sequence continues at coordinate 5,386,349 of OY829914.1, forward strand.
CTATCGACTTGGTCAGACAAGCAGCAAATTTGGGTTGAGACTTCCACAGTAAAACCCAATAGTGTAGGCTTATCACATTCCGGCAGCCGTGTGAATTTCAAATTTGATGCTTCGAAATATTAAAGCCTAAAATTGGATACTGATTACAAGCATCTTGGCGAAATCTTGCAACCACTATCTAAAATTCATAGTTAACCGCAAAACGAAATCAGAATTTGTCAAATTTGTGTTACCATTCAACAGGTTCGAATGTACTTACACGAATCTGGTTGGTGACTCAATCGAACGGTTATATCATCCAAGTTTATTTAATCCGATAAATGACCGCAAAAATCGTAAGCAAGTTCTTCACAATTAGTATTTTGGTAGATCTTGTTCCACTTTTCATAACGACAGATCAAGGAATACTACTTCCATTCAAGGTTGTTCATTGCCTATATTTCACATTGCATTGGGATAACTGCATCCAACCCGAAACCAAATAGTCTTGTTGTACGGTTTCACAGATAATTTAAAATCACGTTAAAAGATTGATGTAATACATCTCATTAGAGTTCAGAACTTCCAACCATCTTCTTATTGATTATTCGAACCTCAGTCAAGGAAGACCTCAAATACACTTGAGCCAAGCTTGTTTATTTGCCGATAATTTTTATATACTTTAGATTTCGTGAAGCAGCTAGGTGCAACAATAAGAACAAGAGGTAGTACGGAAACAAAGTATTTTATCGAATCCATAAAAACCTGAAAATCTGCGCAAACTTCGCAAATTCTTTATTGTTGGTATAAAGGAGTTAATCCAAAAGGTGTTAAATTCAGAAAAAATCTTGTTGAAAGGTTCCATTGTTTGTCAAGTACAGAACAACGGGTAAACTATTCACAAGTCCAGGAATGCTCTACTTTATCGAGAATTTCACGGCGATAAATTTATCAATTTACGCCTCATCATTGATGAATTTGAGAGATAGGTTTCCCCACTTACTTTGTACTCAGCCCAAATCATAACTGATTTAGGATTTTGGCTTATGACAACAAATCAACACATGACACATTTAATTTGTAAATTTCGGTGAATACGGTATTTGATGACATTGGGGAGCAATGGAATGCGGTGCGTGGGCGACCTCTTCCTGAGCCTTCTGAAGAACTACTTAACTCCCGCTATCGTTTTATTGCTTTGAAGAATTTAAAACATAGACGAAATTGAATTGTTGTTTGTCAAATTTTGAACACTTTTTCAATTCGATAAAAGCGAGGCAATTGTTTAGACATGATGAAAAGGAATAGAGAACTGTTTTTTAATGAGACAATATTACGATTATTCTAATAAAAATCATTATAGACGAGAAAAAATATTATTTAAAAACAGCCTACTGTCATCGTTGTGTCTTATCGTTGTGGCTACCAAATCTTAATTTGTTTTGCAAAAAATTATGTGTGCCTGACGCCGATTTCTACTTCTAAATTTCATACTAATCAAATTGTAGCTTAGATCAAATCAGTAAACCAGAATGTGCCTGATGTTTAATTCTAAATTTCAAACTTATTTCGGATTTATCAATCGTCGATAAGAAATGTTGTAAAGATTGTTAAATTTTAATTTTTTTATCAAATTTTAATTTAACTTCAGACGTTGTTTTGTGCTTGTGACCCACTGGCAAGAACTAACCATCCATTTAGTTAATCGGAAATTTAGACAAGAAATCGGCGGATTTGACACAGTATAAACGTATGATTAGTATGAACCTTCAGCAATTTCAGTTAAAAAATCTCTCAAGCACACGGTAGTTTTAAAATTAGAATGATTAAATATTTTGACAATAATCTTAAGGAGACAATAATCTTGAGGATCTGTTCGAAAATATTTATTCACTAAATGTTAATCGTTTGTTTTGGCTCCTTTTCTGCAAAACGCTCCTTATTGATATCAAGCATACTTTCTTTAGCTCTGGAATAAATCAAAATGGTAACAATAGGAATCCGATTTTCACCTCATTTTTCTATTAATGTTACACGTGTTATTTTTTGTTAGAAACATAACGGTCTAGGTCAGGCGCCTGTATATTTCAAAATAATAACGTTTTAGATAATTTCTTTTTAAATAGGAGATAATCCTTCTTTAAGCGACAATCTGAAAAATAATTGTTTGCTATAAATATTTACCTACAGATCTGCAAAATATTTTGTTAGTGTTTTAAAGTGTCTTTATTATTTTAAAAAGTAATTATTAAATACCGTACTATTTTGTTGAAGCCAAAGAAAATGACAAGATCTGCTTCGGTGGTACGCCAGTAATTTATATCGCGATATTCATCTTCCCGAAACAGTTCAAATTGTGCATTTAAAATTTGGTTCATGTTCGAATCAAGTGTAAAGAAAGCCTACTAATATTCACCTAGCGTAGTGTTGCTCATAAGGTCGATCGTGTAATGATTTTTGGTCGATCACTCTAAATTATTTGTTTTCTAATATCTAAATGTTTCTGTAAAAAACAAAATTTTGTTATTAATGTTAAGTTTACTATTTCTTTGCTGCCGCCGTCATTGTTGTTTTATTACTTTTTATCTAGGTAACGATAATTATCGTAATTGCTTCTTGCATCAACAGGTGTGGTAAAATTCTAAATAGAGAATTCTAAATAATAACCGTTTTAAAGTTCCACTCCAACGAAAACGAACCGCAGATATGTTTCTGAAAAAGAAAAATATTAAGGAAGAGCTGGAAAAATATTTTAAACAATTAGAATGGACTGTTTTATAAATGAACTATCCGTTTCATTATAGTGTGATTTTTAGAAACATACATGCTTTAATTTTAAAACGATTTTTTACAAATCTAGAACTTCCGTTGAACGTTTTTACCAATACGCACCAAAACACCAAAATAAAAGTATTCTGACACAAAAATGTGCGAACGATTTACATTCTTGTTTTGGATAAACTTCGGATATCGCGATCATTTAACGAATGATTGGTTGCAATAAAGTTTCATAAGCCGTTTTACTACGCATCGATCTTCCAAAATACTGTAGATGGAATTTTGCAGAGCAGTTTCTTAAAATTATTTTAGATATACAATGGTTCCTTTATTTTTACGATTCGAGGATTCGCAGGGCTAGATCACTAGTCAAGTTGATTTCAAAAAGTAGATCTCGTGCCAAAATTAACCATGCTGACGATGAAACTATTCGGGAGTTAATTGCACAATAAATGATTGTGCGACGTCTAAATACATTTTTAAATCGGATATTAGAAGAAGGAAACTACAGAAATATTTAAGCTAGAATACATAGACTTCAGTTGTTAAATAAACAATTGCCATATTTTAGGAAATACGTCTGACTGAAGAATGAACAGTACAAAATGAGAACGTCATAATGGAAATGAAGTAGCTTTGAAACTGAACTTTACGACGGAGCTATTTCTAACCTTTGCGTCTAAATAAATCGTAAATCAAGCCTATATACGTATTTTAACTACCCATTAAATTTAAATATACCATTAATATGTGAAGAAGAAGGCCAAAAATGTCAAGTTCAGGTATATTGATTTTCTTTAATTTCATTATAAAATTTAAACGACCTTTAAAAATATATCCCACACAAACAAACCAGATTCAAAGAGATGAATCAAAATTAGTACATATACAATATTTTCGTTAGACTCAGTATATCTGAAACTCTAAATATACGCTATATACTAGAAAACCTATAAAATAATAGTAAACCAAACTGCAAACATTATTTTATACACATCAACTTGTATGTGAAATTCGTATTGAAATTTTTTTTGGTATCAGCTGATTTTTGTTATTTATTTATCAATCATTCTATATTGAATTTCATTCATAATAAAATAAAAATGTTAAGATAATAATATTCCCGACCACATAGGCGTTTATATACACAGATATATATATATATGTTTATGTTATGTACCTTTTTTTGTTGCTTCGGTTGTGCTTTTTTGAATTGGTTCGTTTCCTTCTCTTATCGCTTATTTTTAACCTATGGTACACAATCATAAACATATGTGTATATATTTTATATAAATTGAGTTCCTCCACATATGTACGTACACATATATATTTTCGTTTGAGAGTTTAAATTTTACAAAGTTGTAACTTTAATATTAAACCATGATGTGACAGTTCACAGTATACACGTTAAATTTACTTAAAAGTCGCGCATATTTCAGCAGTCCTCGTCTCGTACGATATAAAATATCGATGACGCGCACACGTTTTTGATTGATTTCGTTCATCAATGATTCAAACGTAAAGGAAATCAACATAAATGTCAAACACAGCTTGGTAAGAAATCGGAAATCGTAAAAAGATTAATAATATTAATAAATTCAGTTCGCATATCATTTAATTCAATACACATAATTCAATTTGTAAGAAATTTACAATTTTAACAAGCGAACCTCAATAACGGCGATATACATAAGTCGTCAGATAAGTATGTATATACGAGTACGATTATGTACAATATGTACACAATTCCTATAAAAATTTCAATGTCAATAAAAACTCGCGTGCACATCGATATACTTACATAAAAAAGTTTAATAATAATTGGTTTATATAGTTAAATTTGTTTATATTTAATTCATAATAATTTTATATTTTCTTATGACGTCACACTTATAATTTTTTTGTTGAATATGTAGTAAGTAGCACAACACAAAACAAATTTAAAAACATTACAACCAAATCAAACTCAATGAATCGATTTCACGATGATACATTTTGTACTTACGTCATGTCATGTTTGTGTCATTAATTCTTTAGTTTTCTATTCAAAGATAGCGAACATTAGAATGCATATGTTTTATTATCTCCTACTCATATTGTAAAATATTGCATATAGCATCTTACTTAATCAAACCTTAATACAAGAACGAACGCATGCCGTCTTTATTATTTTATCGGTGTGAATATACACACGTCATATCGATGTAAAAAATTAAAATACAAAAATATCTGACATAATAAAGATTAACTTTCATTTTCATTAAAAAATAAAAATAGTATGGTAGTTTATATTACCTATGTATGTGTGTATGTAAGTATAAATGTAATATGTATGTTCAACATATTCATTCAATAACTTTGGTGAAATATATTTTATCTTATTTTTTATATCGGGTTATCATTGTGTTAGTTTTATTTTGCATTGGATAGAATTGCTACCTTTTCTTGTAAGTATCATGCAAGACACTAGCGCAAATATATTGAAAGTAGGCTATCAGTAACCTTAACCAGCCACGTTCCCTCCAAGGTGGGTACTCCGAGATCTATCCAACTAAAATAATATTCATTTCGTTTGAATATGTTGGTTAGTTGGCAAAGCCCACCTAAATTTCTTGATTTTCATTGAAAGAAAGAAATTCTAGTAAGATTAAAATTTTAACCAAAGTAAATATTAGTATAGCATTTGACTGTTTTGTGTCCTTCGAGCAACCAACGTTTTCTTATTAAACAATTTTCTCTCAGACAGCCAAAGTCGTATGACTTTTATTTGAAATTTCACCAAATTAATCCATCCTATTATCCATTCATTACATACGGCCATGTTTCATCAGAGTACGAAAATGTGATTTATAAACAATTCGAGTCAGATAGATAAAAAGCTCATGCCATAGTTTTTGGGTCAAAAAACAGTTTGACTGCAAGTTTTTTTTGTTAAGTCCAATAATAAACCTTCTTAAAAGTATTAAAACGAACAACTTTAACAATATCTATTTAATGTGATGATATTCGGCTATGGCAATAGAGGCAATAGCATTTTGTTTGCTCACCTAAACAAAAGATACAAGCTCAGTTTTGTTACAAGTTGTAGAATATGATTATCATGTTTGAAATGATACTCTCGTTGGGCTCAAAAAGTCTCGCGAACACGCTAAATCCACAACTCACAAATTGATGAAACTAACGTCATACCTCTGACACATCACTCGTCGTACATAGGCCCATAGTAAAATTAGTTGGGAAAGACTAATGGAGTCAGCGAAACTTAGTTTGTCAGTTTACACCAGCATTAAAACTTAGCAGCTAACTAGTAACGAACAAACAAGCTATGTAGCATTGCTATATAAGGCGATATAGCAATGACAAATGTGGTTTTAAGCAGTGTTTGCAATCTTAATAGTAGTCAAGTCACATCTAAGCATTTTCTTTTCAGTAAACATCTCACACTAAATTTTTCCTTAAAGAGGTTATTACACGGCAAAAAAGTGATTGTCTTTCGCCTTCACTTCACTTGGCCCTAATCAGGCAACATTTGCGTCTCTCGTGACCTATACGTGTCTAAAGGAATCAAACATAATACATAATCAGAAAATAAGTCCATGCTAATGAAGTACTGACGAAGTGAATAGAAACCCAGGAGCATCGCCTATCCTAAGAAAATATTGTAAGAATGATAGCCATAGCATATCATTAAGCTTTACAGTCAGAACACATTGTGGGGATTTAAAAATTATTCGATAAATCAATCACAGCAATTTTTAAAGTAATAAATGTTTTTAAAATGGAGGTCAGTGTAGCACCAATTAAGCGTAAGGGCCGCCGACTTTATTAAAATATAAGCACGATCGAGTTGCATCCAAAATTATTTTTATAAGCAAAATGAATTTGAAGAAAATTCGGTTAAAGTATAGTTAAGGCAGAATGTAAGTTTGGTGTAATAAGACAGATGTTTTATCGTTTAAGTGGACAAAGCCCCTCTTAAAGTTATCCGAAAAAACAACGTCCCCGATTTGGGGATGCTGATGTTGGCAAAATAATAGTGTTTGAGGGCAAAGTCACCACTGCGGTAAAGGAGATTAACTGATGAACTTTTTGTGCTACAACAAGACAATGATCCAATACACAAAGCTAAATCGGTCACAAACTATTTGAGGAGTTCTAATGTGAGCAAGTTCATATTAGAACTCTAACATGGTTATCACAGAGTCCAGACCTGTCGCATATTGAAAAGTTGTTTTCCTTGCTAAAATATTAGATTACAGAGAAAGCTCCAGAAATTTAACTCAGCTCCGCAGTTTTTTCACTAAAGTAATCCCATACAAAAAATACAATGGTGTTAAGTGGCATGATCTTGGGGAAGGGGTTAATTGACTGGTCCATTACTCGAAATAATAGACTAATTAAACTTTTCCTTCAGCAAATTGATTGTTTCATTAGCTGTATGGCATGTGGCACCGTCTCGTTAAAATCACATGTCGTTTGCATCGATAACATCAACCTTGGAAAAATTTGAATTAATTAAGCATTACGCTGTAACGAATTCTATTGACAGTAACAATGTAAAGATCCTCTATCATTTATATAATAAACTACACCACCTAGTAAATTTGACTAGTTGCGTTGGTAATTCTTGATTTGTTGTGGATTGCTTTTACCCCAACTTTTATAATTTTGCTTGCTAACAAAGCAACAGCAAGCAATACTGTATTCACTAAAAATTAAATAAAATGCACGAAGTGCCCTTAACGTATCTCACATATATTCATTATTTTTATTCCAAATTTTAATAATTTACACGCTGTTGGGCAGTGGTGTATCCATGATAAAATGGTATAATGCAGTCATCAGCAGAATGTCAAAAATCTCGCCCCTATTGGAAACCCCGTATATGCTAGATCAACGATCGCGACGGCGAAGTGCTCAAAGCTATTTCTAAAGTAATATTTTTCATTGTGAAAAATGAAAACGAGAATTAAGTTGCTTAAAAGATGAATATTTATTTCAATTGAATGGAAATACATTGAAATAAAATAAATTTGTTTTTTTAGTTTCATTTAAATAAAAATCACTAGTACAAATTTTTCACTTGTTAAGACAATTTTGCCTGAAATTTCATTTTTTTCCTCCTCCCGTTTTTGACTGATATTCTATGTAGTATGCCTGGAGCCGTTTCATTATTTTATTTTTCTAAAATTTTGTTCCCAGCTTACCAGCTTGTAATGTTTGTGCAGAGTATTTTGTTTTTAATAAACTGTTGCAACATATTCCTTTAGATTTTCAACAATTTTGACAATAGTTAGGAGACCTCATATTAATACGTTGTCTGAAACTCCTAAACATTTAAGGTGGAAAATACTCTCGCCTAAAATTTTTCCGGTGCTTTATATTTTCATTCTGTAGAAGTTAGTCATGAATGCGATTATTTGATTTTCCTGATTTAAACGAGCACCTGTATCGGAAACGTCAAACTTGAACCATAAAAAGTATTGAAAAATTAGGATTTCGATTAATTGGAGCGAATAGTTCAATTATAGGAGATACCATGGATGATAAATTTTTAATAAAGCGATGATATCATTTACCAAGGAATTGGTCGTCTCACACCTGAGACCACACAATCGGTTATCTTCGGATTAATAATGAGTGATTGGTCCATTGAATCCTAGCCAGGTTATCGAGCTACTGGAAGGGGCGTATTGTTGCTGGATGAGGCATACTGGCATGCCGGAAACATTAATTTCTTTCTAGGTTGAGAAATATGTTTCGATAAGTGATGCAAAAATCACAACAAATTCTTCTTTCGGCTTTGTTAAAAAAAAAATCAAATCCTTGTGTTACCAAGGCGCTCGACAATATTTTCGGTAGGCCTATTCTTGAATACTTCAGTTAAATATGCTCACCATACCACGAGAATGAATTTGTCATTTCTGAACTTTGTGAATTATCCTAGATACATTATTTTAAATTACCCCCTTGTGAATATCGTATGATGCTTACTGCGAACATTCCCCTTGAAAGACTGAAAGCGGAATAGAACCGAAAGAAAAAAATTACCCTGATCCGTAACCAGAATCATAATTCAAAATGTGTAATTTGGATAATACAAAAAATAAATTATTCCGGATTTTGAGTCGAATCGGAACGGACTATTGGATCCAAACTTAAATCGAACGAAGCAAATTAGGTTACAGTCTCTGACATAATTATGTACCTACATCAATCAAAAATTTCGGCTTCAGTTTCTGTTTGAAAATGAACGAGAGATTCAGCAAAAACAGTGTTAACAAAAATAGCCAGTTGGTGGACGACCATTTGTGAGTAATTGATTTACTCGTATTTAAATATATTATGTGAATACTGAACTACCTAAACACCTGTGTAATCAAAACTTAATCGAAAATTCGATCCACCGAGTGCCAAAAGATGTCATATCGTTCCGAAAAGTCAAGCACCAATCCACAATTTGAATATAATAAATCCTGAGGGTCATACATACATTTCTTAATTAATCGTGTTTGGAATTATTAACAATACAAAGAACTGCGGCATCATTTGATTGATGTACATATGTATATAGACTATAGATAGCTACATTGCAAGTGTATTGGTACCGGTATACTTGGGACAATTTTGTTATTCGAAATTAAGACCCTCTATAGGGCTTTCGACTTAGAAACGGTGCTTTGTTGTTCTATTGTGAAAAATTCATGGTTTAATAGTTCAGCAAAGGTTCGCAAGCAAAGGTTTAAATCACCCGTTTACAAAAAGATACTAATGAGCTAAGAGTTCAAAGTGTGTTGTTGTAATTGGATGAGGATCTGTCTGGCGGCCTAATCCAAACGTGTACGAAAAATAAAAACCTAAAATTGCTATCAATTTTATGATCAATCCGTCTAACTGAGAACGACTTTGACCATTAAATTCTATAGGACAGTTTTTATTGTTGCAAAGCTATAATATTAAGAGAAAGAAAACAAAGTTCCTTTCTTTGACAAATAACAAAAAATGCATACAAATAATTTTCACCAATTGATAGATGACGCTAAGCAGAGATCATGGAGACATAAACACATGTTGAACAATACGCTACGTTCTATGTACCAATTTTCTAAATAAATGTGGTTATGAAAAGCTGACTGTTTTTCAAACATTCGAGGCTTCAAACAGCACCTATTAGATCAAATATAGTTGTCAGATAGAAATTTCCGAATTTAGGTCAATAACACCAATCTACCGTTTAAATCTTATATAACTCGCTATAAAACGCTCCCATTCTGTCAATCTTAACGATACCAAAATATGACATAATTTCGCTATAAACCACGTGCTACTTATTGTTTATACACCTCTTTTTTTATTTTTATTTTAAGTGAGTTTATCAATAATAAACATCAATTTGGCGAGTTGAACGTATTAAATAAAAAATTATATATTTTTTTGAATGACGTAATTAAATTGGTTCAATAGTAATTAGTCAAAACACTACTGTATATACATACCTACACAAAGATATTTTTTTTTATAAAATATAGAATGAGAAATAAATAATACTGACCTTTCTCAACATCAATTGAACATATTTATTAAATTATTAACGGTACATTTTTTTTGCTTTATTATTATTTTAATCCAGACTGAAAAAAGTATTTGGTATTATCGGAGTGTAATGTTATGCGGACGTCAGGGGTATTTTACGTTTGTATAGAATTTACAGGTAGATTAGGATTGCGGGTAGTTTATTATGTTTATGTAAACACGAGCACATTGTAAATAAATGGGTATAATTACGGTATTTAGAAAATCAGCAGCAATTTTGTATGAATACGTACTTAATTGAAACCAATAGTATGATAAAAAAAATTAAAATAGCCGAAATTGAAATTTGAATGTACATTTTTTTTTGTGGAAGTCCCCTTTTTCGCCAATATTTTTTTTTTTTTTTGTATTTCCTTCCTCATTCCAATACATAAAAGGAAACAAGAGAAAATTTTTACAAAACATTATTTTAAGTTGTTTTCTCTTTATGTATACATATTTATTATTATTATGTTTTTCTTTTGAATGAATATAAAATACCATTCATGAAAAGAGATGAAGGTGTCAAGGACGAATTTCCTTTTTTTAAGTATATGTATATATATAATATAAATTTATATAATGTATATCCATATATACATAAAATAAGAAGGAAAAAGTTTTTTTAAGGGTTGGGGTATGTTTTGACTGCGATTTAAAATTACCTCATTCTTGAAAAGTTTCCTTTAAATAAGTAAATAAAAAAAATGTGTATGTAGGTATGTATGTATATAATTTTCTTTCCTACTTTTCGTGTTTTATTTTTTAAATTTGTTCATTTGAATAAAAACTTGTGATCAGCTGATTTTGAATCTCTCTAGGTGTGGTTTTATTATTGTTACGTATGTACATTGTACACATATACATAGCTACAAATTTCTTGCATAAAATGTATTCTTTATTGTTATGTAAATTGTTAATATAAGATGTGTTGGTAAACAAATTGTTAAAACAGGTTATAACAGTGAATAATTAGTTAATTAGTTTCTCTCGCTCGAACTATTAGAATTATACATTATCATTTAAATTAAAATTAAAAACCATTTAATTTCATGAAATTATTTGTTTGTACGATACGCTTGATTTTATCATTGTAGTAATTAAATCGCTCGTGTTGTTAACGTGTTAAGCACATAAATTCTCTTTATTGTACTTGAGTGGTTCTCTCTTGCGTTATGTGTACCCAAAAGAATATTATGACGGGAGGAAGTTCGTCGTGTAAACCCTACTTACATACCTAAAAGTTACAAACGTTGGCCAAGTAGCATCACAAGTGATGTTGAATATTTCCGATATTTTCACTGCCATTGATGTGTATCTGTGATTTTATGTAAAATCGTCGAACAGACATGTTCGAGTAATTATGTTTGTTTTTTTTTATGACCGAGAGCCACCAACAAACAACCATGTATAAATTTGACGAAATGTTCTTCTTCGAAATGACATACACGCCCCATTACAAATGAGCTCTAGTGCTCACAAAGTGGCGTGTAGTTCACTAATTGTTAATAATTTTATATAATTGGACTATATGTTTGTGAATTAATAAATAAATAAATAAAAGTTCTTATCGACTGGCCTTAAACTTTCGAATAAAGAACTACCACACGATAATTTGTTATGTCGTATTTTGCCGTTCGCCATTCTCTTTCTTTCTCGTCATTTTTGAAGCGACACAGAGAGTATACCTTTAAACTAGAACTAAATGTCAAAGGACCCGAGCCTGTGGTGAATGAAATTAGATAATAACTTACTTTTTATTTCCTTCCTACCACTACTAAGTTAAGCTAAAAATTTTATAACATATTTTCTCATGGATGCTATACATGCAACTAGTTAGAAGAATGAACAAGAACACGTCTCACTTCCGCAGATTATTTATTGTTTACCGAAACATAAACATGCACTAAAATCATAAAATCAATTTCTATTATAATCTCAAGAGCACTAGAAAAATATTAACAAAAGGCGAGCAGCTGAAGAAATTGGTGCCAGAAAGCAGCTTTGACTATATATAATTAATAATTCGTCAAAATAATGTTTGCTTCCTGCTGATATGATATCTCGGGCTGTCATCATATAGGAATCCCAATTCGACGTGGTATTTCAGGGGTGTTTTATTTTTCAGATTGTCACAAGGCAACTCCCATAGAAAGTAACGTGCTGACAATAAGCTCGCTCGTAATTTTTGTAGTATTCCTTTTAATTATCTACGACAAAATGTAATACAGCTTTCTTAGACCGTTAATGGCAACTCCTAGAAAATGCACAGTCAATTGTGCACATGTAGCCAATAACAAAACTAATTAAACAAAAGAAAATCAAATCACAGAGCTTCGTAAATTCGCGTCTGTGATACAACTATGTCTGAGATAAAGTATGGAGTCTTTTGTGTTGCAGTCAACAAAGATGAGTTTTGATATTTTCGAAACGATCAGTAACGCTGCTGTATGATCCGTTTACATTGAAGTATGTAATTGAAAATCGTGTTTTTTTTTGTTCTATTTGGTCTATAGATTTCTAAAGCAAATGTATCCGAGCAATACTTAATCAAAATCTTGGAAAATCCATCTTCATGGTTACAAGTTACTTAAGTAGCTGTAAATCAATTGGACGACCATCGGTTGGTGTTAGTTAGTATTAAAAATGTGTTAATAATTGCCAATATTAACCAGTTGTTGGGGCATCGAACAAGACATAGTGACCTTATAGGCGATTTTCCTATTCCCATTTCTTTGGGAAGTATGCGAGCAGTCATCGGGCTATAAAACAAAGCTAAGTCGGGAGTAAAAATACACTTTCATTTTTGGTGAAACAGTGACGTTCGGGATATTTTTGAAACTGAGTTCGAGCCAGTTCGAATGGCTTCAAGCGTATATTCGAATGTATATTTTATCGATTCTTCATCTCATATTATGTAGAAAATAGCCGTGAAGAACTCTGTTCTAGGAATCCTCATTTCCTGCACATTTCAATGTTCCGGGAAATTAGGATAAAAATGCCGCATTCCCAGAATTCCCGGCAGTTTTAAATTAATTATTAAAATAGGTTTTCTGCTTATTTTTGTTTGTAAAGGAATCTATTTTATCTCGTTAAGGAAATACGACTTCATTAATTACTAAGGCTTAATTTTAAATTTTTGCAATTTGTTTTGAGGCCCACGCACTCCCAACTCTTTCGCTGTTCGCTTTTTTACGTCCTACCTTACACAGTAGCCAAATCGAGCACGTATGGCTGTAGGCCCGATTTACGTAGAACCATCTGCACATTTCATAATGCCATGCCCGCCTATGGTACTGACAAATTTAAACAAAACACTATCCAAGCCCACAAAGATTTTAATGTATAGTCTGCCCAGATGAAACAGAAGATCTTCATTTACTTTGCTAAATGAATAACGGAAACTATCGATTAATAAGAGGTTGAATTAGTGAGGTTCAATAAATATTTACAACATCAGATTCAAATCTGGTACTTTCACCTCGAGAGTTATTACTGATAATAACCCTAAGATTTTGTCAAAGTCGTTTGGGACATCTTATATTATGTGTTCGCATGTCCATGAAAAGATTTTATTTAAATTAATAATATTCTTATTTTTTAAAAAAATCATCTTTCCGGCACATGTGTTGGAACGATGGCTAAATTTTACATTTGTATCGAATATAAAAAAATAAGAAAATGTTATTTTAAAATTTTCCTAATAAAACAACTACAAAATATTTACTGACCTATTCGACAAACATATGATGAGTAATAAAAAAATAATAAAATTTATTTAAATTATTTAAATAATTAAGATGACGTTGCGACGAGGAGTGAACATGAAATGAAATGTAATTTTTTATTTCTCTCGATTGTTTATCTTCGCCATTTTAAAGTACACAGATACATGTTTCGCTTAAGACATTGTCACGAAAGAAAAACTGCACAAGTCTCACACTTGTCGTCTAACGTTAACAGTTATTGGACAAGTCATTTGAAAAACTAATGTGACTTGTTATAAATTAGTCAACATACCACCAAAAATCGACAAAAATCTATTGTTTTTCTTTTTCATACACATTACAATTTTATTTCACCTTGATGGTTGTTTTGTGAGTGATTTACATTAAGGTTCCTCGAATTTCAAGTTGAACAGAAAATCAAATAAGTTCCCAATGAATGATCTATGTATTTTTATCTGTGACTATTAGTAGTTTTTAAGAAAATACAATTAGATAAAATTTCAAATGTGAAAATAAAACAACTTGTTCGCAAAGTAACATTTTCAACAATTAAATTGCAACATCAACATCGTGTAAAATATCAAGGTATTAAAAATAGTTAATTGTCTCGGGGCTAACAGACGTCATTATATGCTCATTGAATAATATACTACACTTGTTATATAATATACTTGTTATAATTATTCAATTCATATTTATATATCAATTTTTATTATATGTATCAAATGCAGGATTTCTTCTCTGAGGATATTTTTTTAAAGTAAATCAAATCAAGCCGAGGACATTTTAATTATGAACTCCTTGAAAAGCACGACTGAGTTGGGAAGACTATATGGCGATTGCTTAGCTGAAGTGCAATAGAATTCTTTTCTCGATACATTCAACTAGTTCAAGTGATGTATTCGGACAATCTTTATGTTAATCTGTACAAAAGATGTTTCTAACGGCGTTAATGCATCGTAAATAGTTTAAAGTGTGTATCAGCTTTTATATTCGTTGATAGGCCGGCCTTGAACACAAAGTTTGATTCAGATAACTATTGTTTGAGAAGAGTTTAACGGTTGGTGTCCATATTTGAGCAGCAACACCAGTGGCCCTATTCTGGTTTTCTCGGGGAATTGGGAAAATATTTTGCTGTATATATAAATTGCACTAATTCCCCAATATTTATTTCCCGTTCCCAAATACGTCAAAATTCAAAAATGTACGAATCACAATTCCCCCAAAAAATAATGGGGAAAATTAACGTCAAAACTGCTATAAAATTGAATTATTTTTTTCCAATTAACAAATTCCCGAACGCCAGAATACACTTTGGGGAATAAAAATACCCCAAGTGCTAGAAAAAGATCACTAATTCAGAATTCCCGGGGAAACCCAGAATACGGCTACAGGGAGTAATATCCGATCAAGAATAGTTAAGCTTCTTCAGAGCTCGTAACACAAAATTTCTATTGTGCTTCTAGTATTACAAATTAAAACGGCACTCACTTCACTGATTGACTTCAACGAGCAACTTGGATGTTACACCTTGCACGTTGTTATTCTGAATATAATGGATTTAGGATTAAATAATGTAATAAGTATCAACAAAATCCAATACATATAAAAAAATGCCAATGAATTTTTTTATCGCATTTTATTACATAACAGTTTTATAGTTGTTTTTGTTTTGTTTATTACATAAAGTACAATCATTTTTAAATACCTAGTGTACAAAACAATAGCACACAAGAGAAGGAATAAATTTGTATGTGCATATGTGTAAAATAAATATATATTAAACATGTATTTTCAAATCACTGACCTTTCACAATTTTATATTTATTTTGACATATTTTTGTGATTCCATCAAGCATACATAAAAAATAAAAGTGGGCGCTAGCAAAGAATATAATAAGATTTATCTCTAACGCTAATACAACAAAAACACACGTTATAAACTAATTTATGTTATACCTAAGTTGAAAACATATGATTTCGTCGATAAGAACAGAAATTTTCTTGCAAAATACATACACACACATAGTAGGATATACAACATAATACTATGTTTATAGTTTATTCATACTTTAATTTTATGAATACCCGACGTCTCAATTGCCATATCATTCTCGTATTTTTATGCTTTTTATGTATTACACAATAAATTTCATATTTTCATTCAAGATTTTTACGTTTGGTTCTGGTTGGTACACATAAATTTTATTAGTTTTAATAAAATGTATATGCACTGCATAGTATAAAGTTCATTTGTATGGATGTGGTGTTTGTGTAAAAAATTTGTAATTTGTAATTTCCGTCTGATTACAGGATTCGCATGTAAATATTGAATCGCGTAACGATCGTACGTTTTATATTGTTACCTCAATCCAATTTAGAAAATGAAAAGTGTTTACATTTATTAATGTGTTGTGAATCACTTTTTTTTCCTTTGTATGTATAACAACAATATTTATGACACCGCATTTTTATTTTTTATCTTTTTTTATTCCATTGACTTAATTAATTCTGATAAAAAATTACGTTTTTATTTTAATCTCGTTCTCTTGTCGAAATGTACGTGTACTGATGTATACTCGGAATAAAATCTTCATTCTTAATCTTCTTCACTTATGAAGATTTTGATTCGAAGGTACATATTCGGGTGTACACAATTATGTGTTTTATTATTACGCTATTATGTGTTTTAATTTTTAAATATAATTATTTAAGTCATCATCTTACGATCACCAAGTATTAGTTAGTAGTGCCTGCCGAGTGCCGACAATATTCTTGAATCATATGCAAATCATAAATACAAACTGCGTATGTGTATATTAAATCCTATATATAAAGAATTCGTCATGTTATTTATTTTTGCTTTTCTAGAAAAACAAAAAATATAATATATAATAAATAAAATGAAATAATAACACAACAATAAAAAAAAAACTAAAGAATTTTTATTCCGTACAGTGGTTCCCTTCGTATATATTTTATATTTTGTATTCTTATGTAGCAAAATTATTTTTCTTTCTTATAACACAAGCAACGATATAATGTTGTTGTTGTTTTTATATTGTATTTACGCTGAGTTGAGCTGTTTTATTTTGTATTTTTTCGTTTCGATCGTATTATATTTTTAATGCTTAGTGTAATATAAAAAAAAATTAAGAAAATAAAACGAACAAGAAGAAATAAGAGAAAACAACAAACTGTATAGAATAACAATCGAGATTCGATGATTCCCTTGTATAAAATATATAAATACCTACTAGTATGTCGGACGCAAATAAAATTTTTAGCTTCATGAACATCATTTTGATGCCGAGGTTAGTCAAGTTGAGTATACGAATGCTGATGGGTAAGTCCATTTACCACATTGTAGAGGGGAGTGTAGTAGAATAAAAATTATATTTTATATTATTTTGTCGAATTTAGTACAACCTTCTCTCGTACCGAAAAATGAAATAATTTTTTTTTATGTACTGTAACTGTGTGTTGGAAGAAAAAATTCTCTTTCTCCTTTTTATATAATTTTTATTTTAGTTATACAGCAATTTTACTGATAAAGAAAAACCAAAGAGCTTTGGAAATGGATGAGTGGATGGATTCAAGATAAATAAAAAAACTATTTGTTTTTTGAATTTTTTTTCCATACACTGCATGATTGTGTATATGTGTACTTCGATCTATATATCCAAATAAGTGTATGTGTTTTTTATACGTACGTATGCATATAAATAAAAATTTATATATACAATTTTCCCGTTAAGCATTGATGATGATGTAAATTGAATTTTTTTTTTTTTTTGAAGTTGTGAGTAGAGTATTTGTGTTGTGCTGTTACTCCTGCTATAATTTCAATTTTATGCTTATTTGTGAAAAAATATAAAATAAAAGAGGAGGAATTTAATTTCTCGAAAATAAATGTCTGAAAGGTTAATGTCGTTGAATTTTCTTTGTTGTTATATGGCACTACACTATTCTTGTCTATTCTCGGGTATAAAGGGCTAGAAGTTGGGTTTGAAATGTCAAAAGTATGTATAGAACTTTTCTGGTTAAAATATCATAATTACAGCATCGACGAGCACAGCACTAAAATACAACCCATATATCATTTGAACCAATCAAAAAAAATTTGAAATTAAATTATTTAGGTTTTTTGAAAAATTAATGTTTTGTTTTCGTTTCTTTTTATCTTCTTTCTTTTTTAATACGGCTGCAATTTATAGTAATGATGGTCTTTATTTTTTAATACTTTTTCTATTTATAATTCATAGTATAATTTCGATTCTTTTATATAAAATTTACAGTACGTTCTATAAAAGTTTTATTTATTTATGTATATGAGACTGTAATTTGAGTGTTTTTAATGTTTGAAATGTCAAGAATAATTGAAATTATAAGTCATTTACATATGGCTATACACAGGGTGCCTAGCATTTCCTGAGATTTTTTTTTATATCGCCCATCCAGCCTGAATTCTGTAGTACGCCAATTGTCCGTTTCCTGGGATTTAACGGTTTCTTTAGTTTAAAGTCATGACCTTTGGAATTATTGGTATTTTTGATGTTGTTATTGATTGGGCTTACTATACACCGACTCTCGATAAAATGATTTTCGAAGTGATATCTTCTCTAAAGCCCGAGTTGAATTTAACTTCATAGTTAACTTTGGAAAATTTCAGTGGTTTGACAGAAATCGTTCATCCGGAACTGGTAGCTAGTTCCATAAACGAGTATTTATACATTTTTTTTTTCAAATTTCTAGATATTTTGAATCTGGCAACCCAGAGTTGGTCCGAATATTCTTTAGCACGGACTGCTATTAGTTTTCTTAAGTATTAGGTAATTTGCGTTTAAACTGCAGTTTTAACCCTAAAATGTTACAGTGAAATTGCATTGGATGTATTTTTATGGGAGGAAAACTTCAAATTCTTCTCAGGGCCATTCAGCGTTTCAAATTTAAGGTCTTTACGGTTTTCTTTGAAAACTAATGTTTCCATCAATGTGTAAACATAATCAATCGTTTTATTTGTTCACTTGCCAAATCATTTTAATTCTTAGCCAGGAATGAGCTGGAGTCAAGAACATCCGATTGTAAATTATTTTAAAGATTTAGTCGTTAAATAAAAATTTTCAATAAAATTGGTAGGAATAGGTGCTATGGGAGGAAGTGTGGTAGTGCTTCATGAGAATCCTTATCCTGATAATATAACTCGGTCTAATCTTTAAAGAGCTGCGTGTGATTGATGGACTACAAGAATTTTTACAAGGCGGAGTACGATCATCATAAGTTGATAATTGTGAACATGTGTAAATGTTTTGTTGTTCTTAAATATAGAGTGGACCCACATAAATGTTTCAATTTAACAAAATTTTGGTTCTTTATGAATGCTAAAGTGTATGTGATCCCTTATTTATATAGAATTCCTATGTAGCAGATCCTAAACCTTGCACTTCTTTTAAATCAATAAAAAACAATTCGATATGACTACTTTAATTGAAATGTTGCTAGTAGGAAAATTTTGCTTAGGCCTGTTCACGGAGCTTCTGTGATTTCTTCTAATTCTCCAACAATGCCGTGAAATTTGTCTGATTGGCGATCCTGAGTTGCTTAATCAGCTGCTGGTAGCAGCCTCGTGTTATAAATTGGATAATGTCTCTAATTGCTAATTTCGGAACTGCATTTATGGACCAGGGTCCAAGAATCAACTTGTTAATTTATTTACAAGATTATTTTTCTTGTGAACATATACATATTAAAACTCCAAAATAATATTTCTTTATTCAAAGCAATAACCCCTTTTTATATAAATTTTTAAAATAAGGAAGAGTTATAATTTCCGTTCATATATGTATTTCAAGATTCTTAACAATATCTACTTATAGAATAGAATGCACATGTTAATCATACCTCCTGTTAAATATTTCACAGAAATTTATTTTCTTAGAATTAGAGGATTTAATTATTATAATTTATGAATGAGTAAATTTGTACACGACAATTGTATAATATTTATATTGAATGTCACGGTTTTTACATTATGCAATGGGTATCTATTATTTATGTACAGCACACATTGAACATAACAAATCACATAAAAATCAAGATGAAAACAAAGAAGAAAATATGTGTGTTTCAATTTCATTGTTACAAGGTTACAGCATTTAAGCAATTAATTACTTTTCTCGAATGTGTTGTAAATAAATGGGTCATTGATCTTTATATGATGTGGTTAAAATGTTTGTTATTGTTTTCTGGCTTCTCAGCCGCGTATTCCTTCAATTTCGTATTAGTCGAATATGCACGCTAGTAAACACGTAATTAAATTAATCTTTCAAGAATAATTAGTACACAATTTAAAATTAACGAAGAACAAATTTGAAAATATTAAATTGATGGATCCCCTATAATGTAAGTTTTGTAAATGTGGACAGAATAAACTGCTGTCGTAGTAGATCCAACCAATTATGTACTGTACTCGACATGAATATCTGCAATAATTCGTTACTCAAAGAGCGGTTGAGGTTGCAATTGTCTTAATTTGAACGTTATTTTATGGGGGCCGCAGAGCATGTAGCTTAGCTTTGTATGCATTATTAGCCTTTACCAGCATCCAAATCACACGCTGATTTTTTCCTAAAACTCAAGGCATTCGTAGGTTGTACAGATCAAAAAATTCTTTAGACCCAACGTTTACCAAAAGCGGGCATAGGAAAGGTTCAGTCAAGAATACTGTATTTTAAAAGTGCAAATCGGTATCACTAAAGAGGTCACTCTAAGATGAAGATAATTGTGATACTGAAATCTCGAAAGTAGGAGTACATTTACATACGTTCACTGTTGTGCAGGATGGGCAGGTATTTGTTCACATTTAATTTAAGAATGGTTTACATACGAGATGCTAAAGCTATTTAGGTGAGTAGTTGCAGACCAATTCCATCAAGTTTTAATTTTTTTGTCCCATACATTTTGAGGCATTTTAAACATTTGTTAGTAGTTATGTAATTAATTGATAGTTTTATTAACACAATTTCCATTATTTTCGAAAATATTCCGCCAATGCAGCCGTAACAAAAAATCGGTCTTCTTTATAATACTGTGTTTTATGGTCAAAGAAGTTCGTAAAAACGTGCTGTAGTCACCATTTTGAACAAAGCGTCGTTCGCACTGGGATTGTTAACGGGACAGATGCTATAATCGGTTGGCAACGTATGGTTTTGCTTAAGTACTATCAGCCCAACTCTTCGATTTTTGGGAGCATTTGATTCTAATTCGATGATGTATCACAGCATCCGGCTGTTGATGATCGACGACCGTGTAATTTGTCGAAAATAAATTTCGCAAGCCGACGCTCACAAGTGTTGTGTGCCTTAACGTATCGTAATTTTTTGTCGCCGCTCCGTAAAATATCCTTGGTTAAATTCTTGAAATATGAGGTCATGAATTTTATTACATTTTGTAGACATTTTCAATTTGTGTTAGGAGACGTGTAACTTTCTAGCAAGTCAAACAAATCTTTGAAGTTTATGTCATAATAATCACAAATAAATGAGGTTTCAAGCTCTACGTAAAGCACCACAAAATTTATGTTTATAAAAAACACGTCAAAGTATATGGGATAACCTACTATATATAGCTAGTTGGGTCTAGGAGTTATGTTGGTAGCCATAGAAGACTGACTTGGGGCACTCGAAATTATCTGTGAATGGTGCAGATTCATATGAAGCAACTAACACCTACGTTGTTTGCTATAAAAACTACACCCATATTATAAATTGTACTGGAAAACCGAGGTTCGTGTTCATAGACTCAGTATCAGTGGCAATGTGTGTGTTGCAACACGATTCCAAAGTATGAATTACAATAGTCAAGGTGACATTTACAGACTGTTTAAGGTCAGCGCGTATATGTATTTTTTTCAATTCTTGGATATTTAAGGTATATAATTCTAAAATGAGCTAAATTACTGGTCCTTTGAAATAGCCAAGTTGTTTATCAGAAAGCAATGTATTACAAAGAAAATACGTATATATAATATTGTTTTAAATTTTCAAACAGGATGTTCACTTATTCCACATTAACAATACACGTGCGTTTATCGTTCCTAAATGTATTTCCCTTTATTGTTACAAACATCATTGGCAACCCGAGTCTAGTCTGCCTTTGTATGTAGACGCCAAAATAATATATGTCTAGTTGCTGCTGCGTACACTTATGTGAGTATAAAATGTATATTCTTTTAACATAAAGAAAAATTTCCTGATTAATAATGAATGAATATGTAATTGAAAAATCAAGAGTAGAACCAGCAAGAATTAACAATTTACTGTGATCTTAGCTTGGTTTTCTATTGTTACTTTATTTATCAATTTTTTCTTTTGACGTTTATACAATGTTCAACTCCACCACTCAACTATGACAGTTGTAACAATATTACTAATATAGAATAAACGAACACACTCCTGTGGTTACAGGCCTGATTTACATTTTTTTTTGCCAATCTACTCATTAGAGTAGAGTCATTAGTTGGTTGGCAGCACTACATTTTTCTTAAGATCTTGTTTCTTAAAATTAATGAACTGCTATACGGCTCAAAAAAATAGTTGTTTTAAAATTTAAGATAATTCACGTATTTACGTAGTCACGTAATTTTTAAAAATGTTTGTTTAGTTAATTTAGAATTAAGTGTTTTTGGGAGTAAAGGGAGTAGATTGCTCAAAACATTTCAAAATCACAGTACATATTAAATTTAGCAGTTTGAATTTCAATGATATTTTTATAGTTTTGAAATATTGGTTCTTCTGGATGATAGGCAGAGAATTGTTTGGTATCGAGCTGAATAGTTTGGTGGCTTGGATGCAAACAGTCGTACATTATGTGTACATTAAATAAAAATAAATTGTGAATTAGCGAATTATAATGGGTTGGGGGAAAAAGAAATCCATTATTTTTTCGC
Source organism: Nephrotoma guestfalica (assembly GCA_963691935.1). Taxonomy (NCBI): domain Eukaryota; kingdom Metazoa; phylum Arthropoda; class Insecta; order Diptera; family Tipulidae; genus Nephrotoma; species Nephrotoma guestfalica. The sequence continues at coordinate 5,409,353 of OY829914.1, forward strand.
TAGATGGCATATATCACGTGATGTATTTATCGCAGTGGGTCATACTTATACACTCGTTAGCATGTCAAGGATGGAGGTAAACGAAGAGGAAATTCGCTATATTTTACAATTTTGCTTCGATAAAGGCGAAAACGCAAGTCATGCGGCTGAAATTGAATGGTGTATATGGTCCCGATACTGGCAGCCAATTACGCGCATTTTTTCGTCGATTCCTTTGCTTTAATTTTTAATCAAAGTTGCAAAAAAAAACTTGATGGACCGTGTTTGCATCTGCGAATCCTTGGCCAAACGAAACGAAATCGAGCCATTTCTTAAGCGGATGGTGACTAGCGACGAGAAATGGGTCACGTATGACAGTGTCAAGCGGAAACAATAATGGTCGAAGTGGCCCAAACGGTGGGATTGGAAGGAAATCATCTAGTATAAGCTGCTGCTCAATGGTCAAACGCTAAATTCAGACCTCTCCTGCTAGCAATTGGACAGACTGAAGGCAGCGCAGTAATCGACCAGAAGCAGCCAGAATTAGTCAATAGAAGGGTCGTCGTGTTCCATTAGGACACCGCCAGGCCTCACACGTCCATTATAACCCGCCAGAGGGTCCGGGAGCTTGATTGGGAGTAAAAAATTACCTAAAAAGAGGCTTGTGAAAACTGGCTATCTCATTTTTTTTGCTGATAAGGGACAATAATGTAATATAAACGTATAATGAAATTGCCTTGTAAATGACAAAGAGTTATCGAAAAAACAGCGCATATTTGAGCCAAAACGAATGATTGTAGCCTTTAACATGGCTAAAGCCTCCTTTTCTTCTACCTTATATTAATCCAATAAAATTGTTAAACATTTCACTCATGTTCTTGTATTATTGTTTTTAACCAAATTTTTTTATAATTAATTCGACAGACCCTCAGATACAACATTAATATTTACTATCATAATTATGATGGTCGTGGCAATGGGTGATTAAGACGAAGGGATTGTACAAATCAGTAGAAATGATTAAGTTACTTTCTGTTTCAACATAGTTATCACATCACTGATTTAATTTCAGTAATTTATATTTCTTTTACAGTGCGTTTGTAGCAACGTACAACACATAACTTTACTATTACAATACTTCAGTTATACTTTTATATTTCTAAGTTTTTCAAAATGTTGATACTAAATAGTAATATATGTTCCGGTATATTTCGTTTGGATAGGATTTGCGATAATACTTTAGCTTAAATTAAAAATATACACATGTGTACACATATGTTCGCTATACACTTCTAACCCGCTCAAAGCATCGGAACCAAATATTGCAAGTCTCCTGAGACTTTTATAAACATTTTAAAATTTTAAAATGTCTTGTTGAATCATTAATGAATAGGCTGACGGGCGCGAGATGCCACAGTCTATACATCTGCTCATGTAGATCCCAAAATTAGCCTTACTATGTACTAGCCGTAATGGTAACAAACTGATTAGGATATATAGATCAATGGTAGAGAGGATTAAATCGGTAAATTGCATATGAAGGATGCAAACTATTTTTCTCACTTTGATCTAATTTCACTAGTTAAAATTTATTTTACAATTTGTGCGAGTGTGGATAGTGGAAAATTGAAATTGCCAACCCGAAAAATATAGTCTTGAATATGTTGTCTTAATACAACAATCTGAAAGTTTTGAACCTCTTGAGTCGAATATAACAACATAGCATAAAATTGATATTTCTGTTCTTAATTTCTTATTCCTATTGACTTTAACCATAGACGAAAATAATATTAAAGAGGCGTCCCAATATGTATGAATAAAATATATGAGCCAAATTGGACGGGGCCAATACAGTAACTTACATTTTGTTCACTCTTAAGAGGCGCGCAATAATGTCTATCGAACATCTCGAGGTACTATTTCGGCAACAAGCAATACATACAAATTATTTGGCTGTATCTCAAATTTAATAAAATCGATTGCTATACAACACGTTGCATATAAATTATGTCATCATAACATATTCCTCATATGAATGTTTACGACATCATTTCACGTATTTCGAGTAATACAATTAGAAGATTAACCCTTGTATAATAATATAAACAGGTGATCTTCATTCGAATTTAATTTTCAAGGAAGAATAAGCACACCTGTCGATTTGGTTTTCTTTTTATGGAATCAGCGGAAGATGTTATTTAAAATGCGCGAACGCTTTGATGGTTTAATGTTGGTACTTTGAAGGGTTTTATTTTTGTAGGTAACAAGGATAATAATCCGCGGTAATTGAATGGGTTGATTTTTAACGTGCCGATTATCGACCAAGTTGTTCAAATTAAATTTTCTTCGTCTGATTTAATACGAACGAAGACAATTAAATTTGAATTCGTTTCCTTTCATTCTTATGGCAATACAAAATAATTTGCGGCGATAATTGAATTATAACAAATTTTAAAATAAAACACACGTGGTTTTGTATTTTACTCTTTATGTTTACATACACGAGTACATACATTATTACTCACTACACTACACCATACTATATCTTGTTTTGATTTTATTTTTCAAATTAAATTTTTTTGATGTACATACGAGTAGTATATTATATTTTCAGTTTATTTATGATAAAAAAAATAATAATAATGAAGTCTGTAGACAAATTGGCGCCTTCATTATATCATTAATAATATTACCGTAATACACATTTGTATAAATAGACATTTCGTCGGTTGATTCATTTTCATTGATAAAATTGAATGACATTTTTTATTTATATATTTTTTTTATTGCAGGATCCCAGTGGACAAAATAGCAATGATAGCTCGAGTGGTGGGGGAACTGGATTGGGTACCACACCCGGTACACCAAATTCACAAGCTATGAGGCCTACTCCATCACCAACTGGTTCATCAGGTTCACGATCTATGTCTCCAGCTGTTGGTAAGTAAATGAGAAATGTTATATCCACGAGTTGTAACAGGTGTTGTTGTAAATGGAGTGCATTATTCGTTTGCGATTAGATAGAAAACTAGGCCATCAATTTAAAGGTTTACTCCATTTCATCTTATCTTCCACCCACCCACACACATAAAGCAAAATGTATTTATTTTGATTTTTTTTATATATCAAATAGAAAAAAGTAAAAGTTTTCATGTACACATGATTTTTTTTTTCAAATATGGAATTTAAGTTCATATACATATGTTGTAGCTAAGATATATATTATGTATCGTTTCCTTCGAAAATTTATGACATAGCGTTTTTTTTGGGTTGTACATGCTTATAATATAATAAAAAAATGAAGGACGTTTATATTTCGTACCGAACTTTTTTGTTGACTAAAACATACTGACAAATGAAATCTCTGCTATCGACCTGTTTATGATTTTATTTTCTGTTCTATTCTAAACCTAATGTGTATAGTCTCTATCTAGCCGAGATATACGCACACACACGTTTTATTCACTTTGATGGAGTTACACAAATTTTCCCGAAAAACGACAAGATAAATAAACATGTGATTCTTTTTTTGCCATAGTCACGAATTGTTTTACAAAGAAGTGAAAATATACAATGTGGAGTGTCTAGACTTGTTTTATTTATTATGAATTTTTATGTATGTACATATATGCCTACTATCAATGGAAAATGGGATATGATTTAAACTCATATTGGTGGAAATCGTCATATTTCAACGCAAATCCACACCACGGAAATGATAATTCCATTTACAGCGGTGTTCATAATAGGTGTACAGATTTCAAGTATCAATTTTATTAACTAAGTTTTTATTTTAATTATATAAAGTAGGCCAAGAATACTGATAAAATTCGAAAATTTCAATGAAATCAATTAATTCATTCATAATTTAATTAATATTAATTACGAAAATATTAGTATGTAATTCGAAAACAGAAAACTCTTATTTATTCGTAATAAAGTAAAACCGTAAAGGAATTTTGTGATATAGAACTGTGCAGTCTATGTTTACTACTTTATTACTGATGTCGAAGCGTACTTGTTTCTCTATAAAATTGTTTATAACACTCATATCGTTGTTGACTGCACGGGAAATTTTCAAACTACGTTGCACTCCCAATGTCTTTCTCATTAAAAATTATGATGTCTTCAAAATGCGCAAGGCCGTCACATAAGTCGCCTTGGTAATAAAGTGTTGGTGAGCATTTACAAAGTTATTTACATCTATATTGATAACAGTGTGGCAAACATTTTTCGGCGTATACGGTTTAATTTCATCCCTTACTTTCGTATTACGTATAGGTACCGCATCCTGATTGTTATAGGTTTCCGAAATTCTTTAACAGAAACAATATCTTGACAGTTAATAGTGGTGTATGCCAGGGAGGGAGATAACGACGACAACATCTTCAACATAAACTAAACGTCAACCAATCATAGCTTTTATTAATACAAATTTAGATGACCGCATGGAATAGCGTAATGTAAAGAGTACAACCGGGGCAATCAGTTAATTAAATTCGCCCTTATTAGATTCACAATAAATTAAATAGATTTGGAAAAGCAAGAGACTGGTTTATAGTTTACTAAAAATCAACAGCCAATAATAATAGTGGCTCTAATAGTAAAGTCTTTTCACTACAAATAATAACCTTGGTAAAAAACCAAAACGTGTTTTTGGAAATCAAGATACATTACGTGTAGATCCAGCGCAAGCTTTTTTTTCTTTTCCCTGCTATCTGTTCTGGGACCAAGGCTCTCCCAACTCTTTCGCGGTTCGCTTATTTACGTCCTTACCTTTACGCCTGTATTGGCCAATTCGAGGACGTACGGATATAGGTCCGATTTTATTACCATCTGCACATTGCATAGCTCCATGCCAGCCTATATTGGCATGGAAGATGGGTCGGCCCATGAGTTTTGCTTAATATAATAAACACATCAAAAGTGTAAGTAAAACACATGGTTTTTAGGTTGCCATTGCCTTGAATATGGTTTGATTTTTGTTTTGTTTTTTGTTTCTAGAAGATACATCGATTGCACAAATTTCGCGAAAAGTATGCGATTTCGCGAAAAGTATGCAAGTACGACAAGCATTGAGCGAGATTTTACGGAGAGACTCACAGTTTTCTATTGGGCATAGAAATAAGTCTCCACCGTTTTTATCATAAATTGGGCATTTATTGTGAAATAACCTACCGTTGGTTATGTTTTGATCAAAGTATTGTCCATTTTTCTGGCAGCATACGAATACCACGTCGGAAGAACACTTCATCTTTTGAGGCTATCCATGAATCAGCCTAATTTTTGGTATTTTCATATCTCGAACTGCGTGTCTGGTCCGAATCTAAAAATGTAGTTCTCGGAGTGTTAAGTAAAGGTTTTCCGATCACGAATGAGTGTTTCCCAGTTTATTTGTGCATGTATCGATCATGGCTAATTGTTGAGATACCAAAGGATATCCGTCGCTTGTGACATTTTATCTTTCGGCATTGATTGAATCATTATTTAGCCAGTCGATCGAGAATGACCGCAAGATGTACGAGTCAAGAAAGTGGTGTGGTGAAAGCAAAATTGATATGGAGGTTGGGGTCACTGTGAAGGTTGGTGGGTTTTATTTGCTAACTCATGGATCATGGATGTTGCATGAACCCCGCAAGAAGACGAAATTGGATGTGTGGTGGTGATTCGCCTCACACCATGTGCGCCGCTGGATCATGAGAGCTGCATGATCGATGCCGACGCTATAGAAAACCGAATGTGAACAAGTTGATCTTGCAAGCAGCAAGACGTAGTCCTGTTCCTGTGTCGCTATTGTTGTGGTTGTTGCCGCCCGGCTGCCCCGTGGGGTGCTAACGCCAAAACCCATATAATATTTTGTTGTTGCGCAGGTGTGGCGGCTAATATGTGTTCGCCAATAATTGAGTTTCACTGCACCACCACACATTTTCCACACTTTTCTTTAACACTTATAATTACTTTCCCGGTAAAAACCGGTGTCGGGATCACCAAGTGTAAAGTTAAATTATTTAATTTTAAATTATCAACAATAATTAAAATTATTTTAAATTTATTATTATTAAAAATTATTTATTTATTTAATTAAATTAAATCTTTATTTATTATGCCCGCCATATACAATGGAGGATAGGCTTGTGTGCGGCGTGGTTGTGGGCAAGCGCAAGTAGAATCACGACTTGTTTGAACGGCTGTGCGGAATGGAACGAACTGATTGGATCGAAAATTTATTTTTTTATTTAATAAATTTATCGTCGTTCTTCTTTGTTTCGTGTTCGTCGTGTTGCTTTTGTTTTGGAATGTTCGTCGTATTGTTTCCGTCTTGCGTGTATATGTGTATACACGCTATTGATGCATTTATTATCTTTTTCATCTAGAATATTGGTTTGCAATATTCTATCCGCTTTATCCCCATGATTTATTCTTTTTTGAGTGATCGTAGTGGATCCATTTTTCATAACTAGTAACTATGCGATGCAACAAAAATCCCTCTCGTTCATGCCTGGCAGCAGCATTTCATATGAAAAAATCGGCGTTCAACATCTCTCGGCTTCAGTTCCTATGGAACCCAATGTTTAAGTTCTTAAACTTTTGAAACCACTCTCGACAACTTATCCCACTTAAGGAGCCTCATCTTATGCTCCTACAAGCAATCGATGGGTCTCAGCTGCAAATTTCATTAAAGAAGTAACTCAAAAGTTCCCGCAAATGACTCTTATTCGGCTCAAAACTCGACATTTTCACAAGAAAATAAAAAATAAACGATGCTGATACAAAATCACTTATACTTTAAGGTTATGTTGTTGACAATGCCCAACCTTAGGATATGACGTGTTACATCGGGAAATTTTAACCATAACTTACTGGTGGTACCATCTATTGTCGAACAGCGGAGACTTATTTATATACCCAATAATTTTTTGGCGCACTAAGCATGCGACGGTTCACCAATAATACTAAAAGTTGAATAACTTTTGAACCATCAACAATTTGCTAACACTTTGTTTAGCTGTTTTGATTAAAAATGGCCTCTTCCACTCTGCTTCGTTTGGTCCTATACTTCTGGGAGATCTTGTGTATTAATAATTTCAAACAGGCTATTCCGTACTAAAATTTTAATAAACCCGTTCATTTGTAACAGATTAATTGTTTGGCGAAATTAAACAAATTGCCAGATTTAAAATGGGACTTTTCCAATCTTTTGGCAGCCAATCATTTTGAGCAATTTGTTGTAAATTATTATCTACGAATATTTCCTGATATAAGTGGAAAAAATTTAAACTTTAATTATTTCTGATGTTCATATTGTCTGAGGCCAACGAAAAATAAAATGTTGAAACCGATCCTTTAGGCCAGAAAGAATGAGCACATCAGGCCCAATAAGTTTCAGCAATATCGATATGGTTCCGGATTTTAATTGGAATTGCAATCGATTGAATAAATAATTTAAAATCGAAACCGTAACTATAATTTTTTCTATTTCGATTTTGATATTTAGAATCCCACAACAAAATCGAACGTAACTTCATCTAATTTAATGAGTTCGTTATTCAACTTTAGCAAAATTTACGAGACGAAGTAATTAATCGTCTTCTGCAGGCTTGACAAAGAGTGGAATAGTTATTTTTTATAAGAAATCGGCGAACGAACCATTTTTCCCGGGACTAAATTAAAAAAATTAAACTTAAGAGTATTAAACCCAGAACACCAATTCGACTCATTAGATACCCCAATAGGTCACTAACTCTAGAGCTCGTAGTCCTGCCGGAAGATAAATTTAATTCTTACAAACTCACAATTTTAAAAGGTTCATTAAAAAGAGTTGCAACTCCAGTGATAATGAATACCACAAGAATTTTGTCCCAGAAACAATTCAAAACGCATATAAATGTGTTTTATTTAGCTTAATCCGTTATATTCGTTTAAAATCTAGGATTGGATAGAAGTGACAAGCTAATAATTATTAAATTGGTGATTGCTCTACTTTATATACCTTCTAAACACAGATCACAAGAGTTTCACAATTTAGTAGGACATTTAATTGAACCGAATCGCTCTAGCAAAGTAAATTAATTTTTGTATGTTTTTTTGATGAATTGTAATAGTTTGTAAGAATTGCTCGTTGAATACGTTGAAACATGAACTAAATCTCTGGTCAAATGAGCCTAGACAGCCTCTAATACACATATAGAACCTTATATCCCAACTATCCCAGCACCTTACATACATTCCGATAGTTCCAACTATATATGAATATATATGTGTTAGTAGAATACATTTTGTTTAATTGTTACGCTTTTCGTATACAAATCATCCTAACCCAAAACACGTGGTATTATTTATGACTGCTTGAAGTATTTAGAAAAGTTACATTCGTATGAATGAATACATAAATACGAGTACGTGTATGTGTATTATACATATGGTTTGAAAATTTTATTAAGCAAAAGTTTATTCTGTTCTGTATACTGCTTTTCCATATTATTCCACATTCCAATCAAAGATAAAATCGAAATTTCCGATTCGGTCTATTACGTCACCCTTCCATTTCCATTCATAAGAAACCTTTAATTTTTTAAAGTATAAAATTTAAAAATAAAAAAGAAAACGAAAATAAGATTTTATGAATGAGAATAAGGATGATAATGATAATCATAAAATTGTATATAATTTTTTTGCTGGGTTAAAAAACTGCAAAAAATAGGACAAGGAAAAAGTTAATGTAGGTCAATGTCTTTGGGTTGGGTTTTTGCTATGGAGGCACTCATTTTCCATCACATTATAAAACACAAAAAAAAATGTTCTTGGCATAAACAACTTCGCTGTTTTTTTTATTTATTTTTGTGTTTGTATATTCTAATAAAGTAGGGTTACGGTTATTAGAAGTTGGGGTAAAAAGGGTTTACAACTCGTTGTGAGTGAGCTGGGTATCTTTACCACAAATGTTATTATTATAGACAGTCAATGTAGCCTTAAGTTATTATGTAGTTGTATGTTGTTATCCCTCACAGTACAACCAACCGCATAATAATAATCACGTTGCTGCTTGTACAATAATATACAATTTTTCCAATTACATTACACTTTTCTCTGAATTAAATAAGAACAACAATAATATGAGAATAAAATAAATATCCTTCGTGCAACCCAACCTCATCATACCTATTTTATCATTTTTATCCATTAATTGTACAGAACGCATTTACTGTGTGAGTCATCATTTGGAGAAATTCTTTTGTGTTTTAGACGTACAGTAGACAGTGGTTGGTGTACTATTATGTATATATTTACAATTGTTTATCTGTGTATATCAATGTATATGCAGCATTAATTATTTCATTCTATTTAGTAGTCGGTCATGGTTATTATTTAGTTTAATTTAGGGTCTTAAACAACTTGAGGTTTACTGTAATAGATCACCTGTTGCTTCCAGAAATCTCGTATTTTGACCTAAAGTAAACTCGTATGAGTAGTGCATTAAAAACTGGTTAATTCTAAAGGTTTCCACCAGAGTGCGTTTGATGCTTTGCGAAACCTCAACGTGATATATATAAGAAACGGTAATTGTTTGGACATGTGAACTTACACTACCAAACAGTGGTCACAGTGTGGTTAGCTTCTTACGCCTAGGTTGGTATTGTTATAGTATTTCTTAAGGTAGTTAAAATATGTTTTTTTTATATTACGACTGAGTCTTGTACTCATTTAGTAATTTACATTGCATGATAAAGTATTTGATTAGTCGGCGTAATCAAGTGATTATCCCCAGTTACCTGTCACTTCTCCTCAGTTCTTTCACATCAGTTAGTCGACTGACCTCCTAGTCGCGATAAGTCCAGTGGTTTGGTTCTTTGCAGTCTTCTTGTTGGTGTGGTAGTCAGCATACAGCGTATGTTCAGATTTTCATGCTGGTGCAGACGTTGTAGGTGTTTTATTGCATGATGCTTGATTTCATCCGTGACAAGCTCGATCTTTAGATCTCGATGGAGGTTGTCGTTTCGAATGTACCACGGTGCATTAACAATGCATCGCAGCATTTTATTTTGAACTGTTTGTATGATTTTGATATTTGTTTTCTTGGCACAATCCCAGAGTTGGCTACCATATGTCCATACAGGTTTCAGGATTTGTTTGTACAACAGCAGTTTGTTATGGATCGCTAGTCCAGATTGTCTCCCTAAGAGCCACTGCATTTTTCTAAATTTTATGTTTAATTCTTCTCTCTTCTTTTTTATATGTTCCTTCCATCTAAGTTTAGCATCTAAAGTCATGCCGAGGTATTTAGCAGTGTTTGCATGCGGTACTACTATCGAGTTTATCTTTATTGGTATATGATTAGCTTTTAGATTTGTAAAGTTCACTTGGATTGATTTTGCTTTATTTAATTTAATTCGCCATTTCTTTGTCCAATTACATATCAGGTTAGTAGCCTTCTGTAATTTACAAGTGGAGTCATTGATGTTCTTTGCTGTTGCAAGTATTGCCGTGTCGTCGGCAAAAGTCGCCAAAGTTGCTTCTGTATTTGGTATATCTCTAGTATATAGGAGATAAAGGATTGGCCCAAGACTCCCTTGTGGTAATCCGGAAGCTCTCGATGAAGTTTGAATTCTTTGTCGAATGCCTGCACTACATCAAGGAATATAGTTGAGCATATTTGTTTGCTTTCTAGTGATTTCTCGATTACATCAGTAATTCGATGTACTTGTTCTATCGTAGAATGTTTTTCCCTAAATCCAAACTGATGGATAAGATTTCTTTCTTCGATAATTGGTTTTAGTCTTTTAAGAAGAACCTTTTCAAATAGTTTCGATAATGTCGGTAGCAGAGAAATTGGCCTGTATGAAGCTTAAGTATCATAATTACTTCTGCAACTTTCCATTGTCTTGGTACATATCTTAGTCGAAATACTGCATTAAATGTATGCACTAGTTTCCTCAACGCTTTCTCCAATAACACTTTTATTATCTGACCCGTTATAGGATCATATCCTGGAGCCTTATACGCATTTAGATTATTCTTGATTTCCGATTTTAGTTCTTTCAATGTTACAGGTGTAATTTTCATTTCATCCTGTTTATTTATCGGGATGATATTTTCCTCTTCCGTTTGTTTGGGGTAAGGTTGGAATGTCTCTTCAAGGTGACTTGCACACAAATCTGCTTTCTGCTTAGCATTTCGAGCCCAATTTTCTTTATTTTAATTGGATGAACCTGAAGTTTGGGTCTTTTAAAATTCTTAGTTGCTTTCCATAATGAATGATCAGTATGTTTTTGTCCAGTTAGAGTGCTGCGGTATTTATTAACTGACTGATTTTTAATGTCTTTTATTAGATATTTTAATTTGTTGCACAAATGATTTCTTCCGTGCTTTTCTTTTATTTTAAGAAGTTCTCTCACTTCCTCTGGATAGCTAGCATTTCGTTTCATTTCCCTACTATTATTAGGAGTGCTTTCCCATGCAGCACTTTGGATATTATGGATCAGCTTATCTAGTTCGTCTTCTATTTGGGCTGGTCCCTGTATTGGGTTCCCCAATTGTTTTTGGAGCTCGTTAATTTCGGGTTGGTCCAATGTTTAATTTCAGATGACATTGAGCTTACCGTTGGTGAGGGCTCACTATTTCTGAATTAAAATTTTTTGAAAACAAAACTAAAACGTTACTGATATAATTTCGTTCTGTTCCGTGTTGCTTTCTAGGATGCCGTCGTGTTAATGCCCTTGTTTTTGTTATTTTTATGTCGACTTCCAATGTTCTTATGTTGTTGTTCAACATTATAATTTTTCCCCGTATTTTTTTGAATGAGTTTTGATGTGGGTGAGAGCTCCCTTTTAGTAGAGTTTATTGGTTGTTGTTTACTCTTCCGCTCCTCCATTTTGTAGAGTAATGTATTCCAAGTGCCGATTTTATTTATCCGGCTCGAAGGACCAATGTTTATAGTTGGAATTGTGCGCCTACCGTGAGTCGGAGCTTGTCCACTATTCTAAATGAGACTTAGACTGTTTGTAAAAATATGTTTTATGAATCTGAAAATTGTGGATATGTATAGTACACTACGCCAAATTAAAAATCCAATAGGAATTTTTTTTCTAAAGAATGCCTAGAAATATTGCATTTGAAAAAGAATTTTGAAAGAAATTTTGTCTTGTGTTTTTATTTCTTTGAGTAAAATACAAATTGTCAAAAGGAAAAAAATATGCTGAGAAACCTTGAAAATGACACTTTGATAGTGTTTACAAGTACATATCTTGGAAAAATTTTAATCAGCATTAAACTATACGTTATTTAATGGCATACCATAATTTACCGAATAGTTATTTGACGTAATGCGATATTAATCAAAAACACAAGCACTCATTCGCGTTACAAAAGCAGTTGATTTTTGCGAAATTTTGTGAATATTAATGTTAATCGGAACCGTTATAGAACAAGCAATTCTCAAAAAATTCGAATTAATATGTATACCAGTACACAACAACCAGCTATCAAAGTAGACAATTACAAATCGTCTGTAAACGTATCGAATTACATCGAGCATTAGAGTACTGTATCGTCGGCAATGCAGAAATTTTGCATTGCATTATAATTTAGCTGCATGGGTTTATTGGTCCCTTTACCGAAGAATCGCGGTTCTATTTGTGTACACCAGACGGCATACAACGGTAATGCATGATGCCAGTCGCAACCTTTCATGGAGGTTCGTTGATGGTGTGGGCGCTAATTTCGTGAAATTACAAAAGTCATTTGGTAGTAATACCACACCCTGCAATATCATTAACACATTATTTTAAAGGAATTGTAAGGCTTCTTATACTTGACATAAAAAGACAATTTTTCTTCTTGAAGCCCAAATTTAAACCCAATAGAGCATGCCTGGGATAGTTACAAAGGCGTGCAAGGGAACAAAATAATCGAGATGTTTTACAGAAAAGTAAACACCTATTTTCTCGTTGATGTACCTAATTAAAATCATAACCTAATAAGTTTAAGCGAACTAAAACAAACCTATGGAATCCGAGAATACAAGAAAGAGAAATCCGTGTTACCGCGCTCCTATTAAGTAAAATAGCTCTTAGTTTATAATAATTTACAATCCAGGAATCTGGAAGAGAAGTCGAAACCTTGTGTAGCTTCATCCCTAATTAGAAAAATTTCCCATATAATTCCATTTTAATTTAGGAATCTAAGAATACAAAGAAGGTTTAGTTTGGTCGGATGGTGTGATTCATATGAAGAAAAGTAATACTCACTTAATAGATTAAGTGAATCAGAAACAAAGAAGTGAAGAATTCGTGTTCCTATTAGAGGAATATAAACTTGCATCGCCCTTTCTATCCCGTAGTCGCAGTATATAGGAGTTTCAACACGATGTGCTAAGGTTCGGTTATCAAGCGAAAATTGTATTTTAGTTGGAAGATCGACATAAAATATTGCTAGGTTTTCTATCATTTTTGCCTTACTTAGATCGATTTTTTTTTGTGAAATTTGAAGATGTGAAACAAAAAGTGAACTTATTATTTATACAAAATTTTAAAACGATTTAGGAACCTCGATAGTAAAAATGTCTTCGAAACAATTCTTATAATAATATCAAGTGCTTATGGGGTTTGATTTGGATGAAGGGTCCATTTACGCTACTGCTGAAACGATTTGACTAATTATTAAAATCAGTGTACATTGTAATTTATATCCAAAATTGTTAACAGCTTCCTTGGTCTGAACCAAGAAGTGAAAAATCTCATTACCATCAAAGTTACATAGAACTGTTAGCACACGATACCACATTACGATATTATCGTAATCTACCATTCTATATCAAATCATATGAACGGTAGATTCGGCAATCCGCACCAAATTTCGTACGATGCCCAGCAGAAATCTAAGAAGATTCACCTCGATCAAAATGAAATTTTAGAAATTTTGTTATTAAGTAGGTCAATTCTATAACTTCTGAAAGCTGCTGCACTATAACCTTTTTGCAACTATTTAGCTACATCCGTGTGACGGAATGGTTTTTGGGGGCAGTTGGTAAATAGGACATGGTACATTTATTAGTGTTTGTGGAGCAATTAAACAAATGTAACCTCCTTGCTGAAGATTTTGTTACAAAATCACAATTAATGTAAATTGTACCACCATCACATAGTATAACAATAATTTTAAATGGATTGCAACAATAACAAAAATGCAAATCATTTTTAAATAGAAATTGTTGTAAAACTTTAAATATATCTAAAAATATAGTTTCGTGTACACAATTTTCCAAACATTATTATATCGTATACGTATAGACGTACGTGATTCATAAATCAAATTTATTCTATAATCTAAAATTTCAAAATAAATTTTCACATTTTGTTTATTCCTCGATTCATAATTGAATTAAAAAAGAACATTAATAATAGTAATGCGATAATAGCAACAACAACACAAATCACAACAAAAAATTAAAAGATATTACCTTGAACTTGAACTTATTATTGTTGGTGTATTGTACCAGCAAAGTAATTGAAAGTTAACATGAGCAGCTCGCATTATCAGTCAACACTTAAAGAATAAAAAAATCTTAGTCGTCTGCTTTATAATTAATTATGGAGTAAATGTATTTTAAAAAGGTGTTTCAAGAGCTGCGGGTGTTAAATAGAAATAAAACGTATACCCTCCACCTCCCTTGATACGATAATTATTTTTATTTTTGAACAGAATTTCGCATTTACAAATATTTTGATTGTAGTGCGATTTTTATGAATGAATCATTCGATTATTTAGTTATTATAGTTATTACGTAAATATTTGTTTCAAGTTGCTTTAATCATTCATCCATAATGTAATTGTTAAAATGAAATGTAAGCAATCTCAACGTGTTCATGGTACGGTATAACTCCTGTTCTATTATAGGGCCATTGCTTCATGCTAAGTATGTCCATGTCTCCTATGTTTACAAATTTTTCCGAACAACGCGTCAACTAAATTTTTTGTGCACATGCATATTATAAGGATACTGCATTAGATTATCACCTAATTATTCGAAAAGATCTGCTCCATTAGACACGATTCGGTGTCCAAACTGACTAGGAATCCTGAACCTGCGATGGTCTCGAAAACTACAGGATAAAGATGTGTTATATATTCTATTTTATGAGAAAATCTGCTTTCTCCTCACAAGTGCACCATCGTCATTTCAAAATTCCCGTCTTAGTAAATAATTATTACATTATGTAAAGTTAGAAGGTTAGTTGGAATATTTCCGTTGAATATCTTTCTCCGCCTCATCAAGAAAATGAGGAGTGTATTTCGTCTGAATATTGTTACCTATATAGTTATATTCTTCTTGTGGTTTCTTCTTTCGAATCACATTCTCGCGACGTGCGTCACAAACCTTTTCCGGCAATAATGTTTTAGGACACATTTCCGCCTCAAAAGCAAAAGGTATGCGGGTCCATCCGTATATAATCCTCCTCTCCGAGTCTATTGAATTTACTATAATTATGTTTCGATTCGAATTGGAGAGCGCTACAGTGCATATTACCAAATTATCATACACTCTATTCTACAGCTACACAAAATTATTTCCGAGAAAATATGATAATAACACTCTTCTTATCTAAATAAATGCCAAATACAAACATTCAACGAGAAAACGTTCATCTCATTCATACTCGAGTCGTGTGTCACCCAAGTTTTAGTAATAAAATCTAAAGTTTGCAGCTTTGAAACTTCTCAAAATTGCATTTTCTTATTCGAGGGAAAAATGGAAACTATCGATAAAAGAAGGCTTAAATCAAAAATAAATTGTTGCTAACTTTAATGAGATGTTGCCTTAAAAATTAGATACAATTGACAATAACAAGCTAATAATAAAAGTTGCGCGTCATAAAATTGTTGCGTGATGAAATTGTTTTTGGTCCTATAATAATAATAATAAAACCCGCTCCAAATACTTGGGACGTCTACATAAATACTCATTTAAAATTTTTTTAGGAAAAATTCAAAGCAGGCTTTGATTCAAGTCTAGCATAGGTTGCAGCAATAAGTAGGTGACAACGCTTTCGAATGCAAGTTTTCATATAAAAAACTTCGGCTCGGCTTTAAATAAAACGATCGAAACGATCGGTGTGCTAATTATCCAGAGTAATAGCCTAAATATTGCCAGCTCTTTAACAGAGTTGCAATGGTTTAAAGCACATACATTCTTCTCCATTTGTAAATCTTATTAACATTTCGTTTCACTGCTCCATTTTAACCCTTGATTTGACCTTTTCTATTATTCAGAAGCGTTATGGTAGATGTAAGGAAAATACTATCGATATACGTAGCAATTTCATTTTAATCAAAAGCTTCTAGTTATTACTGATGCAGTTTACAAAGATTTTCAAAATCGTATCTACTCTTATTGTGACAAAAAACATAAATATTATCTTTCAAATGAACTGAAGAATAATTTCTTAAATAATTCCAATAGTTTTTGTATTGTTTATATTATGTTTTACAATATCTTATTATTATTTTTAGGTCAGCAAAGTGCACAGATGCCACCACGTCCTTCTAGTAGTCATTCCCAGGCCCCGAATCAAACACAATCGTCGAATAATAGTAGTAATAGTAATAGTAGTAGTAATAATAGTAACTCAAATCAAAATAATCAACAACCGCCATCGTCATTAGATCCAGCATTAACGCCATCGTCAGCACGTCCGCCACCAGCATCTGTAACGCCAGCATCTGGCGGTGGAGGAACTCAAGCAGGAGGTATGACAACAGCACAAGGTAGTTACCAAACGCCACCGCCACCACCATCTCATATGCATGGTTATAAAATGGGACCCAGCCCGCAATCCGGTCCTCAAAATATGACCCCATATCCGACGCAATCACCATCACAGTATTCAGGAGGTAATATTTATGATGAACACGAATTAATTACTGATATTTATCGATTAAATTATTTTAGGAAATTACTCGCCACGTCCTCATTACCCGGGAAATTATGGTCCACCACCAGCGGGCCAACCTCCAAATTCCAATAATATGCCTCCGGGTCCAACACAATATGGTCCCGGTAGACCAATGTCAAATCCTGTATCATTTCCTCCATATCAACAAAATTGGGGTCCACCAGCACCCCAAGGTGGTATGATTGGTAATCATGTTCCAGGAAAAGGTGCACCGCCACCTTCTTCGCCTGGTGGCTCACCCAGACCTTTAACTTATTTAAAACACCATCTTCAACATAAAGGTGGATATTCTGGTGCTCAAAGTCCAACTCCCCCTCAGGTTTATGGAAATGGGCCTGGTATGCATCCGCCAATGGCACCTCCACCTCATATGGGTCCGCCAATGGGACCAACAAATATGGGTCCTCCATCGTCGGCACCTCAAAATCAACCACCATCATCTGGACCAAATAGTCATCCTGACGGAAGTATACCACCTCCACATTCCGACAGCTCCCAAGATAATGGAATTAATTCGTCAAATAATATATCACATCCTGTTACCTCAATTGTTACGACGGGGCCAGACGGCACCCCTTTAGATGAAGTTAGCCAGCAAAGTACGCTGTCAAATACTTCGGCTGGTAAGTAATAAATAAACTTAGTAAAAGTTATTCAATCTAACAATATTATGTAGCTTCAGGTGAAGATCCTCAATGTTCAACGCCGAAATCGAGAAAAAATGAGTCATATAATCAAACACATTTAGCGCCGCCAACAGCGTCGCCTGGTTCCCATGGGCCTCATGAAGATTTTGAAATGGGTTCGCCATCATGGCCACGAACTCCAGCTAGTCCCGTATTTAATAGTCATGTGCCGCAAGAGACGTTTCGAACGTCGAAAGTAAGTAAAGTAATAGCCCATTCCATTTTTAGAACTCCGGATCACTTCGTTAACCGTTACCATATTTTTTTGTTTTTCAGAAATCCGATAGTTTATGTAAATTATATGAAATGGATGATAATCCAGATCGTCGAGGCTGGTTAGATAAATTATTAAGCTTTATGGAAGAGCGACGTACTCCAATTACGGCATGTCCAACAATATCAAAAACTCCACTTGATTTATTTAGGTTATATTTATATGTGAAAGAGCGGGGTGGTTTTGTTGAAGTGTGCAAGGTAAATATATATTTAATGATTTTAAAATTTGTATAACAATAATTAAAATGGTATTTTTTTTTTTTTAGGTTACCAAAAGTAAAACGTGGAAAGATATCGCTGGTCTGTTAGGAATTGGTGCTAGTAGTAGTGCAGCATATACTTTAAGAAAACACTATACTAAGAATTTATTAGCATACGAATGTCATTTTGATCGTGGTGGTATAGATCCATTACCAATTATTCAACAAGTAGAAGCTGGATCAAAAAAGAAATCAACAAAAGCAGCATCTGTTCCTTCTCCAGGTAATATTGGTGGGCTTACGAATTAACATTAATTTAATACTTGTATTTTAATTTGTAGGGTCGTCAAATAGTCAAGATTCATTTCCAGCGCCTGGTTCAAGCAGCGCTAGTATGGATGGATATGGCGGTTATCCCGGAAATTATCCACCTGGTCAAGCGCCGAGTGATTATAATTCACCAACAATGCAAAGACCTCCATCTCAAAGTAATACACAATCACCACATCCAGGTAAATCACATAATTACGTTTTTTTTTTGTTTGTTTAATAATTTCGACAAAAATATTTTTTCCGCCTAACTTATTATGATTTTTGTAAATAATAAGAACAAACTATTAAAAATTATTGTATATTAACAAAACAATTATATTTTTTGTTTTGCAACAAAAAATTGCTTTTAATACATACTAATAATTTATATATACATATTATATAATAATATAAATGTATATATAACTAACATATTCATACTAATAGAGTTTCATATTTTAAGTTTGGTTACCTTTTTTATTTGAAATATCATTTTATTCCTATTTAGTTTTCATTCGTATACTTTGAGCTTTTGAACGAGAAACTACATAATATGTATAATTATTGCAAATTTAGTTTTTATATCTAGAGATGAATTGAATTTAAAAAAAAATAAAATAATTAAAGTAATCGCTACCACATTTTGAAAGCCCAAGGAAGTGATATTTTCTGCGATTTACTTGGTAAAAATTACTCTGATTGCAAAATTTTTAGTTGTTTAGTTTTAAAAGGGCGCGCGCGCGACTCCAGAATATCATTTATTTGGAATCAATAAAGTAAAATTCCTTTATCAATTTGTGGTACATGAAATTAATTAGTTTTTTTTAGTATTATTATTTTTATTTAATTAAAAAAAATAAAATAATAATAATCATAACTTTAACAAAAAATAAATTGATAGCACAAATTATTTTATAATATTATTGTTTTTGTTGTTTTTTTTAATTTCTCTTTTTTTTTATTAATAAAACAAAAAATGGGTTATTATTGATTTTTTTTAATTATATGCGTAAATAATAAATTAATAGGTAATGCACCACCTGCTAGTGGCGACAATATCAGTGTGAGCAATCCATTTGATGATCCAGTTGGTCCCCCACGCGCCCCATATCAACAGGGTGCTCCATATCCCCCTGTATCGCGACCACAAGGTATCTCATCTCATTTTATTTTTTTTTTTATATATTTTTTGTTTTATGAAACTAAAAAAGGATTTCATTTTTTGTTATAATTGCGTTTCCAATATTTTATATATTATTATATAATTATTACATTATTATTACTATTATTTATTTCATGCATGAGTTATATACCATTATTTTTATTTGTGTGTGTGTTTTTATGTACATTTTTTTGATATGGCATTTTTTTGATTAAATTTATAAACCAAAATTTAAAAGCAAAAAAATTTTTTATAAAAAACACATTTTCATAATAAATGTATATTACATACAATAAATATTTTTTTGTGTTGTGTAAATAATTATAACAAAATTATTAATGCATGTTTTACATACAAAATACATAATATTCATATAAATATGTATATACAATTTTTTGTCGTTATCCTTATGTATAATTTTGATACACATATATTTTGTATCTAATTAAAAAAAAACACAAAATAATAAATACTGCAATTAAATTCTGTTTTATACACATTACGTACGTAGTTGTGATGATTAAATTAAATTTTTTTTAAATATGCAAAATTCGATAAATTCGTGTGCATTGTTAATTTGAATTTTGTGATTTTTTGTTTTTGTTTAATTTCTAGGTGCTCCATATCAGGGACAGCAAAATTATACTCAATACGGTACACCGGAACAATATCCACCACAAGGGCCACCCGGAAATTATCCACCATCCCAAGGACAGTTTCCCAACCAAAATAGAACGATGTATCCACCCTATGGACCTGACCCGGGGCCTGAACCGTAAGTTAATTAATTTGGTATATATATGTGTGTAACCAAAATATTTCTATCGGTCAGTATTTCGAAAATCTTACTCCGATCCTCCGAGGTGATAGTGTCCATGGAAGTAATATTTAGACGCGAGGACGACAAATTCATCGAATAAAATTATAGAAAAAAAATATTGATCCGTCGAATATTTATAACGAATATCATTTTTCAAGATTTGTTATCGACTACGGCTCAAAAATATTCTTTAAAGTTTATAAACATACACATCTTATAGTGAAATGAAAATTTATTAA
This sequence comes from Nephrotoma guestfalica, assembly GCA_963691935.1. Lineage (NCBI taxonomy): Eukaryota > Metazoa > Arthropoda > Insecta > Diptera > Tipulidae > Nephrotoma > Nephrotoma guestfalica. The sequence continues at coordinate 5,429,976 of OY829914.1, forward strand.
CCTTAAATAATGGCCAAGCTAGTTCCGTCCTAAGCTTTTTCAATAAAATTGGTAAACCCATTTTCTGTTGTACTTTTAAATGATTTAAAGTATGCACAGAGGAAGCACCCAACAAGATAAACCGTATTCCAATTTAGCCATAACCACATGATAAGTAATTTTTAGTATAGAACCATGACAAAAATCGCGCAAGAGGAAGAAAAACTTAAGACACAGATAACAAAAAAATTCACAGACATTCATCCAATTGAGTCAAGAATCTAAATAAATGCAGATCCTTGAACATGTTGACTAATTGAATATCGAAACATTCAGAATGTCAAACAGCGGAAATACATTTTGTAAAATTATGATATGTTACTTGATTAAAGTTGGCTTTAGTTTTCTCCTTAAAATAAAAGAATGTTTATTAAATCACTAATGTTAGTTGTTCAAGTTGATCCAACCCCGCTAGAAGATTTGCCGGTATACATCTAAGCAGTATCCCAGCAAGACCCGTTTAGCTATAAAATAACAAGTTGAAATACAGAATTAGTGTAAACCAAAACATGGAAGAGGAGGGTTCAACAATAATTATAACATAGCACCAGAAATAGCAAAAACTGTAATGTAAAGTTTCAATTTCAATTCCGGTTAACTTAATTTATAGTAAAAATCGTCTCTCGAATATACCACGTTGTCGACACAAATTGCTTTTAAATTTATAAAATAACAAATTTGAAGCAAAAAAGCCGAGCCAGAAACCTCCAATATTATTTTAAAACATCGCTAAAAATAGGTCACAATACGACTTAAGAAAATATGCTGAACACTGAACATCACGGAAAAGTTTGTTGTGATGTGCTTGCAATTTGGTGGGAAATATATCTCTTGAGGAAAAACATTCTAAGAATTTTAGTGCCTTTGGTAAAATCGAAACGACTCAAAACAAAATACTCTAATATTACATCACTCAAAAAGTCCTGAGCCTGACACATAGATGACGCATCTAATGAAAATTTTTTATAATTTTTAGAGAGTACCAACGTTCAAACAATATGTGTCAAAATTTTATGACAATCCGACCATTAGTTTACAAGTTATAGTGATTTTGACGCGGTTGTTAACGCTGGTTTTGTTATTTTTAAAACAATGGAAAAAATTAATTTCGTGTGTTGATTACAACACTGATTCTGATGAGAAAAATACCGTTCAATGAAAGCAATGGCTTGATAATTGTTATAGAGGCTGCTCAATCGAAAGCAACCCATGAACGTTGGTTCGCCGAATTTAAACGTGGCCGTTGACCCGGTCGATGGTTCTAACTGCTCTAGTCGCCCGAATTATTTCAGAAAAGATAAATTGCACAAACTACACAAGGAAGACCTTAAAGTGAAGTTGCGTGAGATAGCTGACACCATAAAGATACCAAAAGGCAGTGTATACACCATGTTGCATGAACATTTATCCAAAGCTGTGTTGAAAGTGGGTTCCGCCCTTGCTCACATTGGACAAAAAACAGCAAAGCGTAATCAATAGAATTTTTTGTGTCAGTATGTGACAGTGGATGAAACGTTGATCGACCACTACTCTCCTCCACTTAGAATAGAATACAATATTTATTTATTTATGTATTTTAGTATACAGCTATCGAGAAATAACTTTTTATAGTTGGTCGCAGAAAAAAAATCACAAATGAATGATCGAATCGGTACATAAATTTTTACGATATATATCTTGTTTCCATGCAAAGTTGAAAGTGGCTGGAGTTGGAAAAAACGTTATGGAAACAGAGTAGCGGTATGGAAACGACCAACTTCGTGGAATTAACGAAAACCTAATTATAATTCAACCTAACTCCAACCTGGTTCATGGAAACATGGTAATAGCTGTGTTACACCACATTTCGCTAAGTCGAAAATTTAATATTTAAGTGCAATCGGCGTAAAACAATATTTTTCGTTAGTTATCATTTAGATTTGCCTTTTGTTGGTTATCTAGTTGTGTGTGACCATGCACGATCGCATTTATTGAACGCGATCGTGCATGGTCAAATTTACGATACGAAAAATAAAACAAAGTGTGTAACATCTTGTTGAATCAAACATTTTTGTAAATATATCTTTTCTTATGCAATATCGAATATTAAACAATAAATTTTAGTTGTCCTTAAATGTAATTGTATAATAAAAATTGGTCGGAACGTGAGGTGATATAATGACAATGATAAGTATTTGTAATTTTAATTTCATCGACATTTATTCGCCTTTAGTCTGGCATTACAATTTTCACATTTTAATTGCAAATAATTATTAAAGTTTATTCCATAATACGATTTCATAAAATCATGGAAGTTTCGAACGATAATTAAAATGCAAAAACTGTACTGTTCGGAGAGAAGAAGAATGGTGAGTTAAAATTACAATGCACTTTTCTTCTTCGAGGATCACTTTAAATTTATTACAAGACGAAGACCTTTAATTTACGAAATTTACTTAGAAACATTTGTCCTAGTTATTCTTAATAATCCTCCACTAGAAGAGATAAACTTTCAATAAAACTTACATCAAGAGACCAAACAAATGAAATAGGCTTACAAGACGAAAATGTATCCAAGTATTGTAACATTCAAACATAAAAGTGTGCTGAGAAACTAGAAAAAATTAAAATTAAACATGAAAATAAAAACTGAGTTAAAAGACAGATTCAAATTTAGATGCCGGTTAATAATTAGGCATTTTTTTAATTTGTTAGAAAAATGTTATCAAATAAACATGCAATCCTATAGGTTAACCCCATTTTATGGTTCGAGATCTCTTCAAACTACAAATACGTTTGATCTTATTGTTCATCTAAGAGCAATATGAAGGAGGAAGACATTAATGAAAAATTGTTAGAGAACCTTGCCGATAGAGTGGGTTTAAAATTGTTGCGTTATTTATGATTTTATTATCAATTTAATTTTTGTGATTCTCAGATTTTTGGTCGAAGTGTGGCAACTACAAACAAAACCGCCTTACAATTTAATAAATTGTTGGATTCAAATAAAGTACTAGAAACAATACATTTTAGCGAAAAATACATATGCTTTTCGTTGCTCTAAATAGTAAGAAACAATATAATAGAAACGTACTCAAAATTGAAAATGATCCATACATAATTTTGCTATTGAAGTTCCTTTTGATTTAATCACAAGGCCAACGTCAGCAGTTATTTGTGGTAGTAGGCAGAGAGACCTAAATTCCAGAAACCCAACTGTTAATCAATTTAATAGTGGAATGAATGAATCGTTGCTCAAATTATGCCAATGAAAATTTGATGTGACTTGTTGTGGTCCGGATAATAAAATTGGACTAGTTGATAACGAAGAAGTGCTTGTTGATCGTGGAAATTATTTTACATTCAATAATTTTAATGTACTATTGTACTTAACAATGGGCTAAGTAATACAGAAAACTAACAACGCACTGATATAAGGCCGGATATAATGTATTTTAATAAACCAATCGACAAGGCCAATGGGACCTTCTAATTTTAGGCGAATGTCCTGAAACTTGTTTTGCTTGATATGCAATTGCTCTTTCTAACCTGGATAAGGTAGCATATTGAATATAACTTGGCTGGTTCAATGAAAATCCAGAATGCTATAATCACCGTAAAATCATGTTAGATTTTATGATCCTCATGCTGAAAGGGCTATAAAGTGTAAATCTTTAAAAAACAATTTGGAAAATACGCTTCTAAAAGTACAGAAGCTTGTAGTAGAGCTGCAAAAAGGACTAATCGCTCACGATTACAAGAATTGTTTATTATTTATTGTGACTTTTTGTGTTTATATTGAATTTCCCTATACATATTCGTATATCTAATTTTCCTGTTTAAGAGAAATGAAAATAATGTTTATTTTGTATACCTAATTTTAGAAAAATTAATAATACGAAACGTACTCAAATTTTCATCTCCGAATCATAATATAATCGCCAACCTGAAGTATTTTGGGTTTTTTAGTTGTTGGTAACTTTATCCTGAGCGAGTTTTTTTAAATGCCAGATGATAGGAAAGAATTACTAGAAGTTACTAGTGTTTGGTGTGGATTTTGGAGTGGTGGCATAATCGGTCCATTTTTCCTCGAAAACGCTGCTGGAAACGCCGTTACCGACAATGGCGACCATTACAGAGCCATGCTGACAACCAAATAATCAGACGTTTTTGAGATGTCAATTGGCTTGCGCGTAGCTGTGATTTGATGCCGTTGGCCTTTTTTCTATAGGGTTTCGTTAAGGATAAATGTTATGCGGATAATCCAGAGACAATTCTAGCTTTAAAACATAACATCGCGATAATTATTCACGAAATAGGTACCGAAATCATCGTAAAAGTTCTTAAAAACTGGACTCACAGAATGGCTTACTGTAAGGCCAGCAAAGGTAGCCCTCATGAACGAAATTATTTGTCATTTAAATCGGACACTCCCAACCTAGACCATAAAAAAATGTATACATACTCATTTTATAGCGTTTTTAAAAACAAACTTTTAAATGGCCACCCTATATCTAAATTAAAAATTTGGTTAATAAGCTTAAGTCTGGCATTTATTTAAAAACTCACTCTATATGTGATTTTTCCCTCTTTTCAAATACATATATAAACAAAATTGGTCTGTCTACAAGCCCAATCCTCATATGGTGAATTATTTTCATAATAAAATTTGGTCTCAGATCAAAAAGTTCGGTAACGTTGCGATAAATGTGATCCATCTATAATAATATTATACAAGTTTATCTACTGAAACGCTGACGTAGCATGATGATATCACAAGATCCGACGTTTTCATGACTTACTACTACACTGCTCGCCAAAAAACTCCGGACACTTGAATTGTTAACGCATGACAACGCCAGATCCCACATTGTAAACGTTGTCAATAATTATTTGGATGAAGGGAATTGATCGAATTGTTTGGCCCGCTCACAGCCCTGACCTTAATCCCATTGTCTGGGATATGCTAGGGCGTCATTTAAGGCAAAAGGAATTCGTTCCAGAAACAGTTCTGCGATCTGTTCTTAGATTGATTGTTGATTTTTATTTAAATAAAGATGAAGATATATCAAAATTCGCTTTTCGGTAATTTTGTTATTTCATTTGTTTTGATCCTGTGGTTATTTGTATTAAACAAAAACTTGTTCCGTTAGTGCCTTTAGATAATATATTATTTCGTACAACCATAACTCGAATAAAGCGAATAGTTACCGTAAACACAGATATTTACTGAACAAATGTAAAATCATATTTTTAGTAATTTTTGTCAAAAATGTTAATCGAATTTAACGAAGGATAATCACTTGGCAAATTATTTCCGATCAAAATGAATATTAATTTATCTGCAGACAAGGGCGATATAAGATTATAAAATACTAATAAACAAAATTCATCCAGTGTTGTCATTACCTACCATCGCTGGAAATCGTATCCGAGAGAGTAAAAAACGATATTACTACTTGCTTTTTCACCGAACGATTAAACGTTCCACTGCTTACAAATATTTATATTTTATGTTCTATGAACGGTTCTGAGATTAATGCAGTATTGGATTTAAGCGCGAAGAAATTAGCGGGCCCCTTGTGGTTGTTCATGAATGATCATGAAACGTTTAATTTCAGTGTAACTCCAAAATTATTTTGGCTCCTATGGTTTTTAGACGCACACGATTTTGGAAATTTCACAACAAATTAGAGAAACATGTCTACTGAATTTTTCTTAACCTTTTCATCTCTCATATTGTTTGCGGACACTCAATTGAATTTGAAACATTCATAATTGAAATTTTTAATTAACGCTGCTATTTTTGTACAAGATACAGTGTATTTCAATTCCCTTTTCATTTTTTGAATAAGAGGTATGATAAATAATTTTTTTTACAGAGCTGCACCGCCATCAACTGGTGCTCAACCACCACCACCAACGGATCCTTATCGGGGATATACTGGAGCACCTAGTCCTTATTCACCACCGCCACGACCCTATACACAGCAGCCTCCACCAGGGCCAACACAAACTCAGGCTCCAACAACCGCATCACTACCAGGAGCAGCACCTTCTGGTGCACCGCCTGGAACATATCCGCCACCACCCGCACAACCAGACTACTATAGGCCACCTGATCAAGTAAGTTAAAATTTTACGTATGAATAACGAAAGTGTTTCGTACCTTGATGTCTTTTTGTTATAAAAAAGCAACCATAGAATATTTGCTATTGTTTACTTTTGTTTTTAATTTGAAGTTTATAGTATGTATTTTGTTTTTTTGTTTTCTCGTAATAAAACAAAAGTAAAACACAACAATAGTTTATTATAAATCTGAAGATTTTTTAATATAATAAAATAACAACTATAAATAAACTATTTGTAGATATCACAAAATTTGAACAACAAATCAATAAATATGAATTCGCAACTTGCTCGTCAGCTTGTAGCCCCAATGTCTCCCGCTAAATCATCCCTATATCATCACAATGTATGTTCAATTATTTAACAAACAAAAAAAGAACGGAAACATTTTATTTTTGAACTAATATTTTCGGTTTATTCATTTTATTGTTGGTGGTTTCTTTATGTTTTTAAATTAAAACTCATTTTCATGTAAAATAAAAAGTGAACAAATGGGTGATGGAATTTTATATAAGAAGGAAAATATGGTTTCGAATTCTTTAGCACATAAACAATTTGTATTTCTGCTTTTCTATGTTACTTAGCATATATTTTTTATTTTCAGTCGCCACAACCTAGAAGGCATCCCGATTTTACAAAAGACCAACAGTCGTATTCTCCGTACCCTCCAAGACCTCCAATGTATGGTAAGTTGGTTTGACAGAAATATAAATTAAAAGTTTTGGGAATTTTTTCTTATTCGTAAATTATATTAATAGGAGCATGGCCAAATAATTCAAACCAGTATAGAGTACAATATCCACCACAAAGTGGACCACCGCAACAGTGGCCGGCTGGGCAAAGGCCTCCAGGTCCACCTGGACCGTCACCGGGCCCCGGACCCGGACAATGGGATCCAAATCGATACATGAATCCAAACCAAACTACGTATCCACCCAATCAACCGGTATGTATGATTAAATAGTCGATTAATTTTATATTCCGTTATACTTATTAAAGTTTACCTCATTTTAGAATCAGCAATGGAATAATATACCGCCACAACCCGGCGTTGGCCCAAGTTCACCATTACGACCACCTCAGCGCGGTGGAAAACCATTTCCAATGCCCCAACAGCAACAAGGTTCAAAGCCAATTCAAGGTGGGCCATTTCAGGCATCTGGCCTTCCACCAAAACGTGACATAGTATTTCCAAATGATAGCGTTGAAGCAACAACTCCAGTATTATATAGACGAAAACGTCTCTGCCGCGGTGATGTGGGGCAAAGTGATGCTTGGAAAATATTTATGGCATTACGTTCTGGATTGCTGAGCGAGAGTACATGGGCATTGGATGTTCTGAATATTTTATTATTTGATGATTCATCAGTACATTATTTTGGTTTGGCGCATCTTCCTGGTTTGCTTAAATTATTACTAGATCATTTTCAAAAGAGCCTGTCTGAAATGTTTGATACCGATTGTGATAATAGTACCAGTGCTGACGAAGCGAAAACTACAACAACAATACGAACTAATATTTATATAAAATCGTCAAATCATCTAAATAGTAATAATAACAATAGTAACATGAGTAATGCAAATTTAGTAAACAACTTGAATAGTATTAGTAATTGTAAAATTGATGAAAAGGAATATGTTGATTTAGGTTCGGTAATGGATATACCAAAAATAGAAGATCGTATCCTTGTTATGCAATCGGCAAATAATTATACGTTTAACACAAGAAAAGGTTTACCGGTAAAAATTGTATCAGCCGAAGATGATATATTTGTTACAGATTCTATACGGCAATGGGATTTAGACTCAAATAAAAATTATCATTTATTAACGTCGGTTGGGAATGATCCATGGACATATGGGCATACAACACCTGAACCTCATTCATATATAATGGATTGCTTTAAAGCTGAAATAATAAACATTCCATTTACATCAATTAAGTATAGGAAATTGAAAAGTAATATTAAAAATAATAATAATAATAATAAATGTTCTAGTAATGGTGATAGTATAAATAATAGTAATAGTAATAATTATAATAATACAAATATTAGGGCAAAATTAAATAATAAAATGGATAATAATGATGATATAAAACCATCGATAATAGCATTACAAGTAGCGGTTACCACCGCCGCAAATCCATCTACCATAGCAACAACAACAACGACGACGACGATACACAGTAGTAGTAATAATAATAGTAATAGTTGTATTAGTAATATAAATAATAATTCATCATCATCAACTGGATCCTCGTCAAATATTAGTGATAGTAGTAATTCGATAACAAAAAAAGAACCAATGGACAGTGATTGTAGACATATTGATATGGAATTAGAACGAATACCAAATGGGCCACAAATATCGAATGATGACGAAAACACTACAAATTCATGTGATGATATAAAATCAAAGGTATCCTCATTAGACAGTAAAACGCTAATTAGTAAATTCGAATTTGATGTGAATACCAGTATTATTGATCCGGCAGCTACATTGAAACGTCGTCGCATGAGCGATTACGAGGATGAATGTTATACAAGGGATGAAGCTAGTTTATATTTAGTAACTGAAAGTCAAGATTCGTTAGCTAGACGATGTGTTTGCCTATCAAATATCTTACGAAATTTAACATTTGTTCCTGGCAATGAAGCTGAATTCGTTAAATCGTCAACGTTTTTATCGATCCTAGGTAAACTTTTACTACTGCACCATGACCACCCGGTGCGAACGCCAAAAACACGAAATTACGATCGTGAAGAGGATGCCGATTTTGCTGATTCATGCAGTAGTTTGCAAGGTGAAAATGAATGGTGGTGGGACTATTTGGTACAGATTCGGGAAAATATGCTAGTGATTGCGGCAAATATATCAGGACAGATGGATTTATCACGATACGATGAATTTATTACGCGGCCGATACTAGACGGACTATTGCATTGGGCGGTGTGTCCGTCCGCCCATGGGCAAGATTCATTTCCAACGTGTGGTAATAATTCACCATTATCACCACAGCGTTTGGCACTTGAGGCGTTATGTAAATTGTGCGTAACTGATGCAAATGTTGATTTGGTGATTGCAACGCCACCATTTTCGCGACTAGAAAAATTATGTGCAGTACTTACGCGACACTTGTGTCGAAACGAAGATCAAGTATTACGGGAATTTTCTGTTAATTTATTGCATTATTTGGCGGCAGCCGATAGTGCAATGTCGCGTACCGTGGCAATGCAAAGTCCATGTATATCATATTTGGTTGCATTTATTGAGCAAGCCGAACAAACTGCACTTGGTGTAGCTAATCAGCATGGTATAAATTTTCTGCGGGAAAATCCCGATTCGATGGGCACAAGTTTGGATATGTTACGAAGGGCGGCCGGTACTCTATTGCATTTAGCAAAGCATCCGGATAATCGACCGCTATTTATGCAACAGGAACAACGACTGCTCGGTTTAGTCATGAGTCACATACTTGATCAACAGGTTGCATTAATTATATCGCGGGTACTATTTCAGGTGTCGAGGGGCGCGGGTCCTCTAATGACATCCGAATTAAATACTCCGTTTCCACCAAGGCCGCAAACAACCTCATCTAATAAACCAATCGCAATCGTATCATCGTAGTTGAAATCTTATAAACATTAAGCTAATAAGATCTGATTTTATTATTTAATTTATAATTATTTAAATTAAAAAAAATTCTTGAATTTGTGACTGATTATATACAAGAAAACCACAAAATAATTAATTACCTATATAATTATAAATGCATACATTATATAATAAATGTTAAACATATATACAAAAATAAACAAAAAAAAAAACACTTGAATCTTACTACAAAATGAACAATTTAAAAAAAAAATGAAATGAAAAAAAAATATTTTTAATTAGTTTTTAGAATGATGATGAAAAGATATATAAATAATTACAATTACTCGTTATGATTACGATTTCTTTTTGGTTTTTTATTATGATTATTCTTTATTTTTTCTTTGTAGAAAAACACACAGGGATTCTAATATGTATTTAAAAAAAATAATTAGTTAAAAATTTAATTTTATGTCTCATTATCTCTCTCTATCTGTTTTTCTCTCTTCCGTGATATTTAATGACGAACCGTTATAAGTTTTTATTTTTTTATTTTAATTAATTATAAATATTTTTTTTATAAATAAATTGAGTTTAATAAAAAATAAAATACAAGAAGAAAGTTTAAAGTAAATAAATTTTAAAATTAATCATAATTTTCGTTTTAAGGGTGTGTTTATTATGTAGTACATTATATTATGATTAATAAATTATTTTTAAAAGTAAAATTAAAAAAAAAAACAAAAATAAATAAACCTAAAAAATAAAAACAGTGATGAAAAATTACTTAATAATTTAGTTTAAAATGAAGGACTATGTTATATACATACATAAATATATTATATTAAAAATAGTTTAGTAATAAATAGAAATTGAATTATTGTGTTTTTATATTTAACAAAAAAAAAACTTAATTAAAAAAAAAACAAAAAATTACTTTAAATATGGTGGATATTATAAAAAATTTAATAAATAAATTGACGTGTTATTGCGGACACAGCGGTTAAACAAAAACAAATGGCCAATTCAAAATAAGGAAATCCTGATGTATTAAATTAATTTAATAACAAAAATAATAATATAATTACTAACAAAATATATATTATATCAATACTGTAAAACATTTTTCTATTTAATTAAATTTATTAATTATTATTATTAATTTAAAACAAAATGTGAAACAAGAATTTTTATCAATGATGATGACGTGGCGTTGTACGAAGTTTAATTAGAATTAACACAAAATAAGAGAAAATTAATTCGATAAATACATACAAAAAAATATGGAATTTAAATTGTATAATTATATTAAAACAATTAATTATAGTTCTATTCTAATTTATAAGCTAAACAAAATTATTATATGTACCACGGAGTCCACACCTGAATGTAATGTGTTAATAAAAGGAGTGCGATAGATGAGTACATTTTAAGGCAAAAATTGTTTTACGATTTGGGCTAACTTAAATCCGTTAAGTCGCCAGAAGTCGAAGGGGCAAGTACAATTTTGCATTTAATAGTGCACAATATTTTACAAAAATAAAATATTTCTAAACGACTGTACCTTATAGTGTTTTTCAAAATATGTTCCAAAATTTCAATTCACAAGACTCAAACCAATGTGCACACTTTAAATTAAGTCTTTTTCTTAAAATGTTCCCTAGATGTCACTCGCATTGTTTAAATGTTGAATACTAAAATAAAATCACAGGCAAGCAATCAAAGGATTTCATTTGATCTAACTAAATAAATAAAACAAAATTTTTCGTTAAACTGCGTAAAACGTAAACGCAAATAAAATACAAAATATTCTTCTTTTTTACGGAAAATGAATATGAATACGCAGTTTAAATATTTTACGTTTACAAAAGATGACATCTCTTTTCGGATGTCTCCCCTAAACCGAAAGCTCATACTGTCAAAGTTAATCTAACGCCATTTTTTAAATCAAGCTATGACACAGTGCAAGTGCACAAGTGTTTGTGAATAATTAATATTATTATTATCGTTTGTTTAAAAATGTAAATTTTAAATCGGCACCGCGGTTAAACGGGAACAAATTTGCCCAGTTCGTGTAATATTTTTCCCCTAAAAATTTCTCGTTTATGACCCTTCTTTAATATAATATAGTTTGGTGTGGGCACCCTGTATAAATAAATAAATATATTTAAAAATCTATTAAATTAATTACAAAATTAATGTATACATAATAAATTATAAAATATATTATATATAAAAAATTATAAATAATAATTTAAAATTAGGGCAAGAGAAAGAAAAATTAAGTGATTTATATTTAATTATGGTAAACAAAATGAATAAATCCGCAACAGACATTTTTTTAAAATTTTATTTTAATTAAAAATATTTCTTAATTAATTTAAGAGTGGCAGTTTATTGTATATTTACGACGTCAGTTTTGTAATTGTTAAGATAATTTTTTATCTTATTATTATTATTTTTTTTTAATATAATTAAAAAAATTTTAATTTCTGTATTTATTTTATTTTTTAAAAATTAGCCCCGTATTTAAATATTATTTTATCGTTTGTATATATGCGCCCCGTATACAAGCCAAAATGATTAAAATTCCACTGAGTGTTTAATTATTTTGGTTTGTGGTACGGTTCATATATTTTTTATACATAATTATGAAATTATATATAAATAAATTATGTTGAGAAGATGATTAAATATTGTGTATATATATATATATATTGGCACAGTGCGGGCAAAGATGTTGCGTAACAGCGCTTTTGATTAAATCTCTGGATGGAGCTCTATCGAAAAGTATATATACATAATTATCTATAATTATAAAATAGATTTACTATTAACAAATAAAAATCACAAAAAAAAAATATATATATATATATATATATATATATATATATATATATATATATATAAAATACATGAAATGACGACTACATATTAATTAAAAAGAAAATTAATAATAATTATTTAATTAACTTATATGATGGTTTTTCTTTTTTTATACTCTCAGCTCATTGATGAAAATGAAATACAAAATATATTTAGATTCATATAAATAAAATAACTAAAACATATATATTTAAAAACAAAAATATATTTATATATATTTTTCAAATTAAAAAAAATGAAACAAATTTTTGAAATTTAATTATATTTAATACTTATTTAATTAAATTTATTATTGTTTTTTTTTGCTTACGATAAAGCAAAAAGAACGAAAAATTTATATTTTTCAAAACAAGAAAAAACAAAAAACAAATAATTTCATGTTTTTGGTATTAATTAATTGTGCAAATGCTTATTATATGTCTGAATACTGAGAAAAATAAAAAAAACTACAAAAAAATATTTAGTGTACATAAAAAGTACTCAAAAAAATTAAAAAATGAAAAAAATTAAATTTTAATTCATGCTTGTTTTATTTTGCATTTGTTAATTTTAAATTTGGCACCGATTTCGAAAGGTTAGATGTCACATTCCAAATTGCCACGTTATGAATCCAATTTGATTTTTTTTAATTACACTCCACTGGCTATATTCAATTTTATTGATTACTTGAATTCTTCCTTAACGCTGTATGGTTATTTACTAAAATTTTCAAAAACGATGTGCACTAAAATTCAAAAGAAACCAATTGTCCTAATTCGTTCTTTAGGATGAAGTTAGATATTATAATTGAGGTATTAATATGTACAAGATTAGTCTTGAAATGACGTAGACAATATAAAATTTAGTTTAAAAATGTTATAAATTAGAATTACCGACCAAATGGCACAGTGGTTAAAGCTTTGGCGTTTGGATCGGGAGGTACCGGGTTTCGACTCCCGATAGGGGCAGGATGCAAAAGGGAATTTTCATTAACAGATTACGATCTGTGATGGAATGGAACACATCTATGACCCCCTGTCCGAGTGCAAAACTCATGGGACGACCCATCTTCCATGCCAGTATATAGACTGGTATAGAGCTATGCAATGTGCAGATGGTAACAAAATCGGAACTATGACCGTACGTCCTCGAATTGGCCTACACACTGGCGTAAAAGTAAGGACGGAAAAAGCTAACCGCGAAAGAGTTGGGAGAGCCTTGGCCCAGAACAGATTGCAGAGATAATAAAAAACAAAAAAAAATTAGAATTACGTCACATAAGGTTTATGTTTTTACGCCGCAATGACGACGTTAATTTGATATATTTTACTATCCGTTGATGGCAAATCATTAATAATTAATGAGTCCAAGATAAAGTGGTCACAATTAATATAATATGCAATGTTTAGATTAGAAAGAATAAAATTAAAAATGTATTAATTAATTTTACACAAACAAACAATATAAGTAAAGTTTAGTAAGCAAATTATACAAAATTTTGGTACTCAAATTTATTAAACAAAACAAACCGTTTGCTTACATTATAGGGGCATTTAAATATCGGTAAATAACTAAAAATGAAATTTATATTCTCAGTATCATACAGCCTTAAGGCTAGACATAATCCCCTCGCTGCTTTCTAGGTATATATGTATAGTTTCCATCTATATCTTAAGTCTATGATATCGGGTATTTTGTATGTCAATAAGTTGGTTGATCTCCAGAATGAAACTCGCAACTGAACAGTCGTCGTGCTCCCTTTCTTTTTTAGAGGTCGCTCTTGATCATCAGTAGGTATTTTTGCATTAAAATCACCTCCGATTATAAAACTTGGCCCAAGAGTTTTAATAATGTGTAATAGTCTTCCATAGTTAGGTTATGTCTTGGGGGTTCTTTGTTATTATTTATAAATACTTTGTTATTATTTATCCCAAGAGTTGTAACCTCTTAGAAGTATCTTAGGACAGAGGGTTTGCATTTTAATTTCGACCTCTACAACTTTTGAATATTAAACTCAGTGTTCCCCTAATTTTTCCAGAAAACTCATGTCTTCTAGTTGGATTGGGTCTAGTACAAAGTGAAAACACCTATCTCAAGAGTTGTAACCTCTTAAAAGTATCTTAGGACAGAGGGTTTGCACTTTAATTTCGACCTCTACAACTTTTGAATATTAAACCAAGTGTTCCCCTAATTTTTCCAGAAAACTCATGTTTCCTATTTGGATTGGGTCTAGTACAAAGTGAAAACACCTATCCCAAGAGTTGTAACCTCTGAGAAATATCTTAGGACAGAAGGTTTGCATTTTAATTTCGACCTCTACAACTTTTGAATATTAAACCCAGTGTTCCCCTAATTTTTCCAGAAAACTCATGTCTTCTAGTTGGATTTGGTATAGTACAAAGTGAAAACACTTATCCCAAGAGTTGTAGCCTCGTAGAAATATCTTAGGACAGAGGGTTTGCACTTTAATTTCGACCTTTACAACTTTTGAATATTAAACCCAGTGTTCCCCTAATTTTTCCAGAAAACTCATGTTTTCTAGTTGGTATAGTACAAAGTCAAAACACCTATCCCAAGAGTTGTAACCTCTTAGAAATATCTTAGGACAGAGGGTTTGCACTTTAATTTCGACCTCTACAACTTTTGAATATTAAACCCAGTGTTCCCCTAATTTTTCCAGAAAACTCATGTTTCCTATTTGGATTGGGTCTAGTACAAAGTGAAAACACCTATCCCAAGAGTTGTAACCTCTTAGAAATATCTTAGGACAGAGGGTTTGCATTTTAATTTCGACCTCTACAAATTTTGAATATTAAACCCAGTGTTCCCCTAATTTTTCCAGAAAACTCATGTTTCCTATTTGGATTGGGTCTAGTATAAAGTGAAAACACCTATCCCAAGAGTTGTAACCTCTTAGAAATATCTTAGGACAGAAGGTTTGCATTTTAATTTCGACCTCTACAACTTTTGAATATTAAACCCAGTGTTTCCCTAATTTTTCCGGAAAACTCATGTTTCCTATTTGGATTGGGTCTAGTACAAAGTGAAAACACATATCCCACGAGT
Organism: Nephrotoma guestfalica; assembly: GCA_963691935.1. NCBI lineage: Eukaryota > Metazoa > Arthropoda > Insecta > Diptera > Tipulidae > Nephrotoma > Nephrotoma guestfalica. Next base: position 5,445,651 of record OY829914.1, read on the forward strand.
TGTAACCTCTTAGAAATATCTTAGGACAGAGGGTTTGCACTTTAATTTCGACCTCTACAACTTTTGAATATTAAACCCAGTGTTCCCCTAATTTTTCCAGAAAACTCATGTTTCCTATTTGGATTGGGTCTAGTACAAAGTGAAAACACATATCCCACGAGTTGTAACCTCTTAGAAATATCTTAGGACAGAAGGTTTGCACTTTAATTTCGACCTCTACAACTTTTGAATATTAAACCCAGTGTTTCCCTAATTTTTCCAGAAAACTCATGTTTACTATTTGGATTGGGTCTAGTACAAAGTGAAAACACCTATCCCAAGAGTTGTAACCTCTTAGAAGTATCTTAGGACAGAGGGTTTGCACTTTAATTTCGACCTCTACAACTTTTGAATACTAAACCCAGTGTTCCCCTAATTTTTCCAGAAAACTCATGTTTTCTAGTTGGATTGGGTCTAGTACAAAGTGAAAACACCTATCCCAAGAGTTGTAACCTCTTAGAAGTATCTTAGGACAGATGGTTTGCATTTTAATTTCGACCTCTTCAACTTTTGAATATTAAACCCAGTGTTTCCCTAATTTTTCCAGAAAACTCATGTTTCCTATTTGGATTGGGTCTAGTACAAAGTGAAAACACCTATCCCAAGAGTTGTAACCTCTGAGAAATATCTTAGGACAGAAGGTTTGCATTTTAATTTCGACCTCTACAACTTTTGAATATTAAACCCAGTGTTCCCCTAATTTTTCCAGAAAACTCTAGTCTTCTAGTTGGATTTGGTATAGTACAAAGTGAAAACACTTATTCCAAGAGTTGTAGCCTCGTAGAAATATCTTAGGACAGAGGGTTTGCACTTTAATTTCGACCTTTACAACTTTTGAATATTAAACCCAGTGTTCCCCTAATTTTTCCAGAAAACTCATGTTTTCTAGTTGGTATAGTACAAAGTGAAAACACCTATCCCAAGAGTTGTAACCTCTTAGAAATGTCTTAGGACAGAAGGTTTGCATTTTAATTTCGACCTCTACAACTTTTGAATATTAAACCCAGTGTTCCCCTAATTTTTCCGGAAAACTCATGTTTCCTATTTGGATTGGGTCTAGTACAAAGTGAAAACACCTATCCCAAGAGTTGTAACCTCTTAGAAATATCTTAGGACAGAAGGTTTGCATTTTAATTTCGACCTCTACAACTTTTGAATATTAAACCCAGTGTTTCCCTAATTTTTCCGGAAAACTCATGTTTCCTATTTGGATTGGGTCTAGTACAAAGTGAAAACACATATCCCACGAGTTGTAACCTCTTAGAAATATCTTAGGACAGAGGGTTTGCACTTTAATTTCGACCTCTACAACTTTTGAATATTAAACCCAGTGTTTCCCTAATTTTTCCGGAAAACTCATATTAACTATTTGGATTGGGTCTAGTACAAAGTGAAAACACTTATCCCAAGAGTTGTAACCTCTTAGATATATCTTAGGACAGAGGGTTTGCATTTTAATTTCGACCTCTACAACTTTTGAATATTAAACCCAGTGTTCCCCTAATTTTTCCAGAAAACTCATGTTTCCTATTTGGATTGGGTCTAGTACAAAGTGAAAACACCTATCCCAAGAGTTGTAACCTCTTAGAAATATCTTAGGACAGAAGGTTTGCATTTTAATTTCGACCTCTACAACTTTTGAATATTAAACCCAGTGTTCCCCTAATTTTTCCAGAAAACTCATGTTTCCTATTTGGATTGGGTCTAGTACAAAGTGAAAACACCTATCCCAAGAGTTGTAACCTCTTAGAAATATCTTAGGACAGAGGGTTTGCACTTTAATTTCGACCTCTACAACTTTTGAATATTAAACCCAGTGTTCCCCTAATTTTTCCAGAAAACTCATGTTTCCTATTTGGATTGGGTCTAGTACAAAGTGAAAACACTTATCCCAAGAGTTGTAACCTCTTAGAAATATCTTAGGACAGAGGGTTTGCACTTTAATTTCGACCTCTACAACTTTTGAATATTAAACCCAGTGTTCCCCTAATTTTTCCAGAAAACTCATGTCTTCTAGTTGGATTTGGTATAGTACAAAGTGAAAACACCTATCCCAAGAGTTGTAACCTCTTAGATATATCTTAGGACAGAAGGTTTGCATTTTAATTTCGACCTCTACAACTTTTGAATATTAAACCCAGTGTTCCCCTAATTTTTCCAGAAAACTCATGTTTCCTATTTGGATTGGGTCTAGTACAAAGTGAAAACACCTATCCCAAGAGTTGTAACCTCTTAGAAATATCTTAGGACAGAAGGTTTACATTTTAATTTCGACCTCTACAACTTTTGAATATTAAACCCAGTGTTTCCCTAATTTTTCCGGAAAACTCATGTTTCCTATTTGGATTGGGTCTAGTACAAAGTAAAAACACTTATCCCAAGAGTTGTAACCTCTTAGATATATCTTAGGACAGAAGGTTTGCATTTTAATTTCGACCTCTACAACTTTTGAATATTAAACCCAGTGTTCCCCTAATTTTTCCAGAAAACTCATGTTTCCTATTTGGATTGGGTCTAGTACAAAGTGAAAACACCTATCCCACGAGTTGTAACCTCTTAGAAATATCTTAGGACAGAGGGTTTGCACTTTAATTTCGACCTCTACAACTTTTGAATATTAAACCCAGTGTTTCCCTAATTTTTCCAGAAAACTCATGTTTTCTAGTTGGATTTGGTATAGTACAAAGTGAAAACACCTAACCCAAGAGTTGTAACCTCTTAGAAATATCTTAGGACAGAAGGTTTGCATTTTAATTTCGACCTCTACAACTTTTGAATATTAAACCCAGTGTTTCCCTAATTTTTCCGGAAAACTCATGTTTCTTATTTGGATTGGGTCTAGTACAAAGTGAAAACACCTATCCCAAGAGTTGTAACCTCTTAGATATATCTTAGGACAGAGGGTTTGCACTTTAATTTCGACCTCTACAACTTTTGAATATTAAACCCAGTGTTCCCCTAATTTTTCCAGAAAACTCATGTTTCCTATTTGGATTGGGTCTAGTACAAAGTGAAAACACCTATCCCAAGAGTTGTAACCTCTTAGATATATCTTAGGACAGAAGGTTTGCATTTTAATTTCGACCTCTACAACTTTTGAATATTAAACCCATTGTTCCCCTAATTTTTCCAGAAAACTCATGTTTTCTATTTGGATTGGGTCTAGTACAAAGTGAAAACACCTATCCCAAGAGTTGTAACCTCTTAGAAATATCTTAGGACAGAAGGTTTGCATTTTAATTTCGACCTCTACAACTTTTGAATATTAAACCCAGTGTTTCCCTAATTTTTCCGGAAAACTCATGTTTCCTATTTGGATTGGGTCTAGTACAAAGTGAAAACACCTATCCCAAGAGTTGTAACCTCTTAGATATATCTTAGGACAGAAGGTTTGCATTTTAATTTCGACCTCTACAACTTTTGAATATTAAACCCAGTGTTCCCCTAATTTTTCCAGAAAACTCATGTTTCCTATTTGGATTGGGTCTAGTACAAAGTGAAAACACCTATCCCACGAGTTGTAACCTCTTAGAAATATCTTAGGACAGAGGGTTTGCACTTTAATTTCGACCTCTACAACTTTTGAATATTAAACCCAGTGTTTCCCTAATTTTTCCAGAAAACTCATGTTTCCTATTTGGATTGGGTCTAGTACAAAGTGAAAACACCTATCCCAAGAGTTGTAACCTCTTAGAAGTATCTTAGGACAGAGGGTTTGCACTTTAATTTCGACCTCTACAACTTTTGAATACTAAACCCAGTGTTCCCCTAATTTTTCCAGAAAACTCATGTTTTCTAGTTGGATTGGGTCTAGTACAAAGTGAAAACACCTATCTCAAGAGTTGTAACCTCTCAGAAATATCTTAGGACAGAGGGTTTGCACTTTAATTTCGACCTCTACAACTTTTGAATACTAAACCCAGTGTTCCCCTAATTTTTCCAGAAAACTCATGTTTCCTATTTGGATTGGGTTTAGTACAAAGTGAAAACACCTATCCCAAGAGTTGTAACCTCTTAGAAGTATCTTAGGACAGAGGGTTTGCACTTTAATTTCGACCTCTACAACTTTAGAATACTAAACCCAGTGTTCCCCTAATTTTTCCAGAAAACTCATGTTTTCTAGTTGGATTGGGTCTAGTACAAAGTGAAAACACTTATCTCAAGAGTTGTAACCTCTCAGAAATATCTTAGGACAGAGGGTTTGCACTTTAATTTCGACCTCTACAACTTTTGAATACTAAACCCAGTGTTCCCCTAATTTTTCCAGAAAACTCATGTTTTCTAGTTGGATTGGGTCTAGTACAAAGTGAAAACACTTATCTCAAGAGTTGTAACCTCTCAGAAATATCTTAGGACAGAAGGTTTGCATTTTAATTTTGACCTCTACAACTTTTGAATACTAAACCCAGTGTTCCCCTAATTTTTCCAGAAAACTCATGTTTTCTAGTTGGATTTGGTATAGTACAAAGTGAAAACACCTATCCCAAGAGTTGTAACCTCTTAGAAATAGCTTAGGACAGAGGGTTTGCACTTTAATTTCGACCTCTACAACTTTTGAATATTAAACCCAGTGTTCCCCTAATTTTTCCAGAAAACTCATGTTTTCTAGTTGGATTGGGTCTAGTACAAAGTGAAAACACATATCCCACGAGTTGTAACCTCTTAGAAATATCTTAGGACAGAGGGTTTGCACTTTAATTTCGACCTCTACAACTTTTGAATATTAAACCCAGTGTTTCCCTAATTTTTCCGGAAAACTCATATTTTCTATTTGGATTTGGTATAGTACAAAGTGAAAACACTTATCCCAAGAGTTGTAACCTCTTAGATATATCTTAGGACAGAAGGTTTGCATTTTAATTTCGACCTCTACAACTTTTGAATATGAAACCCAGTGTTCCCCTAATTTTTCCAGAAAACTCATGTTTCCTATTTGGATTGGGTCTAGTACAAAGTGAAAACACCTATCCCAAGAGTTGTAACCTCTTAGAAATATCTTAGGACAGAAGGTTTGCATTTTAATTTCGACCTCTACAACTTTTGAATATTAAACCCAGTGTTTCCCTAATTTTTCCGGAAAACTCATGTTTCCTATTTGGATTGGGTCTAGTACAAAGTGAAAACACCTATCCCAAGAGTTGTAACCTCTTAGATATATCTTAGGACAGAAGGTTTGCATTTTAATTTCGACCTCTACAACTTTTGAATATTAAACCCAGTGTTCCCCTAATTTTTCCAGAAAACTCATGTTTCCTATTTGGATTGGGTCTAGTACAAAGTGAAAACACCTATCCCACGAGTTGCAACCTCTTAGAAATATCTTAGGACAGAGGGTTTGCACTTTAATTTCGACCTCTACAACTTTTGAATATTAAACCCAGTGTTTCCCTAATTTTTCCAGAAAACTCATGTTTTCTAGTTGGATTGGGTCTAGTACAAAGTGAAAACACCTATCCCAAGAGATGTAACCTCTTAGAAGTATCTTAGGACAGAGGGTTTGCACTTTAATTTCGACCTCTACAACTTTTGAATACTAAACCCAGTGTTCCCCTAATTTTTCCAGAAAACTCATGTTTTCTAGTTGGATTGGGTCTAGTACAAAGTGAAAACACTTATCTCAAGAGTTGTAACCTCTCAGAAATATCTTAGGACAGAGGGTTTGCACTTTAATTTCGACCTCTACAACTTTTGAATACTAAACCCAGTGTTCCCCTAATTTTTCCAGAAAACTCATGTTTCCTATTTGGATTGGGTTTAGTACAAAGTGAAAACACCTATCCCAAGAGTTGTAACCTCTTAGAAATATCTTAGGACAGAAGGTTTGCATTTTAATTTCGACCTCTACAACTTTTGAATATTAAACCCAGTGTTCCCCTAATTTTTCCAGAAAACTCATGTCTTCTAGTTGGATTTGGTATAGTACAAAGTGAAAACACCTATCCCAAGAGTTGTAACCTCTTAGAAATATCTTAGGACAGAGGGTTTGCACTTTAATTTCGACCTCTACAACTTTTGAATATTAAACCCAGTGTTTCCCTAATTTTTCCAGAAAACTCATGTTTTCTAGTTGGATTTGGTATAGTACAAAGTGAAAACACCTATCCCACGAGTTGTAACCTCTTAGAAATAGCTTAGGACAGAGGGTTTGCACTTTAATTTCGACCTCTACAACTTTTGAATATTAAACCCAGTGTTCCCCTAATTTTTCCAGAAAACTCATGTCTTCTAGTTGGATTTGGTATAGTACAAAGTGAAAACACTTATCCCAAGAGTTGTAACCTCTTAGAAATATCTTAGGACAGAGGGTTTGCACTTTAATTTCGACCTCTACAACTTTTGAATATTAAACCCAGTGTTCCCCTAATTTTTCCAGAAAACTCATGTTTTCTAGTTGGTATAGTACAAAGTGAAAACACCTATCCCAAGAGTTGTAACCTCTTAGAAATATCTTAGGACAGAGGGTTTGCACTTTAATTTCGACCTCTACAACTTTTGAATATTAAACCCAGTGTTCCCCTAATTTTTCCAGAAAACTCATGTCTTCTAGTTGGATTGGGTCTAGTACAAAGTGAAAACACCTATCCCAAGAGTTGTAACCTCTTAGAAATATCTTAGGACAGAGGGTTTGCACTTTAGTTTCGACCTCTACAACTTTTGAATATTAAACCCAGTGTTTCCCTAATTTTTCCAGAAAACTCATGTTTTCTAGTTGGATTGGGTATAGTACAAAGTGAAAACACCTATCCCAAGAGTTGTAACCTCTTAGAAATATCTTAGGACAGAGGGTTTGCACTTTAATTTCGACCTCTACAACTTTTGAATATTAAACCCAGTGTTCCCCTAATTTTTCCAGAAAACTCATGTTTCCTATTTGGATTGGGTCTAGTACAAAGTGAAAACACCTATCCCAAGAGTTGTAACCTCTTAGAAATATCTTAGGACAGAAGGTTTGCATTTTAATTTCGACCTCTACAACTTTTGAATATTAAACCCAGTGTTCCCCTAATTTTTCCAGAAAACTCATGTCTTCTAGTTGGATTTGGTATAGTACAAAGTGAAAACACTTATCCCAAGAGTTGTAACCTCTTAGAAATATCTTAGGACAGAGGGTTTGCACTTTAATTTCGACCTCTACAACTTTTGAATATTAAACCCAGTGTTCCCCTAATTTTTCCAGAAAACTCATGTTTTCTAGTTGGTATAGTACAAAGTGAAAACACCTATCCCAAGAGTTGTAACCTCTTAGAAATATCTTAGGACAGAGGGTTTGCACTTTAATTTCGACCTCTACAACTTTTGAATATTAAACCCAGTGTTCCCCTAATTTTTCCGGAAAACTCATGTCTTCTAGTTGGATTGGGTCTAGTACAAAGTGAAAACACTTATCCCAAGAGTTGTAACCTCTTAGAAATATCTTAGGACAGAGGGTTTGCACTTTAGTTTCGACCTCTACAACTTTTGAATATTAAACCCAGTGTTCCCCTAATTTTTCCAGAAAACTCATGTTTTCTAGTTGATATAGTACAAAGTGAAAACACCTATCCCAAGAGTTGTAACCTCTTAGAAATATCTTAGGACAGAGGGTTTGCACTTTAATTTCGACCTCTACAACTTTTGAATATTAAACCCAGTGTTCCCCTAATTTTTCCAGAAAACTCATGTTTCCTATTTGGATTGGGTCTAGTACAAAGTGAAAACACCTATCCCAAGAGTTGTAACCTCTTAGAAATATCTTAGGACAGAGGGTTTGCACTTTAGTTTCGACCTCTACAACTTTTGAATATTAAACCCAGTGTTTCCCTAATTTTTCCAGAAAACTCATGTTTTCTAGTTGGATTGGGTATAGTACAAAGTGAAAACACCTATCCCAAGAGTTGTAACCTCTTAGAAATATCTTAGGACAGAGGGTTTGCACTTTAATTTCGACCTCTACAACTTTTGAATATTAAACCCAGTGTTCCCCTAATTTTTCCAGAAAACTCATGTTTCCTATTTGGATTGGGTCTAGTACAAAGTAAAAACACTTATCCCAAGAGTTGTAACCTCTTAGAAATATCTTAGGACAGAAGGTTTGCATTTTAATTTCAACCTCTAAAACTTTTGAATATTAAACCCAGTGTTCCCCTAATTTTTCCAGAAAACTCATGTTTTCTAGTTGGATTTGGTATAGTACAAAGTGAAAACACCTATCCCAAGAGTTGTAGCCTCTTAGAAATATCTTAGGACAGAGGGTTTGCACTTTAATTTCGACCTTTACAACTTTTGAATATTAAACCCAGTTTTCCCTTAATTTTTCCAGAAAACTCATGTTTCCTATTTGGATTGGGTCTAGTACAAAGTGAAAACACCTATCCCATGAGTTGTAACCTCTTAGAAATATCTTAGGACAGAGGGTTTGCATTTTAATTTCGACCTCTACAACTTTTGAATATTAAACCCAGTGTTCCCCTAATTTTTCCAGAAAACTCATGTTTCCTATTTGGATTGGGTCTAGTACAAAGTGAAAACACCTATCCCAAGAGTTGTAACCTCTTAGAAATATCTTAGGACAGAGGGTTTGCATTTTAATTTCGCCCTCTACAACTTTTGAATATTAAACCCAGTGTTTCCCTAATTTTTCCGGAAAACTCATGTTTCCTATTTGGATTGGGTCTAGTACAAAGTGGAAACACATATCCCACGAGTTGTAACCTCTTAGAAATATCTTAGGACAGAGGGTTTGCACTTTAATTTCGACCTCTACAACTTTTGAATATTAAACCCAGTGTTCCCCTAATTTTTCCAGAAAACTCATGTCTAGTTGGTCTCGTTGTCTAGTTGGATTTGGTATAGTACAAAGTGAAAACACCTATCCCAAGAGTTGTAACCTCTTAGAAATATCTTAGGACAGAGGGTTTGCACTTTAATTTCGACCTCTACAACTTTTGAATATTAAACCCAGTGTTCCCCTAATTTTTCCAGAAAACTCATGTTTCCTATTTGGATTGGGTCTAGTACAAAGTGAAAACACCTATCCCAAGAGTTGTAACCTCTTAGAAGTATCTTAGGACAGAAGGTTTGCATTTTAATTTCGACCTCTACAACTTTTGAATATTAAACCCATTGTTCCCCTAATTTTTCCAGAAAACTCATGTTTTCTATTTGGATTGGGTCTAGTACAAAGTGAAAACACCTATCCCAAGAGTTGTAACCTCTTAGAAATATCTTAGGACAGAAGGTTTGCATTTTAATTTCGACCTCTACAACTTTTGAATATTAAACCCAGTGTTCCCCTAATTTTTCCAGAAAACTCATGTTTCCTATTTGGATTGGGTTTAGTACAAAGTGAAAACACCTATCCCAAGAGTTGTAACCTCTTAGAAATATCTTAGGACAGAGGGTTTGCACTTTAATTTCGACCTCTACAACTTTTGAATATTAAACCCAGTGTTCCCCTAATTTTTTCCAGAAAACTCATGTTTCCTATTTGGATTGGGTCTAGTACAAAGTGAAAACACCTATCCCAAGAGTTGTAACCTCTTAGAAATATCTTAGGACAGAAGGTTTGCATTTTAATTTCGACCTCTACAACTTTTGAATATTAAACCCAGTGTTTCCCTAATTTTTCCGGAAAACTCATGTTTCCTATTTGGATTGGGTCTAGTACAAAGTGAAAACACCTATCCCAAGAGTTGTAACCTCTTAGATATATCTTAGGACAGAAGGTTTGCATTTTAATTTCGACCTCTACAACTTTTGAATATTAAACCCAGTGTTCCCCTAATTTTTCCAGAAAACTCATGTTTCCTATTTGGATTGGGTCTAGTACAAAGTGAAAACACCTATCCCAAGAGTTGTAACCTCTTAGAAATATCTTAGGACAGAAGGTTTGCATTTTAATTTCGACCTCTACAACTTTTGAATATTAAACCCAGTGTTTCCCTAATTTTTCCGGAAAACTCATGTTTCCTATTTGGATTGGGTCTAGTACAAAGTGAAAACACCTATCCTAAGAGTTGTAACCTCTTAGATATATCTTAGGACAGAAGGTTTGCATTTTAATTTCGACCTCTACAACTTTTGAATATTAAACCCAGTGTTCCCCTAATTTTTCCAGAAAACTCATGTTTCCTATTTGGATTGGGTCTAGTACAAAGTGAAAACACCTATCCCAAGAGTTGTAACCTCTTAGAAATATCTTAGGACAGAGGGTTTGCACTTTAATTTCGACCTCTACAACTTTTGAATATTAAACCCAGTGTTCCCCTAATTTTTCCAGAAAACTCATGTTTCCTATTTGGATTGGGTCTAGTACAAAGTGAAAACACCTATCTCAAGAGTTGTAACCTCTTAGAAATATCTTAGGACAGGAGGTTCGCATTTTAATTTCGACCTCTACAACTTTTGAATATTAAACCCAGTGTTTCCCGAATTTTTCCGGAAAACTCATGTTTCCTATTTGGATTGGGTCTAGTACAAAGTGAAAACACCTATCCCAAGAGTTGTAACCTCTTAGAAATATCTTAGGACAGAGGGTTTGCACTTTAATTTCGACCTCTACAACTTTTGAATATTAAACCCAGTGTTCCCCTAATTTTTCCAGAAAACTCATGATTCCTATTTGGATTGGGTCTAGTACAAAGTGAAAACACCTATCTCAAGAGTTGTAACCTCTTAGAAATATCTTAGGACAGAAGGTTCGCATTTTAATTTCGACCTCTACAACTTTTGAATATTAAACCCAGTGTTTCCCTAATTTTTCCGGAAAACTCATGTTTCCTATTTGGATTGGGTCTAGTACAAAGTGAAAACACCTATCCCAAGAGTTGTAACCTCTTAGATATATCTTAGGACAGAAGGTTTGCATTTTAATTTCGACCTCTACAACTTTTGAATATTAAACCCAGTGTTCCCCTAATTTTTCCAGAAAACTCATATTTCCTATTTGGATTGGGTCTAGTACAAAGTGAAAACACCTATCCCAAGAGTTTTAACCTCTTAGAAATATCTTAGGACAGAAGGTTTGCATTTTAATTTCGACCTCTACAACTTTTGAATATTAAACCCAGTGTTTCCCTAATTTTTCCAGAAAACTCATGTTTCCTATTTGGATTGGGTCTAGTACAAAGTGAAAACACCTATCCCAAGAGTTGTAACCTCTTAGATATATCTTAGGACAGAAGGTTTGCATTTTAATTTCAACCTCTAAAACTTTTGAATATTAAACCCAGTGTTCCCCTAATTTTTCCAGAAAACTCATGTTTTCTATTTGGATTGGGTCTAGTACAAAGTGAAAACACCTATCCCAAGAGTTGTAACCTCTTAGAAATATCTTAGGACAGAGGGTTTGCACTTTAATTTCGACCTCTACAACTTTTGAATATTAAACCCAGTGTTTCCCTAATTTTTCCAGAAAACTCATGTTTTCTAGTTGGATTTGGTATAGTACAAAGTGAAAACACCTATCCCAAGAGTTGTAACCTCTTAGAAATATCTTAGGACAGAGGGTTTGCACTTTAATTTCGACCTCTACAACTTTTGAATATTAAACCCAGTGTTCCCCTAATTTTTCCAGAAAACTCATGTCTTCTAGTTGGATTTGGTCTAGTACAAAGTGAAAACACATATCTCAAGAGTTGTAACCTCTTAGAAATATCTTAGGACAGAGGGTTTGCACTTTAATTTCGACCTCTACAACTTTTGAATATTAAACCCAGTGTTCCCCTAATTTTTCCAGAAAACTCATGTTTTTCTATTTGGATTGGGTCTAGTATACAAAGTGAAAACACCTATCCCAAGAGTTGTAACCTCTTAGAAATATCTTAGGACAGAGGGTTTGTACTTTAATTTCGACCTCTAAAACTTTTGAATATTAAACCCAGTGTTCCCCTAATTTTTCCAGAAAACTCATGTTTCCTATTTGGATTGGGTCTAGTACAAAGTGAAAACACCTATCCCACGAGTTGTAACCTCTTAGAAATATCTTAGGACAGAGGGTTTGCACTTTAATTTCGACCTCTACAACTTTTGAATATTAAACCCAGTGTATCCCTAATTTTTCCAGAAAACTCATGTTTTCTATTTGGATTTGGTATAGTACAAAGTGAAAACACCTATCCCAACAGTTGTAACCTCTTAGAAATATCTTAGGACAGAGGGTTTGCACTTTAATTTCGACCTCTACAACTTTTGAATATTAAACCCAGTGTTCCCCTAATTTTTCCAGAAAACTCATGTCTTCTAGTTGGATTTGGTATAGTACAAAGTGAAAACACTTATCTCAAGAGTTGTAACCTCTGAGAAATATCTTAGGACAGAGGGTTTGCACTTTAATTTCGACCTCTACAACTTTTGAATATTAAACCCAGTGTTCCCCTAATTTTTCCAGAAAACTCATGTTTTTCTATTTGGATTGGGTCTAGTATACAAAGTGAAAACACCTATCCCAAGAGTTGTAACCTCTTAGAAATATCTTAGGACAGAGGGTTTGTACTTTAATTTCGACCTCTAAAACTTTTGAATATTAAACCCAGTGTTCCCCTAATTTTTCCAGAAAACTCATGTTTTTCTATTTGGATTGGGTCTAGTACAAAGTGAAAACACCTATCCCAAGAGTTGTAACCTCTTAGAAATATCTTAGGACAGAGGGTTTGCACTTTAATTTCGACCTCTACAACTTTTGAATATTAAACCCAGTGTTCCCCTAATTTTTCCAGAAAACTCATGTTTTCTAGTTGGATTTGGTATAGTACAAAGTGAAAACACCTATCCCAAGAGTTGTAACCTCTTAGAAATATCTTAGAACAGAGGGTTTGCACTTTAATTTCGACCTCTACAACTTTTGAATATTAAACCCAGTGTTCCCCTAATTTTTCCAGAAAACTCATGTCTTCTATTTGGATTGGGTCTAGTACAAAGTGAAAACACTTATCCCAAGAGTTGTAACCTCTTAGAAATATCTTAGGACAGAGGGTTTGCACTTTAATTTCGACCTCTACAACTTTTGAATATTAAACCCAGTGTTCCCCTAATTTTTCCAGAAAACTCATGTTTCCTATTTGGATTGGGTCTAGTACAAAGTGAAAACACCTATCCCAAGAGTTGTAACCTCTTAGAAATATCTTAGGACAGAAGGTTTGCATTTTAATTTCGACCTCTACAACTTTTGAATATTAAACCCAGTGTTCCCCTAATTTTTCCAGAAAACTCATGTCTTCTAGTTGGATTTGGTATAGTACAAAGTCAAAACACTTATCCCAAGAGTTGTAACCTCTTAGAAATATCTTAGGACAGAGGGTTTGCACTTTAATTTCGACCTCTACAACTTTTGAATATTAAACCCAGTGTTCCCCTAATTTTTCCAGAAAACTCATGTTTTCTAGTTGGTATAGTACAAAGTCAAAACACTTATCCCAAGAGTTGTAACCTCTTAGAAATATCTTAGGACAGAGGGTTTGCACTTTAATTCCGACCTCTACAACTTTTGAATATTAAACCCAGTGTTCCCCTAATTTTTCCAGAAAACTCATGTTTCCTATTTGGATTGGGTCTAGTACAAAGTGAAAACACCTATCCCAAGAGTTGTAACCTCTTAGAAATATCTTAGGACAGAGGGTTTGCACTTTAATTTCGACCTCTACAACTTTTGAATATTAAACCCAGTGTTCCCCTAATTTTTCCAGAAAACTCATGTATCCTATTTGGATTGGGTCTAGTACAAAGTGAAAACACCTATCCCAAGAGTTGTAACCTCTTAGAAATATCTTAGGACAGAGGGTTTGCACTTTAATTTCGACCTCTACAACTTTTGAATATTAAACCCAGTGTTCCCCTAATTTTTCCCAGAAAACTCATGTTTCCTATTTGGATTGGGTCTAGTACAAAGTGAAAACACCTATCCCAAGAGTTGTAACCTCTTAGAAATATCTTAGGACAGAAGGTTTGCATTTTAATTTCGACCTCTACAACTCTTGAATATTAAACCCAGTGTTCCCCTAATTTTTCCAGAAAACTCATGTTTCCTATTTGGATTGGGTCTAGTACAAAGTGAAAACACCTATCCCAAGAGTTGTAACCTCTTAGAAATATCTTTGGACAGAGGGTTTGCACTTTAATTTCGACCTCTACAACTTTTGAATATTAAACCCAGTGTTCCCCTAATTTTTCCAGAAAACTCATGTTTCCTATTTGGATTGGGTCTAGTACAAAGTGAAAACACCTATCCCAAGAGTTGTAACCTCTTAGAAATATCTTAGGACAGAAGGTTTGCATTTTAATTTCGACCTCTACAACTTTTGAATATTAAACCCAGTGTTCCCCTAATTTTTCCAGAAAACTCATGTTTCCTATTTGGATTGGGTCTAGTACAAAGTGAAAACACCTATCCCAAGAGTTGTAACCTCTTAGAAATATCTTAGGACAGAGGGTTTGCACTTTAATTTCGACCTCTACAACTTTTGAATATTAAACCCAGTGTTCCCCTAATTTTTCCAGAAAACACATGTTTCCTATTTGGATTGGGTCTAGTACAAAGTGAAAACACTTATCCCAAGAGTTGTAACCTCTTAGAAATATCTTAGGACAGAGGGTTTGCACTTTAATTTCGACCTCTACAACTTTTGAATATTAAACCCAGTGTTCCCCTAATTTTTCCAGAAAACTCATGTTTCCTATTTGGATTGGGTCTAGTACAAAGTGAAAACACCTATCCCAAGAGTTGTAACCTCTTAGAAATATCTTAGGACAGAAGGTTTGCATTTTAATTTCGACCTCTACAACTTTTGAATATTAAACCCAATGTTCCCCTAATTTTTCCGGAAAACTTATGTTTCCTATTTGAATTGGGTCTAGTACAAAGTGAAAACACCTATCCCAAGAGTTGTAACCTCTTAGATATATCTTAGGACAGAAGGTTTGCATTTTAATTTCGACCTCTACAACTTTTGAATATTAAACCCAGTGTTCCCCTAATTTTTCCAGAAAACTCATGTTTCCTATTTGGATTGGGTCTAGTACAAAGTGAAAACACCTATCCCAAGAGTTGTAACCTCTTAGAAATATCTTAGGACAGAGGGTTTGCACTTTAATTTCGACCTCTACAACTTTTGAATATTAAACCCAGTGTTCCCCTAATTTTTCCAGAAAACTCATGTTTTCTAGTTGGATTTGGTATAGTACAAAGTGAAAACACCTATCCCAAGAGTTGTAACCTCTTAGAAATATCTTAGGACAGAAGGTTTGCATTTTAATTTCGACCTCTACAACTTTTGAATATTAAACCCAGTGTTCCCCTAATTTTTCCAGAAAACTCATGTTTTCTAGTTGGATTTGGTATAGTACAAAGTGAAAACACTTATCCCAAGAGTTGTAACCTCTTAGAAATATCTTAGGACAGAGGGTTTGCACTTTAATTTCGACCTCTACAACTTTTGAATATTAAACCCAGTGTTCCCCTAATTTTTCCAGAAAACTCATGTTTTCTAGTTGGTATAGTACAAAGTCAAAACACCTATCCCAAGAGTTGTAACCTCTTAGAAATATCTTAGGACAGAGGGTTTGCACTTTAATTTCGACCTCTACAACTTTTGAATATTAAACCCAGTGTTCCCCTAAGTTTTCCAGAAAACTCATGTTTCCTATTTGGATTGGGTCTAGTACAAAGTGAAAACACCTATCCCAAGAGTTGTAACCTCTTAGAAATATCTTAGGACAGAAGGTTTGCATTTTAATTTCGACCTCTACAACTTTTGAATATTAAACCCAGTGTTTCCCTAATTTTTCCAGAAAACTCATGTTTCCTATTTGGATTGGGTCTAGTACAAAGTGAAATCACCTATCCCAAGAGTTGTAACCTCTTAGATATATCTTAGGACAGAAGGTTTGCATTTTAATTTCGACCTCTACAACTTTTGAATATTAAACCCAGTGTTCCCTAATTTTTCCAAAAAACTCATGTTTCCTATTTGGATTGGGTCTAGTACAAAGTGAAAACACCTATCCCAAGAGTTGTAACCTCTTAGAAATATCTTACGACAGAGGGTTTGCACTTTAATTTCGACCTCTACAACTTTTGAATATTAAACCCAGTGTTCCCCTAATTTTTCCAGAAAACTCATGTTTTCTAGTTGGTATAGTACAAAGTCAAAACACCTATCCCAAGAGTTGTAACCTCTTAGAAATATCTTAGGACAGAAGGTTTGCATTTTAAATTCGACCTCTACAACTTTTGAATATTAAACCCAGTGTTTCCCTAATTTTTCCGGAAAACTCATGTTTCTATTTGGATTGGGTCTAGTACAAAGTGAAAACACCTATCCCAAGAGTTGTAACCTCTTAGATATATCTTAGGACAGAAGGTTTGCATTTTAATTTCGACCTCTACATTTTTTAGATATTAAACCCAGTGTTCCCCTAATTTTTCCGGAAAACTCATGTTTCCTATTTGGATTGGGTCTAGTACAAAGTGAAAACACCTATCCCAAGAGTTGTAACCTCTTAGAAATATCTTAGGACAGAAGGTTGCATTTTAATTTCGACCTCTACAACTTTTGAATATTAAACCCAGTGTTTCCCTAATTTTTCCGGAAAACTCATGTTTTCTATTTGGACTGGGTCTAGTACAAAGTGAAAACACCTATCCCAAGAGTTGTAACCTCTTAGATATATCTTAGGACAGAAGGTTTGCACTTTAATTTCGACCTCTACAGCTTTTGAATATTAAACCCAGTGTTCCCCTAATTTTTTCAGAAAACTCATGTTTTCTAGTTGGATTTGGTATAGTACAAAGTGAAAACACCTACTCCACGAGTTGTAACCTCTTAGAAATATTTTAGGTCAGAGGGTTTGCACTTTAATTTCGACCTCTACAACTTTTGAATATTAAACCCAGTGTTCCCCTAATTTTTCCAGAAAACTCATGTCTTCTAGTTGGATTTGGTATAGTACAAAGTGAAAACACTTATCTCAAGAGTTGTAACCTCTTAGAAATATCTTAGGACAGAGGGTTTGCACTTTAATTTCGACCTCTACAACTTTTGAATATTAAACCCAGTGTTCCCCTAATTTTTCCAGAAAACTCATGTTTTCTAGTTGGATTGGGTATAGTACAAAGTGAAAACACCTATCCCACTAGTTGTAACCTCTTAGAAATATCTTAGGACAGATGGTTTGCACTTTAATTTCGACCTCTACAACTTTTGAATATTAAACCCAGTGTTCCCCTAATTTTTCCAGAAAACGCATGTTTTCTAGTTGGATTTGGTATAGTACAAAGTGAAAACACCTATCCCAAGAGTTGTAACCTCTTAGAAATATCTTAGGACAGAGGGTTTGCACTTTAATTTCGACCTCTACAACTTTTGAATATTAAACCCAGTGTTCCCCTAATTTTTTCCAGAAAACTCATGTTTTCTAGTTGGATTTGGTCTAGTACAAAGTGAAAACACCTATCCCAAGAGTTGTAACCTCTTAGAAATATCTTAGGACAGAGGGTTTGCACTTTAATTTCGACCTCTACAACTTTTGAATATTAAACCCAGTGTTCCCCTAATTTTTCCAGAAAACTCATGTTTTCTAGTTGGTATAGTACAAAGTCAAAACAGCTATCCCAAGAGTTGTAACCTCTTAGAAATATCTTAGGACAGAAGGTTTGCATTTTAAATTCGACCTCTACAACTTTTGAATATTAAACCCAGTGTTTCCCTAATTTTTCCGGAAAACTCATGTTTCTATTTGGATTGGGTCTAGTACAAAGTGAAAACACCTATCCCAAGAGTTGTAACCTCTTAGATATATCTTAGGACAGAAGGTTTGCATTTTAATTTCGACCTCTACAACTTTTGGATATTAAACCCAGTGTTCCCCTAATTTTTCCAGAAAACTCATGTTTCCTATTTGGATTGGGTCTAGTACAAAGTGAAAACACCTATCCCAAGAGTTGTAACCTCTTAGAAATATCTTAGGACAGAAGGTTGCATTTTAATTTCGACCTCTACAACTTTTGAATATTAAACCCAGTGTTTCCCTAATTTTTCCGGAAAACTCATGTTTCCTATTTTGACTGGGTCTAGTACAAAGTGAAAACACCTATCCCAAGAGTTGTAACCTCTTAGATATATCTTAGGACAGAAGGTTTGCACTTTAATTTCGACCTCTACAACTTTTGAATATTAAACCCATTGTTCCCCTAATTTTTTCAGAAAACTCATGTTTTCTAGTTGGATTTGGTATAGTACAAAGTGAAAACACTTATCCCAAGAGTTGTAACCTCTTAGAAATATTTTAGGTCAGAGGGTTTGCACTTTAATTTCGACCTCTACAACTTTTGAATATTAAACCCAGTGTTCCCCTAATTTTTCCAGAAAACTCATGTCTTCTAGTTGGATTTGGTCTAGTACAAAGTGAAAACACTTATCTCAAGAGTTGTAACCTCTTAGAAATATCTTAGGACAGAGGGTTTGCACTTTAATTTCGACCTCTACAACTTTTGAATATTAAACCCAGTGTTCCCCTAATTTTTCCAGAAAACTCATGTTTTCTAGTTGGATTGGGTATAGTACAAAGTGAAAACACCTATCCCACGAGTTGTAACCTCTTAGAAATATCTTAGGACAGATGGTTTGCACTTTAATTTCGACCTCTACAACTTTTGAATATTAAACCCAGTGTTCCCCTAATTTTTCCAGAAAACGCATGTTTTCTAGTTGGATTTGGTATAGTACAAAGTGAAAACACCTATCCCAAGAGTTGTAACCTCTTAGAAATATCTTAGGACAGAGGGTTTGCACTTTAATTTCGACCTCTACAACTTTTGAATATTAAACCCAGTGTTCCCCTAATTTTTCCAGAAAACTCATGTCTTCTAGTTGGATTTGGTATAGTACAAAGTGAAAACACCTATCCCAAGAGTTGTAACCTCTTAGAAATATCTTAGGACAGAGGGTTTGCACTTTAATTTCGACCTCTACAACTTTTGAATATTAAACCCAGTGTTCCCCTAATTTTTCCAGAAAACTCATGTCTTCTAGTTGGATTTGGTATAGTACAAAGTGAAAACACTTATCTCACGAGTTGTAACCTCTTAGAAATATCTTAGGACAGAGGGTTTGCACTTTAATTTCGACCTCTACAACTTTTGAATATTAAACCCAGTGTTCCCCTAATTTTTCCAGAAAACTCATGTTTCCTATTTGGATTGGGTTTAGTACAAAGTGAAAACACCTATCCCAAGAGTTGTAACCTCTTAGAAATATCTTAGAACAGAGGGTTTGCATTTTAAATTCGACCTCTACAACTTTTGAATATTAAACCCAGTGTTCCCCTAATTTTTCCAGAAAACTCATGTCTTCTAGTTGGATTTGGTATAGTACAAAGTGAAAACACCTATCCCAAGAGTTGTAACCTCTTAGAAGTATCTTAGGACAGAGGGTTTGCATTTTAATTTCGACCTATACAACTTTTGAATATTAAACCCAGTGTTCCCCTAATTTTTCCAGAAAACTCATGTTTTCTAGTTGGATTGGGTCTAGTACAAAGTGAAAACACATATCCCAAGAGTTGTAACCTCTTAGAAATATCTTAGGGCAGAGGGTTTGCGTTTTAATTTCGACCTCTACAACTTTTGAATATTAAACCCAGTGTTCCCCTAATTTTTCCGGAAAACTCATGTTTTCTATTTGGATTGGGTCAAGTACAAAGTGAAAACACCTATCCCAAGAGTTGTAACCTCTTAGAAATATCTTAGGACAGAGGGTTTGCACTTTAATTTCGACCTCTACAACTTTTGAATATTAAACCCAGTGTTCCCCTAATTTTTCCGGAAAACTCATGTTTTCTATTTGGATTGGGTCTAGTACAAAGTGAAAACACCTATCCCAAGAGTTGTAACCTCTTAGAAATATCTTAGAACAGAGGGTTTGCATTTTAAATTCGACCTCTACAACTTTTGAATATTAAACCAAGTGTTCCCCTAATTTTTCCAGAAAACTCATGTCTTCTAGTTGGATTGGGTATAGTACAAAGTGAAAAC
This sequence comes from Nephrotoma guestfalica, assembly GCA_963691935.1. Taxonomy (NCBI): domain Eukaryota; kingdom Metazoa; phylum Arthropoda; class Insecta; order Diptera; family Tipulidae; genus Nephrotoma; species Nephrotoma guestfalica. Next base: position 5,465,695 of record OY829914.1, read on the forward strand.
ACCTATCCCAAGAGTTGTAACCTCTTAGAAATATCTTAGGACAGAGGGTTTGCACTTTAATTTCGACCTCTACAACTTTTGAATATTAAACCCAGTGTTCCCCTAATTTTTCCAGAAAACTCATGTATCCTATTTGGATTGGGTCTAGTACAAAGTGAAAACACCTATCCCAAGAGTTGTAACCTCTTAGAAATATCTTAGGACAGAGGGTTTGCACTTTAATTTCGACCTCTACAACTTTTGAATATTAAACCCAGTGTTCCCCTAATTTTTCTATTTGGATTGGGTCTAGTACAAAGTGAAAACACTTATCCCAAGAGTTGTAACCTCTTAGAAATATCTTAGGATAGAGGGTTTGCATTTTAATTTCGACCTCTACAACTTTTGAATATTAAACCCAGTGTTCCCCTAATTTTTCCGGAAAACTCATGTTTTATATTTGGATTGGGTCTAGTACAAAGTGAAAACACCTATCCCAAGAGTTGTAACCTCTTAGAAGTATCTTAGGACAGAGGGATTGCACTTTAATTTCGACCTTTACAATTTTTGAATATTAAACCCAGTGTTCCCCTAATGTTTCCAGAAAACTCATGTTTCCTATTTGAATTGGGTCTAATACAAAGTGAAAACACCTATCCCAAGAGTTGTAACCTCTTAGAAGTATCTTAGGACAGAGGGTTTGCACTTTAATTTCGACCTCTACAACTTTTGAATACTAAACCCAGTGTTCCCCTAATTTTTCCAGAAAACTCATGTTTCCTATTTGGATTGGGTCTAGTACAAAGTGAAAACACCTATCCCAAGAGTTGTAACCTCTTAGAAATATCTTAGGACAGTGGGTTTGCATTTTAATTTCGACCTCTACAACTTTTGAATACTAAACCCAGTGTTCCCCTAATTTTTCCAGAAAACTCATGTTTTCTAGTTGGATTTGGTCTAGTACAAAGTGAAAACACCTATCTCAAGAGTTGTAACCTCTTAGAAGTATCTTAGGACAGAGGGTTTGCACTTTAATTTCGACCTCTACAACTTTTGAATATTAAACCCAGTGTTCCCCTAATTTTTCCAGAAAACTCATGTTTTCTAGTTGGATTGGGTCTAGTACAAAGTGAAAACACCTATCCCAAGAGTTGTAACCTCTTAGAAGTATCTTAGGACAGAGGGTTTGCACTTTAATTTCGACCTCTACAACTTTTGAATACTAAACCCAGTGTTCCCCTAATTTTTCCAGAAAACTCATGTTTTCTAGTTGGATTGGGTCTAGTACAAAGTGAAAACACCTATCCCAAGAGTTGTAACCTCTTAGAAGTATCTTAGGATAGAGGGTTTGCATTTTAATTTCGACCTCTTCAACTTTTGAATATTAAACCCAGTGTTCCCCTAATTTTTCCAGAAAACTCATGTTTTCTAGTTGGATTTGGTATAGTACAAAGTGAAAACACCTATCCCAAGAGTTGTAACCTCTTAGAAATATCTTAGGACAGAGGGTTTGAATTTTAATTTCGACCTCTACAACTTTTGAATATTAAACCCAGTGTTCCCCTAATTTTTCCAGAAAACTCATGTTACCTATTTGGATTGGGTCTAGTACAAAGTGAAAACACATATCCCAAGAGTTGTAACCTCTTAGAAATATCTTAGGGCAGAGGGTTTGCGTTTTAATTTCGACCTCTACAACTTTTGAATATTAAACCCAGTGTTCCCCTAATTTTTCCGGAAAACTCATGTTTTCTATTTGGATTGGGTCAAGTACAAAGTGAAAACACCTATCCCAAGAGTTGTAACCTCTTAGAAATATCTTAGGACAGAGGGTTTGCACTTTAATTTCGACCTCTACAACTTTTGAATATTAAACCCAGTGTTCCCCTAATTTTTCCGGAAAACTCATGTTTTCTATTTGGATTGGGTCTAGTACAAAGTGAAAACACCTATCCCAAGAGTTGTAACCTCTTAGAAATATCTTAGAACAGAGGGTTTGCATTTTAAATTCGACCTCTACAACTTTTGAATATTAAACCAAGTGTTCCCCTAATTTTTCCAGAAAACTCATGTCTTCTAGTTGGATTGGGTCTAGTACAAAGTGAAAACACCTATCCCAAGAGTTGTAACCTCTTAGAAATATCTTAGGACAGAGGGTTTGCACTTTAATTTCGACCTCTACAACTTTTGAATATTAAACCCAGTGTTCCCCTAATTTTTCTATTTGGATTGGGTCTAGTACAAAGTGAAAACGCTTATCCCAAGAGTTGTAACCTCTTAGAAATATCTTAGGATAGAGGGTTTGCATTTTAATTTCGACCTCTACAACTTTTGAATATTAAACCCAGTGTTCCCCTAATTTTTCCGGAAAACTCATGTTTTATATTTGGATTGGGTCTAGTACAAAGTGAAAACACCTATCCCAAGAGTTGTAACCTCTTAGAAGTATCTTAGGACAGAGGGATTGCACTTTAATTTCGACCTTTACAATTTTTGAATATTAAACCCAGTGTTCCCCTAATGTTTCCAGAAAACTCATGTTTCCTATTTGAATTGGGTCTAATACAAAGTGAAAACACCTATCCCAAGAGTTGTAACCTCTTAGAAGTATCTTAGGACAGAGGGTTTGCACTTTAATTTCGACCTCTACAACTTTTGAATACTAAACCCAGTGTTCCCCTAATTTTTCCAGAAAACTCATGTTACCTATTTGGATTGGGTCTAGTACAAAGTGAAAACACCTATCCCAAGAGTTGTAACCTCTTAGAAATATCTTAGGACAGTGGGTTTGCATTTTAATTTCGACCTCTACAACTTTTGAATACTAAACCCAGTGTTCCCCTAATTTTTCCAGAAAACTCATGTTTTCTAGTTGGATTTGGTCTAGTACAAAGTGAAAACACCTATCTCAAGAGTTGTAACCTCTTAGAAGTATCTTAGGACAGAGGGTTTGCATTTTAATTTCGACCTCTACAACTTTTGAATATTAAACCCAGTGTTCCCCTAATTTTTCCAGAAAACTCATGTCTTCTAGTTGGATTGGGTCTAGTACAAAGTGAAAACACCTATCCCAAGAGTTGTAACCTCTTAGAAGTATCTTAGGACAGAGGGTTTGCACTTTAATTTCGACCTCTACAACTTTTGAATACTAAACCCAGTGTTCCCCTAATTTTTCCAGAAAACTCATGTTTTCTAGTTGGATTGGGTCTAGTACAAAGTGAAAACACCTATCCCAAGAGTTGTAACCTCTTAGAAGTATCTTAGGATAGAGGGTTTGCATTTTAATTTCGACCTCTACAACTTTTGAATATTAAACCCAGTGTTCCCCTAATTTTTCCAGAAAACTCATGTTTTCTAGTTGGATTTGGTATAGTACAAAGTGAAAACACCTATCCCAAGAGTTGTAACCTCTTAGAAATATCTTAGGACAGTGGGTTTGCGTTTTAATTTCGACCTCTACAACTTTTGAATATTAAACCCAGTGTTCCCCTAATTTTTCCGGAAAACTCATGTTTCCTATTTGGATTGGGTCTAGTACAAAGTGAAAACACCTATCCCAAGAGTTGTAATCTCTTAGAAATATCTTAGGACAGAGGGTTTGCATTTTAATTTCGACCTCTACAACTTTTGAATATTAAACCCAGTGTTCCCCTAATTTTTCCGTTCTAGTTGGATTGGGTCTAGTACAAAGTGAAAACACCTATCCCAAGAGTTGTAACCTCTTAGAAGTATCTTAGGACCGAGGGTTTGCACTTTAATTTCGACCTTTACAACTTTTGAATATTAAACCCAGTGTTCCCCTAATTTTTCCGGAAAACTCATGTTTTATATTTGGATTGAGTCTAGTACAAAGTGAAAACACCTATCCCAAGAGTTGTAACCTCTTAGAAGTATCTTAGGATAGAGGGTTTGCACTTTAATTTCGACCTCTACAACTTTTGAATATTAAACCTAGTGTTCCCCTAATTTTTCCGGAAAACTGATGTTTTATATTTGGATTGGGTCTAGTATAGTACAAAGTGAAAACACCTATCCCAAGAGTTGTAACCTCTTAGAAATATCTTAGAACAGAGGGTTTGCATTTTAATTTCGACCTCTACAACTTTTGAATATTAAACCAAGTGTTCCCCTAATTTTTCCAGAAAACTCATGTCTTCTAGTTGGATTTGGTATAGTACAAAGTGAAAACACCTATCCCAAGAGTTGTAACCTCTTAGAAATATCTTAGGACAGAGGGTTTGCACTTTAATTTCGACCTCTACAACTTTTGAATATTAAACCCAGTGTTCCCCTAATTTTTCTATTTGGATTGGGTCTAGTACAAAGTGAAAACACTTATCCCAAGAGTTGTAACCTCTTAGAAATATCTTAGGATAGAGGGTTTGCATTTTAATTTCGACCTCTACAACTTTTGAATATTAAACCCAGTGTTCCCCTAATTTTTCCGGAAAACTCATGTTTTATATTTGGATTGGGTCTAGTACAAAGTGAAAACACCTATCCCAAGAGTTGTAACCTCTTAGAAGTATCTTAGGACAGAGGGATTGCACTTAAATTTCGACCTTTACAATTTTTGAATATTAAACCCAGTGTTCCCCTAATTTTTCCAGAAAACTCATGTTTCCTATTTGGATTGGGTCTAGTACAAAGTGAAAACACCTATCCCAAGAGTTGTAACCTCTTAGAAATATCTTAGGACAGAGGGTTTGCACTTTAATTTCGACCTCTACAACTTTTGAATATTAAACCCAGTGTTCCCCTAATTTTTCCAGAAAACTCATGTTTTCTAGTTGGATTTGGTCTAGTACAAAGTGAAAACACCTATCTCAAGAGTTGTAACCTCTTAGAAGTATCTTAGGACAGAGGGTTTGCACTTTAATTTCGACCTCTACAACTTTTGAATATTAAACCCAGTGTTCCCCTAATTTTTCCAGAAAATTCATGTCTTCTAGTTGGATTGGGTCTAGTACAAAGTGAAAACACCTATCCCAAGAGTTGTAACCTCTTAGAAGTATCTTAGGACAGAGGGTTTGCACTTTAATTTCGACCTCTACAACTTTTGAATACTAAACCCAGTGTTCCCCTAATTTTTCCAGAAAACTCATGTTTCCTAGTTGGATTGGGTCTAGTACAAAGTGAAAACACCTATCCCAAGAGTTGTAACCTCTTAGAAGTATCTTAGGATAGAGGGTTTGCATTTTAATTTCGACCTCTTCAACTTTTGAATATTAAACCCAGTGTTCCCCTAATTTTTCCGGAAAACTCATGTTTTCTAGTTGGATTTGGTATAGTACAAAGTGAAAACACCTATCCCAAGAGTTGTAACCTCTTAGAAATATCTTATGACAGAGGGTTTGCATTTTAATTTCGACCTCTACAACTTTTGAATATTAAACCCAGTGTTCCCCTAATTTTTCCAGAAAACTCATGTTTCCTATTTGGATTGGGTCTAGTACAAAGTGAAAACACCTATCCCAAGAGTTGTAACCTCTTAGAAATATCTTAGGACAGTGGGTTTGCGTTTTAATTTCGACCTCTACAACTTTTGAATATTAAACCCAGTGTTCCCCTAATTTTTCCGGAAAACTCATGTTTCCTATTTGGATTGGGTCTAGTACAAAGTGAAAACACCTATCCCAAGAGTTGTAACCTCTTAGAAATATCTTAGGACAGAGGGTTTGCATTTTAATTTCGACCTCTACAACTTTTGAATATTAAACCCAGTGTTCCCCTAATTTTTCCGTTCTAGTTGGATTGGGTCTAGTACAAAGTGAAAACACCTATCCCAAGAGTTGTAACCTCTTAGAAGTATCTTAGGACAGAGGGTTTGCACTTTAATTTCGACCTTTACAACTTTTGAATATTAAACCCAGTGTTCCCCTAATTTTTCCGGAAAACTCATGTTTTATATTTGGATTGGGTCTAGTACAAAGTGAAAACACCTATCCCAAGAGTTGTAACCTCTTAGAAGTATCTTAGGATAGAGGGTTTGCACTTTAATTTCGACCTCTACAACTTTTGAATATTAAACCTAGTGTTCCCCTAATTTTTCCGGAAAACTGATGTTTTATATTTGGATTGGGTCTAGTACAAAGTGAAAACACCTATCCCAAGAGTTGTAACCTCTTAGAAGTATCTTAGGACAGAGGGTTTGCACTTTAATTTCGACCTCTACAATTTTTGAATATTAAACCCAGTGTTCCCCTAATTTTTCCAGAAAACTCATGTTTTCTATTTGAATTGGGTCTAGTACAAAGTGAAAACACCTATCCCAAGAGTTGTAACCTCTTAGAAATATCTTAGGACAGTGGGTTTGCATTTTAATTTCGACCTCTACAACTTTTGAATATTAAACCCAGTGTTCCCCTAATTTTTACAGAAAACTCATGTCTTCTAGTTGGATTTGGTCTAGTACAAAGTGAAAACACCTATCTCAAGAGTTGTAACCTCTTAGAAGTATCTTAGGACAGAGGGTTTGCACTTTAATTTCGACCTCTACAACTTTTGAATACTAAACTTAGTGTTCCCCTAATTTTTCCAGAAAACTCATGTCTTCTAGTTGGATTTGGTATAGTACAAAGTGAAAACACCTATCCCAAGAGTTGTAACCTCTTAGAAGTATCTTAGGATAGAGGGTTTGCATTTTAATTTCGACCTCTTCAATTTTTGAATATTAAACCCAGTGTTCCCCTAATTTTTCCAGAAAACTCATGTCTTCTAGTTGGATTTGGTATAGTACAAAGTGAAAACACCTATCTCAAGAGTTGTAAGCTCTTAGAAATATCTTAGGGTAGAAGGTTTGCATTTTAATTTCGACCTCTATAACTTTTGAATACTAAACCCAGTGTTCCCCTAATTTTTCCAGAAAACTCATGTCTTCTAGTTGGATTTGGTATAGTACAAAGTGAAAACACCTATCCCAAGAGTTGTAACCTCTTAGAAATATCTTAGGGCAGAAGGTTTGCATTTTAATTTCGACCTCTACAACTTTTGAATACTAAACCCAGTGTTCCCCTAATTTTTCCGGAAAACTCATGTTTCCTATTTGGATTGGGTCTAGTACAAAGTGAAAACACCTATCCCAAGTGTTGTAACCTCTTAGAAATATCTTAGGACAGAGGGTTTGCATTTTAATTTCGACCTCTACAACTTTTGAATATTAAACCCAGTGTTCCCCTAATTTTTCCAGAAAACTCATGTTTCCTATTTGGATTGGGTCTAGTACAAAGTGAAAACACCTATCCCAAGAGTTGTAACCTCTTAGAAGTATCTTAGGACAGAGGGTTTGCACTTTAATTGCGACCTTTACAACTTTTGAATATTAAACCCAGTGTTCCCCTAATTTTTCCGGAAAACTCATGTTTCCTATTTGGATTGGGTCTAGTACAAAGTGAAAACACCTATCCCAAGAGTTGTAACCTCTTAGAAGTATCTTAGGACAGAGGGTTTGCAATTTAATTTCGACCTCTACAACTTTTGAATATTAAACCCAGTGTTCCCCTAGTTTTTCCGGAAAACTCATGTTTCCTATTTAGACTGGGTCTAGTACAAAGTGAAAACACCTATCCCAAGAGTTGTAACCTCTTAGGAGTATCTTAGGATAGAGGGTTTGCATTTTAATTTCGACCTCTTCAACTTTTGAATATTAAACCCAGTGTTCCCCTAATTTTTCCGGAAAACTCATGTTTCCTATTTGGATTGGGTCTAGTACAAATTGAAAACACCTATCCCAAGAGTTGTAACCTCTTAGAAATATCTTAGGACAGAGGGTTTGCACTTTAATTTCGACCTCTACAACTTTTGAATATTAAACCCAGTGTTCCCCTAATTTTTCCAGAAAACTCATGTTTCCTATTTGGATTTGGTCTAGTATAAAGTGAAAACACTTATCCCAAGAGTTGTAACCTCTTAGAAGTATCTTAGGACAGAGGGATTGCACTTTAATTTCGACCTCTACAACTTTTGAATATTAAACCTAGTGTTCCCCTAATTTTTCCGGAAAACTCATGTCTTCTAGTTGGATTGGGTCTAGTACAAAGTGAAAACACTTATCCCAAGAGTTGTAACCTCTTAGAAATATCTTAGGACAGAGGGTTTGCACTTTAATTTCGACCTCTACAACTTTTGAATATTAAACCCAGTGTTCCCCTAATTTTTCCGGAAAACTCATGTTTCCTATTTGGATTGGGTCTAGTACAAAGTGAAAACACCTATCCCAAGAGTTGTAACCTCTTAGAAGTATCTTAGGCAGAGGGTTTGCACTTTAATTTCGACCTCTACACTTTGGAATATTAAACCCAGTGCTCCCCTAATTTTTCCAGAAAACTCATGTCTTCTAGTTTAATTTGGTATAGTACAAAGTGAAAACACCTATCCCAAGAGTTGTAACCTCTTAGAAGTATCTTAGGACAGAGGGTTTGCACTTTAATTTCGACCTCTACAACTTTTGAATATTAAACCCAGTGTTCCCCTAATGTTTCCAGAAAACTCATGTTTCCTATTTGAATTGGGTCTAGTACAAAGTGAAAACACCTATCCCAAGAGTTGTAACCTCTTAGAAGTATCTTAGGACAGAGGGTTTGCATTTTAATTTCGACCTCTACAACTTTTGAATATTAAACCCAGTGTTCCCCTAATTTTTCCAGAAAACTCATGTCTTCTAGTTGGATTTGGTATAGTACAAAGTGAAAACACTTATCCCAAGAGTTGTAACTTCTTAGAAGTATCTTAGGATAGAGGGTTTCCACTTTAATTTCGACCTCTACAACTTTTGAATATTAAACCCAGTGTTCCCCTAATTTTTCTGGAAAACTCATGTTTTCTAGTTGGATTGGGTCTAGTACAAAGTGAAAACACTTATCCCAAGAGTTGTAACCTCTTAGAAGTATCTTAGGACAGAGGGTTTGCGCTTTAATTTCGACCTTTACAACTTTTGAATATTAAACCCAGTGTTCCCCTAATTTTTCCAGAAAACTCTTGCAATTTAATTTCGACCTCTAAAACTTTTGAATCATAATCCCACTGTTCCCCTAATTTTTCCAGAAAACTCATGACTTCTAGTTGGATTTGGTCTAGTACAGAGTGAAAACACTTATCCCAAGAGTTGTATGCTCTTAGAAATATCTTAGGACAGAAGGTTTGCACTTTAATTTCGACCTCTATAACTTTTGAATATTAAACCCAGTGTTCCCCTAATTTTTCCGGAAAACTCATGTTTCCTATTTGGATTGGGTCTAGTACAAAGTGAAAAAACCTATCCCAAGAGTTGTAACCTCTTAGAAGTATCTTAGGAAAGAGGGTTTACACTTTAATTTCGACCTCTACAACTTTTGAATATTAAACCCAGTGTTCCCCTAATTTTTCCAGAAAACTCATGTTTTCTAGTTGGATTTGGTATAGTACAAAGTGAAAACAATTATCCCAAGAGTTGTAACCTCTTAGAAATATCTTAGGACAGAGGGTTTGCACTTTAATTTCGACCTCTACAACTTTTGAATATTAAACCCAGTGTTCCTCTAATTTTTCCAGAAAACGCATGTTTTCTAGTTGGATTGGGTCTAGTACAAAGTGAAAACACCTATCTCAAGAGTTGTAACCTCTTAGAAGTATCTTAGGACAGAGGGTTTGAACTTTAATTTCGACCTCTACAACTTTTGAATATTAAACCCAGTGTTCCCCTAATTTTTCCAGAAAACTCATGTTTTCTAGTTGGATATGGTCCAGTACAAAGTAAAAACACCTATCCCAAGAGTTGTAACCTCTTAGAAGTATATTAGGACAGAGGGTTTGCACTTTAATTTCGACCTCTACAACGTTTGAATATTAAACCCAGTACTCCCCTAATTTTTCCAGAAAACTCATGTTTCCTATTTGGATTTGGTCTAGTACAAAGTGAAAACACATATCTCAAGAGTTGTAACCTCTTAGAAGTATCTTAGGATAGAGGGTTTTCACACCTACAACTTTCGAATATTAAACCCAGTGTTCCCCTAATTTTTCCGGAAAACTCATGTTTTCTAGTTGGATTGAGTCTAGTACAAAGTGAAAACACCTATCCCAAGAGTTGTAACCTCTTAGAAGTATCTTAGGAAAGAGGGTTTGCACTTTGATTTCGACCTCTACAACTTTTGAATATGAAACACAGTGTTCCCCTAATTTTTCCAGAAAACTCATGTTTTCTAGTTGGATTTTGTATAGTACAAAGTGAAAACACCTATCCCAAGAGTTGTAACCTCTTAGAAATATCTTAGGACAGAGGGTTTGCATTTTAATTTCGACCTCTACAACTTTTGAATATTAAACCCAGTGTTCCCCTAATTTTTCCGGAAAACTCATGTTTTCTAGTTGGATTGAGTCTAGTACAAAGTGAAAACACCTATCCCAAGAGTTGTAACCTCTTAGAAGTATCTTAGGAAAGAGGGTTTGCACTTTGATTTCGACCTCTACAACTTTTGAATATGAAACTCAGTGTTCCCCTAATTTTTCCAGAAAACTCATGTTTTCTAGTTGGATTTGGTCTGGTACAAAGTGAAAACACTTATCCCAAGAGTTGTAACTTCTTAGAAGTATCTAAGGATAGAAGGTTTGCACTTTAATTTCGACCTCTATAACTTTTGAATGCTTAACCCAGTGTTCCCCTAATTTTTCCAAAAAACTCATGTTTTCTAGTTGGATTTGGTCTAGTACAAAGTGAAAACACCTATCCCAAGTGTTGTAACCTCTTACAAATATCTTAGGACAGAGGGTTTGCATTTTAATTTCGACCTCTACAACTTTTGAATATTAAACCCAGTGTTCCCCTAATTTTTCCGGAAAACTCATGTTTCCTATTTGGATTGGGTCTAGTACAAAGTGAAAACACCTATCCCAAGAGTTGTAACCTCTTAGAAGTATCTTAGGACAGAGGGTTTGCATTTTAATTTCGACCTCTACAACTTTTGAATATTAAACCCAGTGTTCCCCTAATTTTTCCGGAAAACTCATTTTTCCTATTTGGATTGGGTCTAGTACAAAGTGAAAACACCTATCCCAAGAGTTGTAACCTCTTAGAAGTATCTTAGGACAGAGGGTTTGCACTTTAATTTCGACCTTTACAACTTTTGAATATTAAACCCAGTGTTCCCCTAATTTTTCCGGAAAACTCAAGTTTCCTATTTGGATTGGGTCTAGTACAAAGTGAAAACACCTATCTCAAGAGTTGTAACCTCTTAGAAATATCTTAGGACAGAGGGTTTGCACTTTAATTTCGACCTTTACAACTTTTGAATATTAAACCCAGTGTTCCCCTAGTTTTTCCGGAAAACTCATGTTTCCTATTTAGACTGGGTCTAGTACAAAGTGAAAACACCTATCCCAAGAGTTGTAACCTCTTAGAAGTATCTTAGGATAGAGGGTTTGCATTTTAATTTCGACCTCTACAACTTTTGAATATTAAACCCAGTGTTCCCCTAATTTTTCCGGAAAACTCATGTTTTATATTTGGATTTGGTCTAGTACAAAGTGAAAACACTTATCCCAAGAGTTGTAACCTCTTAGAAGTATCTTAGGACAGAGGGTTTGCACTTTAATTTCGACCTCTACAACTTTTGAATATTAAACCTAGTGTTCCCCTAATTTTTCCGGAAAACTCATGTCTTCTAGTTGGATTTGGTCTAGTACAAAGTGAAAACACTTATCCCAAGAGTTGTAACCTCTTAGAAATATCTTAGGACAGAGGGTTTGCACTTTAATTTCGACCTCTACAACTTTTGAATATTAAACCCAGTGTTCTCCTAATTTTTCCGGAAAACTCATGTTTCCTATTTGGATTGGGTCTAGTACAAATTGAAAACACCTATCCCAAGAGTTGTAACCTCTTAGAAATATCTTAGGACAGAGGGTTTGCACTTTAATTTCGACCTCTACAACTTTTGAATATTAAACCCAGTGTTCCCCTAATTTTTCCGGAAAACTCATGTTTCCTATTTGGACTGGGTCTAGTACAAAGTGAAAACACCTATCCCAAGAGTTGTAACCTCTTAGAAATATCTTAGGACAGAGGGTTTGCACTTTAATTTCGACCTTTACAACTTTTGAATATTAAACCCAGTGTTCCCCTAATTTTTGGAGAAAACTCATGTTTTCTAGTTGAATGTGGTCCAGTACAAAGTAAAAACACCTATCCCAAGAGTTGTAACCTCTTAGAAGTATCTTAGGACAGAGGGTTTGCACTTTAATTTCGACCTCTACAACTTTTGAATATGAAACCCAGTACTCCCCTAATTTTTCCAGAAAACTCATGTTTCCTATTTGGATTTGGTCTAGTACAAAGTGAAAACACTTATCATAAGAGTTGTAACTTCTTAGAAGTATCTAAGGATAGAAGGTTTGCACTTTAATTTCGACCTCTACAACTTTTGAATATTAAACCCAGTGTTCCCCTAATTTTTCCAAAAAACTCATGTTTCCTATTTGGATTTGGTCTAGTACAAAGTGAAAACACTTATCCCAAGAGTTGTAACTTCTTAGAAGTATCTAAGGATAGAAGGTTTGCACTTTAATTTCGACCTCTACAACTTTTGAATATTAAACCCAGTGTTCCCCTAATTTTTCCAGAAAACTCATGTTTTCTAGTTGGATTTGGTCTAGTACAAAGTGAAAACACGTACCTCAAGAGTTGTAACCTCTTAGAAATATCTTAGGACAGAGGGTTTGCATTTTAATTTCGACCTCTACAACTTTTGAATATTAAACCCAGTGTTCCCCTAATTTTTCCAGAAATCTCATGTTTCCTAGTTGGATTTGGTCTAGTACAAAGTGAAAACACATATCTCAAGAGTTGTAACCTCTTAGAAGTATCTTAAGATAGATGGTTTTCACAACTACAACTTTTGAATATTAAACCCAGTGTTCCCCTAATTTTTCTGGAAAACTCATGTTTTCTAGTTGGATTGGGTCTAGTACAAAGTGAAAACACCTATCTCAAGAGTTGTAACCTCTTAGAAATATCTTAGGACAGAGGGTTTGCACTTTAATTTCGACCTCTACAACTTTTGAATATTAAACCCAGTGTTCCCCTAATTTTTCCAGAAAACTCATGTTTTCTAGTTGGATTGGGTCTAGTTCAAAGTGAAAACACCTATCCCAAGAGTTGTAACCTCTTAGAAGTATGTTAGGAAAGAGGGTTTGCACTTTAATTTCGACCTCTACAACTTTTGAATATGAAACTCAGTGTTCCCCTAATTTTTGGAGAAAACTCATGTTTTCTAGTTGGATTTGGTCTAGTACAAAGTGAAAACACTTATCCCAAGAGTTGTAACCTCTTAGAAGTATCTTAGGATAGATGGTTTTCACAACTACAACTTTTGAATATTAAACCCAGTGTTCCCCTAATTTTTCCGGAAAACTCATGTTTTCTAGTTGGATTTGGTCTAGTACAAAGTGAAAACACATATCTCAAGAGTTGTAACCTCTTACAAATATCTTAGGATAGATGGTTTTCACAACTACAACTTTTGAATATTAAACCCAGTGTTCCCCTAATTTTTCCGGAAAACTCATGTTTTCTAGTTGGATTTGGTCTAGTACAAAGTGAAAACACCTATCCCAAGAGTTGTAACCTCTTAGAAGTATCTTAGGATAGATGGTTTTCACAACTACAACTTTTGAATATTAAACCCAGTGTTCCCCTAATTTTTCTGGAATACTCATGTTTTCTAGTTGGATTTGGTCTAGTAAAAAGTGAAAACACCTATCCCAAGAGTTGTTACCTCTTAGAAGTATCTTAGGAAAGAGGGTTTGCACTTTAATTTCGACCTCTACAACTTTTGAATATGAAACCCAGTGTTCCCCTAATTTTTCCAGAAACCTCATGTTTTCTAGTTGGATTTGGTATAGTACAAAGTGAAAACACCTATCCCAAGAGTTGTAACCTCTTAGAAATATCTTAGGACAGAGGGTTTGCATTTTAATTTCGACCTCTACAACTTTTGAATATTAAACCCAGTGTTCCCCTAATTTTTCCAGAAAACTCATGTTTTTTAGTTGGATTTGGTATAGTACAAAGTGAAAACACTTATCCCAAGAGTTGTAACCTTTTAGAAATATCTTAGAACAAACTGGTTTTTCTTTGATTTTTACCTCTACAACTTTTGATTATTCAGCCCTGTGTTCTCCTAATTTTTCCGGAAAAATCATGTTTCCTACTTGGATTGGGTCTAGTACAAAGTGAAATCACCTATCCAAAGAGCTGTCAGCTCTTAGAAGTATCTTAGGACAGAGGGTTCTTACTTTTTAGAATTGTTTTTAATGAGATCGATGACCACCTCATAGAATCGTGACTTGTAATCTTTTGAATTCCAAGCAACTTTTAATAATATTTATATTTTAAGCTTATTCTAAATTTATTACCAATATAATCATATTTTTTTAGTTTTTAAATGCAATTGTATTAATTTTTGATATTTTGAAACTATCGGTAAGAGCTATTATTCCCAAATGCAAATTTAACTTTACAAATATTTATATTTTTTGTTGAGAAAGAAAATCTTTATGTAAAATATAGTTTTAGTTTGGTGTATATTTACTAATACATATACAGATTTTTTTACTTAGGATTTATTTAGGAAATATTTCATTCTGGTCTAGATTGTCCCCTACCATTTAATTGCCGAGCCTCAGGTCACGATTCAGCTTTACTTTTCTTACTCTTCCTGGACTGTTTTTCTTCTTTGGGACCCAGTCCGTCTCTCTTTGTAATTCATCTTCATCAGTGGAATAGATGAGTTTGTCTGGTTCAATGCTTCCTATATCGCAATCTTCTTTTGAATCCCGATTCATTTTTAGGTTTTCATTTTCTTGCTTTAGATACTAATTTCTTCGCTTAGCTTGGCAAATAATTGCTCCATATGCTCTAGCCTCGCCAAGAGAATCATATTCTCCTTTTCTAGGTCAATAGTTATTTTACTAGATTCGGCTATTTGCAAAGTAAAATTTCCGGCGGCATCACTTATTTCGTGAAATGTTTGTCTAGGTATAGCGTTAGAAAATCGGCTTGGTCAGCTACCGATTTGCTTCTATTTTTCTTTATCGGTGATCTTTGTAAATTTGGTCTTCTCTGGAACGGATTTGATGTTCCCTGATAATGCAATAGATGACCCTCCCCAGAATCCATAGGGCCAGTCTCCACAGAGAGTGGATTTACCAATGTTGATATTGGTGTACCACCTGGGGTATTATTTCCTTTTGTTTGTACCATTGCATAGTTTTGATTGACTAATTAGCTAATCTGCTTCACTACTACGAAGGGTTCGTTCTACAAAACATTGCCCAGAGTACGCCCGTATCCATTTATGAATACTTCGTGGAGGCTGTCAATCCCGTACTCCGTTTTCTAATTATGATTTATCATGGCCCGTGTCGCTTGAATCCACTTCAAAAATATCAGTGTATATGTGACGTGCACGAGTATTGTGCCTTCATCTGAAGTGGCACGACTATGTGAGTTGAGCTGTTATATTTAGCCTTGATTTTCTTGTCGGGCGGTTGATTGTTTTTTGCCAGTTTTTAAAGTTGAAAATTATTTTTTTTGTTTAATACAAAATCCATTTGTTTAATATTTTATTTTATAGATTATACTCGTATAAGTAATTTTGTGGCATTGTTCAAACGGATTGTTTAATTACTCTATGGTTGGATTTACTAGCAACGGAATTATAACGCCAAAAAATAAAACATCAAGGCTAGTGCTGAGAAAAGCGCTTTGGATGTGAGGCGCTGCGCTTATAAAACTCTAAACATGGATACCTCCCGCGAAAGTTTTAACTTCTCAGAATGAAAGTACTTAAAACATAGATGGAGAAAAATATAAACGTGGCAAAAGAAAGGAACGACAAAGGTCGAAATTGGATATAAAATGCACACTTCATTATGAACGAGGGTATGCTCAAAATGGGGTGTATAGTTAACAAAGTTACTGTAAATAAATAATACCGTACCCAAACACAAACATCCTCACACAAAGAATCAAAAAACTTTGACCAAGAAAATATTATAAGAAATTTAAAAAATGTCTGTAGTAAAGGGTGGTTTAATTTTAAGGGCCGACGTTGAATGTGAACCAAACCTAAACGTCAAGTTTTTTTCTGCTTTTAATTTGACATTTCTTAATTTCAGACTAACTCAATTTGAACCATGGAAAGATACACAATCGAGCAACGCGTTAAAGTTGGCAACAGTGGAGGATCAATTTTCGAATAAAATCATCTTCAGTGATGAGGCACATTTTCACCTCAGTGGATTCGTCAATAAGCAGAATTGCCGCATTTGGGCGAATCATAATCCAAGAGTGATTGTCGAAAAACCAATGCACCCACAAAGAGTGACTGTTTGGTGCGGTTTATGGGGTGGCGGCATCATCGGGCCGTATTTTTTCCAAAATGAGGCCGGTCAGGCAGTTACTGTGAATGATGTTCGCTATCGTGAGATGATAGATACACAATCGAGCAACGCGTTAAAGTTGGCAACAGTGGAGGATCAATTTTCGAATAAAATCATCTTCAGTGATGAGGCACATTTTCACCTCAGTGGATTCGTCAATAAGCAGAATTGCCGCATTTGGGCGAATCATAATCCAAGAGTGATTGTCGAAAAACCAATGCACCCACAAAGAGTGACTGTTTGGTGCGGTTTATGGGGTGGCGGCATCATCGGGCCGTATTTTTTCCAAAATGAGGCCGGTCAGGCAGTTACTGTGAATGATGTTCGCTATCGTGAGATGATAACGAACTTTTTATGACCCGACTTGGAAGATATGGATGTGGACGATATGTGGTTTCAACATGACGGTACCACTTGCCACACAGCTAACGAAACAATGGCTCTTTTGCGCGACAAATTCAATGGCCGTGTTATCTCACGTGGTGGCGATGTCAATTGGCCGCCAAGATCATGTGATTTGACACCGTTGGACTTCTTTCTTTGGGGTTATTTGAAAAAAAAGGTGTACGTCGATAAGCCAGCAACAATTCAAGAGCTAAAGGATGAGATAATTCGGCACATTAACGGCATAGAACCTCAATTATGCCTAAGAGTCATCGAAAATTTGGACCATCGGATGGAGGTGTGCCGCAGAGATCGCGGCGGCTATTTGGCCGATATTTTGTTCCATACATAATTGAACCATACCATATTATCATAATAAAAAGAATTGACAGTAATTTCCTAAATAATTTGTGTTTTATTCAAAATCAACATCGGCCCTTAAATTTTAACCACCCTTTATATGGTTTTAAGACTGCTCCGGGTCTTGAAAAAATTATTTGTGGAATTGTTGGTTCCGTAAATTTATAGAACTCGCAATCACGACACCGTGTTTACCTCATCGAGCTAACTCAAATCGTGGAACTAGATCCGACACCCAGTTGACCATCGCAATCGACATACAGTCGATCGGCAGATGGCAAATATTTGGAAGTGAATATTCGCGACAAGCCCATATTTTACGATTACGATAGTCAAATTGGAATTATTTTTTGTCAATTTATTATTTTAGTGCATCCCCCCCCCTCCCCCTAAAGGCATTCTAAATGGGTTTTGTGAGTCCCACTTCAGACACAAAAGTTAAACTTTACAGCAGGTCTAACTTAAGTCTTACAAAGTTCCTAAGACTTCCAATTTAGGGAGGTAAAAATTGGATTGCCTAATGAATCCTAATCAAATTAGCATACCAAACATTTCTACATATTTCATTAGAGACGTTCATAACGTTCTGCGAGGCAGAAAAACATTGTTTTCTTTTATGCTACATATACTACAGTGATGCACTCTACCGAGAAATTGTTTAGATTCCCGAGAATCGGCTTTAATTACCTAGCGAAAAATAAATTGGTAACATAATCGCGAAAAATTCGTCGAAGCATTCTATCGAACTAAGACCATGGTTTCTGCTGGCCACTCCATTCCGGCATCCGATGTATATTCTTTGATGATTAAGGTATTGTGCGATCTAGGGGATAGGGATAGTCGGAAAATAAAACTACAGTGGCAGGCGAACTTCAACGACGGCGCTGTGAGCGAGAATTTTCATCTGTGTGGTTTATTTCTAACCTTTTGCCGCAGACATTTTTGGCAATTTCGGACCGTCTCGACGATAAAAATTGGCTCGCCTGTAAAGAGAACTTCCTTAAATTGTCCACAAGCGTTTTCCACTTATTGTGTCGTTGGAGAAGTGCAACTGTCAAATTGGTCTCAGCTTTCTCGTTATGGTGTGGTGCATACTGAATGAATTACCCCACGCTCGTTTGCCATCAATCCCATCTATCGCATCGATTATTCTCGATTTCGCCATATTCTGAAGCAGAGCTTGTTGACGCTCTCCAAGGAGTAGTCGCAATCGAAATTCGTCCGTTCCTGCAACGATTCGAAGCTCAACTAGTTTCTTTAAAATATTTATGGTGTCATAGATGATCGCTTGAAACAGTCCTTCGAACCTTCGACGTCGACTTTTTCTATCCTTTCCTTTTGTAACTTAATGATTGAAATTCGTTCATTTTCACTATTCATTACGAACACAACTAATAATAAAAAATAATTGAAACCCACTTTTTAGGCCAAACTTTCATGAGCAATCCAATAAAACACTTTTGACATAAAATCACAGAAGATGAAGTTAAAATTTTATTTTTTCAGTGATAAAACCCAATAACTGGATAAATATATTGCAAATAAAACACTAATAGACCAAGCATTCACAACAGGACTAAACGCTTCATACAGCACTATTCTGGCTTTCCCTGGGAATAGGCAATTGGGACAAATATTTTCTTCGTGTATTTGTTTGAATTGCATTTTTCTGGCCAACTGGTAGAATCAGTTTAGTGTAAATATTTTTTAAAACAACTCGGGAAACTGTTGTTTCATTATTTTTTTTATTGGGGAAGATAATTTCTTATTTAACTATGTTTTAAAAATATTTACATTAAACTGATTCCATCAGTAGCCCAGAAAAATACAATCGAAACAAAAATACGATGAAAAAATGTCTGCCAATTTCCAAGGAAAGCCAGAATAGTGACACTGGTAGTTTATATCATATACCTTTGCTCACAACCTCGGATTATTAATCTGGCTTTATGTTGTCATTATCCTTGATTTTGAAGACCCTTTCGAAGACTTTTCGCTTTAGTTCTGACACATATTCACAGATTTTATTTCCTCTTAGGTACGTTTTCTTCCGTTCATCCGCTTTATTATTTTTCTCGTTGAAACGAATTTTATTAATTATCTCTGTGGCATTTTCTCGATTCATTGATTTTCCTGCTTTTTGAAACGTACTAAATTTTTGCCAAATACACAATTTCAAAACAATGGTTAAAACCGGGTTTCATTTTCTCGATTTTTCTACTGAGGCTGCTCTTAATCTTTCGGGTTGAAATTGGTATCATTTGTGCTTAGCCTTCACACTCACGTCACACCCGAATCGCACTGATCTATATAACTGCTTTCAATTGAACTTCATAATTTTATTACCTGTTGTTTCATACTATTACACGAAGGTGACCTAATTTCCGGGATAATCCATCGCCTTCGTTTTTCTTTCAGTTATGGATGTTGTATTCCCCCGAAAATCAGTTCGTTTTTCTAAGTTATCAGGACTCTATTGTTCTTTAACGTTTGAGGAGGCTGAATCCCTTCACGAGACGTAGGCCCAGCAGTAAGTATTTTTTGTTAACTGCACCTCAAAACTAACAAGTTTCCTCGGTATGAATTTGCTCCTTGCAACATTGCTGATTTCCATCTCTTACCACGCACGATTTTGCAAAACGACCATAACTGTTTCGGACAAACATAGCATTTTACACTGAGTTATTATACGTACAACACCTTCTAACTTATTACTGGCAAACTACTGCCTCTAATTATTTGATTACTGATGTCCGATACCTCATCATAAAATTCGGTTTCATTTATTTGATTTTCGCTGGGAAGACCACAATGATGAACCGTTATCTCTAATGATAGAACTTTTTCAGCGAACGAGATGTCAGTTTTGAAGGGATACCTAGACATAACAAAACGTTCCACAACGTGTTCTTTTGTGTACGTGTTTTGTTTTAATTCTGTAAATAGACTGTCAACAGGTATGTTCTTTCGTAAAATTTCTTTAAAATAAATTTCAGAGTGAAGGTCTGATCTGTTTAACAAAGCTATCCCGCGGTAAATTTGAGCGATCTTTTTTCATGTAAAGTGCAAATCAAAACCATATGTTATTCTTCCAGAATGTCCTCAGTAGACCATATAGTTGATACAAATTTAAATATACGGTAGAATAGTGCTAAACAGCCCTAACGTTTCAGCATTTCGCACAAAAATCGAATTATCCAGCAGCCCTGTTATTTGTAGTTTGTGACAGCACGTTTCGTAATTCATCGTGTGATGATGGTCATTTCAGTGTGGTTGTCGAGTTAGTGCAGAAAGGAAGCTAATTATAGGCTACGAGATGGTGTGACGGCCTATTTAAAAGAAAGGAAAAAAATCCGTCATACTTAAAGGCCATCGATGGTGTCGATCTCTAACTCTCACTTTATCCAACGTTTGGCACACGGTTCTTGAAACTAGAGGGAAGCTCGAAAGATCTCACAATAAACGGAGACCATTTTATAAAAGCTAAATCGTCAAATTAAAAAATATTTGTTTTATTTCGATTTGCAAACCACAATAAATATATTACATTTCATATTACACTACTGTAAGTCTTTCAATAAATCATATTCAATAAAAGTAAATAGAGTTGTATCCGGCTTTATGCGAGAAAATGGATCTGAAATAATTAAAAATTAAATACGTTTACTCCATAATACAACATTAAATTAAATACGTACTTAATAAAGAATAATATTTTTCCTGTTGTAGTCTAGCATACGTTAAATCCTCGGTAACTTTTAAAAATTGCATTTCTGCACAATAAATTTTATCAACACTCTGTAGCATATCTGTTAAAATTGTGCGGTAAGATTTTTGAATTTGAGCTGCTAAACGGTCTAGAGAATTTTCTATAAGCACCGAATTTAAATTTACTACATCGTTACGGTAATTTAAAATTGAGGTCATAATTCCAGCAAGGGCATCAATTAATCCAAACTCTTCATATGGACTACCCTCTTTTAAGCTTAATAGTTTTCTCTCGTGCTTTCGTCGATTTTTACTCGATGTGGTTGATTTCCTAAAAACAAAAATTAAAATCTTGAATAATTTAATTAATTTATGCCAAATTGTGTATGTACCCAGATTGTTTTGATGATCGTCCACTGTCTTTAGATCCCATGGACATAATGCTACTTGCATCGTCAATAAAATCGGTATCTCGTTCTCCATATCCACCATTTGGATATGCTTTGCGTTTCTCGCGAACGATCTGTAACCGAGTTCTGTAAGCTGTAAATTTTTTAAGGCTTTCGTTTAAAAAATTCATTACAGTTTCTCTTACTGCTTCCAATGGTTTACGTATTGCGGTTTCATAATCATCTATATTGTAATTCTCCATCCAAATATTTTGAGCTTGTATAAAGTGATTTCCTTGCAATAGTATTTTTATAGCATTTTTGTAATTATTGTTGTCGTATTTTATGAAAATATCGGCACAATCCATATACTGTTTGCCATCTATCAAAGCTGGTATGAGGGAAGTGCAAAATTCTTTTATCTCTTTATCCGTTGCATTGTTTTTCCTCATCAGGAAGACACATCGCTGATAATTTAGAATATGTTTTGACGATAGAATTGATTGTTTTATATCACCCCCACGCTCGTACATGATGGATGATTGATAAAAATTGACTTTTAAACCTCCTTTCTCTCGCAAAAAATTTCCATAAATAATCGCAATCCTCTTATATAAATTCCAATTTATAATATTACTGTGCTCGTCAACCAGCAAATTCAAAGCTTTCGAATGTAATTCGTGCTTTTGAATCAATTCAATGACCTCATCAATATATTGATCGTTCTTGCAATTAATTAAATTAAACAGTGCGTCGTCGTATCGCTTTAAATGGACGTCGATTTTATATTTACGATAATTTTCATCCTCTATAGCTTTTAATTCATTCAAATGGGGTAGATATTCTTTTGGATCCTTTTGTGATTTATTTGCTACAAACATTACCAAATTAAAATTGTACATGCCAAGGGCAATATTGTAAAGCTCGTTTACATCTACTAGACAAATTATATATTTCAGGGCATCATCAGCTTTGACTCGTTGATTTCGAGCTTGAGGTTCACTTTCTTTATTTACCTCTTCCTGTTTCTGGCTCCAAAGCACTTCTAATGCCTTTTCTATATTTTTCCGCTTCACGTAGCTAGTTATGATGGGCAACAAGTATTTATTTTCACCTAATTCCTCCATTAGTTCGCATAAAATTTCGCAAATATGTGTCATTTTTCTATTGTTACCATCGATTTTCTCTTCCACGCTATCGTAATTCGATTTGTACATAGTCTTTGTAACATCCTCGTTTTGTAGGTCAGATAAAAATAAATTAAGCCAATGAATACTGCCTTGATTTGTGATTTGATTTAAAAATAAGCCAATATTTTCTATAAATTTATCAGGATTGTGATCCACAATGAGATTCAGATTAATTCGCTGTTTCCGCAACAAATCGAATGCATTCAGATAGTCTAAATTATCCAGAAAACGTCCAATTATAGAGACCGATAAAATTCTAGGTTCGATTACTTCAAGGTTACCTCGCGGTAACTGTAATACAACTTTTGATGTTTTCGGAACGATGACGACAATCCGACCACCCGTTTCAATTTTACGTTCAAATGTAATTTTTTTCTTATCAAAATTGTAAAAATATAATTTATCAATCGTGGTAAAAACTAAATATTGATCTAGGATGTAAAATGACGAAACAAAACTATCGAATATTTTTTCTTGGTTAATATTTAGATTACCTCGATTCTTAAATATGACCAATGTAGTGGGATCATAATTACGAATCTGATCGTAATCGTCAATGTATAAGCACAATGAATAATCATCCGTTTTATGATTTGTATTCAATTGTAATGTTGAAATTAATTTTCTACTTCCAAACATTATTGAATCCTCGTCAATACGTGACACAGCCATTAATCGACCATGTTCATGAAAATATTTTAATTGAATTAATTTTTGATCTTCAACTGAAATTTTATATAGAAATATTTTATCTTCATTGCAAAACAACATTTTATTGTTTGCTATCCATAAACAATGATAAAATTGGGGAGGCATAATATCATCGTACAAATCATCATTTCGCAATTCATTCAAATCGAATTCAAAATATTTATCGATCGCTTTTATATTTTTCTCGTTAAATTGAATCCTCATCAGTTTTAGAATGTTTGCGGCATCAATAGTAAAAAAATTATTCTGTTCTTTGAGAAAATCAACGGTATTGATGGCCACATTATTTATGTGTTCTATCGTAGACATAGGAGGTGGAACGATAGCATTATTAAAATTTGTTATTAATAGGTTTATTCCATCGATAACAGCGACAATAGCTTCGTCTGTTGAGGATGATACTACTCGATAGTCCCATTGGTAGAACAAAAATCTTGAATTATTGAGTATGATTTGTAATGATTTTGATTTTATAGTTGTCTGACTATTCTCATTCATCCATTGATGCTGTACGACTTTACTATCAAATGTTAGCTGATGCTTTAAATACCAATGATAGTTGTTTATTGTGTATAAATAAATTGAACTAACTTTTGTTTCAAGATTTAGCGTTACAACCGACAAAACTTCCGAATCTAAACTCCAGCCCAAATCAATAACTTTTTCTTCTGCGTTTTTAAATGGTAACACTAGTTCACGATGTCGTAACCCGTTCTTTTCAAACAGGGTGATCACATATTTGTTTGGCCATACCTGAGGAACAGCAATCCATGATCCCGACGGCTTCCAACTTATGCACTCCCCTAATCCGTTGAGTTTTTCTGATGTGGATTGTAATATCCCATCCTTGTTAAAAATTTTAAACATTCGACCATTAATTCCAACAAAGCTTATAGCATATAATTCGCCATCGCCACGCCATGTTATTGTAATACTTTTATTGTCAGTCTCATTGGAGAGATTTACAATTTCTTCTTTCTTCATAGCTTTATGTTTACCTTCGGAGCCATGAAACTGAGTCTCTTTTTTACCCCAGCCTAATGTTATAAATTCTTGATCGCCGAAGGATGTATCATCCAAATCAGTTTCATAAATTAAATTGTATCGGTGATCCATCAAACACATCTTCTTCGACCTATAAAATTTTTTTACATAAAATTATTGTTAAAGAAATTATTGAAAAAAGTAAGGTTTGTTTATTTACGGACCGAGTAACAACTACGATTATTTCTTGGTCGGGGCTCCAAGAAACGGCCTCAATTGGCTCGTCACATTTTATTATGGATTCTCCAGTTTGCTCGACTAAGTCCCAGGTCCATATTTCGCCATTGTCATATACATAGCAAATCTCTTTGTCAAAAATCAAATACTCCAGTCCAACTACTTTAACGCCGGGTTCCTCAAAATACAAATCCCGTAATTTCACCAACTTGTTCAATTCAAATTGGTATTTACACAACTGCGTGTCGGTACATAAAAATGTCCGGTTATCAGTGGCCGATAATTCATCATCACATGTCGCTGTATTATTATAATTATCCAATTTATTATCAATAATCATTTTACGCACATTATTTACGGATAATTTTTTATCTAGTTTATCGATTAATATTAAATTTCTCATTTTTATTCAATAAACACAAAACACATGTAGACTACTAGAAACTACAAAGGCGAAATGTCTAAATAGTCGTAGCGCCGAACATAAGGGGCATTATGATCGGAATGTAGAAACATGTAGTAAAGGCGCCTTTATGTTGCTTTCGTTCGTTCATTCAAACAATATTTTCGACCAATCATCTCTTGTGAAAATATGCAGAAGAAAAACCTACATTTTGGAGCAACATGATTGATCGAAAAAAATTGTTTGAATGAATGAACGCGCCTTAAGCGAAGTGTGTACCCATTTTAACGTCGACGTTATTTTATTGACGGCGGTGTCGTCTCACCTAGCGTCATGAAACGACAGACACCACAAATGTATTCCTAGTTAGCGTCAGACGACTTCAATTTTGTTTGTGTGTGCTACTTTTCTATATCAAAGCTAAACTCAATATTAAATCTATCATTTTAAAATCCTACACTGTCAGTTAAACAATCATTTGTCATGATTTGTTTTAGTTTTCGGATTCTAAATAACCAAACATTAAAAAGTCATGTATAGCAAAAAAGAATTTTATTAAGTTTCAATTAGTTTAAATGCCGCATAAAAAGTTTAAAATTTATTCGTGGTCTTCTTTTTTAACTTTATAACTTTTTATCTATTTCAAATGGTTGAAATTTTTTGACAATTGTATGGTTGCTCATTTAACGTAATTATGAACGTGTAAAAGGTAAAAAATGGAAAATAAATACTATTTCAAAATATGTATTTCAATTGCGGTCAGCTTATAACTAAACATTACGATTTTTATCAAATATTGTACATGGCAAACTTCTGTTTACAAACAATTATTTTGTGCCAGCCAAATGTTTCTGGTATAAAAATTTTATCAGCAAAGCAGATAAAAAGGCTGACATTTTTATTCACCTCAATTTTTAACTTTTTATTTTGTTTCAACTGGTTTAAATACCGCATAAATTTTAAAAAATTAAAAATTTATTTGTAGTAAATATTTTTTAGCTTTTATCTCTTTCAATTGAATAACTATAGTTGCTTATTTTATGTGCAATTGTGAAAGTATATAACAAATGTAAATATAAAGTAAGTTATATGTAAAATAAATACTACTTAAATATATATTAGTCAATTATGGTCAGTTTACATCTATATTATTCCGATTTTTCTCAAAATTTGTACATGGCAAACTTCAGTTTACAAACAAATATTTTTGTCAGCCAATTGTTTTCCATATAGAAATTTTATCAGCTCTTGACGAAGATAAAAAGTTTGACATTTTTATTCACCTCAATTTTTAACTTTTTATGCGGTATTTAAACCAATACGACAGTTAATTATCGATTGTTTGTTTATTAAAAAACTAATCTAACTAAAGTAAGATCTTTCAATCCGTATGACCTAATGTTAATTAAGAGAATTTAATGAAATTTGAAACGCCTAAATTGCGTGCTAACTTATTGAATCTTCTAAAGGAATTGTTAATTTTGGAATTTTAGGCGTGACAATTGAGGAACTGTCAATTACTTGTCAAAATAATCAAAAACATTGACAAAAATTGTATGTAAAATGTTAAACCTATTTAATTTTTGGAATCAAAACACATTTCCTTTGATTAAAAATTATTGAAGAAAATACATAAATACAAAATCGTCGTCCTAACAGTGAATTAACGTAACTGCAAACGCATTATTTTAGTTGGTAGAAAGATAAAACGTTATAAGTTTCAAATTTATACTAGAACCTGTGCAATTTTTGAGCTTTTAATTTCAAGGAAACTTAACTTGGGCAAGAACCACATTCAATGAAACTATCCCTCCGATTCTGACGTACAGTCACAGACGTATTTTCTGTCTTAGCAAAAACTTTTGTCTTAACGAAGACCGTAGACTATAAATTCTTATTCTGTACTTAATCTTATCTGTCAGTAGTCTTAAAAAGTTGTCTTCATTAATATCAGCGGAAAAAGTGGTCTTTCATAATGGAATCATAATTTTGTTGTTGCCAGATAATAGTTTTGACATTTAAACAGAGGCAATAATTATAATTGGTTTTAAAAACAGAAAAATTATTCAAAATAAAATGCTATTTTATATTGTTATAATACACTCTTAGCATATATAGCATAAATTGGGGTTCTTTTAACAATTTCGAATTGAATTGTCGCTTTTCGTTCATAAATTTGAAACAATATGTTGAACATTTGATTTTGACAGCTGTACAAAAGACTTTGGAGAGTTTCTAATATATTATTTAAGACTACTGCCTTCAGAATTTCAATGAAGACTTTAGTCTTAAAAAAAAGTTTATAAACCTAAAAACAAAAATATTTTATTGGTATGTATCATGGATAGTACGGATCTTAGATAATTTCGTAAAAGTTTTTTGAGCTGAAAAACTTTTTTCTAGAACAAATATACATTTGGTTTTTCATATTTTAAATTTACAACAATAACTAACTGAGGTAGTATTTTCCAAAATATCCTTGCCCTACTTCTCACCTTCATACATATACGGTCGAAAATAAAAGTGAGAAGTGCCTACTCGTATAGTGGAAAATCACTTTTTCTCACTTTTAGCTACAACTCGCTCAAAAAAGGCGACTCACTGTGTGCAAAATCCCAGTCTTGAAACAAAGTTATATCCAAACTGACTCAACCATAAAATTTATGCTTTAAGGACTAGATACACCGCAAGGGTCGACGATGAGCAGCGAATTGAAATATGCACAAATTAATGGAGCATTTACATGTAGAAAATTGTTTTCTTTTGCAAATTTTTACAGGTAAATAAGAAGCATCCGCTATATAAAAATATTCATAATGCGAGAAAGAAATAAACATATATAATAATGCAATAGTTTTTTATAGGAATATTATTAATTTATTTTTAACTTGGCGTAACAATTTATTAAAAACTAAAATTTTTTTTTTGTTAATTTTAAAATTATTGCGGATCAAATATATTTTATGGCAACATTTTATATAATTCCTTATGCTTTTAATTGAAAATTATTGATATTGAGTTGTAAATAAATTAATAAAATTGAGAAATGGGAGACACTATATTGAACATTTTAATTCTTTGCTTTATAATTTTTTATTGTACCGATGCAAACAAGCTGAAATGATAAACCCGCCATTTATAATAAACAATTTTTTGTCGTTCTTTTCACAAAATTACTACAAAAGTCGATCAAATTTCCTTCATATTCGTTTACATAAAATCCGATCAAATTGTTGTTGTAAAAGTAAACGAATTTGGTATTAGCTATTTTCCGAGCGCATAACAGTTTTTGAAATGTATGACAGTGACATTCGCGTTGTGACATATTATTGGTAACCCATATATCCAACCAAATAATTTGTTTTTATTTTTGTGAAGCTATAAAGAACAATATAAATAAAATGAATGTGATCACAGCCATAAAAATGTATATTAATAAAATGACGGATGAATCTGGACCTGGCATGAAAATACTGTTAATGGACAAAGAAACTGTAAGATAATGTTGGGATCTCCGTGTGTAAAGTAATCTCAAATTGGTGACTATTTCAGACTAGTATCATTTCAATGGCATTTAGCCAATCGGATATGCTGCAAAAAGAGGTATATTTGTTTGAACGAATTGACTCTGGCCGATCCAATGAACGTATGAAGCATTTAAAATGTATTGTATTTATACGACCAACGAAAAACAATGTAGCCCTCCTATGTCACGAATTGCGGAATCCGAAATACGGATCTTACTATATATGTAAGTTTCCTTGGCGAGCAAGTTCTCTTTTTTATATTTAAGTCCGTCCATCTCACATTTTAGATTTTAGTAATATAATTCCAAGAACTGACATAAAATCATTGGCGGAAAGCGATGAAAGTGAATCTGTTCGGGAAGTTAAGGAAATATATGCTGATTACCTTGCGGTTAATTCGGATTTTTTCAGTTTAAACGTTCAAACATGCTTGAATGGCTTGAATTGGAAACAAGATGCTTTGCAGCGTACCATCGATGGATTAACAGCTGTTCTATTATCATTAAAATTTCGTCCAGTTATTAGATATCGCGTTGGAAGCATGCCATCTCAAACTCTTGCAAAACACGTGTACGAGAAAATAAATAAAGAGTCATCATTATTTGATTTTCGACAACAGGAAAACGGGGCCCCTCCACCGCTTTTATTAATCTTGGATCGGCGTGATGATCCTGTAACACCTTTATTGAATCAGTGGACTTACCAGGCTATGGTTCACGAATTGTTGACCATCAATAATAACCGGGTGGATGTATCAAGTGTGAAAGGCGTCCCAAAAGATTTAAAAGAAGTTGTACTTTCTGCGGAACAAGACGATTTTTATGCACACGTGAGTTATGCTTGTAAATACTCGCATGTTAACTTGATTTAGTGTTATTCATAATTTTCTAGAACAAATATTCTAATTTTGGTGAAATTGGAACTACCATTAAAGGATTAATGGAAGAATTTCAACGAAAAGCGAATGATCAACGGAAAGTCGAAAGCATTGCTGATATGAAAACATTTGTGGAGTCATACCCACAATTTAAGAAAATGTCTGGAACGGTAACTAAACATGTGACTGTAATCGGAGAGTTATCTCTTCAGGTTGGCGAGAAACGACTGTTGGAGGTGTCCGAATTGGAACAAGAAATTGCCTGTCGTGCAGATCATTCAGCCCAATTACAACGCGTTAAACGGCTCATAAGTGATCCCAAAATCGATCCCAAAGATGCATTACGACTTGTTATGTTGTATTCTTTACATTACGAAAGGCATGCGAATTGTGATACGTTGGGTTTGTTGCATTCATTAAAGGAACGAAATCGTAAAGTTAATATGGTTCCACGTTTATTAGAATATGCTGGTCAGCATGCTCGACAAGGAGATTTATTTAATTCCGTAAAAATCACTGATGCCGTAAAATTAACGCGAAATTTAATAAAAGGTCTTAAAGGCGTTGAAAACGTATTTACGCAACATTCATGTTTGCTCAAAGAAACTTTAGAGGAGGTTTTCAAAGGCCGTCCATTAGATCCAAATTACCCAACAATTGGAAATGAACTGCCGTTTCGACGACCACCGCAAGAAGTTGTAGTTTTTATTATAGGAGGGGCGACATATGAGGAATCAACAGCTGTTTATCAATTCAATAATGCAGGTAATAAATGTATTATTGGTGGTACCACAATTTTAAATTTCGAGAGTTTTTTGACGGAAATTCAGGAAGCAACGAACGGAGTCCCTTTTAAGCACACACGTTCATTGGCACCTTTCCATTCAAATGATGGTGTTTAATGAAAATATTATCTACCAGCAAATTATAAATTATTTTAATTATAAAAGATATAAAATATCCAATTTCTAAATGTGAATGTTTAATATTTATTAAATGGTTTTGTTCCATTAATGCTTGTAAATCATTGAGTTCCATATATTTTATTACAGAGAATTCTACCTACATCTCTAAAGTTCATCAAATGTGGCTTTATTGAAAATAAAAACGTTGCAATGTTGGAAAATCTATTGAAAACTAGCCAATTTATGTGTCCACACGGGATGTCAATGAAGTGGTTTGAATCTTCATTTCTTTCCTCCCCTTTACCTATAAAACCGGTTTTCTAAGTAAAGGGGGCAAGAAAGCAGATTGAAACCACTTCAGACATGCACGTTCAGTAAATTTAAAGCCGAACAAAAATATATTAACGTACTAGGTATCATTTGTATCTACTCGATTTACATAATATTTATGATAATTCATAATAAATAACTGCCCACTCTATTGCTAAAGTCTTTTTATTCTCAACTAATTTGAAAGATCTAGAAATTGAAATTACCATTTTTGCCTTTAGTTGTAATCGTCATCATTATCCTCCTCATCATAATAATCAATATATTTGCCATCGGGTTGATTATACGAAAACTGTTGAAAAATATGAGTTTTATCAATGAAATCAAGTTGTAATATACCTTTATACCGATAACATTCCTTTGGATATTGCAAATCCTATCATAGCAAGAGCCGCACATGCCAGTGAAATTATTAGTGTTCTTCTGGATTCTTTGTATTCATCATTATTGCTGCCGACACTGGAACCGTTACTATTAAAGCTCTGGTTCGTCATTGAGCGTTTTTGCTGATCGTCAAATTTGAAAATATCATCGCTGAAATATTTATTATTAATGCGATCGACGAAGTTGACTAAATTTGGAAATTCTAAAATGTGACTTTCAAGTGGATTATTTGGCAATTTTATCTTGATTAATAATGCTAAATAAGCAAAAATAGCTATATCGAACTCTGTTGGTTTTGATTTAAGGAACCACAATTCTTTTTCTAATTTAAGAGCTAAAAATGTTACGCAGGTCTTAGCATCAAAAACAACCTGAAAAATAAAATTAATCCTTTAGAGATCATTAATTCTACAAACCATGGAATTAAGAATTGCAAAGTGGTGTTTAAATATTTACACGGCCAAGAATCACGGACAATAACTATGATTTTGACATTTATAATACATTTAAAGCAAACAAACTACACTCTACACGCTAACGAATGTCCTTGATACTTCATCGTGATTGAAATATTTTTAAGATCAACCCCATTTTAAAAATCATATATAAATTTACTTACGTTCTCTACTTCTTTATTATCAATTTTATCTTCTAGATCGATATTACTCATTACGTCGAGAATTTCGTAAGCTTTGGTTATATATTTTTTGGGATAATACATATTAAATGGAAATCGTATTTGCTTAGCATATAATAAAGTGGCTTCGGGAATATTTTGAGGATTGCCCCAGAATATATATTGAAATGTAGGATTAATTTTTGTATAAATATATTGTAATAACCCTGACGAAATAAACACGTCGTTGTTTGAAAGTGATTTGTTTAGATCAAATCCTTGGCTCCTTAAATAGTCGATGATACTTTTGTAACCACTAATATTTCTTCCTTCGTGAGTTAAGTATGGAAGAAATCCATTTTGTGAATTTATAGGATTACCATTATGAATTATTGTTACTGGTGCTTGAGATAATTTTATATAAGTCTAAAACAGAAACAAACAAACTCATGCTATTTTGTATCATGCCGGTTTTTTCTAATTTCTGTATAATTACCAGCACTCTTAAACAATCATAATCTATTGAAGGTAAGCCTGGCAAACCTTTGTACACATAAACTTCCATTTATTTATTTATTTTAATTTAGGAAATATTTAAATTTGTGGTGATTTTATAATTTTTTGGCTAATGTTCCATTTTTACAGGTTATGTTATGAGGCGAACCAATACTGTTCATTTAATAAACCCCTTGTCGAAATATAAGGCAAAGATAAATTTCGCCGAACCCTTTAGACCAACATGTACGCAGTCTGACTGTCGCTGATGTGTTGTCAATAAGTTTGCTGGGCAATTTCACGAATTTTTTTTGTAAAGCGGCCTTTATGGTATTATGGCGCTGGCTTGAAAAAAGTGCAATAAAAAAAGTAAACGCTGACTAGAACAGACACAACGAAAGATACAACACAATTTTTTAAATTCCATGCACATTTTCTTGGTAAACAAACATTTTGTGTAACAATAAAAATGTTTAAAATTATTTTAACGGTTATCAAATCACTTTAAATAATTTTAGAATAAAATATTTTTGCTGAATTCACATAAAAATATTCGTTTTGATTTGATAAAAAAAAAGTTGGAGATGTCGAAAAAATAACGGTAATTCTAAACTGCTAGAAGGCTAGCTCATTGGGCGGCTTTTTTGCTCAATTTTTGTACAAAATTTCTGATATGTAGCCGTTTCCGGAAATAACCCATGGTAAGTTTCGTTAATTTTAATTTTTTTAATGTTGGTAACAAAAGTTACTCAAGTTACCCCGGCTATACAACAACTATGCCCCATTTACATAGAGAAAATTGTTTTCAAATGTTTGCAAATAAATAAGAAGCATCCGCTATATGAAAATATTCAATATGCCAGAAAGAAATAAACATATAGTAACGCCATAATTTTTTTATAGGAAAATTAATTTATTTTTAATTAATTCAAATCAGAAATTTACATTTTTATCTATGGTGTCTGTTTTTATTATGATTCCTTAACCTTTTGTATAAAATATTTTTTTTTTGTTAATTTTAAAAATGTTGCCATAAAAATACTCGGTTCGAATATTTATATTCAGCAAAATTCAATGGCGTATTTTTGGCAGTTAATATATTTTTGTTGGTTCTTTTTGTACATTTTGTACTTTGTACAAAATGTGCTCAGCATTTGTACTCAGCTTGTAATTTTATTTTTCTGATACTTCTAATTTAAAACAAAGACAGAAACTAAAAACTACAAAAACTAAATTACCTTAAAGTTACTCTACATGTTAGGAAATAGATTTAATAATTTCTTGGCAGCAAGTTACCCAAAAGTTACCATGGGCTATTTCCGAAAACGGCTATTATTTTACAAAAAGTAAGATTATATTTCGCGTGTGAATACATACAGCATATACAACATTTTTGTTGCTTCTTTTTGCACAACTTGTACTTTAAAAGTTTGTAATTTGATTTTTCTGATAGTTTAATATAAAGACAGAAACAAAAACCAACAAAAACTAAATTACCCTAAAGTTACTCTACATGTTCGGAAATAGATTTGGTAGTCTATTGTCAATAGCAAATTCGTTCGACTTTTTGAAAAAAAGTTACCCGATTTCTGTCTAAATTAACGTAAAAAAATTTACCCGACTTTTGTATTGGTGAAAAGAAAGACAAAAAATTGTTTATAATAAATGCCAGGTTTATCATTTCAGAAAGCAAAGAATTAAAATGTTCAATATAGTGTCTTCCATTTCTCAATTTTCGTTGCACGCATACAGTAAATTTTTTATAAAATCTGACAAAATATCGCGATTTTTTAAAGTTACAGGGCCATCAACAGGGCCATATTTAGAGGTTCTTTTCAACCGAATGCAGTTATGTTAGGAAGTTAAAATTAAAAAATCTATGTAAGTTGAATTATATTTTTATTCATCCAGTACAACAAATTAATTATTTTTCCTTAAATACAATATATTGTCGATTTAAACCTGTGTATATCCAATAGTTATTGGTCCTATTTAACATAATATTATTTTCATTACCGTCAAATTTAGTCGTAAAAATATTTACCGATTCTCTTTTGTCTGCGGCATAAAATATTTTTTTTCAAAATGTAACGAGGAAATAATTGAATTTTTACTCATTTTTACATGTAAAAACTACATGCAACTACTACTGTAAAAACTAATAATTATGCTATTCAAAAATAAAAAGTGATTATGAAAAGAAAAGCATGTAGTACTGTAAAGAAAAAACCCAACAACAATAACCAAAACTCGATTCTTAGTTTTTTCTGATTTATAACTTAAAATAAGAATAATTTTACCACAAATCATTTTCTTCATCATAATACAATTTACATTTACACTTGGTAAGGTAAATCTCATTCAATAATTTTTAGGCGTGTTGTGGCAGCTTTTCACAAGACACTTCATTTTAATTAAAATTTTCCAATTTTTATTACCAAATGATGCACTGCTATACTATCAATTAACTATTTTATAAAATGTGAATCACTTTAATTAATAATTTCAAGATTTTTTAAGAGCGCAAAATATTGCTGTCATTTTGTACAAAAACAAAAAGTGGTTTGGTTGGTTTTTTCTTTGAGATATAAGACCGCCATATGCATTTTTTATGTAACCATCCTGCTCTGGCTTGTGACACATGATGAAATAGCAAATTTTATATGGGAAAAATCTATCTGGTGTGGACCATAAAATTATATACTATAGAATGTATGTAAAGATTTTTTCCATATAAAATTTGCTATTTCATGTGTCACAAGCCAGAGCAGGATGGTTATATAAAAAATTGCATATGGCGGTCTCATATCTCAAAGAAAAAACCAACCAAACTAGTTTTTGTTTTTGTTCAGAGTGACAGTAAAATTTTGCGTAGTTAAAAAATATTAAAATTATTAGTTAAAACATTATAAAATAGTTAGTGGATTGTGTAGTAGTACATCATTTGTTAATAAAAATTTATTATAAACAATTTAACTTTAAAACAACAATTTAAATTAAAATGAAGTGTCTAGTGAATGGCTGCCAAAACACGCCTAGAAAATTACAAAAACGAACTTCATACCATCTGAAACGGGTTAGCCTCTAGCTAAAGCTAGAGATAACTCAGTTTCATAGAAAAATTTGCCTTTACCTGTATTACATCCCCCCGCGGCATTAACACGTAGCTCGACTTTTTCGTCATAATTCGAGGAAAAATACGATCGCTCAATTTTGAGTTTCATCTTATTATACTTGGGTATGTGGACGCATAGAATTGGACAAATTTTGGTTACTCGGGTATGTCCACTGAAACGTAACTGTTTTGACATTTGTTTAAAAGGGAAAAACAAAACAAATCGAGAAAAGACGCTTAATTTTAACTTTTCTCGACAAATAATATTTAAAAAAATGAATATATCAATTGAAAAAAAGAAAGACTGCATTTCATTACCAAAAGGATGGCAAAGGGAAGAAGTATTAAGAAAAACAGGATTATCAGCTGGTAAAATTGATGTGTATTATTACAGGTAAATAAGTAATTTTTTTATATTTCTAAGAAGCTTTGGAACTAACTGAGAATTTAGATCAAATTATTTACCTATTGCTAAAGATAAATTCATACTTTGTATATAAAATCGTACATGTATATATACAGCCCATCTGGTAAGAGAATTGAAAATAAACCCCAATTAACACGCTATTTGGGTGATACAATGGATACGTCAATATTTGATTATCAAAACGGTAAACTTGTTGGAAATCCTAACCAATCATTGTATCAGAGAAGTGGAATTAAGAAAAAGATGATTGTTGGTAGTGCTACATCAAGTGGTGGTATATTGACTGTTGGAAGTGGTAGTGGTTCAAGTCAAGCAAATTTCATTACCTCCAGTAGTGGTTTACCATCTTCATCTGGATTAGCAACAGCAGCCGCATGTCGCCATCAATTTGATTATAGGTAGCAAATTTAATTGCTACTTTCAAGTAATACTTTACATTGCTGGTTTCACACCGTAGGTAGTATCATAGCAAAATTCCTGTGTATCTACTCCTTGCAATATTTCCTTTAATACCTTTCAGGATGTATTACTTTTTTTTATCTTGTCTAGCCTGAATAAAATAATACAATATACGAACTTAAATAAGGGAATTTCGAAGCTTAAAAATTAAATTTCCTACAATAAATTTATTTTACCTTCAATGGTTCAATGATTTCGGAAAAGTCAGGCTATTTTGTTATCAAGACTTTAAAAGCAATTACCTGCGCTAGTTGCTGAATGACATGTTACTGCAACTTATTTGTATTTGTATTACTGGATGTTTCTATTGAATTCGGCAGGTAGACTACAAGTTCGTTACCAGAGCCAACCTAAAAGATATTCACTTTTTGTAAATTTATTTATTTATTACAATAGATAAATCATTTTAGTATTTATAATAATTAGTTAAGATTTCAAATATAAAATTAAAATAGGTAGGCAAGAAATAAAATATTTGGTACAAAGCTTAAATTTAACCTACAAATTAAAATACTCTTGTGATGTTGGTCAAACAAAACAAAATTTAAAAAACGAATTATACACATGATGATTATCGAATTTCAGCATTCTCACAGTGGAATTTCAAATCATTCAAGAGTTACGGCGCTCGCTGATAGATGAGGTTGCAATTTTGGAGAGGAAATTGAATCTCACATCTCTGATTTTTCCCATAGAAAATTTGCTATTTCAGGTGTCACAAGCCAGAGCAGGATGGTTATATAAAAAATGAAATGATGAATCTAATGAATAAAAATATCATCCAATCTAATGAATATAATATAATTCAATTTATATAGATTTTTTAATTTTAAAAAATTTAAATACGACCCTGTTGATTTATACGCTTTCTCTTTTTCTCTCCGAATTTGTGACGCTTGATAGTTGCTTACATTCATTCTATATAATCTATTCTATGGTCATACCACGAAAGACATAAGTTTTGCCGCACTTGAAATAACCGGAAGTTGAAATTGCAAACGTTAGATGGGCCACCCTTTAGCTATTCAATATCAAAAAACCCTAGAAAATATTCCTGCAGATGCTTATCGAACCTGCACAACTTACCTTTACTTTAGTAAATAACACTTATTATTCAAGTCTAATGGGTTTTGATCGACAGTATCACGCATTTGTTTAATCATATGAAAAATTGTTCGTATTTATGAGAACATTTGAGTTTTTTTTTATTATGTTCGTCATGCTGGTGATGAAAACAATAAAAATCCAGGGTATAATATGGGATCCTTGACGAACACTAGACCAACACTTTGATACCGTTGGGTTGTGCTTGTTAAATACGGCTTAAATCAATTGGCGTATTCCCCTGAAAGTCCGAACACATAACTGACGACGTGCTTTATATATAATGCCTTACTGAAATTCTTGTACGCTACGTCTACTTGGCAATGTTTTTTAATATTTCGTTTATAACTATATGTTGGTAAATTCTACCAATTTACAAGATATAGATTGGCACAGCATAAATTTATGTTGGTTGGCAGATGATATATGATGTATTAATGTGGATTAAAAACTATTGCACGCAATTAGTTAAACGTTTCAGAATTGATGATGTTGATATTCCTCTGTAACATGTAACGTCATCCAATTGCAATTTTCCATTTATCGGGAAACAGCTGAGGTTAGGAATGATTGAGCAGCTTTCATAATGGATTTAGCAAAAAATACTCGCAAACTTTTTACATAGCCGAGGATATATCGTCCGGCCCACTTCCGCGACCAAAATCCTTCAACACTCATCAGAATGTTGTTATTAGATACAACAGGGGGAGCGATCATTAATGGATCTGGTGTATTTCATGCAAAATGTTGTCAGAGTCAGAGGACGATTTGTGTTAGAAAGAATTTTTTTTTTAAATGTATGCATATTTACATTTATTTAAAAATTGTTTTTCTTTTGGTTACTACAGCAAATTAGTAAAAACCTATTTTACTGCTTCGAAACCAATGAATTTGGTGTCCTAGACATTGAATCTATAGTTGATTTAAAGTTGAGGCTAACGACTTCAATAAATCTCGCGGGCACGCGGGAAGTAACTGCGCCCCTCATGCCACTTAGCTCCTAAAGAGAAATAAATGGGGCTACGGAGATGTAAGAGGGCTGGTGTTACCACAAAGAGATCGGGAACATGAGGTCGTCTTTAAATCGCTTATGTAATTTTAAAAAAATCTGCACATTTACCGGTTTCGTTCTTTAATCGTGACATATATATATATTAGAAATAATAGCCGTGTTTTAATTGCTGCGTTTTTTTTTTTTGAAAAAGCTGCTCTAGACCGCGATAAATTATATTTTGATTTTTTAAACAATTCACATATTAAAATTTTTGTGCTTCGGATTTACTCAATCGAATCCTAAAGAGCTTATACTAAATCAATACCTTGCATTATATTATCGAATCAAGTTTATTTATGCTTGTTCTCAACAACTCTGAACAACTCTTGATATTATGTAGAGTACAACAGAGTTCATCAAAAAACTTAATAATTGCTGAACTGACGAAACTAGCTGCCAAATATGCTACAATCAACCGAAAAAATATCCTTTAATACATTAGTAATAATTTTGATTAAATATTTGAAATAATTTTGATTTTAATTTTTAATGAATATTTTATGTGGAGAATGAATACACGATATGGGTAAAAGCCGCATTTCTTGACCAGTGTGTTGATCCGGATCAGTTAACATTTGACGAAACAACGCTAAGGTGGCTACTATATTTCAAATCAAAAATTGTGAGCGAAATCAAAATTTGAATCAAGTTTTTCATAAAATTTTAACTAATTTGGATCAATGGGTGTCATGAAATACAGCTAATGTAAATTTACGAACGTACTCCTGTATACAAATTTCGTTCGAAAACTATAACTTGAGAGTCGGACCGTTGTTTCATAAGTGTACTAGAAGTAAATATTAATTTTTGTTATTGTTAAATAATAAAATTAATTTTGTACATAGTAAGTGTATGAAATAGCAGCAAAACTCTCAAAATCTCAGTTTCTGAACAAAATTCATACTCTGTGAATTTTTTAAATAGAAGGTAATTTTATCCTATCTTACGCTAGAATTTAGCTAAATTACTTTCTTACTATGGTGTGAAGCCAGAAAACGACCCCTTCATTTATTTACTAATATGTTTTTAAAAATCAATACATATATAATATTTAGATTTTCAAAATTAGCATGAAATTATTAAAGAGTAAAAAACAATTAAAGTTTTCTATTGGCTGTTAAACAAAAAGCATGAATCCTACTCTTTCATTATCTATTGTTTAAGATTTCAGATTTAAATACTAATTTTATAAATTATTCCAAATAATTATTGAAACAATTTGTATTTTAGTCGTGGAATGAGAACAGATGCTTCATTGGTACCCCCTATTCGACAAACCGCTTCAATATTCAAACAACCAGTCACTATTCATAAAAATCAAGAAGGCAAGGTAAAGAGTGATCTTAAACATGGTGTACAAGAAAAACCAAAACAATTATTTTGGGAAAAACGTTTGGAAGGACTACGAGCTTGTGATATAGATGGAACAGAGTTTGGATCGGTAGAACTTCCAAAAGGTTTAAAACCGGTTGGACCAAACGTTAATGAAGGTACGTTACTGCAATCAATAGCCACAGCGTTACATGCATCATCACAACCGGTTACTGGACAAACTGCATCAAAAACTTCATTACAAACAAATGCTTGTGCATTTCTAAATCCCGAGCAACCATTAATGTATTCTATAAATATCACAGATGAAGATATTAAGAAACAAGAAGATCGCGTTTTATCGACCAGGAGGAAACTTCAAGACGCACTTCGTGTATAAAGCAAACTTAAGAAAAAGTAAATTATCTTTGCCACTGATTCGTTTCAGTGTATTAAGTACTGAATGCATCTGCTTATTTTATGCAACAAATAAACGTTCATGTTGTATAATAATTGAAATAAATGCATAGATATTATGATCATTTTTATTGTTTTAAATCGAATTGATTGTTATTGGGCCTATTTAGACGTGTATGCACTACATGATGTATTTTCCTCGCCTCTTACCTCTTCGCCTATAAACTTATTTTGGAGTGGGGATTATTGTGTTGCATCGGTTTGCATTTTTTCCTCAAAAATTTTTATTGCGGAACGAAACACGTCTAGAAATTACAAAAAGGAATTTCATACCATCGGTAAGTTGAAAACTTGAAAACCAAGTGTTTGTATAAAATAAAATGTAAATTATGCTAAAAAGAAAGTGATTTGTGGAAAAATATTCTTATTTTAATTTAGAAATCAAAAAAAACTAATTAAAAAGTTTTGGTTGTTGTTGTTGGGTTTTTTCTTTTTGTAAACGTGTTTTATTACCAGTGCCGCATTTTTCGTATTACTATGGTTCGAAAAGATGGCGTTAATTGTTTTATGTACTAATATATATATATATATATGTGCTTTAATATATATATATATATATATGTGCTTTAATATATATATATATATATATATATATATATATATATATATATATATGTGCTTTAATATATATATATATATATATGTGCTTTTCTTTTCATAATCACTTTTATTTTTGTATAGCAGACGAGGGCGGATTGAAAATGAAGCTACCTAAGTAGGAAAACAAAATTTTTTTTTGCCAAAAACCATTTATTTCTCAACATAGTCTCCATTTAGTTCGACACACTTAGTAAGACGATATTCCAACTTTTGTATACCATCTGAATAATACGATTTTGGGAACCCCTCAAAATACGCGTTAGTTTCGATAATCACTTCTACGTCTGAGATGAATTTTTGTCCTGCGAGCTATTTTTTCAATTTTGGAAACAGGAAAAAGTCACTAGGAGCTAAATCTGGACTATAAGGTGGATGATCAACCAATTCGAAGTGTATTTCACGTAATTTTAGCATCGTATCTAATGCTGTGTGAAGTGGTCTGTCGAACTCGTTTTTGTTCGAGCCAACTGAGCAAACGCGGCACCCATCTTGCCGATAGCTTTTTCATATGCATATGTTCATGCAAAATGTTGAACACACGTTCATATGATATGTTTACCATTTCAACAATCTCACGCAACTTGACTCGGCGATCATTCATAACGATATCGAGGATTTTTTTGATATTTTCTTCAGTAACCACCTCTTTTGGCCTTCCTGTTGATGGTATTGTTGCAGTGCTTCTTCGGCCGCGTTTAAATTCAGCAATCCAATATTTAACCATGTAATCTGACGGAGCAGACTCACCGTAATGTTTATCGAGCTTTTCTTTTGTCTCTCGCCGTTTTCCCTTTCAAATAATAGTGTTTAATCACTGTACGAAATTCGTCTTTTTCCATTTTTCAAGAAACACAAAAGTTGCTTACTTCAAACGACTACTACAAATAAACTAATCAATGAATTTGGGTGAAATTTTAACAGCTGACGTTTGACAGATCGCAATATCTAAAAAACAAAAAATGTTTGTGTTTGTGCTGCCATCTAGCGCTAGGTAGTTTCATTTTCAATCCGCCCTCGTAATTATTAGTTTTTACAGAAATTATATGAAAAACATATTTTGGTTTTTTTAGGATAAGGTTAATGCGAGAAATTAGAAAAGCAATGGTTGAACTCAATTGGCTTCGATGTAGAAGATGTAAAATTTAAAAATGAGTAAAAATTCGATTATTTGCTCGTTACATTTTGAAAATAATTATTGTATACCGCAG
This sequence comes from Nephrotoma guestfalica, assembly GCA_963691935.1. NCBI lineage: Eukaryota > Metazoa > Arthropoda > Insecta > Diptera > Tipulidae > Nephrotoma > Nephrotoma guestfalica. Next base: position 5,507,345 of record OY829914.1, read on the forward strand.
ACAAAAGAGAATCGGCAAATATTTCTAGTAAACGAGTTATTCCCTTGTTGGTAAGGGAGCCAACGACTAATTTTGACGCCAATGAAAACAATATTAAGTTAAATAGGACCAATAACTATTTGAATATGCACAGGTTTAAACCTACAATATATTGTATTTAAGGAAAATACAATTAATTTGTTGTACTGGATGAATAAAAATATAATTCAATTTACATAGATTTTTTAATTTTAACTTCCTAACTTCATTGCATTCGGCCGAAAAAAATGCTAAATATGACCCTGTTAATTTATATGCTTTCCGTACCCTTCGAATTTGTGACGCTTGACAGTTGCTTACATTCATTCTATATAATCTATTTCTATGTTATACATACATGTACAACGCCCTACCTAGTGTAATTTGTGATAAGATCCACTCATATTTACTACACTTACCATTTGTGTTAAATATTTTGTGAAAAATGGATTTAAAACTAGAAACGGGGCTTTGGATTCTTTTGACCATATTTTTGCATCTGCTTGTTTTATTATTTTTAATGAAAAAACCAAAAAAATCTGTTAAAGGTAAGCATGTTTTGGTTACCGGTGGATCTAGCGGAATCGGCCTACATACGGCAATTAACTGTGCGAAATTAGGCGCCAATATCACGATTGTTGCTCGCAATGTGGAGAGACTGGGTAATTAACTACTTTATTAAATTTTAAAATTGGTTGCTAACAATATTTATTTCCTTGCAGAAAAGGCAAAACAAACTATTCTGGAGAATCGGCAGAATGATAACCAAAAAGTAATTTGTAGGTCGATTGATCTAACCAAAGATTATAAAACTATTTCGGAAAAGCTGAATGACATTGAGGAAGAAATGGGTGAAATCTATATGTTGGCAAATGTGGCGGGAATGGCAGTTTGTGGTACGGTTGAGGATGTCTCATTCGAGGATGCCAAACTTATGATGGATATAAATTATTTTTCAACCTATTGCCCTACTCGTTACGTTTTACCTAAAATGAAAAGAGCCAAAGATGGAATTATTGTGATTACGGCATCCCAAGCTGCTCTACTTGGAATTTATGGATACGGTGCTTATTCCGCTTCAAAGTTTGCGTTGCGAGGCTTTGCAGAAACTTTATCAATGGAAACAAAACACAAAAATATTTATGTCACCTTAGCATTACCAGCCGATACAGATACACCAGGATTTGAAAATGAAGAGAAATCTAAACCTAAAGTTACAAAACTTCTCTCTGGATCTGGTGGTCTATTCAAACCAGAAGACGTAGCAAAACAATTAGTAGAAGATGCTCTAAGTGGTAGTTTCTTTTCTGTTAAAGGTTTTGAGAGTTGGATTGTAACAATACTATGTGTCGGAATGGCACCTTGGACAGGTCCATTTTTAAATATTATTCAAATATTATTGTTGGGGCCGCTTCGTGCAATTAGTTTCTTAATTCAGTGGAACTTTAGTCGCATTGTGAAAACGCATTCAAAATCCAAAATAGAGTAAAATAAAATAGCTACATACATAACTAATAAATCATAAGTTAAAATATTATGTACATACAAGTAAAATTTGTTTATTATGTTGGTACAAGCACAGAATAGTTTATATGGTAAAAGCGTCCGCATTTCTGCAGAATAACCTAACAACACAAGATATGTATTTTTTGAAACACCTTTATATTCCTTTTACATGCGACCAACATTTTTCATTTGCAAAATGTAAGAGATATAACATTGCCTTTTTGCACATGAGAGACAAGAAAAGAATTAGTTTATATCCATGCAAAAAGTTATAAATCAGAAAAAATAAAACAATTTTGTTCGTTGGCGTTGGATTTTATCGTTTTGTAAACAAATGTTTTTGCCAGTGCCACATTTTCCGTATTCTATGGTTCAAAAATATTGTTTCATGTGCTATGTGCTTTTATTATTATTTTGGAATATGTACTATAAATACAATTTTTTACAGAAATTATAATGTGAAGATTTGTTTTTAGTTTACCAAAATATGGAGAATTGAAAAAGCAATGGTTGAAGCCTCATCAGATGATATTTCAATTGGCCAAGACATTTCTAATGTAGATGAAGATTTTTTTGGATACCGAATTATACTAAGTGGATTTTCAATTAATGTTATTGAATACATAGGGGGATTTATAGTTCGATATTTATTTAGAAAATTGAATTGTGAGGACTTGCAAATTAATACAACAATGTAATGGGGCATTTACATGCGACCAATATTTTTCTTCTACAAAATGAAAGAGATATAACTGACTTTTTGCACATGAGAGACAAGAAAAGAAATATATCCCAAACAATTTTGTAGAAGATTTTTTGAGCCACTACACTGCAAAACCACTATAAAAATGAAAATGTTGCCAAAATACTCGGATCGAATATATTTTATTCGATCCGAGTATTTTTATGGCAACATTTTTAAAATTAACAAAACAAAATTATTTTCTATTTACAAAAGATTAAGGAATCATAATAAATACAGACGCCATAGATAAAAATGTAAATTTCTGATTTGAACTAATTAAAAATAAATTAATAATTTTCCTATAAAAAAATTATGGCGTTACTATATATGTTTATTTATTTCTAGCATATTGAATATTTTTTATATAGTGGATGCTTCTTATTTACCTACAAAAATTTGCAGACGAAACAATTTTCGACCTGTAAATGGGGCTTAATTCTTATAAATCGCTTATCAATTTAAAAAATAGGGGTGTTCTTTTAACTCCTTCGCCGTCAGTATTAAAAATTTGTAAATATTCCGAAGCAGTATTAAAACGGGAATTGGCTATTGCGGACTACAAAAACAACGCAACTACAATCTAGTTAAATATAATTTGCAGTTTTAAAATTTTTTGTTATTCAGTAAATAAAACTTTCTTTATGTGACAATTGTGATTTATAAATTTAGAAAAATTAAAATTAAGGTATAATACAACTAGTTCATTCTCTAATTTTAATCTGTGTCTTTGCCAATCTGTTTTTAACAGGGATATTGCAACATCATCTTTAAATCAACTTTATTTAATTACAATGTATAATTTGCTCTATGACTGGATTTTTGTGAAGGCCCGCTATAAATATAAAAAGCTCAAAATATTTTTTGATGTTTATTTTAAAGTAAACCACTATATCAAAATTTAACCTTTATTATTATCATTTGCTGGTGTTAATCTCTTTAATGCGCTGTTGTTGTCTGGAGTAATTAATATTTTTATAAGATTAATCTTCAAATTAAAATATAATAACCGCTTTTATTTTATTATACACACTTACAAATCAATTAATTTCTTAACACGCAACAATTATTAATATTATAATCACACAATATACATAATCACAAATTTGTTTATTTTACTTAATTTTATTTACGTATTATTTTACGTTTACCACATAACTCATTTATTCTTAAATATTTGCAATTGGTTTATTATGAAATATTTGCAATTTTTTTCTGTGTCAAAATCGTACTGAAGATCCTGACTCGGAATAAAATGTTTATTGGGTTACGTCGAGTTTCGAAAACACCCTTATAAAAACGTGTCTTTATAGCACGTAATTGGAATCTAATTGCTCGAAGCAGTTTTATAAATTCCACAAACCATGGAAATTTGACATTACGGTACGACAGCAAAAGAAAAATGTTTTTACATATTTCTTGTCATAAAGAAATTTTTATTTAATTTTTGTTCATTTGGGGGTTTTAAACTTAACTGTACGTAAAAACTGTATAGTTTAAATCAAATATAATATATACTTTCTGGTGTCGATTATTATATTTATTGTATAAAATAATTTAAACTTAATAGAAAATAGTTTTTGAGGTTATGTTAAAAAATTTCTGGCGGAGTTTAAATTGCACTGTATTTAAGTTTCTTGATAAATACATCTAATAATTATGTTTCGAAAAGGTATATTTAGTGATGTTAAAATAAATGATTCATCAAATTTTAGTAGAGTTTTAAGCTCTCCACCTCAAGCTGAATCGACTCAAATAGAAAACGCAACCAAATCGAGGTAATTTACAAAATAGTTAACAAGAATCATATAACGCGATTTATTTCATTAATTGATTTATTTATTTCGTAGCGGTAAATTCACTCCTAAAAGGCGTACTGTGTCAGTGCTCCAAAATTCCAAGGGCATTACCAAAATGAGCAACTCTTCTCCAGTATTATCGAGAAAAATTGATCCGCAAGTATTTACAGATGTTCAGAGCCGTGGCCTCGCATCTCGGATTGTGAAATACCATGAACTGAACAAATCTAATGATAGACCAACGATAAGATCGAATTACGGAAAACCTGGGGAATTTCCCATTGTGAATTTAAATGCTAAAAAAGAGCTTCCGTATGTAGTAAAGCGAAATTTATCAACTAAAAATCCTCCAGTTCGAATCGCCCCACCGGATAAAACTACAACAAACTTAAATTATCGCTCATCAATGTTGAGGAGTAGTGGCATATTATTCAAAAATGATATAGAACCGTTTGTTCCAACTACATCAAACCCAGTTAATGCTCGGACACGCAGTGTTCTAGATGAATTAACAGAAATTTCTCGAAAAAGAATCAATAATGAAGAATTGAAAATTGATTCAGTTAAAAAGACTTGCATTGAAGGTAATGGAGCGGCCGATCAATCGGATGGTGGCTACATTGGATTGGGAGGTTCAGGACTATCCGGAAATAAAAAGAGACAGCGAGACACTTCATTTTCAACATCACCAACTTCCATCTCACCTTCAAAACTGGACAATTTACATTTAAATAAGAAAAATTGTTTATTGAATAAAAAGCCTTCGGTGATTAAGAACAACGACATATTGAGCTCACTGAGTTCAAGCATGATATTTCCGAACGTGAAACTAAATCGGAGTAGCAAAAACACAATTAATTATTCAAATAATTATAATACGAACAACGTCTTTATTCAATCAATAGAAAGACAGTATCATAACAGGTTACCGTCTTTTGATGCCCAACCAAATTATGCAAGTAAAACGAATTTAGTTCATACTTCAAGTAGTCCTTTGGTACCAACTATAAAAAACATATCAATGGAATTTGATTCAACTGCCTCAAACATACTTGCCGGGAGGTCGGAACCAGAAAAACCTGCATCTCAGAAACTTCTTTTGTTTAATCGGCCGGAAGTTTGTCAACAGCGCGTGGTGAAAGTTGACCATTCATCAGAAGATTCTACAGTTAATTTCGTGAAACCTAAGCAGATCATAGATAATAATCTAATCATTGAACCTAATAAAGTTAATGAAAGCAGTTTAGTCAAGAGAAAATCTAATTTAACTGGAATCGAACGGTCAAAATTAGCTATGATGTTGGAATACCTAAAAAGCGACGATGAGGATGATGAAGAAAAATCTAAAGACGAAATTGATAATAAAACTGACGAATTTGCAACATTTATCAAGCCTAATTTACCAAATTCAGTGCCACCTATCACACCTGTAGCATCAAGTTTGTCTCAAGAACCATTAACTTCCAGTACACCACAGATTTTGGCGCCTGCTTTACCGCAGCTATCTGGGACGCTCGACAACTCGGGAACTGTTACTACTACATCTGCTGTGCCAGTTATGACTACAAAGGTTGAAACATCTTCATCGATAATTGGAACAGACAATACACCTTTAGCTTCTGTACTTAAACCCAGCATCGTACCAAGTATGTCTACTAACGAATCGAAACCTGAAGTTGCTTGCACAGAAACAACATCATCGTCAAAGATCGGAGGTTTTTCGTTTCCTATAATTACCTCTGTAAATTCTGCTGAATCAACAATCACAAATACGGATTCTGTTTCTACGATAAGTTCCGATTCGAAAACAACGTCATCGTTGCCGGTTGATGGTAAAATTAAAACAATCGAAACGCCAATTGTATTTTCACCATTTTCGAAAGCGGAAAGTCAACTACAAGCAAATCAAACATTTTCATTTTTCAACAAACCAAGTGCCGGTGTAACTGACAGTAAGATACCAGCTCCACAGGCCAATATGCCTTCAATGAAATTTTCTTCACATCAGCCGGTTTTGCCAACGTCATTGATTAATTTTTCATCGCCACAAAAAAGTTCAACAGCAATCCCGAAAACAACGATCGAAGAAATGCCTTTCAATGCTATTGGACAATCATCGCCACGTCCTGACTTAAATCAAACATTCGGTGGAGTTGTGATTCCGACGACAACCGTAAAAGGAATTGCCTCAATTCTTCCGGTAACGACGATCCCTTCTAAATTTCCATTCACCACAAGCAATGCTAATTTTACCGAAACTTCGACAACATCAAATCTGTTCATGTTTAACCCACCGGGTTATTCAACAGCTGATTTTAAAAACGTAAATAAATCAAAAGTTCAAACAACTATGTCAACAGTCCAACCAGTACAAAGTACACAAATAAACGAACCACAGATTTCGTTTATGCAAAATACACAAGTTCCAAACCCATCTGTGAGTGTGGTGAAACCTTTTTCATTTTCTAACAATAGTGTATTAGCGGCACCGGTAGTAACTGAAACTTCAGTGTTTAATAGTGGTACCCAGCTCAACAAAAATATGTTTGATAATTTCCAAACAACAATAACCACGGCATCGGCTTTTACATTTGGAAGTAATGTTGCACCATCGACGCAACAAACCAATGCATTTGGAAATAATGTTGCAGCATCGACACTACAAACCAATGTATTTGGAAATTCTCAAGTAACTTCAAATCAGCAAAATAACATTTTTGGAAATGTACAAGTACCATCATCTCAGTCAAATAATGTTTTTGGAAACACACAATTACCACCAGCTTCATCAAATAATTCCGAGACAACACTGTTTAATTTCAAAACAGTAAATTCCAATAATAATAACACAAATCAGCCTATTTCGAATGCCGAAACGTCGTCCAATGTATTTAAACCGCTTATTGCCAGTACAACTAATCCTAATAGTTTCGGAAGTCCGGGATCAATTAATGTTTTCGGTGGAGGAGGTGTGCAAAATAATAGTGACATATTTGGAAGTGGAATGAACAATAAGGGAGCTAAATCAGGCTCTGACGTATTTAATTTTACTACAACTACAACACAAGCGAATCAAACGTTGCCATCGTCGACATTTTCGTTTGCAGAAGTTAATAAAACTCAACCAACGTCATCAAATGCAAATGTTTTCAGTTCTTCAAACACGGAACAGCCCAAACCTTTCAGTTTCGGTGGTGGGAATAACATAAATAAAATTCCCACGTTTGGGACTAATAATGAACCACCAAAAAATTTTGCGTTTGGCCAAGCTGATGCCGAAATTAGCAGTCATATTTCAAATAAGCCACCAACATTTGGATCATCTTTATTTGGAAATAATTCAAATACCGATACGTCAAAATTAGAATTATCAAAATCTGCGTTTGCATTTGGGTCGCCAAGTTCAACCCAATCACAGGTTCCTGCGCCAGGAATGTTTGCATTCGCCAGCAATCCAAATGTTGGACTTTCGAATAACACTATGAATGCCTCTGCATCGACACCAGTATTTGGACAAGTGCCTATTCAGGCTTCATTGCAAAATCCATTTAGTATTGGACCAGGCGGAAATACAGCTCGCCGACCCGTGAAAACGGCCATGCGGCGATTGATTAATAAATAACTTTATTGTTTGTGTCATTAAATTTATTTTTTAGTTAAATAAAATAATTGTTTTGTATGTATTTAAGTAAATGTTTTGTTTAAAATTTGATTAATCAACTATTAATGTTATTTTATTCAAAATGCATTTCAAATTTTTATAAACCGTATTGGAGAATTTTGATTTTCGTATTGTCATTGCATGATACCAATGTCAGAATATTTTAGTACTAGTGATTTTCGAAACAAATATAAGCTGCGTTTTTCTGAATAACAATCGGGTTGAGTTCGCGATAGCTTTTTTCAAATTTGTCCAAGTTAAAATTTAAAATTTATTTATTTTTTAATTAAATAATTTAGTGTTAATAGTAATCTACGTATAACTGAAAAAACCCATCATTAAAGTTGTATAGTTTTCTTGTAATATCGTTGCTCTGTATAGTTCTGAACTACTCCGATATTATACAGAACTATACAGAACAACGATATTACAAGAAAACTATACAACTTTTATGATGGATTTTTTCGGTTAAACGTAGATTACTATTAAATCTAAATTATTTAATTAAAAAATAAATAAATTTTAAATTTTAACTTGGACAAATTTGAAAAAAGCTATCGCGAACTCAACCCGATTGTTTTTCAGAAAAACGCTGCTATATACACCTAAGCTATGTAGGTCAATACTTTTGAAAGTAAGCATACTTCAAATTCCGCGATGGTCCTAGCACGAAACGTGTCAACCTTCAGCATATCCACCTTTCCACACTTTAATTCTTGAATCCTGATTAATGCGAAAATCAAAAAATCAAAAAAATTGTTTGTCGACAGAATTAATAGGGCAGGAAAAGGCAAATAACAGATTAGAAATTTGTCAACTTTCCGGAAATCTGAAGTCACTTATTCGGTTACAACGAGAAATCGTTGCTTTTCTTAGAATATAAATGACTCAGTTTAATGTTTAACATTGGTATCAAAAAATTTCACCTTTGGGCAAACTTAAGAGTGCGGTACTAGTAAGTAAAATGAAAACTTAAATATTTATTTATTTATTTATTTATTTATTTATTGATAGATTGACATAACAATTTTAGTAGAGGAAAAGCACATATGGAAGCATAATAAATGAACATCAACAAAAAAATACTTCCATTAGGCATAAAAACCTCAGATTTTTTCAAACAACAAATCCACTCCATGCTAATACCCTCCATGTTGAGCTCAAGCTCATTTGTTACGGAGGGTACTGCAAGAAGTGAATGCTTACAAACTACATACAAAAACAATATAAATAAATATAAAAATATTATTATACAAATGTATTGTCATTCAAGCGCGCCACGCTAAATAACTCGTTTTAAAAGATCTAAGCGACGCCGATCTCTTAATATCTAATGGAATAGAGTTCCAAAGAGAAATACCTCTAACAGAAGTATTTACGAAGTATTTAGAGACCTACACAAGTTTATAGGGGGAAAAAAACGTAACGTAAATTTGAAGAATAAGACCTACTGAACAATAACTTATTAAATAAATAGGGAGGTTGCTTTGTCCTGAGAAGCTTAAAAATAAAAAGACAAACGCGAAGTTCATAAAAATCAACTAAATTACAACCCAAAATCAAAAAGGGCGAAATGTGATCATATTTCCTAATACTAAAAACGAAACGAGTACAAGCATTGAAACATCTTTGGAGAACATTCATACTCTCCTGAAGCATACCAAACAAAACAACATCCCCAAATAGAAAATGTGGAAGAAGGTGCGAGAGGAACATACGCTTTTTAAAATTACTATCAGAAAAACCAACAACTTTATACAAACGACTAAGCATTCCAAAAACCGTTTTTCTAACCTTAATCAAATGATCACCCCAAGTTAGAGTTTTATTGAAAATTAACCCTAAATTTCTAACTGTATTAGAGAATGGAATTAAAGAATCACCGAGAAAAATTCCAGGGAAAGAGGAAGTATCTATAGATTTTTTATAAATTATAATAGACTGAGATTTATTAGCATTAAGAGCGAGCCGGCTAGATAGTGACCAATTATAAATTCTTACCAAATCTTCATTAATAAGAGAAATATTAGAGTTAATGGAATCATTATCTAAGCGACAACTCCTATAAATTTGTACATCATCAGCAAAAATATTGAAAGAAGAATGACGAATCGAACATGCAACGTCATTAATGTACATTGAGAATAGTAAAGGACCAAGAACCGACCCCTGAGGAACGCCAGAAGAGACAGGTATGAAGTCAGAAAACGAATTGTCAAAAAAGACTGCCTAAAAGCGACCCGAAATATAGTCTAAAATTAATTTAGCAGCAGAGAGAGAAAAATTAAAGTTCGAAATAAGCTTATTAAACAAAATTTGGTGAATAATTGAATCGAACGCTTTCGAAAAATCCAACAAAGTAAGGCAAGTCATTTCTCTTTTACTCATACTACGACGAATATCATCACAAACATTCAGTAAAGCAGTGGTAGTACCGTGAAATCTTCTAAAACCCGATTGAAAAATACTAAGCAAATTAAAGCTATCAATATGAGATTGAATTTGGTTTCTTACTACCAATTCAAACGCCTTGGACAGAGAACTTAAAATACTAATAGGTCGGAAATGGGAAAGCTCAGAAGGATTGTTAATTTTAGGAACAGGAATAATTTTACTCAACTTCCACTTAGCGGGATAAAACGAGGTCGTTAAAATAAAATTAAAAATATGTAAAATATGTGAAAAGTAAAATATGTAAAATATGTAAAAATATGTGTCCCCATGAAATTTATTCACATATCCCTTTATTACCCTCAACCGAGGTTGTTCGAATTTGGTCAATATGCCGATGTTAGTTTTCAGTGGACCTGAATTATGTAGTGCAATAAGCCATCTTTCTGCGCGATCTTACCGAATTTCCATTTGCACATTTTGTTTTTGTACCAACAAATCTGAACCGTATAGCTTAGCTTATCTCTACCTCTCGAATAGAACATTTTCAGGTTTCCTAATGAAGTAATAGTAATTAAGGATCGTAGATTGAACTTCAACTTCTGTTCAGCTGGGCTTTTTCCCGTTTGAACACTGCGTTCTGTCTGGCTGTTTGTGGATGGATGTGTTGGGGCAATACGTTTGTGCTTGATTACTACGGTACTATTGAATCGTAGAAAATCCTGAATTCCATCGACGTAAAATTTGTACCGTTGTCTATAACAACTATTGATGATAAATGAAAACGTAATGATCTGATGGTATAGAAGCTTGTAATACGAACAACTTCCAACCATTTTGATTTTGCATCCACGACCACTAGGAAGTTTACTAAAATTCATAAAAATGTAAAAAAACGTACACAAAGAATTATTTACTTAGCTAGCCAGTAATAGGTTAACACAACAAAATTTGTTTATGCAAATCTAAATAACCATTGACGAATGGTACGGTGTGCTCCAGCGAGGAAAAAATTAATTAACTAAACGCTATAAGAAATTTTATTAAATTTGTTTGTAGTTTTCAAAATAATTTTAAAAAATGGGTCTAACCAAAGTTATCTATGTTATTCCGCCGTCCCAAACTTTGATTCTTTCGTCGTGATTTTTTCCTCGTCTGCTTCTCCTTCACCAACAAACTGTTGTTAGTTTTTGGGTGAAGGGGGAGGACACGAGGAAAGAATCACGACGAAAGAATCGTAGAGAGAGTAACGAAACAAAGGAAAATATTTCATCAAAAAATGCATGGGTTATGCAATTTAAATGGGTCCCAGTGTTTCCCAACGAGAGAAACAATATACGTAAACAACTTTATTTACCGTAATTGTATCGTTTTCTATCACTAGTCACGAGTATGGCAATACTCGATACAAATAAAATAGAAAATTGTTGTGACGTTTATTATATAACCCATTTATATTTCATAACAGACGCAATTTCTAACGGAATTTTTTTCTCTGTTTGTGTCTTTACTTTTATAACATTACTTACTCTATGGTGTAATAAATTTAAATTAAAAATTTCAAAACTAATAGCACAGGATAGAAATATAACCAGAACCGTCATTGCGTAGACCAAACCAAGACATTTTTTCCTACCTTAAATGTTTACAACTCTGACTGTGCGTTTATACTGGCGGAATTTGATTGGTTTAGAGTGCAGAAGTGAATGCGTCAATTTTTATTTCTGCAAGTATATGTACGCAGCAAAAACCAATCGAATTTCGTGAAATGCTTTATACCCCGCCTACAAGTTCCACACTCGAGTTGAAATATTTGTAACTTTGTTGTTGTTTTAATACATTAAGTACGATTCTGCAGAATTTTTTCCTCCGCTTCTGCAAGTATAAACGCACCGTGAACCACAGATAGAAGTATTCTTCAGAATATTCTGTGCTAATCCTAATAGTACCGATCCTACCGACCAAATGGCACAGTAATTAAAGCTTTGGCTTTTGTATTCGGAGGTACCGGGTTCGATTCCCGATAGAGGCAGGATGCAAAAGGAAATTTTCAGCGACAGATCACGATCTGTGATTAAAAGAAACACAACTACGACCCCTATCGGCGTGCAAAACTCATGGGCCGACCCATTTTCCATGTTCAGTACTATAGGCTGGCAAGGAGCTATGCAATGCGCGGATGGTAACTTACATCGGTCCTATAGCCGTACGTCTTCGAGTTGGCAGAAATTGCGTAAAGTAAGACAGAGAGCAGGAAGTGAGTGCTTTGGCCCCAGAAAAGATTGCATGGATTAATAAAAAAACCAAAAAAAAAAATCTAATAGTGTGTTTTTAAAACAATTTAAATTTTTTTTAAAATGATAAATTACAGAAATATTAATTTGTTAAGAAAGTCTAAATATAATTAAGCAGTTGTTAAATTTATTTTACTTAAATTTTCTATTTTGAACTAAATTAAAATAAATTTATACCGTTTAACTAATTATTTTTCCCTCGGCAGATGTTTACCAAACTCAATTTTGGCATTCATTATTCTCGCGAGTTCGGTAATAGCTTGATCGATTGTTTTGATTTATATTTCAAGTCTAATTCAATTTTTATTTAAAACAATCACCCTGGAGATATACTAGACGCGATCGACATGACTAAGTAAAAAGAAAAAAATTAGAGAATTTATACTAAAGCAATTATACTCGACGCGACTCAAACGTGATACGAAAAAAATTGATTTAACTTTAACTTTTTGTTGTTGTTTAGTACTAAAGTGACATCTTACAGAAATTTTATGAAATAATTAACCAATTTTTGTTTTATACCAATTTTTGTTTTTTACCATTTTGTCATTTTGAAAAAGTCAATTGCGCATTTTCTTCAAATTATTAATTTTTATATTTTAAATTTTTATTATTTTACAAAAAATGAAAGAAATAAAAACAAAGTCAAAAGTTAAAGAAATGTCAAAGACGTGAATTCATATACTGAGCTTATCTTGGGTATAATCGTAAGAGCGTTTTTGACATTCGGAAGCTTTTGAGTAACGTCTAGTATATCCATTTTCAATAAAAACTTTCAAATTTACTTGGTGCACTTCTCGATATTTTTATTCTATACTGAGTAAAATGTCAGATTTTTGTTTTAATAGCGCTGAAAAGCCGTCTAGCGGAAAAATGAAGACATGATATGTACTTTTGCAACCAGAGTTTCGAATTTTTACGCTAGAGCACACTATGCAACTCAGGCAATTTTGAAGTTCGCAAATAAGGAAATTAAATTTTCGTTGTGGCACCACCAAATGTGTCGTCATATTTTTTATAATTCTACAATTCAAAATGTCGTCTACTTGGAAAGTCTCAAGTTTAAAGTGACGTATGTAGTTATATATAGTAAAATTTTTTGTGTTATTTCTATTTAATGTGTTATTTATTATTAATAAAAAGTTAATTAAAACAAAAAAGAATATGGAAATTTTGTGGCGAAAAATTAAATGTTAAGCTAAATAGCTATTGTGTGAATTTTATAGTGCGAGAAGAGCAGTTAAAAAACTTTTAACTCTAGTGATAAGAAGTTATATTATTAATTATACAGTTTTACAAAAAAAATTTAAATAATAGTGAAAGAATTCATATTCAACATTATTGGGTGGTGTTTTAGTGTTAAATTAAATGGCTAAAACTTTTGTTTATTTTTATGAAGGGAAATAATCAATATTTTGGATTACAAAATCGAGTAATTCTGGAATTTGGATAATATAACACAGAAAATTGCAGTAAGTGTTTTTCAACATTTTAATTAATTTTGTTTTGCGTGGCTAAATTCTGAAAAATTGAACAATCTTAAAACTTAACTTTATTATTCTTATTATTAAAAAAACTTGAGAGCTCATTCTGCAGCCAAAAATTGTTGGAAAGCATAAATGCGCATGTCACAATTTCCGAATTAAAGATCCCACTTTTCATTTGTTTACAGGAAATGTTTCTGTATTTTGTTTTTTAATTTTTTTGTTGCCTTTTTCCCTTCCAAATTTTTTTAAATCCTTTGTAATTAGGTTTGATTAAATACCTACGTGTGCACTGTGCAAGTACTTAACAAGTAACTTGGTACAGTTTTAAAATGCAAATCCAAATTATATTACGCAATCAAAACTCCACCTACTTTTGATCGTACGTTAGATGCAGAAAAATCCCGGGCTTTCTTCAATGGTAGGAAAAATTTATAGAATGCATAATGTTTTAGTTATTTTACGTAGTAATTTCCATGATACCTAACATAGTGTACATTCATTCGGACATGATAAACGGCTTGTAATGAAAAAGTACCTATACTTTAATTATTTAGGATTCGCATGTTATCAATATTGTTCAGAGCAGCGATTTACTTATATTCCCAAATTTCTAAGTGTAGTCGAAATTTGATAGAAATCCTTATAAGAACACGTTAATAAGTAAACCTAAGTGTTAATTGTTAAACATTTGTAAAACATCTATCAGAGCCGAACTTGCGTAGATAATTTAAATATCTGCAAATGCACACCTAAATTGAGGATCGGTTGAATAATTTCAGGCAATAAGAATGAAGGATGAATAATTTAAGGCATAAGCTTGAATCGGATTTCATGAAAAAGGTTAAAGGTTCAATGTTAAAGGTTACTCGGCAACAGTTTAATGCACTAGAAATAGATCAAAAAAATAAAATTTTACGGTTCAATTTTTTGAGTAAGTTAAAGATTGCATTAGAAAAATTCGGGTTTTACTGATCGGCCATTCTTAAAGTTACAAAATGTATATCTTTTTAGTTTTAATTATATTTTCTTCGCCTTTACATCCCGTTTCCGGTCTAACAAAAAAAACATAATTTTTTGGGGAAAAATACATTTTATTCATCAACGTAATTTCCTTCTAGAGCGATACAATCAGCCCAACCAACGCCTCTCTAATATTTCGATGCCTTTTTTGTAGTACAATTTATCTTTGTCTACAAAATAAGCTTCAGTTTCGGGAATCACTTCTTCATTGGAGCCAAATCTCTTTGCCTAGAGCTTTTTTTTGAGGACTGCACACAAGTAATAATCGCTGGGGGCCACATCTGGCGAATACGGTGGATGCGGAAACAATTCGATGTGCAATTCGTGCAATTTTGCCATTGTTACGATCTACTTGTAACATGGTGCATTGCTTGGTGAAAGCAATTTTTTTCTTGGACAAATGTTCGTTCAAAATATGACCAACACGTTCCATTGATATCTTTGCAACGTCAGCTGTCCCACGCAATTTCAGTTTACGGTCTTTCAAAACAATTTCGTGTTTTTTTATGTTTTCTGGAGACACAGCCTCATTTGGGCGTCCAGAGCGTGGTGCATCATCGGTGGTTGTACCGTTTAAATTCAGCATTGCTTGAACGGTATTTTTTCCCATCAAAAAACAGTGTTTAAAAGACATTTCTTGTACATTGTTTTGAAATTAACAAAAATAACGTGACTAAAACAACTGTAACTTGTAAACTAATGGTCGGAATATAAATGCAATTTTGACACATATCGTTTGAACATTGGTAGAAATTAAAAATCATATGGGTTTTAAATTTGTGGCACCATCTATGTGTCAGAAAGGGTCAGTTACCAGATATCCTATTCCTAAATTTTATAATTTTTATAAAATAGTACAGAACAAACAGTATCAGCCTTTCTGTTTTGAAAGATTTTTATCTTTTCAGTTGGAAATAATTCGTAATATTGGATTCATATTTCCCACCAATTTCTGTCTCGAGTCTAAAAAAAGGAATTTTGAGCCGAGCTGTTGCTTTGCTAGTCGATTAGTATGTTTGCAAAGTTGAATTTAGTTTTCTCTTCTCTTTTTATTTCAATCAAAATAAATTATTAATTAAATATTAATCTTAATTTAATTAAAAAATATGTCACTTAACGTAATCTACAAACCATTTACTAGTTAAGTAAACCTTCGTGTTATAAATTTAATACTTCAATGTCAATATTCATGTACACAGCGTATTTTGGTAATGAATGACGACTGTGATTTTGATTAACGAAAACAAAAATTGTTGATGTTATTTTTTCTGTCTCTTCTGTTCGTATTTCAAATTGTTTTAACGTAAAATAGAGATAGTCAGATACACATAATTTGATTAATCATCGATGTGCCATCCAACATTCCATTGGAATTTTTGTTGTTGTGTGCGTATCTTGTTCAAAAATACCACTAGAAATACATAAAAATGTATCATCATTAATTTTCTTTTAATCATCTTTGCGCAGGCGTAGTTTATGCTGTTAAATTTATTTTGTCCACTCCATGATTATTATTATTTTCTTCAACCACAGTTTCTCTTTGGATTTTGAAAGACGTTCATATCTATTCAAGCAGGGAGAATAATTTGTGTTAAAGTCTTTTATTTTATTATAAATAAAATTTACATATTTGTCTATTGTTTAAAAATGTTTCGCGTTTAGCTGGATAATTTAATTTGCATTATTTGTTGCACAAAATGTTATGGTTCAGATTGAAGAACAATGACTAATTGTTGATTTATGTGTACGAAGTATGAAGAATAAAAATTGTGTTGTATATTTGGTGAAAAGTGAAGTGAAAAATGATTAGTGATATAAATATACTGTCGAAGTTGTGTAGGGTTATTTTATTTAAGAAAGGTGTTAAGATTGTATTTTGTTGACCTAGTTTTTCCTAGAGGAATGGATATTGACATAAGAGGAATATACGTCATAGTTAAGTTTTTGGTATAGCTTACTAGAATTTTCTTGAAGTCTTTTTGACCAAAATACGTAAGTTAGAAAATATCGATCAACATTTTTTGTTGCCGTAGTTGTTTTTGTTAACTTGCTTAGTAATTTTGTGTAAGCATTAGCAAATTTTTCTGAAATTTTCAAAAATATGCGAAGGTACAATAATATTACTTATGACCGTTCATTTTCTTGAAAATATTTTAAAATCAAAGTTGGAGTTTGCATCTTTCATCAAAACATCATATTTTTTAAAATGATACTATATCTAGATCTAGTCTTATTCATTAGACGATATTTTTGAAAATTCAAAAAACAACAAAAAATCCTCAAAAGTGGCTTTATTGTTTTTCAAAATGTTCTCCATGAAGATCAATCAATACACGTTTGCATGCGTTTGAATCAATTTTCGAAGCACTTTTTCCACTCCGATTGATGTACATACAAAACATGCATTTTGAATGTATCAACCGTTGCTTCAAGTACGAAAAACGCTGACCTCGCAATTTATTTTTGTTTTGCGGGAATAAAAAGTCATTGGGTGCCAAATCAGGACTTTAGGGCGGATGACTCATTAATTCGATGTTTTGACTGCTCAAATATTCAGTTGTATGTGTCGATGTGTGAGAGCTGTATACTCATGGTGTAGAATGATTCGTCGTCGGCGGTCGGTTTTTTTTATTTCATCCACGACTTCTGGCAAAAGAATGGTGTACCATTCAGAATTGACCGTTTCACGTTGGACCAATGGTATGGTTTAAACATGTCCAGTTTTTCCGAGATAACAGGCGACCATTTGCTTCGAAGTGGAACTTTTGTTGGATTTGGCTTATATTGGAACATCCATACCTTCGATTGCTGTTTGGTTTCTGGCTCATACGCACATATCCAAGATTCGTCTTGTGTCACGATATTACAGTCACGTTTTGAAGCACCATGATCATATTTTTTTGGCATTTCTTTCGACCAAGTGCGTTTGTTAAATTATGTGGGATCCAACATGAATAAATCTTTTTGACGGCCAAATGTTCCTGCAATAGTGAATGTACGCTGGTCCCACTAATGCTCATGGATATCCCAATCCTACGATAAGTTACATGACGATCTTGCAGTATCAGCATGCACAGCATCAATGTTTTTTGGAACAATAACTGATTTTGGGCGACTCACGAAATTTGTCATTGATAGGACTGCGGTCACGATTGAATTCTGTAAACCATCGATAAATACTGGTTGTTGATTGTGCTTCATCGCCAAAAGTCATACAGAATATAGCTCGAAATCGAATAAACGTGGTAACACTAAAATACATAGGAAAAACATCGAAATCGATTGAATAACGGTAACCGTACAAATAAACTGTACATGTACTTTCCTATAAAAAGAATGGGGGGGGGGGGGGGTCTGGTTAGACCTTTGTATTTCGAATATAACGTATTTGAAAATGTCTTAAAATTCGCTAATTTACTTTTTTCTTATATCTGTTCAAAATTAGTATCTTGAAGATATTCTGGAATACTTTGACGATGGTGCGAATGGGGCGACCAATTTCACCGAATGAAACCGTCATCGAGATTTAGTTTTCTTTAACACCTTTAGCTTTCGACATTCTCTGAAGAAGGGTTATTGTATACGTCATTATATGAGCCTTTTATTTTGAAAGTGGCATTAGTCACCTTTTTTTTAAATCATTAACTTGATTTTTTAGTGACTTATGTATGCCACTTTCAAAATAAACGGCTCATAGATACTGTTTTGGCATTTCACCACAAATAAGTAAACAAAATTAATTCGGATGGTTTTGCATACTTAATTAAGATGGTGACCTATAATGTAATAAGAAGCCGTTTTGGAAAGAGCGTTACACCCTAATTCTGATGGACGGTCACTGACTACAAAAATGTCTTAAATTTGCGATTTTGTCTTACATAAGACTATCAACTTCCCAGAAAATTGAAGGTCTTAAGAGTCATATAAGAGTTTTCTTTAAAAATACAAATTTGATACCGGATAAGAAAATTAAAATATTTATTAAGAAATTAAACCACAAATTTATATAAAACAATATTTTAAAAATTGATATGAATAAACCTGAGTAAAATACCCGCCCCCACCGCTATTGTAATTAATACATTTAAAAACTAACTAAATTTAAACTTTTTTCATTGTTCATTGACTCTACTTGCGACGATGGTCGCAAGGCAAATAAGTAAGTTTTAAATAAGTATCGGTTTTGGAAATACTATAAGCTGTAACATTTGGAGTGTTAGGCAATCCCAAATAGATGCAACAAAAATATGGAACTTTTATAATTGATCCAGGATAAAAAATAAATCAAAACAAATTGAAGTTGGATCAAATATTAAGTTAAATTATCACTAATCGGCAATACAGACATGACTTATTAATTTAGCCCAGGCACTTAAGTGAACTATTTTGTGAACACTTACTTATTTATAAAAGTGATCTCCCTATGGCTAATACAACATTTTTAAAAATAAATTCTTGTGGGGGCTTGCTTATTTTAATCAACACGTCCTCGGGAGTTATTTATTTATATTTAATGGTATATACAAAATATTTCGCTCTAGGCTAGTACCATTTTTGTTATGAATCTAGCGTATGAGTAATATAAATCGTATGACCAATATGCTAGAACTAGTATTCATAACAAGCTAGAATCTGTATGGTCGAGTTACTTCGTCACAAATAAACATGGATGACTCATCTGAAAAATTGGCGTGATAATACTGTCGCGTGAAGTCACATAAAATGACGTGATATGACTACGACAATAGAGCTGCAATTTGTTGTTTTACAGTAATTTTACAATTTATAGCAGATAAAACTCGGATGGTTTTGCAAACTTATCTAAAATTTTGACTAAAAAGTCAATAACCAATTGGGATTTTGTGATTTAATCAGTTTTTCTCTCATGTATAATTTGTAAATTTTGGTGTACGAATAGTTCATTGTATCACAGTGTATCATTTGATTTAGAGTAAAAAATTGTTGGCACCAAATTAGAAGTTGCGTATTGTTGATAGGAGTTGCAATCAGTTTTAAAATTGTATTGACATGAAGATGTGTAAAAACTGTACTTTGTTTAAGCAGAGACAACCTAAAAGAGATATTTTTCATTCTTCGTAAACGAAAAAATTTAAACTGCGTATACATTTTTTTACAACTATTTAGTTGCACTTAATCAAAAATATTTTGTTTTTTCGCTTGTACGTATACGCATTTTACCGAAAAATTACAATTACACCGATCACATTGAAATTATCAGAAATAAATTTTGTTTTCATTTTTTACTTCAAATGAAACATCTCCTTTGATTGACTGTGGTTTAAGTTAGTACAATATACCGATTGTGGGAAGGAAATTTCCCTAAATGAATAGTAGAGAAATATTAATAATCCATTTTAAAATCAAATCAAATCAAATTATAGGGTTGATTCATATTGAATGTTGCCAAGAGCGGTTGCCAAACAAGTTGAAGATTAAGTATAAATTTTTACAAGTTCTTATAAAATTGTAAAATTATTAATTTGTAAAATTCTTTAGTGATTAAAGTTACAGTTTACTAAATGAAGGTCGTTTAAAGTAGTTTAAATAATTGTAGTGCCGTAACGGTCACACCGCGATAGATTTATTTCTATAGATGGGTATATACATAGTTTTGATTCGTAATTTGGTTTGCCATACTTAGATTAACATTTATTATTAACTAATTTATGGTTATTTGTATTTATATCACTTCTAACTGTTATTTTGTCCACGTCTAATTCACGATACTTAGAGAGTCAATAGGTATAGATATGAACAGACGTTGAACTTTGTATCTGGCTTCAATCGCTTTTCCTTTCTTAATTCCTACTTTACCCCAAACTTGACAGCAATACTCTATACATGGTCTAGTGAAGGTCGTATATAACTGATACGAATAAGAATCTGATACGATTTAAAGAACTAATATAAATGTTCATCAAAACATATCTGCTGATCCACGTACATTGTTTAACAACAGATCAAGTGACGAGTTTTTGCAGTGATAATTTTCTTCTTCAAAATATTGCATATGCAATAGTGATGTCATTGATGGTGGTTGCCAGCCTCGTTTTAAGGATTAACTCGCGGCTCTGACTCTAATACTATTTCTTACTTAAAACTAATCTTGACTAAACAATGTTGATCAATAGTCAATAGAGCCATAAATTCTCAGAGCTAGTAAAGTTAATTTGTAGGTGGGAAATTAGGTTTAATGAAATGAAAATTCCGTTCCGTAAAAAAGCGTGTGTTTTTTTACCGCTGGATCAAAGAGGAAACGTCACTGTCTCCAGGAACTCTACAGAACAGTGTTGGGAAGTTCTCGGATTGCACACATTGGTATAATAATGTTCCGGGAATTAATTCAAAGTACAAATTTGCCGCTTTATTAAATTTCTTACAACATCCATCGCCACTGTTTGAAGTTCTTGACACTTGCTTTGAAATATTTTGTATCCATTATATTTTATTATTATATTAAAAAAGTAACACGGAAATTTGAAAATATAAATCTCGCATTTTTCAGTTTAAGGTTGGCCTCCACTGTTACTACACATTTCCGCTTACCGCTTTGGATTAGTAGAATTCCCAATTAAAACATTTTAAAATAAACAAATTTATCACACTACTTGGTGTTGGTATAATTGAATTAGAAAGATTAGTTATTAAAAATTGTTTTGTTTTGATTAAAAGAAACAACACTCAACTTTTGTTTATCTAATTCTTATTATTATATATTTCAATACAACATATGATTTACACTAAGGTTATAACTACAAACTTGCCATTACAATTTTACACTTTTCAATTATTTTTTCCTATTTAAAATTTTATTCTAGGCTAATAAGAACGCCCTGAAAAACTGAGGGTCAGAAATAAGACATATTCCCCTAACCTTTAGAATAGGATTAAATATGTATGCATATCCGAAAAAAACTGGTAAGCCAACTTAAGAGAGTGCAGTTTGGTTTTCAGTGTTTTGACTTTAATCTGTGGCTTATTCTATATAATTCGCAAACTCTGGCATATTTACTTAATACTTTTTATAATAAGCAAGCTAACATAGAGCAATTACACGTAACATGCAAATAAGCTTAATATACAAACTTTGAGTTATTCTTAAAAATTTATTCATAGGATGTTACATTAAAATTATCAATTCGACACAATGGTGACGACAATAAAAATAACGTGTGATGGTGTCTTTATCCAATCCAATCCCTATCTAAATATCAATAGCGGTAACACACATGCGAATAACACTAGTGATAATAACATAAGTATAAATCATAATTACAGTGATAGTGGCAACATTGAAAATAGTGTTGCACATACCGAATCAACAAATCTTAAAAATTGTGAGCCAAATAATAATTTTATAAATGCAGATGAGAAATTTGTAATAATACGTGATTCCAATTTTAAACATAATTGTAAAATTTGCAAAAAGGAAAACAACAACAGTAATACTACAAGTACATTTCGTCGTAGTCAACAACCAAATCATCATCAAGTGTTAGTAAAAAATAATTCTTCTACAAATTTGAATATTGGTTAGTACAAAGAGTTTTTTTTATTTATAATTTTTATATTATTTTTGCAGGATACATTTTTATTGCAGCCATCTTGACTCTGAATAATAAACCGAAGTACAATTTGTATTTGCCTAATTGATTGATCTTATTGAAGATACATATTTATTGAAAGATAAATTAGCTAGATTATACACGCATCCTATTTTTTTAATGATAATTACAAGATTGCTAAGGACGGTACGGCCAAATTGAACGAGCTAAACCTGAATATAAGTATCATTAGTTTTAATTTTGTCGTATTTTTGCCCGCCATCTATGCTTAACCACCGCAGTTAAATTTAAAGAATTAGCTTCTATTCTTATTGGCTATACGAATAAGTCTCCGCCGTTTTTATCAAAAATTGGGCATTTATTCTGAAAGAACAGTTGTTATGTTTTATTATAAAAGTATTGATCATCAATAGTCACTACTTTTTCCCATTTTTGAGGCTGTCCATGAATCAACCTATTTTTTTTTATCTTCTTATGATGTGAAGTGCTGTTCAGATAGGCCATGTCATCGATCGAAACAAGTGCTAATCAGACGGGGAAATGTCTGGTGAATGCGGCGAGTGGGGTAAAACTTCCAAATTGAGTTTTCCAAGTAGGTTTTGATTTGACCGGTGCCGCAACATGTGAACGAGCATTTTCATGCAGGAGAATAATTTTGTCGTGTCTGGAGTAGTAGTGGGCGTGTTTTTCGTTGTGTTAATTAGTTGTGATCGGTAGAGAGCTCTCAGTAATGGTTTCGTTCGGATTTACCAACTCATAATACACGACACCAAGCTGATCCCACCAAATACACAACATGAGTTTTTTCCATGAATGTTCGGCTTAGTTGTCGATGTTGAAGCCAGGTGATCCTCATGATTGGGTTATACCACCAGTGAATATGCGATGCAAAAAACGCTTTCGTTTACGCATGGCAAGCGGTATTTCACATGAAAAAAATCAACGTTCAATGTCTCTCGGTTTCAGTTCATATGGAGCTCAATATCCATGCTTTTGAATCATTCCCAATGATTTTAAATAATGTGAATTGCTTGTTGAGTCACTCCTTATGTGAGTGCAAGTTCTTGTTGTATTTGGCACGAATCTTCATCCAAGAATGCTTCCAATTCCGCCTCTTCGTACACTTTTGGGCTTCCGCTACATTCTTTGTCTTCGACATCAAATTCACCGTTCTTAAACTTTTGAAACCACTTGACAACTTCTTTTCGTTAAGGGAGCCTAATCATATGCTTCTACAAGCAATCGATGTGCCTTAGCTGCAGTTTTCTTCAAATTAAAGAAGTAAATCAAAAGCTCCCGTAAATACTCGGCTCAAAACTCGACATTTTCACAAGAAAAAAAATATATAATGCTGATATAAAATCACTAATATTTTAAGGTTATGTTGTTAACTGATGTTGAACCTTAGATTATGATGTTTTACATCGGGAAATTTTGACCATAACTTACTGGTGGCACCATATTTTGGCGAACGACGGATACTATTTGGACTCTCAACAAGTGGCTAAGCTCTCTAATCCCTTTATTAAAACAACAACAAACTCCCCGGATTTTTTGAACAACCGTACACTAAAGTCAAGTTTTATATTTAAATTCAACGACCCGTACAAATTCTGATCCGTCAGCGATTGTGTTTACTGATACACCGATTTAAACAAAATGTTCCTCCTAAATCCTTTCGTAAATGAACTTATGCTGTAACCAGCGCAAAGGAGAGCTACATCCCGATGGTTGTCATACTTCAAGTAGTTCTTATTTTAAGCCGACAGATTTCATCCTTTAGCCACTTTTCATTAGTGGCACAAGTCGGCTTCTTCGTACTAATGTAGCAAAATCGAGAAGACAGTTTTACAAAGTGTGTCGCCCGAAGAGATACGAATTAATAGATTTTATCACATTTACACCTTCGTGTTTTGTGTGAGTCAACTGTAACATCTACGGTTCTACGCGTTTACTTTACTTTTAACATTTTCCTTGTTCCTTGTACAATTTTGTTTTTCCTTGCTATTGTAAAACGTTTTTGTGCTTAAGTTCTGGCAATTGTTTTTAAATTGTATATTGGCCTACAAATAGAAGTAAATACAAACAGGGAATCAAAGGTAAAATAAATGTAAATAAATTAGGCAACGAGTGTTCAAAGAGTCCCAAAATGATCCTTGGAGATTGATCATTGAGGATTGAGTTTTGGGTACAAATAATATATGTATATTTAAATTTTTTCTGGTCTGGGATAACTTTAAAAAGATCTACGAATACCTTAATTTTTAAGATCGTGACTTCGTTTTTATTGCAAAATTGTATAGTTGGAGTTAAGGCCTTTTCACATAACAAAACAAGTCTAATTTCTGATAGTTATTGAATTCGGACATTACTAATTAATCATATGTGTTATTGCATAATTTATAATATTAAATTCATCATTAATTGAAGGCCTGAAAGAGTAAGTGGTGAATAAATTTAATTCAGAAGATGCAATAAAAGTTTCTGGATATTTCAGGAGTACTTAAATAGTAAAAAAGTTGTAATCTGATCAATTGATTAAAATGTTTTATTAAATCAATTATAAATTAAACATAAAATGTACAAACGATGAATTACTTCCAGCAGTCTCAATACATTGGGTCATGCGCCCATTGACTGTATTACCACCTCAAACACAGGTCACCGTCGCTTTCAGAGAATTTAATGAGTATTTTAGCTTTTCTAAGAATCCTATTTCGCGATTGGCCACATCGAGTAGTACTTCGAATTGAGTTTAGGCATGTTTCACGGCAAAACGCAAAGGCCTTTTTGGAGACCGTGATGGTGTTTCTAGCCGAATGTGCCGGTGTACAGTCTTGCTAAAGTAAGAATCCAGCGAGGCTGAAGAGCTGCATTGCCCACGGTTTAAGTACGCCCTAAAGAATTCGCTGATGAAAACTTAAGGCATTTTTCCGGTGGCCAGCAAATGGCTGCGGGGAATTGACCTTTACGTAGCAATTTGTGTCGATTTTGACGATTGTTGATCGGCTTGACCACAATAATCTTTTCATCCATGAAGAGAATTTTCTTCACGCAACCAGACGGATCATTCGGGGATATTTCTCGACTCGTTTCATCTTCTTTGCGGCGTTAAAAATGTAGCAGGACTCATGGTTGTAACTGTGAACTTCAAGCTTCTTTTTTATGATGTGGCGGAAGCTGAACTCGCTTATTTCGAACACACGCCATTTTTCACAACGAAGTTTACGATCGATTTTATCTAATTTGGCAGCATAGGCATATCTTGTTGACTTTTTCAGGCAGGGGTCGCAGTCAAAGTTCGTCCAACCCATAGGGTGGTCCGTAGTATTACTAGTTTCTTTAGACAGTTTTACGGTGTCCGTTGATCCGTTGATCATTAGAAATCAGCCCTTCGAACAATGTAAACTGTCTACTCGGGTTCAACAAAAGGAAGAGTGCAATAAAACAAATGATTTTGATATATATGTAATCGCCAAAACTATATGAAACTTCTAACAAAAATCCAGGAGCTTTTGTTGCATCCTGTATTGTTGTTTCAAATTGTTAAAATTTAAAATTATAGTTAACTTGTGTTAAAATCGATGAAAATAATTTCACTTTGAATTCTTGGCGGATAAAAAATATTGATGATTATACATCTGTGACAAGCGCCACTGTGGGGCATAAATTAAAATGAGACACTAAGTAGCACTAAATGACATAACAAACTATTTCTTTAGGCGTTATTTATTGTTAATAATATTAAAACTAGTTTACTAGTTTAGTTTACTTTATTACTATTATTTTATCGTGTATAAAAGATAATGATGCAAGCAACAAAATTCGGGTATTGTTTTTCGCGATATTGCAAATTATTTGGGTGGATGCGATAAACGACATATTCATGACCCGGGGGCAGGTAAATTTATCACTTTTTTCATAGATTTTTATTTTGTAGTGCTGCTTAAATCGTCAATCAATTTTAATTAGTCTGTCAAAATTTTAATTTTTAGATCACTAACAAAGTTGCATGCACGACCTTAGTTCTTTGGATTTTATTGCCATTTTTTGTATGCAGTTCAAAGATTCCTCTAATTTATTTTGTATTGTGTATTGCACAACAAATGTCACTAAAGTTAGTCGATCATTATAGCATAAGCAAGCATTATAGCACTTATAGTAATGGATAATTATTGCACCAATAAATTGTATGTGATTTTTGCTTAGCCTAGTGGCGTTTTAAAACTGGAAACATGCATTTTAAATGTAAACAATTAATGGAAAATGATATGATATATATGATATATGATATGATATGATTGAGGCGTACAGGCCAGCCATAACAGCGATCCTAGGTACGTTACCATAATCCTGAAATATCAACAATCAAATAACAAATTATATCTGAATGCGAATAATATTTCAGCATCATGCGGGCCCAGGCCCTGCCTGCATCCTTAACAGATAAGGTTAATTAGGAAAGGATGTTAGTCACAGAAACGACTAGGGCGAACCGCAGCAAAGTCATTTTCTAACTACTTAAATATATTAGAATGTTAGTCTCAATTAAATTCACACTCTATATTTGAGTTTGTTAGTTAATTAATGTAAGTTAGTTGTGTTTGAGGTAAAGGATACTAATATTCATCATATGTATTCGGCATCAGTCCTACTAGACTGGTTAGGTTATTTAATTCACATCTATGGGTCATCTCATCATATACTGCTTGTAACCTTATTTTGCCCTATCTTCCCATCCAACACCATCTAACCGAGGGACTTCACGTTCGTAATGACACGGCAGTATTATCATACATATGATGACCTAAATATTTCGTCAATAATGTCAAAATAAAAAAAAATTTAGATTCGGTATTGTCATTCAGCTACCTATATTTAAATTCATCCAACTAAGCAGGGTTAATTTACATCTAACATTCACACAACTTCACTAAAACATAGCCTGAATTCAACCAGAAAGATCGTCGAAAAACAACATTCCATAGCAAAAAGTTTTTGGATCGTTAACATATTTAATTGTATTGAGTTTATGCTCAAAGCGTAAGTAATTAAATAGACCCCCTGATCAAGAATGTTGCAATCACAACCTTCCCTGACCTTCCGGTATGTAAACAAAAATAAATAAATAATAAATTTAAATAATAATAAAAATAAATTGAATTATATTTGCCGACAACTTTATTGTTTTAAATCAGGACTTTCGACAAAATTTCAATTTATAGAATTGTTTAAAGTAAGGAAAAATTATTAAAATATCAAAGTAAAACAATCAATTAGATAGATAATTAAATATACCATACACATACATATGTATATACACATATATACATATGCACACATACATATACATACATATACATACATACATACATACATACATACACACCGACACATACACACACACACATACACACACATACACACACACACATACACACACATACACACACACACACAATTTAAAACACAATTTAAAACACACACACGGCGCATACACATCGTAATTTCAATAAATGTAAACAATTAATGGAAAATATACTAAAATTTCTTCTAGATCTGCCTTTCACCATACCTAAAATTTCTTAAGCAGCATTGAGTTGCCGTAGTCAGACCTGCTGTACCTTATTTTGGTAGATGGCCAATATTGACTATTATACATATAATTTAATTACCATAGTTTAAATTATCTTTTACTTGTCTTCCCTTAGTACCAGGGCATGTCTGGAACTAATTCCAGTAAATTAAAGAGCACATTTATATATAATTATTTCAGTTTCAGTTATATATTTTATTTTTATTTATTTATATAACCAGTAAAAATAATTGCACTCTGCTTATTAAACTAATTCACACGTTCATTAAGGTTGTGTTTACATATATACGTCTACAATGTAAAAGAGATTAATGGAATTTATTGTTTTACTTAGTCACGATTTTGTTCAATTTGAATTATCTGTATCAATATGATTCTGTGCGTTATGGTAATACGGATATATTGCGTAAAATAAAATGGCACAATTTTAAGGAACTTATCTTAATAATTTCATAACTTTTGTTTTAAAATACAATTTCTAAAATTTAAAATTCATATGATGATGTTATAGATCAGCTTTTCTAAAATTTATTTGGTGATGGACCTGCTGAAAACATTAGTTGATTGTTACGTTTTATTAACTTATTGAATATTTTACATATTTTTAAACTCACAAAAATGTTTTACTTTCTCTATTACGTGTACACACGATGCTAAAATAACGTCGAACAGGTTTTATAAGTACTTATGCAAGGTAAAATAATAACACTTATCAATATATATATACACGAGTATATATATATTGATTTGGCAAAACTTTTGAACATTTGGAGCCTATGGCTGAGAACAACGAGTCGGGTTCTCAAATAACGAGGTTTATTTTGATTCCATTTACAAAATTTCCATAGCAAAGTCTTCGAAAAATCAATTTGAAATCAATTTTACCCATTAAATAAATGATTTAGCCGACTATTCGCCCATAACCTTAAACTATTATTAATTGTAGCGTCAAGGACATAGTATTAATAATTTCGTCTAACAACATAGCACTTGAATGTTCAATAACCACTTGTGTCCAACATTGAAGTGTCAGACTATGGCTTTCAACTTTCGCATCTTATCGTGATGAAAAACATTTTGACGAGTAACAACTCCATAATGCAAGACTTACGAAAACTTCAGAAGAAGTATTCATAACTTTCAAGTGCAGTATGTTCTCACTAGTTTTGTTCGATTTGGGTCGTCTCGGAAGACCCAAACGATTGATTAGTAATTTGCTTCTAGTTCACAGAAAACGTAATTAGAAATAATCACTAGTATTAATATCACAATCAGGGGCAGTTGACGTTATTTGTAATGGATTTTATATTTAAACAAGAGATCGATATTATTAAACGTATACAACATTTCGAAATAGTTTAACTTTTGATTTATAATTTTATTATGCGCGCTAAACTAAACCCAGAATACTTGGCGCAGAATTTATCGCATAAAATTCGTACCATGGATTTTAGTTCTAGTAGGTACGAATACAGTAGGTGCTAAAAATAATCTTTTACAAAACACGTATTTTTTCAACAAGTAGTTTTTTAAACTTGTTAATGAAATGTATTTAAAAAAATTCTATTTATGTGTAGACATAATTTGTATTCTTAGTTTTGGAATTTTAGCATGTTTACCTTCACCTTTTTGTTGTTAATATTACACCATATTATTAATTTGAGAGAATGTTTATATAGAATTAAAAAAGAAATATCTTTTTAAGTTGATCTGAGTCATATTCCTATATGTACATAAATTGTAAGACATACATAATCATTCTTCTTTTGTGTCACTCAATAACAGTTTTATTATATAGATAATGTGTATAGGGCGCTCCAATGGCTTATGATCATGACCGCTTTCCCTTTCAAAAGAGATGACGTACTCATTTTTTTAAATTGATTTTCCAATTGTGCACAATGTGTTTGGTAAATATAATAAACCTGTTTTCTTTATGTGTGCATCTTTCATAAGCTAGTGTGCACATAATTTTCACGATATTTATAAAAATGTATAGAACAGTCGCTATGATGACATATATGTAATTGTGTCACGTAAACCGAAATATATCCAGTAGACACATATAAATAAATACTCATACTAGCAAATATCAATCAAGGTAAACTCGAAAATTATTTATATTTATCAAAGACGACAGTGATAGTTAGGGATTGGAGCTCCAACAAGATTATTTAAAAAACTTGCTCGATGTTTTAATGCCGACCTTACTGTTTGGCCTAAGTAATTCCAGTCTATATATACCTTGCAATTTAGAGTAGGGTTTTTCCTTTGTTTATAGCGAAGTAAAATGCTATTCTGAAGGAAACTGGTACATCTTCCAATTTTAAAGGATTTGTGTAATCTCGTTTTAATGATGTCTATTAAAACCAAAAATTAGCCCACTCACAATCCTATGCCCTTTGAACTGCCCAGGTCCAATATTTTTTACACTAATTTCAAAGGAGCAGCAGAAACTGTTACTGACACTCCCACAATAAATTCCAAATTATATGTGTCCCATCTAGCGGTTTCTTTTTAAATCATATGTAATTTGGAACAGATAGCTGTTTCCCGGTCGAAATATTAAGACAAGAACACAGTATCATATATCCGCGGTTCGAAATTAACACATTTACGCTTGATCAACGTTGGGAAACATTGGGCGCTTTCATTTCCCCTATCATGATTATTAAAATCATCGCCAATTTGATTTGAAAATTTCATTCGCGCGTTGGCTGCGATTTTACATAACAAGGTTTCAACTATTGGGTGCCCTGAAAGCGTCCATTGGTAAATTATTTCCAAAATTAGTGCTGTGTTGTCGAAATAGTGCGAATTGTGAAAAAATTGGAAAAAACATAATCGCGCCTGCTGTTCGCAAATTTATGAAGAAAGTTCATGACACGAGCAAGCTAATATAGTGTATGGTTTAATTAAATGGTTATTCTATAGATATCTGATTTAAATATAATAAAAGGAGACAGTATTATTTTTGCCCAATATCTTAAGAAGGAAAAGTTTTCTTAGAACCATTATTTATTCTGCACGCCTATAGCAGATTTAGAATAAAACAAAATCAATTCGAACAAAAAACGACAATGTAAACTTTATCGCTAAATTTTCTAACTGTTTCTTGTTCTCTTGTAAAAATATTAAAAAAAGGACTCGCATTCCAGTTAACCTATCGCGAAAAAAACAATTTAGTTCTTTGCTAAATGCCGTCATTTCATAAAAAATAATCGGTTTGCCATTGGGCTATTGTTGCTAAAGTTTTCCTTTGTCGCGTTGCAAAATCGACAATGGTTTATTATAGATTTACCTGTTTTCCAAAAGTTTAATGGATCATGCTCTGTCCAGAATCATACTAGGTTACTACTATATAGGGATATCAATGATTGGCTTTTCATTTAGAGTACTCCGTCTATAGAGTTGTCCGATATTATAACAAAGAAGCTTTTTAGTTTATCATATTTCTTGCCGATGCAATGCCGTGTTCCTAGCCAGTGAAGATGCCATTTGCAGCCTTCGTCGCACGGAGGTCTTCTGCCTCGTTTCCTAGAATGCAAGTGTGACCGGGAGGCCGCAACATTAGGGTAATTTTATTTTCCTTGCTCAGTTCATTGAAGAGGCAGAGTATAAAACGGGGCCTGCGCTAGGACTAGCATGCTGCTTGGCTGTCGGAGATTATTAAGCTCTCTGTTTTATATATTTTATTTTGATACATTCATAGGTGCATTGCAGACCTCTGCTGCGAGAATTTTCGATTGAATTACGATGGGAAATTTTCCTTCGATTAAGCGGAGTGCGATCCTTATTCCATAATACTCCAGCTTACACGCTCGCGAAATTTTATTAATCTCGGTCTGGATACCTGTGAAATTATATTGCAGTTTATCGGTATAGACTGGGCTCTTTATGGCTTGGGTGTTTTTTAACAAGGGTCTACTCTTTGTGGTGTTTCGTTGTCTAATCTAATATACATGAGGTGTGAGAAAGACGGCGTTTATAAAGGTCACGTCGTTCGCCATGTTATTTACCATGATGTTATTTGATAAAGAGTACTCGACAGGTTGTTCACCTCTTTAGTTGGTGTTAATTCATTGGCAGACTAGTAATGTGAATTCGCGTGGAGTTCGATGTTATAATTTTGATGATGCGATTTGCGGTAAACTATAGAATTTCTGTGCAATTGTAAGAGAAGGTCGCTACCACCTCGAGGAAGTAGGCTGCGGAAAAGTTTACGTTACTATATCTCTGCAAATATATTGGTTTTTAGAAAAGATATTTGCGGTAATCGGCAAAGAATTATTGTTCTTGGCCTCCGGTTTGCTTGTTATAGATTAACTTATCTGTTTTCCAGAGTTTTCAAGAGTTTCTCCATTTCTGAGCAGATTTGTATGTGTGCTTTGGCCCTATTCCTTATTGAAAAGAGGTAGTAGGTTAACATGCTGAGCATTCGATGTTAAGAGGCTGTTTATGTTTCGACGGACAACCGTGCTTATTTCACATTCTGAATTTTTATTCGCTGAGCCATCCTATTATTTAGTCCGGACAGGCCTAGTATCGAAGGCTGATGGCTAGAGCGTGTGCACTTGCTCGTAACTTCTATTGTGGTAGTTGTGAATACGTCATTTTCGCATATTGGCACATTTTAGGTTGTAACTGATACATAATCTACGGTTCACATATTGTCGTGATTGTCTTCAAGGACTTAAGAAGTTGTTGATTTTCGAATAACCACTCTGCTCTCTTGGTTTCTCTTATCGATACATTCATGATGTAAGTTTGATGAGGAAAAAAGTATAATATCACGTTTGTTGCTCGTAATGACGGAGTGTCTGGCAACTAATTTATGGCGCTACTAAGAACTACCTCTAGTACTATACAATTTATAATTAATTTCCTCTTATTTCTTTTAATACTTAAAATGAAAATAAAAATAATCTTACACAGAAATTAGAAAACGACGGAAGCAATTTCACAGCCTGCAGTATCCAAGCTATCCATTGGTTCCAAGTTTCCACATGGTGGGAATTATATACGGAAACAGATTTAATTTTTTTTTCTCGCTTAGATAAATTAGTCCTCTATTTCCTTCAGGAGGTCAATTCGCGATCCATGAAATAATGAAAATGCAAAGTTTCTTTCATGAGTAATCTAATAGTTTGAATAATTTGCACATAGTTTTATATTCCGCACTGTGTGAAATCAAAATTTGTTATGGGCAATTCAAACCTACGCGATTGCCAATGAAAAACATTTACATTTTCATATTTTCAGGAAACGCGACTTGATCCCCAGAGCCAAAGAAGGCCAATAGCCAAAAATTCAACAATCCATTGTACACTGCTATAATCGGTTAAATAACCGTATTTTTTTAGAAGCACCTCTCGTAGAAGCTTGATGCCGAAAAATCTAAGCTTGTAATGGTTTGGGCTGGATTTATCACTATGAGCCAGCTATCACTCAAACTCATGAATGAACGGGTTAAAGTGCACCACGAAATTTATCGTCGTAAAATATACGATTAAGTAGTTCTTCAAAAACCAATTAATTGTTAGATTTATTAATTATAACCATTTATCTAAACAATGACTGAACCATCCACCAGGAGTCTGCTCTGGCTCACAAAGCTCGATTGACTCAACAATGGTTGCGGGAGAAATTTCCGGATTTTATCGATGTTAAGCGATTGCCACCGTATTCTGCTGAATTAAATTCTCTCAACTATTTAGTTTTTTTACAGTTCTACAAAACTAATTCGGCTTTACTGAATGTTTGCGGTAAAATCCGTTGTGTTATCACTGAACGACTTTCAAACTATTAAATTTTGTATGACCCGCTATTCAATTAATCATCAAAATAAGATTATATTGAACTTTTACCTCTATCTTTGGCTGAATTGATTTTAGGCAACATTTCGTGTACTTTGGTTTTCAGGCAGTATTTTACGGCAATTATCTTTCTCTTATGTTTGTCTCTGGGGCTCGATTCGCTACTCGTCTTTACTTGTATTTCTCAATATCAAGTTACGATCCCAGTATTTGTGGTATTGATGTGGTATTTGTGGTATTATTACAAGTAAATTTCGGCCCATTATAACTTACACAAATTCTTTACAATCTTCCTCTTCTCCTGAAATGCTTAACGTCTTACTTTATTTCTCATAGGCGTAATCATACGTGTAAGAAGTTATTATTCAGTTGAGTTCATTCTTATTCATATTTTTATTACTCTGCTTCAATATGTTTAGACCTATCGATAGAAAAGACTCGCTTTATTAGTAAAGTAAGGAATCATAATTTTGTTTATTAAATTATCGAGATGCATATATTGACAAAAAGGACACGAGATCCTCCTAATCTATTGAGAGTTACTCAACTCAGTGTGATGTCATACTTACAGGTACCTTGGGAAGTCTAATGCATAATAAAACAAAGTTTAATTTCAGTTGA
This sequence comes from Nephrotoma guestfalica, assembly GCA_963691935.1. Lineage (NCBI taxonomy): Eukaryota > Metazoa > Arthropoda > Insecta > Diptera > Tipulidae > Nephrotoma > Nephrotoma guestfalica. Next base: position 5,541,882 of record OY829914.1, read on the forward strand.
TGGATGTAATAATTAAGAAAACATTAGATCTGATTTCATTATTTAAAATTTTTGAATCGTATTACTACTTTTAATAATTCGCTTTTAAATTAGCTTTTCTTAGTTTCTACCTCTCAAATTTTAATCAGTATTCTATTCACATTACGTTTACGCTTATTTACTCACTACTTATTTTTATTTTTATTTTATTGCTTTTGGTGGAATGCTAGAATTGTCGATTATTTTAGTTATAAGTGAAATTCGAGACACTCAAATTTGCAGCAAAATCTTTATTGTCATAAATCTCTCGTAAACCAGATGAGTCATTTTAAGCTAACTTCTTGGAATGAAACGTAAGACATGCATTTAAGCATAAAACTTGTTCAAACGATCAATAAACTGTTTATTTTATATTTTTCAAAGTCATTATCAAGGTCGTATGGTAGCTTACCTTTAAAATAGGAAGTTTGTTTTTCTCGATCTTTATGTACCAAAATTAAAAATCTTTGGTTGAAAATTTCAAAATGTATTATTTGTAACCAAACTGGATTTTAACAGTTATGTCAACTCGTGCAAATGAGTCACCCGATATAGTAAGTTTGAGATAGGCAACAATAACAATTCATATAAGGTTTTTCAATTTATTTTTGGGACCCGAGTCCGCACTGATATCATTTAAATACTGTACTACTTCAGGTTTAGTTTGACTTTAAAATGTATTTAAGATTAAATGCTTATGATTGTGGCCTATTAATGTGTGATTTATTATTATTTATTTATAAATTTCTTTTGAAGAATGAAAAAGAAAGAACACAACCACTGTAACGATTGGAATTTCCCATTTACATCTCTATTGTTGAGTTTTAATTGAAATGCATCAAGCCAAATGCATTCAAAAGTAATTAACTTCAATTTTTTAGAAAATAATAAATCTACTTTTAAAAAATATTTTAGGAGAAAAGGTTTAAGAAATTTTTTCATTAAAATTGAGATCACCAAAGAGAAATTTATTTATAATAAAATTAATAAAAATTTCATTTGCAGCTGAATTGCTTATAAAAATAATTGCAAATAGTAAAATATTGTTGATTGATGAGTAATTTGCGCTCGTTAAATTTTTCTACCATTTTATCGTATTACACAACAAAATATAACATTTTAAATATTAGTAACAACTTATGGATTTTCCTTTTGCCATTTTATGGTGTTTGTATCGTGTAAATATTTTTTACTTTTCAGTTTACTTTTGAAGCCAAAGAAAACGTGAAATAATTGTCAGGCCTATATTTTGAATAGAGTTTCGATGCTTTATAATACCAGTTTTAAACTCTTCTTTTTCTCTGAATGGACGTTATTTTGTTGTCCCTCTTGCCAACCTATCTCAGTCCGTAACGGTTTACGTTTTCGGCTCCGTTGTATACAGATGCCTTGGTATCTCTTAGATAAAGTACTTGAACATTAATTGACTTGCGTATTCCGTTAACGCTTGTGTAAATTAAGGGATTTACTTTGATGTAGATTAATCAACGAAAAGAGACGAGATCAATAACGGTCACGTGTGCACAGCTCAAAATGAAATAGGATTATTTCACTATTCTAGATCATAATCCTTAGAACTGTGCACGGTATAAGTGTATTTATAATAAAAGATAATATAATACCTTGAGGCTATGCAAATTGGGCCCGGAAAAGGGTTGAGATACGAAGGGCAAATGACTGAGAAGTGGCGGTGGTGGACAAGGTTGAAATCGGATTATTGTTGTGGATAAGATGTGGGTTTGACACCAAGCCACTCACGCTCGCAAATTTATTATTTTTTATCATTTTCTCTTAATTATTAACATATTGTTTTTTTCTTGTGGCATATTACGATAAATACAAAACCCAGTGGCACTATTCTGGTAATTCCTCGGGAATAGCGAACTGGAGAAAGAATTTATATGTAATTTCTGTTCAAATATTTTTTTTCGGCCTACTGAGGAGAAAAGTTTAATCAAAGAATTTCTAATAACTCGGCAGTATTATCATACATATGATGACCTAAATATTTCGTTGATATTGTGAAAAAATAAATAAATTCGGTATTGTCATTCAGCTACCTATATTTAAATTCATCCAACTAAAAGCAGGGTTAATTTATGTCTAACGTTCACACAACTTCACTAAAACATAACCTGAATTCAACCAGAAGAGATCGTTTGGATTGTTTACATATTTGATTGCATTAAGTTTATGCTCAAAGTGTAAGTAATTAAATACAAGCCCTGCTCAAGAATGTTGCAATCACAATCTTCCCTGATCTTCCGGTATGTTGAAATTTTTCTTTTTTAAAATAATAAAAATAAATTGAATTATATTTGCCGAAAACTTTATTGTTTTAAGTCAGGACTTTTGTAAGGAACGAAAAATTATTAAAATATTAAAATAACTATAAATAAATTTTTAATGTTCCTAAAATGTAATATAATAATTGATATCATGCACTAACCAAAGGAGAATCACCTTCTCTGGGTAATACCGATAATGGCCATTCAACTCTAAGTAAAGTTCCTCCTCGCCGGATAATGGCTTATAGCTAAAAATCTGTACTTGAAACTCAATTTTTTTATTGTCTCTGAAAGCTAAGAGTAAAATTGGCTTCGACTTATTTTAAGAAATTGACTTGTAGCTAAAAATCTGTAAACTAATTTTATTTCTCTAGTGTTCCATGAACAAGCACTAACACGTGACTTACTAGCTCTGGGTATAGCCGATAATGGTCATTCAATTCTGAGTGACTTATTTAAAAAAATAACGTGGTTAAAAATCCGTACGAAACTTTTTAATTTCTTAGTGTAACTTGGCAGGTTATGTAATGATCTACTAGATGTAAATTTTAAAATTCCCCGCGGTTTATTCGAAACTATAATTTAATTTAATGTGGTACGTCTAGTACGTATGTAAAACATCAGCAAAACTTATAAATAAGAGTTCCAGTGGCTGCTGGTTTTCAACTACCTTACTACAATGTGTAACGTATTTCTTTAGCTTCTTCACAGCCTATATAGCACTGACATGGAATATGTACACTACTTTCTGATAGAGGGATATAGTCGTGTTTATTTACATCACCGATCGTAATTAGATGATAAAAAATATCTTTTGCATCCTGATTCTATCGGAATTTGAACTCACTACCTCCTGATTCAAACGCATAAAACGTTGAGACTACGCTATTTCATCAACAACCATTTTAGGAAACACTTCTTTTAAAGGATGAGGGAGAGAAGCGATAAAAAAGGTCAGGGAACAAGTGTTTTTGCTTTGATCTTTTTATTTTAAGTAATTAGATTTACCGGTTATTGGGCCTGTTTTGAGTAAAGCGGTTTTATGTAACTGGGGATAACAAACAAGACGAACGCAAGCAAATAAGGCGATGAGAGGCCAGCATATCTCGTTAGTCTTATTTGCGATCATTTTGTTGTTTTATCCTCAGCAACGTACCAATTTAATAATAATTACATAAAATACACAGATGGGTTGGAGTCGATTGTGAATTGTTGGATTCGGATTTAGTGCACCGGGTCATATTGTACACATTTTTTTTTTACAAAATTGACTGTTTGTATCTACAATATTATTTTACGAACTAAACAAAACGAGTTCAAGATGACATAGTTTCCAAAAAACTAGTAAAGACTCCGAAAATGATATATGACGAGTTTTCCGATACGTCTCATACTAAAACTGCGAGTACACAGTGCTGATTAATTTCAAAAAATTTAGCGGCGCGGAAAGCCAAATTCTGTAACCTAATGCGAGCAAAGTAGCTAATGACAACTTATTGATGTGCTGCTACTATGTTTGATGCTGTCCAACGCTGGTGACAAAAAACGCTTATTATGCCATCATTTCATCCCATATATTTACATTAAGCTTGATTGTTGATTTAATGTCGTGTGATTATGCGTTTTGTTTCCGGTTTTCTATAAATTTATTTGCTTGAATTTTTAAAAGCCAAAGAAATTAATAATTAATTTATTTTATAAATTTTTTGCAGATAAAAAATTTGGCCTAAAGTCAATAAAACAGCTGTTCACCACTGTTTTCAGAGGTTAGTAATGAGAAAATTAAATTGTATATGAAAGTCGTGCATTGTTTCCCATCTAAATACGATATTATCGATCAATTTTAGTCATATGTCATAACACTGCTGTGACTTATTATGCTTCTTTTGATTAAAAGAAATTTTTGATTTAGCAATAAAGTTAGATTTATATTATAACATCATTATTGACATTATGTTACGTCTATTGTTCGTTTTTTTGGGAAATGTTTTTGTTTTGTTTTTTTTAAATATTTTAACGACGCAAATATATTTCTTATGCCATCGAACTAAACAGACTTTCTTTTATAGAAGATGTTGTAATATAGACGGTTGTTTTGGTTTTGAGCCATTCGTGATGTGCATTATAAGTTAAAAATTAAATCAGTAAATTACGAATTGCGAAAATTGAGATTTCAATATCATATATCGTGAAGTGCTTTTATATTGTATTTTGATCATCAATATTTGGTTTCGATTTCATTATGTTAATCGAATTTCATTTTTAAAATGATCTATATCAATTAAATCTTTCACTGTTTACATTTGGTTTTTAATAGAACATGTGTTTTAATTATTCTATTTATAAAAATATAAACATAATTTTCAATTATGTCGGTAGAGTTAATACAAAATTCCTAACGTCCGTAATAAATTTATTAGCAAATTAATGGTTATTCAAAATTAAAATATGCTAAGTGGATGTATGTAACTCCGACGTCTTAATTTGGCTTACAATTGTGCGGATTGTTTTGTTAAGTGACTGTGTTGCTCTAAAATGTTGGTAACTTAATTTTATATCTTGCAAAACCAATACTTTACACATATTAGAAATTCTTCCAGTGATTTTTCATTCCGCACAGAAGATCTTCTAGTAATAATGTTGTATTTGGATTTACTCCATCCAAAGGATGGACAAAGGATGGTCAAAGGACAATCCTAATACAAGATCAGGTGCAAGGTAAAAGAGTCTCGACTAATTCTTCGAGTTTATTATTTAGAGTAATGGTGCTAATTAGATTTTAACCCTGCAACTATGCAATGATTCTAGGATTGATCGATTTGTTGCTTTTTTGATGTAACATACAAAAAATATTCAGTGATCCCGATTTATGATTTTCTAACACAGTTGTGTTGGAGCGATGATAGGCCACTCGTCTGCGAGTGCATTAATCTAACTTATAAGACCCTCCGGTTTTTGCTACTTGTTTGGCTGGTACTTGGTCGAAGAGAGTTCAAAAGTTTAACAACCTCGAAGCTTGACACTTCCAGCTCTGGAAATTTGAAAGGGCGAAGGAGGAGAACATCGAGAAGGACAATATTATGAACTACTATATTTTAATCTGTGGTAATAGGCTGTCAAACATCGTACATTTTAAAGATATTGGCCCAAATATTCCTACATATGATACGGTTTACGTATATTCAGGGGCGTAGCTAATTTTTATGATTTCTTTATCCTCTATAGCCCAAACGGATTGGCTTGCTTGAGCTGAATCTTCATACTTAAGCTTTATCTAGACTAAATATAATGCTGTTTGGACATTTAATTTTTGCTTACAGACAGTTCTAAAATACTCAGATGGAACAAAAGTTAGGGATGATCACCAGTAGGCCATATGTCGATTCAGATGGTATAAATCCCATCTCACCTTTTAAATTACTACACAATGAAAACAACAATATTAACTGCCGGACTGGTTTAAAAACGTAAAATAGACATAGGATTATTTAATATGTACTAGGGATGGTCAAACTTTACTACCAGTGGAGTCAAATACTAGTAGTTGCGCGTTACGAGAGCCATCATAAAAATTAAATATGATTATCTTAATTTAGTAGTAATTTAATTTTTATTTTTTTATTTTATTTGTAAATGTCATCACATTTTTCGTGCCTTGGTTCTCGTGAAGTTCTAATATTTTTATTTTCCCTGAAAATGAAAATTCTTCGGTAATCATGATAATTTTTGAACCATCAATTTTTGAGTCATCAACCATCTGCACCGTTGTACAATAAGCACGATCCGAGCTGAAATTAATTAAGACCTTTTGTTCCCCATTTCGATATATTGAAGTATGCTAGTATGATTTAAACAAGGTTACTTACGAACTGCAGAAACCAAATTTGTACAAGCATTCTAAGGTTTTCATCGCGCTAGTGAACTTGCGTGTTGTCAATTTATGTTTGCTAGCCTCGGAGTAACTTTCGACTTTCTCTTTGTTAGCCTTATCGTTTTTATTTTTCAGGTTTATTAGTTTTTCATCATACCATGGAGGATAACGGTTAAGTTAAGTGACAGTGATGGGGAGAAATAAATCTATTGCTAAAAAAAGCCTTTGTGGTGTACGGTTACTTCCTTCTTACGTGTACATAGAATTATATTGAATTCAATTGTATACCTATATACAAAAATGGTTATATTTTACATGTTGTGATTAAACTTAATTAACATTTTGCGCAAACATGTATGACAAAAAATGTCATAAATAAATCCGCCATATTTAAAAAATATCCAGCGACTTAAAGTATTTACTACACTTATATGTATTTAATTATTTTAACGTAGTAATTGCATGATTCAGTATATTATCGTATCTTTATACAATTAACAAATTTATGCATTTACATGTATACTTTAGTAGCCGAGCCGGTATTAATTAACTAATTAATTATTTATTTTATAAAGTCTAAATCTATACTTGTATTGTATAATGTAAAATGAGGGGACTCATTTAAAAAAATTTTAATACGAGCACACAAATGGAACACAATAGAAGTAGTGAGTCACCATCTAATTAATTCAGTTTTTGATTGATTTTCGCGCGATTGCCTTAAAAACTAAATAAACAATTTAATTCAGAAGTTAATACTTATCTCATCCCAATCTTTTATCGCGCGTTTGTTATTTATAATATTTTGTTAATTCATCATACAATCATCATACATCATTCCATTATCTTACCATATAACTTTTATAATTAAGAATCATAATTAGAACAGACGACACACGAATATTGAAATGTCGGTCTATTATTTTCGATCAGCTTTAGGTACAAACGAGATATAAATATGTATCTCAAGAAACTTTAAATGGAGCGTATTGTTTACCAAATAAGAAACTTTCACATACAAATCTTCTGATACACAAGTGATTTGTATATGTAAAACGTAATCTTGTTCGAATGCTATTTGAATCACAAATAAGATGCTATTCGTGATGTGATGTGCACGTTTGATATTTTTTTTTGTAGTGGGAGGTTTATTTTATGGTTTATATAACGCAAATCGGAAGTCATTTAACTTCGCATTTATTATGCAACATAACGTTAGCTAACGTTTGCGTCTTGAAAGAAAAGTTTTTAATCGCATATAAATATGCATGTATATGTAACTTATGATTCATGGTAATCCCATTAACGAATATTGTTCTAAATTCAAGTGCGCTTGGAGAAATCGGTTAAATCTTCTATCAATGAACTTTCACCGAATATGTCTAACACAAACATATTCAAATAAATAAATGGTAAATGGTAATAAGCAATGTGCTTTATGCTCTTCAAGTTGCTTGTTCAAATGCATTTTCTAATAATTTAAAGAGTTTTGCTATCCTATTTATGCTCTTTCCGAAACAAATAATGGTTTGTGGAAATTTACTTATAAAATATAAGTAGTATAATGTTAAATTTGTATGTATATAATTAATTTCACTCGCATAAGAAGTGTGTTAATTAGGTGGCGTCAAAAATACGAATATTGCTCAGACTGGAAGTAATTTTTATTGCATAGATGCACGCATCTCACATATCAAAAATTTGCCAAAACAGCCAAAACACAAATTATCTTTAAGTAAACGAGATTAATTTGGCTAATAACTTCATAAATAAAGCAATCAGAATGCATTTCGCAATTAACCTTAGACATTCTGTTTATATCTAAAACCAATTACAAGTTAATGTCCGCAGCTCTATCTCTGAATAGTGGTTGATTCACCAATTGATGGCACAATTACTACGGTTAAGTAGGGTTCCACCCATGCATCAGTTTCCTCTGGTTTATCGGCGTAAATCAAAATTTAATAGAAGCGTGTTATATCAAACGGCCTTGGTGGGAAGTTAAGAGGCCAATTCCTCGAAATAAGTTTTCCGTCTAATTGTTCCTTCACTAAATCGGTTGCTGTAACCAAACAATTATGCAATATTAGTAATTGAAACCAAATAATAATTGCATCATAACGACGGATCCGAAAATCTAGACCTAGAATTATTGTGAATATAGGAAACGGGTAGCTTGGAAAGATGGTGACTTTCATTAGACTGAAATGATTAATTATGTTATGGGTAAGCTCAGAATTGACACCGCAAAATTGTTAAAGATTTAAGGAGTCCTCGTTCCATTTTCAAGAATTGGTTTGCTTGGCCATTGCCAAACATTTATTTGTGTGTTTTTCCACAATTCCGATATTACTTGTGATAGGGGCATTTCGATTCTTTCTGCGATAAGCTTTTTGAATCATTAGTTAAATCTAGAATATAAGTACACATAAAAAATAGATTAAGTTCCAGTCAACATGGTTTTATCACGGGTAAATCGACAATTTGATTGTCTTTTCGAAGGATGTATTTTACACTGTTGGAAATCGCGGTCAGGTTAAATACACAGACTTTTCGAAAGCTTTTGATATATTGGATCATAAAATCCTTATTCAGAAGTTAATCGATTTCAGATTCGACTTCATTCCAATTTATTGGATTGCATCTTACCTTACTTCTCGAAAACAATGTGTTAATATCTCACAAGTTTGTCGCTTTCTATTTAACATACCTTGAGGAGTTCCACATCCAGGTAATCACCTGAGACCGTTACTTTTTACAGTTTTTTCAACAATGTCATCCAATATTTTGAGTTTTGCAAGAGTCTTATGTATGTCGATGATCTAAAAATGTATGCTAATATCAATACTGTGATAGATATTGAGCATATGCAAGATAAGCTCAACATTTTTTGTAATTGGTCCATACGTAATAAATTGCCCTTGAATATAAATAAGTGTAAAGTTATTTCGTTTTGTAGATCTCGATATTCTTGCTCCGTATTTTTTATTAGGTGCTCAAATCAGCAGAGTGATATTCGAGTTATTTGAGCTATTTTCTTAAGTAACCTCACATTTAATAAACACATCGATCATACAATAAATTAAGTGAACTCTCTAGTGGGTTTTATTAATCGTAATGGAAGAGAATTTTGCGATCCTTTCGTTTAAAAACCTTGTATGCCACGTACGTTAGGTCAGTACTTGAATATGCCTCAGTGATATGAAATTCATATTATCAAGTGCTCTCTGACAGAATGGAAATTATCTAAAAGCAATTCCCTGATTTATGCTTTACAACGTTTACCAAATCTGAATCAGGAATTTATGACACACTATCTAGTATGCACGAAATTGCTTGCGCTATGTTTGCGATGGATATTTTGTTCTCTATAGACGATTACCCTACGACGAGTTGCTTGAGGAATTTTGTATTTACGCTCCTCAGAGAGCCCTTAGATTGCAACCTGGCATTTGCGTATTCTTTTTTGTAATAATAATTTTAATAATTCGGACCCTCTTATAAATGTATTTGTTCATAATTAATAAATAAATAAATACCTTGCCTCGCCATAACTCAAATTTTCTTTCTGCCCAACAATCTATTAGCCCAAAAATTTATTATTTAAATAAGCTAAAATTTAAATGCGATATAGTATGAAATAAATACATAATAAGATTGATAAGCATAGCCCATATTACCTAAATTCCAAATCTGTTGGAATCGAAAATCATTTTATAATGCCTAATTAAAATAGTTATCAAACATGTTGATCAAATTCTATGTAGGAACTACATTGGAATATAAAACCAACAAAACGCTTTACCTAGTTTGATTTAATTGAGGTTATAATATTTTTCATTAATATTCATTATACAATTTAAATAAAAAAACAGTCCATATTAATTTGGGTTCGCATTACTTACAAACAAAACAAATCATATCGATGGTAACACTAACACATGCTCATTTGATTACCTCACCGCATAGTAACGAGTGTGGCCAAATTGCAACCGTCCATTAAATAAACATATCACGAACACACGCCGTGAATATGATGAGTAGTTTGCTTAATATTCGCCATAAATTTTTACTAACCAATAATAAAACATTTCCTTGATTTTTATGGCCAAATTGAAATACGTATAAACAATACACAAACGTCTCACTGGATAGAAAGAGACATTTTCATCATAAATAATTATTCGCAATAAAAATAATTTTCAAATGTAGAGGAAAAATTGTGAACAGTTGAATCATCATTATAAATTTAAATACGATGAGAATATCCGTGTAGACTTAATTATTCTCATACAATCCATTCATTATAAACTTGCATGATTTTGATGTAACAGCTAACACTATAAAATGTACATAATCTTATTTGTATTACGCATACATGAACACATTTGAATTTAATTGAACGAAGTTGCATTACACGGCGAAAATGATATGCACTGCACAAGGTCAAGTTTATAAATGTAAACAATATTACAGTTAATAACAAATGTTGTTGAACTAACTTATAATTTTTGCAAGTAACAGTACTCAAAATTTAATTTCAATTACAAATTTAATAAAATTGAAAGTGGACAGTAAATCTAATTTAAAAAATAATATTGAATATGGATAACCGGAGCGAAATTAATAATAGATGCTTGAAAACAAATTACCAAATGTTATTCTCTATAAACACTAAGTGGTAAACCACAAATAGCGAACTAAGAATAATCAGAAAGTCTAGCATTAATTCATATAGGCGGACAACTATAGAACTGTAAAATATTGGAACTGTGAAATTTTACAACCGTGTTGTGGAAATTGATTCCATCGAAAGCTCGAAATACAAAATCCTGAACACCTCGAGCACACATATTGGCCGGAACGTTAGTAATTTCGCGATTGATATTGTTCCTGAGCTCTTCTAACGTTGTTGGCTTGTTGGCATAAACCAACGGCTTAACGTAACCCCATAAAAAGAAATCCAACGGCGTTATATCGCTTGAACGGGGTGGCCATTCGACCGGACGATTACACGGTTATCGAACTTCTGCTTCAATAGATTAATTGTTTGACAAGCTGTGTGGCATGTGGCACCATATTGTTGAAACCATCTAACACTGATGTCAAGTCCATCCAATTCTGTCTTCCAACATGGCACGATAGCGAAGTTCATTGGCCGTAACATGGTAATCATTTTATTCGACGAAAAAATATGGTCCAATCACACCTCCGGCATGAAATCCTGGATCACTGGGTCACTTTTTGTGATTGTAAGCACATGTGGGTTTGCTGTTCTCCAACAATGAATTTCAAAATTTTCCCCAAACTTTAGCAGAGCCCAATCGGATAAATTTCAGCACTTCAAATGATCAAGAGTCTTCAGTTCTTGAGATAATTTGATCTTGTAAGGATGTGAGCCAAGATCTTGGTTTGAGAGATTCCCAAATCCTGTGAACGGCGTGAAATCGACTGATTTGGCTCATTTTGAACTGAAGCACTTACAGCTGCGATATTATTGGTACTTCGACCGGTACATTGTCTCACTGGCACAGGAAATCCAATAGTGAATAGTTTGACTCGAGTTTATCCACTATAGCATGCCTGGTAGGATGATTATTACGACCGAAAATTGGAGTAAGCGCTCTTAAAGTTACGAAGACCGACTCAGAATTGTGGTAGTAATTTTTAATAATTCAGCTCGTTCGTGAACTTCACCATGATAACAATGTTAACCTTGACTGACGTTTTAACGTTGACAGGTTATGAAAAACGTTTAATAAGAGTGCGTGTTCGTATTGAAATACAAAATTGTTATGTCCCTATCATAAAACCCGTTACAATGTAGCAATTAATTTTTTTAATTTTTCCAAATTTTAATTTTTCATAAGAAATGTGAGGATGCAGGCAGAGCCTAGGCCCGCATAATTCTGAAATACGATTCGTTTTTCAAATATGCGTTTGATATTGGATTATGCTTACTCCAGGGATGTGCTATAAATACCCAGGATCATCATTATGGTAAAAATAACCAAATCCCAGGGAGATGGGATTTGGTTATTTTTAAAAGTAATTACCATTCTAAGCTGAAATATTCTGCGATTAAAAGAGGAATACTTAGATCTTTTATTGCGATCAATTTTCTGTTGTTGTTTTGTTAAGCTTAAATCTTATTAAGCATCCTCAATTTTCAAACGAGTTATTGTTCTTAATGATCTGTGTATTCTTATGTGTATTGAAACTTGTTTGAACTTTGAATCGTGACAAACCACTGATAGCTTTAAAAGAATTCGATCGAAAGCGATTTGAAGAAAAGAAAACTAGACTTTGTCTAGAAAACAGTTTCGGCTTTAACAATTAACCAAACATTTATTATTTCATAGGAAGAAATATTTCTTTGGTTTATGGCAATTTGTCTCATTTAGACTTAATTTTTAACTTGTCGAGTTAACAAACAAAACCTTTTTAATTGACGTCTCATTAGTGAAACATAAAAAAAATTGCATTCATGTTTTTTTACCTAATACAACAAGGCGAATTTCTTAGCTGCCGCCGGAATTATCACTATAGCTTTCTTTTCATTTCGAATTTATAGCATAATTGAAGATATTCTTCAATACTGATAAGAAGAGTTTGTATCATCACATTTCCTCGGAAATAGTTTTGTTTAGCAGTAGGAGAGAGTGAATCGAATATAGAAATGGTGATGATGTACTTAAACACCTGGAGAAACATCGATATTTAATGTTTATAAACAACAGTTCGCTCAAGTAGATTGTCTCATACGTTTGAACGTTTAAAACATTCTTTTTCTGTATAGAGACCCTTGCAGGTTTAGGATTCCTAGTCAGTTCGGACACCTAATCATGGCTTATGTAGCAGATTTCTTCGAACAATTAGGTGATAATCGATTGCAGTAGCGGTAGTATGCATGTGCTCAAGCAATTCAGTTGCTGCGTTGTTTGGAAAAATTTAAGAACATCTAAACATGGACGTACTTAGCATGAAGTATGTTATAGGTAACCAGCCTCACAAGCTGCCCTGCGTTGTAAACATATCATCTTATCTGATTTTAATTTTTCATAAGAAATGTTCAAAATGTCTGCAATGCTCATAATGCTCATTTTTATTTTATTTTTTGAAATATTCATATTACATAAGAGTTACCTACATTTTTCGCGGCTTATCTTTAAACGTTTATAACTTGGCAGAGGTGTTTACGAGTGAAGATAAAAGTAAAGTCACTCCTCATTTTGATAAAGGAATCCAATCGTACCATTCGTGGCAACTACCTGAGGGATGTACTCTGCATACCACTTTCCTCTTTAAATCGTTTAAAACCGCTTATTACAATTTTTGTTTTAGAAGAAACGTCACAGAAATCACACTAATGATGAATTGTTTCAATTGCTGTTACATCAAAATGTTAAATTTTTTGTAAGAGTAAATTATTTCAGAGAGAAAATAAGGATTCTTTAAAGGCTAAACTGTAACCGACATCTTGACATTCGAAGGAAGAAGGTGATTTGTAAACTTGAGTATTTCAACTGGAGTCGTTGGTCATCAGTAGATTTAATGCTTTCTCATAATACCCGAATTTATCATAAGGTTTACTATTTATTTAGAAGAAAATATTGTTGATTGAGCCAATGAATTTAATAGTCCATACCACTCATTACTCTCGGTTTAATCCCCAGTCAACCTGTAGATTAAAAGGGAGATCATCGTCGACTTTGTTGTGTTTTGTGTTTTGTTCATCGCCCATTGCACTTCACCAATTCATTCGATACAGAGCCGAATTTTATAGGTTTAAAATAATAAACGGTTAGAAGTTGTAACTTCTCTTAATTCAGATTTGAGTAATATCTGAGAAAATACTGGGAAGAATTCTACCGAATTCGTAACTAAAATAAGCAACAAACTTAAATGGAATAAACACGTTATTGTATCATTGGCGAAATGAGCTTCAAAGAACCCCACGTTTAATAAGAATTTTAATTGCTAAGTTAGCTACAGAATCTAAGGACATGTTCAACAATAATAATTTTACACAACTCCCGCCATCTTTAGATTTGATTTTATAATACATTTTGTTTTGTATAAGCGACAAATTACTACTATACTACTACTACTATCTTTATGTGTTTACTGAGTCTCCACTGTCATCTAACAAATAAAATGTTGTACCATGGCGGAACTGCCAGTTTGCTTCTTCGTACACTATAAGGATTGGACTGTTGAAAGCATTCAACACCATCACGGCATACAAATTGAGAGTTTGGGTTTCCAGGTTGTGATTATTGTCGAGAATGGTTTTAAAATCGGTGTTAGCTATTCATTAAGTTTCTTAAAATTGGCCTTACGGAAATTAAAACTAGGTAAAGTTTCACAGTTAATGTTAACTCTACATTGTTCGTTGAAGAATAAGATAAAAATAGGTGGATAATACAAGCCAATTGTACTAAGAACCAAACTTGTTTCCAAAACTCTGTAATTATTGGCGTAGAAAGAGAACACTAAGTCTTGACTGAAGCTGCCTGTTTAGATTGTTCTTGATGTTACCGATCTGCATCAAACCAGAATTTGAAAATTTATCAGTAGTCAAAGTTTCAATTGCAGATCGTGCATTCGCAGTAACATAACGGGTATTATCCTATAGATTGTGTCCATATAAGATCCGGGAGTTTAAAATCGCTAACGACAAAAAGGTCATTAAAATATCATTGCTATCAAAAACGAAATCGATAGTATGTACGAGGAGCCGTTAGGCGTCCGCTTGACTAATAGGGCGTATATAGCAACACAGATTGTTATTGATTTTATCACAAATCGACCAATCACACATTAATCCGAAAATATGTAACCTGATATCCCTCTATGGGATGTAGCGCTAGCATAATAAATAAACCTTCACGTCTGAAAAATGTTAATTTTATTAAATATAGTTTCAATTGGTGGTACTACCGTGCCGTATCTAAACGTAGATAAATAAAATACTTGCTTTCTTCGGTTTCTTCAATATTTTCCGTTAGAAATGTCAGTAGCCCCGGCCAGTGCAATACTCTTATCAGCTAGAGTCATGCTAAATTTAATTTTCTTTCCATGGGTGTGGTTCTGACAAGTCTTCGTTTAAATAGTGGACCTTAGAATCGTGATCAATACCACAAGTAATTTAATGCTGTCTGCTTACCCGGTTTGTTTTTGTTTAAAGTTCTGACTTAGTAAATTGATGATTAGTTCATTCCAGTCATTCAAAACAGTCTAATGTTTAATTGGAAATTGTTAAATCAAAATATTTCTAATCTTCGATTGATACATATGAACTAAGTTAACAGTAAAACTAAATATTAGACACATTTTAGTTTATGAACATTATTGAAATTTTTTAATAACTGGTTTGAACTAACCACCATCTTAGCAGGTAACAATTTAGAGAAAAACATCTGCATATGGTGCTCTGTACGTGCACACGGAGCAAAGCGTTGTGTGGAATTTATAAAATAATGAATGCTTTTTTAGTGGAAAATTCGTTTTAGGCAAGATTAGACAAAACAATAAAGAGCAAATTGTCGGATAAATATTTAGGAGTATTGGGGCTTGTATATAAACTACCTCTACTAGAAATATCATATTAAATTAATAATAAAATAATGAAAATTAAGTTAAAACATTTATATATTTACTTACTAAACGTTTTTGTCTTTCACTCTCGGCTAGAGGAATGGTGTTTGCTGTTAACGTTTCAAGTTGCCGGTTAAATCATAAATTAACCGTTAATAATTAAGGAGTTTTTAATTTCTAAGGCTTAGAAGCCTGGCTGTCATATATTTTGCGGTTTAATAAAATTTTTTTTTTGACTTTTTTGTAGGTTTCACAATACATGTCAGTTTTATATAAACGCATTTCATCTCATCATACACTTGTTCAATTTTTTTTACGAAGCTATTGCAGAAATCACCTGTGTCAACAGCTTTACGTTAGACTAACACATTAGTCACAATATACTCATAAATACAAGTAACACTGACAAATTTAATATTTTTTATTTTATAAATAAAAAGACGATATGTACACAATTTTTAGGTTTACATATTTGTTCGTTTATATTAGGGTTAAATAGAGTTTTATGCTGGGGATAATTCATGACTCATTTCATGTGTCATTTATTATGAATATCTATCCTAATGCAGAAGTGTGCTTTTTGTTTAAGCAGGAAACCCAAAGATACTACTGCTCAATCGAATATTGAAACACCCTGTTCATAGAAAATATTAATAACTGGCTCTGTGACGCCAAGACCCGGACAATGTGTTTAATCACAAAGTGGAAAATATGAACAAAATATTTTTAAATTTTATATTCGCCATCAGTCACTTTCATGAATAATTTTTTTTCTTAATTTAAAATAATTTTTTATATTAAACAAAAAGAAAACCTATTTATTTTCGCCCGCTAGCGAAATCAAACACCCACTAATTGTTTTTCTTTTGAAAATAAGTAAATTGTGTTGATAGAATTGTTCTGAATACTTTTTGCTAGTTATTAATATTATATTGTAATATTTATGATAACAGTTGGAAGACAAATTTAATTTTTTATTTTTTAAGCTGGCCCGAAATTCATTCGGCCTAGACCCACAACATTATTACCTATTGATAAACATATTTTGCGGTAATCGTCATTAGCCACATGTGTGTGTCGGGTCTATAGCAAATCTGTAAAATTTTGTGGGTAATTTGGTGAGAAGAAAATAATAATTGTTCACCATATGCGTCAGTTATACCACAAAACTATTTCAATTTCTATTTAAGTGATGTATGAGCGCAGTCAACTTTTACTTATATCATCCAATTTAATCGTCTTAAGATGTGCATATAACAGTTTTAGTTATATTTGATTATACACATAAAACAGTCGATCTTAAACTACATTTTTAATTTATACGAATATTTTGTTTTATATCCACTTTGAAAATGATTTTCTACTTTTATGCGTTTTATAAAAATTGAAATGTACAACATGATAATGTACGATCTTGACACAGAAATCAATCCATATTTTTGTAAATAGAAATCATGTTTGTATTTTCTGTTATAACTACTCATATTATTTTCAATCGAAAGTTTTGAAAACTGTGTATATCTACGTATTTGTGTACGACTCCATATAACAAGTGTATTTGGATAATGATTTGCTGAAGTAAAAGTAATAACTTCATTGAACTTAATTAAGAAAATTACACGGCAAGATAATCATCAGAAAAGGCAGAAAAGCGATCGAAAGTATTTTCAATGAAACTTGCACTATCAATAAAATCAAGTTTGAATCGCTTTGTACGTCTTATTCTTGGTTCTACATGTGACGTGTACATCTTGCTAGCGAGGGAAGACTTTTTATGGTCTTATTATAATAAAAGAAGTACATATAAAAAATTAAACCACATACGTACTGATAACATACTTGGAATATGGTTTTTAATTAGAGAAGGTTTTATGTAATATATATGATTTACATGATATGCACATTGAACTGAATTCTATCGTATTTTATGTAAAGCGGGCATTCAAATCACTTATTGTAGTAATCTTTTTATACGGGATGTCCTACGATATTACTCTCTTAAAGCAAGTGGTAATGTTGGCTCTTTAGTGGTACTGTTGGATTTCTCGATTCAACCGAAGTAAACTAAATTGTGTGGTGGAAACATCACACAATTTAGTTTACTTCGGTTCAATAGCATTTCAAATATATTTTTGCAAAGTGATCTGATTTAAAAAAAAAAAAACAATGCCATTAATATTAATAGTAACGACTTTCAATTGATACACCAAGTATTCATACTTTGTTTTCTGTATTTACCGATATTAATATAAGGTCGCGAATAATTGCGAACTAAATCGGAGATTGATTTTCAAGGGCAATTATGTTTTTCTAACTAATAGCTTCTTGGTAAAATTGTGTTTTTCCATTATCCTCGGATGGTGATCAGTATTTGACATTGCGATATCCTTCGAATTTGAAGATCCTGTTAAACTCATTTTGAACATGGTTTTAATATAGTACAATATTATTTTGTGAATATCATTATTTCCTTAAAACTAATTCCTTTCGAGATATTTGACCTAAAAAACTGGACTCTTTTCTTAATACAACTAAGGATTTTCAGCCATAAAACATGCTTAAACTTGCCTTAAATTTTTTGATTTTCGAATGTTATAATTAATACTTTGTTTGTTTTATTTATTATTAGATGTCGATATAAAACGGAACCGGCAGCAAGAAGGCAACAAACGTTATTGCTATTCAATTAAGACAGCTAGAAGAAATTCGACAGGGAGTGCACGAGAAGAAGTAATGAATAGTCATACGGCAGCTATTAATTTACAATCAGCTGGACATCGTGGTTTTCCTCAAGTAGCTTCAACAACTGGTAATACAGGTGAATGTCCATGGTACATGCCGCATCAAATGCCACCAACGGCACCAGCAAGACAACACAAGAGACCTGCACCACAACCTGGCGGCGGAGTATCGAATGTAGGTAACGGTAATTTAATACAACAGTCGGTTGCTTCGACTCACAGTTGTACAACACAAAATTCGACTGGCCCACCAATTACACATCCTCATCCGCCAGTTTCAGCTATTGTTTCTCATAGTGTGATACCACAACAGCAACTCCAAAATGTATCATCTATGATACCACCACAACTTCCTCCACATACCACAAATATGGTAAGGATTTTGAATAATTAGACCAAATATAACTAACTAATGTGACGATGCTTAACCATTTCATTATTTAGAATCAAAATTTTAATCCAATCCATTTATCGACACATCAAATAAATAGTCAAACCACCCAACACACAACAAATTCATCAATATCGCCAAAATCACCTAATCAACAGCAGCTATCGCCCCAATCAAATATTCATTTAATACAATCATCATCGGCCGTAACGACACAGCAATCATCAGTCAATCAACAACAGCAACCGTCGTTACAGCTTCAGCAAGCTTCATCAAATAATATAACTAGTACAACACCAAATTTAATGTCAACATCATTAAACAGTGTTCTACTACAAAATTTAACATCGGTACAAAGTGGCAATAACGGAGGAGGAAGTAATTGTAATTTAGGAATAATAGGAGGTAGTAATAATATAAGTGGTACGCAGCCGCCATCGATTAATGTGGCCCCAACTATGTCAACATCATTGCATGGCACCAATTTCGATAGTAGTAATGTTACGTGGAATAGTTCATCATTATCACCTACAATACCAACACAACGAAAATGTGAAGGGAAATTAAATGGAATGCCGTAAGTGACTCATTACTTTGTTGTTAATCTTACAAAAAATTAAATTAATATTTTTGTAGATGGTTTCATGGTAGTATAACACGGGAAGAAGCAGAAAATTTGCTTCAACCAAGAGAGGATGGTTTATATTTAGTTAGAGAATCTACAAATTTTCCTGGTGATTACACATTATGTGTATGTTTTCAGGGAAAAGTCGAACATTACCGAGTTAAACGCTGCAATGGTAAATTAACAATAGACGATGAAGAATTTTTTGAACATTTAGGACAGCTAGTTGCTGTAAGTTTAAAATAATTTTAGATCGGCATTTTATTTAAAATATTATAAAATTTTTAGCACTACGAGAATGATGCAGATGGTTTATGTACTCAATTAAAACAATGTTTACCATTTGGGTTTCGCGCTACGACAGCAGGGAAAGAATTTGATGGATGGATTATACCCGAGGCAGATATACAGCTACGAGATCATATCGGAAAGGGAGAATTCGGTAATGTGGTATTGGGAATTTATAAAAATGAAAAGGTTGCTGTAAAAATGTTAAAAGATGATACGGCAGCCCAAAAGTTTTTACAAGAAGCTTCGGTTATGACGTAAGTGGAGATACTAAATTAATTACGATATAAATATAAAATTGATTATCGATTTGTTTTAGGACACTGGAGCACGAGAATCTCGTTAGGTTTATAGGCATTGTGCTAACAAATCATATTTATCTAGTTACGGAATACATGAGTAAGGGGTCATTAGTTGATTATTTAAGATCTAGGGGACGGCAGCATATTACGAAAAAAGATCAAATCAATTTCGCATGGTAATCCTAACATTTTGATTAATTTTGCGCATTAGATTTATATTTAAGAGTTTGTTTTCTTATAGTGATACTTGCTCCGGTATGGAATACCTAGAAAATAAAAAAGTCATTCACCGGGACCTGGCGGCTCGAAACGTATTAATATCGGAGAGTTGTGTGGCGAAAGTGGCTGATTTTGGGCTCGCCCGTGGTGAATCATATAATTTACACGTAGTTAAATTACCTATTAAATGGACTGCACCCGAATCGCTTAAAGAAGGGGTTAGTTAAGTTTAAAAATTCTTTGTTTAGTATTTTAATGGTAATTGGTATTGTATTTTCAGAAATTCTCAAACAAATCCGATATGTGGAGTTTTGGAATTCTATTGTGGGAAATCTATTCTTTTGGTCGTGTACCATATCCTCGAATAGTAAGTTTACGTTTTCATTAGTATTTTATTGTCTATATAAAGGAAAATCATTTCGGAAAAATATTATCGAATTTAAAAACAGAAATACATTTCTAAATCAAGGTTTTTTCGATCAATAAAAGTTCTAGTTTTAAAATATTACACCTGCGCCAAGATACTAATCGTAAACATGCTTGATTACGATTAGTTTGCTGCTCACTTTAGTTTTGTTGTGCGAACACAAAGTGAATCAAAATACAAATTACAAAATGGATTCTGACCCAGAATATTTAAGGATCAAAATAGCAACAGTTGAACCGTTTTTGTTACAAATAAAAGAATTTCAAAATTTATAATAGCCATAAAAAATCAACTCGGTCTAATCTCGAATCTAAAGAGTTAGTACTATCCTCATCTTTGTCTTTATAAGAGCTGTATTAAATAAATTATTGTCTTCAGTCATAGACTAAAATAATATTCTAGAGACAGCTCAATAGAAATGATAAGATGTACCGCCGGGTGTGCCTATAATATTGATGATGTTTTTATAACAAAAAACCACACAATTTGTAAATGTTTATGTGAATTTATATCACCTTTTTTATTCTTATTGAGACATCTAATTAATATTATTTTGATCTATGCATCAGCTTTAGTAACAGTTATTTCAGTCGTCTAGGATATTTTCCCGTAGTTGAGGAATATGATAGTACAAATGATTTTTATTTAATGTTATTTCTAGTTTATTAAAGTTTATATTTTTTAGTTTAATAAGCTTTTATTTATGTATTATTTTATTTTGTCGGATTAAAGCTTCACGCCTTTCTTTATAGTTTTATAAATTTTATTAATAAAATCCCGACGTTTTGACGGTATATTTCGTCATTCTTGTATCCCTCCAGAACGACGGAATATACCGTCGGAACGTCGGGTAAATAAGAAGTTATACGATTCCGAAGCTGAAGAACAACAAAGCCGTCGGCATAGATTCTACTTAACGGCGACGCATCCTATCATTCGGTTTATTTTTCCGGAAACTAAATGGAGACTAAATTACTTTAAATTTTTTCATGAATCCCAAAGTCTAATATATTGTACTAAAATTTCAAAAGAAGTTCTTATTTTTAATTATTCATTTATACTGTGTGTCTTAATCGACTAAATTGACTAAACTAAATTAGGACAAGAAATATAGAAGCAGATGTCATTAAAATAAAAATTTTAAGCTGTGTCCTTTATTAATTAATTTATATGTAAATAATACATTGAAACATCACGTTTGGATATATTTGATATTAACTTGAGGTAGAAAAAATAAATTCTTCGACAAAATTGATGTTGTTTTCAGAAGTTACAAGATTGATTTCGGAGATTTGGATTTGATGTTGCTACGATTTTACTTTTAAACCAAGTCTTGTCGTTTGTTGCAACGATACGAGACTATCGACTAACTTATGAATATGCAATGTTTGTAAAGGGTCTTTCAAAAGTCGCGCCTATATGTTTTTTTAAAAAATAAAACATGGAAATACTTAGATTTTTCTGGTGTTTTTTTATTTTTTGGAAAAATATGGCTTTTAACAAATGTGAAAAATGACATCATTTAAATGTCCCCCACGGGCACGTCTACAGGCTTCTATGCGAAAATCAAAATTGTTAAGAACTCGCTCACACATTACCGCATTTAGTCCATCAATTTCGGTCCGAATGTTGTTTTCAGCTGTGCAATTGTTGTTGGTTTATTCACATAAACTTTACTTTTTAAGAAACCCCAAAGAAAGTAATCTAATTGCGTTAAATCGCATGATCTAGGTGACCAGTTTATGGTCACCATTACGTGGAATTAATCGACCTGGAAACTTAGACCGCAATAGCTGGATGTTTTCACGTGTTGTGTGACTCGTAGCTCCATCCTGTTGTTGTATGGATGCAAATGCAAATCCTTATGTAAAATTATCCCTTATTATTCCTTATGCCAAACAGTTGTGGATGAATGCCTAATTCCTGAGAACGTCATGATATCGATGTTGAACGTAACTCCGCGACACTTTCGGCTGCAACAGCAATGTTCTCACTAGAACGTCCACTTTTAGGTCTGCCACACCTTTTTCGATCCTCTACAGAACCAGTCTCTTCAAATTTTTTCTCTAACCTTTAAATTGTCGACTCATCTGGACGATTATTTACACCAAAAAAATCATGAATTTTACGATACATATTTTTTAAAGATCGATGATTTTCATAATAAGTTTGAATAACTTTAATGCTTTCTTCTATCGTGTAAGTAGCCATTGTTAAAATTCTACATGTCTACTTCACAAATGTCAAAGATGACATAAACAAAAAGATTGCGAATAGAAATTATTTACTACTGATATTTAGGCGTGACTTTTGAAAGACCCTATATATGTAAAGGGTGTTTTTTTAGAGATTCACAATTTTAAATTAATATAGAACAAAGAAAATCATGTTGAATATCAGTGAAACTAGCTTTATTGGATAGTTAATTTTATGCCATTAATGTTTGAATATGATTTCCGCCATGTGGCCGCCGCGGCTGGCGGGTATATAGCGTAATTTGGAGGTCCAATTTTCACTTAGCAGTAATTGCAGCCATATCTCGCAAATAACTCGCCGAGTGTTGCGTTACAAATGTTCAATCGTCTCTGGTTTATCGGTGCAGACAAGTGACTTAACATGTACCCAAAGAAAATAATCTAATGGAGTTAGATCACACGATTTCGGAATGAAGTGAAATAATGAAATTAGTCTCATCAAATGTTTCTTTGAGTAAATTAATTGTATCCCGCGCTGTGTGGCATGTGGTACCGTCCTGTTGGAACCACATAGCAGTAAGATACAAGCAAAAGTACAAACAAGTTAGAAATCAGGTTTCTATACCGTTCACCGTTGGCTGTAACATCCCGCCCATCATCGTTTTTGAAGACATGGACCAATGATTCTGCCGGCCCATAAAGCGCACCAAACAGTAATTTTCTCTGGATGTAATGGTGTTTCGGCAAAGGCTTGTGGATTACTTCACTCCCAATCCGACAATTCTGTTTATTAACGTAACCCATTCAACCAAAAGCGAGCTTCATCTCTGAACAAAATTTTGTTTGGAAAATCAACATCAATATCAATTTGTGCTTTAGCCCATTGGTCAAATTGGCGGCGTATGCGATTGTCGGATGGATTTATTTATCCTGCACAAGTTGAATTTTGTAAGCACGTAAACCAAGATCCTTATATATAAAATTGTCCACAAAGTGGATGGCCACATCTCCAGTTGCTGAGAATGACGTCGAATTGATTGATTTGTGTCTTCCTCAATGCAACGCTGTTCAGCGTCTATCGCTTGTTCGGTACGCACCGTTTGACCTCTTTCTTACTGGATGCGTATTATTATTAGAGTATACGTGGTGCGAAAATGATCCATTGCTAACCGAATTATCCGCTTTGATGGACGATTATGACGACCGTAAAATGGACGTAATGCACGATGGGTTTGGCGAACAGAACCATTTTGATAAAAAATTTCACTTTCATTTTTTTTTAAATTTGCAAGCGTTGCTCTGGCGTGAGTCTATTCATTATGAAATGGCAAATCAAACTGATGACAAAGCAAATGCCAGCTGTCAAATCGGTTGTCAAACAAAACAGTGTTGCCAACCTAAAGATGTGAACCTTTATAGACCCTTTATATTTTCGAATTTTTTTCTAATACAGTACGCGAGCGCCAGATTAAATAGCTCAGATGCAGTTGAGGTGCTTCTGCTGGTCAATCTTTTGATGTTATCTCAAAGGGATACGAGTTTCTGTGTTATTTAAAGATGTAACACCAAGGCACAGAGGTTCTCTTGATTTATGCCGTCATATGCTTCTTCTAAGTCGATGTTGATGTATGTTAATGTGTGGTCCCAACCCTTTTCCAGAATTATTCGTTGATAGGTTGGAGCGAAAGCTCTATACACCATATACACTAACAGTGGCCGATAACATCTTCAGATGATCGTCTTTTTCCGAAGTGAGCAGATGAAAGCGGCCTTCCAGTCGGATGGTAGTTGCTCTTCAAGTCAGATTATAATAGATCATATAAGATTGATTCAAGGAGAGAACCGAGAACGGTTGTTTTAACATTTCTGCGGGGTTTCCATGACCGGGTGCCATGCCGTTCTTTACTTTTCGCTTATACCATCTACTTCTTCTTTTATTGGATATGGTACAATCAAAAATGTCCACTTGCTGTAGTGATTGTTAAATAGGAGTTACTGTCTCAATCCGATCGACTCTCATCTCAACCGATTGGAATGCATCTCGGTTTCGTTTTTATGAAAATGGATTCCAATAGGAACTGTAGATGTGGTTCTTTCCCAAATTATTGTGTTATTAATTTAGTGCACTTTGTATTTAATGCAAATCTCGTAGTCAATTCACGTTAATTTTTACCATGTTCTAGTGCATTTCACATGGAAAGGAGTACCAACACATAATATCACTATAAAAACAACTGATAAGTAAAATAATGTAAAATTTCATTGTAGAAAAATAACTGTAAAGTTTAAATTCATTCCAGCCCCAGCCCAGTGCTGGAATGTTGTCACCCATCACTTTTTCAATCCACAATTATGGGACATACTATTTATTACTGAGTTGTTTTTCAATTTAATACTTTTATCAAAAGAAAAAAAATATTCTGTCAAAGCGAGAAAAGTGATGAGTTAGAACATCCCAACTAAGGTTTCTCTCACAGAAAAAATACCGGAAGTTTTGCTTTCACCAGTTACCAAAATTAGGCCTATTTACATTTGTATTATTTATACAGTTTTCTTGCACTGATTGGCTCTTTGTCTGTCACATGCCAGGAAAGACCCAATCACACACACTAGAAAAAGTTGAAAAAAACAAATAACCTATATATAGTATAGGCCGCGGATTATAAGAAGAAAGCTTGATTTTTAAAAAATTGTAACTGTAGGTGCGGGTTGCACAATAGTGGTGGGTAATACATTTCCTACAGAATCTCTTTACGAATCCTCGAAAATCTTCTAGTTTCATTTGCTCTATAGGTTTTTTTTTTTAGGTTTCAGTGGTTGCTTACTGCACACTTAGGCCAATTTTTAGGCCCATTGTGATACCACTCATTCACTCCACATCATTAACCCACTAACCCACCTACTTCACCTACTCACACAACTACAGCATACCCACCTGCACATTGCAAGCTCCATGTCAACCTGTACATTAGCATTGAAGGTGGGTCGGCGCGTGACACGGAATTCTGCACTCCATCAGAGGGTCTTAGTTGTATTTATTAGCATCACCGATCGTAATCGATGATGAAAATTCGATTTGCATCTAGCCTCTGATGGGATTCGAACCCAGCACCTCCCGGTCCAAGTGCCGAAGTTTTAACCACTGCACCACTTGTCCGGTTATTTGCTCTATTCTACTATTACATATTTCAAAGCCTACTTGTTTTAAAGTTTAAAATGTTTGTAGACACAAAATACTCATCAATTGCTTTATATTATTATCGAGTTTTTTTAGAAACGTTAGCTGTATTTTGTTGAGAAATAAAATATTAGTGGTCAGTTTTGGATTTAGTGTTGGTTTCTGGTTGGTTACAGCTAATAGCTAAATAGAACGTTGTCAATACAGAAAACAAAACATTTTTGCTGTTGCTTTGGTAAAAACCTAAATTCAGTAAGTTCATAATTATTTTTTAGCAACGCCTCACTTAAAGAGAATATCAACTACATGTTTTAAGATATTAACACAAAGTACTTATTATCAGAGAAGTTTCGCTCTAAGCGTATGTGTACAGGAGCACAGAAGTAACGAACGAAAGGTCCGATATGTAAAATATAATGTTCTCATTCTAATTTCGCACAGTTTTAACATGAATAAATCAGGTCGTCCCGTTTTAGCACATGAAATTTTAATGTAAATCTTTCTCACGAAAACAAAGTATATATGTGTTATAAGCCGGAACATGCGATAGTGTTGTTAGTACGTTTATTTGTTTTTTAAATTTTTAATTAATCTTATTTCAAGTAATGTTTAGATTATTTCTTATAAAGAAATGTACATATTTAAATAATAATTAAACATAGCTCCCCTATTTTTTTATAATGCAATTTAATATCAATGATTTAAAGACGTTTATACATTTTATTAAAGGTAATACCGCAGTACTAATATCACAAAGTATTTATTATCAAACTTAACCAATTACTCTTATAGTATATTTATGTTTAAAAGGCTAAAATGCTCGACGCAAAAAACTAGTACAAATGTAGTATTAATTTAGATTGATGATTGAAATACTGACGAAAATGACCTAGCCCCAATTCATTTTTCTCGACGTTTTGAAGGCCCGTGAGCCCAAAAAAGTAAAAGAAAAATGTGTCGTACCGACGCTATCTCGAAAATGGCTTGTGCGATATTATTTTTTTGGAAAATCACCCAACATCACGATATTGCTTTACTTCTTTTGTTTATTCCCATATACTCGCGTACTACATGGTTTGAATTTCCTGGATCAGGCTACAACTTTGTGGTCAAAATTCAGCTGTGAATCACCTTGGTACTTCAAAGTACCACGATATCGCTGGAGGAAGGTAATTATTTTTTGATGCAGATGTAACCATGTTGACATATCTTTTGAACGATTTTGAACCAAGCAACAACTTTGTTATCAGTTTCTAACTAAAATAAGTTCGCAGATTGACCGTTTCTGTGCTGGGGGCCTGTTATGAAACAAATCCGAAATCAGATTTTTCGATTAAGGCGCATTTTTTATAGAAATTTGTTTATACGTTTTTATAGGCCGAAATATTTTTGTTATCGAAAAATCCGAAATCGATAGTTTCATAATAGGCCCTTTGGTGTTATAGGCGTCTAAATCCCACTGACAACAATAAAGTAAAATTGTTGAGGAATTAAGTGCAAATTTTAGCGACATAGGAATATTATATAGGGAAACGTTTTAAAGTCAAAATCATAGCTCCTATGTATTATAAATCTATTTCTAAACAATTGAATTAATTTAGTTTAAATAATTATTATCAAATAAAAACGCCTTTTTTAGTTTTAATTTCTTTCGAGGTTATTTATTTTTTATTTATTTATTTTATTTTTATTTCAGCCTTTAGATGATGTGGTACGATTTGTGGAAAACAATTATAAAATGGAAGCGCCCGAAGGATGTCCTAACGAAATCTACGAAATGATGAAACAGGCTTGGGATTTAAATCCAATCAGACGGCCTAGTTTTCACGAATTAAAACCAAAATTATTAAATCTTAAAAATATGCATGCTGCGTCTGAGTTGGCTGAACAAAAATAATTTTAAATCCAGATCTTTAAAATTATTTTATCTCTTCCCTAATATTAATAATTACTATCCCAATTTATTTTTTTGATCTCTTACACATTTGTTTTTATATATAAATATAAATATTAAATATAGAAATAATTATATAAATATGATGGGTTGTTTATTATACATATATTATATAATATATATAATTTTTTGTTTTGTGATTTTTACTTTTTTTAAAAAAGTTTTTTACTGAAAATAAATAATAAAAAAAAATTATGATGTACTTTTTACTAATTTAGATGTTTAAAGGAAATAAAGGAAAATGAAAATAAGATTTTTACGTACAATAATTATGTAAATTAGAAATTGATTAGCAGCCACAATTCGTTATGACCTGCTCAAATAATTAAATGCTGTGTATTTTTATTATATATACATATGTAAAATGTCTTCCAATTGGTTTTATAATTTTTATTTTGTACATCTAATTAATTTAATTACAATATTATACTTTTAATTATTTGTTATTAACTAAACTAAATTGATGTTCCTAAAAATAAATAACAAACAATACAACAATTTTATTAAATAAATTATTTAATTTTGATTATTTGGAATTGAAAGTTACATAAAACATTAAAGGTACTGCTAATCAATTTTTAAGCGTGAAGCCTCGCGCCAATAGCCGTATACATCTTACATCCAAGTAAAAGGCGTTTTTTTGTAAATTTTAAGTATTTAATGATTATACATATTTTATATTATATATTGTGTAAGAACTCTTCTAAACTATAACGGTAATCTCATTTATAAATTTTAATTATATTATTTTTAGTAATTTATTTGTTTGTTTTATTAAGCAGTAAAAGAAAAATAAGTTAACCTTGAATTGAAAAGACAAAATTGAACGTACATAAGTTGTTTCGACTAATAAAATATCATAGTCATGCAAAATTATAATAATCATACGAAAATTGAATATAGACCAATTTCCATAATTAATGCAAATTCAATTTTTTTTGGTGTGAAAAATTTTATATTATTCTTCCTGTTTTAAAACATTATTATTATTATTTTTAAATTACATTTACAGATGTTATATTATACAAAAAAATGCTATACATATATAAATAAATTGTTTTTATGTTTCTTAAAAAAATTATTAATATATTTCTATTTCATAATATTAATTATTATATAAAATTATTATTACTATTATTAAAAATTTTTAAGTAATTATTATTACTATAAACGACAAAATATTTATATAATATGATATTCATATTTACAATTTATAATGATTTAAAAATATATAAAAAATATTAATAAAACAACAATAATCTGTAATGTAATAATTAAAATTAACAAAAAAAAATTAATGAGGGCAACTTTATAACTATTATTATTATTGATAATAATTAAAACATTTTTAATTTTCTTTTAGTTTTTCGTGATAAAATTACGTTCCATTAAAAAAATCGTTCATGAAAAGTTTATATTAGGCAACAAACAGTCAGTTTTTTCTTCTTAATCAAATATTATAATTATAATATACATAATACGAACTATAATTTAATATGTTTAAAAGCAAATCTAATAAAATGTGTTTCAAAATTATTACTAGATAATATTATAATAAAACCAATTAGTGCATATTAAAAGAGAAAATGTGTGTGAAATAATTAAAATATAATAAAGAAAATATCTCATCAAAAATAATTTAAAAAACAAAAATATGTTATAAACAAAATAAAAATATATTTTGAGTAAAATATATTTATAATATTAATAAAATTAAACCTTTTGCCTTTTATTTGTTGATTCCATGAACATTTCCTATATAATATTTTTTCTAAGTTCCATTACTGCCACTCAACTCGATTTATTTTTGTAGTTTCTCGATAAAAAAAAGTAGCAGAACTAGAAAGAAAGCAAAAGGGCGATAAAAAAATGGCCCGCCGAGGTTCGGATAATTAGTTATTTGGAATATTAGTCTTTACTTACATGTAGGTATCTGTAATTGGCGAAAATGGATGTAAAATTGGAATTCTAAAATTAATTTTATCATTGAACTAGGTCATATTCAATAGTTTTAATTAAT
Organism: Nephrotoma guestfalica; assembly: GCA_963691935.1. NCBI lineage: Eukaryota > Metazoa > Arthropoda > Insecta > Diptera > Tipulidae > Nephrotoma > Nephrotoma guestfalica. Next base: position 5,571,999 of record OY829914.1, read on the forward strand.
TGGTTTACTTAAATGAAAATTAGTGATGGTATCGAATATGGTCTGCAATTTCTTAAATATGGTTAGTGAATAAAAGAATGCTTTAAAATTCCATTTAATCCAAACAAAAAAAAATTAAAATTTCTTGAAATTTACCAAGGATTACGCCTTCCAACAGTTAAAACAGTTCAATTACTTTTTAAAATGTAAGTTACTCAATTATTTTATAAAAGTTGACTAGTTTAATTTATTTCAAACTTATTTTATTGCGTTTTTTGTAGGCCATTTACCAATGATAGCCAATTTGACATTTTAAATTCTTTTATGGGAAAAAATGTTGGCATAACCAACATTTTTTAAATGTGCCTCAAAAGAGGCTACCCAACATTTGTGGAGTAAAATTACAAACCAATTAAATTCAGTCGGTCCACCTGAAAACCCTGTTGATGGTTGGAATTTTAGCTAAAACAACGCAAAATAGTAAACTTCATGGGCTTAAATTTTACGACCAACAAAAAAGTTTCATAATAGGAAGATTCGAAAATACGAAATCGTAAAATTATCGAATTTCACGATTTCGTATTTTCCGAAATCGAAAAAATTTCATAATAGGCCCCCTGAGCAACGGAAATCAAATTTCATCTAATCAAAGAAGTATAAAAAAATTATGGCACTCATTCCATGAAATATTTAGACTATTTTAGCAGATCAGAGAATTGAATTAAGCGGTACTCAAATCGGATCAAAACATTGTGTCTGGCTGTAATCAATCAACAATTGAAATTATTCACACAGCTTCCAACGAAATACCGCGCTTTCATAAATATTTTCCTTATCAACGAGATGTCCTGAGCAACAGAAATCAAATTCTATATAATCCAAGCAAATCAAATTTAGTAAAATTAGTTTTGAAATTTACCACGGCCCGTCGTGGTCATTGCCCGTCGTCCATTTACCCCCTTGTCATTTTTTGAGTGATAAATATCTAAAAAATTATGGACCACATTTCATGAAATATATGGGCTATTTTGGTAGATCAGTGAATTTTAAATGATGCGGTGGTTAAATTAGATCAAAACCACATTGTCTTAATGAACTTGAGTGTTTTCTCGAAAGTTCGAGAAAACACTCAACTTTCAATCGAAATATCCTCCTGTGTGGTACTGAGCCACAAAAATTCAAATTTCATCTGATCCCAGTAAAAAAATTTGGTGCAGGTTTTTAAATTTTATCACAGTTTATTACCCTTTGCCTTTTTATGAGTATAAAATATCAAAAACAAATGATGGCACTCATTCCATGAACTATTTGGACTATTTTGGCGGATCGGAGATTTTTGAATAAAGCGTCGGTTAAATCGAATCAAAATATTGTCTGTTGCGGTTGTAATCAACGATTGATATTTTGAGGAAACACTCCACTTCCAATCGAGATATCGCAATTCAAACAGAAATCAAATACTACATAATAGCGAAAAAGAAATTAAGTATAGATTGTTGAAATTTACCAAGGCTTACATTAACATTTTTTGAGTGAAAAATATCGAAAAAATTATGACACTCATATCATGAAATATTTGGAATATTTTGGCAGATTAGAGAATTTTGAATGAAACGGTGACTAAATAGGACCAACATATTGTCTCTTATGGTTGTAATCAACGGTTGAATTTTTGAGAAGATACTTAACTCAAAGTAATATAATCTCTTCTAATCTTAGCAGTCCTTAAACGAGACAAAATTGAAAATAACAGAGGAACCAGGATCATAGGTACAAGGTGTATAAATTATAAAGTGCTACACCCGGCCAACTATAAACGGTGCGAACTAGCGGTCCAGCTGCAAAGACTAAAAATCGACTTAAAACTCACGATTCCGCAACCACAAGTAGAGTGCCACCATAACCACAATACATAGGAGTAGAGAGCAGATCCTACTCGCAAATAATGCGGCAGTTAATAACGCTACTAAAGAAAATGCACTCGAAAGGTTATTCCGAAGTACAGAAACGATAAATACACGCCTAGCAAAACCAAAACGTGGTCTAGAAGCTATATATAAACGACTAGAAAGGCAAGAAACCAGAAATGAGCTAACATTAATGATATACTAATCAAGTGAACTGATCATTTAGAATTGTCATTTGGAACGCAAATGGGATTACCACAGCATGTTTCAGAGCTAGAAATTTTAGGAAACTTAGAAAAAATAGATGTGTTTTATCGGAAATTCATTTATTAAAATACGTGACTGTGAATGCTACCAGGCTATTCATCCAGGAAGAAACGCTACAAGTCAGGTTAAAACAATAAAAGTTGGATCAATTAATAATAGATATTTCAGTATCTCCTCTATTTACATTTTATAGTCCTCCACGTCATCACTTAAAACAAGAAGACTATCGTCAACTTTCTAAATCATTAGCACCAAATTTTATCATAGGCGGTGATTTTAATGCAAAGATTCCTATTGGGGTTCTAGACTTATAGCCTTTAAAAGAAAAGAGTTATTTAATGCAGCTCGCGAGAAGATCTGTGAATTTCACTCTGGCTATAAACCAACAGATTGGCTCACTGATATACATAAAACACCAGATCTTCTTGACTTCTTTGTAACAAAACAAGTTTTAGAGGACTACATGAGTAACTCACCTAAATTAACAAACAATAAAACCAATTGGGATTTATTCTAGAAGTTAGAGGAAGAGCTAACAAATCTCCGAGTACCAATTAGATACACCTGGGATTTAATATAGAAGTATTCAATAATAATATCCAAAAAGGAGCAAGAGGAAGTTCACCTATACCTCATACCAATTCGTGAATGAAACCTAATTATTCTTTTGAGGTCAGAGAACTACTTAGAGAGAAACGGAAGGCTCGTAAAATCTAGCACTACAGGTCTTGTTCTGTGAAAAAATTAAAATAACTAATAAAGAAAATAAAGGACGAAAGCATAAATAAGCGACTTGGAAGTTATACTGAACTAAAGAATTAGGATAACTCACTTTGGAAAGCAACATAGGGGTAAAAAGCACCAAAATGGATCTGCCAAAAACGATGACAGATCCTGGGCTAAAAGTGCACAAGCAGAAAATAAATCTCTCTATTTGCCTCTATTTCAACCGTTGCTAAGACAAACAGCAAATGAAAATACAACGATCGTACACAATGTAGATGATCTTAACAAAAGACGTGTGACTATTGGAATCGTAAAAATGAAACCAATAATAATTTAAGAATCAAAAAAGCGCCAGGTTATGACTTAATTACTGTGCAAATTGTGAAAGCCATCTCCGAGAAAGGTTTGCGTAAATTAGTTCAAATAATTAATGCACCCTTGGGACTGAAATATGTTCCGCGTCAATGGAAGGTGGTAGAAGTAATTATGATTTCTATAAACCAAGTAAACCAGCAAACGATAAAAAATTGTATAGACTGATATCACAGTACTTCCAATCATATCAAAAATATTTGAGAAACTGCTGCCCAAGAGGCTCAAACCTGTAACAGAGGAAAGAAGTTGAATTCCACCACGCCAATTTGGGTGTAGAGAAAATCACTCTACTGTTGAAAATGTTCACAAAATAACGAATATAATTTTAAACTGGATCGAGACCTACCTAAGCAATTTTACCAAATTGGACCTTTCTGGTTCATCCTTTACACGAGAGATTTACCGAATTTTCAAGGTACTACAGTAGCAACATTTGCAAATGATACAGCTATCCTAGCAATTAGAAAATTATGTATCCGATATATCACAAGCAACAAGCAAACTCCAAAATCTGGTTAACACAGTGAACAACTGGACTAAAAACTGTCGTATCTTATTAAATGAAGCCAAATCAGTAGATGTCAACTTTACAAACCAAAATGTAAACAGGTTTAAGATGGCATTACATAACAAATTGCTTCTGTATCCAACATTGGGGTTGTGCGTAGAAGACCATTGTGCAAATGATTCAATGATACAATACTTCCAAAATAAAGTGCTCCAACAACCTTCATAGCGACTTAAAGATGGAATACGTCAGCGGGGAAATAGAGAAATAAGCAAGAAAATACGTACAGCGATTATTTCGGCATGCACATACGTTGTATGTTGGACGTCACTAAAGGTGTGAGAAGACCCAAAGGCAGAAACCGTAGGAACTGAGCAGTTCTAATTATAATAAGAAATTAGAATCAGTTGTAATATTACAAAACGAAAATTAAAATTTACTCCCAGAAAGAAAATTTAGGAAAAGTGTTGAAATTTACCAAGGCTTACCTCTTGTCATTTATTGAGTGAAAAATATCTAAAAAAAAACTATGGCACTCATTTCATGAAATATTTGGACTATTTTGGCAGATCAGGGGATTTTTTATGAAGCGGTGCTCAAATTGGATCAAAACATTGTGTATTATAGCCGTAATCAACGATTGAATTTTTGAGAAAACACACACTACACTTCCATAAATTACTTGGTAGCAATTTCTTCATGAACTAGATCCTCTTTAGCAACAGAAATCAAACCACCCATTTGCTGTAAAAGCGACACAATCCAAAATGTTTAATTTTTCAGTAGAGTGATTTGAAAATATCACTCATATTTGGAAAACGGTGTTTTTTCAAAAGTAAAAAAAATATATTTTAATTAGCAGAATCAAAATTTTCCTATTCGTATACCTTCAATCGGATCTTAATTTTTATAATCTGTTAAAATTTTGCAAAATTCATTAAAGGAATTTCTTAGTTTCCAATATTTAAAAATGTATATCTCTATCACAAATTGAGTAATTTTCTTTATGAAATTTTACGTAATTTGCTAGAAATTACGACATAAGAGAGTATGTGTTGATACAAAACAATAAAAATATGAATTATTTGGGAATGGTTTGACTAGAATATCTTAGAAACGAGTGAATTTTTAGTTGTGTCACTCTTGCAGCAAATGAGCGAAACAATTTCCATTTCAGCAGTTTATTTTTAATAATTATCGGTATCTATGTCCTGACTTGATATGCATTAGACTTAAATGCCCTGCTTTATCGATGCTGAGCAGAATTTCCTTTTTAAAATGTGTTTCTGATCTAAGATACAATCCAATCACATTTGTGCTAGGAAATGCAAACCGGTGTTACTATAATACTTTGCTCTTGCAGAATAATAAAGGGTGTCTCAGCAAGAGCGCCGGATTTAAATTTGCCGTATTTGTTAATACGAGTTGTACGGTGATTTTTTTTGACAGTTGTCACGTACAAATCACGCGATTTAAGAATATGGAGAATTATTTAAACCAACAACGTTTAATTGTGAAATTTCTCGCATAACTGTGGCTGTATTTCACCAATAACGCGCCGTATTTCCTCTTTAAGATGTTCAACTGTTTCAGGCTTATTCGCATACACATTTTCCTTCACATAGCTCCAAAGAAAAAAGTCCATCGGTGTTAGATTGCACGATCTTGGTGGCCAATGTTGATCGCCAAATCGAGAAATGACACGGCCTGGAAACTTAGTCCGCAGTACCACCATTTTCACTTGCTGTGTGGCAGGTCGCACCGTCTCGTTGGAAAAACATGTCCTCCACATCAATTACATCCAATTCGGGCCACAAAAACTCCGTTAACATTTCGCGATACTGCACTCCCACGTTCCTGGATTCTCGGCCACAGATTCCCTTACTGTGGCTATATTTTCGAGTGACCGACAAAGACAACGACAAACAATGATCTTCAATTTGGTCACAAATTTTGTAATTAAACGCCTCACTGTCGATTCGAAAAAACTTACCATTTTTGTAACGTGTTTTTACAATAATTAAACGTTGTTGGTTTGAATACTTCTCCATATTCTTAAATCACGTGGTCTGTACGTGACAACTGTCAAAAAAATCACCGTACAACTCGTATTAACACAATGGCGGCAAATTTAAATCCGGCGCTCTTGCTGAGACACCCTATACTATTCAAAAAAATTTAACGAATTTGGCAGTAACGTGATTGGATAACTCGAGTTTGCTTAATGTTTCATTGATGGACCATCATAATATGTTCTTAATTTTTTCGCTATTCAGTTTCTACATGATTGAACATCTGAATCTGACCCGAGATATTTGAAGTCTTCTACGCTATCAAAATTAGTGTGGCCGATTCCGAGAATTGCCCTGGAGATGCTCTTTGATGCCGTTAGGTCTTCAGCTAAGAAGCAAGATATCATCGGCATATCGAAGAACTTGGTCTGACTTATGCAGGGCTAAGTTGTTAATTTACAAAGAAAAACCATCTTCTCTGGGATTCATAGACAAATGAGAGTAGCCCAGATCACGAGCTTCTGCTCCTAGGCCGTAGATTGTATTAGGTTTGGTTAGGTTATTCGTTATTACCGTGTCAGTCTAGATAGTTAGTGACAGTTGCTTGGTTACTTTCTAATAATGCTTGATCTTTTAAAGCATTGACATTCCAGCGAACGGTCTTTTGTACTTGCCTATTGAATGTAGATGACAGTTCGTAATTATATTTGAAGACCACAAACGCATGACTGCTGTCCATATTTGCATCTCAGATCAAACGTCGGACATGCTGGTTGAGTGTATGTTAGATATCATGACGTGGATTCGCTTATAAGAAAAAAACATACTTGGTGCAAGCTGTTACGACCAATATACGGTCTATTTTTGCACTTGTACCGATTTTTTCATTAAAGTTACTCACACATGTTATTGATAACCTCTTTCAACTCAACAAAGAATAGATCTTTCACGGCATCTGTTTATCTTTAGTGGGTGCATGTAACGATTGTGTAATATTAGTTGTCTTAGTTTGACCATGGAATGAATAAGAAAGAAATCTCCTAATTCTCCCGCATTCTGATGGCCGCTGTAAAGAAGAGTGCAGCCATTGGTGGTGTCATATATCAATCTTCCTGACCATCAAAGCTTTTGTAGTGCTAGTACATCTAATGTGTAAATCTTTGTCTGGTTCGAAGAGACGCTAAGCATGTCTCATGTTCCCATTTTTAAAGCTTTGTCCGTGTATAATTTCCGAGGTTGTATCCGTGATGAATTCGCATTTGTAATTCGAAGTCTTCCTGTAGGGTTCATAACATAGTTGTTTTGTGAGAGAAGATTGTTAGCCTGCCACTCAACCCGATTGTTACGTGTGTGGGTCACGTACCATGATGATAAACAGTAATGCATCCAGTTCTACTGTGAGCATGTTTATATATAGCAAGCCGTTTGACGCAAGACAGACACCAGCCTTACCAGCCCATAGCAAGGAAACTTGTCGAGACATACTCGTATAGTATCGTTGACATATACAGAATTTTCTTTGTCCGGCTCCACTACGCCACTTGATTCATTCATTTGGAATTAAACTTCGTCTACTGACATATTCTTGTTGATATAACTCTTGACTGCAATGTATGGTTACATCATCCAAAAGAGAGTCATCAAGACAAAAATACGGCAGGTATAATTAATAAATGTCATGCATGATAACCAATATCGAGTTAGAAAACTTCAACAACTTTTATAGCGATTTTGGTACACATTTGTGCCGAAAATTAAACATGAAATCCACAAAAGCGTAAGTTCGATGTCTATCCATGTCGCTTAAGAATCACCAAGTGGTGTAATTAAATTCACTTCAGTCCATAGTCAGTCTGCAAGCCAAGTTAGAAATATAATGGAACCTTTAGTAAATCGATAAAATATTACCTGAGAAGGTATTGATTGGTCCTACGATAGCTTTTGTTTCCCTAGCCAGTACAGATGAAGTAAACTTCCTCACTTGAGCGCATTTGTAAATCTTGTTTAACAACCCTAGAATAGTAGATCAAATGGTACCAAACAGAAATCAGTAAATTGAGTTTTGTTTCGCCTCATGCTCATCTAAACGGCCAACGAAGATGCACATTACACCAATACTATCAAGAAATTATTTTTGTAAAGTAATTGAACGAATGATCAATATATGCCAACACTAGTCTGCCTCAATCAAATTGGTGTAAAGTATTGATACATTAGCGGAGGGAGTAACCGGAGATGCAGAATTCTTGCAACAAGAGTTAAGAAATAGCAAAGCGAATGTGGAGTATAAGAAGTATTTCTTATTGTCTAATAATAAATCAAAAATCAATTATTGTTGCCCACTAAAAATGTTGAAATTATCTCTGTAAATTTCAGTAAATTCGACGAGATAACGACAGCGTCATATTGCACAAAGCTTCATGATTGTTGATTCTCACTACCCAAATGGTGTTACTAATAAAGGACAGCGAAGATATTCAATCCCAGACGTCGGATATAATTCATAAAGTAGTTGTCCATTTGCTAATCCCAGAGTCATGGATAACTCTACTCAAACCTGAGACACTCATGCCACAACAAGTGGGAAAACATTCCAACTTTAGCACTTTCATCGGTTGCCACAGGCAACAACACTTATGAACTCTATATAGAGCAGCATATACAAGGAACACAGGTTTGCCTTTGTTTGAAATTTAAATGCTGGAGAGACAAGTTGTGATAAATAAAATCAAAACTAACTCTAACCTTTCTAATAGTTCATGGCATACCGAAGAACCACTAGGTTAGATTAAAGAACCTACATATATGAATAAGCGAGTTTACCTATACCTACTGGATTTTCATAAATCATTACTAAAATAAATTAGGTAATGTTTTATTCTTAAAATAAAAATAATCGAAATTGCTAACTACATAATATCTAAACAAATTACCTACAAATAAACCGACATTATCCTCAAAATAGATATTGCGCCGAATGAGATTTTCAACCAATTAAAAACAATCTTATTCAATGAACCAAAAATCTTGAATACAATCGCATTTTATAAAACTGTGCACATGTCCTCAACAACGTGTTTCCAACCATACATAATAGGTTGGTTACCAGTGGATATTTAATCGACAACACTATGAAATATTAAACAATTACACTCCGCTTATAAAAGCGAGTATACGGTTACGCGAAATAAGTTTTCAGAGAATCAGCTAAGGGCGTTTCAATTACAATAATTGCGTTATTCTGGTGGCAAATATGTTAAACATTCACAAACACAAATTAAACTGAAGTTATAAAACCTACATTTATATTATTATTATGTGGATTGTTTTTTATAAACTTTATACATTTTCATGTTTAGCATGAGTACATGCACGTGAGTTTATAAATATATCTCTTTTCAAAAATTTTCTTTTTCGTTTTTGCACGTCGAGGAAATTGATAATTCGTTTCGAAATGTATGTGAGTTTTAGTCTACATTTAACAGTGGCAAAAGTAACAAGTGTTTATATGGTTAAAATACTAACCAAAGTTAATTAAACATTCATATAGAAATAATAATAAATTGTATATCTAAGTGTTGTGTGTTTATATTGAAATTTTTATCAAAAATATTTTGCCATATTGCCAGATTCTAACGGTAAAATTTAAATTTATTTCGTTAAATAGAAAAATGAATTAGTGTAACAAAATTGTTAAATTTTTATAAACAATTTTTATAACAAGAGTAGGTACAAATAATTAGTAATAATTTATAACAAGAATTACACACAAAGATTATAATAATACGCAATAAATTTCCAATTAAATCTTAATTTCAATTGCAAGCTCGATCAATTTCATTAAATTCAGTTACTCTCTTTTGCGACTAATATCAAGGCAACTATATTTCGTGTGTTTCGTTTTTTTCGTAACAAAACTTTTTGTGCATTCACAATATCGCCGGTCGCACACCCTTCGTATAGTTGTGAATAATAATAAAGTTTTAAAGTTTTAGAGTTACGCTTTTTAGCTATCTTATTTAACAACAAACCGATTACCAAGACAAGGTTCAGACCTAACTGGCTTTGTAATTATTCACATCCGATGTTAGATTGTTTCAAACCAGACTAAATTAGTGTCTATTGCTTTGCCCCTTCAATGAATAGATCAAGAAAATATTCTGACTACTCAAATAAAATGTGTCGACTGACCAGCGGATGATTTTAAAACCCCACTTTAGGGTTTTATGTTAGCAGAAATGTTTCATATTAAACATGGAGCCGTGATTTTAGAAAATTAGCCTACTTAACTTCACAAATTGCATCACTGCACCATTTTCCAGTGGTTTGGTAAGCGCTCGCGATCATTTCTAAAGCAAGCTATCTGTATTTTGGTAACAAAAATATTTCTGTTATGTCAAAACATTGCGATCAAATGGTTGAATGGCTTAAATTTCTGAAATTCGCCAAATCAACGAGAATTAGAAACAAGAAATTAACGCGTTTTAGGAACATTTCGCAGTACTTTACTCGTATATCAGTAAGATTGGTTGTGTAAAATTTTTGAGGTTCTGTTAAAAAAATTTAAGCTTTGGTAACTTCATCATTTTCAAATTTAATGCATACGTGGAAATTTTAATTCTACCAATTACTAGCAGAATGAAGTCAGGACTTCGACATTTTGAGTAGCCCTCTTGATGTACAAACAAATATCAATGAAACAGCTCTACTAATTTAAACTGTTCTATGAAATGTCATTAATGAAATTATTCCGACGGCTCACGAAATATTTACATTACAAACAACATTAGAAATGCACAAGGCTAAATGTGGCCTTATTTCTTGTCATTTCAATGCTCCTAAAATGTTATTTTGGCCGGACAATATTCAACTTCAGGTTGTGATTGCGATTACCCACCGAATTATTGATTGCGTTTTGTTCTCTTTACCCATATCTTATAAGAAAACGTCCGTAAATTCATTGTTGGGGCTGTATACTGCATTTGCTGCCTTCTAATTTATCTAGAATTAATCAAAGTGACAATTAGTTTTATTTAAAAAAATTATGTTAAGAGAGTTTTTAAAGTTCCACAACATTACTGATAGGAGATACAATTTATTCTAAACGATACATCTTGGGTCACAAGATACCCACCTTCTGCCTCATTAAATCGCCTGCTGTTAAAGATGAAGAATATTGAGGTTGGGCCTTTGCCTTTGAACTCGAGTCAATTATCGTATTAAATTTATTCTGCACGATGCTACACTCCGGAGTAGGTGTATTCTAGTAAAACAGAATAAAAAAATTGAAAACAAGCGGGCTCGAAATATTAAAAATAATCTAGTTTTAGAGTTTGTCAATTGGTTTAAAAGCCGCATAAAAAGTTAAAAATTTATTTGTGGTAATTTTTGTTTAATTTTTTAACTTTGTGGTTAAAATTTTTTGACAATTGTATGGTTGCTATATTTAACGTAATTATGAACGTATAAAAGTTAAAATATAACTAAAATTAATACTATTTCAAAATATATCTTTCAATTACGGTCAGTTTATAACTAAAAATTACGATTATCAAGTTCAAACTTCTGCTTACAAACAACAATTTTGTGTCAGCCAAATATTTCTCATATAAAAATTCTATCAGCTCTTGAAGCAGATAAAAAGGTAGACATTTTTATTTTAACTTTCTATGCGATATTTAAACCAATTGAAACACACTCTTAGTCCGTTTCACAAAACCGGAATCTATTTACCAAATGTAAATGAATTGGGTCTACTGTGAAACAAATCCATGTTTTCTCATTCAACCTGCGTAATTTTACACTGCACACTTCGTTTTTATTTGTGAACTGAGCGTATACACCGTGCATACTCGGCTCTACCAGTTTTACTCTGAAATAAGTGTCAGTGTATGGAGAGCGTACGAAATAAAATTTCAGAGTAAAACTTGCTGACCGAACCAAGTATGCACGGTGTAAGCACAGTTCACAAATAAAAACGAAGTGTACAGTGTAAAAGTACTCAGGTTGAATAAAAAAGAGGGATTATTTTTCGACAGCGCACTGCCTGCAAGAATACCACAATGAAATTCTATTTAGACATATTTTCCAAGGAAGGTCAAAAGCATTAAACATCTGATCTGACTCATTAGACAATTTATTAAATAAAATCGACATTTCTGTTACACCCGGTAATACCCCGGTTACACCCTTTAGCGGTTATTTACCATGCAATCGATTGGTTATCTTTTGATAACTAAGTTTCTGACAATTTCGGATTACAGATGACAAATATTTGTTAGATTTACTCACACACCACTCATTCCCATTATTCACAAATTAATTTATACCATCTGAATGTCAACCTGTTCAAAGTTCTGCACTCCAACAGGATCATAGTTGTGTTTATTAAGATCACCGATCATAACCAGAGAAGACCACTTTTCGGTAGCTCAGAGATGAAGCCTACGACTATAATTTAATTGAGAACTATTTTCCAACCCTGCTCTGTCACAATCCACTATAGATGCTTAACAGGATTTGGCTTAGTGAATTAAAATAATTTATAAAAAATATACTTCTTACGTCAGGAAGACTTAATTATGATACCATCATTAGGCTCCAGAATGTTGGTGGTCTATAAAATGTTGGCTTCACACTATTGTTCGCATTTCGTGTATTTACAAACTGTACAATATTCTGAGAAGAATTCGTTTTGTTTCACAACAGTGTTTAATATTCTTCCGAAACGAGTATTAATTTATAGGTAAGCATTATATACGAGTATATGTACAATCTAAACATGTTAGGACAAAAAAAATTGAGATCTGTAAGAGATAAGGTATGGTTAAGTGACATCGAAGGTGTTGTGTCTAACTAGAGCGGAAACATGCCATTTAACTGACAACAATATTGTTATCTGTACATAAGATATTTTATCATCGTCGTCAGTATAGTTGTTTGTTTTCATAATGGGTTGTGGTCAATACTCGTGTGGAAAGGCACATTGTTTGTCTCAACAATTATTTATTTTTGTTTTGGTAACCATTTTAAAAATCTATTCAATCCTTTCAACTTTTAATAAATTCCCAACATGTTAATAAAATAGAGTTTGAAAAAATTATTAATTCTAACAAAAAACAGAAAGTTCTCAAAAAATACTTGGTAAAAAGAACTGTACCAAAAATTTATTTTCACAGAGCCAAAATGGGGATCGGTATGAAGGCCCGAGTTACAAAACCCCGAATAATCAAATCCCGCCAAAAATCGGTATTAATTTTAAGGCATATTTAAATATTTTTTTATCTACATTTTTATTAAGAACGGCCATTTTTTGATTGATATTGGCCAAATTATGGAATGTGATTTGCATTTTAACATGAATATTTCAAAGTTTTTTGAAATTCGGCCATCCTAACTTGAATCTTGAACGAGGTTCCGAAATTCGGTCATGCTGAATGTATTTAGGCCATTTCTTAACAAATTATGGTCAAATTTGGCATGTACAAATGGTTTGGAATTTTAGCGCGTATTTAACGTGAAGTTTAATTTCCTGTAGAAACTAGTTTAGTTTCGTGTTTTAACAATATGTAAAGTTTAGTTTTTAAATTTTAAAGTTTTCATTCTGCAGTTTTCCACACACCGATGAATAGGTTATTAAAATATTTATGTTTAGATCAAATAACTGATTTAAATTTAAGTTGTAAAACTCTTAGGATTACACCATTTGTTATAACTCCAAGATTGGGCGGTAAGCTTCTTATGTTAGTGTAGAATAATTCACGCAAAATATTAATTTAAATTGATTTTGATGATTTCGACTTCTTAAACAACACAATTTACTGGAACCATTGTAACCATCATGTTCTACTACGCCATTGCGTCTATTTACTAATTTAATTTCACTATTTTCGAGTAAATAACTTTATAGTCACAATTATATTCACTCTTGGTGTAGGTGTCGTTGGCATATAGTTTTACTTCATATTCAGCACCCTTCTTCAGCTTAGTTGGTTTCAATAATATTACACTGAAGGACACTCCGTTAGAAATGTTTAGACAGTTCATCACTAGTTTGATTTTCGATTCGGCTGTATTTAACCTGCTAAGAGGGATTGGTCTTTATTTATAACGTGAAAACATTAATTTTATATAATTATTGGTTATGAATGACTATAAATTTTCATATACTATTTTTATAAATTCACAATTTTGACATTGGCATTTAGTAAAATTAATGGAAGCTTAACGAAGTCATTATGAACAAGTTTTCAAGAAAATACTCGGTAAAGCACATAGTGCAACTCCTCAGCTGAAAATATATTTTTGTGCACAAACTTTCACTTTTAGGCTAATGTATAATAAATTCCGTTTAAAAAATTCTTTCGGATTCCACATGTACAAATAAATTTGCCAACGACTGTATTTGTATGCGTTTATACGTAATGTTTTTAAGGCTTCTAGTTTTTTATAATTTGAGATTCACGTTTTATATCAATGTGTGTTGACAAATTTCAAAACAAAATGTTAGTATTTTTTGTAATTTCCTCTGAATAAACTTGTTTTTCGAGAATTATAGGTGTTTACTATCACAGCGAAATTAAATATAAAAGAGTTTTTATTAGGGCCAGGAAGAGTCGCCACCATAGGCATTAGGCGTACTTCGGCCGTAATAACATAAACCGACAAACGTTTTATACCGGAATGAGGTCATCTACGTCTACTTTTGAACTATCGTGATGTAAATTACAAATGTTGTTCGATTCATGTCAATGTTGCAACACGTAATAATCTAAAAATCTGTGTATTTCTCTATTGTGTCAATAGAATTTAAATTTTAACAACTGCTTTGATTAAAACAGCTGATTAATTTTATTTTATAGTTCATTCATATAGACTCATATCAGCATAAATTATATTATAACGAATTTAAATTGGAAATCAAATTTAGATGAATAACAAATTTTATTGGCATCGAGTATGAGACTCCTTAGCACAAATGCAAAATAATTTGGGATCGAACATATGAATTATTATTTTTATATAAGATAATAAATATAATCAACGATTTGTCTTTATAACTAATCATACAGATACAAATATAGAAAATTGAAGTATATTAAATATAAATACATATATAAATAATCAATGTACCAAGTTCAGTCGTATCGCCACGTGACTTTCTTACAATATTCTGTGTTACGTAAATAAACTGTACATTGGTGTGCACAGTAGATATTGAAGCTTTGCTGTATACATAGAGTATATTTGCCTGGAGCTTAAGGCAGGAACAGGATTAAAGAGGGTGCCAGACATAATCATCTAGTACGTTTCGCTCTCTTCTCCCTCCTACATGGTATAGACAACCCGCTGTTCAGAACTTGAAACAATGGCTGTACGACGTGAAATATTTACAGCTCTTCGTTCCGATTTATACTTAATAATAATATTTATTAGCAAGCTTCAATTATAACAATTTTTTCTTTTCCTTTTCGTTTTATACTATCTAGTTGAAAGAACCAGATTTCCTGGTATTCGCTTTAAAATGGAAGGGACCGAATCCAATTCAAACCACAATACAAAAATCTCAGATTCAGCTTATTCAAACAGCTGCAGTAATAGTCAGTCACAAAGAAGTGGAAGTTCTAAATCACGACGTAGTGGCAGTAATTCATCAAGAAGTAGTGGATATGGCGGCAAACTATTAACCCCAGGAAGCAGGTATTAATTCACTAAGCCGTTTATAATTTTCAAATCATATTACAAACAAATTATTTTCTAATTTAGCGACACAGCGACGCCACAAATTCCCAAACGCATTAAAGATAAGGATCGTAAAAAAAAGAAATTAAAAACTGTTCAACAAACAACCGATATATCAAGTAATGCTGGCATCACTTCAAATTCAACCGAAACGATATTGAACCAATCCATAACAAATTCCGAAGCTGGTTTAGGTAAACAAGGTTTATAATTTGTATATTCAACAGAATAAGTTTTGTTATTTTTACAGAAAACCAATGGCATCATCAAATTAAAGACCACAAAAATGGAACCGAATTAAATAGTTTAAGCGCCGAACCAACAAATTCATCGAGTTTACTTTGTTCCGCACAGCTTAATACATCACAACAAAATTTGAATGAAGACCATCAAATGGTATCAGTTGAAGCTGTTGATTCTGGCAATTCTACTGGCACCGAGCGAAACAATAATTCTAACAATTTAAATTTTACCGGTACGATTGGTGCTGGCACTACAATCGATGTAGCAGGGGCGAATCAATGTGAGAACACAAGTAAATTAGAAAAAACTATCGAAGAAGGATTTTGTTGTGTTATATCGATGCATGACGGAGTAGTTTTGTTCACAACACCAAGCATTACAGATTGTTTAGATTTCCCACGAGATATGTGGTTAGGACGATCGTTTATAGATTTTGTGCATCCAAAAGACAGGTTAAACTTAATATGCCATTGCCGATAAAATGTTATTCTTATAAAAATAATTATATCTTTTATAGATCGACGTTTGCAAGCCAAATTACATCCGGCGTTGCTGTCCCATTTTCTGAGACAAAAGGGGGCTTCCACAAAGATTTGAAGAATTCGCTTTATGTAATGCTGAGGCGATATCGTGGTCTTAAATCAGCCGGCTACGGGGTTACAACGAAAGCGGTAAGCTATGAGCCATTCAGATTGGTATTAAGCTTTCGTGAAGCTCCAGAAGAACAGCGTCCAAAAAATATTGATCCTTTAACGCCAAACAGTCCCTCTATGCTGTTAGTTATTTGTGCCACCCCTGTAAAAAGCATTTACAAACGTAAGACTCACAAAATTTACACAGTCGATATTATTGAATACAGCCAATGTTTTATTTGCAGTACCCGATGAAATTCCTTGTCATCAATCACCAAAATTTTCTACACGTCATACAGCGGCGGGAATACTTACGCATGTAGACGGATCAGCAGTGAGTGCTTTTGGTTATCTGCCGCAAGATATGATTGGACGTTCAATTATGGAATTCTATCATCCAGAAGATTTGCCATTTTTAAAATCTGTTTATGAAACCGTTATGCAAAAAGGGCAAACTGCTGGAGTATCGTTTTGCAGTAAACAGTACAGATTTTTAGTTCAGAATGGATGCTTCATTACAATGGATACAGAATGGACGAGCTTCGTAAATCCATGGTCTAGAAAACTCGAATTTGTAATTGGCCATCATCGAGTACTACGTGGCCCATTTAACCCTGACGTATTTTCACCAAAAAAAGAACAAACGTTAGAAATATCCGAAGACGCGAATCAGAGGTCCAAACATTTAGTAGATGATATCTTAAATTTACTCTCGGAACCGGTGGCACGTCCCTTGGATACAGTTAAAAAACAAGTTTCAAAGCGGTGTCAGGCTTTAGCTACATTTATGGAAACACTGATGGATGAAATTAAAAGTCCTGATTTGAAAATTGATTTGCCCCAAGAATCAGATTTAACTATATCGGAACGTGATTCTATTATGCTGGGTGAAATTTCACCACATCATGACTATTACGACAGTAAAAGTTCAACTGGTACTCCGCCAAGTTATAATCAGTTAAATTATAGCGAAACGTTGCAAAGATTCTTCGATAGTCGTCCTGTGACCGCTAACGGGAATGAAGTTGTCATGAAGGTGGTCGATAACAGTACGGTGCCAAAGCAAATAATCGATAAAGATTCCAATGGAAATCAAACAAATATTTTAAGCCCGGTTCAATGTTGCGCAGAAATTCGGAGTGAGTCTGGCGGAAATTTGAGCAATGGTAGTGTGATACAAATGGAAAGTGCGACTAGTAACACAGGAACTGGCACGTCATCGGGTAGTTATCAACCACCTACATTAACTGAAGCACTTTTAACAAAACACAATGAAGATATGGAGAAAACTTTAGTAAAGAAACATCGAGAGCATAGGATATGTCTAAGAAATGATAAAAATAAAAATAAACTAGGCCAAGAAAAATTATTGTTGGATCATAATTTATCGACCCATGGTATAAAACGCAGTGGATCCCATTCGTGGGAAGGTGAGGCACAAAAATTATCAAAACACCAGCATCTTATATCGAACACAGAAGGATGTATTAATATAAACAATAATATAATCATTCCTACCACTAGTAATGCAACAAATCCTAATGAAACCCTAGTGAACAAAAATAGTTTAGAATCATTAACTGGGGTTAAACCACTAGCTACTAAATTTAATCCACAGCCTTGTGCTCGAAATGTGGAACTATGGCCGCCATTTTCTGTTAGCTTGACTACAATTCAAAGTTCTCCGACAGCTACCCCAAGTCATTTTTCCACGCCAGCAGCTAGTTTGTTTCCTGCCGTATACTATATACCGGCAGTTCCACAAACGAATCAACCGAAGGAACATCCGGGACCACCGTCAAACAGTTCATACGCAGTTCAATATATGGCCGGAGTTATGTATCCACATCCACCATTATTTGGCCAACATTTAATTTATCCACACCCACAAATGATTTATCAGCCGATTCCTTTTCATCAACCAATTTCACCATCTGTGGGCGGTTGTGGCACACAAACAATTTTCAGTACCGCCGGAAAAACATTTAATCATCAACTGAATAATAATCCAGGCCAATTGAATGCTATCATCAATTATCAAACTGGGGTGAGATTTTTTACTATGTTTTAGTTTAGTTTATAATTCCTCTAAAATACTAAAATATTAGAAATCAGCGAACCGCGAAAAAAATATTAGTTCTGGTTCTCAATTAAAAAACCTTTCATCAACGTTGAGTATAATAGGAGAATCAAGCAGTGTGTTCAATACCATAGATCGTAGTTTACTTAGACGCACTTGCGAACAGGCATATTCAAATTGTGACATAAATAATGGAATTATGGCCGGCAGCGAAATCTTTGATGACCGCAGCGGGGTACGATTTAACAAACGTTTTGTTTCAATCATAAGCGATGGTTAAAATAAACAAAAAATCTCATTTCCAGAGACCTGTTTCACAAGCTACATCTGTTAAAGCAGAACCAGGATCTAATATGGGAAGTACAATAGTTCACGAATACTCTTTCAATATTTTTGTTTTGAACATTTTATCCAATTTTATCAAACGTTTCATTTTGTTTTATTTTTGTGCTGGTTTTCCAACAAAATGGCAAAATAATATAAATTTATTTATTTTTTCGGTTTAATTTTATACTAACAACAACTAAAAATTCCTCATTCAACGTAATTAGGCCATATCTGAAACATCTAAGAAGGGCATGGCTAATTCTCCGGCGACCTCCTATCCGGAAGGTGATACAACAACTGAACACCAGTTCCAGACCTTATACCAAAATCACAACAAAACTCTACAACTAAATGCCAGTAAGAAGAAGAAAACTTTTACAGAACTAGATAAGGTAACTGTAATATTTAAAGTTCTTAGTAAAAAAATATTAAGTTACCGTAAATTTTGTTGTATATAGGCATGTGAAGCAAACGGAAACAGCGATGATATGGACGAATCGAGTTTTTCATCCTTTTACTCATCATTTTTGAAAACGGATAGTTCGTCGACAGGTAAAGAGGATAACAGCCCGAAAAATCAACTGAATAGCGAAAGCGAAATGCAATGGAACTATAAATTGAAATCAAGAAGTCCCCAACGAAGAATATGGAGACGCCCTGATCCACCATGGCTCGACAATGTTGAGGTCACACCGGAATTAGTTTATCGGTATCAAATTGCTTCAAAAACGATCGGCGATGTTTTGAAATCAGACATATCTGCATTAAAAAAAATAAATCAGGTAATTTAAAAATGAGCGTAACCATTAACATTATTTGCTATAAAATGTACATTTTCAGCCCGAAATGGTCAACGATCAATTGAATCAGCTATATCTAGATTTAGAGTTAGAAGGTTTATCTGCTAAACTTTCACTGGGTGATACAACCTCAAGTGGAAGTAGCGGAGATGAGGAAAGTAGTGCTAAATCACGGAACCGGAAAAAATTCCATTGTGGCAAATTAATGATGATTTATGAGGAAAATGCTCCATTCCCCTCACCCATCGAACATCAATTATCATAATTTATCTAATTTTGAGAGAACTAGTATTAAAATAGGCATAAACATTTGCTTTTAAATAAATAAATTTATGTATTATAATTAAAAAATAAACAAACTACAAGACTGTTTTGAAAATCAGAACATAAACCGTATTATAAAAATGTTATTTCTAGAACTAAGTTCATAAATATTTTATATGTTTATAAAAAATATATAATTTTTATTTACTTATTGTAAATGTAAATATTTTTTGTTACTTATTTATAAATAAAATGTATTTTCTTTAATATTGCCCGTTTTGGTAAATTCACGAAACAGCCTACCTACCAAATTACAGCGTTTGCATGAATCACAACTCCCGTCTTGCATCATGATTGGTCTGATATCTGAAGGGTACCACGATATTAGTAGCGGCTGGAGTCCTGTCCAAGAAATCACGATTAGTAAGTACTACTATACTACTACAGCTACTACACAAATTCAGTACGGAGTAGTAGAGACTGACTCCAAACTTCGCCTTTGATAAAATTAAAAACAAATTTGAAATTACCAAAATCAATAAGAGTTTGTGTCATTTATTGAGGTAATTGGTGCTCTTCAAATGTTTCATCGAATACTTTAATTTATCAAAGAACAACTTCAAAAATATCCCGAAGAATTATTTTTAAAATTTTTAATTGTGTGGAAGTGTTTTAAAGTTCATTATTTGATTTTTGATTTTTTAATATAATTTTTGTTTTAAATTAAATTATCTGAAATCATACATGTAAATCACCGAATAGATTTCTTTAAATAAATAAATAAATAGATACCCCAAGGTGGTTTTGCAGCATTATCGATAATCCTGTTTAGTTTCCGAAAATGTTTCGAATTTCCGACGTTTTGTATTTCACAGAAAAAACTACGAAAGAGTGGATTTCGATTAAAATGTGTAGAAAGAATTTTGAACTAACGTGATTACCATCCTTGTCTAGTGCAGTAGGTTCTGGCATTATTGGTTTTCGAACAATTTATTGTTACGAATTTCCCTTTTCAAATCCTATAAGGGTTTCACTTTAAACACCACTTGCAATTTTTCACACTCTTCACTTTTGCTTTTCACATACCGAAGCTCCCGAATGACTAACCCCTTGTGTTAATCGCGCCCGTATCTAACGGGTGTTTTTTAAGCCTGATAGAACTTGAAACTGTAAAAAATAAAACAAAAAATTAAATTTTTATGAAAAATATGCTCTGGCAGATCTCACACTTGAACAACGCTACGAAATTATTAAAGTTTACTTTGAAAATCAGGCCGGGAATAGCGTTACGGTCAATGGAGATCGTTGGAAATATGGATGACATTGATCCGGACGAGATATGGTTTCCACAAGGTGGCGCTACGTGCCATACGGCGACCGCAACTATCGACTTATTAAAAATCAAAATTTTGCCATAAGTTGATTTCGAGAAATGGATCTGTCAATTGGCCTCCAAGGTCGTGCGATTTGACACCTCTCAGGCAGCATTGTTCGTGTTATTCGTGACATACGGCCAGCGGTGCTCAACGAAGTGGCCCAAAATTGGACGTCCAGAATGCGTTTCGTCAAGAATAGCCGCGGTGCCCGTATGCCCGAAATCATTTTCAAATATTAATGCCATGTATTGATCTTTCGAATAAAACAAAGTTTTTGATTACAATTTAATTTTTTGTGTTATTTCTTACAATTTCAAGTTCTATCGGGCTTAAAAAAACACCGTTTATATCCTGTGTTGAATATTACAGATTATTCCCTAACAATCGCACCGGCTCTGTACTAGACTAAACTGCTATAATCTGCTTATAGCAGTTAGTCTTTTTCACTTAAACCTAGATGACACTAATTTTTATAAATGTCATTAAACTCTTAACTCTTGATCGACCAAAGTAGTTATTCCCTCTCCCCAGTCGACCTACTTTTGAAAAATAGGTCAAGGTTACTCGAATCTGGGTCACGGCCGTTTACGCTGGGGTATAGGGGACGCAAGTATTATAGTAATTTCAGACGTAGGGGATGTCAGCGGCAGACAGCTACTGTTGGCGCGGGTTATCCAATAACTTTTATATGTTTAGATTTTATGGCCGTCGATTTTTATGTGCCTAATTGTGGTCGTTAATTTATGTATTTACGGCTGCAAAATTATGACCGCTAATTTTTGAATGCATCCGTGGATTGTTTATATCCAACGATTAATTTATTCGTTGTTTTGTTTTATTTGGAGGACGACAAATAATCTCTGAGCGTAGGTGTCGAGCAATAGAGGAACTGTTTAATCTACAATATTTTTGTGTTATTTTAAATGTTAACAGAACATTTGGGTATAAAAAAGCTGTGTGCACGATGAATGCAGCATGTACGATTAAATAATCAAAAATTAATTCGAGCGAAACTTTGTGAGCAACATTTGGACCGTTTTAAGAAGGATCAAACCGATTTCTCCATCTGTTTTTAAATACGAACGAAAAGTGCAAAAAGAAAGTAACAATGGTTTATTCAACATGAAAAATTATAAGACCTTAGTTTTCTGGGATGCAGAATAAATTTTATTTTTTGATTATCTAGAAAAAGGTAAACCAATATAACTGGGGAATATTACTCAAAACATTTGAAACAACTGAATGTAAAAATTCGTGATAAATGACACCAAGAGATTACCCCTGCACGCACACAAGGGTGTCTTGGCAGTTTTCTGGGTATTCGTTGGTTATAAATGCGAGGAGAACTAGTGATTATTTTACGGACATCCCTAATCCACTATATTTGTACAGTAATAACATAATTAGATAAACCGTATACATTTATTTTGATTTAGTTCAAAAATAATTCTAGTAAAAATAATTAAATTCACTACCTAATCTTCTTTAGAATTCCTTAACAAATTTAAATTTTCCATCAGATTGCAATTTCTACAATTTCCATAATAAATATTCAATTTAAAGAGGTTAGTTAATTATTGTGTCCGCTGGGGCACACCGTACCAATCCTCAATACTTGTTTTTATATATCTAGCTTTTTAAGGGAAGAGAAAATTGGAGAACCCAAAAAGACCCGGTGGAGGGATGGTCATGCCGGGGAGGAATGGTCTCTTTTCCTTCCAATTTTACAATTACTACTAAACTCATGCAACGGTTGCTTGACGTTCATGGTGTAGTTGTTGTCGAATTTTCTAACTCTAAACTGTCCAAACTGACTGGCTGGGTTGCGTAATATACCGGAAAAAGTTGATCCATTTATTTGTTTTCCGCATTGTTCAGTAAGGTCATTAAGTTTTAACAAAATAAACACTATTATGTTCAAAATATGAAAATGCTACCTTGCAACCTCGGAAAATGTACATTTGTTTTTCGTTGTGCTTGTATAACATTTACATTTTCTCTAAATTTTTGCAATGGAAGTTTCTTAGGCATTCAAGAAAAGTCATTGAATTATTCAATGACTTATTTGAGTCATTTATATGAGCCATTTTATTAGATGTATGAAAACAACATTATTAAGTTAATTAAAGATTACTACATTCTACACTTTTTTTCTGAGCATCTCATTTGATATTGCCTTAAAATGAAATGATACACCCAAGAATTCACTAATTGAGCTGAAATCGCCAAATTAAATTAATATAAGGCCTACCAAACCTGGAGTTTCTTTAAGCAATTTCTAAATCTCCAAATTTATTTAAAAAAATTTAAATTAATCAAAACAGGTAAATCGCAATATTTATTTCAACGTTATATATTTTCTCAAAGGGATTTGAATGAGCTTGAATTCGGCGATTGTTTCCAGTTTTGATCTGTATTCAGATTGGAAAACTTTGATATGGTTCATGTTTTCGAAAAGGTAAACAAATCTCAACCGCAATGATCGGCATAACGAGCCATGTATATTTTTTCTGAAAGAATTTTTTTTATCTTGAATTTAGTTTTTTTTTAAATTCTAGGTACCACGGTTTCAAAGATATAATAAAAATAATAAAAAATAAGTTGAGCCATTTTTACGCCGGTAGGTAAATTAAAACCAACAGTCGATGAAAATCTGAATTGTATGATGTCGGTAACGCAGATTTATACTGCCATTGAACTATTTTACTTAAAGGTTTATAACTCGGGTTCCATCCAATAAGCCAATAAAAATAATTTTTTGTGTACAGTACGTGATCTATTTATTATTATTAATACATATTTGTTTAGTTTCTTCATTCATAAAAATTGTTTCGAATATTTTAATTTTTATGATATTTAATCGAACATATGAGATCGCTGATGTATGGACAACTGACTTTTCTGGCGAAAATGCTGTTGGCATGTCGAACACTGGAATTCCTTAATATCCGAATGGACTCGCATGTGCTGTTTCAGCTCGGGCCGAGTTGTAAACGGTTTGCCACACACATTACACGGAAACTTTTTTATACCTAAATGACGAAAAATATGCGCTTTGAGGTGTGGATCACTTTTGAATTTTTTACCGCACACGTTACATTCAAACGGAGTTTCATCGGTGTGCGATAGTTTATGTTTGCCCAGTGTATACGTATCTTGAAAAGAGCGGCCACAAGTTTCGCACACATGACGCCGTGGACCGAAATGTCGCGATCGGTGTGCAATTAGTCCGCTCTCATAAATAAATTTCTTTCCGCATTTATCGCAAACAAATTTCATTTCGTCCTGGTGCATTAGCACGACATGCTTTTGGAGCCCGGACCAAGCGGTATACTCAACATTGCAGAATTCACAAACAGCAGCTGATTTGCCTTCGTGCTCTCGTAAATGGCCCTCGTATCGCTCACGATAATGAAAACCACGGCCACAAGTGTTGCACTGGTATGCGTACGTTATTTTCTTTTGATACTCCGTTTTTACATTATTTTTCACATCGAATAACCGCTTTTTCCTTATTTTAACGAACATTACTTTTTTAATTTGCTCCAAGCGTTCCTTTTCATCAACAGCAAGTTGGGTATCCTTGGTATCATTATCATCATCATCAATACTATCACTGGAACTGCTGTCGCCCAAATTTGGTCCTTCCTCAATATAATTCGCCTCACCCATTTTCATATTCTCATCTTCCAGCTTAATCTCATTCGAATCAATGTACACGGCTAAGATCTCTGGTTGTGTTTGATGCACTTTATATTTATTAGTAACAAGTAACTTCAATTCCTCATTAGACTTGGCACATTGCCGTTTAAAGTCATGGAACTTCTTTAGATTTGCGACACACTTTCGGCACAGCCATTTTGGCAGGCCATCATTCAAATTCACTTCTACGGGCGCATTAAATTCACTAAATAATTTAAAAACCTCGTTTGTTGTCGTCAGTGGTTTTAAAGTCGCTTTGTTTTGATTCATACACGCCCGACATAATTTCATTATTTTTAAATATGTAGCAAAACTTTTGAGATTGACAAGCTTTTGTTATTATTTTGACGTTTATTATAATTGAGACAGTGGTGCCATATTCAAAATTTCGCTACACTGTTATGAATTTAAGGCGATGGTCCTCTATTTAAAATAAAACCACAGTAATCAAAGGAGATGTTTCATTTGAACTAAACAATTAAAACACCGAAACAGAACATTCGCGGAAAATAAAAACCTCGGTTGATCGAATTTTTCAGTTCTATAAAGAAAAACATAACAATATACATAATAAGAACAAATAATAATTATAATTTGGTAATGCGATAAGCAAAAGAGTTGTTGCTTTCCTGTGCATTCCATGCCGTCATTCAACTGTTGCAAAAATTTAGCGAAAAATATCCCGGTTAATCAATTGAAATTCCGGATAAACTAGTGAAACAGCGTCAATAAATCACGGATAATAGAGATTACGGACAATAGGCTCCCGGATAATCGAGTTTCGACTGTATTATGTTTCATCATGCCGAGTTTAAACTGTCCAAAGTACTCTTTTCAAGAGTATTAATACTCTTTTTTATTTATTTTACTCGGCTACCACCAAAATAACTAAAATATACTCTCAAAGTTCAAACCCTCTTTTTATTTGGATCAATATAATGTTTGTGGTTCATTATAACAACTTTTTACTATCTTCGTACATTTAGAAGATGCTGGTGTAATGGTGTAATGTAATGGTGATTAATGGTGATTAATGTAATTGTAACCTCTGCAAATATGGTTCTACCTCATTCCGCTTTCTTTTCTTCTTCGGCCAATCTCTACAAAATACCATAAGAATTTGAATTTTTTTCTATTAGGAAACATTCATTCGATTTATGTATGCTCTGCCAATTTATTGTAATTTAGTTTTTTATTTAAGTCAAATCAGAAATGACCTATTTCAAACAATTTTCCAATATGTATTTGAATTAAACTAAGGAAAACACACTTATTATTAAGCCTTAAATTCTGCTGCTTGTACGGTAAATTCTCTTGATATGGATACAATTATATTTAATATATATCAGAATTTCAGTTTAACTTTGAATATGAGCCGAACCGACAAATTAAAAAAAAGTCATTTTTGACCGGAGGTTTGAAATTTTGTTAAAAACTCTCTTTGTGTTCGAAAATATCTGGTCAGCCTAGCCGAGTTGTATAGCAATTTTGACGTGGAAAGTTGTGTCAATTTAACAATATACAATTCTACACCTTGAACTTGACTTTCAATTCAATTTGCCGCGTGATACCAAGTGTTACAATTTATCGTCCTCGGGCTGCCTTATAAAAATGCAGAAATTTTATCGTTTCGTTCCGATCTTTAAGTTTATTGTTTAAAATTCTGAACCTAATACCCTACAGTCGTTAGAAGTCAGGGTTCAGCCGTCGGTTCCAGGTCTTATGAGTGATTTATAAAGTGCGATAAGATCGTAATAATGTTATTACTGACCCGAGGTATTTAAAGTTTTAACACTATCAAAATTATAATTTCGAGATTTGCCGTGGAGATGCTCCTGGGTGTTGCGAAGAATTTGGGTTTGCTGCTGTTCATCTCCAAACCAAGTGTTCTTGCGTAGCGATTGAGCTGTATGAAACTGTCCTTGATATCGGTCTTCAGCCAAGAAGCACGATATAATCTACTTATTCAAGAATTTGGGCTGATTTATTCATTATACAGTGCGAAGTTTTAATGTTGTTTTTCTCTACAATGTACTCAAGCGCCAAATTGAACAGCACAGGCACATCTCTCTGTCGCACACCAGATGTTATTTCAAAGAAGTCTGATACAATACCTTTTTACACAAAGAAACGAGTATCTCTGGAATTCCTAGACACATGAGAGTGGCTCATGGGTTCTAGTGGTTGATACTGTCATTTACCTGCCGGAGTGTATAGTTGATGTATCATTATATTGTACTCCTAACATTTTTCTAAAATCATCTTTATGGTGAAACCACAGAGAAATCACAATTTCTCTATGGTGAAATACTGGTTAGTGGTTGATCGGTTGGGACCAAAACCACCCTGACAGTAGCCGCTGATGTTTTTGACGAGAGAGATTAGTCTGGCAAGTACAACGTTAGCCAACACTTTGTAGGCACTGTTCAATAGAGCTATGCCACAATAATTTTCACATTTAAGACGATCGCCTTTTTGTGCAGTGGGTATATGAGCGTACTATTCCAATTCTCCGACAGCCCTTTCTGGTGCTAAATAGAGACAATGATATCTTATAGATTTAATGCAAGCGGTGCAATTTCCTTCACTATGGGATATTCAACAAAGATTTCTTCATTTAGTGGAGCAATTGCTCTAACGGGGATCATTTTGTCATTCCGATTTAGTAGATTTTTGTAAGTAGGTTTACCATACTGAGAGGACATCAGCCATGATTGTTCTCCACTCGTCTTTGATGGCTGTGCTTCTCGAGCGGAAGTCTGTAGTGTGATTCCTGGCGTTAGCAAAAAAAATCCATTGAATTTCCTTGTTCCACTTGGAAGCTGATGTTTTCGAATCATGATCTCATATGTTCGCGCTTCTTTTGCCGGAGGTATTTAATCGTAACTTTCCTAGCATGGAGATATTTTTTACGAAGCTTTTGTTTATTTTCGACGACCAGGCGCCACTGATCATCGAACCAATCATTGCATGATATCGGTGGTCTTCTTCCGTAAGTATTTTGAACCGCCACTGCTCCTGGATGTTATTAGGAGTTTCTTCGTTCTTACTGTGGTGGTCTAGATAGTCAGTAACAGCTGATTGCAACACTGAAGTGATGCTTGATCTTTTAAAGCAACGACACCATTGAACGGTCTTTTGTGTTTGTGTATTGAACGTAGATGTCAGTTTCCACTTATATGACAAGCAAATGATCACTGTCTATGACTGCATTTCTGTAAGATCTAACGTCGGATATGCTGGTCGACTGTCTCTTAGAGTCCATGACGTGATCGATTTGGTTTTCCGTTCTTCCATCCTTCTTTTTATGTAGAAAAAATGTCCTTGATGCAGCTAAATTGTACATTATTGCCAAGTCAGTGACGTGTTGGCCGTTGTTGTTATTAGTGAGGTGAAAGCTGTTACATACCGGTTTTTGCATTAAAATCACGCACGATGATTTTAATGCCATGGCGCGGGATATTATTGATGGCTTCCTCCAACTCAAAAAAGAATAAATCTTTGACTTCATCTGATTTATCTTCGGTGTCTAACCGTGCATATCCATATATTGATAGAGCGGAAGACAACGATACGTTGCTTCATGCACCGATGGATGATAAAGCCTACTCCAAATTCTTCTCTATTTTGATGCCGCTGTAATGAAGAGTGTAACCATTGGAGGTGTCATGGGGATCCATACCATGCTCTTGTAAAGTGAAGTACGTCTAATGTGTAACTTTTTGCTTGGTTCGAAAGGTTTTGGAGATTTCCAGGTCATAAGAGACTAAGCACTGTGCTATGTGTCCATTTTTAAAGCGTTGTATATGTACAATTTCCGGTGTCGTGTTTGTGATGAATCCAATATAGTAATCCGAGGCTTTTGTGTCTTATTCATAACTTAGTTGTTTTGCACACATTTATGATGATGATGTGTATTGTCCATGACTATAAACACAATTTCTTCTGCTCGTTTCCACTACTCAGCTGATTCATTTAGAGTTACTTAGAGAGCACCTCGAGGACGTATGAATTTAGAACTTCGCTCTCCCCTTTAGCCCACCCTTGCATTCAAAAATTTGTTAGAAAAACAGAGCGAAATGAAATGAGACGAAACTGTGATGTGCTCGATCTTAAAGCGCCTATACATTAATTTGCATGGTGGTATTCATTTTTACCTTGATACTAAGTATTCCCATTGAAGATTTCCGTTACAATAATTAGCATTCTTGTTCGTTTTAGAAGATACGAGGACCATATTAAACAAGGATTATGTGAAACTTATCACGTCCTAAAAGTTTCAATTTCAGTATAGATGAATTAATATCTAGCTGGAAATGCCTATTTCTCTTTTCTCTCGCAAATGCGACAACAAAGGCATCGTTTGTTGTTGTATTTACTCAACTCAACTAAATTTCAATGAAACCGGAAACTAGTTACAGCGAAAGTATCAATATCCTCTGCATAACAAAACTAATTTCACAATAGAATAATTTTATAACAAGCAACCCATCAATATATTTTAATCACTTTTATTGAAATTTAGCGCGGCTCAGATCGGAACAAAATAATACGGTTTGCGCCCAACCAGCCATGGGACCAAATAATTCACGAAAAGTTTTCCCAATTTCATTATAAACCTTAATATTTACTGATTTTGCATTCGCTAATCCGGGCAAAAATTGTTTCGCAACTTTAAAAATATGAGTATCTATCGGTATGGCATCTAGATGATTTAGTGACATTAAACAGATACAATCAGCTACTTTTGGTCCAATTCCAGACAATTTCATTAATTGATTCCGTGTTTCAGCAAGATCTAGATCATGAATCATTTTTAACCATGCATAACCACCCTGTGAATGTATTTGTTTGGCAGTTTGTTGAATGTATTTAGCACGGTAACCAAATTTTACTTCTTTAAGCTGATTTATTACCTATAAAAGATTATTATAAATAATAAGGGAAAATGAATAAGGAAAAGACAAAATAAAAAAACTACAATACCTTTTCGTCCATCATTGACACAAAATCTGGAAAAGCATGATAAGATTTGCCGTCAAATACACATATTTTTGGCCCATACAGAACACATAGCATTTCAACCAAAGACGAAATCCTACCAGAAATATAATAATTAAAAATGTAAAATGTGTTTATTTCCGGATGTACCTGGATATATGATTATTCTGACTGCAAATAAATGAAAATATATTTTCAATCGGATCTTGATTTAACATCCGCACAGCATATAATTTTTCTGATTGCTTTAAGAATATGTCTTTTTTTTGCCATTTCTTATAGTGTTCTTCTAAATCCACCTCCAGTCGTAAATAGGTACTCAGCACAGTCGCGTAATACTCCTCTCGATATAATAAATCACTTGATGTGTCTTTATTGCGCTCAGGTGCCGCCGTTTTCATCCGTAATTTGAATTCATCTTCGTAGTCGTATTTAGGTTTTTTTATTTTATTGTAAGTAGAATCATAAAACTCTTTATACGTTTCGTATGATATTTCACCAACAATTTTATATAACAGTTCATTCTCTGTTTGCTTTAATAGCCAAACACAATTAGCCATTACTCCAATCCAAGAAACGGGTTCAGTGTCTGCGACAGCATATTTTGTCCACCTATAAATTACCATTGTGTTATATTTGATAAAAAAATTACGTTGGATAACGAAGGAAAGCAAACAAATTAAAGCTCGTCTGACAATTATTTAACTTACTTGCAGAAACCAACAGTTTCAAGGACCTAAGAATGAATAGTAAGAATAAATAATTTCTTGGTAAACATACTGAGACGACCCCTAGACAAAACTCTCTCTACTACGAGTAAGAGATGGAATTTTATAGCGCAGGCATTTTTGTAGACTAAAGGAAAGCGAAAGTGCTTAAACAATTTTCGCCTTTCATCTAGGTAGTTCCCAAAGTTTTTAAAATTCGAACATCACAGTACTACCTGAACCCATCATGCATACAATTTCAAGAGAGTAACACTTATTCCAAATATAAAATTATAATTAAATGCGAATTTAAAAACTAATTTGCTTTATTTTTAAATTTACCATATCATGTATAATTTACGAGTACCTTCAGAAAATGATTTGGACGATTCTGTTTTTAATTAAAATCATGTCCAAGTAAATTATAATTCTTAATAATTATTAATACTTCATCTCGAGCAAAAAGGGAAGAAACGAATAGAGGAAGAGAAAAGGAGAAAACAGAGGGCCGAGAAGCACATTTGGAGCGTTGAGTTTATCCATTTTATCCGCAGGAAAATTTGTAGCAAGTAACACCTAAATACTTAATCGAAGCAGGTCATTTTGTAAACAAATCTCCCCTCCCAAATAAACTAGTAACATTCTTTTGAAAGTTTTTCAGCGGATAAAATTGATAAACTCGCACTACTTTTTTCCCGCAAATAAATGTTCAGCATGCCCAATAAATCAAAAGCATAATTCAAAAACGTAAACAAAAGCGTAAACAAATTTGCCAATAAATCAAAAGCATTCTGCTAAAAAAATTTCAGTTGACCCAGTCAAGTCGCGTTCCGTGAAATAATGAAAATGATTTTTTTTTTTCATTAGTAATCTAGTAGTCTGAATTATTCGCATGTAATTTTAAATTCCGCTGTGTGAAAATTTGTTAAAAATCTTTATAATTTCCTACTTGCACGGGGAACGCAGCTTGATCTCCTTGTTTCAATAATCTTTGCGGCAAACACGATTAATTAGATAGTTTTAAATGAACGATATCTTATAAATCTCACGAGTTACATAAAAAACTTATAAACCTTTATAACTTTTCCTTCAAAATTTTGATTTATCCTTAATTAATACAAAATTGTCGACGATAAATAAAAATTTTGTATGAAAACTATTAAAATAATATATTTTGTATAAAATAAATGTAATATTTATGTTATCGTTCAGATAAAATTTAGTATTTGCAGAATTGTACATTTTCATTTCGTAAAATTTCGTAAAATAAAACAAATCGTTTTCACTACTCGTCCCCAATGTGCTGCGCTCTCTAATTATGAAACTACGAATAAATTTGCAGCGACCGAGAATGCACATATTAATACTACATTTGTAGTGGTTCTTCCAATGATATTCCTGACAAATCAAATTATTAATTTTGTATTGTAAAACCAATAAACTAATTACCCATGCCACTATTGCGAGTGCGTAAAATTGCTTTCTACTATTTTCGCCTACTTTCGTCGATCCGACCACTAATATTTATAAAGTTTACAAACCGAAAAGTTTAGTATTTAAAAAATTTAATTTTGTGATTCAAGTGAATCCTGGGATATCGTTTGAACAATCCCGGGACTATAGGATTTAAGAATTGGTCGAGATTCGGGATCCCGGAATTGCAATCACAGTGCGGCTATATATATTTAATCTAATATATGGTTATATTTAATATGCTATGGTTATATTTAATCATTATAGTTAATAAAATATGGCTTTTTGCTTGCAAATAAAATTTATAAATCTTTAGTGATATGGACTATATAGGAAATTAAGAAGAAACGGCGTTCCAAAATGGTTCCTGGACTTAAGATTTGCAGTAGTAGCCAATACGATTAGGCCGACGCCAATCGTGATACTGAAGTTCATTTACCAAAGAGTACAACATTTATTTTTTATTCCGTCTGATTTTCCGACTGGAGTTTTGTTCGCTCTTTGTACTAGAAATCAAATTTCCTCCCAGTCTCAAAATCCCACATCCGAGATTTTTTTCAGCTATTTTGTGTGAAAAGAGGCGCGTATTTTGTAAAATTTACGTGATTGTTATTTGGTTAAAACGATGGGATGAAAAATTCGGGATTTTTATCCATAATTATGAACCGGATGTGTCTCAGAATTTCCGCCTTAAAGATAAATTGTAAGTAAATTAAAAAGAAAGGGATTTTATTTGCTGCCTTTTTCCGCCGTAAACAAGTTTCCGCGATAGAAAACTTCCGGCTTAGAGAATTTTCGTTGCAGTGAACAATTAGACCGCATGTATCCTATCCGTTTATTTGTTTGACGGGTAACATATTTCAGCGCAGAACAAATTTATTGCAACGCCTTACGAATGTCTGGTGAACGGCTACACCACAGGCTACAATACTTTATAATATATGGACTGGGCTCGAACTTTATATAGACAGTGTTTCCAGTCAAAAATCTGGGTATTCCACTACTGTGTACTAGATTACTTTTCT
This sequence comes from Nephrotoma guestfalica, assembly GCA_963691935.1. NCBI lineage: Eukaryota > Metazoa > Arthropoda > Insecta > Diptera > Tipulidae > Nephrotoma > Nephrotoma guestfalica. The sequence continues at coordinate 5,605,144 of OY829914.1, forward strand.
CGTATACAAGTTAGGTATAAGAGGGAATGTAAATATTATCAGACCATGGTGTTAAATAATTAATAAATATTTCCCACGTTTGATCGCTAATCTCCTTAATAACAACTTTTATGATTCAAAAAATTTCAAACGAACCTGAAGCTTTGTCCTCCAGTTAATGTAGCTGATAATTGAATCGACGAACGAGGATATTTTATTTTTCTCCAAGACATTATAAATAATTATTTGAGAGTAATTTAAACAACGAACAAATAATTAAACATGTAATACATATTATTTAAAACCAAAACCGTGAGTTTGTTAAACATAAAACATTTTGACAGAAATACAAGATAATATGCAGAGCTGCGAACCATCTTTTACATATGAGAGAAAACTTCGGTCAAGTCGGAGCCAAATAAAACATACGGTTTGTATGTATGGTATGCAGGTCTATGACATAGAAATACGGTATATAGAATGAATGTAAGCAACTGTCAAGCGTCACAAATTCGGAGGGTAAAATAGAAAGCATATAAATTAACAGGGCCATATTTAGAATTTTTTTCGATCGAATGCTTGGTTAGAAAGTTAAAATTAAAAAATTATTTAAATTTAATTACATATTTATTTCTTTAATAAAAGTGCATTAATTATTTTTATTTAAATATAATATTATGTGTATAAAAAATAGTAATTATAAAACCACTACGCTTATTTATTTTACATTCCTTTAAAATGTAATGTATGTTGAAAATTCACTTAGTATAATTGGGTATCCAAAAAAATCTTCGTCATACATATTAGATTCGTCTACTTTAGAAATTTCTTGGTCAATTGAAATATCATCTGATGAGGCTTAAACCATTGTTTTTGCAATTCTCCATATTTTGGTAAACTAAAAACAAATGTTTACATTATAATTTCTGTAAAAAATTGTATTTACAGTACATATCCCAAAATAAAAATAAATTATGAAAAGAAAAGCACATGAAACAATCAACACCCACTTTTCGAACCATAGTAATACGATAAATGCGGCACTGGTAAAAACATTTATTTACAAAAAGAAACAACCCACGCTAATAACCAAAATTGATTTCTTATTTTTATCTCATTTTTAATTTAAATTAAGGATAATTTACCACAAATCACTTTCTTTTTAACATAATTTACATTTTATTTTGTATAAACACTTACTGATGGTACGAAATTCCATTTTGTAATTTTTTAGGCGTAATTAGCAGTTTTTCACGAGACACTTCATTTTATTAAATGTTTCTAATTTTTATTACTAAAATGATGCACTACACACAATCCACTAACTATTTTAATAATATTTTAATTATTTTTTAATTATTTTAATTAATATTTTCAAGATTTTTTAAGAGCACAACACGTAACGCGTCACTTTAAACAAAAACAAAAACTGGTTTGAGGGGTTCTTTCTTTGACATATGAGACCGCCATATGCATTTTTTATATAACCATCCTGCTCTGGCTTGTGACACATGAAATAGCAAATCTTATATGGGAAAAATCGTTACATTCATTCTATAGTATATAATTCTATGGTCTATAAAATGTAAACACCAAAAATAGTCCCATACAAATGTTATGGATTTTTTTTTGTTAAGTTTCCTTTTGATTTTATTAATTTATATTTCGTAAATGTGACAGAAAAGTAAATTTTCATTCTTCTGGACGTGACCTTTGTTTATTTATCGTTTTCATTCAGAATTGTCCATTCATTCGCTAAGATGTCTTTAATTTGATGATCGCCCTATAATATATAAAGCAAAGTTTTCGAGTGAAGAGCAGCGTTCATTCTGCAGGAAAATTAGCAATGCTATAATGTAATTTTCATATAAAATCAAAATTTTACCTGATTGAGCTCTACTGCTATGTCGAGTTTCTATCCGTGCTACTTTTATCATTTTCGTTGAAGCATTGCTAATTTAGCTGTGAAATAAACGCAGCAATAGAGAATAAAGACAAAAAATGAATAAAAATTGAAAAAACAGTTTCATTGGTGCGAAATCTATGAAATTGGAGTCCAATATTCCCAAAATGATTACCTTTTATGCCACTGGCCACGGACTACTTTTTATGGCATTAGCACAAAGTACTTATACCCAGAGAAGTAAGTATGGTACTAATCGTATGTATAGAAAATATTTTGGTAATAATTTTCGAACAGTATAATCGTGTTGGCTAACGGCTCTACTAACTTTCACGGGTTCGCAGTAGCTTATTGTGTCGCTCATGTCATCAACCCTCTGCTGGGGAATAAATGAAGCTAAGGGGATGTGAAGGGAAGGTTAGCAAACATTTCGTTAACATCGGACTACTGTAGTACAACCGGTTTTTAATCGTATAAACGCATTTAAAAAATTAAAATTTCGAACATTTACCGACTTCAGACTTTAACAGTTATCTTGTGTGATGGGTTTAACAACACATCACACAAACTTTGCTTTATATATTATACGACGAACATCAAATTAAAGACATCATAGCGAATATGTACATAAATGGGAAATTCTTAAAGAACACTTCCTTAAAAATAAAACCAATTCGTCCAAATTACAAAACTTATCAAAAACAAATTCCATGTCATTTGTATTTGAATCGATCGGTATATGAGAGATAATTAAATTTTAAATATCAAGAAAATGCTGATATTTTATCAACCAACTTTATTACACATAACTTAATAATATTATCATAGTAATTACAATTTTATATTAACACAAAAATTCCGATGTATCAGTAGCATTTTGCTTACTATCCGCTACTCTCGAACCAAATTGCAACGCTCGTTTTTTAAGTATAGATGCATCTTGAAGACCCATTTTATAACCACATAATCGAAGTAACAATTTATCACCCAACCCTGGTTCCAATTTATGATATGATCTCTGTAGGGGTTCTAAACTTCGAATAAATTTTACAAAATCTTCTTGAATATATGGAGCCCGTGGAGTTATTCCATGATCTCCAATAACACGATCATCCCGAGCCAGATTTCGTGATGGAAGTCTCATCCAATCTAGTTCCAATTCTCTCGCGAGTGATGTAGTTGGATTTGTATTATTTTCTCGAAGATATGCATTCCTATGTCGAGTGTACCCGCCAAACAATTCATCAGCGCCGGATCCAATTAACAAAATTCTAGTACATGATTTATAGTTTGTTCCATTACATAATCCTTCACCACGAGCGGCAAACCATAACGCAGCTCCTAACGATTCATCTAAAACTGTATTTAAAGGCCAAATTAAATCAGATATTCGGTTAATAAGTTTGTACTTCAATTCCGAACGGCTAATATTAATTTCTGTTAGATTCCATTGTCTATTAGGGCATAATCTCTTCAATTCTTCTGCAGAATTAATAGCCGATAATCTATCGGGAACATCATAATTGGAATCTATAGTCTTATCTTTTCGTATTTTTTCAAAGGCTACATTTAATAAATCAATTGGAATATTTTTATCGACAAATTTATCAGTTAGTAAGGCTATAATGGTACAATCCAACCCTCCAGAAAATAGAATACCAATTCTAGCATGAGAACAATTTGCATTCTGTTGCATTAAGCACTGTTTACAACGAGCGGGTGTTTTCTCAACTCTTTCAGCCACGGAACATCCTAATAAATTGATTAGTTTATCGACCGTGTCAGCAATTGGTTTGAAGTTAAGTAACTTTTCAAATAACACACGGAATGGTTGACCACCTTCAAGTTCATTCAATATATTTTTGAAGTTATAAGTGATCTGTGGTTCGATTTTCAACCAATCAGGTTCTATAATTGTATCGTCTATTATAATTTTATTGTTAACCACATTTTCAATTTGGTGTATTTGATTTAAATAGAAATCGTTCGAAGTAATATTTATCCATGGAACAAGTTTAAAAGTTCCGTCCGATAAGTTCATGCAATACAATCCCAAAGGTGGAATTTCTATTGATAATGGTTTGCATGCTGGTTTACCTGTTTTAAACGGGAAAATGCTAGACACAATTATTTCGGATTGGAGTTCGGTCAGTATCAGAGAGTTTCGGCCAAGTGAATCTCTTAAAAAATATAATTTATTACTTTTCTTATAATAAAATATTATGGAATATGGTCCTTTTACTCTTCCAAATAGTTTAAGAAGTTGCGTTTCATTGCTACAGTTACAAATTTCATTAAAAATCCATTTTGTATCGCTATTGCCAGTTTCATTAAATTCCATAAAAATATCACCATTGAATAAAAATATTACACCATTCGAGTCAATTGGTTGAATGCATGGTTCGTTTCCTTGCTGCCATAAAATACTGCTATAAAATTGAATACCTTCCAAAGCCACCAAATTTTGTTTATCCGGCCCTCGTTCATTTAAATAAGTTTTACAAATATTTAATGCATCTATGTAACTCTTATTATTACATTGGCGTATTGAACAAAAAATTCCACACATTTTAATTCTATTAAAAAAAATAAATAACAAAATTTGTTTTGAATTGACGAAGTGTACGCATGTGCGCTCAAACACTACTGTCAATTTGACTTTTACGAAATAAACATAACCTAACCTATACACGCGTGTGACAAGTTTATTGAAATTTGTGATTAAAAATTGTGGTATTGAATTAGAATATTTTAAAAAATGGTTAAAAAGAAAATAGATAATAGAATTCGTGTAATGATTGAGAATGGAGTTAAACAGGGACATCGAACCATGTTTATTATTGTTGGTGATAAAGGCCGGGACCAAGTACCAATCTTGTATGACATGTTAACGAAGTCCACGGTAAAAGCAAGGCCTAATGTACTGTGGTGTTACAAAAATAAGGACGAAGCTATATCAAATCATGGTAAAAAGCGAGCGAAAAAAATTCAAGCTGGCAAAATAGACGTAAACGAATCTGATTTGTTTGATACTTTTCGTATATCAACCACAATTCATGGACGTTACTATTCCGAGACGCATACAATTTTGGGACGAACATATGGGGTTTGTGTCCTGCAAGATTTTGAAGCACTTACCCCAAACTTATTAGCTCGAACTGTTGAAACTGTTGAAGGAGGTGGTCTAATTATATTATTATTAAAAAGTATTTCATCTTTAAAACAAATTTACACAATGAGCATGGATGTCCACAAGAGATACAGAACCGAAGCACATCAGAATGTAACTTGTCGGTTTAACGAGCGACTCATTTTGTCATTAGTCGACTGTAATCGGTGTTTAATGGTTAACGACGATTTGACGGTGTTACCATTGAGTTCTAAAACGGCTGACGTGAAACCAGTAGATTCGAATTTAAATATGAGGGCTAATATTGAGGCATTGGATGATTTGAAGGCAACACTAGCTGGAACCCCGCCAGCTGGGCAATTAATAAATTTATGTAAAACTTATGATCAGGCAAAAGCAGTCGCCCAATTTATTGACGCACTTGCTGAAAAACAAATTAAACCACCCACTTCATTGACGGCGTCTCGAGGTCGTGGGAAATCGGCAGCCATGGGTTTAGCAATTGCAGCATCAATTGCATTCGGATATGTAAACATTTATGTTACATCTCCACATCCAGAAAATCTAATAACCCTATTTGAATTCGTGTTAAAAGGATTTGATGCTCTTGAATATCATGAACATTCAGATTATGCAATAATCCGTTCAACAAATCCAGATTTCAAAAAGGCAATTGTCAGAATAAACGTAACAAGGAGCAATCGGCAAACAATCCAGTACATCTCACCAACAGATGCACATTTACTAAACGCAGCAGATTTAGTGGTTATAGACGAGGCGGCAGCAATTCCTTTACCGTTAGTAAAGAAAATGTTGGGATCTTATCTCGTTTTTATGTCATCAACAATAAACGGTTATGAAGGTACGGGTCGTTCTCTAAGTTTAAAATTATTGAATCAAATACAAAAGGACAATAATGCACCGCCACCTATTAAGCTGGACGAATCTATTCGTTATAGTCCAGAGGATCCGGTTGAAAGTTGGCTAACAACTTTACTATGTTTAGATGCAACAATTGTTCCAAATTTGAATAGTGGATGCCCCACGCCAGATGCCTGTGAATTGTACTATATAGATCGTGATGCATTATTCTCGTATCATCGGGCTGCTGAAAGTTTTCTTCAAAGAATCGTGGCAATTTACGTTGCGTCACATTACAAGAACAGTCCAAATGATTTGCAGATGATGAGTGATGCACCCGCTCATCATTTGTTTTGTCTGCTGGGCCCAATCAAGAAAAAGGATCAAATTCCAGAAATTTTGGTTGTAATTCAAGTTTGTTTGGAAGGTGAAATATCATCTGAAAGCATTGTGAGTGGATTGAGTAGAGGCAAAAAGGCGGCCGGAGATTTAATTCCTTGGAATATATCAGAACAGTATAATGATAAAGATTTTCCAAAATTGGCCGGTGCTAGAATAGTGCGAATTGCTACTCATCCTAACTATCAAAGGGTAATAAAGTTAACATTTTATTATATAACATTATTTAACAATATATTATTTTAGATGGGGTACGGCAAACGAGCATTGCAACTTCTCAGACAATATTACGAAACAAAATTTACATCCTTAAATGAAAACGATGTGTGCAATGAAGAAAATGGTATTCAAGAAATCAATGATACTGAACTTGGCTTATTAAAGGAGGAAATCAAGCCTCGTAAAAATGTACCCACGTTATTGAAACGCTTAGAGGAACGACGCCCAGAACGGCTTGATTACATTGGCACATCTTTTGGTTTGACCGGCGAGTTATTGAAATTTTGGAAGTCGCAAAAATATGTGCCTGTCTATTTAAGTCAAAAGATAAACGATCTAACAGCAGAACATTCTTGCATTATGATAACCACTTTGGAAAGTGATTCGAATGGAGATTCCGATTGGCTGACAAGCTACTTCCAAGATTTTAGACGTAGAATAATAAAATTATTGGGAAAAAGTTTCCAAAATTTTACTGCTGGATTTGCTTTATCTTTACTAGAAAACAAATATGCAAAGCTAGATGATAAGAAATTAACGCAAAACTTACTTGACGCATATTTCCTTGCACATGATATTCAAAGGCTCGAATCTTATGTTAGAAATCAAGTCGAGTATCGATTGATTCTTGATTTAACATCTGACTTGGCTAAATTGTATTTCGAAGGATACTTAAAAATCAAAATCGATGCAGTTCAAAAGGCGTTGCTGTTAGGTTTTGGACTACAGAATCGATCGGTTGAAAGTATATCCGAGGAATTTTCTATGCCAGGAAATCAAATTTTGGCCAAAATGCATGATTGTATAAAAAAACTAACAAAGGAAATTTTAAGGATTATGGAATGTACAATCGAAAGTACGATGACAAATGAAACCAATCTGAATAAAGGCGCAAACTTTAATCCATTAAAAAAGAGCATACACGAGGAATTGAATGAGGCTGCAAAAGTTTTGGAAAAGAAACAAAGAGCCGAACTTGAGCTGTTGAAAAAAGAAAATCTAGATATATTTGCAATTAAGGGTAGTGAACAGGAATGGGACAAAGCACTTGCAAATACCAAATCAACAATTATATCGATAAAAAGTGCTGAAAAAAGATTGGGCATGGATGAGGACGGTGAAAAATTTGCTGTCGGACCGGAAAATAAAAAACGAAAAAAGAATAAACATATGAAAAAGCATAAATAAATGTAAATTTACTTTTTATAAATAAATCCGTTAATTAAATTACATGTTTGCGTTACTAATCATCATCACAATAAATTTCGTAATCTGGATATTTTTTTAGTAAAATATTTCGAGTTTCTGAATGCTCAGCACGGCCGTATGCCTGCAAAATACAGATAACGTTTCAGTATAGAAATAAATAATTTATTCAGAAGAAGCTTATATGTAGTATAATTATTTACCTGAGACTCACTATAAATTTTTATCTTCTTTAGAGCAGGATTGTGTTCGATAAAGCCACCACCAGGACAATATGTAACTAAGCCTTTGGATTCTAGTGATCGTTGAAATGGCTTATAAATATCGGCTATAATTGGAATAGATTTAAAAAATTTATTTTGTTAGTTAGGTCTAGCTAAGAATTCGTTGAAGAATTTCTTTTTCGTCGCATACAAAAGGCCACGTCTACCGTACCGAATGTATGGAGTGTCTTTAGTGCAATCAAGTCGACATTTCAGCGTCAGCCTACAACTAGCAAACGCTTGAACAATCTAATAGCACAGGTGGGCAGGAAGGTCAAAGTAACTGACAAAACCCAAATATTTAAATTATTAAACGCCTTAATCTCGAAGCATGAATTGGGACTTTTAGCGACGATACAGCAGTCTGGTAAAGATGAAGGCACTTGCTGGAATACATGAAACGTTTCTGGATAATATTAAAAGTACTATTAATGTAGAAGGGGCCCAGGACAAGTTTATGTGGAACACGATAGTTAATTACTCTGATGGGTAAAGTACCCGTTATAAAATTAAAATCCACCTACGGCCACTGGACGACGCGACGTCAACACACTGCAGTTTTGATATTATGATATTCGCTATGCAAGACTAAGACAATCTCCGTTTATCATCGTGTTTAAACAAAGATAGTCTTGAGAATGTTAGCGACAACACTACAAATTACGTAGGCGCGTACTAAGAGCTGCCAATTACGGCCTCAAAAATTTGTGAATAAATAAATTGGGATGAGAGACAAGAGCTTGGTTCTTAGGGTAGATACTTATTGCTCAAAATATGCAACGAAGGTCATTTGCAAATTGCAATCGAAATTGGGCCTGTGTAGTTTTCGCATAGATTTACATCTCGGCTGGCAACTAGGTGCAATATGCGGGTCGATCCATCGGTGACAGAATTGACAAGTACCTCTGAAGCACTTCTGATCCAGCAGGTATAATGGGAAGATATTCATATAATATATTAATACTCTTGTGTGGAGCATTTAAAATGAATCTTATAATTCTATAATTATTTGCGATTAGGTATACAAAATGAAGTCTTACCATGCCATTCACAGCGTTTATACCCTCGCACAACCAGTTTCTTTGGCTTTATACCATCATCGGTTTTTGGTCCATGAATTTCAATCAGCACATACTTGAAAATACCCGAATCATCAATATCGACGTCTGCGATTTTGTTTAATAATTCATTTGTAGTCATTTTTAAACTTTCATGAATTAAAACCAAAATGCGTTAAAAAACAACATGTAAAATGACAATCAAATTACAAGTGCTGCAACAAACAACGGCGGCTGGTTGATGTAGTAATTTTTGGTATAAATCAAATCGGGTGTAGAGGAAAAGTACTATAATTTGTTTTTCAAATTCTCTTTTGAAAAGACCAAAACACGAGCAATTGCGATTGCGCGGCGACTTGTCAAAATCACATAACCTATCATATCACCTTTATGGTACAGTCAACAGTGCAATTAAATTATAGTTCTGTGATGAATTCAAATTTGTGGAAATTTTATAATCTAACATGTAAACATCTAAGTACAACAGCGATTAATTCAGCCAATAGACAAGAGAAAAATGTCATAAATAAACTAGTGTTTGGGAAATCCAAAGTAAAGAAAAAATGGTACTTGGAACCTACAACGGATAGTTTACATAATACATCAATAAAATCAAACAAAGAACCAGCAAAGCATGTAACTCGACGCGTCAATATATTAAATAAATTATTCATGAAAAATATCACAGATTTAATGGCTACGGGCTCTCACTCAGAATTAATAATAGGAAGGCAAATTGAAGTTTCAAAAGTCAAAGTGGCTCAAGATTTCCAATGTGTCAATGTATTTTGGTTGGCAAAAGGTGATGATAATGATACAGAAATACAAACTATTTTAAATGAAGCAGCAATATCCATTCGTCATGAGCTATCACAATTGCGTGTAATGGGTGAAGTACCTAAAATTTATTTTGTGAAGGATAAACAATACGCCAGAGTTATTGAAATCGATAATTTAATTAGTCAGGCCGATTTAGGAAACTATCCTGAAAATGAAGAAGTGAACGATAAAGAATGCAGTTTAGCGGAGTATGATTATTTACCAATGATGAAGCAAGATTTATTTGGTCTTGATCATGAGGAAGTTATGAATAAGATAACGACAGGCATGCAAAAAACTAGGCAAGCCTGGGACAAATACAATTATGGCGGCAAAGTAACAGATCAAACTAAAGATGCCACATCTGTAGAGAAGAGTGAAAATAATTTCCAGAAATATTTAGAGCGCCAACAAATTAAGAAACGTAACCGGTTCAAAAATCAAAATAATTTCGATGTGATGAGCGATAATGAAGATAGGTGAAATCATTAATGTACATATAGTTATAAATTAGAAGCAAATAAAATATAAAACTAAACTTGGAATTGAAAAAACTTTTATTTCACGGAAATGTTAAATTTTTGTACTTTAATACAATCATTTCTTAGCTCCTGTTGTTTATTCGAATAGACCGAAGCCCATATCGTCATCTTCTGATTCAGATTCCTCCTTTTTCTTCTCTTCTGCAATTAGAAAAAAGAAGTTATTAAAAATTAAGAGCAACACAGCAATCAGAAATTAAGATAGAAATAAATTAGTTTCAGATAAAGATTTGAATCACAAAATTTCATACGAAAGATGGTGTGAATTGTAATCATCACTGTTTGACTGAAAAAAAACCCGAATTGAACCTGTTTGTACATACCTTTCTTCTCTTCAGCTGCTGGTGCAGCTGCTGCCGCAGCTACTGGTGCCGCAACAGCGGCAGCAGCTCCACCTACAGGCATTGCTGATAATTTTTCTCGCCCGCTTGCAATGAGTTCATCGATGCTTTTGCCTTTGAGCTCGTTTACAACTTTGTTTAACCGATCTGAATCGGCTTCAATACCAACGGAGCTAAGAATTTTTTCAATATCGCCGCTTGATGGTGATTCTTTACCACCAAGAACAGCCAAGAGATATGCAGCCACGTAACGCATTCTAAAAAAGAATAAAATCAAAAAAATTATTGAAATTTTCGTACAGGAATTGGTGTCTATGAAACACGAGTTTAAGTACACTACAAATACAAAAGTACACTACAAATACAACACACTACAGACATCTTTTACAAGTATAGATATCGTAAAATATGCTAACAATCGTAAATAAATTACCAAACATTTTAACTCGAAATGAATATTTTATAAAATAATTTAATTACATTATAAAAATTTTTTAATTTTAACATACTTTTAAGTCCTTTTCGACACGAAACGTGTACAGCAAAATTATAAATGAACTTGTTGTCGTGAAAGTTTTGACAAGAAAGAACGATTTGTCAAATTCGTGCAAAATTTAATTTTTACATTGGATTTTTTTTAGTTGGTAATTTCCGTTTTACATCACCTAGATACCATATTCCGTCCGTACGAATAGCATTTATTTTATGTCGCATTCCATAGGAAAACACAAACAAAAACTTACATAGTATGTAGTTAAAATTTCTCTATTATTGGAGAAATTTTACCGTCTATTTAAAACAAATTAAAATATGTATTTATATTAATGTTTGACAATGAATTTTATATCCCAAAAAGTCCTAAATAATTTAATAAATATTATTATTATTATTGCGATGAACGGAATCAATTTTTCAAAAATAAAATATATAGAAAGTGTTCTGCTATAAAATATGTAAAGGGAAAATTTTCACCTAAAATTATTTTAACCTAAAAAATAACATGTGCAATCGCGCATTAAATTATCTTTATTAAACTATTTTTCCTTCTTATACATAAAAATCGAATGACGAACGGTGTTAGTGATTCATCGTTTTCAATAGAACTACTATGATATCAAATTTGACTCAAATTTGATTTAAATATGGTTCCGATGACAGGTATGTACTCGTTATCCGAATTCACGTTTTTAAGCATAATTTCGTTCGTTTGCAATGTATGAAATAATTTAATTATTAAAGTAGCATTATTCGATATAACAATTTAAATAAAAATTTCATTTACAATGAACGTTTCTCCTTCAAATTTTATTAGAGAAAATAAGAAAAAAACAAAAAATATAACAAATTTAAGTCGATTCTACATGTGATCTGTAACTAGGCTAGAATCTTGGAGAAAGTAGTTAGTCGTAGTGAAGAAAGTAGTGAGATTTGGGACATAATTGCACTATTTTAATTATCGTTTCGGCAATACGATTTATTTATTATTTGTACTTTAGTTTACCGATTTATTATCCAGGGCATATGTGTACCAATATGTTTCATGTTTCAAGGGACACATTCTGTATAGGAACCATGCGCAGATTTTAGCGAAAAAAAAACTAGATATAATTTTTTTTCGATTAAATAAAAATAAATGATTGCAACCAAAACTGCTATCAAATTTTGTGCATGCATCCAACATAAAAACTCAATAAATTTAGTCAAAATTTTATCAGTACATATGGAGGGTACATATAAAAAAAATAAAAACTCGATATGTTAAGTAAAATAAATTTTATTTAAAAATACACAATTTTTTAGGTTTAATTTTATTTATTTTTCGAAAAACAAAATGACCTTAGAAAATGGTGTGCATAATAATGTACATTTTCAGTTACATTTAATTGGATGGATACATTTCTTCAAACCTAATAAAAATTGAAATCATATTCAGACAAATTTATTGAAATCACCTTAATTTTATGTTTTATTCATGTCTAATGAAATTTTCTTATAACTTTTATACACTTTTTTAATTATTTAAGTGTGCTAACACAAATTAAATTTAAAACATAACAAAAAATTTAATTGCCAATGCGAAATGTCAAATTGAATTATGTAAACATAAACAAGGTGAACAAAAGTTGCACACGCGTTTGCTTCAATACAATTTAGTTTCATGAACGATTTTGAGCTGTCATTGTTAACAATATTAGCCGTTTTCGGAAATAGTCCATGGCAACTTTTGGGTAACTTGCTGACAATAAATTACCAAATCTATTTCCGGACATGTACAGTAACTTTAGAGTAATTTAATTTTTGTTGTTTTTTGTTTCTGTCTTTATATTAAATTAGAAGTATCGGAAAAATTAAATTACAAACTTGTAAAGTACAAATTGTACAAAAAGAAGCAACAGAAATGTCGTATCTGCCAAAAATACGCCATTGAATTTTGCTGAATAAAAATATTCACACGCGAAATGTAATCTTACTTTTTGTATAGCCAGGGTAACTTGTGTAACACCAACAGTTACCAACATTAAAAAAATTAAAAATACACAAAAGTTACATAGGTTATTTCCGATGACGGCTATTTTAACAATGTAACGCTACAGAACGAACTCGTACAATCATTTATAAAAAATGTACTGCTCATCTAGTACATTTTCAAGCGATGCCCAAGTATAACAAAACTGAAAAGTTGAACCGGTAAGGCACTGTTTTCCGGTTTTTGGTATAAAAACTCGGAAATGATGATTTTTGTTATTGTTGTTTATTAATAAACACATATCGATTTTTCTTGTTTAGTTGAGGTGAGACGCAATTACGGTTGTTTGTGTGTACGTCCTTTATATACGTTTATATACGGTTGTATATAAAATTTTCAGTAAAGTTTATATTTTTAACGTTTTGGATCTAAATCTGTGAGGTAAATATTAAAGATTTATATTTTAAATTATTAAAAGTTTTAAATTTTTTTGTTAAATGTGAGGTTATGCGTTCCCATTATTTGTTTATATAGGTTGCCACCGAATATCAGGGTAATCGTTTACCATTTTTAAATAATTATTTACACTTAAACAAAGCTTAGCTCTACTAACCTACAACCTACAATTTCAATTTATTTTTTATTTCAACAACTAGAAATTGTCGAAACGGACCCAACAAAGGCGAATAAAATTGGAACAGCAAAGAAAACTTCAAAAGTCAAAGCCGACACTCAACCCGAATTTTTGAATCCTTTAATGTTTATTGAGGAGCATCTAGAATCAACCGAAAATCAATTTTCCATCTCTGTAGGGGAGAATTTCGATTAATTAAATTTATTTAGTCTGTAATTTACAACTGTGATTGTATTAATTTAATATTTCCGATTTTTCATAATTTATGTTTAATATTTTAATATGGAACTGTGTGTGTTTTCACACAGTGTCTTTAAAAATCAAATATAATAAATAATTATTTGTTATAAATGAAACATTTACGGAAATGAATTAATTTTTTGTTTTTATTTAAAAATTCAAAATGTAAAATATGCCGCTAAAATCGAAAATAAGCTCCACCCACTTTTTGACCAGAAAAGTATTACATAACCTAACTTTTTCTTTTCATCATTTCCGAGTTTTGGCGACAACATTCATAGTAAATCTTAGATAAAATCGGACATTCGTGCTGAAAAAAGTCGGTGATGATTTCAGCTAGATGTCAGAAAAATTCAAAAATTTTCGGATATAAAAATACTTGGGTGGTTGTAAAATAAAAACAAATGATTTGGACCAATTAGGAAAAACCACGATTTTTTATTTCATTCATATTGTCAACTTTTTGGATGTTGTGTCAAAAACCTAAAATATTTTCATTTGAGTAATGTCAAAATAAATTTTAATTGCGAAAATTAAATATAATTTCGGGTTATTTAGTATTAATTAAAAAATTAATAATATTCGTTCACAAATATATAATAATTATGGTTTTTAATAGGATAGATTCAATTCAATTCAATGATAAGAAAATAGCTACATGTGTGCTATTATTATTATTCGATTTATTTATAGACGGTAATTTAACAAAAACTAAGAATATATTCGTGAAATATGTAATAAAACTTGTGTATTTTATATGTAGGTGCTGAATCCGCCGTTTCAAAGGCAGAAATTGAAAGACATTTAGAATTAGGCAGAGATTACCTCCAGAGAGGTCAGTTATCTGACGCATTATCACATTATCATGATGCCGTTGGTAAGTCGTCTTATAAAAGCTAATAAATAGTGTTATCTAATATATATACGATCGCGCCCACTTTGATAAAACACTACATAAAATTATAAATCGTTAAACCATAATTATTTAAAGAAAACGATCAAATGAAACATATGTTTTTATGTTTCAGAGGGGGATCCATCAAATTATTTAACACTCTTCAAAAGAGGTACAGTCTATTTGGCTCTCGGAAAAGCTAAATTCGCGATAAATGACTTTACTAGGGTGTTGGAAATAAAACCAGACTTTACCTCTGCACAAATTCAAAGGGCATCAGTTTATTTAAAATTAGGCGATTACAATAATGCCGAAGCAGATTTTTATGATCTGGTAACGGAGGATCCTTATAATGAAGAATTAAATTACTTATATCAACGAATAAACCCAGCCCGTGAACAATGGAGTCTAGTGTTAGATTTACTGGAGAGGAAAGATTACACCACGTCAATCACATTAATTACGCAATTGCTAGAAATATCACCATGGTCAACCACTTTCCGGGAAACACGTGCAATGTGTTATATAGAGGCTGGCGATAATTTGTCGGCCATATCAGATTTAAGATCTGTAAATCGATTAACGCAAGACAGCCTTACAGGATATTATCGGGTAGCAACTTTATTATATGAATTAGGCCATGTAGCCGATGCATTAAAAGAAATTCGAGAATGTTTGAAGTTAGATCCCGAGCATAAAGACTGTTTTCCATTTTACAAAAAAATTAAGAAAATAGATAAGTTTTTGTCAGATGCGCAAGTGTACGCCGAAGAAAAAAAATTCACAGATTGTATTGAAGTTGCAGAGAAAATCTTGAAACTTGAAAAAGAAATACCAATGGTAATATTTAGCTCAAAACAGTTATTATGCAGCTGTTATGTAAAAGATGAGCAGTACGCCACTGCTATAACGAAATGCAGGGAAGCATTAGAAATATTTAAAGAACCCGATGTTCTTTGTGATAGGGCTGAAGCTTATCTAGAAACCGAAATGTACGATGACGGTAAGTTAACAAATGATATTGACTTGAAAATATTTGTAAATTTATTTCATTATTCTAGCAATTCACGATTATCAAGCGGCCCTCGAAATTGATGAACATTTACAGCGCGCACGCGAGGGGCTTGAAAAGACAAAACGTTTACAAAAACAAGCAGAACGTCGTGATTACTACAAGATATTGGGAGTTAAACGAACAGCAACTAAACAAGAAATAGTCAAAGCTTACAGAAAAGCAGCCCAAAAATGGCATCCAGATAATTTCCAAGGAGATGAAAAGAAAATAGCTGAAAAAAAATTTATTGATGTTGCCGCCGCTAAAGAAGTATTAACAGATCCTGAAAAAAGAAGGCAATTTGATAGTGGGGAAGATCCGTTAGATCCAGAGGGCAATCAAAATAATTTTAGAGGTGGAAATCCTTTCCATCATTTTCAACATGGCTCACCTTTTCAATTTAAATTTCACTTTAATTGAAAAAATAAAGTTATTTTTTTATAAATTATTTTAAATTTGTCTTTGGAAATACATATCTACCGTTATTGTACCACTCTACACAGTACGGCAACACGACGTGCTTTTCTACGCTTCAAACGAAAACCTAAAATAAAATTTTAGGGTCAGATCTTTTTTTGTTTTTACGCGATTAGGTTCTATTCGCTTCGCTCAAGCATCCAATAAAAAATGAAAATAATTTTATAAACCCATAGACACGTGCATTACTTGAGTGTTGCGTGGAAATTCAAGTGCCGCTTGTGATGAGACAACTGCAATTCGCAGAGTTTCATGCTATCTATATTCTATAGTCGAGAAACAGCAGTTGCGATTAATGCATATTTCACTACCCACGAGGCAAATGTTTTTAACTTTCGGAATGGTGCCAGTACGAGTATATGAGTTTGTTTACACGAGTTGTGATTCAGCCAAAAGTTTCCTAGTTTCTCTCCTCCCTGGTAGAAACAAAATTTGTTTTTGCGTACTTTTACTACACGAATAGGTGTTGATTGGATCGAAATTTACTAATCCAAACAACCAACACACGGCTAGAAAAAATGTATGGGTTTAAATTTTTTTTTTCTAAATCAGTTTTATTTCCGATTGCTCATTATTTCCATAGTAAAATCATAGAAAAATAAGTTTTCCCATAGATTTCTCTTTTTTATAAGGTTTCAGTGGTTGCTTACTGCACACTTACTTAGACCAATTTTTAGGCCCATTGTGATACCACTCATTCTCTCCACATCTACTAAACACCCACCTATACTTCACCTACTCACCACACAACTACAGTATACCACAAATGCACATTGCAAGCTCCATGTCAACCTGTACATTGATATGGAAGGTCGGTGCGTGACACGGAATTCTGCACTCCATCAGAGGGGTGTCTTAGTTGTATTTATTAGCATCACCGATCGTAATCGATGATGAAAATTCGAGTTGCATCTAATGTAATCTAGCCTCTGATGGGATTCGAACCCAGCACCT
Source organism: Nephrotoma guestfalica (assembly GCA_963691935.1). Taxonomy (NCBI): domain Eukaryota; kingdom Metazoa; phylum Arthropoda; class Insecta; order Diptera; family Tipulidae; genus Nephrotoma; species Nephrotoma guestfalica. The sequence continues at coordinate 5,622,585 of OY829914.1, forward strand.
CCCGGTCCAAGTGCCGAAGCTTTAACCACTGCACCACTTGTCCGGTCATATCTTTTTTATAAATCAGAGATAAAAATGAGTTGGGTAAAAAAACTTCTGGTATTCCAATGTTATGATTGTATATGGGATTTTACATTGCGCGCAATGTAAAATAACAAATAGAATCATGACATTGGAATTATCATAAGTGTTTTACTCCTCATTATTATCTCTCGATTTATAAAAAGAGAAATCTATGGTAAACGTATTTTTCTATGGTAAAATGAAGCAAAACCACCTCGCAACTTGTTGTTTCCTTTGTAGAAAATTTGAAGATGTCGCACCTAACGCTTATTGGATTTTAACGGAGAATAATTTCAAAATATTTCGTATTTTGCTTTCCTTAGGAAATAAAAGTCTTATTTTAGTGCTTTACCATATAAAATTACGATATTATGTACAAAAATAAATATTTTATTAATTATACACGCCGAATAAGCAAAAACAATGAGTAAACTTTCATTTAACCTACGGGTGCCGCACTCTTAAGATTTGCCTCATGTTATTTGCTTCGATTGGGTATTTAGGGGTCACGTACTGCAAATTTTGCTGCAAACTTAAAAACTCGGACTCCCGTCTTGAGTGTAAATGATCATAACAGAAATCGAGATTTTATTACCATTAAGTTAGCCACTTTATATTTTCCAATTTTTGATTACATGAAATTTCAAAAAAGTAATATTTTACCAGTTTAAAACACTACATACCGGAATCCTTGGATTTGAAAATAATTGTTTTTACTGAACTAAATTTAATTTGATTTTGTTAAACATGGTTAATTTTACCGAATTGAATTGGACGTACAATAAATATTTATTAATTGCAACGAAGTTGGCCTTAAGCCAACTTAATATGTTTTACATCAGACTGCAATATTATGAAGTAGAAGCATGTCGCGGGAAGGTCAAAATCGCAAATTTGACATGTATTTATCATGTAAATTGTAAACGACAATACCGTGAAAATGCCATAGCTTCATTTTATGGATAATTAAAAAACTAGGCGAAGCTCTAGAGTATCAATTTTTCTCAAAAACTGGGGTTGTCCCCACTTCTCTTGAACATAACACACCATTACAGCAAAAAAGGTGATTAAACGAGTGTCCACAATTGTTGTAATTTTATCTAAATTGTTTAGTATTTTTCACGAAATCACATCTGCCATATGTAAAAATAGGTAATGTGTACTTTACACATGTTAAATGCTATCACAAACTACAAACCATCTAGGAAATAATGCAATTATGGCAGACACGTTTATACACCTTTTTTGGTGACATTTGGCGCTTTCAGGTCCCCTACCATGATTAGCAAAATCATCGCCAATTTGATTTGAAAATTTCATAGTGCTAAACATTTTCATAGCGTTGGCCGTAATTTTATTCAACACATTCCCAACTGTTGCGTGTCCTGAAAGCGCCCATTATGTGTTGTGCTCAATACACGTGTGCATGTTTATAATAATTCGGGTTTAACAAATGCGATTGTCACTTGGAACAGTTACAGTTTACCATCTGCGGTCAAAAGAATAACCTCTGTTATTAATTTAAAAAAAGTTATATTTAATTTAATAGCGGATAAATAATTTTTGCTATGTTTAAATTGTACATATTTGTAAACATTTTGTATCATTTATTGTTGTATATATTTCTGTATATATTATTGCCATAGTTTTTAAAAATGTTACATAATTATTATTGTTTTTTTTTTATTCATTTATTTTATTAAATTGTAAATATGTTAATGTACAAAAGCTAAGGCTTATACATTTGTAATAAAGCTTTATTATTATTATTATTATTACTAAATGTCTCCCTTGACACTGAACAATTTTCATATAGGTAATTTTCTTCTATCTTGCACCGTTTCCGAGATAAAAACCTGGCATTTATTATAAAATGTACTGCATTTATTACTATTAACCAATAACTACCCAATGGGCACTTTCAGGTCCCCTATCATGATTAGTAAAATCATCGCCAATTTGGTTTGAAAAGTTCATAGTGCTAAACATTTTCATAGCGTTGGCCGCGAGTTTACTCAACATGTTCTCAACTGTTGGGTGTCCTGAAAGCGCCCAATGTTGCAGTGGCACGGACAATTTTTCTGCATTGATAGTGTGCGGTAACTCGGGTAAAATCTAGTACATTTATAGTTCTAGAAACCACCACTTCAAGCACTGAAGTCGCAAAGTAGGTTCTTTTTCGTTCGTGGTAAATATCCGGTATGTACACAATTTTTTTGTGTGTTAAATTTATTATTAAAAATACATTTTAAAAGTTAATTATACCTATAATTTATGTTTCTTGTTTTAAATACTTGTTCTATTTATCGTTTAATATAAAAGTAATATAAATACGACGTTTCAAAATGAAGATGAATTATGATTTTTATTAAGCAATTTTAAGTTAAATTTATTTCAGAATTCTTGAATAAATGTCATAAGTTTTTATTACAAAACAAGAAATAAGTTGTTTTCTATGTAGTTCATGACTAGTGAAGTTATAATATTGTTTTATATGTAAAATAATAATTTAACATAACCTGTAAGTATTGTTTTTTATTTCCAGAAAATGGCTAGCGCAAAACCAGCAGGTAAACCCGCTTCAGCTAAAGCTGTCAAAACAAAACCTGAAAAGGTAGAAACAGTTGAACAAACTAAAGTATCTTATTCAAAGCCACATAAACGTCATGGTAGACTATATGCTAAAGCCGTATTCACTGGATACAAACGTGGTCTAAGAAATCAACATGAAAATCAAGTTATTCTTAAAGTAAGTAATGTTGCAATTGCTTAGGATGATCAACTTTTCTAATTATATAATTATAAAAAAATAGATAGAAGGGGCTAGACGCAAAGAACATGGACAATTTTATGTAGGTAAACGATGTGTATACGTTTACCGAGCCAAAACCCTAGCTTGTGCCCCTCAAAAAATACATCGTAAATCAAAAGTACGTGCTATTTGGGGAAAAATCACTAGATTACATGGTAATTCTGGTTGTGTACGTGCCCGCTTCCGCACCAATTTGCCAGGTCAAGCAATGGGGAAACTTGTTAGAATTGTAAGTATAGTGTATTGGAATAGCTAACGTAAATACTAAATTTTGTTTTTTTTTATAGATGTTGTATCCATCAAAAATCTAGATTCTTAAAATTAAGAATGAATGAAATATAAAAGTTGAAAAATCAACAAGAAATTTGTTTTCATTTTGACTGTTTTGTATAATTATATATTGGCGTGAAAATGAGTAAATCACGCTGTTTTTTCCTGCCAAGTTTTATTTGGTTGCACAATACTATTGAAGATGTAAAAAATGTGCAGATATCCAATCGATTACTCGACATTAGGGCATGCTTAAACAAGGTTCTGAATCTTCGGTTTCATATTGAGGACAGTTGTTCTCACAGCTACTTGCATATTTAGTTTCAAAATGTTTAGAATTTATTCAACCTTTAAAAAAGCCCTCGGAACATCTTGTTTATCTGGAAATGAATTAGACTAGCAGCGACCTACAAAAGAATTTATAAAATGTATAAACATCCAAATTTAAATACATTCGAACCTCTTGGAGATAAATACGCGGTCTACTGTTAAAATAATCTAATAAAATACTAATTTCTAAAATAATATAACAAAAATCAGTTAAATTTGTACACTGATGCATTCACCGCCCGAATGATATGTACATCGGAAAACCCATCGTTAATGTGAGTTCGAAAGATGATTGCTACTTAGCCCGGTGGATAAAAAAAATTCAAATGAACTCAATACATACATAAATACCATAACATTTCTCATACCATCATATTTCTCAGCACTTGATTCGATTACAGTTGTATATTTTTTCTTTTGAAAGATGTATGTACTTTAACATGAGTCACATACGATAAGGTTGTGGCATGAATGATTTTTACCTAAGAAGTCCTAAATTGTGTGCTGATGTTATTCAATTTTAATTTAATTTGGATGTCCTTAAACTTTAGAAATTCGGCATACTAAACTAAAAGGTGAGACCGGTTCAAAAATCGTGTTCGTTACCGTTGTATCTGCAATAGTAGGTTCTTTTTCATAAATACGAAAATATTGTTCCGCGATCTTGTGTTCTACAAATATTAATAACCACCTAATGATATTTATATCTAAAATTCAGAAATATTTTATTAAATTCCAAAATATTCAAAATTTGGTCAAAAAGTGAGTTTCACATTCACATTCTGCTCAAAGTCGTTCATCCATGGGATATGCAGTGTTTTATGCGACCTTACCTTAATTGGTTATCCTATTTAAAAGTTCGGTGTTTCACAGACCTCCCAAGCTTTGAACTTTTTAAGTTTTAGCTGCTACGAGTCAGATTTTAACGTTACTGAATGCTCGTTACCGAATTTAAGATATTATTAAAATTTCTCAATACACATACATATAATCAAGGTAAGCTAACAGCGAATTGGATGTATAGAAAAAAAGTGGCATCGGGTTATGATAGCCGACGAATGTCACCACAGAATACGATTCTCGATTTTGAATGGAAAAATTTGGACTGTTTTTATTCTTGTTTTGTATGGTAACGTTGTTCTACCCGTCACATAATACTGTAATAATACATATATGATGTAGTTGCAGAATGTAAATATAACCAGAACAGACATTGCGTTAGACCAATCAAATTTTTCCTACCTTACATTTTTTATAAGAAGCGTAGCTTTAAATATGAATATTTAAATAGGAATTATACTGTGGTGATTTTAACCAACTTTTTTTTGTTGAAATATACTGTCAAAACTACTTTATGAGTCCGTAAATGTTTATTTGAAAAAAATATTCAAAAATAACAAATTTTTCCTACTTTAAGTGAGCCGAGGTCAAAAAATGAGCCGAACCATACAAAACCATTGACGTTTTTGTAGTTATTCTGTGATAGCAGAGATAACCTATACAGCGTGCTTTTTATGTTCCAAAGTCGATGATTTTTTTAATGATCATCTCTGGCCGTGGGGCAAAGGCGAGCTCTTTTAAGTACTGTTCATAATATTATCGCTTCTGGTGTTATTTCAGCAAATGTCCTTAAGCATCGAGGTTGTGGTTGGTTTGAAGGTGAACACCTTTCCCTTCTAGTATCCCAATAGGAATAAATCAGCAGGGGTCAAAATAGAGGGTCGTGAGGTCCAGTAAATATCACTTTTAGACATTATTTGGCCGGGAAAAATTTCTCGCAAAATTTGCATCATACGACGAGCTGCGAGTGATGGGGCATCGTCTTGTTGGAACCACATATTCTGTAGACCAAATTAATCCAGATCGGGCACAAGAAAGTTTTCCAACATGTTCCGATAACGGTCACCAGTAACTGTTACAGCATTGCCTCTAGCATCCTCAAAGATGATGCCGCCAGCCCAAACGGCACACCATATAGTTACTCTACGAGGGTGTGGTCTTTGGTGTATCAATTGAGGGTTTCAGTATCTCAATAGCGGTTATTTTGTAATTAACATAGCTAGCCAAGTCGAAATATAATTCGTCCCTCATAACGATTTTTTGGCAAAAATAAAATGTTTCAATAATTTCGACTACTCTCTACGACTACGACTGTTAAATGCGAACTGATAAAGGCCAATCAAAACAAAATGTCCACACCAGGACGCAAAAGAACGGTGTTTTTCTTCGTTTTCCCCTTTATCTAAACCGGTTTTATAGGTAGAGGGGGAAAAACTAAAGAAGAAGCCTTTTGCATCCTCGTGTGGACATAAGGGAAAATTTAAACTTATTTGCTATCTGTATACGGAGTTTAACGAAAAATCAAAGTATATACAACGAGTATATACAAAGAGTGGAATGGCGGAATGACATTATACGCATCCATACGGGATAATGATACCGGTATCAAATTACGTTTCTTTCCTCTTTACCAATAAACCATTTTTTTGCACCACAATAAGTTTGATACCGGTATCATGATATATTGTGTGGACGCATAGATTGGAATTATTTAAAATAATTTTGGTTTCTCTTTATTAGATCAAATGAAAAATCGGGAGCAGGTAGGATCAATTGATCATGTATCAATAATATAAATACCAGCAGAATTACCATTAAAGGGTTGATCCAATGGAGGCCACATCATTTGTAGATTACAAAAGTGCTGAAGATCCTCTATAAGATTAGCGGAAAGCGTTGCAAAATTGTGTAATTCAACAAGCAATTCGCACTTCATTCAAAATAACTCTAAGTCAAACAGGAAATTTTTTCTTCGAAACATCTAGTGGAAGCTCATAATAAATTTAATTTTCAAACCCGATTAACTTACACAAAGAAGTCACCTGGAACAAATCTAACTTGCTATTACATCGATAGAGATTGGTCCCGCAATTTTTGAAAAACCATAATTCAAAAAGATACTATCTATTTATTTAGAGTAATTTTGTAAACTGCACACCCCGTTTCGGGCATACCAGCTCATTTATAACGAAGCGTGCAGTTTATATGGGGAATTTCGAAGTATGTTTTTCTTGTTTAGTTTGCATTTATCTTAATCCGCGACTAGGTATAGTTTTTCATCCCGAGAAGTTAGTCCTCTTTCGCGCGTCAAACTCAAAGCGGATCTTTCAGAACCAGGTCCAATGTTTGGTATTTTTGAGTTGTCTAGTACTTTGAGGGTAAACTAGACTAGTAGTGTAATTAAATAATTCTCATGCACGATATCACAAAACTATTTATACGTATTTGTGCAATAAATAAGTAGAACAGAGTCATTTTGAATGGATAATGCGATTTATAGTTCTGATTCAACAGTTTTATAGAGATGTCGTATGTCGTAGGGTACAAAGGCAAAGCAACCGTACAAGTGGTGTAGTAGCTAAAGCTTCGGCACATGGACCGGCAGGTACTGGATTCAAATCCCACCAGAGACTGGATGCAAAGCGAATTTTCGACATCGATTACGATTGGTGATGTTAATAAACACAAGTAAGACCCTCTGTTGGAGTGCAGAATTTGGCACCGACCCACCGTCCATGTCAGTGTACAGGTTAACATGGAGCTTGCAATGTGCAGGTGGGTATACTCTGTAATTGTGTGAGTAGGTGAATGGTGTGTGTGTGGGTGTGTGTGCGCGTGAATGGATTGGGAGTATTAATTGACCTTCTGACCAGTATTGATTTCCAATGAACAAAAAAGTCGACCTCAAGGTGAATATGAACAATACCAAATTACTTGAAATAGAAACTCTAGTCCAGATTCCGCTGGCAACAATTGGAAACAACGTTGCCACCGTGTAGAGGAGATCTCTTGACTTAGGAAGTGTTATAACTAAATAGGATTGCAGTGAAGCCTATATAACATCACTTATCAACAGAGCGAGGTACGCGTTTCTCCAACTTCTGGCCTAACTCGATTTCTAACGTTTAGTTTTTGGAACTACATTCATTATGAAGGAATTTTGTGCAGATATTACAAACAAATTGTAATATATAGGTCACACATTGCGAAAATCGACAAGCGTCGTTGCTAAACTTGCATCAAGGGATGCCAAACGTATATGCCTTTGAATTACATGGCCGAGATCAATAGAAGTAATATTCAAAAACAGAGATAGCTTGGAGATAGCTTTGTTTCTGCCCTATGCTTGAAATTGAGTAAATGTCAAGAATTAGAAATAAATATAATTGGACAATTGGACATATCTCTGAGTTTGGTTCAAATGTAATTTTGAAATACCATATCGAAATTGGCAATGGAAGAAGATAGTAGTAATATTTTCAACAATCATATGCTTGTTCTCTCGGCGCGGCGTGTAACCGCTAAAGAGCGTGACTCTAAGGTGGTGGATCGTGGAAAATTCGTCAATTTCCACGGATACTGATAAGTAGGGAGGGAATGAAATACACCCGGAAAAACCGAACGAAAAGACCAATGCAAAGGAAAATACAGCGAAAGGAAACACTACCCGAGATGGCAAACCAGCTTTTATTCTGGAAATTCCACCCTTCTTAAAAAAAGGGCGGCTCCATGGATTCTGGGGGAAGCGGAAGACCTCAAAGTAAATGTTCCAGACGTAGATAACTACAGAAAACTTATACTCTTTCTTTTAATGAGAAGGGTAATATATGGTGGTACTCGTATGATAACAAATAGTCTCGACCAATAAAATTTATAGCCAAAAAGCTGCATCCAACCTGTTACTCCTGTTAAGTTACTCAAATTGAGAAGAGCGAAGAGAACAGATGAAACCCTTCAGAACAGATTCTTCAAGAAGAAGATATACAAAATGTTTACGAAAGTAGATATATTTTAAATATGAAGATAGAGATGCAAGCCCTAAGCAAATCGCGATTGATTCCAAAGCAATGCATAAGATGTCAGTTACACACTCATAACTATTAGCAGTTATGGACACACTCATAACTATTGCAAAAGAGGCCTAAGATGCGCCAAGTGCGACTAAGGATTAGTAAAGTATAAGTGAGAGTCAAGAAAAGCAAAGGAAACGGAAATCAAACCTAACAAAGCACTCAAAGTACAGAGTTACAATATTCCGAAGTTACTAAAACTGGAACACAAATAAATAACGCCCCTGACAGAATGGAATAACAAGAGTATAAACAAGGCACAGCCACTGGATCACTTATAAGTACAATGACTTAAAAAACTAGAAAACAGAGTCAGGATAGCCCCTGCAATAAAAGTATAAAAATGACATTAGAATATTAGCATGAAATGCATTTGCAATTCCTGCTAATGTTGCAATGGGCTATTGCAACATTAGCAGGAATTGCAAATGCTTTTGGACATCCAAAATTTGACGTTTGTCTCATATATCCAAAACGCACATCACAAAACAATCACATATAATATTTACAGTAACACTGCAAGAGGAGGAAGCGTAACCTATTGATGACTTCATAAAGTTCCTATAAAGTTTAGGATAAAAGTTCATTATTGAGGGAGACTTCAATGCCGTAAACCGTTTGATCAGCTCATAGCCAGCGTAAGGCAGAACCAAAACTACACACAATACAATTTAGGAGAAAAACTGGGGATATCCAAAACATGTAACAAAGTAGCAAATAGGTTAGAAAAAAAATGTAGTTAGTCAATATATAAATTATAATCAGGCTGAGTCTTAAAATGATTATCCCATTGTTGCCGACAATCTTAGAAACAGTGACCTGGTTTTCCGCACATTCTGTCGCTTTGTATATCATTGCCACACTTTAAGTTGCTTACGAAAGATTTGTGTTGGTCTCTCATCAAAGTTAGTATTTTTCTCCTTTTGCAACTGGACCAATAGACCGCGATACTCTTCCAATTTGGTACCTTTCTGCTCTAACCCATGGTTGGTTTTATTTACTCAAGATGTGGGCGCATTGTTATGGTTGTTGATGATTATAGGTAGGACCCAGGAGGTCTATAGAAGACCCACCAGTCTATACTTTTACTTGTTTTGCACAAGGACGAAATTTTTATTTTTCAGTTGGAATACCAGCCTTACGACCGATGGTCCTGCGATCTTGCTCTGCAAAATAGGCGCATATAAATGACTGTAAAGCTGCTTCACGAGTACACAGTCTTCAACTTGAGGATCAAAGCACTTTAGAGTAGTAGTTATGATTGCTACCGAATTCTGCGGACAACAGGTGCTACTTTTCAAAAATATTTCGAAAGCTTAGGGATTCTGAACGTCTCCGTTTTTCTGTATCTTGTTGTGAATGTGTCAAATGAGTGCAGACTCGTGCCTTTGATATATGAGTTAAAGGTGTGAACCCGATGATCCCGCGTCACAACCGATGATCAATTTTTGATGATGAGCTTTGCAATAGTCGATGAAGCACTCTATAATTACAGAATTGAGATTTCCCCCGATTTCCTCCCCCTCCTCCCAGCTTTATTATACTATGGTCTGCCCTTCTTCGATAGATGCGTCTCTAGAGAAAAGATCATGGTTGTATCTCTAGAAAGAGATAGCCAAACGTGGTTGTCAAATGCTTAATTGAAGGCAGTATCAAATATTAGAGTAATAATGTAATCGTACTGAAGTCTATCTTTCAATCTTTGTAGGCTGAATTGGATTATTTTATTTTATATTCAGAAGTAACATATTCACTCCAGAATATAAGTTCGAATTAGGTAAGCAAAATTACTCAACATCATTGATCGATCAATTGAACAAATCAGATCAATCTCGATTATTTCTATCTATAAATTGATGTGTGTAAGCAGTTAAAGGTCACGAAAGATTTAAATAAATTTAAAAAAATTATAAATTTAACTAATGCACGTATGCTTAAAAACTCACAAAAAGTACGAGTTGCGAATGCATTTTAAGTATTTTGCCAAACGATATAATCAATACGTTTGAAGTTTGGACGGTCGCTCAAGAGTAAGTACAAGTTTTTTTTTTATCAAAACGAGTTTTTAGTTTATACAACAAGATTAAAAGTGGGTATTTTGAGTAATAGGTACATAAAATTTTCGTTTGTTTCCAAATTAATTTGCTTTGTACATAATTAAAAAGTAATTAATTTAGTGTGGAACTTATATCTGTATAGCAACCATATCGTAAAGTTTTTCATCAAAGCATTTTTTGATCTTTTAGGAGTTAAACAAAGGTTAAGGTCAATTATAAGTATTTGTTTTTATATTTCAAGAGCAACAACAACAAACGCAATAATTATTGAACTAATTCTAAATTTTATATTAAGTACTTAGAAGTGGGCTAAAGTACTTATGAACTAAAAATTAACAGGTAATTTTCCATAATTTTGGTGTTGTTGTTTCTTATACTAAATTTTATTGTTTAGAAATGCAGCGCCTTGGGAAGGGCTTGTATGTTAATGCATCTAAAACTAGTCTGATAGACTTTATTAGACGTAATAATATTGGTAAACTGTCTGCTCCTTCTCTTTTAGGGGGAGACGATCGCGAGATCTGACACAGTAAAACATCTTGGTGTAAGTTTAGACAGTAAGGTTTCCTGCGGAAACGGTCACGGCCGTTTGAAACTTCTGTTAGAACGAATGGGACTTGTTCAAGATTCCTTGTGCGACAACTCCCTTGAAGAGGACGATGAGAGCATTCACTTGATTTGTGGTTGTCCAGCTTCGATGTAGCTCGGTCCTTGTTTCTTAATTATAAATCAGCCAATGTAGGTCAGCTGTGTTCCTTGCCCTGGTTTAAGGTTTTGCAGTTTGACAGAGCAGCCGAGCGCATTTACGTATGGTGATAAAACCCTTGGTTTGCACCAGAGTGGCATTGGGAAAGTGGAAAGGACCGTACAGTAATAACGAAGCTCTGAAAAGGAATATAAAGGAAAGTAATTGATATTGACTTTCATTCGAAAAGAGGGTTTCATCCAGCTCAGACCACTTATTGAATTCTTCTGAATTTGGCCCACTTTTACTTTTTATCCACTAAAGGAACCCAGTGAAATTAGTCTAAAATCAGACAACAAGACGTGGCCTTTTCCAGAAAATGTGTTTTTAGTTTTTTGAATTCGTTTTGAAAAATGTGCATTTATCATAAAATAAGATAGAATGAAGAAACATCTAAAACCATTTTTGACTATTTTCAAATTGAAGTAATCATGATGGCGAAATTGATTTATAGTTGTTAACAAATCGGCACTTTTATCAGCCAGTTGAAGAACGAAGAAGAAGGAATATGTATTTTAAGATTAACACAAATCTTGACGTGTCACACAAACTTGCAATAAATCTTAAATCGTTCAGTCTTATCTTCGAAACGTTTATTGAAACTCGCTTGTTAAGCAAGACATTAAGCAAGTTGGAATCTTTGTGGATTCTCTGTCGATCTCATGAAACGTTCTATCCATCTGCATGGAGATTAACAGCTTCGATTTGTTGCTCCCTTAGGTATTTTCACGAATATTCTGGAAGAGTGTGAATTACGAGAAGTGGTGTTATAACCGTCAAATTCTAGAACGATACTTCACATTCCAGTGATACGAACCGGATTTGACAGGGCAAATTCGTAACAATTGTTAGAGAAGATGGGTGTTGAAGATTTAATGGTTACGGTGTTAAAATTGCAATTAAAGTAGTGTAATTTGGTTGTAAAACGAATTAATATTGCGACTACGTGAGGCTATGGATAGAAGCTAGGATTAGACCTGTATAATTATGAGTTCGAAGATGTAATAAATGAAGAATTAGCTGATAAACGTGAGATGGTAGAGGCAGTTCCCGGGCCACCTGGAGCATTCGATATGGCGTGATTATTAGCTGTTATACAAAGGCTATTAAAGCAGGGAACGAAAACATCGAGAACAAACTGTGTCAGATGGTACGATGGGTAGCAGATGTTGAATGACTGTTGGTAATAAAACGGAACAGGATGAAAATCATGGAGAGGGTCCCATTAGTCGGAAGGAACCATTATGCTTTGTGGAATCTAGTGTTGGCGAGGAAACCGCAGATAAGGAGAATCAGCTGAGTCTGCTCGAAAATAATGAACAATTAAACCAAGATATTGCCACAGTTCATGAGGAGAGAAACGAACTACTCGGAATTTTGTATGCTAAACCGGATACAGAATCGACGTCTTATAGTGAGCCATTTGTTATTCAACAAGAACCAGGAGAGTTAGTGTACATAGTGAATGGGTTTAATGGCGAATCGCCCTATGCTTATGCAACAGAGAACGAGGGTTAACTGGATAAAAGTGATAATGCTGATGCAAGAGATGTTGAGGTTAATACGAAAATCAAACACGTATAGCAGCGCAAGGATGATGTCAGCAAGTATGGCTTACAGAAAAATGAGGAACTCGTTGCAGATGGAGCGATGCTCTCGGAAGAGTAATTGTAGCAGCTACCTTTAGGCGGGCAGATAAACATAACTTGACAGAATGCTAGCCAGATCGATATGGGATTATTGAAGGGGTCAATCAGCCATCTTACGATCGGATGAAGTTCCGTTGGATAGGACATTGGAATGTATGTGCAGGAGATATCGGCCAAGGCGAGTGAGAATTGCAGATGATGCCAGTTGTGATTGTTAGGGCAACAAGGGTCATCGGAAGCGGTGATTGGCGATTAGCAATTCACAGGAAGGCTGTTCATGAAAACAGAAGGAGGAAAGAGGATGAAAGAGAGATGCGTGGAACATATCCGCCAAAGTAGCTGTAATAATTGGGGAAAGTAAGAGCGAGCAACAAAGGTGGACAAATGGCCTGAAATTATTAAATGCGACAGCGATGTAAGAATAAACGTGCTTTACCGTTTGTCGCTAAAATTCAAGAGGCACAGACGAAGGCCGAAAAGAGCACTTAAGAAATGCGGGTCAAAGAGGGTCTTTACAACGGGGACATTGGCTATTTACAAGGAAACCAGTATGGATGAATGAATGTGTAAGCAAGTGTTGCCGAGTATGGAAGAGGCGCATGGCATGCCAGCAGTGATGGAGTAGAGTGTCGTTAAGGATGGGGTTGGGATATAGTGAACCATGGAAAGTAGCTGCAAGGTTAGATTTTGTCGAATGCAAAGGACGAAGAAGAAGTTGAATTGGATTGGTTACACGACCTAACCTACAAAGGTATATGTTTGGATCCTGTTCAGGACGAACAGGCTTATTGGGGTGTAATGTTACGACCTCGCCTATTGAGTTGATGGGCAATTAATTCGGCATTGGCGAGACATTTATTCAACACAAATTGCTCATTTAGTAGCACTAAAGTTTGTTTATATCAGTTTTGTTGTATAGTGGATTGTCGTAGTCTAGTCTAGATCAGTCAGTAGTCTAGATAAATACGAGTGCAACAAACACAACCAGTCAGTTTTAGTTAGTCATTTGGGAGATTCGGTACGCGAAACATTAAAAGCGAAAATGAACAATGCAAAATATTAATAAGTGGTGTTAAGTGAAAATACTAAAATAGTGGTGTAATTAAAATATGTAAATACTCGCTAAGCAAGGCGATTACGAATCATAAACGAAGACCACGGTTTTCATAACAAATCTTATGATCGTTGTTCTCAGAATACGTTTGGTCAAATGAAAACAAGGTAGAGGTCTATTTTTCTCAAAAACTTGGAATTAAAAATTGAGAATTCCATAAAAACAGTATTGGCTTATTGTGTCATGTATAATATTTGTTTAAATGATGGCATGCCGCATTAGCATTCCGTAATTCTTTGATAAGCCAAATGTAAATTTTGTGCATATGTGTACAAGTAAAACAATAAACAAGTTGAATTAATATTTCAATCTATTTTATTTAATTTTTATATATACTTATAAATATAAATTTTTGAAAAAACGTTCTACTGTCACTACTATTGGAAGTTATACCGTGCTTTACACCCATATATTTTATAAAAGTTTTAGCTGCATCCCGAAGAAGCCATACTACGCGAGGAAGAAGCCAAAGCAGCTATTCCTCGCTAAGAGATGTCGAATCCTCACAAGTTCCTTTACAGATTTCTGTAGAACGGTGTCGACTTGTCGAGCAGCGTTGGAGGTTTTATGTTATAACGACTCGAAACGACATCGTGAATCATTTCACAACATGGCCAGCCAGGACAAGGGACATGGCCCGTTATCCTCGGTCCCTATACCAGTAGGAGGTACAATGATCAACTAAAACAAAAAATATTGTTGAAAAAATTAATTAAGAAATTACAAAAATTATATATGTACCTTGTATTTGGTCATAATATTTTTCCCATCTTTCTTTAATTTATGCCAATCCTCATCAACTCCTGCGTCCGCACCCACTAACCTACAAAAGTGAATACGTGTTACATTATTTATAAAAGTACATAGCCCGCAATAAATTTACTTACTCCAAACTGTACCTTAAATCAAAAAATTTTCCCACAAAAATATGGCCAAGTATAATCCGCGCGTTGATGAATTTGACTGTTTCGTCATATGTCCCTTTAAAGTAATATAAGCAACATTAAAGTAACAATATTAATTAAAATGAATTGTTAATTTTATTCAAACAAAAATAATTTGGATTAAAAGGGAACCTGAAATTTTTATTTTTAATACACATAGTACTGTAATGCCTCTTTTCCATTTTCAATAAATAAATGTTATATTATGATATATATATTATTATATTATGATAAAATTCCAATTATTATCCCCTTTATATATTTTTTTAAATATTTTTCATACGCACATAAAATAATAACAAATAAATGTCACACGCATAATTAGTAAATAAAATGACAATTTACATTGAAGTTATCTTGCGAGGAGACTTTTCGTTTATCACCTAGCGGCGAATAGCGTGACGTCAAACCGAAAAGTTTAGTCTGTAATTTAACCAAAAAAAATCGTGTTAGACACACAGCTTTACTGGAATCTTTGTTTTATCCCGTTAAAATGAGAAAAAAACAAAAAAAAAATGATTCGTTATTAGTTAGCATATGTACCGTATTTTGCGAATTCGATTTTGTTTAGAGGATGGTGGGTGTATTAAGTTTTTTTTTGTTTTTTTTAACAACTTTATTGATATGGCTACTACAATCTTAAACATTATTAATTCATTAGTAAGGTTGACATTAGTACTTATGAGATAAGCATAAACTTGTGTGGGTCTGCTGGACCAGTGTCCAGTTCCCTTGGTTTATAATTTTCATGCGGTTAGCTCATGTGGTTTGATTCGTTTGAGCCGCCTTACTTCGTTTGTACTGTCCAGTAGTTGTACGGCCTCAAGATTGGTGTGGGTAAGAAGTCTCTTCTCATGTTTTATGGCACATTCGTGGATAACGTCGTCTATCAATTGTATTTCTAAATCATTGTGGATTTCCTTGTTAGTCACAAATCGGTAGGCGTTGGTGACCATTCGAAGAAATTTATTTTGGCTTCGTTGTATAATGTCTCTATTGGATTTATGTGTACAACCACATAGCTGCGCACCATACATCCATATTGGTTTGAAGATAGTCTGGTATACCAGTCTTTTGCAATACAGGTTCATTTTGGAATGATGTTCAATTAACCAGTACATTTGACGTTGTTTCAATCGTATCTGTTCAGCTTTTTGTCTCACGTGATGTTTCCAGTTGAGCCTGGAATCTAAATGTAGACCAAGGTATTTTGCCGATTCAGTCTGCGGCACTTGCACTCCATTGAGGTGTATATGAAGAGTGTTATTTTTATGTCGGAGCGTAAATGTCACATATGTTGATTTGAGCTCATTCAGTGCGATTTTCCAGTCAATTGTCCATTTAGTAACGTTGTCCATTGCTCGTTGAAGATTTTCAACATTTCCCATTTTTTCTAGAGGAGGGGACCTAATACGCTTCCCTGCGGAACTCCCGCAATCGCTGGATAAAAGTCAGAACATGTTTCTTCATGAATGACTCTGAATTGGCGATCAGAGAGGTATGATTCAAGCAGCTGGCAATAGTTTTGTGGTAAAATTTTGCTCATTTTGAATGTCAATCCCTCATGCCAAACCCTATCGAAGGCCTGGAATACATCCAGAAATACGGCGGGGCAATATTTCTTTTCTTCTAACGCTTGCTCTATTACCGCAGTTATTCGATGGACTTGATCTATGGTGGAGTGGTTATTCCTGAATCCAAATTGGAAATCAGGAACGTTTACCATTGGCTTTAGACGTTTTAGTAGCAGTTTCTCGAACAGCTTTGATAAGGTCGGAAACAGTGAGATTGGTCTGTATGATGTTACTTCTTCATCTGGTTTACCTGGTTTCTTTAGCATAATTATTTGGGCCATTTTGAAGCATTTGGGTACATACTTCAATCTCATACAGGCATTAAATAAGCATGTATCAAGAAGATTGCTTTACGTGGAAGTTCCTTGAATAGACCCGGTGATATTTCATCAATTCCTGGTGCTTTTTTATGATTAAGATTTTTGTCGATTTCTTTAGCAATTTCCATTGGCGTGACCCTTTTAAAGTCCTGATTTGGTTGATAACAGGTGTTACATCAATGTTGGATTGAATGTCATGGGGTTGGAACACTGCTGCTAGGTGTTGAGCAAAGAGTTCCGCTTTTTCTTTGTTTTGTCGAACCCAACTGCCTTGAGCATTTCTTAAAGGTGGTACTCGAGCTACAGGTCGTTTAAATCTTCTGGTTGCTTTCCATAACGAGTAGTCTTTATCCATTTCTGGACCTAGCCCGCTTAAGTAGTTATCGAGGCAATTCTGTTTGAAATTTTTGATTAGTCTATTGACTTTGTTACTTATTCGATTAAAAGTTGTCTTGTCAGCGGGATTTCTGGTGAGGTGCCATATTCTCCTCGCCCTTCTTCTTGCCTTGATTTGTTCCCTGATTTCAGCTGGGTATTTGACTTCAATCTCCGCTTTGTCCTTTGATTCAGGAGTAGCTAGTCTGGCAGCCATTCGAGTGTATTCAATAAAATTGTTTGTTTGTTGTTCCAATTCTTCATTGCTTTTGATACTAACTTTTAATTCAACCAGGTCTTCCAATTTTTCTCAGAAGATGTCCCAATCCGTGAATCTATTACTAAGGTTTTGCTTTTTCTGTTTCTTTATTACTGTAGCGCTTACTGACAACAGTACAGGAATGTGGTCAGATGTTAGGTCGTTAATTCCTTCGACTCTAGTGTAAATTAGAGGAATACCTTTTATGATGAAGAAATCCAGTAGATCTGGTATTTTTCCTGCATCCGTTGGCCAATACGTTGGCCCCCCTGGGGACAGATATTCGCATTTGTTTTCATGAATGGCATTGAACAAGGTGTTACCTTTCCCAGGAGAAATAAGCCTGGAACCCCAAGCTGTATGTTTTATATTGTAGTCCCCTCCAATAATAAATCTTGGACCGAGCTTATTGAAGACGTTATTAAATTGTAACTTCGTTGGTGTATGTCGTGGGGGACAGTACGCTGCTGCAATATTTAGATCTGCGCCATTATATTGGATTGAGATAACAGTTGCTTGCAAATAGTTTTCACGAATATCCTCTTGTCGATTGTGTTTGATATTATTTTTGATTAGTACAGCTGAACCACCTCTAGCTCTTTCACTAGGATGGGTTGTCCAGTAGGAATTAAAACCCCTTCTCGCAATATCAATGTTGTTTGTATGGAGAAATATTTCCAGTTCGTGGGCTCGTTGGTTGAGCCCATTAGCGTTCCAAGCTACAATGCGTAGGAACGAGTTAACCATTTGTGAGTATGCTGACTTTGCTTGGTGGATAGATATAGGTTTCCAGTTTTGCCACCCTCTCTGCTAAATGACCAAGTGACTGTTGAATTTGGCTAAGCATTTTAATAATTTCAGTGTTATTTGACTCGTTGGCGATTTGCGCATAGGATAATCCAACTGTGGATGGTGTGATTGTTGTTTGTGGTTTAGCAACTTTGGTTTGTAATCGCTGCATTGCGCTTGTTCTGTTATTCTGTTGACTTTTAATTTTGTTCTGATATACACGGCATTCTTTATAATTTGCAGTATGCCTTTGTTGTTGACAAAGAGCACAAGAAGGCGCGATATCTGGTGTTTTCTTGCATTTTGTCGTGTGGTGATTTTCCGCGCATTTAACGCATTTGGTTCGACGATAGCAAAAGCTCTTGGTATGTCCAAGTTGGAATTCCCCTTGTCTTGTTAGGTGGCTCAATTTTAACTATACAGTACGCAACTTTCTTGATATTGCATACTTCTTTATTGTTGTCTTTTTGTTTTAAGTCGATGTAAAACAATGGAAAGTGTTTCCTGACTTTTACACCATCAATTGTGACCATTTTGTATATGTTGGTAATACCTGCAACTTCATGTCCCATTTTTTCTAAGTCTGCTTTAATTTCATCGTGACTAATAGAAGAAGGTAAGCCTCTGATAACCACTCTATAGGCCTTTTCACTCTTCAGCTGGTAGGTGTGATATTGAATATTTTCTAGTTGGTTGCTAGATTCATTTTTTAATTCTTCCAGAAATTTTTTGACATTTCTGTAATCATTTTCATTTTGAAAGGTAATTCTAGTGTCACTATTTGAGAGCGCCTTCAAATTAGTTGATTCACTAGTGGTTTTTATTATTTTTTGTCGAAAAAGTTCGAAATTGTTGATATTGCTCACATTAATGGGTGGAGGCAGTGGTATTTTTGGGTGTTTCTGTTCAGTGTTACTGTTCACACTTTGTGTATTATTTTTTGGGGGAGTTTTCGTTTTTGTGCGCCTACGTTTCTTAGGATTTCTGTTACTAGCTCTGGAAAGTTCTTCTTCAAGTTCTTCCTCATCTGTGAAATAATCCTCTATACTCAGAGCATTAAATCTATTATTCTGTTGAGAGACTGGAAATTGCTGCAGCAACCAGTTGGAATTATTTGAATTATGTTGACTTGTTGATGGCTGAATATGGTTGACAGGCAGGTTGTTAGCTCGTGCTGAATTCTCAGCTTTACTATTTTTAGCCTTTTCTTTTAGTGTAGAGTTTTCTCTCTTAAGTTCAGCAACTTCATTGCTCAGCTGCGCGACTAGTTTCTCCATTTTCTGAAACTTGGATAACAGGTCCTCGCTGTTTATAATGTTTGCACTCGGTATTTGTAATGAAGTTCCTTTTTCAGTAGAGACCGCGTCTTTTGCAGTTACTGTGGACGCAGTCGCTGTTGGCACAGTTGTCTTTAATTGTAGTGTACGTCTACTTACATTTGGAGGTGGTGATCTCAACATTTTCATGCTCTTCCTAATATTATTAGGCTATTATTTTCATCATTATTTTTCATCATAAATTTTTATTTTATTCCCAGGAGTAGCACGAGAAATTAACGGTCGCCTATGACAGAGCTCTGCGTTATCATAAGAAGGCTATGGGTTTAAACCGAATGACGCCAAATTCGGAGTTCACATACTAACGACTAAGCACCCTCTAAGCCACGCAGCCATCGGCGTATGTAGTACCACCTTAGCTTTGGTGTGCTATTTTTTGGTCCGCCCCGAGTATTTAATTTCCCCGGTACCTACCATATCTGGCAAGCATTCCCCTATCCGCCACCCGGGGTAGCGCCTGATGGGGGTAATTTTGGAAATTATTTGTTGTTGTGATTTAGTGTTGGTAAAATAAAAATGGGACAACTATTGTATGAATATTTCGGGAATATTCCAGTAGTGGTGTACTATTTGAAAATTATTCAGAGATTATTTCCGGCATTTTTGCGAATATTCTGAAAATGAGTGATTTACGAGAAACCCTCTAAACAAATAAACGGTACATATACGAACTATTAACGAATCATTTTTTTTTTGTTTTCCCCATTTTAAAGGGATAAAAATAAAACAAAGATTCCAAATAATTTAATGTTCGTGACTCGAGCGAAGACGCCATATTGAATATTTATGTTATTAACGTTTAAGTTAATTTAGGTAAGTATTTTATACGAGTATTTGTTGGAATTTAATTTATATTTCTGGCGTTGAAGATAAAAGCGTATCGATAAACTATGTACCGAAAATTAACTATAGTCCAACTATAAGGGAATATCGAAACATCACCACAGATTTGTTGTGAACACGACATAGCACGAGGATTAATGGAATGTTATTTTTATTATAAAATAAGTATGAAAAATAATAATTATTTTTCTATTTCCAACATTCTTTTAAACTTCGATAAAATTATTGGAAATCATATGCAAAAGTGTTGCGTTAGTGAATCGCAAAAGTATTACGTTTACGTATCAACTAAAGTGAACATTATGCGAACGAATACTTGCTGAAAAGTGTAGTCTTCGTTTATGGTTCGTAAACGGTTCACCTTGTTTAGCGGGAGTGGTGTTGTAACTGTCAAATTCTAGAACGATACTCACCATCCAGTGATACGAACCGGATTCAAATTAAAATTGTTCCTGTAGTTTAGAAAAAGAAGTTATATTAAGTTTTTCAATTAAGAAATCGTTCTCGTCGTAGTACTAAGGTTATCATTCGCCAGATGTTTTTTCAAGAATCTTCGTTAATTGAATTAGCTGTTTTCTAATTAATCGCTATAATTAGATTTAAGCTCTACGCAAAAAGAACCACGAGTGCTCTGAACCTTTGTGGGTGTGACACACGCTATTATAAATATTGCTATTGTACATACAGGTTCTATAAACATTATTATGGGTAACATCATAATATTTTTTAAGTTATTCGTTTAATCATCAAACTTAACAACTGGTGTAAGGTGCATTGAAATAATTTTTAATGCAGTAGTGCGTCTGTCTAGTCTACTTAAATTTAACTACATCTTAAAGGCACAGGTTAACTTTTGTCTGTCACGCCGGATATTTATAGCAATACGTGTATAACAATAGGAATTAGGGTTCGTATATTGGTATATCTCTATACTCATATATCTGTGTTGGTACAAACTTTTTAAGTCGTTACCATTTTTCTTTAGCATTCTATTACCGAATGCTAAGGAAATGATTTAAATTGAATTGAATTTTGTTATACCAAAGTTAGAAGCATGTAATTGACTGATAAATAATAATGTACGTATTTAAGCAACAAACTATATTTTACATGCACTAACCGCAGGAAACATACCAATACATTAGTAAACTACACAATACATAGATATGTATAACCATTTTAATTGAATTATTTATTATTATTGAAATCATCGATATTATTTTCATAAATTCTCCTACAAGTTATTCAAAGGTTAATTTTATTAAAGAAAATTGTCTTTGTATGTGTTGGAATTTTCTATATAATATGTAAGTGTGTATGTAAACTTCTTATTTCTTTTTCGTATTCTTCAGGTTTATAAATCGTTTCTCAGATTATAAACAGTGCAGTTCAATAAAACGGTGTCGTAGCTTTATACTAAACGTCGTTATATTTAATAATTTGTCTTTACTGTAAAAACATGTTTTCTTTTGTATTTTATTATCTTTTATATGTATGTACACATATTCTACCCTACTAAAAACGGTCTGACTAACAGTTTGAATTTTATATTTTAGTTTTAATTCAACTCTTATTTAGTTTAGAGCGAAACTATAGCGCACCGCAAATAAAAGTTTTTCGTTAGATTGTTACTTGTACGAATATTTCTAGTATAGTGATCGTTTACAATATATTAACAGTTATTTAAAAAAATATAAAAAAAAATATTATAAACAAAAAAAAATGTAAATTATATTGGTGATTATTTAAAATTTGTAAAACAAATATCAAAAACAAAAATATTTCAGTGAATTTTGGATTACTTTTATATTGAAACACCATACTGTGGAATTTCTTAAGGTATGCACGCGCAAGCGGTGAAAGAAGTTGTTTTTTCTTGTAGTATTATAATAGTGATCTTGTGACTAGAAATATTTTTTAATTTGACGTATATAAATATATTCAAAATGTTTGCTTGACGTATAAAATACAAAAAAAATTCTTGTTAAACTTGTTCTAATACTGATTGATGTTAATAAAAATATTTATTTTTTTTTTAAACAAAGAGCATGTAACTGCAGGAAAGATGATTTCTTCAAAACACATTCTTATAATAATAAAAAATGTCACTATACGTACATTTTAATTACAGTAAGTAATTACAAATGTTAATTGTTATAGAAAGTAAACTAATGTACATACATTTTATATAACAATAATAGTAAACAGAAATTTATGTATTTTTATACTCGTAATTATGTATAGGAATGCGTTAAGCGAAAGTAAAAGAAAACATTTCACCAGTTCAAAAAGTTTTTTGACCTCTAGAAATAGGAAATGCTCGTACTATAATAGTTTTTGTATCTAACTTGGTTGTGGAGCATAATACAAGTCCAATTATATAAAGTGCACAAATTCTATAAGATTATAACCATTATATGTTACATAAGTAACGATTAATTTGGGCTGTCACTTGTTACGAAACGAGCTTTTATTATAATTTATAATCATATTTATAGTATACCATCCTCTAAATCGTCTCTGTACTCATCCCGCATAATGACATAACAATATAAATCTAAGTCCCCGAGTCAAGGTCAAATAACTTAGGTGGTCAACTAGGAATATTGGATAGTCATCACTACGTTCTTTTATTATTATTGTTCGATGGGGATGTATACGACGCAATTAAAAATATTCTGGGATTTATGGACCACGGGGAAGCCGTAAAAATATTTAATCGCATATAAATAATAATCTAATTTCTGATTAAATTATGTAAATTAAATTTTAGCCCATTAATATTAAGTTTTTTGTACTCGTGCGTATGTTTTGTGTTTATTTATCCACGAAAGTGGTATACCTAAATCTTAAAAAATTTACAAGAAAAGAATTTCAAAACTTTTTGGCAATTTGACTAAAGTACAACAACCATTGACTTAATGAATTGTGTATGATTTCAGAATTTTATTTTGGTAAAATATTTGATTTTACTTCATGGTTGGTGGATTTGCTTAAGCAAACTTGTACAACGCAGTATAGTTAAACACTTCTGTTTAATGTGCCTACGTATATATTTAATTAAATTAATTAAGGAAAAATTTGAGGGGAACTTAATCACTCACACAGTATAATTATTTATTATTTTAGAATTATTGATAAGTACGCAAGTTTGGCGGAGGTACATAAATTAGTATATGTCTTACATTAACGTATGTAAATAAATAAATAAATCTTGTTCAAGAGTTATGCAAATTTAAATATGCATGCCATAATGCTAAAAGTCAAAACATTTACAAATCAATATACCATCATAATTTGAATAATGATGATGATGAAATTTTTTAAATCCACCATCGAAATGATCAATTTTGTATATTGAAATTATCTCATGCGTACTTTTAAATTTTAGAATATATTATCAATATTTTAGTTTGGTGTACGAGGCACAAGTATCTCGTTAAATTAGTATTTTAAATTTTTACAATATTTATAAAAAAAAAACGAGTTTTGAACCAGCCTTGACACTTAATGCCGCCGCGCCAGAAGCGTTGAGTATATTGCATTGGAAACATTATTTTGTTTTGTTTTAAATCAATGAAAAATATTTAATTAAGAGGTAACAAGAGACAGTAATCCTCGAGTAAATAGTTGCAGAAACTCGTCAGGGCTTCTGCTAAATAAGCGATACATATAGGATATATACGAGTAGGAGTAAGAGTCACTGGAAATTTTCAAAATATTACGTTGATTCATTTATTCGAAATATTTGTATTCGATCTATTAAAACTTAAACATCGAGCTATGATACTTTCGATATAAAATAAACTATCGAGAGCTGGTTAAATTTAATCATTTTAAAGCGGGTTATCAGTTTTTTTAAATACACCAGTTATAAAATCCGCAGAACGGAAAAGAGAAAATTTCTGCCGGTATTTTATAACCAGCAAGTAATTTTAACTCATTGTGTACCTCATTTTTCGTAAAATAAGTATTCCAGTGACACTATTCTGGCTTCTCCTGGGAACAGGGTATTGGGAAAACTATTTTCGCAGTATTTTTCGTCCAAATTGTGTAATTCTAACCTACTGATGGAATTAGTTTAGTGTCATCTGTCGCAACATAAATAGATTCCACACCCAACGGCATCAATTTACTGCTCTTTGCTGTGCTTCCCGTAACCTCGATAAAATTGTCACAATTCGATTTTACTTCTAAAAAGCGGCATGCACGCCCATCCACAGCCGATAATGTGGATCGCTTGTTTTATCTTTTATTTGAATAAGTTAGGTCCCGCAAATAAGTATTCATTTCGAAAAGGGTCTTAGACTATTTTATTTGATTCTAATATGTATTTTGAAAAGAGTTCTGAAATTTTTTCCCTTGGCTAGAACTCGGCTATTTCTTAACACATAATGTAATTTAGTTAACATGTAGATTTTTATTGTTCTAACAATTCTGTATTTTGAATACTACCGCAACTAAAAGTCAACTAAAGAATATTAAGATTCCCAGCATTTGATTCATGAAGCTTACATTTTTTTTTCTTGTCTTCTTTAGCTTTGGAGAAAACGAACCATGAGCATCTTCGAATTAGTCGATTCAAAAAATCAATTTATCGCGTGTTGTGTCTGTTTCGTCTTATAATCACAAGCCATAGTTGACGGCTTTCTTTAAAATAACAAAAGAATAAAAGTATGTTTTGAAGAAAATCGATAGGAACTACTCGTACTTTTCTTCTTACTAGGTTTCTTGTAAACCAACACAACATAACAGAACTGTTAAGCTCCTATAAAAAAAGGTTTATATCAAGCTTCGGTATTTACGCTTAAATGTTTAAAAAATGATCTGATTTAGTTCGTTGCAAATTTAATTTCGAATCGATTTGTTCCTAATTAATTTTTTCGCAAGAGGTATGCTCTTTAAAATATTGGCAACAAAAGAAAAAGTTCCTATGGAACCGGCTATTTCCGGTACACCAATTTCCGCCAAATTTCCGTGAGAGCGGCCAATTTATCAAAATATCTTAAGTATGAAGTTTTATCCCGCCCGGTGAACCTATTTGAGCTTAAAGTGGCCAAATGTTGGTGAAATTACAGTTTATTATCAAAATCGTAATTTCCGCTTAAATTTTGGAAAAATATTTATTACATATTATATATTATATTTTCCGGCCATATTTCAAAATTCCACCTCTGAAAATCACTCGAAAGTTTCAAAGTAATATTTATACAGCGAAAGTACCAGATAAAGTGCTTTATAATCTTTGCTATCTTGTACACATCGTCCATTTTGAACCATTACTAGTTAGCTCCTTAATACGTGCGCCGGCTTGTTGCTTGTAGGTTGACTAAAATATTGTATCAGATGGATTTCGAAACATTGTTTGGCTTAAAAAATTGTAGGTACTACCGTTCTAGCCCGAAAGAACGTAGGTATTAATTTTTGGGGTAAAGTCTAGAAGCATCCGTTCAGAATCTTATCAGTTCGAAACTGAATATTACAACTTCATCGTAAAAGTTCATCGCAAAATGGCCTTAGGGCTGATATGTTTTAATATCGTTTCGAATTAATCAAGTAGTTGCTGACTGACTATCTAATATTTGGACCACACTGAATTAATTTATCACCTAAAATGACATTTAAATGTTTAACATAATTTAAGAATCCAAAGTTGTAGTTTGTCAGGTCAGAAATCAATGATTTTCTCCAATTGGATCCAAATTTTCTCCAAATTAGATTTTCAAACCGTCTTTAATATTTAATAATAAAAAACTATAAACCTGTTGAGAGGATTAAATACACGGACAATTATGGACTGTATAAATTAGTATAAATTCGAAATGGAATAAACATTGAATTAAAAAGAGCTCACTATTTGCTCCATCTGTGATTCATCATTCGTACTATTAAAATAGAACACTGACGCGTTATATTCGAATAAACCACCGGGTCAGCGATTTAATTGTTTACAACGCCTAGGCGTTATTTTAAGTATAATACGGAAGGCCCTCTACAAAGTTGTTTAATCTGGCTGGACGAACCATCACTCTGTAAGATCTTAAATTGTACTCTGTGATTAGCGAGACTTTCAAGCTTTAACTACCAGAAACTCGAATGTAAATGTTCGCTTAGATTCTTCTTCGAAGTATGTATGTATGTAAACAAATTAATTAAATATGTTAATATGCATAATAAATATGCACAACCGTGGGAAAAATGAAAGTTTAAAATTGTTGATGATTAATTTAAAATGCACTTGCTGCAATGGTGGTTTATCGAATTATGATTATTATATACATAACAGCAAATCGAATATTATTGGCTAACGAATGCCTCGTTAAAGTCTTCCGCGAATGAAAAATTATTTGAAATAAATTTTAGTTTTGATTTTTGAGGAATGCCGATAAAACACCGAGAATAGTTCCTCCCTACTTGAATTTTTTGGAAATAATTTTGATAAATTATAATTTTAAATCGTTTCGAAATGAAGTTCGAATTGTTATGATTTTACGTTCAGTCCATAACATCCGATTCTGTAATGCGGCATTCTGTTGCCACTGTTTTAACTTGTAAATAAAAGACGTTCAGTGTATTGAAGGTCGAAATTTGGACCGGAAGAGTTTAACTAAGTACATATAATTTTTAACAAACGGTTTGTTTTTCCTAATATAATCTATTGATACTAAACAATGTTACGTAAATGCCAATTTAAAATATATAAAATACATTTTTCTATTTCTATTGCCGTAACTGATTTTTATTAGTCAAACCATGTTGTAGTAAATAATCGATCGTGTAAATAGTATAGCAAAGCGCGTAATTATTACTGACGTGGCCATAACGAAAAAATCGGAAACACTTGTTTTAATTCGATTGTTATAGAAAAATAGGTTTTTTGGCACAAACATCAAAAAGCATCAAACCTAACAAAAAAAATTGTATTTGTAGATTGGGTATAGTAAGTAGATTGTAAAAATTGTGAATTGAACAGCAGATAACTGGTAATCGCCTAAAAATAGTGTATGCCGAAAACCGAACTCACATGGTAGCTGTCCTTAGATGTCCTCTCGTCCAGCAATATCTATTACTAATTATAATCATTTAAGCTTTGTTAATTTCTATTAATTCGATTTTAGGTGGTAGAACCATCCTCAAACACTTCTTCTTTGACCGCCCCAAAAATATACTTATGTGTTTTATATGATATGATATATGATATGATATGATAGAGGCGTACAGGCCAGCCATAACGGCGATCCTAGGTACGTTACCATAATCCTGAAATATCAACAATCAAATAACAAATTATATCTGAATGCGAATAATATTTCAGCATCATGCGGGCCCAGGCCCTGCCTGCATCCGTAACAGATAAGGTTAGTTAGGAAAGGATGTTAGTCACAGAAACGACTAGGGCGAACCGCAGCAAAGTCATTTTCTAACTACTTAAATATATTAGAATGTTAGTCTCAATTAAATTCACACTCTAGATTAGAGTTTGTTAGTTAATTAATGTAAGTTAGTTGTGTTTGAGGTAAAGGATACTAATATTCATCATATGTATTCGGCATCAGTCCTACTAGACTGGTTAGGTTATTTAATTCACATCTATCGGTCATCTCATCACATACTGCTTGTAACCTTATTTTGCCCTATCTTCCCATCCAACACCATCTAACCGAGGGACTTCACGTTCGTAATGACACGACAGTATTATCATACATATGATGACCTAAATATTCCGTCAATAATGTCAAAATAAAGAAAATTAAAACAAAAAAAAAATTTAGATTCGGTATTGTCATTCAGCTACCTATATTTAAATACATCCAACTAAAACCAGGGTTAATTTATATCTAACATTCACACAACTTCACTAAAACATAACCTGATCACAATCTTAAATAAATAATAAATTTTAAATAATAATAAAAATAAATTGAATTATATTTGCCGACAACTTTATTGTTTTAAGTCAGGACTTTCGACAAAATTTCAATTTATAGAATTGTTTAAAGTAAGTGAAAATTATTAAAATAAGTTATGAAAATGTAATTAAATTTAAATAAAAACCCAAATGGATAACACAATCCAACATATTTCAGCTCAAATGATAAATTTCCCGTGGCAGAAAACTGTTTCCTCCTTTCATTAACATTTATATATTTATCAATTTATATTATTCCACAAAAAGTCATTTTTGTCACAATACGGTGGCAACCCATTTTGAGTATACAAATTTTCGCTTATTGGGTAAGTTACAATTCGATCTGTTGTAATTTCAAATGTTGGTTCCTTGGGTACCAATATTTTATGTACTTAAGTACATACAAAGGGAATTCCCCGTGTATGTCTTCCTGAAATGTCAGTTTCTATGTATACGATTATAAATTACCGTTCTTCACATATATGTAAATAGTTATAATAACAATAACAATAATAAATAATTAACTTTTATATAATTAGAATGAAAATTAGAATAAAAAGATACTTCTCTGATTGTATATGTGTTGAACGTAATTTTCATAATAACTGTCTCAATTCACCTGTATGAACAGGTGAACTTCTAAAGAACAAAACTCACTCAAAAATAGCACATCACCCTCACACTACACATTCCTAAACTGATTTGAATTAAAATATGTGGTGGGCGGGCACCACAAATATTAATAATAATTTATTTCTTATCCCTTCACTGAACAATTTAAAATAATATTCTGATTGCTCAAATAATATTTATCCACTGTCGAGTTGAGGGCTGATAACTTCATTCTTTTTATTCGAGCATAAATGTTTCATACTAGATACTCGTACTTGAACTCTTATTTTTAAGAGAATACGTGACTATCAAAATCGCTCGATAATGATTCCCTCTTTTATGTTGGCCAGCCGTTATTTGCGGTGTCGTAAGTGAAATCTTGCTTTTTCTAGAGTTTGTTATTTATGGATAAGGTAACAATATTGTCTTACCAAACAATTTTAGTTGTTTACAAAGAGTTTTAATGAATAATTAGATATTTTTGTAATGCTTGAACAAAATTTATTGGGATACATTATTTTTATGGTATTAACAAACAATAAACGTATTATTTCTCATTTTTATTGAAAGCCCATGAAGAAGTGAAGTTTTCGGATCCGCGGGAAATGTATTAAATAGTTTTTGTAATTTGATTTTTAGTTGGGATATTAGTGGGTGAAACACAACTAAAAAATAATGTTTGATTCATTTTTAAATAATTTTATTTTAAAAAATAATGAGTTGGTGATGATAAATAATAAAGCATTTGTTGTTGTTATGTTGGATGTCCATTTTTATTTAATTAATAAAATTCAAACCGCAGTCACTGACAAATACTAGACGAGGACTTTGACATTGGACTCGGTCACTGCGAGTTTATACGATTTTGCCGCTGCAAAATTTGTTGCGTGGGACTCATTTTTGTAAATAAATTTCCCCTCCCCGCGCATGTAACGATCACTCGCTCACTGCAAGAACCATAATTCGAAACCCTGATATCAGTGAGTTGCCTGGTGAATGAAATTTGTTAGAATAAAAAATTTTAAAATTTATACGTTATATCAGTTTTATTATTGACGCGGTTTATTAAATTGGTTTTAGCAGACCCCTTTACTAAAATCTAGTGACGAATACTCAAGCGAGTCGAATAAGGAAAATTTAATTGCATTTACTACTACTTTTTGAAATATTATTGGATGTTCAACTGTGCGCTTTTAAATATTATTGAAATGATTTGTAAGTTTCAATGAATATAAATATAAAATAACGTGCTAGTATTTATTAAATAATAAAATGTTTTTTGTTTTAAGTTCATTTTTAATAAAAATCGCAATAATCACTTGTAAATTAAGGGTTGAGCCATTTAGCAGTTTCCTTTTAAAAATGCAATAACATAAACACAAATCAATATTTTATTGGCAAGCGCAAACTTTCCGATTATTGATGGAAGACAACTTCATTCAAGTGTCTGACTTGCTAGCTTGATAGTCATCCTGTAAAACCAATTTTTCAGTACATTTTCGATGGCTTCTGGCACTATTGCGCGAATAATTCTAGTAATGTTGATGTTTTGTGTGCTTAAGGGTCTGAATCGTTTGTGGATTGTTTGCTTAATATCGATCTCTCTCGACACCCCACAATAAGAAGTCTAATGGCGTCGCATCGCAGTTGTTCGGAGGCCATCAGGCTGGTACGATTAATGTTGAGCTCCCGCGATCTGCGGCTAGTTGATGTTCCTGGATTGGGACGCACACTTTCGACCGCAGTAACAATATTCTCAGTTGTACGCACTGTGCACGCAAGGGGCCTTTTGCTGTTGTTTCTAGCATGCCTGCGTCTCACGAATCCACAGGCGCGGTTGGTGCTTTATTTCAGCACTGTAGCGTAAATATGTTAATTTCGAACCGCAGAGATATGATACTGTGTTCTTGTCAATATTTTGAGCGGAAAACAGCTGTCCGTGTCAAAATAACATTCGATTTAAAAATACACCACTAGATGGCTTACTCTTTACGAGGCGACGAGAAATTATAATACGGGAATTTTTGTGCGGCAAGCTACTGTAACGCCTGTTAGTAAAAAACAAAGAAAGATTCAACTGCTTTTCCATACTTAAAATGTAGAGATTTTGAAAGAACTATCATTTTTGATGCGTCAACATCACTTAGCGTATGCTCTACAAAAATTATGAGAGTTATTTAATTATCTGTAAAAGTGTTAAAACAGTAGTGAATTTGGCCACTGCGGGCGTTATATTATTTGAAAGTTTAGAAAAATATATAATTTCTTACCGAATGTTATTGTTTTGATGGATATTTTTCACTGTAATTTGTGGCCGATACCTTATTATTACCCTGTGACCTTGTACCTTATGTACAGCTAATAATTTACTTCAATCTGCTAACTTCAGTCTGCACGCAAACTGTTTTTTCGAAACTCGTGAATTACAGTACATACATATATACCTATACAGGAAGATAGGAGAAAATTACTTATAAAACAAATGTTCATTGTCACAGGGGAAATTTATTGGTGATCTTGAATGCTCCTGAAACGCATTAATTTCGGAAGTTAAGTTCTTTTAAATTAGAACCCTTAGTTTTATGTGTACTTTTTGATTAAGCTGTTGAAAATATATAAAACAATATTGTTTGTTCATACAAAATTTTTCTGCTGCTTCATCAAATGGTACACACAAAACTATAGGTTCTAATTTAAAAAAGACCTACGAATATTTTTCATTATATATATAATTTTCTCCTCCATATCTTACACCATTTCCGAGATAAAAGCCTAGCATTTCTTAAAAAACTCACCCTGTATGTATAGTAACCCCAGTTTAGTCTTCTCAAAACATAATACAATTTGGCATCTAAGAGGATTTTGTAGCAGTTAAAAAATGTTCCGCCTCTTTCTCCATTACTTCGAGTTACCACCAAGAAAATACAAAGATTCATCAAATACTAGCCAAAATACAATGAAAGGTAATCATCAAATCGAAACTATAAATATACGTTACAAAACCACCTGTTACAATATCGTTTCCTATTGTTAGATTTAATATTAATTGGTTGTCGTAGTTTGGTAATGTGTGGCCTTGGGTCAGAAATAATTTAATAATAAGTGGAAATCCTAGCAGAAGAAAATTTGATTCAGCACCGATATTCTAATGTACTCGTACATGATATGTATATCAGTGCAAAAGAAACACCGTTCAATTGTGGCCTTCATTTAATTTTATAAATATGTAGATTGTGTAAAACACCGTTACGCCACTAAGTATACTGATAAAGTTGTAACTATAAACTTCATTGAATTTATTAAGGAGATTTTATATAATTTGTTAGACCAGCCTAAAAATTCACTTACATGAAACATACATTTCTGTTCTATTTGATTTTACTTGAGATTTGTTTGTACATACTCGTACATACATATTTACCTTGACATTCCATTGCAATAAAAATAAAATATTTCCCAAATGAAATTCAAATTTTAGTCTTATTAAATCGTGAATCATACAAAATATAAGATAGATTCGTTCATTACACTGTTAATAGTTGGCTTAGATTGATCAGTTGTATTGTTACCAACTTGTTATATTTGTTCGGTAACTCAAATATTGATGCACCCCTATTTCCGATTTCCTCATCTATCTTCAACGTTATTAAGAAGTTGTAAGTAACTAACTGATGAGTAAACTAAAACTGTTAATGAAATTTGTTAGGAGACTGGCAAAATACAACAAACCTTCGAAATATAATACGGAACATATAATTATTGTTATACATGTACGTGCACAATATTATTTATGTACGAGAATGTTTAATTATTTATTTTTTTTGTTTTGTTTAGATAAACTACCTTTAAGAATTACTATATGCTAGTATAACTGCATTAAATTTAATGAAAAAGGTTAAATAAATTAAACTTAAAATCAACAAGTGTATGTGTATGTGCGTGATAAAATTTACTGAGCTTAAACTTTTCACCCACACGACAATATTTGAGTTAGTGAGCTGGGAT
Organism: Nephrotoma guestfalica; assembly: GCA_963691935.1. Classification (NCBI taxonomy): domain Eukaryota; kingdom Metazoa; phylum Arthropoda; class Insecta; order Diptera; family Tipulidae; genus Nephrotoma; species Nephrotoma guestfalica. The sequence goes on from OY829914.1 coordinate 5,655,502, forward strand.
AACCGATAGTAAATTATTTTATAGACTATTACAATTAATAATAACTAGTTATTAATAGTATTTTCCTTCCGAAATAAATAAAATAATAACCAATGACTTCTATTGCAATAGGCGATCACCCTGAGAATAAAATAAATCTTGGTAATTTATTCAATAAAACTAAAAAGTGGTATAAATAACATTAAACAGACAATATTGTTAAAATATTATTTTAAAGTTCGTAAAACTGTTTTTTAATGCAAACAGGTAATAAATGCATGATAGTTGCAGTTGACTATTTTATAATGCTGTTACCTGAAGTGCATTGTAGTGGAAATAGAAAAAAATATTATCCAATACGTTGGTTGGCACTTAAATGCTATTTAGTTGTGTGTTTCACTTAATTATTATTTAATTAATTCCCGTAATAACTCGTACATTGCTACACAAAATGTACATAAATTTTGTTGCGGTAAAAACATAAAATTATGTTATATTCGTTTAGTGTGTTGCTTATAACATGACCCATAAACAAAAATAACTATCACGAAGTAGAAAATCATCCAAGTAAATTACGATCACTAATATTTTTTAATTATGGCAACTGTTTTATACAGAGTCAGATACACCACTTTTAAATTTGTTTGGAGCCCACCCCAAGACTAAATCTCACAATATATAGACGGCCTCAATGAACGATTTTTAATAGATCGCAGTTTATTCTAACATTTAGTAGAAACGTATTTAGTAGTTACGAGCACAATATACACAATCTTATAGGTTATTAAAATCAATCTATCAATAATTATAATTGACGATGTTTTGCAGATGACGAGCGTACTAAAAGTTGAATCAATTTGCGTATTGCAATCAACTTGTCAAACCAATCTTGAATTAATTGTTAAATATTTAAAGAAAAACGGTGGGAAATTTTACGTGACGAAGCTTGCTATGATCACTCTTGCTTTTTCGAATTGGCAATGCAAAAAAAGCGGACTTCAAAGCTTGATTTCTCGAAATTAAAGTTGTCTTGTATTGAAATTGAAACATTTTTAGATTATCTTTAACTCTCAAACAATTTCCTAATGATTTGAGATGAACACGGAACAATTGTGATATGATACAATTTACTGAAGTATTTTTAACTCCAAAATAGATTATATTGAAAATAAAGTTTCTACTTATATATCTCCGATCCTAGAGACGTTCACGAGGTCTCACCTACATGACCGAATAGCTAAATGAAAAACCTTCTGTGCTTGGTAAACGGGATTTAATTATGATGATTCTTATAACTTGTCCAGCGTATTTTAAACAATTGTGATTTTTGATTTCAATCTATTTTCCAACTTTTCTATTACTGGTCCTAGAGATGTTCATAAATTTTTGAATTGTATTTTAGGATAGCCTAGATAAAGTTCTAAAATAAAAATGAACATGGATGAACACTAGAGATGTTCACGTTGTGTCACCTACATGATTAGATAGCTCACTCAAAACTTTAGATGTGTGGTGATCGTGATCTAATTATGATGATTTTTAATTTGTATAGAGGCATTTACGGTGTTTACGGTTATATCGCCTATCACAGAAATGTTCACAGATTCCCTTTCATATATTCGGATAGCTCAGGAAATTTCCGACTATTGTTGTGAAAATGAGGTACATATCATGATTATCACCATGGTTTTCAAAATTTAAAATTTCTTCATTTTCAATTTCATTCTCAATTGGAATACCAATAGGTATTTTCGCCAATTGGAGATTTACCCAATTGACGATTCCAAATAAGCTACGAAGCCGATTTATCGCAAAATCAAACATTAAAACAAAAAAATTGTTTTTAACTAAATTAAACTATATTACAAATATGTTGTATTGATGTGCATGGAGAACTAGGTTCAACGCCGCGAGCTAATCAATCTATGATAAAACCCAAGAAAATTATATATTTACATCATATATTAAGCAAATCTGAATAACTGAAATTTAAATCAATTTAACGAAATGATGCTAAACTAATTAATTTTTGATTATACAAATACAATCTGCAGTTTTTATTACAACCAACTGAAAATTAATTTAGTATTGCTTTGATGCTCTACATTAACTACTTGCTTTGCAAATAAGCGAGTCAACAATTAAAATTAGATATAACATTTGAATCGAAAAACGAATATAAATTTAGAATAAATAAATAAAATATCAATTTATAAAACATGTAAGAAAAGATTTACAAGAAATTTTCACAGTTGGCTTATTAATCAACCGCCATTATGAAACTTTTCAGGTTTTTCCAACTTCCAGATAACCAAATATTAAAATATCATGCACAGCTATGAAACTCATAATGAATATTTGGCTCGCACTAATATTTCCAACTCCAAGTTGATTTCTTACAACTACTTGTTACACCACTGTAAACTGATCCCTTAATTACTTTCAACAAAATAAATTAATTCGAACTGAATTTAAATTTAAACTTGATCATCAGTATAATCAAACAAGAATATTCTTGTCACTGCACTATTTCAAATAACTGTACACCGGTTCACCGTTTACGGAATTAACTGCCTCCAATATCGCGCACCCTTCACAAATTTTGAGAAAAAATTTATAAATGCACCGAAAATGTCTAAGGAGAAGTGACGTCATAATAATAACTGACAGTTTAAATATTCTTAGTAAAGATCTTCAAATTTATTTGTTTCCATCTGACGGAAAAAATCATGATATCGATCCAGTTTTGCGAATAGCCAATCAACGCCTCCATACGTTTAGTTTTTTAATCACTCGAATTGGATATTATGTGTTCCCATTTTTGGTTTAGAGCAGTGGAATACGATTCTTTCTTCACCTCAAGCTGGAAAACTTAAAGACAGTTTGCAGCAATGAGTTTATTTCCATGTTTAGGAGAGTGGGTGGAGCACCGATTCCCTAAATACCTAACCATATTTTATATTTTACCATTTTTTGAATTAGTTTTTAAGTATATTTTCCTATTAACTGTACAAATTTGTTAATATTTTGATAAAAGGTTTATTAATTAAACCACCTATATTAAACTAACATCAAATAATAGTTATAATTATATAAATCATTAAATTTTTTTATATTTCATACAAAATCCCAAAAATTTTAAAATTCGCTTGTTTTCTTCTAAAAATGTATGGCTGCTTTTTCACATAGATGTCACTAACTCTTTCCCTTTTCGATTTGTTTTCGAACTTTATCTAAAATAGCTAACTCCAGCCTATTTTTAAAAAGTTTTGGTTCACGATTTTATAAGACAATGACGGATATAGATACTTTTTAATAGATTCTATAAACATTAAAACATAACCTAATATTTTACTCTATATCCTACGATCGATTCGAATAAAAATTAAATAACTTAAAACAGAAATCAATCCAATGAGTCAATCTATTACTACTGTATTATTTAGATTTACCTAAACAATAATTAAATTGTGTTGTGTACGTCAACCCTTTCCCAGCAGGTTAAATATTGCCTAGATTAATATTATTTTGATAAATATTTTTCAGAGAAGCTTATCGATATGCAAAAATGTTCGCCATTTTGATTTTCTGATTGAAATATTGAGGTTGCCATCTTCCGACAAAACGTGATCTATTGACGTAAAAGAGCTTAAATAAAGACCAAAATAAGTAAAACGAAATATATTCCTCCAGTTTGGTTTGGCCTAGGCATCACTAAAAAAATTGTTGATTACAATCACTTAGTCTTAAGCCTAACAAGCAATATTATTCTGAAAGTTAAATTATTGCTGTTCTTTCAATGTGGTGATTCATTCTCGGATGTCCCAATTGTGTTTGGCACTGTTATTTGGGCATTCATTTCGTATCTATTTCTTTTTGACGTGAGCTTTTCAGCAAAGCATAGCGTGTATTGTGATTGCAAGGTTCTTGGCAGTATTATCATATATGGTATTTCTGATTTAGAAGCATAGTGGCTTTGCCATTTTACTAATGTTGGGCACGTATTTTAGCCTGAATAACCGCATTTATGATATTATTTATTATTCTCCGATTGTTAAATCGAAACATTAATTTAAACTTTTGTGCTGGTGGTTTTTTCGATTTTACATTGTTTTTGATTTCGTTTGGATGTGACAAAGTTTTCTACTTCCCCATCCAGTAGGTCATTATTTAACAACGGTATTGCCAGGTTTATTTTTTCTTCAACGTACAGTTTGAAATTTTTCAAATCTGAGTGTAAATATTTTAACTAGGACTGTTAATATATTAACTAGGAGCAGTTCTTTTCTTCGTTTACGAGTAATTAGGGTAGATTATTTTTCGATAGAATTTCTTATTTATTCTCATGAGTGTCAAAGACAAATTGTGCCTTCATGTTTTGGTATCTTATTTTCGTTGCCATTCCTTAATTTTGTGGCAGATTCTTCCGAAGTACTTTGCTTAATTATGCTTTGCTATTATCATAGAGATCATTGGTGACTCTAAAGAACTTCCAATCCTCATGAGCGAGTCAATTTTTACCTGATGATGATAGGTGTATTACACCTAAGAATTTTAGCTTGTCGAGTTTCATTGTTCATAGCTGTAAATTTAAACTAATTAAAAATGGGATTGAAATTTTTATGGTTTACAAAATGTCAAATGTAGGCAAATGTTTTAGGGTTTGGAATGAAAGCTTGAAAATTTAATAGAATTTGTTTTCGTTGGTTTGCGAGTTTCTGAGATGAGCTTTGGACCGTTGGTTGTACATTTTTGGAACATCCTACCGGAGAACCAAAATATACGATACGTATTATATAGTTTAAACTGGTTTAAAAGACATCGGACGTTATTCGTAATATAAAATATCAAGGGTAATTTTACAAAATTCATATATACGCGTATGTACTCGTATGTATATTTAAATTAATAAAAATTTAAAACAATTTCATCATGAGAATTAGTTTTGATTTAAATATTTCCATACTGTATTCAGTAGTTTTTTACTTTGAATACTTAATCTTACTTAGGCGAGCTATTTTTAGTAACTTAATAAATTTTGTTTATTGCAAGTTTATTTTTATATACATCATAATAATAATAAATATTCTGGTGTGTGCATCACATGATTGTCAGATGTACTCGTACGTGAGAATATTATTAACGTTTTAGAACATTATAGATTTTAACTCATTAAATATTTTAAATATCTAATTTATTTATCTACATTGTAATTTTTTATGACTTCGTGATATTTTTGATATTTTCAATTTCATTATAATGCGCAACTAATGACTCAACATCGTTTTGTACTGCTTACAGTCATACCTATGCCACTTTGAAGTCAGCCATCTTGTTTTTAGGATCATAGATCTTTGGTACCATCCATGATTAATCATTCTAGTTTACTCTGACAGTTTCTTAGATGTACAAATAACGAAATATAAATCCATAATTTACTGTTTTAGTTGTTACGCTCACATTTTAAATTAAAATTGATTTTTATTAGACGAATTGAAAACGCGTGATCATTTTACAGCAACATTTAACTTTAAATATTTATTTGGATGAACAGATGACATATATAATACTAATCAGTAGTGTCTAGAAAACATAATAGTTTTTTATTTTACACGTGAGAGGTGCCACTATTATTCCCGTGAAAATGTATTCGATTAAGAGGATTTTTGTTTAACCAAAATATTTGTAACAAATCAAGTGTAGCTTGCGAGTTTCAAAAAAACGATATGAGTTTTTTTTACATATGAACACGTTCACTTGTGTTCTATATTGACAATGAATTAAATTGGTGTTTTTATTTTATTTTTAAAACAATGAACAATTATTCATAATGCCATACTTTTTCAAATTTAATTATAACCTAGTTTGAGGTAATAATAAATGGATTTCAATAGAATCTTAAAAATAAAAAAATATTTTACGCGTAGTATGTGTAACCAATATAATGTGACATTGTTCAATATACTTCAAATTCTCGTGTACGTTTTATAAAGTTGACTGTTTCCCGGCAAAAAAGTGAAAATACTTCCAGGTGGTTAGTTAACTTAATTTAACGTAACCTATAAACCAGATATTTATTCAACGCGCAACAAAACTAAAATACGAACATCAATTTTTATTAATGTAATTAACCTTTATTAAATTTTGAGCGTCGTGTCGTTGTTACAAATTCGTAAACTTATTAAATTTCTATAATTTCCTAAACCATAATGTATTTAGTAATTGTATTGACAATTAAAATATTTTATCACGTTTCAAAGTCAAATACTTTTTATTTTAATTACGCCAAAAAAGTAAATCAATACTTTGCTTATTGTTTCTGTGCTTATGGTAGAGTTTATAAAAGGTGTAGTGAGTAGTTCGTTCGCATCCACCCGCTAATTATTGTGCTGGCAGTATTTATCTAAACAAGAACTAAAGAAGAGCAAATTTCTATGTAATAACATATATTTCCAAATAGGAAAGTAGTGGTATGAATGTACATTCTATTTTTGACATTTAATGAGTGTACGAGTATACCTGTAGTTTGATTTTTTTCAATTCGTGATGTAAACAATTTTACTATTTTAGAAGAATCGTAAAAATCAACGATGGCAGTTAATTACTTCTATAATGACCGTAACGAAAAGATGTGGTAAAGTTCATGTTGAGTGGCAGTTTACCACAACTTAGTATTAGATTGATTTAATGCTATGCAACTTGTCGAGAGAAACGGGAACTGGTGGAACTCAGTATAAAAGATTGTGCTTGTTGGGCGAAGGCAAATGAAAGAATATTCGTCGCTTATTGGAAACTCGTGGAGACATCAAAACGCAAGAATAATAATGTTATTTTATAATCATAATAATTTATTAAAAGTAATTTTTTTTTAAATTATAAAATAACAAGTTCAGAATGGCACTTGGGTAGCGAGTATTTTGCTGGTTTTTCAACGCCATTAACCGCAATTGTTCCAATGACCTTTTATTCTAGTAGCGCTACAGTAAACAAAACCTAAAGGCTAGTTCCGGAAAATCACTTTTACTAGAAAAACCAACTAAATAATGAAAATATTTTCAAAGCCACCCTTTATCGCAGCGCTACTAGTATACAGGAAGTGAGGACAAATTAAAACGTGCTATATTATTATGTTATTGGCGTTCAAAAAACCTGAAAAATCGTTCGTTTTCCTAAAATTAAGTTTATGATACATTTTTATATGATGTAATTAAAAACCAGGAAAAATTTGTGATTAATTTCTACAAAAATGATTATTGGAGTATTAGGTATTTGCCGCGTGAAAATTTTAAATGTTTCGTTCATTACTCGATGTGGCGTGCTATCTGTCTAAAATCTAAACCAAAAAAATTTATTTTATCAAAATATGTACAGTTTAAACATTAAGGAATATTCTGTAAACTTTATTTATTTTGCATAAACTACATGGAATTAAATTATCTCGGACATTTTACGCTAATAATTACATTTTTTAGTAGAACTATCCATAGGATCACTAGTGGCAAAACGTCCCAATTGGCAATTTCCAAAGTGCAACATCTGGTGAACAAAATGCGAATCACACCTGGCTACAATTCTCGTCCCCTTGTAGACGTAGAAACCAATGCAGTCTGATAGTCATATTCAAGAATGGCTTCGTTTTAAATGATACCATACGATTTATAAATTATTATGTTATTCATGATATTGATAAATCTTATTTTAAATCTGCTGGACCCTCAAAAAAAGAGCAAGTGCTCTACTTATTTGAGGGCATCATTCCAGGCGATGTCGAACATATCGGTGCTAACAAGTTCAACAACACATTTTGTTTTATTTAATTTATTGAAGCTAAATTTTTCTGAAGTTTTGTAACATATCCGGTTTAGAAGTGTTACTGCGTATACAAACGAATTAAACTAACGCATTAACACTCAACACAAGTTTTAGTTTAATTTTGTTAAATGCCCTTTTCCATAATATTTACGAATTGTATCTTCGGGTTCGTGCAAAATGTAAAATATTAATTTGTCTCTATTGCCTCGGAGGAAAATTAAATTTTCCAAAAATTCGAGATTTACTTTCGCCATTTAACCAAAAATTTGAATAGCTTCTTGAAATTTAAATCAGTCACTGAGTTGTAGTAATGCATTTGATTACTCCTATATACAATTTCGAAATTCAAATTTAAAAAGTATAAATCCCATCTTCGGCAATAACCGTATAGCTTTTACAACGTCTGTAAAGCGTTACAGCCGATAATTACTTTAAATTGTGTACCACTTAGAAAAATATTCGTATCGTAATGCCATTTATCTAAATCAATCATCATTTTTTGTGACCATTAGGGAACTGCATAAAAACACAAAAGTTTCTTCAAAAAACCATATATGACGCCGTACATTGACCAATTAGATTTTAAAGCTTGCTTAAGATAACCGAAATCTTCTTGAATACAATCATACCGAGTGATGAGGACAATTTTAATTTAAATTAGAATTCGTTTAATTATTCATCAATTGACCTTGCAACTATTAAAAGTCAGATTATGGTGCGTTTTGTGGTCCGGAGATTTCACCATGGGCTCATATTTTTTTTGAAGATGAACATGGCGTTACAGTAACTGTTACTGCAGAACGTTTTCGCGCCATAATTATCATTTTGAAATATAGGTTTTGGCTGTTTTAGCCTTAGTTGACATGTAGTTCCAATAACACTGTGCAACTTCACATAGAACCTATGTTGAATGGAATTATCGAAAGATCTATTTTCACAATCAATTATCTCAATTCTTATGTGATGTCGATGGCATACCTAAATAGCAAGGTTTATTCCTCGTCACGAATATTTTGACCGATTGAAATTTGTAAAAAATGTATAATGAAAAATGTGTCATTTTTCATAAAGTACGAGTAAGTTTCATTTTTCATAAAGGTACGACCAAAATAGATTTATAAACACTGAGTGAACAAGAAAATATTAGTTATCCAATGGATTTAATTGTTCTTTCAAGACCCATCAAGACAGCCTTCTGCAATTATGTCAACCTGTTCACTTAGTGGACAAAACAACAACTAAAAATACTTGAAGTACGATTTCTTTTGAAACGTCCCAACTATTGCTAATGCGGTATCTTTTATAATCTCACCAGTTATTTTAATCCTAACCACCGCAGTTCGATAAAACGATAGTTCAATTCAACCGGATTAATATGTTATAAATGCTTTGTAAAAATTTATAAAAATATCTTCAAACACTGTGATACCATAGAAAAATAAGTTTACCATAGATTTCTCATTTTTATAAAGCGAGCGATAAAAATGAGCTGCGTAAAAAACTTCTGATAATTCCAATGTCATGATTGTATTTGTGATTTTATATTGCGCGCAATGTAAAGTCACAAATGCAATCATGACATTGGAATTATCAGAAGTTTTTTACGCAACTCATTTTTATCGCTCGATTTATAAAAATGAGAAATCTATGGTAAACTTATTTTTCTATGGTGATACTTTGAAAGCACCATCTAAGATATTTAAGCATAAGTTGAACTTTAAAAAATTTCTAATAGATGGCTCCCAATCTACTTTTGATTAAACGTAATATAAGCCACCTATCGCAAATATCAGTAATTAATCAGAATTTTTACTATATAAAATTATCAGCAATTATCGATGGTGATTTACCTAAAGTGAACTCAGAGTGAATATAAAAATTTACAAAAGTTAAATATATACCTAAATTCAGTATAGTGTATATTTTGAGAACTAAAAGAATAAGGTTAATTTAAATATGTAACCGAAGATCCTTTCTTCCTTTATTAAATTATTTCTCACCCCAAGAGAGATCAATGATATATATTTTATAGATCACTTTCCAATTTTTTTTAATTGATCTTATTTAAAATATGTAAAAGTGATTAATTGTTTACCAAATTTTGATGCTGGGCTTGTGAATCAGAGTTTTTCACAGATACTCGTATAAGTTAATTTTTTTTGGAAAATCGAAATTTTTCCAAACAAAGAATTATTCAACGTCTAAACTGGAATTACGTTGCAATTTTGGACACTCACTTTAAAAAATACTACCAACTCGTCTTCGAAGTGATGACTGTACAGATCTTCTGATGGATCAGAAGATCATTGTTCGTCGTCGTCCTTGTCGGTTACTCGAAAATATAGCCACAGTAAGGGAATCTGTGGCCGAGAATCCAGGAACATTGGTGCAATTGAAATTGGTGAAAGTTCAATTGGTGCAAGAAAACAAGCCAAGGGACCATGCATAGCGCCGTGAATTTGCTGATTGAGTATTGGAACATCATCAAATTAATGTGGATTTTTCGAAGAAAATCATTTTATCAGATGAGGCACACTTTCAACTCGACGGATACGTAAATGAGCAAAACTGTCCGATTTGGGATGCTGAAAATCCTCGTGTGGTACTCAAACAACCACTGCGAGTAACTGTTTGGTGTGCATATTGGGCTGGCGGAGTAATTGCGCCGTATTTCTTTGAAAATGTGGCTGGAAATGCACTAACTGTTAATGGAGTGCGGTATCGCGAAATGTTAACGAAGTATTTGTGGCCCGAATTAGATGTAATTGATGTGGAGGACAAGTTTTTTCAACAAGACGGTACAACCTGCCATATAGCACGTGAAGCAATGGTGTTACTGCAGACTAAGTTTCCAGGCCGTGTCATTTATCGATTTGGCGACCATTGACCACCAAGATCGTGCGATCTAACACCGATGGACTTTTTTCTTTTGAGCTATGTGAAGGAAAAGGTGTATGCGAACAAGCCTGAAACAGTTGAACTTCTTAAAGAGGAAGTACGGCGCGATATTGGTGAAATACAGCCACATTTATGCGGAAACGTTATTCAAAATTTCAACAAAAGAATAACCCTGTGCCAGAGGTTTCGTGGTGGCCATTTGCCTGTTGTTGTATTTCACGTTTTAGCATGCAGCAAATTTAAATATGGGCTTATTCTTATAAATATAGATATTTCTAATAAAATAAATCAATTTTATTGTAATCTTATTAGAAAAATTTAGATTTAAAGAAATCATATTGAATGCTGTTGCATCTATCGCGGCATCAATAGGTTTCACACTCAGCAGCTTCAATTTACTGTTCTTTGCTGCTACTCATAACCTCAATAAAATTGTCATAAGTCGGTTCTACTACTAAAACAAAACAAACTGCTGTGCTGCTTGATGTGCACACCCATACGAAGCCGTTGTTGTGGATTGTTTGGAATATGTTGCGCTGCTCTTGGTGTGTTTCATCCTTTAATCGGAACTATTTTTCTTTATGTTGAAATTTTCTTTAAAATTAAAACCGGCGCTCTTGTTGAGACACCCTTTATATTGTATATTGACTACCGATTTTTAATAAATATAATTAAAACACAACAACTGAAACTCAATAGAAAACCGAAAGATGGCTTCCAATAAAAAATAAAAACGCAATGCCAGAAAATACGCTCATGTAGTTAACTTGCGTTTTCGCATGCATATTCGCATACGTAAATTCCGTACATCTGTTTCCAGCATAAAGCTGCTACTACACTATCCGATTTGAATGCTATGTTTGTTGTACTATTTTTTACTAATTTGAATTCTTGGCCTACTTGTACGTATAGACAATTACCTCATTAAGAATTCAATCCGGATTGAATCCAGATTGAAATTTCAATATATAAGGGATCGAGTCAACTTCGCGTTAACTCGATTCGATCCACCAAATTTGTAGAGTCGAGTTAACTCAATCCTTAAAAATACCAATATATACGGAGTCGAGTCGAAAAACAACAACAGATTTTTATAAAAATATTAATAATAAAACAACGCCATTTTTATTTCGTTGACGATTATTTACGAATATAACTTTATTTACATATTTTAATTTCTGTTTGGATTTAAATAAATTTAGAAATACGTATTTAGAATAAATTTTATTGACGTTTATCTCAACTCGGTTTCGATTCGATCCCAACTTAACTCGCCAATATATACGAGAAAAAAGATAATTCGGTTTCAATCCAAAGCTAATTATAAGTTGATTCGATCCGGATTGAATCCCTAATATACTCGTATACGTAGTAATTCACACAGAAAAAACATTGTACGGTAAAATTGCATCCAAATTGCATAATGTAGAACTATCTTTAGAATTCTGAGACATCCGATAAGTTCGATTATATACACGTCGAGCTACGAGTACCAAATAACCTCAATAGACCCAATAGTTTGCGGGAATTCCCTAAGTTTATTAACAACTAAAACACTTTTACACTTTAGTTTTACAATACACAAACATAATCGTTGTATTTTATTTATGATTGCTTGCGATTTATATCGCTATTAGTAACGTGAATTAAAAAAACGTATACATTGTACAAATCTTAATTTGATTTGAATATGCATTTAAAAACAGTATACTATATTTTAGCTATGATTATAATTGTTAGATAACAAACATGTGACCAAATGTGATATTAAAAATTAAATAGCGAAATCATGTTTTTACCACGTATAAAGGCAGACAGTGCTTTCGTCACACATCGATTATATGTACAATAAACTAATTATAATTTTGTTTTGTATTTAGTAAAAAAATAAAATAATTAAATTATTATTATTTCTTTTTTATAATTAATTTGTAGTCCATAAATATACCGAAAGACAATAAAAATTTTTTTTTATTAAACATTCAATTAAAATTGCATCATTTGCTTTTAAGTAATTTCGATTTGAATTTGTAATAGAATATAGCAATGTTATTTCGATTGAAGACATTTTTTGGGGCAACTTTCTACATACGTATGTGTCCAGCTACATATATTGTTATTACAATAATATGCCACTAAAACCGTATTTACTCGAAGCTAATAAAACATGTTTCCACGCACAATTCAATACGTGACATGATTTAATGTTTTACTTTGAATATTAATATAATATTTTTTTATTTATTTGTTTCAGATAAATTTGCATGTGCATAAACTGATTAAGGCCAGCACAGAAAGGAGAGCAGACAGAGGGACAATAAATCCATATTATATTTTACAAATTTTCTAAATTTGATAAAATGCGATGGATTTATACTAAAACATAAAAACAAAGTGATTATAGTGTTTTTTGATTTAAAAAACAATTTTAATTTTAAGTTTTACAAAAATTAAACATTTTGACAAATTAAAATAATGGCAACTGAACGAAAGAACGGAAACGATGAAACTGACTTCGTCAAAAAACCGACTAACAACACCGAAGTCATAACGACGTCGATGGGATGCAAATTATTCGAAAATTCAACAAAACATTTAACAAAATTAGAAAATATGCACATATTTAATAGCTTTCCATATAGGAAAAAATCGTCTACTCCTCCAGTAGTAACTAACTGTTCTGCAAAGGGAGATGATGATGTTAATTTAATATTAAAAAATAAACCAAAACCATTTGTCAAAAGTGCGTCGATAGCAAAACTTTTTGGTAACAATTACAGTACAAAGAACAATGAAACAAATCAATTAATTTTGCACCAGCAAAGCACGTTAAATAATACAAATAATAACAATAATACTAATAGTAATACAAATAATAGTTTAACTAGTATAAATAATAATAATTGTAATAGTAATAGTTCAAATAAAGTTAAAGTAGAAAGATTTTATCAAAAAGTTAAATGTGAAGATATGCTGGAGGATGACACAAATTTTGATTGTGTAAATGAGAATAGTAATGCAACCACAACGAATATAAAAAATAGTAATGAACAGGATTTAAGTTTAAAAGCAATTCGAACATTATCACGAGGTCTAGGTAAATTGTTGAGAAGGCGGTCAAATTCGGTTAATATAAGCGAACCAGATCCGGAATTTAAAGTGGTGTACCTGGGGAACGTACTGACTGGATGGGCAAAAGGTAAACTATTTAGTAATTCTTTTTTATATTGAAAAATATATTTAATGTTGTGCACTTATAAAAAGTTTACGTAGAATTTTCTATTTGAGTTGGTATAACCTGATTAATTAGAAAACACTACAAATATAACTTCTTGTAATTATCTTCCATTGCTTGTCTTTTCATTGTTTAATAATTTTAACAAAGGACGAAATATTGAAGGGAAGTAGTACTGGTTATTCCAAAATAAATATTTTATGTTCATGAAACCCTATGGGGACTGTGCAAATTAAATTTTTTTAAGTAGTCTTCAGAAATTTCTTTAAAACAAAACATTGACTTTGTCTTTAAGGATTTTGCCACTCCTGTTCAATATAATGTCATAGTTTCTTCATTCCGAATTGGAATTTCGAATTTCTTTGTTCCTGTTTAATATGAAAAGTATATAAATTTGTATAACTATAAAGTGTTTAATATAATTATTTTTACAATATACAATATAATTGTTCAATCGTTCAATCAATTGTTTCACCACCAATCAATTCACCATTTCCACCATCAACAATTAGAATACACAAACATAATTTTATAAAATTATTCAATGGAATTTTAAATGATTTTAGCAGCGCTAAATTTATCTGCGGAGTACCACCCGAAAAAAAAAACTAAAGCAAAAAAAGTTTATTTAAATTGCAAAATACGCCATAAGTCAACCAAGGACTTACATCATTTGGTTATTAGCGCGTTATAAAACGCACTCATTTATCACACAAAAAAAACGAAAATATTTTTGATTCTGGCTGTCAAAATTTGTGAACATTTCATTTCCAATGTTATTATGTTACGATTTTATATGGACAGTTTGCGCAACTTATAATTATTTGGTTTTATAAATTATAATTATTCGTGTATTCGCGAATTGGGCGAGAATATGAATGCTGATCTATAGATTTTATGTTACGTGTATATTATAGTTTATTGCTTTTACATAATATGTATCCTTAATAAACAGTAGGTGGACCAACTTGGTTCTTGGATCAGTTACACCTTAACTTGTGCATTGAACGTAAAACTATTGTTTAAAGTTCAGTGCATCAAAATTGACACAAATGTTATTCTATTTCGATTAGCATTATTGTTGGTGTTAGGTCGCTTGCTTAAGGTGACCAGATATTCGAATTTATAAATTAATACATAGAGAAAAATGGTGTTTGGGTAATGAACTGTAAAATCACAACGGCACCAAATGACAGGTTGTGTAACGCCGAGAATATGCCATTAAACTATATTTTAATATAGTTGGCGTTTATGGCTCGATCAAACTGACACATGTTAATTTTACACACAGTAGTGCAATGTTTAAAAACTACAGCTATACAATTGATTAGAGAAAATGGGATTCCTTATAGAGCTTTCGATTAATTTATATATTGATTAGTTTAGGAACTGTATAAAATATTGTTTCAACCTTTAAATAATACCATTTCGAATGACTTACTGTAAGGTTTGAGTTTACGATTTATCGCTTTTAGACTGTAAGTTTCAATGGTTGAAAAGAGTAATATACTCCCGAAAGGAGGACGTCCGGTCTTAGTGCTACTGCACGTGGTCGAGCCGGCGGACACCTAAATAAAACAACTAACTAGCAAGAACGGAGGCAGGCGTAATACATATTTTATTCAATTCTGATCCTGTTAAATCATACATCTTCTAAAAAATAAGCATCCGATCAGACTATTAGGATTAGTTAATTCTATTTCTTTGCCAAATGATTTTATCAATATTTCAAATTTTCAAAATATGCTAATAGATCGTGTTCAATTAAGTACAGCAGCAACTAACGCTTTTTGTGTGATTTGCCATTTACACATAGAAATATCACACCAAACTAGAGGCAGCTAGAAAAATCTCATCTAAAACTGTACGAAGTATGTGTCAATTATATGAAACAAACATAAAAGTGATTCATCGACGTTCCAACTGGACTGCGTCGGATAAAAATCATGTATCTTAAATGTAAAACAATTGCGGTTTTTTGATAACTCGGTTATCAGATTCACTTCGCATGTTTACTAAAAGCCACATAAAAATTTTGACATAGAAATCAATAACCTCAATAAAACGATAATAATATTTGTGTTATTCATAAAAATTGAGAATGTGGAAGAGGTTTTTATCGCTTATGATTTGAGATCAAAACGAAATACCAGTGGCGTGATATTAGTCTGGTTTTTAATGCTGTGCACTAATTCAAGTGTTAAGAAAAATGTCAAGACCTGTTTAGACATTGCGGATCGCGTGTATCTATATATGTGTATATGTTTCAAACGGAATGGGCATGAACGTCCAATTTAAATGTGTTGCATTAAATTATAAAAATCGTATACATTGTGTGATTTAAATATTATTGCCATTATGCTAATTTTACCACTTGTTTCATTTATACAATTTATACATTGGCGAACCAATATTTATAAGTTAATATTGGGGAATTCAACTCGTTCCATAAATATAATTTTGCTACGGGGGCATGGACATGTACCTGTATTTGCACAGTTGCCAATAATTTTATAAGACATCTTTTTTATATTTTGTGATTATTTAAGTAACACGCGATGAAACTTGTCTGTTAACACATTCTATTTTACCATATACTCAATAAATACTTCCATTTTTAACTCAAATATTATATTAATGAAAAATTCATTCGCAGATAATTAAATTATTTAATCTACAATTATGTATAAAAATACCAAATCTGAAACACACATCTGATTTGTTATAAACTAATATAGTTACGTGTATATATAACAATTGTGTTGAATAGACAAACTAATTTCTTTAAAAAGAAAAAAGAAAGTTTTCTTGTATAAAATTTTAAACCAAAACAAAAAATGAAATAAAAGAAATTTCTATTTAACATTTCTTTGCATCAGCTAATAATTTCCGGAATAATATTTATAAATTTTATGCAAAATAATTATTCATTTACATTATGTAAGGATTATCGGAAATAGTTACATAATTTATTTTACCATCTATACAATATGTGGATGAACAAATTTTACTGACCTTACCTCATTTACATTTTCAATATGCCTTATATAACTTGATTTATTAGATTATTTTAGTGAGTATAGCTAGTTTCGTTCAAGTTGTTGTAAGCCCTAGGGAAATTATCTATTTATACAGTCCACGTTCAATTAGATTGACTATCATATTCTATTTTTATCGTTTTTGTATTTCCTAATGTTATTTTGTAACAAACATGGCAGTCAACCCTAAAGTTGACTGAATTATTTTCAGGATTTAGATTGATCAAAACCAAAAGTTCACAGTACAAATTTATTCTAAACAACAATATTATACCTAATTCGATTTTATAACAATCGTCCTTCCATCGTCGAAGTACTTCCAGAGAAGATTTGTAAAAATCCATCAATTTGAAAAAAACTGTTATCACAAAAAGTATGTCTGTCTCTTTCTACTTACTACTACTACCGTTTCCACATACAAAACGCACATTTGGATTAATCCCCTTGGAAGAATTTTACAATAGGAACTGATTCGTATAGTTTTTCACATTTATGCCCGATTGTAAGTAAGATGATTAGCGTCTGTTTTAGCATCTCTTTTCGACGACTAAATCAGACAGCAAAACTACAGCATATATACTTTAATTTTTTGACGCGTGAGGATGTTACAAAAATTATATTTATTTAAAATTTTGTATATTTTTTAATAAAAATAAAATACATTTTTATTTAATTTCATTTTTTTATTTTTATTTTTATAACAACAAAAATCCTACATCATAAAACTGCGTTATAAACTGATTTTGTGTGTACATAGCTTGTACATAGTGTGTACATTATATACAAAATATTCATTTATCCAAACAAAAATGAATAAACATAATAATAAAGGTCAAAGAAAAAGTATTACCAGTCATATAAAAACTGCTATAAAACTGCAGTAAAAGAGACGATAGATTTTTATTTAGCGTCGATCATACAATGCACAAAAATTAAAATCATCGTGTCAACGATTATTCTCGTTTTTTTTTTAAATTATCATCGTCCATACAATCGGGCATTACACTGCTTAGTCGGGTAAAAGTCAGTTTTAAATAAAATCAGTCTTAATATCACTGAATACGTAAAAATTGCATCATTTAAAAACTACTCTTATAATAATTTAAAATTATTATAACATTGTATAAACCTATTATTTTGGTAACGCTTAATACCGTGAAAGTTCAATTTTGACGATACCAATTGAGACATAAAGCACAGGGGTACACCAGTGCACTCGAGGACAAATTTATTACTACGAAAAGGAGTTTGTCGCTCTTTTCTATGAATTATCTATGAAAGTGGTCTTGGAAAGTTTAATATTACGAGTATTTGTATTGTATTAAAATATAAAAACTATAAATTTATTTATAATTAATATCAAAATTAAGTGTCTTGGGTGTATCTGAAGCGAGTTTCATTTTTTCCACATTTGGCGTTTTCTATACTTTTCCTAGTTGTTTTTTTACTATCTTTGCAATCTGTTTAGGGGCCGCTCTCAACTCTTTCGCAGTTCGCTTTTCTCGTTCTTACTTTTACGCCATTGTCAGCCAATTTGAGGACGCACGGATATAGGACCGATTTTCGTAAACCATCTGCATATTGCATAGCTTCATGCCAGCCTATATATAGGTACTGGACATGGAAGATGGTTCGGACCATGCGTTTGGCACTCCGACAGAGGCCATAGTTGTGTTCCTGTTCATCACCGATCGTAATCTGTTGCTGAAAATACCCTTTTGCTTCCTGCCCCTATCGGGTTTCGAACCCAGTACCTCTCTATCCAAACGCCAAAGCTTTAACCACTGTGCAGTTTGGTCGGTACTTTCTCTAGTCTCAATTGTCTTTCTTTTTTTGACATTCCAGCCATGCACAACTTATAATTCTTAAGTTTGTTTACAACTTTTATTTTAATTTTGATTAATTTGTTATAACAAACATTTAATAATAAAATAGCTACGACTAATATTTAATTTTAAGTTTTATAAACACCGACCACAATTCAATCTAATTTTTAGGTTAGGTTTCATTAATCCAATAGTTTTATCATATATAAGTGAAAGATGCTTAAAAACGCCCTTTGTCGCATGAACATCGACTGAAATCTATAGATACAAACAAATGGTGTATAAGTCGAAATTTTTTGACAGCATTTCAAAACTATAATAAATTATTACCAACCAGCGATTGTATTTTATAGTAACAATAACAAAGTTTTTAGTGCAAGATTTTTTGCAGTTATCACTGCGTCACTGTTTATCAATTATTTAATCATGCCGTAATTTTTTTATTATGTTTAGTTTGTGGATTTTATAATGATCCAGAAAAAATATAAACTACTTAAATAGTTTTTGAATAAGTACATTTCATAGCCAATTCAAAGCCTTCATTATTTTAAAAAAAGTTTTGTTCAATTGTATATCAAGAAATCAAAATTTATTTCAAGCAAATCTCTTTTCCACGGAAGGGGAAGGAATTTGCCTCCCCCCCATACGCATTTACCCCTCCCTCCGCCCTCTCTCCTGACTTAGCCAAAACATATGATTCTTTCTCGCCATGTCATTCTAAATCTTCTGGTAATTTTGTTTGTTACATCAGAACGGACAGAACGAGAGAGAGAGAGAGAAGACACAAGAAAAAAAGCAGAGAGCCAAATTCGTCAAAATATTTTACGATTATTTTTAGCACTTTCCGATTAAGGTTCTTGTAGATTTCCGTGCAGCTCGCAATGAAGAGAGTTTTACACAGCAAGCGTAGTATATAGCAACATCTGTTTCTCGACTAAAGCCTTACCACTCATCAGAAACTACTGCATGAAACTACTAATTCTCTATTTGTAAGGCAATCATTTCATTATGCTTGTGGTGTAGGTTTTGTAGTTGTTAAATGTATGTTATGATTTTATTACATCGAAAGTCTTACATTGTAAACCACTAAATATACCCATTTTAAGCGCTTCTATCTATGTGGTATATGTATACCACAAGCCAGTCACCAAAAGTTGCCTATAATAGAAATCGCGTACTAAAATCATGGCACTCTTTATATTATGTTACCACTTTTGGGTTAGTACAACAAATATGCACTAGTAGTCAGAGAACTGGGAATTACGTTCATTCCGAAATCGGTTACACTTTAAGTAAAAATTTAGTTAATTTTGATTAAGGATCTAGCCCCCGTTGGAATCGGTAGTTTACGTATAAGCCGCTATTGTCGTGTTATGCGATGTTCTCCATATTATTGTAATCAATGATAATACGATTCGCACACATTCGTTTAATATTTACAACACTGACGCACATAGCAGGTACTGAATTTCCGGAAAAATATAAAAACACATTGTGCTCGAAGTCCGTTGTAAATATTATTTTTCTTTTTATCCTAAATCAAAACGCTTCCGACGTCTTAAGTAAACACTAAATTCAATTGACGCATAGGGTCTACGAAGTATGTATAAGAAACAAAAAAAACATGCGAGAAATGAAGTTAGCAACAACAGATTGCTCACTTTTTAAATTATAGATTATGCGCCACATATAAATAAATTATTAATTATAGATTAAAATATAATTAACGCAGTATATATAATTTTTGAATATTTTACGGTAATATTTTGTATTGTGTACTTGTAAATAGGTGCAAAAACAAATCAATATTTGAACTGCGCGTGGCACCACAAGTTAGCGAAATAAATGCGACGTGTGTGCTGGCACGAAAATAGCAATGTGACGACTACCTGTTAATTTAATATATATTATAATAACCAGTTTTAATAAGAATTATTGGCTCTGCTGTATGAAGTTCATCATCTTTGATCTTTTTATTTATTTATTACTTATTATTGAAGAACTCTGGTAAAATTGATATTAATTATGCATAAAGAAATCGGGGTTTTACAGCGATATTCTTAACAAATCGTGCTTAATATTACTAATTGACACTATACTGTACATATCGGTCTAGACACGTTTATTTATACCCAAAAATTAATGATTCAAAGTAAAAAAAATACATTTTTCATTTAATTTTTATGTTTATAAATTAAATTTGCACAAAATCTGATAATTTCTTAATAATATATTTTTGTTCATATTAAATTGAATTTAAATTGAATACGAGTAAATCTCTATATATAAATATAATTTTATGTAATTAATATTGATTCTATAATTTTGCTTTACCTTGAAATGAGTGACGATGTTCAGAAGTTAGCGTAAATGATTAGAATTTCACTGTGAATTTTATTCGAGTAAATATTGGCAAGCGCTAACAGATTATGTACGTAGTTTCTACATACAAAAAACTGTAACGCGATCCAGTATGTCGCATGGCAATTCAAAAACAAAAAAAATAGGTAATATACTTTTAGTATTTTTAAATAAGAAAATATTGATTCAAACTGTTATTATAGATATTTAAAATGTGAACAAATATGGCAAATTAGCAACGTACCACTTCCAAAAAAAAACCTGTATAAATACAATAAAAATGGTTTCGGTTTATTGTTTTCAAGTCGCTTTCAATTCTTGTTACACATTACAATCTTACACCTGTTGAGGATTATTGAAACTATAGGGGAAACTCGTATACTTGAACACATCGTGTATATTCTTAACCAAAGTACTCTCCAATACGGTCAGACAACCCTTGGATAAGATTCTGTTCCAATGTATAGTATCATGAGCGATTATTAACCCGATTAAATTTCACTAAACAAAAATTAATATTAGTTCCATGACATTGACGTGAGATGTCTCGCCAAACAGTATGTGAAAGTTATTACAGTTTGTTAAATTTTGTTTTAGTTCTAATTAGGAAAATTTTGCAGCAGATACCAACAATATTAAAAAACACAATAGACAAATATTGAAATAGTCGAGAGTAACATGAACGAAAATTTACGAACCTTTCTATCAGTGATAAACATTTTAAAAAATTGAAAATAATCGAAGAACGTGAAGTTGAACTTATAAACCAAGATGGCAGCATTTTAAAAAATTGTTCTGTTCTTATCATGGTAATTTTAATAGGTAAAAATAACAATAAACAATCGACTTTTACTTTAGTGATAAAACAAAGTAGCCTTAGGGGTTTTGAATGTTTTTCAAGTAAGCTTTGTTGTTTTTCTTCCTGTTATAGTTTTATGATCAAAACGATCATAGATTATAACATTTTGAGAGTGTCTAGCTACAGGCTGACCACTTCTAACAAGGACATTAAGGATCTCTGTCTAAAAAAACCCTCATAAAACAATGATCAATGAATGTATTTACTCCTTAGTTTGGTATTGTTATTACTATTTGGATTTTGATATGGTTAGGCCTTTCACGACAAATGTACATTACCGAATGCCGATGATGTACGCGCGCAACACAGAGAATCCGTAGTTCGATAAATCAACAAGGTATTATTGAACTAAATCTTGTTAAATTCGACTATATCATGTTTTATTAGTGGGTGCCAGACGAAGAATGAAAAAATTAGTTTACCTACAAAATAATAGAATTGTGACATTTGTTTTTGTGTACCAAAACTAGTCGAAGAATAATGAAATGACTGACTCATGTTGGACTATTTACCTTTAGGTGTCGGCCCAATCTAATGAAATCTATTTGACCAATTTATGTGCCTCAATTGACTAAACTTAATTAAACTTAGAAGTTGGTGAAACATATTAACAGATGTCACTGAACTGAAATTCGCAATATGTGTAGTATGTTGGTTAATTTAAGTGTAAGCAAATGTATATCATCAGAAATTAGTGCACAGTCAAACTTTTCAAGTCATCAACCTCGTATCATTTCAATATTTAGTTTAGTCAAATAAGGCACACAACATTAGAATTCTAATTTCGTTTCAATTTTCGTAATTGCGCTACAATATCAGCCGCCCAGTCGAAGAGCTCTGAGATGAAAACAAAAATGAACTATTTAGACAGGTTTATTTGGACAGATTTTCTAGTTCGAGGCACTAATAAGTGGCGAATTCGAAACCCGTGCGAACCTTATTTACTCGTCTCACTAAGACTCAATTGTCTAGCGATTTCGGAACAAATAAGTTGATTTGTTTTATTTGTCGAGTTGTCGCGGGCTTAACTTTTACACGGTGCTGTGGAGTTGACCGATGACTATCTCGGGTTAAAGGATTTTCATCAAAGCTCACAGGGCAGCTTTATGGATTGTCCATAAACTAGTTCAGCTGGTGAGCAATTGATGTCTTCTTACACGGTTGCTCGAATATCAAGTACGAACAAATAGATCTTCTGAGCACCAATGAATGATATCGCCATTTGTTACATTGTCCGCTGGTAAAATTAGATTATGTTATTTCGAACTCAAAAAGATAAAAGATTGAAAACGTCGGACAGGGTGCACTATTAGATCGATAAGGAAAGTCAATTTATTGAATTTTTCGGTTATAAATTGTTTCGATTTATAACGTTCGTCGCTATAGCAACACTACGGTGCTTGGGATTTAGTCCTTTTTTGTTATGCTCGAGATTCGACGACGAATGTCCGGATTTGCACAACCCACGTAGGGTATTTGAGTTTAGCGTGATACCAACAAACTCCTGGTATTTCACGGTCACAACTCGTACTACGCGCCCGATCGTGATCGAGACTGAAATTGTGGTGATAAACGATGTTCAAAACACGCGTAATAACCAAGAAATGGTTTACGATTTTTAAAAGTTGATTAAGTCAATCCGCTATGCGCGCTAGTCGCGTTAATCGGATTTACATTGAACACTTTAGTTCTTGTATTGATATTTGCTAATAGGTGTCAGGGCGATCAGAATTAATAAGACTAAGACTAATTTCTGCGGAAATTTCTGCGATTTAAATTATACTAGGATTATTTTAACCGATACAAACTTTATGAACAATCCGCTGACTGTTTCATTGTTAAACACTGCAATTAATATTATTTTACTTTATTTTGACCAGTATCACATATTTAAAATAGTATCGTATTTTTTCTTTACAGGTGAAGGTTGTGTGGACAAGCCCCTAGCAACGTTATGGCGTAATTACACACAAAACAGTAAACCGGATGTCGTAATGAAAATTCGAGTTTGTTCATCGGGATTAAAAGCAACCACAAAGCAGCATGGTCTAACAGAATATTGGTCACATCGGATCGCGTATTGTGCAGCTCCTAAAAATTACCCTAGAATTTTCTGTTGGGTGTACCGCCACGAAGGCAGAAAATTGAAAAATGAAATGAGATGTCACGCTGTATTGTGCGCAAAGAATTTAATTGCACAAGAAATTGGTAAAAAACTACAGGTAATATTTTTGGTTTAAAATTACTGAAGAAATAAATAAAAGTGTTTTTTTTTGTTTAATTTTAGGAAAATATCGCACGTGCCCTTTGCGAGTTTAAGCGTGATAAAATATCAAGACAAAATGCACGGCTAAGTCTAGTAAACTCAGTTTATGAAAATCCGAGTATGCCACGTCGCAAAATATTACTTAGCGTCGGTGGTAATAACTATCGTCCGCCACTGGAACGTTCAAAATCGGCACCAAAATTAATGGCAATCGAAGAGATTATCGGCGAGGAAGATGAATTTGAAGAAGATGACGATCCAAATGTAAACTCAATTAGAGGACAACAACATGGATGTGAAAATGGTTTAAAATACTCTACAATGACACTAGGCCGCAGACGTGGTTCTCGAGGTTCTGCACTAAAACGTCGCAATTCAGTGCGGCGTAGTAAACAATTCCAAAAAACGATTACCTTTAGTACACCAAGTTCAGAGTCGAATAAAGAAATTAGTACGACACTAAAAGAAACGGAAAACGATTATGATTTTACTGTAATGGAACCGCTCGAAGGTGAAATAATGTCGTATTACGACATGAAACTAAAAAGTAATTTAAATAGTACCAGTTTCAACAATTTGGATGAGATCGAATGCAATACCAAAAAAGAACTAATGAGTGAAAGTAGTAAATTAGGCCGAAATTCCCAAAGTATGGATGATTTGGATGGTACCGATAATGTTTATCACAATGAAATAGATCCCGATAGTCATGTATTCTTCAACCAAAATGATATTTTAGATATAATACGAAAACATACATTATCGAATATGAATACACCAGAATCAGCGGTCGAACCAGATTATCTCGACAATTCAAATGCTAATAATGGCCATATGTACGGGGATGAGACGAGTGTATCAAGCGGCTGCGAAACAATTAGTTTAATGACCGTTTTAAATGAGAACGATAGTTTAGTCGTGGTGGAACCTCTAAATAATACATCAAGTACTAGACATAGTTTCAAGTCACATAAGCAATACATCAGAAGTATTACATACCCCTTAGATGATGATCTAAAACAACAAATTTTTGAAGATAACCCCAAAATATTTATCGAGTCGCAAGATTCGATCCATATTTTGGCCGATAATAATTCTAGACATGTTACCTATGATGACGAAAAATCCAATATTTTATTTAGTCACAACATAAAACGACAAAATCTAAATTTTGATAGTCGAGCACGAGGTGGATGTCTAAATGAAAATATAACCGATACGGACATAAATAATCTAAGAACATTGTGCATCGATGATGGCAATGATGGGAACGTGTCTGAATATAGTGATGAATCTGGTTACGTTGAAGAAACTCATGAGCAAATTGAAAAAAATAAAATGAGTACGAATTTTAGTGAGTTTGTGGTAAATTAATGAGAAACGCAATTATGCATCATATGCAATGCGTTTTAAGGCTAACTCGAACAGTTCGAACGACGATAACAAATAAATATCCAAAGTAATACATCACCTGGCTCTTTAGAATCATATTCAGTGTCAGCAATATATTCATACCTGTGATATTGTGAACCAACAATATACTTATGCATAGTTTTGTATTTTTTTTTTTATAATTTTTATATTGGATATATACTCAAAATACATTATCTAGTTGTATTTAGAATTATTGTAATATTTTTCAATGTTACCATACACTTTAAAATAATTAATAATTTAGTTGTAAAAAATACCTACGAGTAAATCTTCATATCACGAATATGTATATAAAACTAAAAATTTATCAGTTTGATATTATTACCTACACACACACACACACATATTTATATATATATATATATATATATATATATATATATATATATATATATATATATATATATATATATACATATATATCATATTATAGAAACCCGCATAATAAATTACCAAAGCTAGTTTACAATTTCTGACACAAATATATAAATATAATTTAAAATTTTATATATTTTAATTTAACAATTAATTAATACATAATAAATGACAATGAAGTATATTAGTTTTGTTTTAAAGTTTTAACGTAGGTAGTCCTTTATTTGTCAATTATTATAAAAAATGATAATCGGTAGAAGTAATATTATTGTTGTGTTGGTTCAATACGTTATTATATACACATACTCAGGGTGGTTCAATACTTAGTACTGAAAACTTTAGAAAGGATTGTATACTTGCATCGGAAAATGATTCTTAAAGTTCTAATTATTTGGAGCATGGAATAATGAGTTGGCACCTAAGTTTTGAATCATCCTGTATACAATGTCAAATTGTTAATCACATTTTTATATTAAAGTATTTTTGAATAAAATATTTAAATAAAATAGTTGTTATTATTACAAAACAAAAATTTTAATAGTTTTTTGAATAGTCTCTGTAAGAATTTGTAAATAAAGTAAATGCATTGATGAAAAACTGCCAAATTAAATCTTCTAAATCCACATCACTTGAATCAATATCCCTCAAGAACAAGAAAAAGAGTTTTGATAAATTTTATTGATTTGTATAAAATTATTACAATGTACCTAGTCGAGACCAACAACATTTCATTTCTGGCATAATTTACTACTTTGTCACAATTTATAGGATGTCTCCATTGGTTTCACCTAATTTATATTGTATAGTGTTGTTTCTGTCTTACGCCGACTACAAAGCTAACTTAAATGGTTTTACTCTATTGAGGCTTCTTGCTATCGTTCAGTGGTCAAACACTTGGTTGGCCCTAACGTGCTACCGTGTCCACGGTAAAGAGGATTAATAATGTCCTTCAGTACTTTTGTTTTGGAATATTTGGGTAATTTTTAGGTTGTGCGGTTTAGTACAACCCCACAGTTGAATTCCATATGACCATATCTGCATCAGTTCGTTATGTGTTGACAAAAATGACAATTGAGAGTTCCTTCAGAAAACCAGTACATTTTTCTGTATTTGAGTCTGAGCTCTGCAGATTTCTTTTAGACATGCAGCTGTCATCGCAGTTTAGCATCTAGATATTCCTAGGTATTTTTCAAGTTAGAACGTAATAATGGGACATTATTTAGTAGCACACATGCAATTAATTTTTTGTCTGTTGGTGTAGTCAACATGTACGCATAAAGTGGTATGGGTCTTAAGGCACTTCCTTGTGGCACCACGGAATTTATATTCTTTGTGTAAGTATATGCTTATATTTGTGGGAAAATTTCTTTCCCTAATGGATGAGTCGAATTGTAGTGGAACGCTTTCTTAAGTTTAAGCAATATACCCTCAGGCCAAACTTTGTTAAAAGCCTGGGAGAAGTAAAGGAAAGCTGCTTAGGGGATACCACGTGTTACTTAGCTCGTTTTCATGCTCGCTTGTCTGTCCGCAGTATTTTGCAAACAATTTTCACCAACTTCTTGACATCGTTCTATCAAACTTACAGAGCAGTTTAGTTCTCGAACAAAATGCCACATTCAATCATTTATATAGCACGCTATGAGCAGTATTTTTACATTTTGAATAAATTTCTTTTCTACTATGTACCTTATGTCATATCAGGTTCGTCGCTTTTCCATTTTATGTGTCGAGACTGATGTCTTTCGTTGTTCAAATCGTTCAAACGCGTGTTTTTTAATTTTGAATGATTTTTCTGTGGTATCTGTTCTCATATAAACTGATCAATTGCAGAGTATCTATCTTGAAATTTTAATTAGTGTATAGAGCTTAATTATGCACTATGAATTAGAGGTTTGATTCGTTTTTAGTAATAGTGGTATCGGCTTTTCTCGTTTTTTCGTTGGGTGGTTTTCCTGGCTTGAGTATCGTAATCGCCTTCGTGAACTTTCATAGCTTTGGTATATATTTGATCAAGAAGACTGCGTTGATTAGAGTGGTATATTTTTTTAATACCTTTATTGAGTAACTTTAATAGAGTATTTAGTTAGTTATGAGTAAGTACGTTCCGTAAGTCTCTAGTTTTAAAGGGTAGTCCGAATACAATTTTCGCGTGCATGCTCACGAAATTTACCACATATTGATTATTCGGCCCAGTCAGCTGGGCTGCCGGCCATCTTTCTTCGATGTTCTTTTTCTCTTTAAATAGCATAGTGAGTATTTTTACTGGATTGCCCATTGATTGAAATGGATCTTGTGGGTGGTTTCATTTCAAGAAATTTAAATATCAACAATGAATTTTGCTGCTACAGTTACGTTCATCTTATTCGATTTGAAATGGTTTTTTATGCCGACACAGCTGGAAAAGTTTAAAGATCTTCGACATTGTTTGACCAGCCGGATGCTTTAATTATATTTGGTAATGATTATCGTTCTAATTATGCGTGGACATTACCGGATCATTACTATGGCGTTCCATGTGGCGGTGGATACTGAAATAACGAAAGATGCACTTTAAAATGAACATTAAACTGAAACAGCGAAGTTGTGCAAATATAAAAAGTTAAATATAAAATAAATGCAGGCGTGTGTAAAATAAAATTTTATTTCTATTCTATTATTCTACAAAAACTATTTCAGCATATATTTTGTTCGCTGTCATAAATACAATGTGTCAAACCCGGCACAACTTCAAGTAAATTACATCAGAAAGTGCGTTCACTAATTTAAATATTCCCACTATTACTTACACGTTCCTTTTTAAAAATACCAAAAAAAAAAATACGTTAATAAAGTAAAAAAATTAAAAAAACTTATTGATTGACTTATTGAGTGATTTTAACATTAATTCATCCTTGGCCGAACCGCTCTTTGATTATTCATAAAGAAAATCGACATATCCAAATCGGTTGATACATTTTCGGACAATAATCGATGCCACCACACCAGTTCCTTGAGTGACTCTGTTGTCGTTAACGCAACTAACATTTGGCATTCTGAGCCCTAACTGGGCTAACTATAATTGACTTATTAAAAATTGATTGCCAATAAAAAACTATTTTTACTTTCGAAATTTGAAATTAGTGATTTTTATATTTGAATTTTCAATATCGATTTCGTTCCTCGGTTTATCAATAATTATTACTCTATTATCTTTAACTATTATCACTATAAGGAACACCAATAAATATTTAAAATTTCGAAAAGTAAAAAGTATTTTTTTTTATTTACAATCAAATTAAATAAAGTGATAAAAATACACAAAAAGTGAAAATATGCATAGTCATGAAACAAACCCCAACTTAAATGTCGATGTCCCCTGCATAGTCTGCGTCACTGTAGCCACACGGACTCAAATAGATGTCACTTTAAAATCGCATTCCCATGTCTAATGTCTTCTTTATGCGTTTTGCCGCATTCACATGCCTTGCCACTCGACATGTATTGCCCACAGACAAACTGATGTCTGGTCGTGTTGTGGCGAAATACATTAAGCTACCGCTTCAGTATCACCAAGATTCTGTACACGTTTGATGGAGTCCCACTGCAATCCGCCATTCCAAAACGGTTGAGTACCTTTAACGCATATACGCCTTCTGATTCACATGAATCGATCGTTAGTCGTTGTTCGATTTCAAGATCCAAGAAACATTTATTTAATTACCTAAAATTTGAAAAATATCAAAACCAACCATGGCTTTTTGCGTCATTCGGGTCACTCATACATAGTTTCTTTCTTTCCGCTTCGGTACATGAACCATTTCTGCGCATCCAAAAACGAGTAAATGTTTAAGGCTATATGGGCTTTCGTTAGATTCAGTTTTCTTTGAGTGTTACGCAGCCTTTCATAATTTCTGTAAGAAATTGGTTGATCATGTAGTATGCTGTCGATACTGCTTCCGACGAGAATTCGTTACCTAATCCGGCATCAATAAGCATACAACCCACTTTCTCAACAGTTATCCGATTCATGCTTTCGGTGATTCCATTTTGTTCCGGCGTATATGGAACTTCTAGCAAAATGTTGACATAAACGTGGTTAATGTAATCGCCTTCATTCTCAATTCGCCTCGCTCGCAAATAATTTATAGTCTTCTCGGTTTGGTTCTCAATCAAATTCCTGAACTGATGAATTTTGATTTTAGTAACGGTAAACGTGTCGTCTTACCGCTGTGATGTAAAAGTTGTTTTAAATATTTAATTTCTGGATTGTGCCTTATACTAACTAGTACATCCAACTGAAATTACTTTCAATTCTGCGTCGAAGCTCTGAAATCCATACGTACCAATCACCGTGGTTGATAGTATTTGGTGAAATATATGTGTATAGCAGATTGCACATTCGATCTTTCTAGGCTAACACTTTTAGTTTTGGTTGGGGAATTGTTTGCAACAAGTTCATAGTTGATACAATTGAAGCAGACCATGAGCCTTTTCCATATAGGGCATTATGGTTTGACATGTTAGGCAAAAATGTTTTCCCTTCTTGTAATAATTTAGTTTTTATGGAATCTCCACTAATTTTGATTCCCGAATTCTCACTTCCCATAATCGTAGGCTTATATTCCTCTGGTGCTAAGCCTGCCAAAAGAATTATACCGATCCATTCCTCTGATACATTTAATTGAATGGAATTTAATTTATGAGATGTGCTAATCAAGGATTTGGACAACCTGAGCGAAACAAGTCAACTCTTCTCGTTAAACCTGAGTCCTTAAACATACCTCTAACTTCTTTGGCCGCAGTCGCAGTTTTTATAAGAACATAGTTGATTGGGTCTATAGAAGAATAATTTTAGTTCTTAGTTTTTTTGTTTTGAAATCCTTTTGTTTATCTTTTCCGGTTACCAAAACACAATCAAACATTTCTTTCAGCTCTAAATAGGTTTGAACTGTGCATATATATACATGTGTCATAATTGTATTATTAGTCGTCATCTTGTCATAATTTTTACACCCCCAAAGCGTAATATATTGTACGTACTATATAATTGAAAACACGCCTGTTTATATTCTTATTTGCGGAAAAAAATGTTTTGCTTTAACTTTATATCATTCATGTTTAATATCTGGGCCCGTAACCGGATGAACGAGAACAGAGTGTATATATGTTAGGTTTTACTATTTCAACAATCTACTTCATGTGCAAATTAAAATATCAGAATCATCTAGACGGAAAATATCCCTTAAGCCGGAAAAAAATTTCAATTCCATCGAGTTCCGCGTTAGGGGATTTTTACTGCAACTGATACAACACTGCCATCTTACGAAAATTGTTAAACTGCTGATACGCGTTATTTTAAGTTTTTACATACATGGATTCTAATTGGATCTAATATATTCATACACAATGGAATGACGGATGAATCAAATAAACATGCAGTATAAGTTTAAAAAGCAAATTTTTCTTATCAGAATTTCTCGAACAATTGACCAAATTTCATCGCCTTTCAGTTAAAATTTAATTCGAAATACATAAGGATTAAAATAATACGAATTGCTACAACGGGTTACGACTTCCGAATAATTCGCAACAATAATTTTTGTTAGGTAGGTAACCCTACCTAAATTTGCTTATTTACTCCACGATCCGTATGTCACATGTTTATGGTTTTTAATTAGATCAGAGGCAGAACCATGAATCATGCCATGCGGAAATTTTAGACGGTATTCAAAATTTATATGGAAAAGCAGCAATATTTATTCTTACCGGTTTTATTCTGTTGTTTCAAAAAATCTTATAAATTCGTTCGATTGCTATAAGCTGACGAACACCGGCAAATTGTTGTAGATTCTCATATAAAATTTCATTACCGTTTAAATTTTCCGTACGGTGTTCATGATTCCGCCCCTGCAGAATGTTTATTCCAACTGAGCATATATTCGTATTCGCTACTGTCGTATATTTTACTTTCCGTCAAATGAAAAATGTATAAAATCGCATAAATTTAGACGGAAAAAAATATTAAATTATTAATATATTTATTAAAATATAGTTGTTCGTTAAAATAAATTATTGTTGTTCTGTTTTCTGAACAGTACACGTGATTGGCGAGTCATCTGCAAAAGACTGTGTACCACATTATTATGGTGATCTCAATAAAAGCCCAATCCGTATATGAGAGTGTTACAAATACAATCTTATAATCTCTAAAGATTTAAATTGCGATTATTACCGCGTGGTAGTTCGACCTAATATTATACAAATTGCAAATTTTTAGTAAACATTATAGAATTTTAGAATATTCAACACAAACTATTCTAATTTTGGTTTTAGATTATAGAAAAATTCTAACGGGTTTGATTTGTTTATTATTCACAAATTATTGTATCTTAAACTTAAATAAGAAGAAAAAATACGAAGTTAAAAATATCATTTTTGATTTACATAAATAATTTATTGTTGTTGGGTGGATATTTGCTCTACACTTCTACAGATCTCAAACTACTGAAATGCCACTATTTTGTGAAATTTAAGAATAAACGGTTAATTCCACAACCTGCGCGTAAATGAGTGATTGACTTTCGATAGTTCAAAATTGTTCCTAAATTATTTCTTTTGTAATTTGTGCCTCAAAAATAACTTTTATAAGATTTCATTTTGTAAAGTTAACTTTAGCAGAAATCACTGTACTTACTATAATTCTAGGTTAAAAATGACGAATCGTCGATTGTCATTGGGGGTACCTTTATGGAGGATTGAAAGATACAATATCCAGTTTTAAAAATTATATAATAAACTACACTTGCCATCTTTTAAATGACAGAACACATTATTACTCACTACCTCCAGCTCCAACCCATTTTCGCACGGTATCTAGATTGGTACTTAATATTTTAAGACACGAACAAAAACGAAAGGCTTCCCGTTATTATTATTTAAATGAACTAAATTTAACGTTTATATTTGGTTTGAGATGTGCCAATTACATGGTGTTCTAAACCGCACAAGCAAGAATCTAAACTCAAATATTTAGAGCCATCGTTCAACCTGATTCGCCAAGATTCAACAATCACATCCATACATGAAAATTAATGCTTAAAGTCCATTTTAGGTTTATTTACATGTTAAAAGTATATACACTTTAGAAGCGAACGAAGCGAAGTTAAAAATCATCAATGATTCTTCCAGGCTATTAAATAGTGATTATGCGAACAAGAGCGGTACATAAGACACTTACTCACTGCACTAACTTTATTATAGTGTGCGACAAGAAAGTTCAGACGGCTTTTTGTTATTACTTCTATAAATCGAAGAAACAACTCCACAAGGCTCCAAATGTAAAAAAACGAAACGGCAAAATTTCTCTAACGGGCTTTACTTTCTTTGTTTAGTTTTCTGTAGAGGACTTCTAGAGGAAACCAATCATTCCATATCGTGCGTTCTCATAGCTTCAAAGTTATCAGAAAGTAATCATTATTGTTATCAAATCATAGCCCTTTTAATGAAGTAAAAATCTATCGTATTGGGTGTCGAGGCCGGTTTGTTGTAGTGCATTATGACTATAAGAATAACGCACCGAGCATTTTGTAAAAAATATTCAAAAGGAATTCGACCCCCTTCAAGAAGCCCTAAATAACTTTTGTCGAAATCAAGATTCATAGGCATCACTTCCTGCCCACGAAAACCCTCCCTCTTCAATTTTTAATAAAAAAAAATTCAAAGAGGCTCGTGTGTCATCGAAGGACCTCCTAAACTGATATTCTCGAAATAGAGACTAATCACAATTGATTCCTGGTACTTGAAACCCCCCATTTCGGCCATTTTGAATCACTGATGCTCCAATTTTCAATATTATAAGCTGTATTTCATTTAACGAGGAATTAGGTTGGAACTCAAAATTGGCCAAATAAAATGACGCAAGAAATTGGATAGAATTCGACGTTTTTCTTTAAATTTTATACCTAAATCAGTGTTGAGATAAGCTCCGCAGGGTGAGCAACAAATATTGAGAATACAACATGAAGAATAATCAGTCTGACATATTTCCAGGAACCAGAAACCGATGCAGTAAAGATTCAATCGTTACATTGTTTTTATTTGTATTTTGTCTATTTCATATGAACTGTTTAGACAGCACAAATTGTATGTATAAATAAGACCTTTTAGATAAAAATAAAGCACAATTAAATACAATCAACAATAGTATAGTTCTCTAATTATTTGGACCACACCAGTGGTAATCCAAGTAATCATACAACAAAGACAAAGGTCTGATTTTTCATACGTCCTTCGAGCTGGATCGCGAGCTAGTTGGCCCCCATCCGTGGTAAGCCAACTAAGCTTGTGATTCCGATACCGGCAATATAACTCTGCCACAAACCCACGTTACCATTAGATCTACATCGACATCTACATCTAAACGACGCCATTACAACCAATAACAATAACTAAAGCCCCCATATTAAGAAACATACAACTGGTTCAAACAGCAACATTCATGGTGTCAACAAAGGCAATTCAAGAACAATTACAAATATTCATTGAGAATGACAACATTCCATAAGCAAGCAATCTCACCGAGGATGAAATAAAAATTGAAGAATTCTTTCAAGAAAAAAACGATGAACGAAGCACTACTACGTCAACAATAAGCGGCACCTATCGACACTGCCAAATAATAAATCAGGTCACATTTCGTAATGAAATCTGGATTTCAGGCGAATAAGACAACATATTGCAACAACTTGCAGTTAGCTTTACTCAAAATTACATCACTAACTCAAAACAACCGAAGCATACGGAATCAATGGCAATAAATTATATCCGTTCAAAATCAGTACAGTACATCAGGGGTTTTTGCAAAAACTTTAAATAAAAATATTGTTGACTTTCAGATTCAAAATGATTATAGGTAATACAGGGAGTCCATCCGAAAAGTTAAAAAAAATTGCCACCATTTAGGCCGATATTAACATTGACAGTTCATACTTGACAGGAATAATTCCTAATTAGTATGCCACGTGTATAGGTGGCAGATTAATCATGACATGATATGATATGATATGATAGAGGCGTACAGGCCAGCCATAACGGCGATCCTAGGTACGTTACCATAATCCTGAAATATCAACAATCAAATAACAAATTATATCTGAATGCGAATAATATTTCAGCATCATGCGGGCCCAGGCCCTGCCTGCATCCTTAACAAATAAGGTTAATTAGGAAAGGATGTTAGTCACAGAAACGACTAGGGCGAACCGCAGCAAAGTCATTTTCTAACTACTTAAATATATTAGAATGTTAGTCTCAATTAAATTCACACTCTAGATTAGAGTTTGTTAGTTAATTAATGTAAGTTAGTTGTTTGAGGTAAAGGATACTAATATTCATCATATGTATTCGGCATCAGTCCTACTAGACTGGTTAGGTTATTTAATTCACATCTATGGGTCATCTCAAACACATACTGCTTGTAACCTTATTTTGCCCTATCTTCCCATCCAACACCATCTAACCGAGGGACTTCACGTTCATAATGACACGGCAGTATTATCATACATATGATGACCTAAATATTCCGTCAATAATGTCAAAATAAAAAAATAAAAAAAAAAAATAAAAAAAAAAAAAAAATTATATTCGGTATTGTCATTCAGCTACCTATATTTAAATTCATCCAACTAAAAGCAGGGTTAATTTATATCTAACATTCACACAACTTCACTAAAACATAACCTGAATTCAACCAGAAAGATTGTCGAAAACAACATTCCATAGCAAAAAGTCTTTGGATCGTTAACATATTTGATTGTATTGAGTTTATGCTCAAAGCGTAAGTAATTAAATAGACCCCCTGATCAAGAATGTTGCAATCACAATCTTCCCTGACCTTCCGGTATGTAAAAAAAAAAATAAATAAATAATAAATTTTAAATAATAATAAAAATAAATTGAATTATATTTGCCGACAACTTTATTGTTTTAAATCAGGACTTTCGACAAATTTCAATTTATAGAATTGTTTAATATGTTTCAACATATTTCAGCTCAAATGAGAAATTTCCCGTGGCAGAAAACCGTTTTCTCCTTTCATTAACATTTTATATATTTATGAATTTATATTATTCCACAAAGTCATTTTTGTCACAATACGGTGGCAACCCATTTTGAGTATACAAATTTTCGCTTATTGGGTAAGTTACAATTCGAACTGTTGTAATTTCAAATTTTGGTTTCTCGGGTACCAATATTTTATGTACTTCAGTACATACAAAGGGGATTCCCTTGAAATGTCAGTTTCTATGTATACGATTTTAAATTACCTTTCACATGTATGTAAATAGTTATAATAACAATAACAATAATAAATAATTAACTTTTATATAATTAGAATGAAAATTAGAATAAAAAGATACTTCTCTGTCTCAATTCACCTGTATTAACAGGTGAACTTCTAAAGAACAAAACTCACTCAAAAATAGCACATCACTCTCACACTACACATTCCTAAACTGATTTGAATTAAAATATTAATAATAATTTATTTAAAGGAGAGACAAAAACAAGTCTTTCCTCTACGACGATCAGTCGATCTCGTATAGGTGGCAGATTAATCATGAAAAAATATTCGATTGAACTACGCGTTTAAATAGTGAAAACCTTTTACACGAGTTGTCGGATTATCAAAGAATTTGAAGAAAGAGGGACTGTGGCAAATAAGCCAAAGTGCGTGCAAAAACGTATAGTGAGAACACCAGAATACATTGCTTCTGTGCGTGGAAGTGTACGAGATAATCCAACGACATCAAGAACTTGGACTTCGAAGATCAACACTAACCAATATTTTGCATAAAGACTTGGATTTATTCCCCTATAAAATTCAACAAACACAAGAGCTTCTACCAATAGAGGCATACATTTGGCAAACATTGTTTTCATACATAATTCCAAACATTAAATAAACGATCTGTAAACATCAAATCTATTTTCTTTTATTTAAAAAAATTGTATAGGCAAAAAAAGTTGTAAACCTTTCGGGTGGACAATAATAACATATTTAGTAAGAAACTAACGGTAGGTTGCCTATGGAAGGTGCGGTGTTTGGAAAATCGTATTTTCAAATCCTGGCGTGATGGCCGCGTGCCTGTAATCTTTTCGATGACGAGGGTTGTAACGAAGATGGAAAATGTTGAATCGATCCGCGAGCCTAATACAAATTCGAAAATGGAACACAGCGTGGGCATCTCGTTCGCACAGATTCCACTGATTGGGACTGCGGCTGGTCTTCTCGTTAATCCGATGCGATTTATTGTACATTGTACTCTCCAAAATGAAGCTGACTTGTGATCCCAAATCCAACGGAGCTCGAACAATGAAGTTCTGGTTAGCGTGCGATAAGGTAGCGATTGCTGCGGCGGCGGACAGGACATCCGTGAATGGTATATGATCCGAGTTTGAGATGATGATTCGACGGATGACGATTCGGTATTCGGGTTCGATTTGTGTAGTAACGTGTGGGCCTGTTATTGTATCGGAGCAGTTGAAGCACAAGCTCCTTTCTCGGGCGAAATTTGACCTTTCCCCGAATGTAAGAGGTTTGAATTGATTATATTGGACTACGTTGTGAATTCCAAAACACACTTGATACGTGAAGATGCGGAAGTATGAAGTGACGAATATTGAATGAGTTAATTGTGTCAGGTTTGCGATGTTCTCGTGTGTGCAATTACTACAATGATGGCGGAGCTTCTTTATCTCCATTGTCGAGGGGTTTCTGGATCCAACTTATCGGCGATGATTTTAATTAAGATGATATTCTTTGTGGTGACCGATCGATGTATCAAGGATCTTGCCATGGCTGGTTCAACTTGTGGTGCAGGCATGATTCTAAGATTTCGAAGAAGACTGTCGATGATAGACCGACGATGATCGTATCGATCTCAAAGATTGCGCCATTCTTTCTCGTAATTATCGTTGGTAATGCCCACAGACTTGAGCAAAAACACTGCGTCTCCAATTAAATCCGCTTTTTGTGGTTGTGGTCAGCTGTTTGTGGTTGTGGACGAGATCGATGAATAGATTCGACGGATTCAGTTCAATTAGTGCATTGACGCCATCTTGTGGGTTTTTACAGTGGCAAATAATTGTCTCTTTACGAGCTCCACAAAATTCCTTGTAGCGGGACGCTACGTGGTTGGTGTGAGTGTGCACGAATTCGTCGTTTACTCGCGATGTGCTACTTGTCAGCTCTGTGTTTTTCTTACTGCTCTTTTGAGGACCGACGCTTGCTTCACGCAAATTGTCACTGCTACGACTCATTGCTTTCACTGAACACCGAAATGTATATATATGTATATATATATATATATATATATATATATATATATATATATATATATATATATATATATATATATATATATATATATATATATATTGTTGGTCGTTATAGGGTGCCCACCGAAAGGCGCCACCTCCGATTAACGTGGAGACATTAGGTGTTGTCTCCAACAATGTTTATAATTAGTATAGTGTTGATGGCACATAAAATATACCCCTCCCCCCCCCCCCCCCCTCAAATTATAAACAGTGAGTCCTCCATTGGATCATCATCTCACTACTATAAAACATGCGCCAGCTTTTAATTTATTTGACTGTGTTGCTAAACTATTCCCTGACGTTAAACGAATTGTTTACTTGTGCCAGAGTGAAATTGTATATCATTGTCGAATTCGCTCGGCTGTCTTACAGACTATTTATTATACTCATATTTTGTAAATTATTATTTTTTATATAAATTGGATTATACACGCGGCTACGTTATAAAACGTCGATATTGCAGTTTTTATACAATCAAATCTCAAAACTAACAAAACATTTCTGCTGATTTTTATTACCAATGCATATACGGGTCAATGAGATCGATAGTGCATATTTTTCCTGGTAACTACATAATAGTATAATCTTTCGTGATTTTGTAAGGTTCGGCCTTCAGTTAATACTGTGGGCAAAAAATAGTAAGACTTTGTTCATAATTTTAAAATTCTTTTTTTATTTCTCCAAATCTATTTCGGCCCCCTCAAAGTAATCCCCCTCTGCCTCAATACAGTTGTGCCAACGTTTTTTCGAATCCTCGAAACAGTTGTTAAAGTCAATTTCCGGAATAGCCTCCAATGCGCGTAGCGATTCACGTTTAATATCTTCAATTGCCTCAAAACGGTTTCCTCGGAGCGGTCGTTTGAGTTAGTTGAACAGCCAGAAGTCACACAAAGCTAAATCAGGCAAATACGGTGGTTGCGTAACGATATGGGTGGAATTTTGGCGAAAAAATCATGTAAAACCAATGCAGTATGAGAAGGTACGTTATCGTGGTACAAAAACCAAGAGTTGTCGACCCATAATTCCCATCCATACTCAAATAGAATTCCTTGTTGACAGTTTGGCCGGTCGGAAGGAATTCGGAGTGCACCACACCTCGATAATCGAAGAAAACTCAACATCAACTTGGTTTTTGACTTGCTTTGACGTGTTTTTCGGCTTCGGCTCACCTTTGGCACGATATTCGGCCGATTTATCGTCTGTTTCCGGGTCGTAAGCATAGATCCAAGACTCATCGCCAGTTATAATACGTTCCATGACATCCTGGTAGTCGGAAAGCTTTGTTTCACAGACGTCAACACGACGCTGTTTTTTCAAAATATTGAGTGATTTTGGAACCAATCGTGCTTTCTCTTTTCTTAGGCCCAAATGATCTTTCAAAATGGTTTTCACTGATCCTTCCGATATTTAAACGATACTAGTAAGGTCTCTGACTGTTAATCGTCGACTCTCGAGCACCAATCCCTTGATTTTATTAACGTGTTGATCATCAGTTGATGTTGATGGCCGTCCTAGACGTGGTTCATCGTCAACACATTCTCGACCCTCTTTGAACAATTTGTACCAATCAAAAACACTTGCTCGCGACATACAATTATCACCGAAGGCCTTTTGCAACATTCTGAACGTTTCGGCACCACAAAATTGATTCCGCACACAAAATTTAATGGAACTTCTTTGTTGAATAATTTCACTTATTGTAAAAATCGCCGAATGCACTTTTTGTACTTCAGAAAGACTATTTTGATGTGATTTTGGCACAGATGTCACTGACAGTCATAGCAACATAGAAAAAAAAATATTTCGACGAATGGTTTTCAGCGCGAAATGTAAATTAAAAAGTCTTACTACTTTTTGCCCACATTAGTATGTAATAATTTTACCATCATAAATGAATATTCTTCCGATAAAGCTTGACCTTCCTTTTAACAATTTTCAAAACATTTTCCAGCGATAAGTCTGATTTATGATTTACCCGAGTTCAACTTGCGGAAATAAGTCAGTTTATTATAACAAAAGTAACTTTGGCTTTTTTAAATGAGTTGACTAAAGATAAAGAGAACCAAGGAAATAAGTGCACTTTGCCTCCCTTTTGGAATTTCCAGTGATAAAGTCTTACGCAAAACAAAATTGTAAATCTGCCGAAGAATATTCTATGAGAAAATAATGTAAAATGTTAGTAACCATAAAAACATTAACACATAAACAAACACGTTTTTGCCAATTTGTATCCTTGACTCGTTCATTCAAACTAAATTTGTCCAATTACTTCTTTTTAAGATCTTTATTTTAATGACGGCGCTCGTGCCGAACATATGGATCGCACTATTATTATTTACAAAATTCATTCATGACCAATTTCTATCCTTGAACTAAACTTGAAAAATTATAAAAGTAGTAAAAAAAACATTACAATGCTAACGTAAAAAATGATTTTTAGGTTGATATTTATTTGTAAAATCAGATGTGATTTGCTATTTTTTAATGGCTCTTTCGTCGTAAATGGCTTCTAAGAAAGGGATGATTTTATACTCGACAACGTAACATTTATCGCATGTTATGAATGTAGCACAACTATTAATAGTCAGTAAATTGGTGTAATAATTTAACATGTCATTTTAGGAGAAACAATTGATTACGTTTTGTATGTGTATAGTTCTATCTATAAAATACTCCTATATCAAGCTGCAACTGTATTTGTATATACCCACATTTCTCTTATATATTCAACGTTTATAACAATAACAATGTGTACATAAAGTATATAATGAAAAAATCTAGGTCAACGAACAAGGTTGCACGACTCTTTTCTCTTTATCTTTGTATTGTACATAAACGCTATTAACATTTAACAAGCCATGAAGTATTTCTCTTTCTTACAATATTTAGAGAACTGTAGTCATATAATTTTAAATCTGACTTTCTCTTTCAAACCAAGTATCATTTTTTGTTTGAATAAATAAAATTAGATCGAATAAATAGTATAGTTGGTAGTGACATCTACAAAAGACTATGGTAAATTTATTGCTTTGGACGAACAAAACGAGAAATAATAAATAAACCATGACTACTATTTTGTTGTGTGTATGTGATAAACCGCACATGGTTTGTTAAATATTCAAAACTTTGTCACAACACATCTCTATTTTTAAATAAGAATGTGTATGTACACATGGTTTTTATAATATTCTCTCTCTCTATATATATATAAGCACTCCTCTATATAAAAATTGTTTATTTACAAAAACAAAAATAATAACAACAATTGAAACTGTCTTACGTACTAAATTTATAGCGAGAGTAAATTGCATCTTGATATTGAAAAATGGTTTTTCGACCGGTCAACTTCAGCCCGACAAAAATGACAGGCGCACATGTCATCAATTTTGTAATAAGTTAGAAAACACCTACTACATGATTATGCAGCAGTTTTCCACTCCTGACATTAAAATTAATGTTATATGGGACACAATACGTTTGTCTTCTTATTTTAAGTAAGTAAAGTACAATAAAAAATTTTAATTTTCTTTTATCTTTTTATTTGTATTTACACAAACTTGATTAATCATTCATAATTAAACAAAGCGAAATTGTTTAAAGGTCATGAGAATTTTTAAATGATAACATGTAAAATGTATCATAATCAATTAAAATTCCGAAATAAGAAATGGAAATGGTGTTTTGTAACAGTTTTCGTTTGATTGAAAAAATACCGAAGCGGTCGATTCAAATAGGACCTTTGTATAAAATTTACATATTCAATAACCTGATTACCTACTATACTACTGTAAAACATAAAATTATTAAATATTAAAATATTTATGACTCTCGCATGTATACACGCGGTCAAATAAAATCATTTCCTATATAGGTGGGTGATCTCTTGAGCTTTATCGACCCAATTTTGCTTAGTGTATTTGTAATTTGTATATATCGTTAAATGGTAAAAATGTACTAAGCTCGCCTTCATTCTCACCTAAAATGAATAATGATCGATGATTTAATATAGAAATAAAATTAAATATAGGCCACGGTAATAATAAATTGCCGGTTGGAGTACGGTTTAATTTTATGTTCGTGCCTATTAGAACCAAAGTACGCGTCATTTTACATAAAGCAAGCAAATCTGGTTTCAGGTTAAGTGAAGCAGGACACTAAATGCAAATTTATTCTACAACGGATATTAAGATTAAGTTTAGATAATTTGAAAAATTTAGATGTTAAGAATGCTTGACTGATTTTCTATAATAGGTCGCTGACCTATCTCCTTGTGTGACGGAAGATTTTGAATGCTACTTCTGTTCGTGTTTCCAAATATCGTCCCTAATTAAATGAGCCCTAATTCTTGGTCTTATCTAGCTTATAAGCAATCTCGAAATAGACTGGTATGGTAGGTTTAATTAGCATTGCTAAACAAAAATTTTTCAAGAATAGGCTAGATCCCTCACTTCCCTTTAAGATATGTTGGCGTAATGTATGCAACTTTGGCCTTGGTAGTTGCCAAAGCGCTGCTTCTATAGGTTTCAAAGCTAATGATTTTAACAATTACGTAATTACCTCTAGTCCCTCCCTTGACATTTCTAATATTGACTTAGTGAGTGTCCATAGAATCCCTAAATACTTTTCATTTACAGATATATCTATTGTCGATTTGGATTCTGCAATTTGTGAAGTTAAATCGCAATCCACTGTTCTAGATGTGGTTAGAGGCAGGGCGTTTGAATTGGTAGTAAGGAACTAAATTCAATCTCATATCGATAGCTTTAATTTGCTTAGTCTTTTTCTGTTGGGATTTAGAAGATTTCACGGCACTGCCACAGCTTTTAGACGTTATTTCGAGTCGTTTTCAGGCAGTGTTTTATAACAATTCTTTTTCTGACTTCTTACCGATCTCTTTTGGCGTTCCTCAGAGGTCGGCTCTTGGTCCTTTACT
The DNA here is from genome assembly GCA_963691935.1 of Nephrotoma guestfalica. Classification (NCBI taxonomy): domain Eukaryota; kingdom Metazoa; phylum Arthropoda; class Insecta; order Diptera; family Tipulidae; genus Nephrotoma; species Nephrotoma guestfalica. Next base: position 5,698,878 of record OY829914.1, read on the forward strand.
ATTCTATATGTATATTAATGACGTTGTATGTTCCATTCGCCTTTCTTCTTTTCATATATTTGCTGATGATGTGTAAGCTGATGATGTGCAAATATATAGGAGTAGCCGCTTGCATAATGATTCCATTAACTCAAATATTTCTCGTATTAAGGATGATTGGTTAAGAATATTTATAATTGGTCAAAATCTATAGATACTTCTTCTTTCTCTGGAATTTTTCTCTGTCCTTTCCTAGAAATTTAGGGTTAATTCTATAATGTCTTGACAAAAACAGAATATGTAATTTTTAACAAAATTTATTTTCCACATCACGTTTTATCATTTAAAGATATCTCTGCAAGTTCTATAATATTAAATTAAAGTTCAGTACTGAGCTACTGTTATCCAGGTTAAAAGGCCAAATTGATGATGTCAATCTATCGTAATCGCAAAAATATTTAGCTCGTGATGACTTATGCAAATTATTTGTGTTCTTTTATTTTAAAAGAAATATTTACAACATTTTTATGGATTTTAGGTTATTTGACGGTGATGTGAAATGTAGTGCGTTGTTCTACGCCGCAGCGGCCGCTCGCACTTAGGCCTTCCCAACATGTAGTAAATGTTTTGCTCTAAACATAACTCAAATATGTAGAAAAAGCACTGACAGATTAGCCAACCATGTGATCCTTAACATTGCGAAGCCAATTAGAATCGTGACTACGTTTTTACACTTTTTTGAAGATAGAGGCAAAATGGCGCATTGTTTGCTGATAATAAAATCATGAACAATCGGTATAGCACGACAATTCACTGGAAAGCAATTTGCCGTAAAACAATTAACCCGATCTCGTTTTTTTTCGTCGAATTTAAAAGCATTTTTCATTTTAAGACATATAAATAAAACTGTTTTAAAATTTAAATAAAAAATTGATGCCTTATGCAGTTATGAGCAAAATAAAAAATAAACATTCATATAATGGGATAGTTCTTGTATATTTCAGCCACCTTTTATCACAATAAATAATTATTAGGAGACCGGTTTTGGCATAAATTTACCCACTCCCCTACTCAAGTTCAGCGGAGCTTAAATCTCTAATGAAGGAAAAATGTAAGTAAAGAAATGGAATTAACTTGCTATTTAGAAGTTATTGTAAGAGGTCCAATGTTTCGATTAATAAATCTGTACATATATGTACATTCTGAGGTCTCTCGAGTCCGATTCTATTGTTTTAATATACATTAACCACATGACGGAAGAAGAACGGAGGTAAGCATCACACCCTCAAAAACAGCGGATGTGGTGGAAAAGATGGGGAAGAAGAAAAGGAAGAGGAAAAAGTGTCATAGTGGCTTGAAAAAACAAAATTAGGAGAAGAGAGAGAGGTGGCAGAGGTAAAGGACAGAGCAAAGGATATAAAGAAAGAGGAAGAGTAGGAGGTTGGCAAAGAAGAGATGAACAAAGGAGAGGAAGCATATGGGGAGAGGGTGTGCAAAAACGAAGAGCTTTGCAGCGAGGCGGTAGGCAGAAAAGATGCGGTAAACATAGAGCAGACAATTTTCTGGAAAGAGGAAGACCCAGAAAGAGGAGATCAAAGAGAGCTTTGCTATAATTTTAGTGGTGGGATATTATTAAATTTGTTAACACTACTCATTGTAACCATTGTAATTTAAATAAATAAATATATTCATTGAAAGTTGTAAATCAATAACTTATTTGGTCTACTACCCAGCATTGTAGTTACCACTTCTCGTTCTACCTCATGAAATTCTTCACCAAATATGTTTCCATACAGATCTTTGGGCCTAATTTATAGGAGAAATACAAAAAAGATTAAACAATTGGTCATAATGTATGAGAAAAATTATTCACTACGTTCTTGGATTTGCGATGTCATCTAAAAATGACGAGAGTTTTGCGTATTTATAACCCTTTTACTTTGTTAAAAAGTGGTAAAAAGTGGTTTTCTTAAAATTCTCTGGGTGTGTGGTGCCGTGCAGTTTAAATGAATGTGTCCTCTCTACAGCGAACTAACTAATCGAGGTGAAACTTTATACTTAAGTTTTTCCATAATTTAGGAGATCCCAGTGACTTTTTGCTGAAATCAGTCCACCGGAAGTGCGACAGCTTCCGTATGAGCTTTTTCGGTTTTTGCGATATTTTAAAACAACTATGAACTAAAAGAAATGAGGATTTTTTACAAAAAACAAAAATTGGATCTCTGCACCAATAGCCCAGACGGACTAATTCATAAATTCAATGATCATAGATGATATGTGGAGGAAATTTACGTACTGGAAGTGGCAGCTTCTAAAGAAAGCTCTCTAAGGAAGAACATTTCCCCCCCCCCCCCAAATATTTGGAAAAACTATTAAAAACAAAAAATATTCTAAATAAAATATGCAACCTTAATTGGTTCAAAATGTAAGCAGAAATGTTTTTCGGAAGAATTGACTGATCGGTATTAAACTTTATACGTCAGTTTTTTTCCAGAATTTGGGTGGTGTTATAGTGAAATTTGGCAATATCAGTGTACCCTGCTCTCGTAGGTTTCTTAATTTTTGTAATGTTGTTGAAAACTAGTATAGCATTTACGAAAACCGTCCAAGAATTAATTTTAAGATTCCAATAAAGATTAAATTCCCCAGGAAGATTGACATCGTAGGTTTTCTGATATTTAAGCGAGAATGAAGATTTTTGATTAAACAATGTTTTTTCCAAAATTCTGGTAGATATCAAGGATGGTGTATTTGAGATTTAAATGCATGCATTCTAAGAAAGATACAATACATTTTGCCTTCAAATTTATTTTTATTTCTCTACATAGTCTTCTTGTAAGTTTATACACTTCTGCCAACGATACTCCCGTCTCTTGAACCCATCCAAAGTGTACTCGGTGTCTATCGATCTCTATCCTCCGAGGCTAGATCTGGTGAGTATGTAGGGTAGTCAAGCGGTTCAACCGCTGGTGGTGGAGCAAGATTTTTTTCTCTAAGTTTTTTTTGTCAAGTAATGATGCGTAGTATGCTCTTGTAATGATTTCCCTTTTTGAAGATAATCAATTAAGATAACTCCATGACTGTCCCAGAAAACAGTCGCCATCACTTTTACAGCCGGAGGAACAGCCTTCTCCTTCTTCCTCCTTGGCAGTCCACTGTTTTCACAGTATTTTTGATTCTGTCTGTTCTGAGTTTAATGGTCTATCCAAGTTGGAAATGTCTTTTTGATTTGCCTTGGAGTATTACCTTTCAAAAATAAATATTTAATGACAGCTCGATACTCGCTTTTCTCCATTTTCACAAAAACACTCACATCGACTCACTCAAACGATTGGTAAACAACATTTGCGTGTCCAAAATGGCCGATATTTCGGATTATGCCTTTCAACGCATGCACAAATACACTCCACCACTTTTGTTGACGAGTGCTGCCAACTCGCGTAGAGACCGTTGTTGGTACATCCTGATTTTCGTAAATTACTTCATCGACCTCTTAAGTGTTTGGTCCAAATTAGGTTTTCAAGTATTTCTTTATCTAATGGTGAATTTAATTTAATGGAGATTGGTTCGATTGTTTCGAAATCGTCTACGATCAGGCCTAATTTAGTTAATTTTGAAGGTAGTTCAGGATAGTCTGGTGTTATTTTGACTGTGGTTTTAAAATATTTGGGCTTGATATGCCTGTTAAATTGTGATTTCATCATTTAATTTTACATAATTCAAAGCTACCCACTCACCATTTGTCTTGGTGTTGAAAGTAACCGTATGATTATAAAAAAAAATTTGTTGGGTAATAACGGTAAAATTTAAAATTTTTATTATTCAATGATATGGATATCGTATTAGGATTGGGATCTTAAGATACCATCAAAAAATTTATGGGAATTCAATTCGTAATAGGTTTGTTTGGGCAAGTTGAAACCAAGAAAATTGATTTCTCTCTTTGTTGAAAGATGTTGTGTTCCTAGAAAATTTTTAACCGTTGTTGGTTAGGATTCTCTAATAGGTATTTTGGAATAATAGTTGATACATGTAATAATTTTTGTTGGTCCCAGTATCTAATAAGAGTGTAATTGTTTTGTCAATAAGTTTATTATGGCAGTTCAGATAGGGTGAGAAGTTTACTCTTCTGTATCTGACTCCTGTCCTTCCCAAAATTTCCCTGTTCTGGGTTGGTAACAACTTGTTCCTCAGTGTCTTCTGGGATTTCGTGGTTATTTTGGTTTTGCCATTAAAAGTTTTTCGAGACCTGATGGATGTATCTCCATTGTGATCGGTATAATATTATCTTATGCCGCACCATAATTTTTCTTTTCAGTGACAGGCCCTGGCTGTTTTTTAAAATGTAACTGTTCCGACCTTTATGGAATCCTAGGTTGGTTATGAGATTTGATTTCCGGTACTCTTCTTGTGTTATTTGAAACGATTTCTTTTGTTCCGAATTTACACAAAAATGCGTAAGCCTGCCTGTGGATAGCCGCAGTAAGATCTTTTTAAGCCTCCAGTAAACACGGCTATAGTGTATCTTCCTCTATGAATGTATTTATTGCCATCCATGAATTATTATAAGTGGGATTTTGTTTTGCTAGAGTTTTTTTACTCTGCAGAATTTTTTTTTTTGGTGTTTTATGTAGGGATTGATATATTATCCATTTGTTGCTTAGTCCAAAGTTGGGACCTGTAAAACGCTAATTTTTGTTTCGGTGCGGGAATATTTAAAGTATCTTCGACTGTTAGCAGCCAGCATACCAATTGTTTTCCATTTCCAACGAATTTTGAGATTGATTTAATGGGATCTCGAATACTGAATAAGTCGATCTCGAGTTTTGAGGTTTGGATCTTTTCTTTCTCCTTTTCATTAAGATAAGCCAACACCTGTTCGTGCTCATCTTGTTTTTTTGTAATTAACCCAAGCTGTTCTAAAACTTGCGTCAATTGGTTAGAAACTTGTCTAATTCACTCATTCCGAGTTTTTGAAAATTAATTAATATTCCGGTTTGCTATATAAATCGCAATAAATTTTTTGACTCATACAGAATTTATTTAGATCGTGCCTTTTGACCACTGATTTATTATAATGATAAACAGAATTAAATCTGTATCTATTTTGTAGTGTACAGATCTGGTGATTTACTAATACTAATAATAATAAAATTACCTGGCTCGTCTATCTGGTAGTGCGATGAATAATAAATTGTAAAAGCAATTCTGGTTTATTTCCACATGTTATGCTGATGTTGCGTCTTTCAGTATTGTATATCTACGTATTTAAGCCTGAGAAACTTCACCTAGATTTTTGCTAATGACGAAAGCAGGCCAGTCAAATGACACAAATAATTACTCGAGAAGATGCCAATTCACATTTTTAAAATTCCGGGCAAGCTGTGCTCTCGATTAGGCTGAATAGATCGAGTAGGCTAAATAAATTTAAAAGATCATGAGATTTGGCTAGTTTATCGACGAATTGACTGAATACGTACTTGAAATTCCCGAATAATTCAAGTGTTATAAGGCAAACTCTAACTCATTGGTAAACATGTAAACGTTGCAGAGAATCATGAAATAAATATCACGGGATGATTACGGATCCAGAGCCAGGTTTCAAAAATCGCAAATATTTCGAATGAAATTGGTACAAGCACGCGGTACAATTCCCTCCGAATTTTTATAACAAAAGCTTTGCCGTGCCGTGCTGTCTTTCATTTACCATATCGAATTGGGATTATTCATAGTACGAGTATATCTCCATTGTAGGTCGTGTTATGTATACGAATTGCATTTTTTTCTTGCGGCGGGTAAACTTAAAATTGTCTACGGTTACACTTAATTAGATTTATTTAGGTATGTGCGGGTTCGTATTGTATTATAGACAAAACTATTTATAGAGATTTCCTAGTTACAGAATCATAAAATCCATTGAATCATATTTGCACCTTAAATATTTTTTCGGGAGCTCTATTACCTCAAGGACAAATTAAACCATTTCAATATTGTGTTGTATACTTGTCTTAATTTACCAAAACATTGTTTGGTATATTTGGTAAAGTGCATACAACACGTTATTACTAAAGGTTTTATGGTTATATTTGTAATATATCGTTTTACAACCTGTCTTCTGCAGAACTAAAGTAACCAAAATAAATAAAAATAAAAACAGTTGGGTTTTTACCTTTAAGGTACCTATCATATATAAAATAACTCTATTTTACGTAAATTTTAACGAATATGGGTAGATTGTGTTATGCGGTGTCGGAAAACCTGTACTCCCTCAAAACCACACGAATTCCCGTGATGATGTTATTCAAATATATTTTTGTTCATATAAATTCCGAATTTTACGGTAAGAAGAAAGGTACATCGATGTAATCTTCACGTTCACAAATCGCATACAATAGTCAACGTAAGTAAACCAAACGACACATGCGTATTCGCAAAATATGAATTATTTTTACAACACAAAAGTTTAGCGAATCGAAAAATTATAAAAATTAATTAATTTTTTACTTTCGTAATACACACTTTATAGTTATTTAATTAAATTACAATATAAAATATTTGCAAAAAAAAAAAATAGAATATTAATAATTAGACCGTAGATTATAAATTTCAAATTCAGCTCTAATGTTGTACTCGTACATATAGGCACACAAACACATCCATTCATACGTAAGTAGATATGTATACGATTATTGAAATAAGGAATTACCTGTCTGTTGGGGACGGTTCGCACTTAGTACCGTTCTAGTTTCAGCACGCAAAGTGTAAAGACTTAAAAGCATTAGAAAATTTATTAAAATTATTCAACCCTAACAAATGAAATTTTAAAACAGTAATTTGATTTCAATATATGCCCTCGAAATTAATCAATAATGAAATCGTAATACAACATAAACATTATAAAACCCAAACAGTTATTATTGATTTGTTAATTTAATTGTAAAACTTAAACAATATTTTGTTGTTTTTTTTTCTGAAAGTTAAATTAATTTTTTTTATGTTTAAGTAGTGTTAAATGCATTATGTAATGCATATGCGGCGCGCGTACTAGATTTAAAAGACTAAATTTAATAATTTTAAAATATATTTCGATTGAGGACTTATTGTAAAGATGTCGGATCAGACGTTTTCAATAATTCGATTAGGTTTGAGGTTTGATGTAATCGGTTCACATAAAGTTCTTCTAAATAGATCCGTTTACTGTCTAGAAACTTTGCATTTACACGATACAATGATTTAGTGTCTGACTGTGTTTCAAAACAGTCCATACAGTAAAAACAGCCGCAGTCTGAAGCGTTCACAAGGGGTGGTGCCGGCGCATCATAGTAAGTAACGGAAGCAATTTGAAAATCTTTTTTTTTAATTTTTATCATTTTATAAATTTTTTATTAGTTATTAATTGTATTTCTTAATTACTTTCTACAGAAGTAATTCGTAACTAATAATACAGTCAAAATCGGTTACTAATAATGTTACCACGGGACATAAGCTACAATTTATTACAATAAAAATTCGATAAATATGTTTGTATTTTTCGCGAAAAAATCTTTACCACGTGTTTCCCATATTTACGAGTACAATAAATGTTTTTGTAGTAGCGAGCAAAGTACACAGGAAAAAGCAACTAACAAAGGGCCTGCTTTTAATTCAATCCGAGCAAGCAGAATTACCCTGGGTATTGTAAACCGAGCGAAGCTTGAACAGGTCAAAATGAACCGATGTGCATAGAGTCTATTTTTCAATTCAACCCGAGCAAGCAGTGTACTGTCAAAAAATACTCTGTGTTTTTTTATTCAACCTGAGTAATTTTACTCCTCACACTGCGTTTTTATTTGTAAACTATGCTTACACCGTGCGTACCCGGTTCTTCCAATTTTACTCTGAAATGAATGTCAGTACATATAGTAAAAAACAATTTATTACTCAAAGCAAACCGGATCATTTGGCACTGCACAACCTTTGCTCGGTGAACAATACCCAGGGCAAGCCTACTTGCTCGAGTTGAATTAAAAAATAGACCCATAAAGGGTCTATTTTTTAATTCAACCTGGGCGAGCAGAACTACCCACCGAGCAAATGTGGCGCGGTGTAAAATTATCCAGTGTGTACGGACTTACGGACTCGGAGTAAAACTGAATAAATCATTTTTATATAATTGCCCTTTTTTATAAAACTCTAGAACTAGATTTTATACAAACAATTTTTTGCCATTTCACAATTAATAAATATTGTATAATGTTGAATAATATTACTAGCCATAATGGAAATGTGAATATATATTTATGTTTAAATTGATAAATAAATTAATTATAAACTTTTGGTTAATTATAAAACAAATTATTTTTGTTTATGTTTAGAGGTTATGACATTTGACACTCTGCTATACACCTGCTATAAAACCACACAAAGTAAATTTTTGACAGCACACTACTCGCCCAGGTTGAATTAAAAAATAGACCCAACGATCTCAGTGGCCAGTACACGTCATCGCTGCGTAAGAAGTTACTTATCATCGAACTGTAACGTTCGCCGTTGACAGTAATGGCAATGCCAGTTTCGTATTGGAGGAAGTACGGAGCGATGGTTCCGCCAGATCAAAATCCACACCAAAGACTGACTTTCTCTTGTCTATCGCTGTTCGAGATTATTCTTTTTATTGCATCTGGCGATGTATGCGTTTTGCAATTGTAAATCACTTTCATTTAGTTGTATTCGCGAACATTTCACGACATATAAATTCTCCCGTCTTGATAATTGACATCGTTGTTAGTATTTCCCATGATGACTGTCGTCGCCGTTTACAGTTGTTTTTCGCTCCATATTCCCCTCCACTTGGATACCAATCTAAAATCCAATTCCCAATCAGTATATTGGAGGAATACTTGATCCGATAACATAGATCCTTGTTAAAAATAATAATCGCTTAATAAAATTATAGTCTCCAACTGGGTTTGACGAACTCACGACCGTTGGGTTGATAACACTTAGTGAAGTACACCCTAACCACCCGGCCACCAAGTGATGTAAAATAAAATTTATGCTGTGTGCCTAACACCGATTTTTTGACTAAATTTCTATCTAACTAAATGTAAGGTTAGTTCCGACCAATCATTTACAGATGGCACAAAACAAACCAAGTCTGTTTAATTAAAATTTGCTAAATTAAATAAAGTGTGTCAATCTCCATAATATTTTTAATTATCGATAGATAAATCGAAAATAATTTTGTAGCCTAGAACTAAATATCGGGCATCTTTTGGCACTGGTATGAACAAAAATTTGTGTTAAAACACACAGTATTAGATTACGTTCATGATGGTCAGGTAATATAGTTTACCTTTATAGTCAAAAATTAGCTGAGTACATTAACACTATATTTGCAAAACATTACATTTTTGTATAATTAGAGGTTATAATTACCGCGATAAACGCGTTTTATAGAATCTAATGTTATTAAATTGTTTGTTTATTATTTCCTTTTTGTACTAAATTATTTCAATATTTCTTATAAACATATAATTTATTGTTATCTCTTAAATCAAATATTGCAATTCTTTATTGTTCATATATTTAAGTAAAAATTAATTAATTAAACGCGTAATGTACATATGCAACGTTTTACATAATGTTCATGTATGTTGATTTAAACCATCGATAATTTAAAATTGCTTCAATGCTTATAAAAGAGAATACCTACGTACGTACTTGGGCATGACATTAGAAATAAACAATATGCAGGGGTAACCCTTAAAAATTCCCTAATACACATACAAAAGACTTCTAATTATTCAATATAGGTAAGCAACGAACCTGATTTAATTAGAATAAATTTTTAATAAAACACAAAATAAAATTATTATGAATAGTGGCATAGTTTAAATTTTTTATATATAGTTGCGCAATCGATAAAAATTAAAAAAAAATGCCAGTAAAAACTATTGCTAATATAACACTAAGTCACGTGATAATTTATGGTTGCTTATATGTTATGATTATTGTTTATGAAATCAAAGATATAATTTTTTTTATTTTTTTTATATTTATAAGAAATGTAATAATGTACTTAATACGTACATAATCGTACATAAAAATCAAAAGTACAATTACAAAACTTTATTTCCAATCTTATATTAAAATAGTATATATTTTATAGACATACTCGTACGTTTTATTATAGAGGAATGGAGAATCCTTTATGGTATTATGACACTGGCTATTTTTCAGCGTCTGAAAAATCCAAATAAAGTGAGAGTAATCAGAGTGAGTGCATACAATGTATCCGAAATTTTGTACAAAATTGAGCAAAAAAGCCGCCCAATGAGCAATTCTAGCAGTTTAGAATTATATTGTAACATTTTTTTGACATTTCCGACATTTTTATCAACGACTATTTTTATGTGAATTCAACAAAAATATTTTATTCTAAAACTATTTGAAGTGATTTGATATAACCGTTCCAAGTAAATTTTAACAACAAGTACACAAAATGTTTGTTTACCAACAAAATGTACATGACATGTGAAAAATTGTGTTCTCTTTTTCATCTTAGTTGTTTCTGTCCTAGTCACCGTTTACTTTTTTTATTGCACCTTTTTCAAGCCAGTGTCATAATACCATTATTATTAACAACCTTTATATGTTATCCAATCAAATTCAATTGTTTTCATTTATAGAGTCGAGTCGATCATAATATAATGCACACACCCCTATATGTGGAATACATTTTATAGAGAGAACGAGATAGACATATATAGTTATATCCTGCGCAAATCAAAATAAGTATATCCAGCGTTAGAACACATACCTACGTATATTTGTATGTTCATTCTACACCAGTTGTCGGCTTCAAATGTCCTTTGATTTAATGCACAACTGCATAACAAAAACTCATAAACAAATAAATACACGATGTTACCCAAAAATTAGTTTTGCTAAGGATAATTTTAATGAATTTATTATGTAAATATACGTGTGATGGTAAAACCAATTTAACAAAAATATTATTGGTACTCAAGGTCGAAAAATGGATATAGCGAATTCGAACTACATAACACCATTATGGTTAAGTAGTTAATGTTTAAACTATGCAAGCTAAAACCATAAAAGTTGAATCAATCAATAATAGGGATCTCAGTATCTCCTCTATTATTACTGTCCCCCACACCATCAGTTAAAAAAAGAAAATTACAGTTAACTTTTTAAATCACTAGGACCAAATTTTGTCATAGGCGGCGATTTTATTGCAAAGAATACCTATTGGGGATCTAGACTTACAACCTCTAAAGGAAAATAGTTATTTAATGCAGCTCGAGAGGAGAACTGTGAATTTCACTCTGGCGATAAACCAACTTCTATGTAACAAAACGAGTTTTAGAGGACTACACGTGTGCCAAAATAGTGAGGTGGATAGTCCCTTGGGATTTATTCAAGAAATTAATGGAAGATCGAATAAGAGACGCACTGGAAGATGAGCTAGAACCATTCAATAATAATATGCAACAAGCAGCTTGGGAAAATTCACCAATTTCTCATACCAACACCAAACGAAACACAACTATCCTCTTGAGATCAGAGAACTAGTTAAAGAGAAACGGAAAGCTCATGTAATCTGGCAGCAGACTCGAGTTTCGCAACACAAAAATATCCTCAATTTTCTGTGCAACAAATTAAAACAACTAATAAAGGAATTAAACAACGAAAGCATAAATAATCGACTTTGAGGCCTTTTTGAACTAAAGGATGAAGATTACTCGCTTTGAAAAGCAATGAAGGGGCTAGAAAGAATGAAAATGCATGTACCACCACTCATAAATGATGACAGATCCTTGGCGAAAAGCGACAAACAGAAAGTCTTTCTATTTGCTGCTTATTTTGAAGAGACTTTTCAACCGAGACAAACCGCAAATCTTAACATAAGACGTGTGACTTTATTCGAACTTAAAACTGAAAATAATAATAATTAAGTATCAGAAAGCTCCAGGTTATAACTTAATTTAGAGGAGAGATGTTTAATTCCAGCACACCAATTTCGGTTTAGAGAAAATCAGTCTACAGTTGAACAAGTTCACAGAATAACGGATGCCATTGAGGATGCATTTGGGAATAAAAAATATGCTCCAGTATTTTCGTAGATGTAGTTTAAGCTTTCGACAATGTTTGGCACCAAGGTTCAAGCCCTTAAACTTAATCAAATTCTTCAATTTTATCAAATTCTTAAATCCTAATTTCAAATTTGGAAACGAGCACTCTGAACTAAAAGTATTTGGACCTATTATGTGTATTCTTTATAAGAGAGACTTACCGAATATTTAAGATGCTACATTTGCGGACGATACAGCTATCCTAGCAGTTGCAAAAGATATTTCGGAACCAACAATCAAACTTCAAAATGCGATCAACACCTGTGAGCAACTGGGCTAAAAAATCGCGCATCTTATTAAATCAAGCCAAATCAGTACACGTTAACTTTACACACCAAAATGTAAACCGTATTCCCGTGGTTCTCAACTCAAACGAAATTCTATATGCAAATGCAGCTAAATACCTTGGCATGACCCTCGATGCTAAGCTAAGATGGAAAGAACACATCAAGAAGAAAAAAGTTAAACATCAAATACAGGAAAATTTACTGGCTCATGAGTAGGAATTCTGAGCTTTCCATACACAACAAATTGCTTATATACAGGCAAATGCTTAAACCAGTATAGACCTATGGTATCCAGCTCTGGGGTTGTGCCAAGAAAATCAATGTACAAATGATACAATGCTTCCAAAATAAAGTGTTGCGAGGGATTGTGAATGCCTTATGGTACACTATGAACGAAAGGATGAAGAAAAGGATCCTTCATAGGGACTTAAAGATAGAATACGTCACCGATGAAATAAAGAAACAAGCAAGGAAACACGTACCCGTCGTATGTTGGGCACCACCAATAGAGCGAGGAGACTCAAAAGGCGATAACCGCTGGAGCTGGGCTGCTCGAATTATAATAAGAAATTATTGTACAATGAGTAACCACAAGGTTACTCATCTTAAACCGAGAAAATAATTCAAGATAGATAAATTACTTTAGATGAATAAAATCTAAACAAAAAATTAAAATTTTTGACTAAGTCAGAACTTCAAGCTGTAAAATTCAATTTGTGCGTTTTGATTGTTTGTCGCACACTTTTACGGATCTGCTGAAATGTATGTATGTATTAGGTGTACAAGTAGAAACTCTACTTTTTTTGGCCAATTTCAACTTTATTGAAAATATATTATAATAGTTACAAACATTAATTATCGAAATATTCGCCATTACTATGTATGGTCTTTTGCCATTTATCAGATAGATGATGAATGCCTTCACGATAGAAACTTGATGATTTCGAAGCAAAGTAGTCATCGAGCCATTTTTGCACATCTTTAACGTTCGTGAACCACTGGTCTTTCAAATATGATGATATCAATCTAAATAACTAGTAATCAGAGGGAGTCAAGTGTGGAGAATACGCCGCATGCTGTAAAACTTCCCAGCCAATGCAACAATATCACCTTCCGTCTTCCTTGACCCGTAAATGGTCTTTTTCCTCCAGAACATTATTTAATTTGATCAATTGGGCCTGGTAACGTTCAGCTGTAACAGTTTGACCAGGTTCCAGAAGCTCGTAGTAATTGACTCCTTTCCAGTCCCACCAGACACATAGAAACACTTTCTTAGCATGAATATTCAATCTTGCAAATGATGTTGAAGGCTGGCCGGGAGCAACCCATGATTTTCTGCGTTTAGGATTATCGTACAAAAACCACTTTTCATCATCCGTAATGGTTTTGTGCAAAAAATTCTTTCTTTTCGGTTTTTGTTTTCTTCGGTCAGTTTATAAGGAAACGATTTTCCTTCCTTCTGTATTTTTTCCATTGCATGTAAACGAAGCGATATTGCTTGGTGAATAACTCCTAACTGTTATGTAAGCTCTTTTGAGTTTGACACGGATTTTCATCCAGTAAAACCCCCTGGACGTGGATCGTTCACAAGACTAAAATTGTCATCACGAAATTTTGCAAACCACTTTTTTACTGTTGCATGACTCACAAAATGTTCATTCAAAGTCGAATTAATCAATTCCATACCTTGAGCAGCATTTGTTTTCATTTGAAAATAGAATAGACTGCATTGACGTAAATGTTGCTTATCAATCCATCTCTTAACATTGATGCACACGGAACAAGCGCTTGTAAATAACTGGAACTTATGCCATAAAAACAGCAATGACTAATATATCCAAAATGGCGGGCGATTTGGATGCGTTCAAGTATATTTTAATGCGCTTGCATGCAACTTCAGAACCGAGTTTCTACTTCCACCCTAATAACACTAATAACCCGAGCAACAAAATTATATGGTACAGGCTTAGCGTTTCTCAACTGGCTCTTCCTGGTAACCCTAATGTTTGATTCTTGAAGGTGGCAGTAGTTTGGAAGTAAAATATTTATAGACAAGTAAAACAACTCAGCAGATGAGTAACTAATCCGCAGTCTATCCGGTGTAATAGACTCTTTACTGTTAAAACTTTAAATCTTTTTCCTGGTCGTTTGAATTCGTTTAAGTTTTTGTATTTTTCTGCTGATTTTTTTAATTTTGCACTTTTACATTTTGTCACTTCTAACGGTTTTACCATTTTTAGTACTTATATACACTTTTAAACTCTTTTGAATAGATTGATTCAAATATTATAAAACAGTTAATTGTTAATTAAGATTATTTTTAACCGTTTTATTTATTTATTTTATTTATTTATTTAAAGAAGTCTATTCTGTGATTGACATGTATGATTTCAGATTATTATAAACGAGGATCGACTGATCGTCGTAGAGGAAAGACGTGTTTTTGTCTCTCCTTTAAATAAATTATTCTTTAGAAGTTCACCTGTTAATACAGGTGAATTGAGACAGTTATTATGAAAATTACGTTCAACACATATACAATCAGAGAAGTATCTTTTTATTCTAATTTTCATTCTAATTATATAAAAGTTAATTATTTATTATTGTTATTATAACTATTTACATATATGTGAACGGTAATTTATAATCGTATACATAGAAACTGACATTTCAAGGGAATCCCCTTGGTATGTACTTAAGTACATAAAATATTGGTACCCGAGAAACCAAAATTTGAAATTACAACAGATCGAATTGTAACTTACCCAATAAGCGAAAATTTGTATACTCAAAATGGGTTGCCACCGTATTGTGACAAAAATGACTTTTTGTGGAATAATATAAATTGATAAATATATAAAATGTTAATGAAAGGAGGAAACAGTTTTCTGCCACGGGAAATTTATCATTTGAGCTGAAATATGTTGGATTGTGTTATCCATTTGGGTTTTTATTTAAATTTAAATACATTTTCATAACTTATTTTAATAATTTTCACTTACTTTAAACAATTCTATAAATTGAAATTTTGTCGACGAAAGTCCTGATTTAAAACAATAAAGTTATCGGCAAATATAATTCAATTTATTTTTATTATTATTTAAAATTTATTAATTATTTTTTTTTTTTTACATACCGGAAGGTCAGGGAAGATTGTGATTGCAACATTCTTGATCAGGGGGTCTATTTAATTACTTACGCTTTGAACATAAACTCAATACAATCAAATATGTTAACGATCCAAAGACTTTTTGCTATGCAATGTTGTTTTTCGACGATCTTTCTGGTTGAATTCAGGTTATGTTTTAGTGAAGTTGTGTGAATGTTAGATATAAATTAACCCTGCGTTTAGTTGGATGAATTTAAATATAGGTAGCTGAATGACAATACCGAATCTAAATTTTTTTTTTATTTTGACATTATTGACGGAATATTTAGGTCATCATATGTATGATAATACTGCCGTGTCAATACGAACGTGGTGTCATTACGAACGTGAAGTACCTCGGTAAGGTGGTGTTGGATGGGAAGATAGGGCAAAATAAGGTTACAAGCAGTATGTGATGAGATGACCCATTGATGTGAATTAAATAACCTAACCAGTCTAGTAGGACTGATGCCGAATACATATGATGAATATTAGTATCCTTTACCTCAAACACAACTAACTTACATTAATTAACTAACAAACTCTAATCTAGAGTGTGAATTTAATTGAGACTAACATTCTAATATATTTAAGTAATTAGAAAATGACTTTGCTGCGGTTCGCCCTAGTCGTTTCTGTGACTAACATCCTTTCCTAACTAACCTTATCTGTTAAGGATGCAGGCAGGGCCTGGGCCCGCATGATGCTGAAATATTATTCGCATTCAGACATAATTTGTTATTTGATTGTTGATATTTCAGGATTATGGTAACGTACCTAGGATCGCCGTTATGGCTGGCCTGCACGCCTCTATCATATCATATATATCATATCAATGTCATCCAACCGAAATTTGTACGTTGGACGGTGGGCCCTAACAGAATATTAATGGATTATTGAATTTGTGATTGACCCAAACTAGATTGTCTATGTGCTTCCAGGATGCTGTGTTTAAGTATTCCTTTGTCCATTTAGGTGAAACATATGCATTGACGAAAAGTTCAAAACCAAAGCGAATCGTGGTTTGATAACTATCGCTATTTTCAGATTTTATGTAATGTTGTTCGTTGATTGTAAATCCCAGGTTTAAGATCAAAAAAACATTCAACTTTAGAAGCAACCCAAAGAATCTCCCAAAGAAGATTGGGTTAAATGTGCGTTAAATACAATGAAGTTCGAGGTTACGAACGGGTTGACAAATGTGTTACAAATCATAATAATTCGCTAAGGGATTGTTACTTTGTATATAAGTCCAAAGTACTTTCAATATTTTTGGAGTTTGCATGATACCGGCTGGCGGCTGTCGCTACTAACTATATGTGTTTAGGTGAAACCACTTTTTTCAATACACATTTAAAAGTTCCCTAGCCGGGTTGATTTTGACAAAATATTTAAAGTATTGAATTTTTCTGGAACATAGTTTTGAATCCGGTTTGGAAGTACTTTTTGCACGTTTATAGACAACACAGATCAAAATTTCAAACACAAACTCATATTAGATTGGTAGTGTTCATGCTCACACCTAAAACAGCATTTTTGGTTGCCGTGCAATTTTAATCAGTATACCTTTACGTGTCATAATGTCATAATTTAACCATCTTAATGCTTCTTACCAATAACTGTATCTCATGAAATTTTCACCAGAGTAGATTTTTAGAATCTAAGCATGTATGTCCTGCCAAGAAAAATTGTATGTTAAGAGAGAATTTAGAAAAATAAACATTTTAATGCGCTAGTCTAATTTTGTTTGCAACGGCTCTGTAAAATCGTCCCGTAGTTTAAGCTTAAATAAGATTAAACTAATCATAAGACTCACTTTACTTATCTCCAACGTGGTTTCATAGGTATTACAAGTATTTAATTGAACCGCTCTTTTAGACCCACCATTTAAAACTGAAAAAAGCTTTTGTTATTTTATATCTCATTAAAACGGATTAATTCTTAAATGTCGAACATCCAGTTTCCATTGGTTTGTAAACATATTGCTATTGAAATTTCTTGAATGGCCTTCAAAAATACTAAAAGTTTCTCGAAAGTATCGAAGTACTTTTCATACAGCCAAAGTATCGAAAAAAGTACAATAGCACAATAGACAATTTCATCCCTGTTTCCTAGCTGCTACCAGTATAACACAATTATAGTTCGGGTATATCCGATAAATTTTACATTTTATTTTATTCCCCTCATTGGCTGTTTCAAGTTTTTTTAATGTGTTTGAGTAGATAAGACAATAATAAATTGGTTTCACCAATTTAGTTGTTTATTATGAATACATGCCTTTGAGCCGATCTGTACAGAGAAATTTTTGTACCATGGTACTTTGACCACTGCAGTCTGGTGCAGTCTTCATTAGTTCGAAACCAAACTTCAAACGCCTTGATAACCTCACCTTAATGTAATTGTAATTTCCATTTCTAAAAATTTGATTTGTGAAGAAAATTTCAACGCTATGCCTTCTGAACTGGTCAACTTATCCTTTAAATACACGATGATGTTCAGCATTATTTTGTTTTTTCTTGACTTCTGGAGGTGTTTCTGCTATAGTTGGTCATTTTCATTTGATATTATTTACAAATACGATTTTGTACTGGTACACTGTAACAACCTGTGTTAATGGCTTGAATATTGAATTGCGCTCTTAATAAATCCGCTGATGTTTTGCATCCCTACAAATGTGGTGGCTCATTGTTCGAGAGTATTTCTATGGTTTGGGATGTTTACGATGTTTGCATTTCAGGTATTGTGGTAAACTGACTAATTAAATCAATTATTAAATTCTTATTTTATAATTATAATACATAATATTTTGTAAATTCTTTCTTACTCTCAAAGGATTAATGTTTCAACGCTGATGTGGGTTAAATGTAACAAACATAATATGGAGCTGTATAGAAATTCTGTGCTAGCATAATATAAAAAACTTCTGCTATTATAAAAACTATACAGTAGACTTTATTGAACCCTCTACTCGTCGGTGGATAAATATCATTTGAGCAACCAGAATATTATTTTAAATTGCGCAATGAAGGTATGAAACAGTAGACAAAAATGTAGTCTAGTTTATTTCTGCTAAATTTCACTGAATTGCTATACTGGTTGGCTGATTTTCTCTCTACTGCTGGTCTGAGCTGGAAAAAAATAAAATAAAATATTTTTACTAAATATTGCGATTTTTACAAATAAATATTATTTTTACAAATAATAAATAATACAAATTATGTTAAATTATTGATAACATAAAACCGATGGATCATTATCTTCTAATATTTAATGTTTTTGGCTAAATTGACGAAAGAATTTTTAAAGATGATATGTGGTTGCATGCCGACAAATAAACGTCACGTCCTAGTAGATTAAGCTCATAAAAGCGATGAAAAGTCATTCACAGAGGCCAATTCTTAATTCGTTTAATGATTATTAGAGTCAGTATTTGAAATGCGAGTTATGTACAAAAGTTTAATAAACTAGGTTTTTGTATCTCCCTGTAGCAGCAATTTTGGAATATGATGTATGACTCTTAAAGTGCTTTACGGTAACCAATTTAGCCTTTTTTCAACAGGGAAAACTTGAACAAGATAATTGTAAACGAATTGTTCGTTCAGATTCTGCACTTATTCCGTATTTTCAGTAAAGTTATATTGCTCCTAATACTCTTACCGCACGTTGTCACAAGACCTTCGGTTAACCTATCGAAATCGCTACTAGAAAGAAGCGACATACGTACCTCAACTAGATACACAAGTCATTCGTCTTACCAAAAAGACACCAACTAACGTCAATTATGACCATTGACATACCGTTGTATAAGGTGTGAACCAGCCGGTTAGGTAAGGTAATGGAACGAAGCTGCAATATTAAATGTACGAATTTCCCATATTTCTGTAAGTTCGCATAATCAAAACACCATATATATTTTAAAACTAGTACAAATATTCAAAAAACAAAAAACTATGGGATGAAACCTCCAGCAAATATCTTCAAAATGAATAATAAAAAAAATTGAGGTCAATAACCCACATGCAACCAAAATATTTTATATCTTATTTCCATTTTATATAACCATATGCCGCACATGAGAGATACATACCTATACTAAAAACTGAGTGGCCGAAAAGTTCATTTGGATGAAGCCAGGTAACTCTATCGTATACATTTATACAACATTTTGGTACTGTAATTTGAGTTTAGCTTTTACAGTAAGGCGTTTGTAATACATTTTTTTAAAATACGCAATTTTTAATAGAAAATTGAAATAACCATTCAATCAAAACGTAATCAGAACGAAACGAGCAAAATGTAAAATACAAAATAGAAAAATTCTTTTTTTTTTTTTTTTTGATATTCTCTCTATATTGATAGCAGCGCGCAGCAGCACACGGCTCATAAATAAATAATTAATTTTCGAATATTTGACTGTGTACAAGTATTGAGTAGATAACTTAATTATACATAAATCAATTTGTTTTGGGATTTAAAGTACAAAATTTAAAATCTACATAATATGCAATATATATTTCTGTTACAGAAACAATAAATAAAATTAAAATTTACAATTTTACAAATATATTTTATTTATTTATGCGAAGCTGTATAAAATACTATATAGATGCGATGTAAATTTTTTTGTGTAAAACAAAACATCGATAATTTATTCTGGCAAGATCAATAGCTTAAAGAAATACACTATTTTTCTTAAAACTAAAAAATCAAGAATCATAAAAAGAGTAAAAATACCATCTTAACACACATACAAGCGTAACGTCAAATTTCTTTTACTATTTTATATGTAGTTTACGTTACTCTGTTACTCATTTCTCTCGACTTATGTTTCACACCATCGTTTGGAGATATTGTTTTTGTTGCTTTTTTTCAGTATTATTTATTTTCTTTTTCATTCCATCAAAGGCCCTATACCATTGTGGAGGTCTTTTCAACATAAATTTATTTTCTTTCTTAAATTTGAGAAGAGAACGAAGTTTAAATTTCGGAAATGGGAAAAAATAATATTTTGATTTAGTAAAATAATATCAATCTGTTACGTACGACGTGGTCAACTTATCGTGAATATATTTTATAAGTTGTATTTTTGTGTAAATTAATTTTAGTTATAAAACTGTACATAGTGATCAAAAATAAATAAATTATTCGGGTCTAAGTTAATAGTGATTATACAAGTTTTACAACAAAGTTAAGTGATACCATCCAGGATTACACGGATACCCTATTTATATAAAGTGTGATAAAGTGATTAAATGAATACACAATATTTGTCATTTAATATGTATAAAAAAACACAGCATATATAAAGCTTAACAGTGTTAAGAGTGACCTACTTTTTCAAAAAAAAAAAAATTATAAAAGATTTTAGTGCATAGCATGATGATGTTTTATTTTGTATGACCCGGATATTAAAATATTATTGTGATGAGAGAGAATTTGTGTTTTTCAAAAAAAATATGTAATTTGAATAAAAAATTCTCTCTCATTTGGTTTTTTAGTGAAAACTGTGGAAAACTATTTTATAAAATTAATAGTTATAAAATTGAAGTGATACTCAATATCTCTGTATTGTAAATATTATCCTACATACATACATACATTATTAATTCCTTTGAAATCACCCTTTTTGGATTAATTAACATTTTGTATAGAACCTCTACATACTCTATTTATTATTATCTTGTGAGTATTTAACTAAATTAGATAATTAAAGGAAGAAAAATATTGAACTAATACATACATTTTCGTTTTAATTAATTAAATTCAGTATGATCAACAATATTTTTCTTCTATTTATTTCTATTTTCTCGTAGCACATACATCATAAAACATATACAACAGACATACGCACACAATTTCACTTTAATGACACCAAAAAAATAATAATAAAGTATTCATGTGACCTCAAAACGCTCTATAGATCGCCTTTTGGCCAAATAACAAACTAAATATTTGTTTAAGGATGCTAACTGTGATTTATAACTGCATATACTAACCACTATGTCATCATCATCCTATCATAGCATATAGCAATAATTTAAATACACCTCTTAATTCGGTCCCAAGAAACAAATTTCAACAATATACAAATAACTTTCTCCAAAACCGTTATTTTTTAATTAACTTTAATAAACCTCCCCTCTAGTAATATTATCATTTCTTCTACTATTTATACTAAAATCTATTTTTAATGACAATAACTTAAATACTAACATTTATTTTCTTATATTTTTGTTAATATATCCAAAAAAAAAAATTATTAATGTTTTCATTTTATTTTAAATTTATTTTTATGATAATTAATAAATTATAAAATAAAATTATACCATATAATTATTAATGAATAAAAACAAAAACAAAATGATCAAGTCAATAAAACTGGCAATAAACATTATAATATTAAACAAAATAATAATAATAATAATATTATTAATTAATAAACAGTGTGGCATATAATTAGCGCTAATTAAGGAAAAAAATGGATGGATTAATGGATTTATGGATTTATTTCTAATGCAGGTCTGATTTTGTTTTTATCTCTTAATTATACGTTTTTCTGCTCGTTCATTCATAATTTTAATTATTTTTAACTCGGATTTATCCACCAAAATAACGTGTACGCAGAATAATTACGAAAAACAAAAAATATAAAATAAAAACTGTGAATGATTACGTTACTTACGAATATTTTGGATTGTGGTGATTAATTTAGCACAAACCGAAATGAGTCAATAATTTTATTATATGCGGGATGTAATTGAGACATGTAAATCAGGGTTCAATAAAAATAAATAATATATTACACCTTATCATGCACACATAACGCTAATTATGTAGTTGTTGTCATTTCAAAAACGAACTAATTTATTTGCCATTCTTCGAATTTTTGGATACCTAATTATCGGAAACCTAATATAATTACCACAAATTGACCCCTAATTACATTGCCAATAATATTAATTATATTTAAATTAAATACGCGCCTATGAATAACAATATACTGGATGGTACCTACCAAATCTGTACCATGTACATATAAATATATACATGCGAATTGAATCAAATACAATGTATATATGTAGGTATGGATGTATAAAGTTTTGACCTACATTAAATTCTCAACCAAAAAAAAACAAATTTGCATTATAATATTTCACATAACAGAAAATTAGAGGAGTAATATCCGACACATAACCTAACCAAGAGGAATTTATTCAAAATGCGTTATAATACGCGTATTTTAATTAATGAGAATTTTTATCTCTATATTCGTATAAACTGGAATAAGCAGAAATATTATTTTATATTGCCCAAAAAGCTTAAAGCTACCAGTATATACATACAAAACAGAGATTCTAAAGCAAAAGCGAGAAGTCGATATAAACCCAAGAAAGCAATCATTAATTAGAGTAAAAGAGATAAACCGTCTACTCAATGTCTACACATATTAATTTTATTTTTTTGTAGTTGTATTCTTTTAGTTTTTAACATTCGTTCCTCTTTTTTGTGTATTTGAAAAAAATAAAAATAATACGTACGAGACAATACAATTACCATATCGCGGAAGTATGTTAGCAGGTCTCGTGTAACGGTACATTTTTTTTTTGGTTTAATTTATAAATAAATAAAAAAAAAGAGAAGAATTGGTTATAACAAATTAAATATAGCGGATATTTTTTTTATATATATATTTAATTTTAGTCTTAGTTTTTACTATTTTGATTTGAAAGCGAAATTTAATGATAGTGAGCTTTATTTCTAACTGTTGTTGCTTTTCTTTCGGTAGTTATTTTATTTATTTTGTTCAATTGAACAAAAATGAGTATAGGAGATTGAAATGGTTTAGTAACTTTGATTTTTTAAGATAATTTAGTTAGTTAAATTTTTTTTTTAATTAACGTATTAATGTAATATACTAATTTTATCGAATTTTGGTGTAGAGTGTGCGGCTTTATTTTATCTCATTTGTGCGAGATGGATCTTAAATTACAGAAATAAAAGAGAAATTAACGTTACCGTAAATATTTAATACCATTTTAAATTGCTTACTGAACATATGCTATTGATTTCTTAATTACTCTTAGATACAATTACGCTGTAATGTACGCTAGTCAATTGTTTAATAAAACTTTCACAATAAGCCACTATTATTATGATTATTATGATTATTTTTTTTTTATCAAACTAAATTAGAAATTATATTAGTAAAGTAAATTGTTTAGTACAGTATTTTAGCAACAGATGACTTGTAATTTACGATTTAAAAACATCAAGTACAGACGCGCCAGACACAGTCAGAATAACTGCCTAAATATTTATTTACAGATCGCATATGTAAAACAATTTTAACAATTATTTTTTAACAATATTTTTTTTCAGATGTATAAAAAGATGTTCGTCCCATTTCGAACGCCGTGCATATTTAATGCACTACAACGATAAAATATCAAATAATTCGTATAACAACAAAAATAATAGTGATAAAAATTAAAATATTAATAATATTTAGACAATATAATAAAATGAAGTATTGTGGACAAACAATGAGTACACATAACGATTCGGAAGTTGAAAGCCTATTAATGAGTCCGTGCTGGAATCAAACACAGAATGGTTCATCCCAGGACCAGTATAGTATATTAGAGGAACATAAATTATTTTTAGAGCATGATTTAGATTCATTACCGAGTAGTGACACAGAAGTACAAAAAAATTCGCTGGACGTAATAGATTCATTATTAAATTCACAACATTTAAATACAAATTTAGCCGAATTAAAACCATTACCACCGTTTACACGTTATACTGGTCATTTATCAATAAACGGAATACCAGGTCATCATTATCATGCGATTGCACAAAGACTACCTGAAGAAAATAATAACTATACACAAAGTAGTTATGGCGGTGGGGGCGGTGGTAGCAGTGGCGGATGTAATAACAATAATAATAACAGTAGTAATACCCCCGACCATAATATAGTATCTTCGTCAACGTGTTTACCTGATTCAGTACTAAATCAGGACAGTGATTCATGTTTGCAAGATGTAAAATTATTTTCGGATAACGCTATCGATAGCAATTTATATTCGGTAGCGGATAGTTGCGTTATAAATAGTCATGGCCCGGATTCAGTATCCGGCGTCCGAATTTATGCCGATTCTAAAGAACTAGAATATGATATGAGTTCGATTGAAGATATTGCGGCAATAATTGGATCAGCAATCGCCGATACAACAGTTAGTAATCAAGTTGACACCGACGATGGAAATGACACAAGAGACTCGTGGATGGATTTAGATGCATTTATTGATGGGGCGTGTGTGCAACAAGATGGAAAACTTATAATATCGCAACCGGAATCGATGAATGAATTTGTGCTACCCCATTCACCTATGCAAACATCGAGCTCGACATTACAAAGTCTGCTAACACACGGTTATATGCCGTTATTACAAAACAGGTTACAAAATGGACCACCTATTAAAATAGAAGCGCCCTCTTCATCTACATCATATTGTGGTGAAATAATAACAACATCTACAAGTCCCCCAGGTTCAGT
The DNA here is from genome assembly GCA_963691935.1 of Nephrotoma guestfalica. Lineage (NCBI taxonomy): Eukaryota > Metazoa > Arthropoda > Insecta > Diptera > Tipulidae > Nephrotoma > Nephrotoma guestfalica. Next base: position 5,723,991 of record OY829914.1, read on the forward strand.
GGTTTCAACAACCGATAGCCTAATGCTAAATGGGCGTTATTTACATTCTCATCAAAGCCAGTCACACCATTATCAACTTAGTTTAACCGGTAATAATAATAATAATTTAAAAGGAGACGGCCTATGTAGTCCTGATCTGATGGGAAATTATCCACATACAACGACAACAACGCCGTCATCGGGGACAAAGCAAAAACGGCAAAGGCAGCCGAAAAATTCAGCAAAAACACAAAATCAATTGAATTTAAGCTCAATTGTACATTCGGGAAACCAACAGGTATCTAATCCTAATAGTAATTCACAAATATCAGGAGGTTGTAGTAATACATCCCAATCAGCATTATCATATCAAAGTTCAAATGATTTGAGTGGCCTATTGGGTAAAGAAAAGCCAGTACATCGGTGTAATATATGTAATCGAGGTTTTCTAAATAAAAGTAATATAAAAGTACATCTAAGAACACATACGGGAGAGAAACCATTTAGATGTGAAGTTTGTTCAAAAGCATTCCGACAAAAAGCACATCTAATAAAACATCAGCAGATACATAAAAGAATTGGACGGGATTGATGAACATAAAAAATAATTTTCCTTTTTACTAAATGAATTTTTGTAAGTAAAATTTATTTATTGTGTGTTATTTAATTAATTTAATAGAATAACTATTTAAAACTGTACATATATATACATATATATTTAAAAATAATAATAAACACATAAAATAAATTGTACATGATGTATTTTTTAAAAACATTTAATTTACATAATTAAAATTTTAAGAAATAGATCTTTATACAAAAATTCTCATCGATGCCGTTCAATTGTTTTGTTGTAATTTGTGTCCTTATTTTAATTTAATCTTTTTATTATTTTAATTTAACATTTACAAAAAAATAACCGTTTATATAAAATGGGAGGGGACAAAACACCTCTCTCAAAAATATGTAAAATTGGTGTATTATATCACTGCTGTTAAAGGAAAATAATAAAAAGATGCGGATATACGCATTAATTTGAAAAAGGTACCGATTTATATCAATGTTTAAAAAGGTCTCATCGCAGACACTTGTTCTCTCCCATAATATGCAAATAAGATTTTATAATTTTCTTACAATATTGACATACTATTTTCATTTTGATTGGTGGCAGTCAAAATTGTTATTGCTATTAGGCAAGATTTTGTTATGACCTCTGCTGTCATATCAACGATCTTGTCGTTTAATATAGTGATTGCCCATCAAAAAGAAAATATTTTGTAAGAAAATTACAATTTTTCATTTTTATGTTCGATTTAATTTTTATAAATGTATATTATATTATAATTCTATATTTGAAATGTGCAATTTGTGTAAAAAATATGTTAAAAATTATTTTAGATTTTGTTTTGTATAATTAAGTGTTAATTTGTAAAAAGTTAGGTTTTGTTTTTAGTTACTCTGTAGTTAATTATATATAAATATTATATTATTGTATATTTCCTACGGGAATTATGTTGATTTTATTTTCTAAAATAATTTATTAGTATTTTTTATTGTATTACTGATATAAAATTACGTAGACTAAATTTGTTAATAGCTAGTTGATAATGTTTTAAATTGTGGTATACTAAGATAAATTTATTTAACTTATTTAATTGTTAATATAATATAAATTTAAAAGCAAACAAAAAAAAACTACAAAGAAAATACTATGTACATAATATAGTATATTAAAATTACTTAAATAAATTTGTTATTTATTGTTTTAATTATTAATTATAAATATTTATTGTTCGCAACAGTTTCTGATCCTTTCTAAAGAATAATTATGACGCGCAAATTAAAATTTATTTTGTGTATTTTTATTTTACCCCAAATCATAAAATTCTAAATTAAGCTAAAAACATTTGTTAAAAAATATTTAAAAAACAATAATTTGCCAGATATAATTAATTTACAGCTAGTTTTATATTTCTATATATATACTAATCCAAAATTGAAATCTTATATCAATTAGCGCTCATCTGGATTCTGATCTTTACAATGTTTGAACCGAAAACAAATCTCTTAATTTCTTAAATAATTGTGATTTAAAAAAGTTATTTTAATTAATTTTCTAAAAATTTAAATAAAACTTTGAAAAAATACTAAAAACTAAGTAAATAAATTTAAGTACCTGAAAATATGGTAATTTATTATCTTTGGCAAACAAGCTACATAATATATTATTTAATTATAAAAAGTTTTATTCCTGAACCGAAAAAAGGAAAACCACACGACATAAAATAAAAACCATATACAATTTAATTAATTAAAATTAATATTTTTTATTTCCGAAGTTATGTTTTGGCATCCTAATTCCTGAGATTCTTCCAAATTGTCCGAATTATAACAAGAAAACAGAGGCAAATATGGTAAGTAAACCGTATTACTTATATTATTAGATTTTCAGCGCTAAGTATCTAACGTTGACATGAGATACAGATTTTTTTTTTTTCAGCAAATAATAAACGATTAGTTAAGTATTATATGAAAAAGGGGTTCCAAATAATCAATTCATCATTATTTTCCATAGCTAGACTTGGTGCAATTTCGTAAAAATAAATTAAACTAAATTACAATTCTCAATTGGACCAATTCTCGCGGCATCAATTTCTGTTATGTTATTTTATTCGCTGCTTCCTATTGGAACTTGTATTAAAAAACAAAAATAACACAAAATAGAATTATAAACCTCGGAAACGGCCTCATTATTTGATAAAATAAAATAATATTATTTAATAAAGAAGCTGATTCTGCAATTTGAAAATTTATGTTTTTATAATATTTGTTTTTCAATATAAATTCCAATATGAAGCTGATTCCTAAATTTCTATTATAATATTTTATTTCCCATTTATCTATTGAAATATTTATTCCACGGCATAAAATCCTTGTTATTCAAAATTAAAAAAATCAAATAACGATCAGGAAACTTTATCATGTTCGATTCCGAAATTATTTTTATTGATAAAGTAACAAGTCAGCCACATAAATTATTCAATTAAAACTTGTTGAAAAACTTGTAAATCCTTGCTAAAATTGGACCATTATTTTTGAACAAATACGACTAAAAAGAACTAAAATACATTTTTTTTTTTAAATCAAGAGTAAATTTTATTGATAAAAAAGTCCATGAAATAATTATACTGTTTATAAATGATATTTGCTCTTGGTTCTTTCTTATCTATCAAATATTCGAATAAATACTTCTTAGTAAAAAATCTGCTAATTACCAAATCATCAAATTTAAAACTTACCTGAAATTAAGACTTTTCTTTCTGAAATTCAGCTAATTTTGAGTTTTGTTTTTTAATTCCTATTTATATGAAACTTGTCGCAAAAAATTGGGACTTTTTTATTAAATAAAATGAAAATGATAAAAAAATGCACAAATATAATGGAAATGCACAAAATAAAAAAAAATCATTTTCATTTCAATTTTATTTGGTGTTCAAATTTTCGGAAACTGCATTCAAAATTTTAAATGATTAAAGTATTGTGTTTATCGGGTAAATGCAAAACGCAATTGTTGCAATTGCTTGTTGGTAAAATTCACTCAGAATACTAATCGTGATTTAGCTATTTAGATAAACTATATTGATTGAAATGTATTAAAATGTCACATTTAAAAAGAACTATAAATCGCAATAACAATCTCTAAAAATGTGGATGTTACTTATTTTCACAAATACACAATTCCAAGAGCTTGTGTCTAAATTTATCAAAACGTTTATACAGAATAACGTTACCCATAAACAAATACTTATATGTGCATGTACATTCTACATTAACTTCTTTCAACTTGCACAAAAATATTTTTTATTTTGCAATTTTAAAATACAAACTCGATCAAAATAATATGTCAATATAAAAAATTCCTACTAAACTCAAATTGTTTTCCCTAGATACAAATTATTTTCCCTGGTTTTTGGGTGATTTACCAAAATTGATGGCAAAATATAAAACTGCTCGAAGACAGAAACCCAAAAAGCCAACTCTCATTATTCGGGTTGTTCCGTTTTATACGGACATAAAAGTTATGTTGCTTAAGTTTCTGTATGTATATAACGAAAGGAGAAATATTATTGTTTAAACAGTTATCACAATAAAAAATAAATATGTTGATCAAAATTTTTTGTTTTTAAACATTACGAAGAACATATTAAATAAAATTGTTTCCATTTCGGATCAAACATTTATTCGCATTAAATAATTGGTTGTAGTTCAAATTTTATGCACGATTTTTTTTTCGAAAAATAAGTACATGGCTTCTAAATTGTAAAATATCATATGTATATAACGTCTAACCAACTTCAATAATCAATCTGATATAAGTTCCTATTGATTTTGTCAAAATTGCGTTTTCAGTGATGGAAATTCTGAAACGATGATGGTTGTAAATGATAAAAATATCACCATACAAATTCTATAGTGATATTTTTTATCATTTGTGGTTGTCATCTATTCGGATTGACGCACCAACTCTGAGAAATGATTGGTATGATTGGTTCTTGATGCAAGTGATATATCGAAAATTGTATGACACAATGTTGAGTGATCTCAAAGTATCCAGTGGCATAATGGCGAGTAACGGCATCCAGATTTATGAAGTGGTAATTGTATTTTATTGTTTCTAAAATTATTTGAACTCATCAACAACAGGTTATTTCTTTAATTTCAATAGTCAAACAATTCCAGAAACTAATCAGTTTTGATTCATTTTTACTGAAATAAGAAGATTTCGTACTAGAGAATAAGTACTGTATCTCCAAAAGCGTTTATAAAACGGCAATAATGTGAGGATAGGTTTTTGAATCACTGATCTCTACAATATCTTTACAATACAGGAAGATACTGTTTATTCTGAATTATTTTTTCCTATATTTTAAATAGAAGTATCTAGTAAAATATTCACTTTCTGTGAAAATGGAAATCTTTATTAGCAAACCATGTAAATGGTATTAGTCTTTTTCAGAATTTGCATCTTGGTTGCCAACTAACACCACATGTATAACAAAAATTATTAAATGATAAATCCATATAAAATCGATATGCTGTACCAATAGTACAGTAATTTTATTTAAATTGTAATATGTTCGTACGTAAACTGTACATAACTAAAACCACCTATTTTGTATTATTTCTCATTTTTAATGATGAATAATATAATATATAACTACAATAGTCAAAAATACAAAAAAAAACTAATATACAACACAGAATTATACTAAGCACGACGACCTACTCTCGAAAGTAAGTCAATGGAGTACGCTACTTGTTAAAGAAATTAATATTGTTGTATTTGTGGTTTAAAATTATTATACCTATGTATTTATACATAAATATATATATATATATATATATATATATATATATATATATATATATATATATATATATATATATATATATATATATATATATATATATATATATATTCTCATATTATGTTCTGATTTACGCGATTGTTGGTATGAAATAATATTATCTGAACATTTCAAGTTATGTATGTACAGACAAACAAAATCATTTTAGACTGATGTCTCGATATCATACCTACATAATATTACCTATAAACATTTTTAAGCTAAAATTCATTGATTATAGGTACTGTAAAATTCGCATTAAATAAATAAATCACATTGAAACGAAGTTTACTTCCGTCAAGAAAGACCGTATTGAAAAAATAAAAAATACTGAATTAAAAATTAAAACAAAAAAGAAACGATCAAATGAAAATAAATCTTATGGTAGTTACATCTCTAAATGTAGCACCACTCTTACATCTTAAGTATACGAGAATATAGCTTTTTTTTTTACTCACACATCAGAAGCACAATACGAATTCAGCAAAAAATAATTAAAAAGTAAACACAATAAAATGTATTAAAGAAATTTGATGAAGGAAAAAGTAGGTTACTGACACAGTTTATTTAAATAAATATTTTTATAATAATAGTAATCTTATAAAGCTGTTATTTTATTTTATTATAAAAATTTAATATTTTCATAAGATTGGTTTTTGTGGCATTGATCATGATCATGATCATGATTGCAGTGTAAATGTAAATATGGAAATAATATAAAGGTTATAATAGGTGTCAAATATCATGTACCAGCGGAATATTCAAATTAGAAATGGAAACTCGATATTGGTGCAGGATTGGTAATTAATAAGGAAAATTAAAACACATGTTAAAAATACATTTTAATTTTATCCTAAATGAACATATAGTATCAGGAACACTGCAAACACAGTGCGAGAGAAACGATTCTGCTCCACCGTTGACATGGTAGGTAAAGTTCCCTAGGATATATATATATAACATCACGATCGTTACTAATAATGGTTGTATTTCTGTATGCCCACATTACTATGTTTTATTATTTTAGGCTTCCTACAGTACTCGTGTATATATTGATCGCAAAACTTCGAAATACGTTCCGGTTCAAGCACTTTGGAACAGTTTTTCTTATCTACCATATTATCGTTTTGCTTAAATCATTTTGTACTTATATTATTATTATGTTTCTGAATATAACTATTGGCTAAAGGAACGTTTACAAAGGTTAATAAAACAATCATTATTGTCCGGCTTGCTAAACTATAGCTACTCGGCAGCTTAAAATCGAGATTTATAAGGTAGGAAAAAATTCGTTATTTTTAAATATTTTTATATCTAATAAAAAATTACAGACTCATAAAGAAGTTTTGACAGTATATTTCAACAAAAAAAATTAGTTACGATAAAATCACCACAGTAAATATAAATATTCATATTTTAAAACTATACCTATACAAAATTTAAGGTAGCAAAAAATATCTTGGTCTACGTAATCTCTGTTCTGGTTATATTTGTATTCTGTGGTCTAAGTACCATATTTATAAAAAGAACATTCCTCATTTAACAGTGTTCCGTTTAAAAGGAGTTCCATGTTTGAGAAGTTTACTACATTTACTCATTCCTCTTTATAGTCCTAATAGTGAGGAAATTATGCAACCTAAATCGTTATGCAATTTCGATCCTTGAACTTCTTAATATATATATTAGAATTGTCCTGAGTCAAACATTTCGCATAGTGCATTTCCTCAAACATTCTAAAGGATTTGTAGCAATTAATTTTATGAAATATGAAATTCTAAAATAGGGGGCGAACACGTTTTTATCATTTTAATATAATTTTCAAATGATATAAATGATTATTAATGACCAAACGATAACACGTGGAGACTAATCCTCAGCTAACGTAGATATTCGTAGATATCTCGCTAACGAGATTTGATGAAAACGAAGTCAATACGCGCCAGATTTTCTGTGCATCCGCAGAGCCTTTTGGTTAATAAATTTAAAAAGTTGAGGTTGAATTTGGTTAGCCATTTTGGGAAGCACAACAATTTTAACACTAAAACACTAAATAAAGAAAATTTTGTCACTGTCTCAAGTTACCTCCTTATACGGAAAAAGACCTTCTTAAGTGAGAATTTCCTTAAAATACTTCTAGGCTAATGAAGGCTTGCCATTCCATTTGCCACTATATATATATATATATATATATATATATATATATATATATATATATATATATATATATATATATATATATATATATATATATCCTGATTATTTATAAATCATTCAGTAATTTTAAATTTATTGAAACCTTCAAAAAATTGAAATTAAATGAAATTGGTCAAATGCATCGGAACCAGATGGAGGAAATTTTGTTTCTTATGCTAATCGAGTAACCTAGCTACTTTGTGAAAATTTTCAGTTAGCGAATATAACGATCTCTTGCTGTCAAAATCTAAAAATTTTAAGATGAACTTGAAGTTAACGCAACTACCGATAAACTAACAGGAATGTTTACAGTTTGTAAATTTAAGAACAGTTTAAGGACTAAATGCAACTAGTATCCAGGTCTCGTATCAAAGCAAAAGTATAAAAAATGCACATTCTACTAATTTGTTTGAGTAACAAAAAGTACCAAAGATGGCTTGTTGAGCTGTGTTCCAGTTACATTGCAGCTTGTAACTTCTTTGGATATACCAATCATTTCGGTAGATAGGTCAGAACAAATTGAGCAACTGATTAAAAGTTATATGTACGATTTGAATTCAAAGCCAATAATAAATTTCGTGGTTATTCATTCTATGGTCTATATTTTATTTCATCTATTCCAAAGCAGAACAGTTTCGAATTTATGGTTAAATCCGTTCAAGAGATGCAATTGCATATCCAAATTCAATCAGGGAATAGTTTCTATTTTTCGTATCGTCCAAAAAGACCAGTCTCCCTCCCACGCTTACCTATCAAATGTAGATGGGATGCTGAACTGATCAGACTTGAGAATTGGACAACATGTCAAGTGTTAAGTACTCTGACTGAGAAGTACTGTTCCGAATGACTACCAGTGGATTTAATGTTCAGATGACAGTGCTATAGTTTTTAAAATTACATTACGCAACATCAAATTCAAATACATAACAATTAATTTAATTTAATTTAATTAATTTAAGAATGAATGGTAGCATAAATCATAAATAACCTTCAACTGACGATAACAGATGAAATTTTATCATTATTTTAAACATAAAAATATTTAAAGCGCTTTTAATAATTTCACTTGGCATTTCAACTGACTAGAATTTCTGGTTAAATAGCCTTGATCTAACAATTCGAATTGTATAGTCGAAAGTAATGACGGTATGTGCAAACACATTGCTTAAAAATTGCTTTTATTGGAAGCAACAGTTCGATAAAGCTCCGCAATTTGCTTATAACAGCTGAGCCAAAAATTGAAGAAGCTTATGAGAACCGAATATGAATAAATAAACCAAACGATCGTGTTTGGTTAAAGTGCAAATCAAAAGGTAATTTAGACCAGCGGATTGCTCTGCGAAAGCAAGCGCCAGTGATGGTTTGGGCCGCGATAACTGCCACAGGACACCCACTACTCGTTTTCACTGAACAGGGTGTAAAGGTAAATCAACAAATCTACCGTGAAAAGATTTTAAACGATGCTTTATTACGTTGGGCACGTATACAATTCGGTAGAAACTATTGGACGTTTCAACAATACTCAGCATCATCCCATACAACCCGTGAAACCCAACGTTTTTTACAAGAAAAAGTTCCTAGCTTCATTTCTTCACAACAATGGCCACCATATTTCCTGGACTTAAACTCAATGGATCTTTCCAAAGTATTAACTAAAAATATGAGACGGTCGACGCCTTAAAGATTTTTCTACGCCGAGAATGGGACAAAATACCATGAGACCACATTCGTGTAGTGTGTGAAGCATTTTCGGACAGACTCGGTGCTATTATGCGCGCTAAAGGTGGGCACATCGAACAATAACATATTTTTTGTTAAATTTGAAATGTTTTTACGATATACTGAAATTTTGAACTAAAAAAAATCAAAATTGACAAATTTACAGCATTTATTACTGGTAACACTTCGAGCGCCGTCCCCTGTATTTAGGCTTGAAACGAAATTTGAAGCAATATTACAAAACTATGATCACTTATATCGGCTTTAATCTTATAATTCACAACTTGCTCAATATTATGAAAACTACTAAGATAATGGTATAAAATATTACGGTTCAATGGTCTGGTAAAGGAAGTGTTTCTTACAATCATAACATGAGAGATCAAAGTTGCGTTATATGAAATAAGAGTGTAGATTTATAGTTTTGGAGAAGGAGCTCTAAAAAATCAAGAAACGATGCAGGGTCAGAATTAGGTGGCCTATATATTCTGCAGAAATTTCAATGATTAAACTGCAAAAGTTAGATGCTTATGTATTGGAATGGTAAAGAACCGTTATACATAATTTGTGTTTCGCATTTGTGTTGGTTATTCAACTGGACTTATTGATGCACTGGAATCTTAATCAATTTCCAATTCAATGAGTAAGATCTATTTCTGGCCCACCAGGTAGGCCAGAAAAATATAATCAGAGAAAAATGATTTAAAAATATTCTAGTGAACGCGAGAATTAATAGTGCCACCGAAATCTAAATAACACCTAGAATGATTAAACAAATTATGGAGACGAAATTAATGGGTCTAAAACATGTGGCTAACATTTTTGGGTCACATAAGGGTGGATTAAAGCTTGATTCAGAGCAGCTAAATTAATTATATCGAAATTTCACCGTCATTAGAATATGTAGCTAGTCTTTGTTCTTATCAAGGTGGCCTAAATATCTATGGCAAGTTTATCAACCAGATTTCCATGTTTAGAGACCCTTTTAATAGATTGTTGGAAAGGTTCAACGTTTAAATGGACTAGTGAATGTCGGCAGTCATTTGATGAGTGCAAAGTAATTCTTAAACCGAACTATTGCTAAAAGATTATGATCAAAATGGGATGGGGGCTTTATTATCTCCTTCATCGTATGTGTGACCGATTAGAAAAAATAATCCAAACAACGGTATAGTAAAATGAAAAATGAGGGTCTAATTAGCGATGATTGCGGTTACAGAATTCCGTCGGATGATTTTTCAATGTTTGCTGTTGTACTCGTATGATTTGAGAATCCGTTATATTCCCACCACACAGGTTGGGTATGTGATTTATAGCGCTATGAAATAGTGTTGATGATGATTTACTTTTCAGTGAATACATTGTTGTTCCACAATGTTTCCAGCAACGATTTAGAATTTCCGGTAAGGTTCAAACTGGTGGGCGTAATTGCAGCAACATCACCGCTAAGTCTTCAGCGTGAAACCGTGGAAGCAAATCCATATTGACGACCACTCCATTCAAAATATTAACTAGTAAATAAAAAAAAATAAAAAGAACTTAATTTTAATCAAAATGACTAGATCTCAAGTTCCAGCCTGAATGCACAAACAAGGTAATAATTCCCTTGGGAAACAGGGAGGCATCTTACAAGCGTAACCGGTCCATCTATTTAGATTCTTATCAATTTGCTAAGACTTTAAATTAATGTTGGAACTTCCACACTTCAAAGAGTTCATACATTGTCTTTCGAGGGTACGTATAAAACCCGGTTCGGTCGGTATTTTACACAAATGTTAGATAGATGTAAGACTAGCGAATAATATTTTTTATTAATAAGTATATATTTACATTTTATTTCTGTACGAATATAATATTATAATATAAATTTAACGAAAACCACAACAATTTATGTTTTGCTTAATTTTATAAAAATATATTAAATACAATTTATCAAAAATATAATGTTAATCAATAATAAAAAAAAAACTTTCAAAGTTGCATCATAAAATTATGAATCAACAATTGTTTCTCGTATAGTTTTATAATGGTAATATTGAAAATAATTAAACGGCATTGACTATAATTATGTTACATTTTGTTCTTAAAAATATTAAAGTGCTGTAATCAAATTCACTTAAATAGTTGTAGAAATATTCTTGTGCAGTTTTCTAATGAGTTGGCGCGCTATGCCGATTTTAAGGCCGCTTGTTACGTTTCAATTTGGCAATTATTATTCGGTATTAAATTCGAATCGTTTGTGTAAAACTTTGGTCTTTGAAATATGTAATACGAAACCGCCGACCTTAACGCGAGGCCTGCTTTCAGTTTCATAAACTAAATATCCTTATGAAAACTTAATAAAATCAATGTACTAAAACTATGTAATAAATGTATCAAAATAAGCCATAAATAAGCTTGTACTTCGGAATGTTTAGTTAGTTTATAGAATATGATTTGGAGCATTTCGGAGTCATTAGTTAGAGTAATATTAGAGGCACTTGTTACATAAAAATTAATTAAAAGCTATGAGATTTGAGTATTGTGCTACGTAAAATGAAAGGTTTTGGGGTCAATTCTGATTAGTCTAATTTAAATGTAGTAAATGCAATGATATAGATTTTATAGTTTCTGATTACATTTTATGTAAATGATAGTTAGCTTAAAACTAATTGTATGGTAGGCACTTTAAATACATTTAAAGCTGATTGTTAAATAAAATTATCATGAGTAGTATTTTCGAACTTCTGTAATTATATCTTCTACATTCTCTTCATTAATTTTGACAAATCTTTTAGCCCTTCGGCTGAAATAGTAAATATCACCCGTATAAATATCAAACCATAAGGCATGCACATAAAGATCGTGTTTCTCAAGGCGAGGTTTTAAAAATCCGTACGATGAAATATTCGATATTTGTTGTAATGTGTTAATCTGAAGGAAAAAAAATTTTATTTAAATTTTAACAATTTTGACTTATTGGGTGAATAAATTTACCTGCGACAATTTATCTTCAATTGCAAAATGATTTTCAGGATCGATATATGCAACAAATTTTCGCATCGGGGTTTCTGACGAAAAAGTTAACGGTTTGTCTAGGCCAACGGATTTTAGATAACGAAATTGTTCCAAACTCGATTCAGCATGAGTACACATCCACGATCGTAATGGAGATATTCGACGATTTTCTTGCGAAGAAAATTCAGGATCTTGTAGTTGGTACAGTAAATTAATAGCTTTACAATCACTATGCCCGCAAACTATAATATGCCGAATGTTATTGATAATACATCCCAGTTCCAGCGCGGCCGGTTCACAACTAAAATACTCATCTTGGAAATGGTGACAGTGCGGAATCAAGTTTCCTGCATTACGAACTATAAATCATAAAGGCTAAATAAATTTCTTAATATTATTTAATGTAGTCGTTTATTAATATTACCAACAAACATATCCCCGACATGAGTTTCAGTAAATCTGGTCGGTATCATTCGGCTGTCCATGCATGTGAAAAATACTGCCTTGGGCTGTAATTAAATTATACACATATTTAATGTTGAGGTCAAGGTTGATAACGAATCATATTTAAACCGTACATGTGGATTGTCCCGAACTTGTTGAAACTCTTTCACCATTTGTTCTCGTGTAGTTGCGCGATATCGCATAATTCCTCTAAGAATTTTTTCCATTGTACCTCGTTAGCGGTTTAATTGAATAAAATTAAAAATGTGCGATCACTTTTATAAAAAAATTACTTATCTCACTATCATAAATGTCAAGATCTAGATAAGCAAAATATTGATTGATAGAATACAAATCTGACCGCGATTTATGTTACTCTGTTATTTATGTTAACTGTTGCATTTTTGAAACGGTAGAAATTTTATTAGCAGAAATTTAAATTATTCCAATTGGATTTTTGCCGAGATCACTGCATGGCAATTAAAATCTTATTAGAATTGGTAGAATACATCTGTCAAATGTGCACATTGGAATATTTAGTTCAAATTATTAACGTGGGCACTGCTAACGCATAAATGAAATAAATTTTCGATTTTTATAAATTTGTATTTTCTTTACCTAATAAATTTTTTAAATAGAATGGAATTTAATAGTGATATTTCCATAAACATTGGTTTAGATTAGTAATTTAATGATGAAAATGTAATATATTCCCACTGTTTGGATTTTCAAGTTCCTCGAAATGCTTCCGAGCATTACGAATATTGACTAGTGTGGCCTCTGATGGAAGTTGTGGATCAGACATGACTACCATAACATAAGTGTTACTCGTAAACGTGTCAATAAATGCAGCGAATGAGCTATTCCGTACCTCCATCGATTGGAACTTTGCACCCAATTTCGAGCAAGACAATTTAAATTGTTTTATTATATTAGAGACTTTTTCAAATCGATGCGAATCTCGATGTTGCTTTCGTTGACAATGCGAAATTACTAAGAAAGTAGCGCGTTCAAATAGCAAAACTTCATCAGCATCTATGATATTAGCAAAGTAAGTCAATGAGCTCTCTAAGGCTTTAACATTTGGTATTAACATGTACACGATATTAGACCAAGCTCGATATAATGTTTCATCCCAAATGCTGGTCCGATAGCAAGTACAATCTAGGGGTTTCGATAAACGTTTTAAATCCTCTACCCGCTCTCTAAATATTATGTCACGCTGTTCTTCGGCCACCAAATCCATTTTATGGACCAAACAAAATATTTTCGATTCTGGAGAATTTTGTAAGATAGCTTCTAAACACGATTGGTAATAATGCATATCCTTTTCCATTTCTCTTGATTCAACATCAAACACATAAATTAAGACTTCTACATTTTTAAAAATATTGTCCTTCTGCGAAGCAAAATATTGTTCCATGAATGATTCTTGTCCGCCACAATCCCATAAATTTAGGACGAGATTTCCAAGGAATCGAACATGGGAATGTTCAACATCGACTGAAAATAATCAAATTTAATAAATAAATTGCTCGATTGGTGATAAAACATGATAATTAATTACTTGTTGCTCCTAATCGTCTTGTATCCCGTGCAATGTAGTTTGCGAATATTATCGACCTCATACTGGTTTTGCCTGAACCGCTTTTGCCCATTAAGAGTACCTAACATTTTAGAAACAATTTTAAACATATTGTTCGATAAAATTATAATTTATTACGATTAAATTATGTACCTTCTTTTTCATTTTATTTAGAAATTGTCTAACTATTTTGTAATATTTACTTCTCTATGACTTTTTATTTCAATTTTACTTTTGTTTGACAGTTTTGAATTTAATATATGTGTATATGCTGAGCGTCGACTTCAACCGAAGTTGAACGGATTTGAGTCATGTCACCCAATAAACATTACATTTCGATTCAAATGTTTTGCAGACGGTTTTCATACGGAAACAGTAAACAATTGCATGTAACTCATACACATCAACATTTGTTTACAGTTTTGCCACTGCGTATATGTATACGGCCAAGTTGAAGAAAATATAAAAAATACGGTTTGTATGGATACAAACCCAAAGAACGTAATCACGAAAAAAACACTTTTACCCAAATGCTATGGATTTTTTTTTAAGTTTTTTTACTTATTTATTGACTGACTTTATTTATTTATATCTCGTAAATGAGGCAGAAAAATAAACTTTCATTCACCTGAGCATAAACTTTGTTTATTTGTCAGTTATTTTGGTAAAGTGCCGTTTGTTTTTAAGGTAGTTCACATATAGAGCAAAATTTGTGTGTATGCACGATGAGTAGATGGCATAGAGAAGAAACATGAAAGAAATAACTACCCTTCATGCATACACACAAACTATGTTCTATACATTTTATATGACGATCATCAAATTAAAAACATCATTGTGGAAAATGGTAAAATTCTAAATGAAAACTACCTTAAAAATAAAAAACAATTTACCAAAATTAATGATAAATAAACAAAGTTTATGCTCAGGAGAAGGAAAATTTATTTTTCTGTCGCATTTGCGAGATATAAATAAATAAAGCCAAAAAGAAACTGTCAAAAAAATGTTCATAGCGTTTGTATGAAAGTGTTTTCTCGTGTTAACGATTTTTGGGGCCTGCATCCATACAAAGTCCATATATTGAAAGACCATACGGCGGTCTACACATGCATAGGCACTGGTTTTGTCATGTATAATAAAATCAGTGCCTATATATGTCACAGCCATATCAGAGTATACGAACTTTGATGCATGCATGTCCCATAAACTTAAACACGAAAAAAACTAATACAAGTGCTATGAAAATTCCTTTTGGAAAGATTTTGTGTCTTTATTTATTTATATCTCGTAAATGTGGCAGAAAAAAAAATCATTCTCCTGAGCGTGAATTTTGCTTGTTTATCTTTAATTTTGATAAATTGTTTTCATTTTTACGGTAATTTTCATTCAAAATTTTACCTAAAAAAGGTTTCTCTATGTCATCTTCTCTTCATGCATACACACAAACTTTACTCTATATATTATATGATGATCATCTAATTAAAGACATCATAGCGGAAAATGATAAAATTCTGAATGAAAACTACCTTAAAAATGCAAAATAGGTTAATCACAATTAAAGATAAATAAACAAAATCACGCTTAGGAGAATGAAAATTTATTTTTGTACCATATTTACGAGATATAATAAATAAAGCCAAAACAAATTTTAGAAAAAGGAATTTCCATTGCATTTGTATGAATTTTTTTTTGTGTTTACGTTTTTTGGGCCCGCATACATTTAAACCGTATTTTTTTATTTGCCTTCTAGAATTAAATGAATGAAAAGGACAGTAAACTGTAAAATACAATTTACATCCAGGTGAGGTTACTCAGATGTCTGGCAGCTTGGTTTCGAACTAATGAGATGAATGCGTTAAATCTTAAATACAATCAAAATTGCATAACCCGTGAGTAACCAATTTACGCTGAATTAAAATTTAGCCCAAGTGACCAATATACGCTGAATTGGAATTAATCAGGCGAAATCACTTACTTAAATGGGAACGTTAGATAGCATAAAAAGCATAAAAAAATAACGTAAGAGCAAAAGATAGGATTTATATGTATTCGACCATACTCAGAATAAGGAAAATAAAAAGGATAACAAAAATTGCGTTTAATATTTGTAAATTTCTGCTGTCACTTAAAAAGAATAAGCCGAGCAAAAATTTTCGTCCAGGAATAAAAAACTTAATAAATACAACAACAAAACTCAAACAAATTTTAGCGCGTTTTCTATTTTTTAAATATTAATGTACTTCCATTTACTAACATGAATACAATATCAACACTGTATGTAGAATTGTATTTTTCTAAACCTAACCTAAAAATATAATTTATCGAATTGCGGGGATTTAAACCGCATATAAATAATTTTTATAATTTTAAAAACATATTTGTTGATATATAATAAGTTTCTACAAACAACTATTGTAGTTTCATTCAAGATTTTAGGAAATATATCAAAAAATATGAATAAACTTAATATCTTAAGTTATCTACGGCCGAAACGTCAAATAGGAATAACAAATTATTGTCTTCGTTTCTTACGTTATTTATTTTATTCTTTTTATTCTATTCTAACCAAAGATAGTTCAGGCATTATTCAAGATGGCAACAAATAAGTCAATACGTCTCAAATAAGTAAATGCATAATTGGAGAGCAGTTTTAGATTATTTTCAGTTTTTCAGGAATAACCCAGAAGTAATTTAGAGTTCCAATTTTACGTACAGGCACTTATATTGGTTACCCGATTGTCATAAGTCCAACTAATAGCTGAGAGATTAAAATCCCCAGTAACTAAGATCATACCCTTTGGATTAGCCGCCGCATGGTTAATTTCGATAATTGTACCACAGCACTTTATGTATGCCGGGGGAATATATGCCAAATAAATTTATCATTGATTGGCATTTTAACTCACGCTCGATGGAGGTTTCGTTAAAACAACTAATTCATTTGGCCGTGATGTATTAACAGCATCACATCTGTAAACTACATATTTACTGGGAAAGAATTCCGAACTTAGAATCTTGTCTTTTAAAAATGTTTCCCAGATAATGTAAACGGAAAATGGTGTGTGAGTATTTAGTATGACACGATTTTAAAGAATATAAAATTATTGAGTTATTATTATTGTTTCCTATTTTTACACGAGTTTAAACGAGCGCATACATTTTATATTGTGAAAGTACAAATTTCACAATATAAGATGTATGTGCCCGTTTAACTCTAAATAATTTCAGTTCAACCTCACATCCTCTAACCTAATAAAGTACACTGTCGCCACACCACTCCGCCTCTAAAGGAAATGTTCAGGAAAAATTATCCTTCTGCCTATTCTAGTAACCTTCGTCGTGGGTGCATGTGGTGCGATCTTTAAATTAGTTGCTCCTGGAATAGAAGACTGGCATTGGGTACAGTTGTTTGTTACTGTTTCGAAGTGAAGCGGAACTTTGAAATTTTGCCGTGGATACTTTGAATGGCTCATTTGATGAACCTTGCAATGGTGTTCGTACGCTGTCAACTCTGATGAACAAATATGTACAGTTTCCCAACTGTCTTTCTACAAGCACTTTAATGATATTACGATGAGCTGTAACCGTTGATTCCCTATTTCCGGAGAATTACCGGAATAGGGAACAGGAGTGAAGAATTCTCCAAGTATTTGAAGAGCAGTTCCGAAAAAGAGCTGGACAGGTGTCGCACCAATATCTTCTATGAATGCTGCTCTTACTCCCAAAGAAAACGTTTCATCCAATCGTTGCTCTGCTGACACCTTATTGCAGCTTAAGCATTTGCTTGCATCGATAATGCAATTAAATAAAATCCGCGACACTGTTCTCTAGTCTGCGATCGGAATAAATGCAAAATTGTCAACCTTACACATAGTTTTCAGCTCTCTATCATAGGTGCTGTAATGTTGTTTTGTTGATGAAAGAGCTTTCGAAAAAAACCATGCGCGTCTGACTCACCATTTTTCTGGCTACAATGGCTACATCTGATGCGTATACTACTATTTTAAGTTCATCAATTCTTGCTACACGTGCTAGGATGGCAGTATTCATCAGACCATTTAATTGGTGTTTTGTCACGTTTTGTTTCTTTTCACTAAATTCTGGACGATCATTTGATTTTGTACCATATGTGGATTAAATCTACGATAGAAATTCATCATCACTTCAAATATTGAGCTATTTTTTGATGATCATTATTTCGGATTACGTCGAAGTATTGAGCAAATTCAAAAGAAGTATATGCCACTTGACCTGGAAAAATGGATTTAACCGGGTGTAAGACATACAATTTGGAGCCGCTAGAAAATAGACGCAAATTGCTAAAAAGTACATTTATTGCTAATCTCCAACTAGACCTATTCGACGCACCTGATGTATAGCAGACGACTAAGAGATCATGGATTCCTCCACTTAGATAGACACAGAACCAACTATGGCGATAATGAGCCAGTGAAGATGTTTTGTAAGAGTTTCAATAAAATTAACTATTTATTTGATTTTCATTTAACTAAAGATAATTTTAAAAGTAGATTAAGGCAATTTTATTTTGTTTTGTTACTTTACTTTTATATTTTAAATTGTCAAATCCAAAGCAGATTTATTTTATTTTGTATTTTTACATTAATATTTTTCAAGTCAAATTTGTAGACCCATTTCAATAAATAAATAAATAAATTGTAATTTTGATCATCTGAAGTAAAGCCCTTAATAGACAGCCTCGTTTACTTCATCCATTAACTCGATAAGTAAGGTTTGTTTACCTTTGCAATGATGAAGTTCCATATTTTTATGGAACCGGTGTTGATTTAAAATGTTAAATGTGTCGAATGATCGGAAACATATACGATCGATTTAATTGCGTTTATTCAACCACTTGTGCCTCTTCATGTGATTGGGTCGTCTAGTTTTTTGTATTCTCGAAAATGCATGGTGGACGATATTTTCTTGCTAAAGCTCAGAGTCTATTATGCCACCAACACTTATCACATTTCGGTTTACCTGCCGATGATGGTCTCTTGCTGTCGTCTCGCCCTTTAGATGAAGATCGTTAACGAATTGGGCATTCGATTTTATTGATCCTTTGCTTGTCAATATTTGCATCTTATAACTACGTATGTATATCGTCAATAGGATCGTTGCTTGTTGAAACACTTATGCGAATCTGCGATGGTAATTGTTGTAGCCACATTTGCTTTAATATATACATATATCATCTGCAACTTTATTTGCACCCAATGATCGCATTTCAAGCTGAATATCCTAGAGTAAAGTTTTGAATTTCGAATGCCTGGAAGCTCCGGATCGTTCGACCAAAGCTCGTTTTAAATTATTGTATGTACTCGTATATACAATTTGGTATCATTCTGTGTGATACCACCGAGTAAAAATTGCACTTCTTCATTGAAACCATATTTCAACCTAGTTTTTCCAAAACGGTGGTAATTTCACGGATACTTTTTTATTTGCTTAATTATGTGTGATTGGGGTCTCAGGTTGCTGGAAGGTGCGCACTACTGCTGAATGAGACATACTGGCATAGTGGCATGCCGGAGGGGAGGGCTGATACATTTTTCATCCACTTTACACAAACTTGTACTAACCCACGCAATGATTGCTTGGCGTTGATGGTGTAATGGTGGTCGCATTACCTCTCTCTGCCATGAAGTTAAGTAAGACGATAACAAAGCAACAAAGCCCAATAAACCTGCATGTCATCATGTACTCTTCAATATACACGGTGTTATATTTCAGCGAACCATTTAGTAAGTAAGATGCAATCGTGCGGTAATTGGTGTGCCTATCAATATTATATTTTGCCATCAATGCCATGTCTGTTAGAATTTCTAATCTATTCTGATACTCTTTGGATTTATATGATCTTTGGTTTGGATTTATCCAATCGTACGGTAATGAGAGGTTATTTGTTTCGACTGTGGTCCACTATTGTTAAAATAGATTTTGCTGCCGGGCTAAGTGGTCAATGTTAAATCAGAACGATAATAAACATTTGGATCAAATTCATTTCTCGATTCGCTTATTACCTATTTACAATGATTTACAAAAGCAATAAACACGGGCGAGAAAGCAATGCAGCACAGCAAGAAAATTATTTACTTTCAGATAATTTTAATTGTTAATGTATCTTAATTTTTAGTGACCTCAACCTACTTTTATTGGTTCGGGTTAAAAAGTATAGATTATGTCAAATATGCGTAGAGCAAAACTATCTTATATTCAGTTCGAGATAAAGATTATAATTTACTTTCATATTATAAAATCTCATAAATAAATTCTGAAACTTAAACTTCACTTACCAGATCATTGACCTATAAACTATTCTTAGCATATTATTAAAAAAGTAGTTATACAAGAAGGATTTTTAGTTTTATTGAGTAATCTGTGTGGAATTTATGCTACAGAACAGAAAGAGTAGTAATCGAAATCGACACGATAGGTTTATCTACCTGTTGATATATTTTGTGTTTTGTACTTGCAAACAACTTTTGCTTTTAATAATTATTATTATTTTTCTATCTCCGAAGGTAATATAAAATTGTATGTGGCGTTACAGATTTCAGTTGAATTTTACCAGTCAACGGAGAAGCAGTCATATCTGAGAAAATGAACATGAATAAAGTGTTGTATTTGTTCATTGTGTTCATTTTAAGTGTATCGACCACCGGAGTACCAAAGGTTAATAAATTTCAAAAACTTTGCGTAGCTAAAAATCCGATATATAACATTTATTTATTTTTTGGTAGTTACATGTGGCGATATACTACGAAAGTTTATGTCCAGATAGTATAAAATTTATCACAAATCAATTAGCCCCAATTTACGAACATATCGAAAACTATGTTGATATATTTTATGTGCCATTTGGTAAATCGAAGGTTTGTAAACGTTAAAAAACTAAATTATTTATTAAATATTAACATTGGATCAGTTTATAATTATATATAGAGTATAAATAATGGAGAATCGTTTGTGTGTCAGCACGGTCCAGATGAGTGTGCCCAAAATAGAATGCAATCGTGTGCTTTGCATTTGATGAATGGTTTACCTGCTCTGCAAACCCATTTCGTAATTTGCCAAATGCATTTTAATGCTGATGGAAGCGGCCATGAGTGTGCGGATCAAGTTGGTTTAAATGTTGGCCACTTAGTAAATTGTTTTAATTCGATTACGGGTACGGAATTACAATTGCATGCGGAAAAACTAACCAACAGTTTTGCACCTAAGTTTGTGCCAACAATTATTTTCAATCATGTAAGGACAGTTTTAGTGATTTCATTTTTTATTTAATTAATGGTTGCGTTTATTTTGTGTAGAAATTTGATCAAGGTCTTCAAGATAGATCCGTGGACAACTTCTTGGATGTAGTATGTGAACTAATTAATAAAGCAGCGCCCGTGTGTAGTGAAATTTAATTTTAATCGTTAAAATTATTTTATGCAATAAAATTTTTATAAATATTTTTTAAGTTATTTTGTTTTGCAAAATATTTATTAAAAAGTGATTTTGAATTATTTAAGATAATGACATACAACCAACTAGTTATTGGTAACTTGTTATTAAATTTAAATGAAAAAGTGAGAGATGTCGAAAGAGCCCTTTGAATCTCCGAGAGTTTTATATATGAAACCCTAGAATACGAGCCGAAGTTATTTAGGCTAAAAGTAGAGATTGTTAATTGTGTTTGAACGAAAAATACTGCGTATTGTACCGAAAAGTGTAATCATCTCGAATAAAAGTTTAGAAGCTTATAGTTGTATTACCGGCAAACTAGTTTAAATCGAGTTTTAAAATAAAGCAGTTCAAGATGGGCCGACCAATTGCTTTTTATTTCTTGAGGAGGATGACAGAAAACTATTAGGCGAATAAAGCCAGCTCTATCCAATCCTCAATTTTGAATACAGATATATCTCAAAATTAACTGGCTATTCGAAATCATATAATATCGCTATCGCGATGGTTTGGCTTTATTTGTGGCAAATTAGGATCACTAAAAGATTTACTAAAAATAGTAATAGTTGTCACAGATCCTTCGAACATTTTTAGATGAACTTGGCATCGATGAACGAACATATAGTTCGTATAGAAAGCATCAAACAACAACAACCTTTAAAGTACATACATTGTTTTACATGTAAGTAAGATCTTCCGTCCAAATGCATTTACTCATGGTGTTTTTAAATGGTGATGATTTCGTCAACTACTAATGAACATAAAAGAGATCTGATCATCTTCTTTAAATAATTTGGCTTTAACTTACCAAATTAAAATACTGTTATTTTCGTTTTCGCAATCAAATTATTTTCAAAAACCTTCATCAAAAGTTTGTTGGTGATACGAGTATATTCTGAGCCATTTTTGATATCGGCTGAATCATGGAAGCTCTGTTCATCAATTCATCGCAATTTCATTGTGTAAATTTATTTCGCGACAAAGACGTTATTTAACAATTTTTGAATTAAAATTATTAAAAATTTTGCTGCGATTTTAGTTAGGCAGTACTGAGGAGTCGATTGTCTGCCGATTTCGATACGACAATTGCAATATGGGCGATTTGTATCTCTTATTATTTTAGTAGTTCTCCGAGATTTCAAAGAAGAGTTTTGTAATTTGTCATTCTTTAGTTTGCTGATCAAATGGTACAGTTAAACCTTTGGTGCTAGGATCGGGAGGAACAGGGTTCAAATCCCATTAGGAACAGGATTTAAAGGGATTTTCACCATCTGATTACGATTGATGATAAAAATAAACACAACTAGAACCCCTTGTCGATGTGCAGAACTCATTGGCTATCTCTCATGTCAGTACTATAGGTGAGCATGGAGCTATGCAATGAGCCGTACGTCCTCGATTTGGCTACCGCGTAAAGTATGACGTTAAAAGCGAACTGCGGAAGAGTTGGGAGTGCTTCGACCCCTGAACTGATTGCATAGATTACAGGCAAACAAACAAACATTCTTCAGCTTAGAGATGGCTATATTTAACACGCCGGCTGCCAAAAGATCAAGGAACTAAATTTATTCCTTAACATTATCTCCTTCAAGATTGATATACAATCAGTCCAACACTTTCCAGCTTTCCTCACAAAGCCAGTTTCCGCTATGACTTCTTCATTTGACCCAAACGGTTGCTCAGATCTGGTGAATACGGTATATGGGGAAGCAATTAGAACTTCAACTAATGCAATTTTGCCATACGGTTCATGTCTTGTTGGTAGCTCCAAATATGGTCGAAATTATATGTCCGGCCTATTATTGCATTTTGGTCCTTTGAGTGACTTTAACCTTTGGTTTTTGCTCAGCTGACTGCTGTTTTGATTCAGGTGTGGAGTGGGTGACAAATGTTTCTATAAATCCTGTTTAACACCAACTACATGTTTGAACCTAATTACACTTCCATTTTGCAAAACATTCGTAGCGTGTGAGCTAATTTTGACACATTTTTAACAAATATCGACGCATTAAAAACCTATTTTGATATAGATTTCTTCACAGAAACACGGATTTTAAGTTCTGAAATTAAGGATTATTTTTTTAAATTTCATGCTAACTGCAATGATCAATATAGATCTGGCGGTGTATACCTCTATTTGTAAGGTATATTCTTAACAATCAGGTATCTTCAGTTAACCTGTCATCTGCGACAAATACGAGTAGATTGCAATTTATTGCAACTGAGACTTTTTTAACTGAACTACAGGCCTTACAGGAAACAGATAAGTCGAAACATTGAATCATTCTGAGTGATTGATTGATTGATATGTTAAAGGACTAAAAACTAAGAGATGTTTATCTATGTCCGTGTGCCTCGTTTGAGTTAGATTTGCTTTTGAATAGTACTACTAGGCCATGCACATACTCCTGTCTTCACCATATATTCTCAGAAACTATTAGCTAATTGTGCACGTGTCACTGACCACAATATAATTATTTCAAAATTATACAGTGGTAAATTGAAAAAACCTAATGGACCGATATATCGAACAATGATTAACTTGGCTTATCTAAGGAGGTAAAGCTTCTAATGCTTGGGACGAAATATTTCCTGCTACTGATCAGAATATTGCCTTTCCTCTGTTTGTTAAAAATGTTCAATACAATCTTCAATGAGCTCAAATCAATTATTAAAATTAAGAGTAGAAATGTGAAGCTTAAGCCTTGGATAAATATTTCTTTGTTAAACCTGATTAATTGTCGTAACAAACTATCAAAGAAGATAGCTAGAAAAAAGAACGAGGTTTTAAACAAAACAATTAGATAGGCCAACTCCAAAATTAAAGTTTTAGGTCCACTGGCTAAAGAAAGGCATTTCAAAGGGAGGACATGTAAAGATATCATCTTTATGGGCGATTTTAATGTTGATTTTCTCAATTTGGTTGAGTCTAGCAGACTCAGACGGTTGTTACAATTTAATCCCTCTACATCTTAATGACTTCCTCCGAGATTCCACGCCAATTACAATTCTCTTCTTGATATCAATATTTCAAACTTACCATTCCAAAAGATATTATTCAGTCTACAGGTGTTGTGGATCACGAGTTCGGTACAGGGAAAAGATATCTCCTTCCGCACTTATAAGAAACTCAAATGTTATGTTCTTCAGGAGGTAATCGATAGAGTCGATTATTTCTCGTTATAACTGCAATGATGTAAACATTAAAGTCAGGTAACTGAACAAAGAGCTAAATCGCCATTGAGATAAGCACATTCCGTTCATTACTAAAAGATAGATCCAACTAAACTTCCGTGGGTATCGCGTGATATCATAAATGTTATACAGCTCTATGATATGTCTTATAGAGTGTGAAAATTTTCTTCGACGACATTGTGAATAAGAATATAGGTATTAAATTATTACAACAAGACGTTTAAGGGCAAGATTAAGGCTGCTAAATCTCAATTTATTCAATATAAAGTTTCTCTTTCTCCTCCAAGATGATTACATTTGTATGTTTAGTCCCGACCACCTCAATTCTACTTTTGCTAATATGGGACTAAATATTAATCCGATGGCTCCTTTTATTGGCTCATCGAGCCCTTTACCAAACTACTTAAATTTGTGCCATTCGTCCAATCTTTTCGATTACGATAATAGCAAATCTCTTCTCTGAGGTTAACGGGGGGATCAAGTATTTAAAGTTATTTTATATAAAATCCGATGCAAACGGATTAAATCACATTTGTTATTTAACAATTATCTATCTGACTTTCAATCAGGCTTCCGCCACTTTCACAGTACTATGTCACTGCTGACCCATATGTTTCGTACACACACACAAAATCATTTAATTCCATTAATCCCAGAGGACAAACTGAAAATTCAATTCGGTCTGACCAACAAAGCTATAACTTGGCTTGCCTTATTTTACTGGTTGTTTTCAGCATGTTTTAACATCCATAAGAAAATCTTCCTTATTTCCCTTAATGGCTGGTGTCGCTCCGAGGTCAATGCTCAATCAATCAGTCTTAATACCAACAAAGTGCCTTATGTCGGCTTTGTCAGAAATTTGGGACTCATAATGATTAATTTTTAATTAAAATTTACAATACCCTATGGATGCTGCTCACTTATTGTTATGAGCCATTTACTTTATGGTGGCATTATTTTTTCTAGCCTTTATGCGCATTTAATGAAAAACGTTACCACGGAAGAAAGATAAAAACATACACGTAAATAAAACTTATAAGAAATCTCCAGGATATTACTTAATTACAGAACAAATAATAAAAGCAATAAAAGAATACGCAAACTCCTCCAAATAATTAACGCAATATTCAGACTTAAATACATTCCAAATCAATGGAAAGTCGCTGAAATAATCATGATGCCTAAACCCAACCAACCACAATTTCTAAAATATTCGAGACACTACGACTACTCCTCAAGAGACTCAAAACCATTCAACAATAGAACAAATATAATACATCGATTTACAAGCGTTATTTAAGATGTACTAGAAAATAAGAAAGTATGTTCCAGTACATTCTTGGATGTAGCATAGTCATTCGACAGAGTATGGGGGACATAAATTACAAAGAGACTTACCAAAGCAGTGTTATTAAATACTAAAATCGTACAAATCTAACCGACACTTTCGTGTTAAATTAGATGGCGAATACTCGCTGCGAATAGTCGCTGCTGATAGCATACAAGAATGCACAAGCAAATTGCAAAGAGCTACTATTATTGTCAGTACCAGGACGAAGAGATGGCGAATAAAACTTAATGAAGATCTGTTCACCCGTAGAACTGTAGAACTATAGGCATGACTCTAGACGCGAATCTAAAATGGAAAGAGCAAGTCAAGAAGAAAAAAGAAGAGTTAAACATTAATTAAATACATAATGATGATTGGCTCTTAGGTAGAAATTCTGAGCTAACTTTACATAATAAATTGCTAATACACCGGCAAATTCTAAAGCCAAATAAAATCCAATTCTAATTCAAAGAAAACCAATGTCAATATCATCCAGTTCCAAACCAAAGTTCTACGTGGAATAGTTAATGCACAAGTGGTACATACAAAATGACACCCTCCATAGAGGTCTGAAGATGGATTCCGTCAGTGAAGAAATAAGCAAGCAAGCGAGAAAACGCATGCAACGTATTATGGGGCATTTACATCTAGAAAACTGTTTTCTTCTGCAAATGTTTGCAAGTAAATAAGAAGCATCCGCTATATAAAAATATTCAATATGCGAGAAAGAAATAAACATATATAGTAATGCCATAATTTTTTTATAGCAAAATTATTAATTTATTTTTAATTAATTCAAATGAGAAATTAATATTTTTGTCTATGGCATCTGTTTTTATTATGAATCCTTAACATTTATAAATATAAAATTATTTTATTTTGTTAATTTTAAAAATGTTGCCATAAAAATACTCGGATCGAGTATATTTAATGGCAACATTTTCATTTTTATAGTGGTTTTGGCGGTGTAGTGGTTCAAAAAATCGTCTGCCAAATTTTGATGGGATATATTTCTTTTCTTGTCTCTCATGTACAAAAAGACAATGTTATATCTCTTCTCTAGGAGACTATCCAAAGGGCTACAACCCTCCAAACAAGAATATAAATTATGAAAGATGACTAGATGATTTGTAAATTAGTTGTAATAAATAAATATCATTAAAAAAAATTCACGATTGTCAGCAAAATAATTTTTATTTGCTGACAAAACAAAGTTCAGTGCTATGTTCTTTGTGACATAACATTCTACCGGCGTTAAAATTCTGACATTTATCTATAAAAAAACGTAGATATTTAAAGTACAGTACATCCCAATATGCAGGTACATACATATTTGCAATGGCGGACACTGGATAAAAATATAATTACTTTGTAAATTAAAATTTCAATAATAGTTTTTATATATTTTATTTCGTTGCTCATATGTTATAATTAAAAAGTTTTGAACAAATTTAAACATATAAAATGTGTTAAAATTCGTGAAATAAATGTATTGAGTTGAGGAATTATTATTTATGTTTTTTGGTTCTTCAAATTCTCTACACACAACTTTACCTTACCTATCTTATAATAATTTTTTGTTTAAGTGAAAATTAAAAGAAGAAAACAGGTAATTAAATATCATTAGAGTAGGGAAATTTGGGTGGATATATAAAGATCTTAATAAATCTTGTATTGACTGTGATTTTTATACGAATTAAAATAATTTTGATTTATGAATTTCTCATTTTAGTGTAACATGGGCGTTTTTATTGCAATTATTTTCTTTTTTCTTACAAAAAAGATAAAATGTGTGTTTATTCGTCTGTGTGTAAAATTCCATGATAAAACATGACTAATGCCCTTTTGCAAATAGTGTACATGAATGAAATAAAATAGGAAATGTACCTAATTCAATTACGAGGAATACATATGTAGTTTTGCTTTCGGCAAAGGTTTGATAAGAAATCGAATGTTTTCCAAATTATAAAAGTTGTTATACCTACCCATTTCATTCAGTTTGTTCAGTTTTCCATGATTTTCATTTAAGAGTTTCTCGACGATTAAAAATAGTTATTGTTGACAAAAAAAAATCTAATTTTTTTGTGGTGTGGATTTAGAAAATTTATGGAAATCACAATTTCCTTTTTAAGTTTTGTCTCGTAAGTACCAGAAATACATTCTTGATTTCGTTTTGTTGTTCATAAACATTGTTCTTCAGCCAACTTGAATTGTATCGATTATTATTCTTTTGTGAGAATATTATTAACACAAAGCTAAAACCCTTTCTTTAAGAATAATGTATGCATGCATAATAAAATAATCGTTAAGTAAAAGAAACAACGTTAAGAATAAAATCAGCAACCATAGAGTAGTTTTGTGTACGGAAATCATAAATACATACGTAAATTGCTGCCTACTTTATCAATGCGATTTGCTTAAAACAAGAACGCACGTGTTTTAATCTATAACATACAAGTGAAGCAGACAAGAAAGTTTTAACCTTGACATGATTATTTCATT
This sequence comes from Nephrotoma guestfalica, assembly GCA_963691935.1. Classification (NCBI taxonomy): domain Eukaryota; kingdom Metazoa; phylum Arthropoda; class Insecta; order Diptera; family Tipulidae; genus Nephrotoma; species Nephrotoma guestfalica. The sequence goes on from OY829914.1 coordinate 5,752,810, forward strand.
ACCATAAACCACATCCAGTAAACTAAACATACTTACCTAGTTGCCTAAGAATCAATTCTCTTATTTTATGAATATCGTTTAGGGTCATTCGTCGATCGATATTACTAATATGACATGGCAACTGTCTTCGGATTTGTACGTTGTTTTTAGCATAAAATTAATTTCTGAAAGACTGAAAAAATTAATGCTCCGAGTGGGGTAAACCGAGACTCCAGGGTCGGTAATGTTGTGTCATTCACTCAAATTTGCACCAATACAATTCTATGGAAAAACGGCCCAAACATTTTAGGTCGAGATAGCATGGATTAGTTTCATAGGAAACCTTTATCCTACTCAAACTGCTTGTATTAGAAAGTAATATTTATAAAGTCCACCTGCGGCTCGGCATTAAATGGCTGATTGCGGATTAGCGAACCCGATTTTACAAATCTCGATCAACCACTTAGAAATAAAATTCAATTCAGTGCGATACATCACAAAAACTCGAAAATCTACTAGCAAACTTGATTTTTCAAGTTGATGTAGTAGTAGTGTGTTCTCGATCAAAGCAGAACATAATCTAAGGGGTCTAATTGATCACGTTACATACTTTTACGTATAGGGTTTCCTTCATTTTTTTCACATTAGATTGCTGTGAACTGAAGCACAAAATAACTTTAAATCCAGACCTGAGTGTCCACATAGATTAAAATGTCATCCGAAGAAACTGTATTATAACTTAACTAAATCTGATTTTTCTCTGTCAGAATAGATCTCCTCTAAGGCTCGCGTAATCGTTCTATTCGTGACATTAAACTGTTCTTTGCATCTTCTCTAACATTTCTCGTATCAGAATTTATCGAGCTGGTCACCACACGCTCACTTGTCAATAATTACAAGTATTGCTACAGTGGAGAGCCAGTATAGTAGCTCCAATTTCAATTATATGCCTATATATTAACCTTGTTTAAGCTTTCTTAGATGCTTGGCTTCCAACTCAGTTTGCTGTGCAAGATAGGGTCCAGAATTCTCGCACTCAAGAGTCGAGAAGTAACACTGAATGGACGGGATGACTGCTAATCTAGATGAGATTGTCCATCTTATAGCGACTGAGAGGAAAGTCTGCATTATCCCTCTAATCATGTACAAGTATTTACTGGAGGCAATAAAGCTACCTCATCCGTATAAATGACCACTTTTATTTCATTCCTCTCCAGTTCGAACAAAAAACGGACCTTTTTACCATGTGCTATATGGGGAAGAATAGGACCACAATGCTCCTCTGACTACCATCTTTCTAATGATGGATCTCACTAGAGTGATTTGTCTATCTTGTTTGCTAGTAGAGTTACTAGATTCTATTCTAGATCGAATGTGAAATTCTAACGGCTTTTTCATAGGTTTCAAAGGAAAGGATTAAATGATTCTAACGACTTTCTAGCATCATAAGTCATGCACCAACATCCTTTGATTAGAAGATTACTTTTGGCCAGGGAAGAGTAATCTAACAGTTATTTTGGAATTCCGGTGGTATAATTCGACTGGATCGGCTGGTTTATATGACTTAGGACTGTTTAGCGTAAAGGAGACCATTTTTTATTAACGACCTTAAAGCTTCCTGGCAAGTGAGTTTCGATTACCAGTTCCAAAGATTCCTATTAGAAGTTGTCGCGGAACAGTTCGGTTCAATCAAATAACTGGGAGTGGTTGGATTTCAAGAAAGACTTTCTTTCGCGAGAAGATTCTTAGATCTCTCTGTTTTTCACAGGAGAATCTTTTTGACTTTTTTGCATCTCCCTTAGCTTTTTTTGTGCAATCTTATATGTGTTCCTTTCGTCTTCATTAAAGGCCCTTCTAAAAACTATCTGAAATTTTCTTAGTGTCCTAGACACTATATGGGGTTTTCCCTTCCCTAAGTTTTATTGCCCAAGAAGAAGTATTCAAGAGGAGCTTGCAGGCATAAGTAATGGTTTCTAGCATGTAATCACTGCTTCCAGAGCTTAGAAACCCCCAGCGATAAGAATTCTTTAGCATTTCTTTTTATATGTTCCAGTATTCACCCTTTTCGATGATGCCATCAAACCTCAGATATTGTGATGTGAGATCGCATCACTCCATAGTACCACACCTATTTTCTTCCTCTTCGATTCGAGAGATAGCTGTCCATTGTTAGTCGGTGAAGTTTTCCTCAAACTCCAGGCCTGTCGCGATTTCTCATTATCGCTAAATGGAAGAATATTTAAATTTTATACCTTTCCCAAGACTAACTGGTAAAACTGGTATTTCCTACAAGCCTGGGGACAACACCAGTGGGTGGATATTAATGGAGGGATGAATATTAATAGGTGATTATCGAAATAAAATATTTAGTTTGTTTACGATCGTTTTTTTTAGAAATGCACAAAGCAATGTTTTTGATAGTCCTCTAAACTTTGTTTGAAGTCTTTGAAAATTGAATCGAGATATCGATGGGTATATAAAATCTAGAGATTAATTAAGTTTCTCGATTTTACGCCGTAATGACAGTAAAATTTGAGTTTCGGTTTATTGTCCCTAGATGGCAAATCAATAATAAATGTGTTCAAGATTAATTGTCGTTAAATATCCATTGTTTAGAACAAGAACTAATGAAAATTAAAAATTTACTTAATTTAAAATACTCATACAAACAATATAAGTAATGCAAAGAACGTAATTTGAATGTTCAAATAAATGAGTTTAATTTTAAAACAATGGTGCAAAAATTCAGAAGATCAATTTTTCATTTTTTATAAACGATCAACGTTGAAACCTAATCATAGAAAAACTAAATATTTATTCCGATAATTATTACGAGTATTAATCCTTCAATTATACATTTAACTTCACTTCATTTAAGTGTAATAACAATTAACAATTATTGTTTGTGGTTACAAACTGATATTTGGGACACATAATTGTTGGCAAGTGGAGTATGCAGCCTTGTCATCACTACTTTAAAACAATAATAACTATGGTGTAATAGTTAAATGATCTGTAAAATCAATTGAACTCCTCGCGGATTTTGGGGCAAAAGATTCGCTATCAATTCAGCAGCCCAAAGTAACAAACTTTTTTTCTTCTGATGGAGAACATTTTTCGTCATTATTGTCTGCAAATAGTAATTAACAGTTAAAATCAATAAACCATTGCGAAGAGAAATAAATGTAAATCGTGCCATCAAATAATTAGCGAACAAAAAAGAAGTCGTAAAGAATTTTGAAATGGCGATAATCAAATGGTAGCTACATTTGTTAAAATTTTGAAGATGCACTTGGCTAATACTGTGTGCCTGATATTTTATTTGTTTCATTAATTTAGTATATGTACTTTTTTATAAAAATCATAACTATCAAAAAAAGTTTCATCTTTTAACTCTATGTTAAGTTCATTAAAAAATGTTAGTCCTTTATAAATAAGAGAACTATGAGTTTTATAATTTCCATGTTCGGTTAAAGTTGGGGCCCAAATTTTGGCTGTCGATAATTTTGTGCAGGTCGAGTTATTTTATCATTTTCCGCTTTTAAGTTTTGATCGCCATCCGATACATGTTACAAGCATTATGCGGCACATAGAATTGAATTCTTTCGGAATTATTCCTTTTGCCGGAATTTGCAATGGCAGATTTCTCGTAATACGTACACGAGAAAAAATTACATCCGCTCGACAGAAATTCAAAGCCTATTTTTCATGGATTGATAATTGTCAATTAACTGAAACTAATTTAAATAAAATTATTTAGATTGATAAATCTTATTTAGTTTAACTAAATAATTTATAAATTTACATAATATTACTAATCGGCGATTAATAAGTTTGAACTAAGACTGCGGTCCAATTCGAAACTTATTTTGTGGAGACTGACTTATTTGAAAATCTATTATGAGACTTATAGTAGTTTATCGAGTTAACCTATTGTATACATTGTTTCACTTATTTTAATAAGTCACCAGTGGCCCCATTCTGGTCGGAAATAATTTTTGTATAGCGAAATTAGCAGGGAAAATTCCCAAACTAGTTTTGTTTTCAAAAAAATTATTAACTTTTTACCTTAGAATGCTAGAAAAAAGTAATTTAAACAGAAATTGTAGATTCTTTCTCCAGTTCCCTATTCCCGGGAAATTACCCGGAAAGTCTCCCATGAAAGTCAAACAAATCTACAGTAAGTTTACTCGAGAGGAACCTTATTGTACTTTCAAATAAGTCAGTCTCCACAAAACAGATATAATTATATCTAGTTATTCGACATTTAGAGAAAAAAAACTTGTTACAGGCCCTCCGAAAAGGAAAGTTCGAGTTTTGAAATTCAAGACGATAAGCAATTTAATAGATTTGCTTTATACCAACAGTTCGGGACTAAGTGCTGTTGCTAAGGGGAAGGGGAATGTTCTTACTGAAGATTACTTCGTATTACCGACTATTCTTGGTGGTTTGAAAGAATCCTCACATAACGTTGGCGGGTTCCGAGCGGAAAACTTATCCCAAAAAATTTAAGCTATTATGCAATTAAATTGTTGTGTTTAAGAATGCTCGGTAACCCTGCCGCTCCTTAAAGATGGTTTTCTTCACAATAAAAATAGAACCGACTATCTTTTTTCCGTTAAACTTCCATGCATTTTATAACTTTTCGTACTATACCCAAACGTCTGATACTGCGAAAGATTTATTTAAGACTCTAATACATTAAGGCTTTGGTATTAAAATTAAGTCCGTCACACGATTTATGTTTATTGGCGCTTTTGTGTTTAAAATATCAAACGGTGTTAAGTTTTAAAATTTCAGAAACTCTAAAATTATTATTAGAAAAATACTCTAAAGTTGGACTTGAAATCTGAAATTTTAAACTCAATCCGATTATAAATTAAATGATTATTTTGGTTCTATTATGTTTTAGGTGTATTAATTACTCAGGCGATTTAAATCTATTTGAAATATGGAATGGACAATTTAAGTTTTACGAAATGTATCGGATGTAGGTATTTTTTGTGTTGTTTAAGAAAAAAAAGCTTTTTACTTGCGTAAGCAAAAACTTCTAGATAAATTTCCTTCCGGTTATTTAAATAAAATTGTACACAGTAATTTTATGTTTATATCGCCACTATTGAAAAGAAAAATACGAGAGGGTACCTAGTTATTTTGTAGTTAGGGCAATCTAAATAATATATTCGATGAAATGTAATTCAATATAATTTTGTATTTTAAAATTTAAAAGAATGCGTATAATTTTATTTTAGCAATTGAGTTGAGTTGTTGTTATTGTAACGAGTCCAACAACAACGACTACATAGAAATTATGTCAAGCGAAGAAGATAAACCTCCAGCACCACCAGTACGGTTAACAAGCAATCGAGGTGGCAGTGCTAATAATGATAATGCTGCATCCGTCGATTTACGACCACTACCCAAAGGTAAGTAATCCTTAATTTTAATATTTTATTGAATACACCAGCATGTCATAATTTTTTGGTGTGCTTACAGAACCAGAAGATGCCGACCGTAAAAAGAAAACTCTTAAAAATAAGATAAAAGGTTCAAAACCATCACATAATGACTCCAAGCCAAACATTTCCTATCCTACTAATTTTGAACATACGGTTCACGTAGGATTCGATGCTGTTACAGGCGAATTTACCGTAAGTACATCTGAATTTCCTCGACTATAACACGCCTAATGATTTTTCGAGTATTTTTTACGCTGGAATGAGTTTTCATTTTTATGTTTTTGGGTTCCATTTTCCATTTTAATTATTTGTTTTGTTTTGTTTTATTTGGTCATTTAGATTTATATTAGTTTGAAATACAGCTTTTTATAAAATTATATAATTACTTATAGCCTTTTAACGAAAATATTGTAAATTGCACTTTACACACACACATTCTAATTTTGTAATAAATTATTTCGTGCTGGCCACAAAACGCTCCTCCCAGTTTGTATGCATTTAGAAATTCTTAGTTGGACTTTCAATAAATTACTTGAATTGAATAAGCCATTTGTACAGAGTACCCTTCAAGGTTTTCAAACAACTGTTAAAACTTTGTTTTAAATTCTAAATTTTTTTTCTATAAAACTTTGTTAGTTTTGTCACAAAATTAGAAAACATTTTATAGCTTATTTATCTACAAAGTTTTATAATTTGTTTAATTAAGCTTTGATGGAATAACTTGGTGTTGTTTTCTTTTTAATTTCAAGCTGCCACTAAAAGTAAGTATAGCTTGATTATTATATAATTTGCTGTAAAATATTGTAGTCAAATAAACTATGTAGGGATGATGCAAAATACGTGTTCAGTCGAGTTTCGTAATTTAGATTTTAGAATACCGTGCATCCAAAATAGGAAAGAAATACCTAACAATGCATCATACATAATAAAATTCGACTGTGCATGTTTTTTATCATGTGTAAGGGGATTATTTTTGGTCGCTTTTTTTTTTTGTTTTGTTTTATTCACAAGCTTTAAAACGAAAATTTTAGAAACAAAACAAAAATATTCATCCGGATAATGTCTTATAAATATTTCCCATTCACAATGAACACGATTTTCCACAATGCGAATTCGAATATTGCGCATATTTAATATTTCCATTTTTCACAATCAATTCATTGATATATTTTAATTGTGTTTTTATTTTACAGGGTATGCCGGAAGCATGGGCTCGTCTGTTAATGAATTCCAACATAAGCAAACAAGAACAGAAAAGCAACCCACAGGCTGTATTGGATGTATTAAATTGGTTTGATAATAGTAGTAAACAGAGGCCTAATTCAAAGTACATGACAAATGCAACCACGACACATTCAGGTATAGTTTACATTACTTAAATCTTTTAACGAAATAATTGTGTAACGTGCTTTTACATGCTTCCAATTTGTAATTTCATATGGCCATTGAAATTGTCTTAATTTTTATTTTGCTAAAATTGCATATCTCCTTCAATCTAAACAAAACATGTTATTCAAAATAGCATCATCATTAGGTTCCTCATTAAGTCGTGTAAGCAGTAGTAGCCCGAGCAGCACGCCAACTGATTCAGAATGCCAGCCAGGACACCAAATAATAAATTCCATTCATGGAAATAGCATTATACGCTCGACCCATAATTCGGAGCATGAAGAGGAGGTGGCCCCACCAATCGCTAGTCGTCCCGAAAGAACAAAATCTATTGTAAATATAATATTTGTATATTTGAATGTTCAGAATATATTTTATTCGATTTGTGTTTTTAGTATACACGGCCTATTGAAGAAATACCATCCCCTGTAACATCACATTTAAGTCCAACATTAAAAACGTTAACTCTTGATAAGAATAAAAATAATGCCAGTCTAAATAATACAAATAATGTAAATTCCGTTCCGGTTTCGTCGCCGATAACAAGTACCGGTACACAGCAAACTATTACAACACCTACAGGTACCGCAAATATAACAACACCCCCTATGGCGGAACCGAGAGGGGGAAATAAAAAGAAAAAAATGAGCGACGAAGAAATTTTAGAGAAATTACGAACAATCGTAAGCGTAGGTGATCCAAATCGTAAATATACAAAAATGGAAAAAATTGGACAAGGTGCCTCTGGAACAGTGTACACGGCTATCGAAAGTTCTACGGGAATGGAAGTAGCAATAAAACAAATGAATTTGAATCAGCAGCCTAAAAAAGAATTAATTATAAATGAAATTCTTGTAATGCGAGAAAATAAGCATCCAAACGTTGTTAACTATTTGGATAGTTATTTAGTGTCTGAGGAATTGTGGGTCGTGATGGAATATCTTCCAGGTGGTTCATTAACGGATGTTGTGACTGAAACGTGTATGGATGAAGGCCAAATAGCTGCCGTATGCCGTGAAGTATTACAAGCATTAGAATTTTTGCATAGTAATCAAGTTATACATAGAGATATAAAAAGTGACAATATATTACTGGGTTTGGATGGCAGTGTGAAGCTAACTGATTTTGGGTTTTGTGCCCAAATATCGCCGGAACAATCGAAACGCACAACAATGGTTGGCACACCTTATTGGATGGCTCCAGAAGTTGTTACTAGAAAACAATACGGGCCAAAGGTAAGTAAGATATTTGTTAAACAATACAATTAGGTTTTATGTATATTTTGAATGTTTCTCATTTTCTTTTACAGGTTGATTTATGGTCGTTAGGCATTATGGCAATTGAAATGATAGAAGGTGAACCACCCTATTTGAATGAAAATCCTTTACGAGCATTATATTTAATTGCAACTAATGGAAAACCAGAGATTAAAGACAAAGAAAAATTAAGTATAGTGTTTCAAAATTTCTTAGATCAATGTTTAGAAGTGAACGTTGATAAAAGAGCAAGCGCATTTGAATTATTAAAGGTAACTATATACAAATTTAAATATTACATTTGTTTCTCTGAACAGGTTTTAGCCTTAAAATAAAAAATCCCATATTTCTTGAGAATGGCCCCGTTAAGCCGAAACATAATAACAACACCATCATAACAACAAGTTCCTTTCATTCGACGAAACCAAAGCATCACTTTCCTTGGCGTCAAATGTGGCTTCGCCATCGACCAAGACCTGTTTTGCACATCTTTATCGTACGTGATCAATCTTCGCCATCCGTATTCGATTCGAAAATGGTTCAAACAATCTTTTCAAAGTGATTTACAGATGGCAATTCGGTTCATTTTTCATTGATACATCCAGTTGATGAAACATCCAGTCTTCTTTCCCTGTTTTAAATTAGAATTTCAAAATATACATTATTACCTCTTTAATTCCTCTCATTTTGATATGGGCAGCTGACAAAAAACATTGTTGTGAGTATAATCTTAACTACTGAATATGATACGAAAACGAAAATATTAAATTTTCAATTATGAATTGTACAAATTTGATTTAAATAAAATACGAATCTAGTATTCTAAATATTTTCCAATTTTCGAATCTAGTATTCTTCTTTTTTTACCGTTATTCGAAATAGAGCCGACTTGAATAAATATCCAGAGAAATTATATCTATAACTGAACTGTTTGAAAATCTCCTGCGAATTGTTGTTTTGTTACCCTTGATAGGTAGCCCTAGTTGACATTTAAAATTAATTGATATTAGAAATTTAATAATCTACCGACAAAGTGGTAATTTCTTCTAATGTTCTAACTGTTCCCCTTACGAATAGTTCGTTGACTACATTCGTCAAAATAATTTACAATAACCCGAAGCAATGAATGATACAAAACAATAATTAACAATAAGTTTCAGGCTTGCATCATCGTTTATTTTTAAGGATACCTATGGGTAATTCAGAATGTTACCATCTGAGACTGCAAACTAATCTTAATAACTTTAATAATAAAGAAGAGAATGTTTTGAACGAAATCGTTTGATTATAAACACTGTGTAAATATTTAATTAAAAGTGATAAATCGGTAAAAAAATCTATTCGCCTTTTTGGCACCGCATAGTTAGCACCATTTTCAGTGCGAGCGAAAGGGGATTAATTGTATTAATTTAAACAAACATCTAGTAACTTTATCTGAAAGCTTATGCTTTTATAAAAACCTCAACGGACAAGAGTACTGGTGTTTAAAGAAAACATTGTCAGTGCAACACGATCTATGGAATTGAAACTTATACCCATATAAATAAAAGAACTTTAAGCAAATTGGTATCAACAAATCGCACCAATATGCGGTGAACCTTAAGAGTGCAGCACTAGTAAGTTAAATGAAATTTTGTAAACTATTTTGGTGTACCCAAAGCGCATAATTAATAAAACTTTTATTATATATACTGAGAGTTATGCATAGTAAACCTATAAAATATAATTTTATTCGACGCAAAGTTTCTGGCATCTGGCTTAATATTTTATAACTAAAGCCAAAGTGACCGAATTCTCAAAAAACCAGTTTTGAAATCGGAAAACGAAACCCGCTTCATATACATCCAAGACACTTAGTATTTTATTTCCAAGTTCACAATTTTATAGTGTTTATATTTCAATATCAACCCATCCCAAGATTGCTTTTCATAGAAAGACTGATAGGTAAGGGAAGTCTCAATAGTGTTGATAAATACCAAAGTTGAGTTGGTTACATCTTCCGGTAAATATAATAATTAGCTAACCGCGCATAAATTTATGTTAATTTCATTCAAAATAGAAAATTATCGTAAATTAAATTTAAATTTTCAGTAGAAGAAGCCCATGTTGTGGTTTGATAAATTACAGTTTAATTTTTTTTTTATGTTTTAATCTATGCAATCTGTTCTGGGGCCAAAGCACTCCCAACTCTTTCGCGGTTTGCTTTTCACGTCCTACCTTACGCACTCCGATCCAAACGCCAAAGCTTTAACCACTGTACCGTTTGGTCGGTATTTTAAAATGAAATACGATTACAATATCACGGACCCCACGTAGCGGATTTTTTTGAAACTAAAGTCAGCTGTTCATTGACGGTTTAGAATAGCTTACAAACAATAACTTCATTTTTTGGCGATTAGAAATTATGCATGAATGAATTCTTATTGAATTTACCAAATAGTTCTCGACCAAAATATTGTGGCGTACCGCAATGCAGTCCCGTTTCATACTTTGAAATCCGATGGAAGTTTATTGATTATTACGATATAGGTTGATTTGATCAACGTTGGGAAGTATTAAAAATGTATGTCCAAAGTGAGTGCTGTGTTGCCGAAACAGTGCGAATTTTGAAAAAAAAAATTATAAAAAGCACAAACCGTGCTTGTAGTGCATAAAAAGGAACCATATGGAATCCTTAAAAAAAATCTCAGCTATACAAAATCCCAAAAAAAAATTAATTCCATATCCAAAATGTACATTTTTTCGTAAATTTTTTTTGAACGTCAAGTGTTTTGTGAAACGTAAATTGGTGTGTTGAATTATAAATAAATTAAAGCATGTGATTCAAATTTAATTGAAATATATATTCGTACGAATATTCGTTCGGAAATATAGGGTTTTCCAATAGGAATGATATGATTTTTAAGTGACGTTTCGGCCATTTGTAATATGTCATGATCTGTCATTTGTTGTTTCATTGTGTTCAGTAATGTTTACAATTTCATCATACAATTTCATTCAGCGTCGTGAATTTGCTGATTTTGCCTTGGAACAACTTGAGAACGAGAACGATTTTTTAAGAAAATCGTCTTCTCCGATGAGGCTCACTTTCATCTGAGTGGTGCGGTAAATAAACAAAATTGTCGATTCTGGTGCGAAGAAAATCCACAAACTATTCATGAAAACCCATTACATTCACCTAAATTGACAGTTTGGTGTGGTTTTTGGTCTGGTGGAATTATCGGTCCGTATTTTTTTCGAAATGAAGCTGGTAACACCGTTACTGTCAATGGAGATCGGTATAGATCGATGATAACCAACTTTTTATGGCCGAAATCGGAAGAAGTTGATCTTGACAACATTTGGTTCCAACAAGACCTCCTACGTGCCACACAGCAAGTGCAACAATTGAATTATTGCGAATCATATCACTCTTATTGGAAAACCCTGTATATGCATACATAAAATTTCGTATAGTGTAGTTCACAATTAATGTCGTTCTTTCAAATAAACAATAAAATCCTGTTTAATATTTCCAATACATACATAAAACACATCAATTTCTTTTTTGTTCTATTTGAACCATAAAATTCACGTTCATTTGGAAAAGTGAACACAAGCATTTTAATCCTCTGAAATAGAAGACATGAGCACACTCTGAATAGCAGATATTTGTATATAAAACCGGTACATATTTGTGTAGTTAACTAACATATACACCACTACAACTTTCGGTATTTATTTTGTAAATCAGATGGTTGGTTTGATAAATTATATTTATGATGATTTTGCTCCTCTTATCAACAAGAACTCTTCCGGTGGAAGTCTAGTTCATTTAGACACAAAACAAAAACATTTTATTGTATAAATTCTCATTAATTTTCATTAATTTTTCAACAGCAAAATTTGTTAAGGAACATGGTCTGCAAATGAAACTAGAGACACCGTTATAATTTCCAAAATAAAATAGGCCTTTTATAACATGACCAATTTTGCATTTAAAATTTAAAACTTTCACCGAGGTTTCTCGTGTTAACACAAAGTTAAAATAAAATTCATAAAATATTAAATTACAGAACATAAGTAACGGAAATACTTACCTGATGGGAAATTTAAATATGATAAAGAATTCTAAATACAATTAAGCACTTATTTAAATTAATTTTACTAGAATTTTCCTTTTTGAACTAAAATAAAATAAATTTATAGTGTTTAGCTCGTTATTTTATTGTCCGGTAGATGTGTCGAAACTCAATTTTCGCATTCGTTAATTATATTTTATATGATTGGGCCCTTGTGCCCAGTTTAATGTTATTTTTATATTGCATTGATCCTTTCTACACGTGTATTGAGCACAACACACGCCATGAAAACAAAAAAGGTGCATTTCACGTCGTGCGCCATATTTGTATCATTTTTTTAGATTGTCTGTAGTTTGTCATAGCATTCCATTGAACAAAACATGCGTAAAACACACATTTGCTGTATTGTTTGGTAAAATTTCTAGATTTACAACAACAATTGTATTGTATAAATTGAGAAAAAAATTAGCTAAATTGGAAAAATATTTAGATTTACGCAAATAAAATTAAATTTTTAGTTAAAGTGCTTACCACTAGGAGTAAATTTTTTAATATTTACTTTAAAAAAATATCAAACAATTATACAGAGTGTCCAGGATTGGGATGCTTCTGTAAAAAAATCATATGAGATGTGGGACAATTTTTGATACTCTTTGAGATACAGGGTGTTTACAAAATTTTGGTTAAGTACACACAAATATTAAACTGTAACTTCCAAAATATTTATCGGAGAGCCACAAATTTCAGGGCTATGATGCTATAGAGATTTTAGAGATTGAGTTGGAGCGTTTCACGAAAGATGTTTCTTGTTTCAGCATCTTTCAATCTGTTTGTGTTAAATTTCCTCCTATTTGTCGTCTTTGAGTGTTTCACAGTGGGTGGCATGATTTGAAATTTTGCTATTACCAGTTGGTGATCACTGTGTACGTCTGCATCCCTCATTGTTCTGACATGTTATAGTAATGTGAGGAATTTTGGAGTTTTTGGATTTGTTAGCTGAATTTAACCGAATTAAAGCAGGGCGATGTAAATTTCTGTACTTTACTCTTCGAGGTCTCCCTAGGCCAGGCAGGTATATCATTTATCACCCTAGACCCATTAAAATTGAATCATTCGAAGGACGCCGTGCTGTGGTATATATTGTTTTCATTTTCTAAATATATGCGGGGTGAAATCGAATTACCTCCTTGAAGAAATGTAAATTTCTTAATTTGCATGTATCCAATATTCAATTTTCTTACTTCTTCGAAGGTCGTAATTTATTCCGAAATGTAGTATTAAGTTTTATACAAGAAAGTTTTGAATTTAAACCATTTTTCTTCTTTATTTTTTAGCATCCTTTCCTTAAATTAGCGCGGCCGCTAGCCAGCTTAACACCATTAATTATGGCCGCAAAAGAAGCTGCAAAATCACATTAAAATTTAGCAATTAAAATAGACATTTTTATTTTATATTAATTAATTATATATTTAGTTATACTAATTAAAAATTCACCGAGACATCAAGAAGAATAAAACAAAATATTAATTATAGAATAAATAAAAATATTCTAAAAAAAATTGAAAGTTTGTATATATAATAAACAATCAATAATTCAAGTATATAGTCCATTATATCGAACTATAAATAATTATATTCATTTGCAGTTTTAATTGATTGATGATAAAAACAGAAAACATAAATAATAATAATAAAAAGCAAAATAGAATTAAAAATATTGACTATCAACCATATTTTTATATATAAAAAAAAAATGAATATTCTGAATGAAATATATTTTTGATCAACTTCAACTGATTTAACAAGCATTAAATGGGCACATTTGAAAAAAATATTTATATATTATATTAATATTGGCTATTTAACATTAAAAAAGATATATTTGTTTGTTTGTTTGATTTTATTATTTTTTTTAATCTTGCAAATTATCTAGTTTAGGTTTTCTTAATGATTTTGACACTAACAAAAACAATTTCTAATCGAAACCTAAACTATTTAAATACCCATACATAAAAATATTTGCATTTGATTAACATAATTGTAAAAGGAAAAATGTGTTCATTAAAACAAACGTTGTGTGTGTCATTCATGTTGTTGATGATTCAACAAGCAAGTGAAGTGGAAAATAAATTATGATAAATTATGAAAGTTGAAATTTTCATTTCAAGTGTACTATTATTTATACTATACCATGTTTTAAGTTTAACTTTATTATGCTATCACCAGAGTATTAATATTCCTTAAAATAAACTTCAAACAAACAGGTATGGAAGTTTTTTTTTAATTACCTAATTAAAAGACTAAAAATTATTGCATACCAATTATACCTAGTTGTTTTTATACCATTAAAGAATATTGTTAACAAAAACGATCATCTTTTTTTTTACCTAATCGCATGCGTTATTTAACTTTGCATTGATGAGCTATTAAATTGCGGATGAATTGCAAATAACCAAATATCACAACAATCGTAACAAATTATTAACTCATCTAGGATCTGTTTGCTTTACTTATAATATGGCCAAAATAATAAATTTAAACTAGGCATCGTGTGTTAAATGCCCTTATTGTTTGTTTGTGAAAATATATCCTATTAGGAATTGTTTAATCAATTTTGCCAACATTTTATAAATATTTAATATGTTATTATTATTACGTATTATTTAAATTAGGATATCTACATAATTTGATTAACTGAGGATGCAGGCATGATCGGTTAATTATTTCGAAAAATTACCTATTAGAAATTTAGAAACACTACTAAAAAATTAATAGTAATTCAGCTTATTCAATATTCTCGAATGTGGTACCGTACGTACGTGTTAAGATTTATTTTTTGAGTTTTGAATGTGCAAATATTAATATCAATCAGTTCAATAGTATGAAATATCGCAAAGTGCCTACCTATTGAAAATAAAACTGATTAAACCTGAATACTTATTATAAGTTACGATCCCATACACAATTTGCAATAACAAAAAATCTACGACAACAAAAATTACCGCAATGAATATGTAACTCAGGAAGATCTTTAAAAAATAGCATGCTACACAAAAAGGATGTATGTATTCCAGGTTAGAACATGTTTTTGTCAAAAATTATTTAATATTACAAAACAAAACTTTAATTTGAAAAAATTATTTTCACTAAAAAATTTCAAAATAGTTGACTTATAACAATTAGTTTTATTATTATTATTATTATTGATTACGTAAACTAAAATCTAATAAAAAATAATATCAGAAAAGTTTCATAGGAAAAATTTAAGGTTGAACGTGTTTTATTATTTAAAAAATTTTATGATATCGCCAACTGATCTACCAATAGTGTCAACCTCAAATACTAAAGTTTTATGAAACAGGCATAAGAAATTTTTGCTTTGGCTTGATATACGATTACTTCACAATTAATACTTCCTATTTTACGATATTGGTTAATTGCGATCCCAAAGCTTTCGCCCAATCCGATCTCGCTTTGAGCTTTATAAAGGAATAGAACGAGCAGAACGGCAGAACGAGCTTACAAGAGGATTTCCAAAATCTTTTTTGGGTAAAGTGAGACTGCAACGGTTGTAGGTAAATGGGATGAGGAGGGTTAACATTTAAAACGAAAACTGGAGAGCTTAAAATGGTTGGGATGGGCTTGAAGACATCAGGGGGTATATTATGATAGCCTAAACTCACTTCTAATGAACCTAGAAAATAATGATTTCTGAGAAATGTGCATTTTACTATCAAAATGTAAACAAAATGGCATCAAAAGCATCACATTTGTATAACATCGTCTTAAAATCAAATTTCCTTATTTATGTATTTTGTGAATCTTCTCTCGAGAAACTAGCTCAAAGAAAAAGGGAGTGCTCCAATAACTTTAGCCCCTTAAAATAAAAATTAACCAAACAAATCTGATCATCTACGCAGCATATATACCACCTCAATCAAATAGTGATAATTACGCAACTTGCATTGATGCTATTGCTGAAGTTATTAATACAACAAACTCGTCAGATTTAGTTCTTGTACTTGGTGATTTTAATCTTCAGAATAAAATCTGGAATTTTGACCCAGAACTAAATTGTATTTTACCATGCAATATAACAACAGATGTGGAATCTTTATTTGGGCACGCCATGCTTCTAAAAACCAAACCGTGTGGGGCTTCAATGTTACCTAAAATCCATCAACTGACAAATATCTCTTAATTCCAATGATGCAAACGAAAATGTTGACAAATTTAATGACATTAAATTCAGCAGCAAACCACATAATGATCATCCTCAGTGGTTCGGTGATAGACTAGTTAACAAGAAATAGGAATTCGAAAGCGTATGCCAAAATAATAAAAAGCGAATTAGACGCGGACAAAACTACGTTTCTACAACATAATATCGAACTTGAAATTTATTTCAAATCAAAATACAGGTCGCATCTCGATCAAATTCAATAAAAATCAAAGTAAATCCAAAACAATTTTGGAAATACTTTAGGAATAAATACCAATTTGAGGGATACCCAGCTGATACGACCTACAGCTTGTCAGCTCCTGAAACGCCACAGATATAGCTGACATGTTCGCGTCGTTTTTTCAATCAGTCTATAGGCCAAGCGTTACTAGTGGACTGTACGAACAATCCAACAATAACAACGTATCAATAACTTCTGTTATTTTTGAACATAACACTTTTACGGCTTTAAATGGGTTTAGGGACGGTTGTGGTCTTGACAATATATGTCCTCTTCCATTCTAAAAGAGTACGCTAACGTTTCAACAATTCTATTATGTTACCTTATTCAATCACTCCTTAAGCACCGGCGTGTTTCCCGAAAAATGGAAAATTTCAAAAATTTAATCAATTTTTAAATCGCGTAAACGAGAGGACATCATCGCTACAGAGGAATATCAACTTTATCATCAATTCCTAAATTGTTTAGGAATTAATTAAGTTGATTGCACGCCACATATACCAATAAGCCAGCATAGGATTTAGGGCTGGCCGATCCAAATCTGGTTGAATTCACCATTAAATTAAGTAACGAGATAGAAAAACACGAAATTGATGCTACGTACACGGATTTCAGTAAAACATTTGATTCTATCTGTCATCATAAAGCACTCCAGAGTTTATCCGCGTTTGGGTTTTCACTCGATTACATAAATTGGTTTAAGTCATATCTATCAAACCGGCAACAATTTGTAATAATAAGAAATGAGAAATTAAACAATATGCTGTGCACATAAAAAGAATTGAAAGCATTCAAAAGAAGTTTCTGATTTTTTAGTTAAATGAAAGTGACTGGGATTATGACCAAAATTTACCATTCCATGAAAATGTATTTCTGTTACTTCCGTACTCAACTAGATGCACGGATTACAAAATATGCACGCTTGAAAATAGACGACTTCTTCAACGTCACGTTGATTTAGATTTGGAAACCAAGATTCACTTCTTGGAAAACATCAATTCATGTGCCATGCAGAACATTTCGAAACCATGAGTTTTTTGCACTCGAACACCATTCTACAAATTATGGAAAAAACAAACCCATTAATAGGTAACCTAAATCATCCAACATCATCGACAACAACACTATCAAAGGATAACTTCAAAACAATTCTAAAAAATCATTTTTAAAGTTTTTAAATGTTAAATTAAAATTTCATTTTTATGTTTTGTTTAATTTTTGTTTGTTTTAATTTAACTTTTGTTTTAATCTGAAATTATACATGTACTCACAGAATAGATTTGTTTAGAAATAAATAAAGTAAGCCTTGGATAATTTGAGATCTCAACCACGACCTTGGACTTGAGTACTTCGTTTAAAAACTCAGAACATGGAATGTACTGAGCCTGAATGGAACTTCCATGAGCTCTTCAAACAGACATTGCAATATAAGCTTGGATACACGCTTTGCCAAAGCAACAATACTGGCAAAGATGAATTTTAAGTTGGTTTTGTGATCAACAACGACATCGTTTTGACTGATTTCATACCTGACAATAATCGAACCTGTTTACTTAGGTTTCACGGTCGACATTTTAACATTTCGTCGTAAACATTCATGCTCCCACTGAGGGTATTCCCGAGTCTTGAAAGCGTTCTGAGCAAAATAGTTCAGGAGAATTTATTGCATAAATTGACAGTGCCTACAAAATGCATCGTGGCACTATCGGCTCAAACATCTTACGCCTCATTTCAAACGACAACCGGACACGCACCACTGAATTAGCTGTACAGTATAATTTGGTTGCCAAAAGCACATACTCCACACGAAAACGCATTCATATAGGTTACTTGGAAATCAAACGATTAGAACACAGTTTTGTATTGCAATATACACGCTTTTCGTTTATCAACAACATAGCACCGTCGCTTGCTACAGACGCCGCGTTTAAATATAAGATGTTAATTACCACGTAAAAGCTTGCGGTAACGGAAGCATCATCATCAACAATTGGATCTTGTAAGACTACAAATAATTGGCTGGACGAAGACTACTTGAAAGCATTACGAGAAAAAGTTCGCGCGCGCCAGTTAAGTCTATGTCAACTTACATATCGACTACATAACCCCGAGGAGATCCTCTACTAGGTTCTGTAGACAATAACAACAAGAATGGCAGACGGAGTTAGTAATGGTCACCAACAAAATGCTTTAAGTGTGGCGGAATTAGTTTGCCTCTTTTAAAACCACCTGCACCACACAATCTGCAAGCGAACAATTATCTCCCTTGCCCCATTCGGACATCGACATTGAAATGACTGCACCGTCGTACGATGAGGTGCGCAAAATCAATTGATCTACCAGATGTACGGACTTGTAGTAACTATCGTATACTAAGGAAATCGCAGAAGAGTGGCATATGGCTCTGATTTGCCCGCTGCAAAAAAAAGGAAATCGGTTAATTTGCAATAACTACCGCCGAATAGCGTTGTTAAACACTGGTATAAGGTTTTGGCCAGCACATCTTGGGCGAGTACCACCGTGAATTTCTCCCAAATTGATCAACAACCGAACAGACAGACATCTTTACATTATATTTGTAGACTTTCAACAGATGTACGACAGCTTACAGAGAGAGGAACTGGTTGAGAAACGTTTTGCCCACACGAGGTAATTCTTCAAAACTGATATCAGCTTGTTAAATAAAGGGAAAAATGTCCACGTTAAGAGCACCTACAACCCTGTCATCCTTTTTGAGGGATCTCTACTGATCCAACGTTTTTATGTGTCGACGAAGAAATTATAACCATTTAAACATTTTCAACATCAAATTATTCTTAATTAAAACTTTATTCAAATTAACGATCATCGTTACAAAACTGCTTCCACGATTTTCTTATTTGTTTGAATTTTACCACAGACACAAAACTAAAATATTAATGTTAACAATAAATATTGAGCGTGACAAGATACCTCTACCAACCTGTCAAAATGTTTTAATAAATATTGCTTACGTTACTATGGCAATGAATATTTGTAAACAAAAAATGAATTGGAAAATCCTCGTTTGCGAGTTAAACTAAATAAGAAAAATGACTTCTGATAAGGTAACTAATTTCTGTATTATTAAAATAACGACTACTTACTTAATCCAATTTTTAATGGAAAGGTATTATTCAAACATGAAAATCCCCATGGCCACGGTGATTTGCATTTTATGTGGCAAACCGGGAATGTTCAACAATATTTATGTACAACTGGCTACGACGGCACTGTAGCAATCTTTAATCGTCAGGGCCAAATGCAAGAAAGAATTATTTTGTCGAATGTCTGTTGTTCATTTGCCTGGGATAACGATGGTGATATATTAGCATTGCTATCGCAAAACTCGTCACAAGTTGTACTCTGGGACTCGAATGCCAAAAAGAAGTTTACAATTGAGTCAGGATTACGAGATAATTTAAGTTGTTTATTATGGTCCAAGAGATCGCCTATTCTAGCAATTGGAACTACACGAGGTAATTTAACGATTTATAATCATCAAACTACTAAGCGCATTCCTATTATTGGAAAACATACGAAACGAATAATTTGCGGGGCTTGGTCGGCTGAATCAATATTAGCATTAGGCAGTGATGATAAAACTCTATCGTTAAGTAACGAGGATGGCGATACGTTGAAAGTTGTAACACTA
Organism: Nephrotoma guestfalica; assembly: GCA_963691935.1. Lineage (NCBI taxonomy): Eukaryota > Metazoa > Arthropoda > Insecta > Diptera > Tipulidae > Nephrotoma > Nephrotoma guestfalica. Next base: position 5,773,090 of record OY829914.1, read on the forward strand.
CGTGATGTGCCGAGCAATATGTGTTTTGCCGAAATGAAAACGGATGAACGCTTGCCTGGAGAAAATACCATAAGTATGGTATTAGGCCGACGAACAATATTTTTATATCACCTACATGAACCAGACTCACCCACTGAATTAGGATTTCAAAACCGATACGGGGCTATTCTCGAACATAAATGGTACGGGGATGGTTATATTTTAATAGGATTTAGTAATGGTTACATAGTTTCCATATCAACACATCCAAAAGAAGTTGGACAAGAATTATGGCAAGTACGAAATCATCAAGATTCGTTGACGGGAATTGCTGTATGCCAAGAATTGGAATTAATTGCGTCGTGTGGGGATAACACAATTAAAATTCATTCTATGGCAAATTTACAGGAAACCCGTAATATTTTAAATTTATCGGAGCAAACGGGCATAAAATCAATCGAATGGACATCAGATGGGCAATTACTGGCTGCATCCACAACACAAGGATCAATATACGTATTTATTACGAAATTGTATTCGTTGTGTGCAATAAACCCGCCGCGAATAGCAATCCTCAGCAGTTTAGCCGAAGTTACGCTTTATCAGCTTGTCTCGAATAAATTAAAATTGCATCAAAACGAGATGCAATTAGAAATCGAACCATCATTTCTGGGAGTTGGTCCAAGACATTTAGCATGTGGCATGAATAATCATGCTTGGTTTTATGATTTGGGCCAAAGCCTCTCGGACATCCCGTTACTATTGGGCGATCGTGAATATATGAACGAAATTAAGAAATGCGTATTGAACAATCTTTTTGCAGCTGTACTAAGTGGTGGACATTTATTATTGCATCCAGTAAGGGAATTCAAAATTAATTTTTATGAAACAACAACTGTTTTTATGAGTTATTTGAACTTTCAGATTGACGGCAACGTTTACACACAAGAAACGTTAAAATCGAAATTATTTCCCGATGAAACAACTGGTATGGAAGAGGCGTACATCACGTCATTTGGATTAACAAATTGTTTCCTAATTTTTACCTCTGATGTAATGTAAATGTTATACGTATATCTTGTCCTACGGTAATATTTTTTATTTTTACTTACCTAGCTCGGACATATCATTCATTTTTCGATTGAAAAATGGTCGGTGACCACACAATATCGTCATTCAATGGGTATAAAAGAAATATACGTAAATCAAGAAGGTACAAAATCAATAATCATCGATGACCACAGCCAGGGTTACATTTATATTTCGAGAACGAAAGATTTTATTTTAATACCCGAATTTCCCAAGTCGTGCAAAGGAGTAATATGGGACTTGGCAAACACGAATATATTTTCAATTTACGACACCAAATCAATAATAATTTATATTTACATTCATCTTTCGATTAAAGGCAGACACGTGGAAAAGATCAGTGAAGAGGTCATAATATCGGAACAAATTCCACTATATTTAAACGATGGCGAACTAAGTATTTTAATAAGCGGTGGCAAACTAACAACCATACGACTAAAAACGTACTTTAGTAATGGGCTTGAGGAGGAAGAACAACTAAAAAATTTTAGAATCTTACGAAAATATGATGAGGCATGGAAGGTGTGCAAAATACTAGAGGCTCGGGATGAAGAATTGAAATTGGGATTTTTGGCTATTGAAGATTTAAATGTCGACTATGCACTGAAAATATTTCGATCGATTGGTGATATTGCAATGGTGTTTGCTCTAGAAGAAATTAAACATATCGAAGATATAAATTTGCTATCCGGGTACTGTGCACTGCTGTTGGAGAAAATTGACGAGGCAAAACACTTTTTTATGATCAGTAGCCATCCAAAAGAAGCACTTCAATTGTGTCGCGATTTATTACAGAACGAACAAGCATTAGCGTTGGCATCAACATTGGCGCCTGAAGAAATTCCCACTATTGCACGAGAATATGCACAGCAATTAGAAATTAAGTACATAATTTATTCTAAATTAAGTTTGCGATTTAAATTTATCTATTTGATTTTCTATTATAGCGGAAATTGGTCGGACGCTCTGATACATTATGAAAAAGGTTTAAATGATGTTAATAACCTAAAAGGAGATGTAAATAACCATATCGTTTTATGTAAATCCGGAATCGCTAGAACGAGCATTAAAACAGGAAATTTTCAGAAAGGGGTAGGTACAAAATTTTCAAAAAGGAAATTCAAGTAAAAGGAATTTTAAGTAAATTTTTTAATATTCGTTAGTAGTCCTTAATATCATATTACATCGAATTTCAAAAGGTCATTCATTTCTGCAAGTTGCGGTCATACTCGGATAAACTTGCAACATTTACAACCTCTAGAGAGCCCTTTAAAAAAAATACGAAAGATGTGTATGCGAATTGTTGCTTAACACTTGCAATTATAGTTAAATGTAAAACTGGATCGTGCAACCTTACTCATAGCCACATCTACTTCGGCAAGTTTTCTGTCTGTTAATTAATATTGTTTCTTTGATCGTATGAAGGTTGATCTATAAAATCATCTCATTCTGATTTTTCAGAGAATTGGGAAAATATTTTTCTATGATGAGAAATTTCTGCAATTCCCGACTGTTTTGCTTTATAAATCGCCAACGTCATTTTTCCCAACACTTGCTCTAATTCGTATCAAAAGGATCGTCTACATCGTTTAGAACAACGAATCATTTACCATACATACTTGATATGAGTTTGATAAGTCGACGTAGATAAAGTGGTATAGTCCATTATTTCCGCGATAAGGATTTCTTCCGAAAGATTGCCGATTTCGTGCGATCCACAAGTATTGCATCTGTTCTTTAAAGGTTTAAATAGAGCTAAATATTAATTGTACAAATCTTCCATAAATTTTGAAATTGAAAAACTTTTTTCGCTTGAAGAAATGCAGTGATTTGTGTACGCTGCATATAGAGCCGATTCATTCTGGAATTTTTGTTCATTATACAATCTATTGGTGTTCTTGCGACGGAAGAGACTGGGAAGCTTATTAAACAATCGAAAAACTGACAAATAAATTCATGTCTCCCAGCTGAAGTTCTAGCCAAACTCTTTCTTTTATTTTGTGTTGTAGTTCCGTATTATGATTCATGTACATAAAACTTTATTTTATGGCCAAGGTAGACAAAAACATATTTTTTCGAATTTCGACATAAAGTTTAAAGTGAATAAGTTTGATTATGGAAAATGTATTTTCTTTTCAGCTTAACTACCAAAAATGTAGGAAGATTTTAGCTCTATCAATTTCGCTTACAACGTTCTGCAGTTCCCAACTGTACATTTTGAACTTGTATTTGATTTTTTTTTTGCGCTTTCCGCTGATACTTTACGGCATCCGAGATACCTTTTTCCGAATATTCGACATTTTTGTTGAGTTGGTCTTTTTTTCATTTTCTTTGGATTCGTACTCGATTCACTATCACTTTCATCTGGCTATAGCTAGCTTCACTTACACTTATTGATGGACGTTTCATAGAGGAATCTGACTCTTCAGAACTTAATTTACTGTTTTTAGAACTAGGGTCACTTTGATGCTGTGCATCAACAGTTGTGCTACATTGCACTATGTTTAAGTGGTATAAGATTTTACTGTGCGGTACACATTCCGCCCCTTGTGGGGCACTTGACATTCGTAAATGAACTCAGTGTCATCTAAATTGATAAATTCCTGATCATTTACTGATAATTCGTTTAAAGATAACAAACTCTGAATACCGACGGTTGTAACAGTTATCATTCGAGTTGATTTATTGGAGGGTAAATCTGCTGATTGACGTGGTTGTACATTTTCAGATACAGACAAAACTTTCGGCGGGGTAGATACAATATCAGATTATCGCGCTTGTAACTTCTTCAGTGTCAATTTAACGAGCAGTTTTCCTCGGTCCCCCATTATAACCAGTCTCGATTTTGAAAATAAAGAACTAACTGTTAAAATTTATTCATTTAAAAGCAAACACTCATTTACGTGTAGCTGCAAAGAGTAAAACAAAAGTTGAGCTTGCATTTTGGTGTATCGACTTCACATAGTGCAGCGTTTCCCAACCTTATTTCTTACATCTTAATTTCATATTTATGTTAGTAATAAATAAAATTTTCATGATCTGTTTAAGTCCAAGGCCCCGTAATTTATGAATTTGGCATATGGCTGGCTCCTCAGATATATGTATGCCTTATAACTATAAATTGAAATTCTACTTTTATGTAACTAAACATGAAAAGTTGTTAAATTATAATCAAAATGTAACTGTTATTTTTAAAAACATTAAAACTTTTTTCAAGAAATAAACACTTAAATTACTTAAAATTTATAATAAATCACAACTTAATCAAAAAGTTAGTTGAAGAACAACTTACCCAACGTCCGACAACCAGCACAAAACATTGTGGATACACGTTAATACACACACAGAATCGGATAAATATGAATAAAAAATCGTTCTGTCACATATTTTGTTTTCAAAAACCCAACAAACAAGTTATTTCCCATCCAGATTCGCTATAAACTCATTTTACTATTTTTGTAGTTCCACGGTTATTGGATATTACCAGAGTTGTCTGAAAAGTTTCCGACCTAACAAAGACTATAAGACATTTTTCCAGCAAAGCTCTCATCTCTTCAACCCGTCCAAATATAGTACTCAGCGTCTCTCTGCAAAATAGTTGTTTTCGAAGATGATGGCCTCATTTTCCCCTTTTGAAAATAATCAATTAAGTTAACTCCATGAATGTTTCAGAAAACAGTCGCCATCACTTTCCTAGCCGAAGGAACAGTCTTTGCCTTTTTTGGAGCCGAATCGGCTACACAGAAATACAGTTAAAACGGTCGACTGCCAAGGGAGGAATCCTCCCTTGGCAGTCGACCGTTTTAACTGTATTTTTGATTCGGGAGTGCAATGGTGTATCCAAGTTTCGCCAACAATAATTATGAAATTTGTTTGACTCATAGATGGAAAATTTGTAAGAATCAGTTTCGAACGGATGAGATTATTGATTTGAAAAAATCTCATCAGGTCGCGACGACTGATGTTGCATTATTTACATTGGAATATTGTCTATATATATAGGACACATCATGTATTTGCAGTACTAGCGAATTACTTGCTTAGTCTACGAAATCGATTCTTTCAATTTTTTCATGTATATTTCATATGTGTATATGAAATGTGTATTTAATCGAGAGCACTGAAGATAGACCAATGTACGGCACAATCACAATAAAAACCATTACAATAGAAAAGTAAAATCAACAATAATTAGTGGGCACAAAAAATCTGAAATATTGTGCGTTAACTGTGCTAACAACGCTCTGGTGAAAATGTTCATTCAAACACGTTTATGGTTCAAAGTGAGGAAACACGGCACCTAACGCGTGGACACCTTTCTCATGCTTACACTTTGATTCAATATGTGAAAACACGTTCTTTGGACATGTTCATAGCCTCTTCTATCTCTCTAACTTTAATTCGACGGTTGTCTAGCACCATTTGGTGAACTTGAGCGATGTTATCCTCAATGGTTGCAGTTTTTCGACGTCCCGAACATTCATCGTCAACCAAGTTGGTACGACCACGTTTAAATTCAGCTGCCCAAAATTTCACTATGATAAATGATGACGGTACAGAGTCTCTGCACACACCGTCCAACTCGTCTTTGATTTGCGTAGGCGTATTGCCATTCAAAAGTAAAGATTTAATGACAGCTCGGTTTTTTCCATTTTCACAAAAACACTCACGTCAATTCACTCAAACGATTGTTAAACAACAAATACGCGTCTAAAATGGCTATATTTCGATGAGTATCTTTCTACATCCGCAAACACACATCCCTACTTTTGTTGACGAGTACTGCCATCTTAATATTGAGATCGTGAACTTTTCAGAAACCCCTCTGGCTAGTTCAAATATTTTCCATTCATTAGTATTTCACGGATTTCTTCATAGAATTTAACTGGTTTTAGTAAAATTGTAAAATACTCAAAGAGTGCCTTTGAGCTAGTTAGCGCCAATATATATCTAATGATTTGTCTAGTGATGGTTCTAAGGTTTAATTCAACCTCTTAAATTCCGACTGTAGTGCATTCCGACTTCTCGCTTGTTATTCTTTTTTTAACCATTTGTATGTTAGTATTGACCATAATTGTCAATGATGTCCTTCAATGGACTACTATAAGATATGCTAAATTGTACTTTTCTCTAGGAGAGTTACTGCGCTATTTATTATTGCATGCTTGCTAAACTCTACCACCTCTGAATATGTGATTTGCGACACAGTAATCAATGTGTCGATTCATATTTTCGCGTTTCGCACTCACCAGGAATACTCGACCATATAACTTATCCTGACTTTAGATTAAGTTGCTTGCGATAAGATTAAGTATACTCTAAGCCAGGATGACTAGCGACAAATCTTTAGTATTGTTTGAGTAAAGGTAAAATTCACCGTTTGTTATAACGTCTGCTTCTTTCGTAGTTGAATAGCTCTGGGAGATAGTTGTATTCCTTATTTTCTAAAGAAATCTTATTATGATGCTACTGGTTTCCAATCAAGTTGTGAGGCCTCGCTTGAGGTTCCACGTCAATTTATTGAAAAAGAATTCGCCGAAAAAATTAACCGGAACGACAGTTCATCGAAAACGTTCGGTATGGTTCTGTCGTAAAATCGTTCCTATCGTAAATACTAAAAAAATATCGAAAAATACTGAAGAAATAAATCATCCTTAATTTTCGAAAAACTGGAAGTTATTTTTAAAACTTATTATTGAAACAGGCTGAGTTTTATCAAAATCGGTTCACTCATCGCTTACTTCATTCAATTTGGCCTTGATGTTCCGTTCTGTTGCCGAGTTCTAATAGGCAATACAAATTTACCGAATGCTCTATTTACTTTTTTCGGTAAACATAAATTCCAATACCGTTTCCCGGTAATTTACTTGAAACTGGTTGTAATTAATCTTTGATGGATTACGAACCGTTATGGAAGGCGATACTTAAAATTCGCATAGTACAATTGGGGCTTTTACGGGCTTTAATACCGATTTTTCCTTTTTAGATCAAATTAACGCTTGAAGTTGGAAATACACAATTATTTAACGAGTGTGCCGATCTTTTATTAGAATCCGGCCATTACAATGAATCAGCGCAGATGCAAGAAATGGCACAAAATTGGGATAAAGCCTGTGAGCTTTACATAAATCAAAAAAATTGGAGTAAAGTTGAATCAATTTTTGGTAATGTTACAAGTGCTAAGCTCCATTTATTGTATGCCAAAGCTAAGGAACAGGAAGGCAATTTCCATGACGCCATAAAAAGTTTTACGATTGGCGGGGACATGGATAGTGTTGTAAGAATTTATATCGATTATTTGGCAGACCCGCACACCGCAAGTGAAATCGTGATGGAAACAAAATCGGTGGACGGCGCAAAGATGTTAGCGAAATTTTTTCAACAGATTGGTGATTATGAATCGACTCTGCAATATCTTGTGCTTTGCCATTGTTTGAACGAAGCGTTTCAATTGGCTTTAAAGCAAAATAAACTTAAATTCTATGCACAACTATTAGAGCAAAGTGATAATACAAAATCGGAGGATTTTCTACAGTTGGCCCAACATTTTGAAGACGAAAAGTATACACTCCTCGCCGGGAAATACTATTTTTTGGCGAAAGAATATTCAAAGGGCTTAAAATATTTGCTAAAGGCATCCGCATTTAGTAATGATGAAAATGTTGCATTATCATTGGCGGTTGACTGTGTTGCTTCATCGCAAGATGAGCGACTTATGAATGAATTAATCGAATGCTTATTAGGGGAAAGTGATGGTGTTCCGAAAGATCCTAAACTACTTTTTAGGCTTTACATGGCAAAAAAACAGTACAAAGAGGCTGCAAAAACTGCAGTAATTATTGCTAACCAAGAACAAGTAAACGGAAACTATAAAGTGGCGCACGAACTTTTGTTTTCGTTGCATCAGGAATTACGACGCAATCAACTGTCGATAGCGTCCGATTTAAAATATAATTTAATTTTATTACATCGATATATGTTAGTAAGGATTTATATAAAACTAGGCGATCATTCGTTAGCATCTCGACTGTTAATTCAAGTGGCCGAAAATATTTCACAATTCCCATCTCGTAATTATACGTTCGCCCTGTATCTAAATAGTAAAAATTAATCTTAAAATTTATTGCAGACATTGTTTCAATACTGACTTCAACGGTAATCGAATGTCAACGTGCCGGTTTTAATAAATCAGCATTTTCGTACGCTGTAATGTTGATGCGGCCGGAATTGCGCAGCCAAATCGATAGTAAGTATATTAAAAAGATTGAGGCGGTTGTTCGAAAAGGTCCAAAGGAGGCAACACATATGGAAGATGGTGATGTTATAACAACAGAATGCCCCGTTTGCAATAGCCAATTGAATGCAATGGAAATATCGTGCCATCAATGTAAAACTACGTTGCCAATGTGTATTGCAACGGGGCAACACGTATCGAAATCGATTTTGGCCGCTTGTCCCGAATGCAATTTCTTATGTTACAAAACTGAGATGATAAAGTAAGTGGTTCTCGAAACATAATCAATGGGTGGGTTAACAAACAGAGTTTCTATTTACAGAATATTAAATGTGATCAACAACTGTCCTATGTGTGGGGAGGTGGTGGATACAAATCGGTTACGGGATGTTACGGATATTAATGAATACATCAATGTAATTTAAATATATTTAAAATTTTATTATGATTACAAAAATATGTTTCTCTCTATAATATCATAATATACAAAATATAATGAATGTAATTTGTAATAATTATAATATTTATTAAAATAAAACAATCAATTTATTTTACATATTTATTCAATTTGATTAGTAAATAATTTATTATTATTAATATTTTTTATTATATGTATAAAACCAACTTTTTGTATGATCAATTAATATCAAAAATGTTTTGGTCTAATTTTCGTCTGGTTTTGGAACAAAACTCATTGAGGCTGAATTAATGCAGTATCTTTTTCGTGTTGGAGCCGGTCCATCCTCGAATACATGTCCCATGTGTGCCCCACAATTTGCACATCTCACTTCTGTTCGAATGCGCTCTGGATGTTTAATTAATAATAATATATTGCCGCCTTTTTAGTTAATTTTTGATAATTTTGAATATTAAAGGATTTTAAAAGGTTTTTCATGTAGAAGTATAATGATGAGGATTATGACAATTTACAGGAGATCAATGAAATTATATGTAATAATAATTATAATTTATGGTCACATTTCGTTCAGACACATAAACAATATTATTTAGTAATTTTGTATGTTTTTTTTTATTTAAACAATAAAAAAAAAATTCGGCCAAAAATGTTTGTTGAAATATTTAATTCGATAATTTTAAAACGAATTAAAATAATTAGGATTTTTGTTTTGTTTTGATGGACGTATGGATTACATAGGTAATTAAATTTTACATTTATTGGTACAATGATTTTTTGATTTTCACGTGTATGTAACAGGCAGCGCAGACGAAAATAAATAAAAATGATAAAAAAACAAGAGAAAAGAAAAATGATATTAGAATTGACTATCACCACTATCACCAAAAATGGATGAATATTTTAATCATTATTTATGCAGCAAAATAAAAAAATTAATTTCAAAAGAATAAGAATAAAGCATAAAACAACATAAAAAATATATACATACAAAATTTTAAAAACTCAGCAATGGCACAGTGGTTACTCCAGCCAAAACTCAAAACTCAGTTTAATATATACAGACAAAATAATAAGGTCAGTCAAGGATCTTTTCTATTCCTCGTTTCAAGGCAACTTTCGAAATTTTCTAATTGACGACGGATAATGAGTGAACGTTTGACACAAATCCAATTAAATCAGATGCCAAACAGTATGTTGAGGGCAATAGAGATGATGCTAGTCCGGCAATTCAAGTTGTATTTTTGCTTTATCTAAGAATGGTATCAGGGGTCTGGGTTTGACAACATTTTTAAAAGTTGCACTAATAGGTTGTTGTTCTCAAAATTGCATATCGCAAAAATTATTATAAACGATTTCAATTGCCGACATCCTCCATAATAAGATTCTTAAATAAACTCCTCTCAATAAAATTTTGGCTTTAGTTAAATTTTAAAATTCCCGGATATCACTACAATCACATGTGGCAAACTTCACAAAGAATCATTTTAGAAATGTATTCACGTGAAAACGCCGGATGTATGACTTTACTTTTAAATAATTAAGCAATTCACAAGAAGCGAATTAAACACGTGCGAAATTGCAAAATTTAAATTAAATACCGAAAAAATCATGTAAACCGAACTCCTAATTCCGGGAAAAATTACTAAAAACTAGATAAATCCAACAATAACTCATCAATCCGCAGTTTAAGAGGGTTTTGTACTATAGTACGCACCATTTAGACTAGCACTATACGGAGACAGATGGCTAAAGATGGATAGACAGATGGATAGTATTAAATTGGCCCCCAATACACAAAGGATTCCTCACTCAATGCCCCTCAGCACTCTCATCAAGTCTTCAACAAAGTTATAACTGATAGCTGATCTATATCTGTAGGTCGGGAATCGAGTAATTTGAATCTAATGCTGTCAAAGACTGGACAACAGTGCAGTTGTCAAGTCAATATTTTCGAGGGGTTCATGGTTATGGAAACTTAATGCCATTGATGATGGATATGGGATTGTAATATGCTTTCTGTTACTCGTACTGGAAAATACTATATTGGATAAAACTGTGGCGGTTCAAATCGTTTGTAATGAAAGTTTACACGAATAAAATGGGATTTCTTTATAAATTAAGGTAGTCATTAAGTAGGTAGAGATCAATGAAAATGAAGAAGTCAGATTATGCCGATGACATACCATCATACGTTGTGTAACACAACGTTCTCTACACAAGGTAAACTTGTTTCTGCTGAATATAATAAATATACGGGAACTAACTAGGAAAGTATCATGGGCTGGAGGACAAGACGTGAGGGCTCGAGACCCATTTGAAAAAGCCTAGTGTTGACCGGAACCCTTTGGAGACCTGGCACCTTATAGTAGTAAATAGTCTTACCTGTGTGTATGATGCGTATGAAAGATAAGACCAAACAGAGACTAGTAACTTAGACCGTAAAGAAGAGGCTCGTCTAAGTTTCAGGAAATTATAAAATCCCATGGTACCACGCAGGGGACTGGTGGAATTAATACTGATGGTGACGGCGGTTCGGTATGACGTGTAATTCCTCTTTCTAAACGACGATACAAAGATCGCGCACAGCGGTAGAAGCCAATTGGGTAATAGCCCGGACAGGCGACTAACCCAGTAGCAGAAGGAGACCGTGATATGGAACCCCACATCGAAAAAACATAAAAACACATCGGACAAGACGCACAATCAACCCCACCTGTTGATATGACATCAGCTTTGGTAAGATTGACGCTAACTACCGTTGACGTAATTAAATCCCCAGGGATGCGGTTTGGTACCAAGAACGTGTGAAGCTGACTGCATGTGTGGATCAACGGACTTAGTGGTGTAAGTTGGCGAGTTGGGACCAATAACGAAGCTCGCACCAATTAGAAAGACGGGCATCACAAATAGGGTAAGTGCACGCGTTTGGCTGACCGAGCCATATTTAAATCCTAGGCATTATTCAAGCCGGCAATCCTAGTCATCCATCAACAAAAATTGGAAGATTGGGTCACTAACTCTTAAGAGTATCTGGGAAGGCTGGAGCCAAGAATACTTAATCATTAGAAGTAGGAAACCAACACCCACTCAGGAGGGACGGTACTTGTAAAGCGATGGGTTATTCTTTCATTTCTTATTAAATTAACCACTTAGTTTGCAATACTGAACAAGAGCCAAGATTTAACGGAAAAATTGGCGGGAGGTTCTAGAGGTGGCTATCGCCTCTTTCACTATCATCTATACTTGATCTATAATATAGTCATTCGCCCAGGTATCCGGAAGGTATTTAGGAACCTTAGGAGGACAAACAGGACCATATATAGAGAAATGCTTGGAAGAATCGTAACTCTGCGGCGAACCCGGAGGTTATGTTCCATCTTGTTATGGTCGATATTTTTTGTATGCAGATGGCCGATACGGCTATGCAACTATCAGTAGTGCGTCAGTGGAAGTCTCCGAACAATTCACACGACGATTGGACTTCTGATATTTTTCACTGACGGTTCCAAGCTAGACGGTGGAGTAGGAGACAGAGTCTTCTGTCGGTTTACGAAATGTGGGCATTTCAATTCGTCTCCTGATTACTGCCGCGTATGGACCGGACAAGTGGTGCAGTGGTTAAAGCTTCGGCACTTGGACCGGGAGGTGCTGGGTTCGAATCCCATCAGAGGCTTAGATGCAAATCGAATTTTCATCATCGATTACGATCGGTGATGCTAATAAATACAACTAAGACCCTCTGATGGAGTGCAGAATTCCGTGTCACGCGCCGACCCACCTTCCATGTCAATGTACAGGTTGACATGGAGCTTGCAATGTGCAGGTGGTATACTGTAGTTGTGTGAGTAGGTGAAGTAGGTGGGTGGTGGGTTAATGATGTGGAATGAATGAGTGGGTATCACAATGGGACTAAAAATTGGCCTAAGTGTGCAGTAAGCAACCACTGAAACCTAACCAACTGCCGCGTATACCAGGCTGAAGTGATAGTGATTGAGGAAGTCTTGACTTGGCTGAGACATATTATTATATTCTCGATTGATATTATAATTTTTGTTGACAGTCAGGTGTCAATCAAATCGCCGGAATAAGTTGCTTTCACGTCTAGCGAGACGTTAATTGCTACTCGTTACAACATTTCAAGATAAAAATAATCGGAGTGTCCAGTCACTCGATCGTACACGGAAACTGCAGGCGGTAGATAAACCAACTAGGCATGGTACGACCCTCCAAATGCGACCTGAACAGAACAAGAGTGGAAAGATGTATTGCAATGCTTAAACTGGCGCTGAGAAAGGTAGACAAACACCATTACTTGGGAAGAAGAGAGTTAAGAATGGTCGTAGGGATTCTCAAAGGCTATTCCCTTTTTTAAAGACATGCGTGAAGGCTGGATTTAGAATATAACAACTTCTGCAGACACGAGGAGCAGTTGGTTCATTTTCTCTGTTCCTCTCCAGTATTAGCGCACAAAAGACACTAACATTTTAGTCAATTCATAATGAATAACTTGTCGCGAAGACAGCTAAATGCAAGAATTGTACACTATATAAGTAGCCCGGAATGGGTTCTGTATAGGTAGGGATGGGGTAAGATCCTGAGGTGTTACAACGGATCTTTCCCGTCCAAGTATGTGTAATAAGCCACTTCAACCTATCATAACCGAAAGTAGTAATTCTAGAATAAGGCCCGTTGCACACTTGAGCTGCTTCTCAGGTTATTTTGCAAGAGCTTAGCTCAAGCTACTCGTACATCCTGATTGATTTAAATGCTATATAGAAACTTATGGGATAGAAACATAGCTCACATCGCTAATTTTAGGAGCGATGTGAGCTAATTATTTTTCTCCAAGACGAAAATAAAAGATCTAAATAAATTACTTTACAGATCGGGTTGATCCTGAGATTTTCTACAATGTTTCACTTATTTGAGTTTTAGAAACCAAAACGGAAGCTGTAAAATGAAAACATAGAACTACTAAAATCTAAGACAACTTTAGGGAAGTTAACGTAAAATAACAAGTTAATTATTTTTCTTACCCTGGTTAACTGTAAATTATCGATTGTACAATACAGTTTTGCAAATTGCCGTTTTATAGTTTTGTGTTCGGTTAATAATAATGAATTCGGTTTCTTCAATGAACGAAATTTTCGAAAAAGCCTTGAATCTGGTACTCGAGTAGTATCTACAACAGGTTTAATTGTTAAAACTTGGAATTTTAACTAGGTAAATTGGTATGAGGTTCAGGAAGCTATATGGTTATCCTGCTTTGAACTCCATTTCTTCACTGAATAAGATCATGCTAGAGTTTCAACGAAGCGTTCTGAGATCGTAAAAATGATTGACATGGCCTAACTTCGCCAAAATTTACCATTTCTCCAGAACCACATGCGGAACTCATATTGGTATTACATTCCACTTGGTTGTAAAATAATCGCCTGACTAGTTCAAATTATCTATTTTCAAAAACAGCACTCATTCGGGTCGTAATTAATAATAATATCGTAATGGTTTTTGAAGTTTGTGTACAAGATGCAGTTTCCAGTCAGACCCAATCTGATTTGATAAGAAAATTTAGAAACGAGTGATAACCGAGGACCACCAAAAGGGTCACTTTGTTTTGGCAGCACATTCTTCAATACAGATCAAGATTTACAGAGAAAGAATTTTAATATTTTGGATTAATTTAAACTCGCATCTCCTTACAAATAAGCACTCCTTCTCATATTCTGTGTGGTTCACAAAATTATTGGTATTTTTGTGTGATTAAACCATGTTCGTAAATAAATTGATATACGCATGCAGGAACACCGTTGAGCCGGAGCTAGTACATTGGTTCTTTGCTTCCAAATGCCTGTACTTTTGTACGGAATGAGTGACTGGTGGGTAGTTTTTGACGAAATCAAATACGGAAAAATATTAGAGAAGGTCAAAGGGCTAAGGGGTACTCAGGCAAGAAACTAGCGGTATCTCCATTAGGCCGTAGAAGTAAATACGAATATCACAACGGACCACCAGTCTAATTGTGCGAATGGTTTATGAGACTATAAGTAATTTAAATTAAGTGTTCTTCGACTTCGGGAACGAAGCCGTGAACGAACTTTTCTTAACGCTTTCCCCAGCCATTTTGTAAGAGAATCTCTCTGCGTCTGTGATAGCATCTCACTTCTGCACATCATGCATATGATACATATCATATACAGTAGTTTTATTATATCTTTTAATACAACTTTGCAAAGTTGTGGTACACACGAGACACGTTGGCCTTTCAATCAACATACTCTAATCTAGCCCGACCACATGCTGTATGACTGAGCTTGAAACTAGTACCTACCTATATAAAACCAGCAACATCGAGAAATTGATTAGTAAAGCGTGAAGCAATTCGATATGTTAAAATGAATTCGATTTATTAGCCCGATGAAACGTACTTAAGCAATTTTTCGGCGCACAATTTCATTTATGCGAAACCTGCAAATATATATTTTTAAATGCCAAAAGTATATCAACATGATTTCAGATTCCATGAATTTTGTTCGACAGACTTTAACAACAGTTTAATGGAAGAACGTCATAAACTTATAACTTTAAAAATCATAATTAAATTACAAAGAAAATGAAATAAAAACAACAAGTTAAACACACAAAGTAAACACACAAAATTTTTACTAACCCGAAATGCTGGCATCTTTATGAAGAGTAACTTTCCCTTTATCTAATACATCGTTAAAAGCAGGCCAACCGCATCCCGAATCGTATTTGGTGTTTGAGCTAAATAATTCCTGATTACACACAACACACGTATACATCCCTTTCTCATAGTGTTTGTTGAAACATCCAGTGAATGGTCGCTCGGTTCCAGCTTCTTGTGTAACTTGATACTGGAGTGGTGTTAACCTGTTCCTAAGGGCTTCTTTCGATTCGTTATTACCAGACATTTTCTTATCTACAAAATAATTTTAAACAAAAAAAAAGTAAGTTACATAAAATAAGTTATTAATAGAGCGAAAGACATTTGGACTTTAATATTATGTATCTATCTGATTTAGATTACACTGGACATATTTCATTAATCGGTTGCCATACACGAAATTATAAAAGTGCGCAATCGACACAAGTGGCCAACTGAAAATGTATGACGGTTTATGTATGGTCATCAAAAACAACATGGAAAAATATTATCGCAAGCCATGTATAGTCATTTGTCTATAAATTATTACACTCCATAAAATTAATGCACAAGATACCTTTTACAGCCGAAATCATTAGCGATCGCCTCACGTTTAATTGTTGAAATTTATTTGTCCTTTGCATAAAAATGCGCAATGAATTCATTTTTATTGTAATTCTTAACAAATTATTTTTGGTTACGCAACAAATAAAACTCACCTATAATATTATATTAATTAATTAAAATGTAAATATGTATGTATTATGGATATGAATACGAACGAACTACACAAAATAATTTAATAGTTTTGAATTAAAATGATTATAAATAAAGTGGTGGCGATATTTTATCGCTCAACATTGTTTTGCTATTTTATGTCATGTTAGATGAATGAAAACTGTACGATAGAACTTCAATAACGCGATATAATAGTATCATATCGATAGTAAAGTAGAGACCATGTACGTACACTGCCCCGGATCAAATCGCTAGTAAAGTAAATAATTGAATAGTTTAATTTTTTATATGTTGGTAACTAAATTACTCATGAGATGAAAAAAATTAAAATTTTCGCCTATATTATTGACGATTATAAAACTTAGAAAAGCGTCGGCGGTGGATCAAAATGGGTGTAGATTCTGATAAAATGATAATTTTTCACGATCTTTTTATTAGAACAAAATATTGTCTCAGACAATTTCCGATTTTTATGAAATGACTTATGATACCTACAGTAGTTTGTAGTAGTTGCAGATGCATTGCTAAATTGTACTCAACTTCTCACATATTTCGCCAAACACATTGTCAAAAATCTGCCAATTCGAAATGATTTATTATATAAATTTTATAATTTTTTTATAATTAATATTTTATTTAAGAATTTAGTTTTCAATTTCGATTTAATTTCATACAAAAATGGTTTAAAAATTGTATTCGCACTAATTTTATAAAAAAATTTAAAGTCACGAACAATTAAATAGGTGACAATTTTGTCACAAAAGTTTTTCTCACTTTTCTCATGACAGTAGCATCAAAATAAATGATTACAACCAAAACTGCTATACTAATTTTGTGCATGTAACCAACATAAAAACTCAATATATTTAGTCAAAATTTTATCAGTACATATGGAGGGGAGAGTACATATAAAACAATAAAAACTCGATATGTTAAGTAAAATAAATTTTATTTGAAATTCACAATTTTTTTTATTTAATTTTATTTATTTTTTTCGAAAAACAAAATGACCTTAGAAAATGGTGTGCATGATAATGTACATTTTCAGTCACATTTAATTGGGTACATCTCTTCAAACCTAATAAAAAATAGAAATCATATTCAACAAATTTATTGAAATTAAAATTAAAATCATTTTACTTTTATCAGGTATGTCGAAAGAGTTTAATATAGTTCACATCCGTTCCCGTAAAATTACAATATATGATGTGATGTATTTCAATATTCATGACACTCGGACAACACTTATTTTGTTGATTAAATTAAAAATATATTTGGATATACACGTATATTTATACTAAAATTTTCTTATAACTTTTATACACTTTTTTCATTATTTTAGTGTGTTAAATTAAATTTAAAACATAACAAAAAATTTAACCGCCAAAGCGAAATGTTACAAGAAATTATATCATTTTTTTTTCGCTAAAATTTGCGCATGGTTTCAATAGCTGCTTTATTAAATGCAATTGGTACTTGGAATGGTATATCTGTGGATTTAAAACACGTAAATTCTTTGGAAAACTTTAAAAATTCATTATTTGATGTAATTATGCGGAAACATTATGTAAATATTGTATATATGCAAATACTTTTGCTATAGGTTTGTGTAGTGCGTAATTGTCAAATTTTATTTATTTTTTATTTTTTTGTGTATCTTGTAAATATGTCTGTAACATAAAAGCTTAGACTTAAGTTATGGTTTAATAAATATTATTACCATTATTATAGTTATTGGGCGTATTTACCTTAATATTATTTTCATTGCCGTCAAATTTAGTTATTGGCTCGTTAATCAACAAGAAGGGAATGACTCGTTTCTTAAAAATATTTACCGAATCTCATTTGTCTGCGACATAAAATAATTATTTTCAAAATGTAACGAGCAAATAATTGAATTTTACTCATTTTTACATGTTGTACATCGAAGCCAATTGATTTCAATCATTGTTGTTTCAAAGGAAAAAGAATTCCTCACATTAAAATAGCCTAAAAAAACAAAATTGGGTTTTCATATAATTTCTGTAAAAACTAATAATTATTTAAGAAAAGCGCGAAGTTCATGAAATACAACACCATCTTTTCGAACCATAGTACATAATAAGAAAAATGCGGCACTGGTACTAAAACTTGTTGACAAAAAGAAAAAACCCAACAACAACAACCAACATTCGATTCTTATTTTTTTCTGATTTATAACATAAAATAAGGATAATTTTATCACAAATCACTTTCTTCATAATATAATTTACATTTTATTTTATATAAACACTTGGTAAACTTACCGATCGAAAGAAATTCCATTCTGTAATGTTGTAGGCGTGTTTTAACAGCTTTTCACAAGACACTTCATTTTAATTAAAAAATTTCAATTTTTATTACCAAATGATGCACAAATACACTATTCACTAAATATTTTATAATATTTTAATTATTTTAATTAATAAATTTAAGATTTTTTAAGAGCACAAAATTTTGCTGTCACTTTGTACAAAAAGAAAAAGTAGTTAAGTTGGTTTTCTTTCAGATATGAGACCGCCATATGCATTTTTTATATAACCATCCTGCTCTGGCTTGTGACACATGAAATAGCAAATTTTATATGCGAAAATCTTTACATTCATTCTATAGAAAATAATTCTATGATACTGAGGCGCTGAAGAAAAGTTAATAAAAAGATTTTATTTTGTGTGTACGCTGTAGTGTTTTTGTTTAAATAATTCCAAACGCGGCTTTGCTTTATTCACCTTTCCTTGGTACAATGCTGAAATCAGCCAACAAACATTGCACTAATCAAAATCCAGCGCCTGATGCCTCTCGTAGGACTTTTGAGATGGACAAAGATGGTTCTTCGATTGTGGCCTCAGCGGCTACTTCTTGGAGTAAGTCGGAAACGCTTTTATTTATAAGGAAACTCGAGAAATACCCCTGTTTATACAATCAAGAGGATCCTAACTATACAAATAAGAAAAAAAGATTTCAAAAATATAATTTACTGTTGGAAAAAATCAAAAAATTCAAATCAGATATCACCTTTCGAGGCATAAAAAGGAAAATCCGTACGTTACAGATCCAACTATATAAAGAAAGGAAATATTCAAAAAAATTTGGCACCGACACCGATGAGGTATACAAACCAAAGTTGTGGTGTTACAATGAACTTTCATTTCTGTTTAATACATCTCCGCCTGAACCGGATTCTTCCTCTATAGAAACGCCTGAGGTAAGCTTCCATAAATTTCTGTACTAAATTATTACAACTGAAGCATATTTTAACACGTTTTTAAAAGACTCAGGGGATGGAAAATAATCATGCTTCGGCATCAAATGAGCCTGGTTGGAATAGAGAGCAAACCCTTTTATTGCTTAAAGAACTCGAGAAGTATCCTTGTTTGTACAACCCGACCAATAAGTACTTTGCCAATAGAAGAAAAAGAAATCAAGACTTAAATATAATGTTACCTCAAATAAAGAAATTTAAACCGGATGTTACTATCGATTGTATAAAAAAGAAAATTCGCGCATTACAAGGTCAATTATGTAAAGAAGCAAGGATTTCAAGGCAAACCTTAACTGGTCCTGACGAAGTATACGAGCCAAAATTATGGTGTTACAATGAACTTTCATTTATGGTTCAATGTAGAGATTCTTCAAATTTAGAACTATCCGAGGTAAGTTAATATTTATTAGATTCTAAAATTT
Organism: Nephrotoma guestfalica; assembly: GCA_963691935.1. Classification (NCBI taxonomy): domain Eukaryota; kingdom Metazoa; phylum Arthropoda; class Insecta; order Diptera; family Tipulidae; genus Nephrotoma; species Nephrotoma guestfalica. Next base: position 5,792,917 of record OY829914.1, read on the forward strand.
ATTTCAAAATAATACTTAAAGGAATCAGAGACTGAGGAAGACAAAGATGACTTGGTTATGGAACAGACGACATTGATCGATTTTGGGTGGACTAGACCACAAACACTTTCATTAATAAGAGAGCTCCAAAAATATCCTTGTTTATATAATCCAGCTGACAGTGAATTTAAAAATATTACGATAAGGAAGGCAAAAATAAACTTAATGGTGGCTGAAGTAAAGAAATATAAACCTGATGTTACGTTCTCGATTCTAAAAGGGAGAATTAAAACATTACGATGCCAACTATGGAAAGAAAGAAAACGTTCACAAAAATGCAGAGCTGACACAGAAGAGCAAGAATATAAGCCAAAATTATGGTGTTACAATGAACTTTTGTTTATGAATGACTGTTACAATTTGCAACAAAACGCTTCTACATTAACTACAGAACTGTGTAAAGTAAGTTTAGATGCATTTTATATTAGACATACAAGTCTTTCAATTGTTGGTTTAGCGATATACTTGTTTTATGATTTTATAATATAATTATATATGTAAAATACCTTTCTTAAAATTTCAGAAATCGACGGATGTGGCTTCGACACAATTAGACAATGATTCATTATGTACTTTCAAAATTGACCAACAGTTCGTAGAGAAAGAACCCGAAACACGTTCGAAATCCAGTTGTTCTTACGATGAATTCGAAATGGAAAATCTTTCCAATGAATATTGCGTAGAAGAAAATTTTCCAGAAGCAGATTCTGAAGAAGATAATGAGAATTCGGATATTCAAAATCTTTCTGAGGTAAGTTTCCATAAATTTGGTACTAAATTATTACGAAGAATATTTTAACACGTTTTTAAAAGACTCAGGGGATAAAAAATAATCACGCTTCGACATCAAATGAGCCTGGTTGGAAGAGAGAGCAAACCCTTTTATTGCTTAAAGAACTCGAGAAGTATCCTTGTTTGTACAACCCGACCAATAAGTACTTTGCCAATAGAAGAAAAAGAAATCAAGACTTAAATATAATGTTACCTCAAATAAAGAAATTTAAACCGGATGTCACTATCAATTGTATAAAAAAGAAAATTCGCGCATTACAAGGTCAGTTATGTAAAGAAGCAAGGATTTCAAGGCAAACCTTAACTGGTCCTGATGAAGTATACGAGCCAAAACTATGGTGTTACAATGAACTTTCATTTATGGTAGGATGTAGAGATTCTTCAAATTTAGAACTATCCGAGGTAAGTTAATATTTATTAGGTTCTAAAATTTATTTCAAAATAATGTTTAAAGGAATTCGAGACTGAGGAAGACAAAGATGACTTGGTTATGGAACAGAAGGCGCTGATGGATTCTGGATGGACTAGACCACAAACACTTTCATTAATAAGAGAGCTCCAAAAATATCCTTGTTTATATAATCCAGCTGACAGTGAATTTAAAAATATTACGATAAGGAAGGCAAAAATAAACTTAATGGTGGCTGAAGTAAAGAAATATAAACCTGATGTTACGTTCTCGATTCTAAAAGGGAGAATTAAAACATTACGATGCCAACTATGGAAAGAAAGAAAACGTTCACAAAAATGCAGAGCTGACACAGAAGAGCAAGAATACAAGCCAAAATTATGGTGTTACAATGAACTTTTGTTTATGAATGACTGTTACAATTTGCAACCAAACGCTTCTACATTAACTACAGAACTGTGTAAAGTAAGTTTATATGCATTTTTTATTGGACATATAAATTTTTTAATTGGCGGTTTTGTAACATGTGTTTTTATCATTTTAGAATAAATATTAGTAAAATATGTTTCTTAATATTTCAGAAATCGACGGATGCGGCTTCGACACGATTAAACAATGAATCATTATGTACTTTCAAAATTGACCAACGGTTCGTAGAGGAAGATCCCGAGACACGTTCGAAACCCAGTCGTTCTTACGATGAATTCGAAATGGAAAATCTTTCCAATGAATATAGTGAAGTAGAAAATTTTCCAGAAGCAGATTCTGAAGAAGATAATGAGAATTCTGGTATTCAAAATCTTTCCGAAGAAGAAGATTTTTGCCGGTATTTATGTAGCCAGTTTAAAAAAATACAATTGGATGAAAATTTAGAAGAGCTCAAACTGGAAATATTGCAACTAGTATCAAAAAAAATTATAGAGGAAAAGCGAGCGAAGCAAGAGGAAAAATATTTTGAAATCAGCCCTGTTCCAAAATCAGAAATAGATCCACTTACGCAATCTGCTAGCCCATTGTCATGTTCTACCCATTCCATGAAGTTACCAGTTTCAAAAGTAATAGAGAACAAGTCCAACAAAACGATATCTGAGATTGAGAGGAATAAAAAGTGGTCGTCCACGTCACCAAGTTCGATATATTCAACTACAATAGTCCCGATGGTCTCTTCAATGGACAAAATTGGGAATAAATTACCAAAACGCACATTTATGGAACTATCGGATAAAAGGTTTATAAAAGAGGCCACCAGTAAAAGAGAGAAATTATTATCATTAAGCCCACCCAAATTAACATCAAAAGATCCTTTAGCATTAGCTATGGAAAATGCATTTGTAGAGGAATATCTAGATTATGAATAAATTGTATGGAACTAATCTTAAGTAATTATCCCGCAAAAGACCTATACATTTCTTATTGGATTAGAACACAACTTATCTTAATAGCAGACAACTTCCAAAAAGTCGTCGATAAAATACGACTTAGTTTCAACGTAGAATTACTTTTATGCTGTGCCGATGCAGTCACCCAAATTTGTACTAACGTTTGCTTCGCGTAGTTGGTGAAGTTCTCTGCTAGCCACCCCATTTAAAGCTTGACGGGTTAGAAGATTCCGCCTTCTTATCTCTGTGCATTTTGACCTTAATCGGTAGACAACAATGAAATAAACATGATCGGAAAATTAAAACGTGATCGAACTTAATTCACGCATTCCATTCTACAAACAAAAGGGGTTATTTCTCGATTTTTGTTTAGACAAATTTCGACCATTTTTTATTCTTGATTTGTATGGAAACGGGTTTCATCACTACTTCAGTTTCCCACTTAGTAACGTATATAATATTGATTTTCATCAATATTATATACGTTACTAAGTGTTTGACATTTTTAGTCACCTCAATTTTTAACTTGAGCCGTTTATTTTGAAAGTAGCATAAGCCACTTTTTTAAATCGAGATATTTAACCCCTTAATTGCGTTTTAACATGTTTAAAAATATTGATGCCAACTTTCGAGAAGATTTACATGTATTTGTTATCTCAGAATACTTATATTATTGATTGGAAATTTTTTTTAAATGGATACCGTTAAATTGTAACTAATGTTATCTTTAACTTGATTTTTTGAAAAAGTAACTTATGCCACTTTCAAAATAAACGGCTTTCTTTTTAATTTTCAATGTCGTATTTAAACCAATTGAAACACATTTAGGCTGCCGCATGAAAATGGTCTACGAGCTTGGCTCAACATAACAAAGTTAAAAATATGTGATCTCAAAACAGCGGTACCAACTTTTAATTTTATTTTTTTACTATTTCTTATTGATCTAAATAATTTTTTAGCTCTATGAAAATAGAAATGACGTTGTTGGCATATTTAGAACAACAATTTCATTATATGTACTATCTACATACATAGCAAAAAATAAAAGTTGGTGCCGCCGTTTTGAGATCACACATTTTTAACTTTGTTATGTTGAGCCAAGTTCGTAGACTAATTTCGTGCGGCAGCCATAATATACTATTTTAGTAGAAAACAGAAATTTTTTTCCGAAAATATGACAAGAACTAAAATTTGCATTAGCGCGACTGAGATACCACATTTTATTTTATGGTATAAAAAGTTGGGGAAATTGTGACTCAAGAGAAACTAACCTATAAATTATTTAAAAAATATGAAAACAATTATTTTTAATGTTTGACAATAATTTTATATCCCAAAAATTACTAAAAAAAATTAGTATTATTTTTGCGATGAAAAAAATAAGCGTTTTAATTATTTAAGCTAATTTACGAAACTATCTAAAATTGTTTTGCTATAAATTATATGTATGTTTTATAAAATTATCACTTTTATAAACTGTTTTTATCAAATTTAGCCTCATGCAGGTAAATTTGATAAATTATTTTTGACATATTGTTTATTCATAATGGCGTCCAAATACAATTGAACGGCAAAAAACATTGTATTTTATAACCAAACAAAAATACCGGGTGACTGACACGAAGTGTTACCAACTTCAGACTGTCATTGCTGTCAAACCAGTGATGACAGAGCGCTCAAATTTACACTAATGACAGTTCATTCCATTGTTTACAAGCGTACAAAAGCATTTTAGTGGGAAATATTCAGAAAAAAAAGTTATCCGCAATGGAATTCAAGCGTAATACTGTGATTGGTCTATATTTGGCTGGAAAACCACAGCCGCAGATTGTTAACCAATTAAAACATCTGCATGTGTATAAGACCATAATCCATTACAACGATACTGGCAGTATTGCAAAACGCCATGGTAAACTTCGCAACATCGCCGGATATCATTCAGAAGATGAAGGTCAAATTAGCTCGGAATCCGCGTCGTAGCGGCAGAAAAAGGCTCTTGAGACGAATATTTTGCAAGAACGGATGCAGCACATATTGAAAGATCATCTTGGACTAAAGGCCTTGAAATTCCATAAAACGCATGGTCTCACCGATACTCAAAACAACGTTAGAGTGGAAAGAGCAAAGGAGTTGTTACGCTTGCACGAAAGTGGCGATTTGCCGAATTTGGTTTTCTCCGATGAGTCACCGTTCGTTATTGAGCAATATGTGAACAAGCAAAACGACCGGATTTACTTGCCCGGCCGTTCTACTGAAAATTTGGACCAACCGGTTGCCACTCGAAACCAAGCGCCGCCGATAGTGATGGTTTGGGCCGCCGTTCACCGCTCGTTTTTTTGGACCGTGGCATCAAGATAAATGCTCAAATTTATCGGGATCATGTGTTGGAGGGAGCGTTGAAGCCTTGGGCACAAAAATATTTCGGCCGCAGAGCCTGGACATTTTAACAGGACTCGGCGCCGAGTCATAAAGCGCGCGTTAATCAAGATTGGCTGAAAAACAACGTTCCGCGGTCCATTTCCACTGCCCAATGGCCACCAAATTCACCGGATGCAAATCCGCTAGATTTCTCGGTTTGGGGTATTTTGAAGAGCGGTTGGGACAAAAAAATACCAAAGTTGCGAAATTTTGTAGACAATAAAATTAAATGAATTGTCATCCATTCTTAAATAATTTATGTAGAAAATAATGTACTTACCATAAATCCAACTAAAAGTGAAGTTTTCTTTTTCACTAAAAATAGCTCTCATATTATTTTGTACCTGGATTCTTTTTAAACAATGATACAATTTAGTTATAGTTTATTCTCGCTAACATTAATAAATAAAATTTGGCCAGTTGACTTACGGATATGCTTGGTGCAAAGTTTGATTATAACCTTTTCTCATATTATGATGAGATATTTGCAAATTGTGACAGTTAGTCAAGATGTTTACTTCAGGTTACTTTTAACAATTATGTGCGTTATGTGCAAGACCTTAATCAGTTTGATCACTTTTCAGAATTTAAACATTTGATTCTTTTGTGACTTGTTTGAGTTTTACCGTTATAGAACTGCTCTATTTTTTTCGAATAATTAAATCAGGAATGAAAATCCTGATCAACTTTGATATTGGATTGGAACAATATCACAGCACAAGCATATACGCAGAAGGTACATTAGTCTTCTCTAATTGTATCCTCGATGTGAATGGAACAGGGGAATATAGTGTTGATAAAAAATGTGCACGAAACTTTTTTCCATTCACTTATACTGTTTACATTGAAGGTTCAACCTAGGTTAAACGAGGTTGAAACAGAACGAGTTAACTTGTAGTTAACTCAACTCAATCCAAAAGAATTCGTAGGTCAAGTTAACTGTTTAAAAAATTCAAATATAATCGAGTTCGAGTCGGAAAACAACAACAAAAAGAAAAAGAAAACAAAACGGAATGATTAATTTTAATTTTTTTGTACGACCAGTGGTATCTAAATACGATACGAAATAGTGCTTTTTTCAGATTTTAATTTACTAAGTATTAAGATAAACCAGATAAACACCAAAAAAGTTAACTACAAGTTAGCCTGAAGATAACTATAGTTTGACTCGACTCGCAATGTAAACCATATACATGCATTAAGGCCGATTTATATTATCCGTTCCGTTCAGGTCCTGCACGTATCTTGGTAGAAATACAAACTCGTTTTACGACTTAAATAATAAACTTTGAATGTCCAACTTTTCGAATAAAAATTCAGTGTTCCTTTGACTTTTCATACTGTTTTTGATTAAATTTTTTTTCGTTCAGATTATAACGGTAATTTTAAAATTGGTCAACATAAAACCGGATCGTGACCCCATATTTTACTATGAAAATAAGCGTAAAAACGTTGGAGGCAGCTTTAGTTCTGTTAATATTTATTTTTTTCTGTGCTTTGGGTAAGTAAAACTGGTTTAGCAAAATTTGATCAAGTACTCTACGTAATAAAATTCAATTCAGTTCTGGCACACTATTAAAAGTTTATAAATTTATATGAAAATCCGATTTTTTCATAGGGTACTTGATTGAATTTTGCTAAACTTTAACTAATCCGCAGTTTGTCCCGGCCTCGAATTGATTGTAAAAAAGGTCAGTGCATAATTTTTTTCACCACTATTTCTACCCTTTTCCGTACAAATCAAGGATAAAAAACGGTCGAAATGTTTCCAAACAAAAATCGAGAAATAACCCCTTCTGTTTGTAGAATGGAATGCGTGAATTAAGTTCGATCACGTTTCTTTCATTGTTGTGTACCGATAGGTCAAAATGCACAGAGATAAAAAGACGAAAACATAACCCGTTAAGCTTTAAATGGGGCGAGCAGAGAACTTCACCATCTAGTTAGTACAATTTTGGGTGCCCGCATTAGAACAGCATACAATTAATTGTAAATTGAAACAGTCGTATTTTATCAGACGAATTGGCCTTGGACCCACCTTAAAGAAATTGCGTTTCGGAAGTTGTCTGGGATTAAGATAAGTTGTAGAATAGAAATCCAATAAGAAATGTATTACTTAAGATTCGTTCCATACAATTTATTCATAATCTAGATATTCCTCTACAAATGCATTTTCCATAGCTAATGCTAAAGGATCTTTTGATGTTAATTTGGATGGGCTTAATGATGATGATAATAATTTTTCTCTTTTAGAGCTGGCCTCTTTTATAACCCTTTTATCCGATAGTTCCATAAATGTGCGTTTTGGTAATTTATTTCCAATTTTGTCCATTGAAGAGACCATCGGGACTGTAGTTGAATATATAGAACTTGATGACGTGGACGACCACTTTTTATTCCTCTCAATCTTAGATATCGTTTTGTTGGACTTGTTCTCTATTACTTTTGAAACTGGTAACTTCATGGAATGGGTAGAACATGCTAATGTGTAAGCAGGTTGCATAAGTGGATCTATTTTTGATTTTCGGACAGGACTGATTTCGAAATATTTTTCTTGATGCTTCGCTCGTTTTTCTTCTATAATTTTTTTTGATACTAGTTGCAATATTTCCAGTTTCAGCTCTTCTAAATTTTCATCCAATTGTATTTTTTTAAACTGGCTACATAAATACCGGCAAAAATCTTCATCTTTGGAAAGATTTTGAATATCAGAATTCTCATTATCTTCTTCAGAATATCCTTTTGGAAAATTTTCTACTTCACTATATTCATTGGAAAGATTTTCCATTTCGAATTCATCGTAAGAACGACTGGGTTTCGAACGTGACTCGGGATCTTCCTCTACGAACCGTTGGTCAATTTTGAAAGTACATAATGATTCATTGTTTAATTGTGTCGAAGCCGCATCCGTCGATTTCTGAAATATTAAGAATCTCTGAAATATCTTACTAATATTTATTCTAAAATGATAAAAAGTATGTTCCAAAACCGCCAATTAAAAAAAAAGTATATGTCCAATAAAAAATGCGTCTAAACTTACTTTACACAGTTCTGTACTTAATGTAGAAGGGTTTGGTTCCACATTGTAACAATCATTCATAAACAAAAGTTCATTATAACACCATAATTTTGGTTTATACTCTTGCTCTTCGGCGTCAGCTCTGCATTTTTGTGAACGTTTTCTTTCTCTCCGTAGTTGGCTTCGTAATGTTTTAAGTTTTTCTTTTACAATCGGAAACGTAACATCAGGTTTACATTTCTTTACTTCAGTCACCATCAAATTAATTTTTGCGTTCCTAATCGTAATATTTGAAAAATCACTGTCAGCTGGATTATATAAACAAGGATATTTTCGGAGCTCTTTTATTAATGAAAGTGTTTGTGGTCTAGTCCATCCAGAATCCATCAACATCTTCCGTTCCATAATCAAGTCATCTTTGTCTTCCTCAGTCTCTGATTCCTTTAAACATTGTTTTGAAATAAATTTAGAACCTAATAAACAGTAACTTACCTCAGATAGTTCTAAATTTGAAGAATCTCTACATTGAACCATAAATGAAAGTTCATTGTAACACCATAATTTTGGCTCGTATACTTCGTCAGAGCCAGTTAAGGTTTGCCTTGAAATCCTTGCTTCTTTACATAGTTGACCTTGTAATGCGCGAATTTTCTTTTTTATACAATCGATAGTAACATCCGGTTTAAATTTCTTAATTTGAGGTAACATTATATTTAAGTCTTCATTTCTTTTTCTTCTATTGGCAAAGTAATTATTGGTCGGGTTGTACAAACAAGGATACTTCTCGAGTTCTTTAAGAAATAAAAGGGTTTGCTCTCTATTCCAACCAGACTCATTTGATGTCGAAGCATGATTATTTTCCATTCCCTGAGTCTTTTAAAAATGTGTTAAAATATACTTCTGTCGTAATAATTTAGTACTAAATTTATGGAAGCTTACCTCAGACCGTTCTATAGAAGAATTCGGTCCAGGCGGAGATGTAGAATTAAACAGAAATGAAAGTTCATTGTAACACCACAATTTTGGTTTGTACACCTCATCGGTGGCGGTGCCAAATTTTTTTGAATATTTCCTTTCTTTATATAGTTGGATCTGTAACGTACGGATTTTCCTTTTCATGCCTCGAAAGGTGATATCTGATTTGAATTTTTTGATTTTTTCCAGCAGTAAATTGTATTTTTGAAATCTTTTTTTCGTATTTGTATAGTTAGGATCCTCCACATTGTATAAACAGGGGTATTTCTCGAGTTCTCTTATAAATAAAAGTGTTTGCGACTTACTCCAAGAAGTAGCCGCTGAGGCAACAATCGAAGCACCATCTTTGTCCATCTCAAACGTTCTAAGAGAGGCATCAGGCCTTGGAGTTTGACCAGTGCAATTGTTGTTGGCAGATCTCAGCATTGTACCAAGGAAAGACTAATTATGCTAAGCTGCGTTTGGAATTATTTCGACAAAAACACTACAGGGTAAAAAATAAAAACTATTTTTCTTAGCGCCAGTATTCAGTAACAAATGATTAGTTTGACATTTGCAATCAAGAATGAGTGTGGTCATTACAAACAACTCGGAAATGTGTGTTTTATGTGATCAGTGCTACCCGATTGAATTATGCCCGATTGTATGGACGATGATACTAATAGCAAAATCGTTTGAATTTTTGAAAAAATGCTACCCGATTTCTTTGTATATGAACATGAAAAAATTTACCGGACTTTTGTATAAGTATTGGTGAAAAGAAAGACAAAAAATTGTTTATTATAAATGCCAGGTTTATCATTTCAGCTTGTTAGCATCGGTTTAATAAAAAATTATAAAGCAAAGTATTAAAATGTTCAATTGTCTCCCATTTCTCAATTTTATTAATTTATTTACCACTCAATATCAATAATTTTTAATTTAAAACATAACATTAAGCACATAAACACAACATTTTAGTTATGTAGCCGAAAACGAAACAAACCGAAACAAAATTTAAGGCTGAACTATAGATAGAATAAAAAGAATAAAAAAATAGCGTAAAGGCTAAACTATAGATAGAATAAAAAGAATAAAAAAATAACGTAAGAAACGAAGACAAAAAATTGTTATTCCAATTTGACGTTACGGCCATAGATGACTTGAAATATTAAGTTCATTCATATATCTTTGTGATATGTTTCCTACAATTATGTATGAAACTACAATATTTTTCAGTATAAACGTATTTATATCAACAAATATATGTTTTTAATATTACAAAAATTGTTTATATGCGATGCGAGGTGATTTAACCACAATTCGATAAATTATTATTTTAGGTTAGGTTTAGAAAAATACAATTCTACAGTGTATTGACAATTATTTTTGATATTGTATTCATATTAGTATATATGTACATGAATATTTTATAAATAGAAAAGATAATATAAAATCCCCTTATATAAAAAAATAAACATGCATATTATATTCAACGCACTAAAATTTATTTGGGTTTTGTTGTTGTAGTTATTAAGTTTTTTATTCTTGAACGAAAATTTTCGCTCGGTTATTCTTTTTAAGTGACAACAAAAATGAAAAAAAATTAAACGCAATCTCTGTTATTCTTTTATATTCATTATTCTCGGTATAGTCGATTGCATGTAAATCCTCTCTTTCGCTCTCTTACGTTATTTTTTTTATTCTTTTTATTCCATCTATAGTTCCCACTTAAGTGACAGCAAAAATGAAAAAAATTAAACGCAATTTCTGTTATTCTTTTTATATACATTATTCTCGGTATAGTCGATTGTATGCATAGAATTATATACTATAGAATAATGAATGTAAAGATTTTGCCCATATAAGATTTGCTATTTCATGTGTCACAAGCCAGAGCAGGATGGTTATATAAAAAATGCATATGGCGGTCTCATATGTCAAAGAAAGAACCCCTCAAACCAGTTTTTGTTTTTGTTTTAAGTGACGCGTTAAATTTTGTGCTCTTAAAAAATCTCGAAAATATTAATTAAAATAATTAAAAAATAATTAAAATATTATTAAAATAGTTAGTGGATTGTGTGTAGTGCATCATTTTAGTAATACAAATTAGAAACATTTAATAAAATGAAGTGTCTCGTGAAAAACTGCTAATTACGCCTAAAAAATTACAAAATGAAATTTCGTACCATCAGTAAGTGTTTATACAAAATAAAATGTAAATTATGTTAAAAAGAAAGTGATTTGTGGTAAAATTATCCTTAATTTAGGTTAAAAATCTGATAAAAATAAGAAAACAATTTTGGTTATTAGCGTGGGTTCTTTCCTTTTGTAAATAAATGTTTTTACCAGTGCCGCATTTATCGTATTACTATGGTTCGAAAAGTGGGTGTTGATTGTTTCATGTGCTTTTCTTTTCATAATTTATTTTTATTTTGGAATATGTACTGTAAATACAATTTTTTACAGAAATTATAATGTAAACATTTGTTTTTAGTTTACCAAATTATGGAGAATTGCAAAAACAATGGTTTAAGCCTCATCAGATGATATTTCAATTGACCAAGAAATTTCTAAAGTAGACGAATCTAATATATACGACGAAGATTTTTTTGGATACCCAATTATACTAAGTGAATTTTCAACATACATTACATTTTAAAGGAATGTGAAATAAATAAGCGCAGTGGTTTTATAATTACTATTTTTTATACACATAATATTATATTTAAATAAAAATAATTAATGCACTTTTATTAAAGAAATAAAAATGTAATTTAAATTTAAATAATTTTTTAATTTTAACTTTCTAACTTCATGCATTCGATCGAAAAAAATTCTAAATATGGCCCTGTTAATTTATATGCTTTCTCTTTTACCCTCCGAATTTGTGACGCTTGACAGTTGCTTACATTCATTCTATATACTCTATTTCTATGATTGTATGTAAATCCTATCTTTCGCTCTCTTACGTTATTTTTTTTATTCTTTTTATTCCATCGATAGTTCCCACTTTGCACTGTTTTCATGTGTAAGCACAGTTGTTGTAATTAGTCTGATGTTGTTCGCATCGTGTAAACAGTAAACAGTATACTATGGAACATGGAACACGCTCATGTTTACAAAATTAATGTCAAAATAAGCTTGACGCTTGGTTAAAGATTTGAGTTAATGTTGTTTTTACTTTTGGGTAAGTGCTATTGTGTTTTGTTGAAAATAATTCTACACACGGTTTAGCTTTATTAGCCTTCCCTGGTACTACGGAGCTCCTCCAGTGGCAACTTTAAAAATGAACAATTTTTCTAATAAAAAAGTTGGGGCCGATGCCTACTTTAATGCATTGCAGATTGACATGGATAATGCTTCGATTGTGTCCTCATCCGTTACTTCCTGGAGTATGCCACAGACGCGATTACTGATAAGGGAACTCCAGAAATACCCCTGCCTATACAACGTAGAGGATCCTAACTATACCAATCAGAAAAAACGGAAGGAAAAATATAATTTGATGATGGCAAAACTCAAAAAATGCAAATCAGATGTCACCATTCAAAGCATAAAGAGGAAAATCCGTACATTACAAAGCCAAATATTTAAAGAAAGGCAATATTCAAAAAAATTCGATATTGACACAGGAGAGGTGTACAAGCCAAAACTATGGTGTTACACTGAACTTTCATTTCTGTTTAATTCTACAGCTCCGCCTGAACCGAATTCTTCCTCTATAGAACCGTCTGAGGTAAGCTTCCATAAATGTAGTACTAAATTATTATCACTGAAGCATATTTTAACAACTTTTTTTTAAAGGGTCCGGAAATAGAAAATAACGATGGTTCGACACCAAATGAGCATGGTTGGAAAAGAGAGCAAACCCTTTTATTTCTTAAAGAGCTCGAGAAATATCCTTGTTTGTACAACCCGACTGATAATTATTTTGCAAATAAACGAAAAAGAAATGAAAAATTAAATATAATGTTACCTGAAATAAAGAAATTTAAATCAGATGTGACCATTGAATGTATAAAAAAGAAAATTCGCTCATTACAAGTCCAATTATGTAGAGAAGCAAGGACTTTAAAGCAATCTGATGCAGACGCCGACGAAGTATACGAGCCAAAATTATGGTGTTACAATGAACTTTCATTTATGGTTCAATGTAGAGATTTCCTGCTGAGCTGTTCAAATTTAGAACTGTCGGAGGTAAGTTCATATTAGTAATTAGATTTTAAAATTTATTTCAATGTGCTGTTTAAAGGCATCGGAGATTGAGGATGACAAAGATGACTATTCCATTATGGAACAGATGATGTTGAATGAATCTGGGTGGACTAGAGAACAGACACTTTCCTTAATTAGAGAGCTCCAGAAATATCCTTGTTTATATAATCCAGCTGATAGTTTGTTTTCAAATAAAACAACTAGGAACTCAAGATTAACTCTCATGCTGGCTAAAATAAGAAAATGTAAACCAGATGCTACGTACCATACTATAAAAAGGAAAATACGCACATTACAAAGCCAATTATGGAAAGAAAGAAAACGTTCACAAAAGTTCAAAGCTGTCGCCAAAGAAGAGTATACACCAAAATTATGGTGTTACAATGAACTTTTGTTTTTGGTCGATTGTAAAGATTTACAACCGAGTTCTTCAAGAATAGAACCATTTGAAGTAAGTTAATGTATACTTTTAACACTATGCGCCGTAGATACCTGGCGAAACACACTAACACTTAATAAACACATTATATCACTTGTTTATTATTTCGCAAAAAAAATACTTTTGAATATTTTAATTAAAAAATTTGTTCAAAAAGTTTAAGGTTTAAACCTTTTGAACAAATTTTTTAATTAAAATATTCAAATTTTTTTTTTTTTTGCGATTTAATAAACAAGTGATATAATGTGTTTATTAAGTGTAAGTTAATGTATGCAATGATAAAATATATCTAGTTAAAATTTCGAACTGTGCATCAACAACTATTATTTTAATTTTGCAACACACTTTTTATTACTACATGTTTTATTAATGTTTTTTTTTTAAATTTCAGAAATCGACAGACATTCCTTCAATTCAATTAAACAACCAAGCATTTTCTGCTATCAAAATTGAGGAACAGTTTATGGAGCAGGATCTCGAGGAGCAGAAAACTCTTCCCAGACCCAACCTTTCATACGATAAATTAGAAGTGGAAAGCCTTTCGAATGAATATTATGAAGAAGAAAATTTTCCAATAGCAAATTCTGAAGAAGATAATGAGAATTCTGATATACAAAATCTTTCCAACGAAGACGATTTTTGCCAGTATTTATGTAGTCAGTTTAAAAAAATACATTTGGATGAGAATTTAGAAGAAGTAAAACTGGAAATATTGCAACTAGTATCAAAAAAAATTATAGAAGAGAAACGAATGCAGAACCAGAAAAAATACTCTGCATCCAGATCTGTCCAAAAAAGAGGAATAGATCCACTTGAGCAAACTGCTTCCCCACACTCATATTCTACCCTTTCATTGAAGTTACCAGTTTCTAAAGTTATAGATGACGAGTCCAGCAAAACAATATTTGAGACGGGGAGAAATAGAAAGTGGTCATCCACTTCATCAAGTTCTACATATTCGACTACACAATATTCGACTACACCGAATACTATTTCAGAGGACAAAATCGGAAATAATTTACCAAAACGAACATTTATGCAAATATCGGATAAAAGGTTTATAAAAGAGGCAACCACTAAAAGAAAAATATTATCATCACTACCCACATCAAGCTCATCCAATTTAACATCAAATGACCCTTTAGCGTTAGCTGTGGAAAATGTATTTGTAGAGGAATATATAGACTATGAATAAATTTTACGGAAAAATTCGTAAGTGTTTATTTATCTTGTTTATCTTATAAAGGACCTACACATTTCTTATTGGATTGGGTTCGGATTTGAATTCTAATGGAGATTAAAGTGATCGGGCTCTTGTCGCCTACGCTTTAAATTCTGTTTTCATTTTTATTTTATAGATATGGCTCCTATTAGAAATATGCCGAGTAAATTGACAATCGGACGAAAAAAGTATATAGTAAAATGTGTCCAATTCACTCTGGTGATACAGATGGAGCTCTGAAAAGCACAAGATCCAAAACGACCACGACTCTCCAGGAAAAGGACACTTCTGAATCTAAGCCATAGATAGGTCTACTAACTATCATGGGACTAAGATATAATATGGGATTACCAATCACAAAATGTTGGGTTCTTGTCGAACAGATGGATCATCCCTGTCTCAATTGGGGCTCGAAAGGAATACCTTCATATTGCGAAAGATGATGCCCTTTTTCCTGGTATGGTTACTGTAGACATGTCTCAAAAAGAGCGGGAAACAGTTCAGGAAAAACTACTCGTTTATCATATCTTGATTGGGAAGAGTCGTGTTTAATTTATGTTTAAACTAAGCTCAAATTTGTACTCAAAAAATCTTATTAAATTTTGAAACGGCACATTTGAAAACCTGCAATACAGTTATTTCAAAATACTTCTTGATTAAGGAGCCATGAATTCATGAGGTGAGGATTTGGCGGAACAAATTGGCGTCGCAGAACGACAAAACCGAACTATTTTGGAAAAAGCTCGTTGTTTATTATTTGATTAAAAATTACCGAAACAATTTTGGGCTGAAGCTGTTTCAACGGCTGTGTTTATTATAAATAGATCACCATCTAAGGCATTATCCGATAAGAAGTGTGGTCAAATAGAAAACCAGACATGAAATTTTGAAGAGTCTTTGGCTGTAGAGCTATGGTTCATGTACCGAAACAAAAATGTATAAAATGGGATGCTAAATCTACTGAATGTATTTTTATTGGTCCAACAGGAACAAAAGGATACCGACTAAATGTGCCGGGAATGCAAAAAATATTTATTAGTCGAAATGTTTTTTTTTAACTGATAAGGATTTTCCAACTTCAGGTGAATATAGTAAAGAAGCTACTACAGATATCAAAGAAGAATCAGAAATTAAATTTTTTATAATATCTGGGGAAAATACCGTCCAAGTGGAATGCGGGAACGATGATAATTCTCAAATTTATTTTGATGAGGATCCAATTCAAATTGTCACTGAAGATAACGATTGGTATGAATCATCTGAAGCCGGAAGTGATTATTATGGTTATTCAAATAAAGATGCGCAGAATACAGTTGATCAATCTATTACCGAAAAATCAGAACAAAAACATTCATCAAGATCAACTTAAAAAGTTTTAATGCTGTTAGGAAAGTTGATATGAGCAGATTATCTGATCCGTTGACTGTACAGGAAGCCTTGAGCCGATATGATGAATATTTTTGGAGCGAGGCCTGAAAAGTGAATATGACTAGTTTATGGAAAATGAAATATGGGTACATTGATCACATGGATGCTGTCACATAATTTTGACTAGGCGATTTAAATGAAGAAATTTATATGGTGCAACCCGTTGGCTACAGTAATGGCACAAAAGTTTGCAAATTAGAAAAGGCGCTTTTAATTGTTAGAATGTTAAATTAGACAAAGTTTTATCTAATATTGGTTTTAAACGAGTACCTACTTACTCCTTGTAATATAAACTTAAAACTATCAAAATAAATGTGACCCAAAAACCAAACTGAAATTGATAAAATGAACTGTATTCCGTATCAACCTAGCCGTTGAAAGCATTTTGTACGCTACTCAGGTATACAGACCTAATATTGCATATGCAGTTAATATGGTGAGCCATTTAAATAACGTTCCTGGTAAACAACATTGGAATGCAGTTAAGTGATTTATGCGATATTTAAAGCGTAATTTGGATCTCATCGGATATTGTGATGCTAATTGACATTGATTGGAGACGATCAAGTTCCGGCTACGTATTTATGGTACAAGGCTTACTTTCGTGAAACGGTAAAAACAACAAACCGTTGTTTTATCCACGATCGAAACCGAATACAGGGCTCGCTCTGTGAGCCCAAGCCAGTGAACATTTTGTGTCATTGGATCGGTAACAACAGACCGAATGGTACCAGATGTCTTGACCAAGGGTTTGTGTGAAGACAAACATTCGACATGCTGTGATGATCTTGGCTTCTTGACATAAATGTATGTTCTAGTGGGAGTGTTGGAATGAGCAGGAGAGAACAAATTTATATCTGTATAAACAATAAAATGTTAAATATGTTCTGTTTAGTGTTGAGCGTCTAGAAAGCACAACGTGTTTTATTTTATCGTAAAATTAAACTAAATTTTTCCCTTAACAAATTATATCGCCACTCGCAACAAAATTTCAAGCTTATATGGCTCAAACGAACTTTTAATATGACCTTCTAGCTGCCTCTAAAAGTTTTAAGAGAAGTGAATAAATTTATAAACCGTTACTTTTTTGGGATTGCAATGAGAGTTTTTTCAATCTACCCTTAAAAATAACCTCAAAAATCAAATATTGATTATAAGAAGGCAAACTAGTGGATAGCTAAGCAAAATGATATCCGTAACGGATGGAAGGAAAACGGAAGTTGAGTCTGCATCGTACAAACCGATTTAAATAAAATTTAAATATGTAGAGATAAAACAAAAGAAAAATTAGTTAAATAAAATATCAAACCAGTTAAGTTAAATAGAAAAGTTTTTTTAACGTGCGCTTCGAGAGGATCGTATGGTATCAGTTCTATGATGGTCGATTCGAAAGATAGGTACCGTTCTTAAAACTCGCGAATTTACATTTAGATTGATCTTTACTAATAGAACAGGAGAGTCATTATTAATACCCCTGTTAGCAACTGATGAATAAAAACCTCGTCTGCAATAACTCGGCGCTTACTAAGTGGTTGTAAATCAATCAGTTTGAGACGATCTTGCTATGGAAGCAGGTTGAACATGTCCACCCACGGTAGCCCGCGCAAAGCAAAACGAAAAAATCTACGTTGAACTGCTTCAATTCTCTTTATGTGAACTGCATGATAAGGCGACCACACCTGGCTAGCATACTCAAGCAGGGGACGAATGAATAAAGAGCCTTCGTAACATAAGGCTCGTCGAATTCATTCGACTATCGCTTGATGAAACCGACCGCAGAGTTTACTTGATTCATAATACGATAGATGTGATGTCTGGAATTTAATTCGCTGCCACAAATGACACTCAAATCACGAACACAAATGGCTCTGGTAACGGCATCGATGTTAATCGATGTTAGTCAAGAGAAAGAGACTATGCACGTTTTCGAGAGTAGGTGATTGTTTGGTATTTGCCCACGTTCAACTCAAGGTTATTCTTTACACACCATGTGCAGAAATTATTGAGGTCGGATTCTGTTATAGGCTCTTGTCGGTGGTGTTTGAAATCCGTTTGAAAATCTTCTTGTCATCGGCATATGTATACATAGGGATGAATTTTTAATTAAACATTCAACGTCGTTTATGAAATGAGCTGATACTGATGGCAGAATAGAACATGATATATACGGTCTTTTAGATAAGAGCCCATTCAACGGAGAATTGGATGGGCTCTATCTTGGATTATCAGTAGCTTCAAAAATTCCGCCGTAATGATTTAGGATTCATGCGCTCGTTCAAGATAATGCGTAGTGTTACCATTGATTCCTTAGTTTGTATTTGTACACTTTGATGATTTCTTTAGAGCTAATCTCAACTCGCAACACCTTTTGTGATATATTGGCTTTCCGCGATCACTGTAATCAAATCTGATACAAAACTTTTAGTTTTATATTACCAATTATAAACGTTGGCATCCGGCCAACTATGGTACTAAGAATAAATTGAATAGTTTCCTTTGTAAAAACTAAGCCCTTCAGCTTGCACCATCGTCTCTTTGTCTAACGTTGAGTATGTACACCTGAAATTTATTTAGTACTCATTACCTCAGACATCCCCGAGTCGGTCGAGAGTGTTTCCACATAGTTAACAATGGATGATTTTTTAAGCGTTTGGTTTAAAATTTTCAAAAAAAACACAGTAAAATTGCAAAAATGCATGCAATTTTTATTTGAATCGATAAATCAAGGTTTGCCATTTACTTTTTAAAGATTATTTCATGTAAATGTTGGGCACGGCTACGTTTTAAGTGGTTCGTGCGAGATGTTCAACTTTTCACCACTTTTTTGAGTATTTCAGCTAGTATCTCGCTAATGACATGTTTAATTAATGTTGTCTTCCAATTCTGCAATTGTTTTTGGTTTATTCGTATAGACGAGAGACTTCACGTAGCCCCATAAAAATAGTCAAGACTCGTCAAATTGCATAATCGAGGCGGCCATTGCTCACCGAACTCATTTCTCATGGTTTACGCGTCGTGTTGCTGAAACAGTGAAACCACATATCGACCAGATTCAGTTTAAGCATTTTGTGCAAAAAAATATCCGAAATCATCGAACGATAGCGAGCTCCATTCAAGGTAACTTTTCGGCCATCACACCATGCTCATCACACCAAATGCGGCAATTTTTCTTATTATCGTACCCATTTAACCAAAAATAAGCTTCGACGCTGAACACAATTTTTCGGTAAAAAAACAGACTTTCCTCAAAATTTTCTAAGACTATCTCATCAAAACTTCGACGCTGTAGCAAGTCGTTCGGCTTCAGTTGTTGCACGAGCCGTATTTTATACGCCTTCAGACCCAGTTCCTTGTCTAAAGTCGAATACACAATCCCAATTGCTGTGCCCTGCGATGGATAGACTTTTATGTCGTCTTCATTAACATTAGCTACTACAGCAGCTACAGTTTCCTCCGTAAGCACTCTACCATGAGCAGGATGTTTAGTATGGAAGAGATAAGGCGCCAAATAATTAAAGGCCTGATTTCAACTAAAATAAACGACGCTTTCATCATATTCCACAGTTCCATATTGCAACTTTATAAAATACACAATAATAATACGAATGAACCAAATGAATTAATAATGCTACTGGCATATTCAACTTAAGACATGTACAAACAAACATAAAATAAAATTTGAATAAAAAACTATTCTATCGTGTTTATGAATAAATAATATTAGTTTAATTTATTCAATATCCAATCATCAATATTCATACATACTCGTACATATGAAATATTAACATTAATTTATAAAATCAGATCTCATTTTATATAACAGTAAATGATATTAAGAACGAACACTTTTATCTAGCTTTCTGGTTTCGGAACAAAATTCATTGAGGCAGAATTAATGCAGTATCTTTTTTTGGTTGGTTCCGGTCCATCATCGAATACGTGGCCCATATGTGCCTCACAATTTGAACACCTTACTTCTGTCCGATCGTACCCTAATTTATTCATTATAAATTAATTAAATTCAATAATTTCAAAATACATAATTAAATTAATAATACCGTGCGTATTTGTTAGTTCATGAATGATTTAATTAATTAATTAATTAAATATAGAACTAATTAAATTATATCTCATACAATTAAATATCTTATACTAACCCGGAAGGCTGCTGTCTTCATGGAGAGAAACTTTTGCTTTTTCTAATACATCACTGAAAGCGGGCCACCCACATTCGGAATCATATTTACTATTTGAGCTAAACAGCTCCTGATTACACACAACACAAGTGTACAATCCTTTTTCGTAGTGTTTATTAAAACATCCAGTAAACGCCAGCTCGGTACCTGCCTCTTGAGTTACTTCATACTGCAGTGGGGTCAATTTAGCCCTAAGGGATTCCTTTGATTGATTTGTATCGGACATTTGCTTTAACAATAAATTAACAGAAATATTGAATGGCTTGTGATACTTAATCAACATAAAAATACAACATAAACAAATTTATGTTTTTCAAACGACATTAGCTCGTTATTTACTACTTTTAATTTTAGGCAGTCGGTAATTGTTAAATAAATGTACATCATAATAAAGAAGAGCAAATTCATTCATAATTTTTAGTGTTTTATATAATATTAATATTTATCAAACGTTTTAATTAAGTAACAAATACTCACCTACGTACAGTTACCAAACCGTAAATATTTATTATAAGTTGCGGGATTGAATATAATAATGTTACTTATTGATTATAAAATGCTTCAGCTGCACAGTAATTTTGGCAGAGTTTTAAATTTAACATGTTCTATAGATCTATAATGCTGTGCTAGTTATTGTTGCATACTGGTTTTTACGCTGAAAACCGCTGTTACGCTAAACTTGAATTTTTATTACGGAATTTAATTAACACATATAAAATCTTGTGTTACAGTCATTACCAAAATTATTTGGGCTTAGACAATTTTTTTTATATATAAACCATAAAACTAACCTTTTGATTATATTTTAATAAAAACAAAACATTTTTATTTTAAACAAAATCTTTTTATCTTTTTCATTGTGTAAAAAAACCGTTATTATTTTTATATTTGTAATTTTATATTGTTACAACTTATGAATTAATTTGTTATTGTATGTGGCAGCCATCTGTTGATCGGATTAAGTATTATTTGAGTACCGGTGTAAACATAGAAATAGATTATATAGAATGAATGTAAGCACACTGTCAAGTGTCACAAATTCGGAGAGAAAAAGGGAAAGCGTACAAATCAACATGCAATCTAATTAAAAAATCTATGTAAATTGAATTATATTTTTATTCATTAGTACAACAAATTAATTGTTTTTCCTTAAATATAATATATTGTAGATTTAAACCTGTGTATTTAACTTAATATTATTTTCATTGCGCTCAAATTTAGTCGTTGGCTCTATATTTACCAACAAGGGAATGCATCGTAACGAGCAAATAATCGAATTTTTACACATTTTTACATTTTACATCTTGTACATCGAAGCCAGCCAATTGAGTTCAACCATTGTTATTTTAATTCCTCACATTAAGCTTATCCTAGAAAACACAAAATATGTTCTTCATATAATTTCTGTAAAAACTAATAATTATGGTATTCAAAAATAAAAATAATTATTAGAAAAGAAAAGCACGTAGTACTTGAAACAATCAACATCTTTTCGGACCATAGTAGTAACAAAATACAGCCCTCGTAATTAAACATGTTTACAAAAAGAAAAAACTCAACAACAACAACCAAAACTTTTCGTTTTTTCTGATTTCTAAATTAAAATAAGAATATTTTTACCACAAATCACTTCTTTTTAACAAAATTTATATTTTATTTTATACAAACACTTAATTGGTTTTCAAGTTTTCAACTTACCGATGGTATGAAATTCTTTTTTGTAATTTTCTAGGCGTGTTTTGGCAGCCATTCACTAAACACTTCATTTTAATTTAATTTTTTAAATTTTTATTAACAAATGGTGCACTACTACACAATCCATTAACTATTTTATAATATTTTAATTAATAATTTCAATATTTTTTAACTGAGCAAAATTTTACTGTCACTCTGAACAAAAACAAAAACTAGTTTGGTTGATTTTTTCTTTGAGATTTGAGACCGCCATATGCATTTTTTATATAACCATCCTGCTCTGGCTTGTGACAAATGAAATAGTAAATTGTATATGGGAAAAATCATTACATTCATTCTATAGTATATAATTCTATGATTTGAGCGCCGCTGTAAAATAATTATTATTGTAGTATAAAAGGAAGAGAGGGAAACAGTCATAGCGTCAATTAACGATAATTAGCAAATTGTGAGAATAGAAAAATGAGACTTTGCAGTATAGTCAAAATGGCATCTTAACACTATCACGTGTTTTTTGTCATCGGCGTCTTTAGTACATGAAATAACAAGTTGCTTTACATAATCATCGACCTGCGGCCCTACTCTGGTAATTCCCCGGTAATAGGGAACTGAGGAAAGAATTTACATATAGTTTCCGTATAAATTATTTTTCTGAGGCATACTAAGGTAAAATTTTAGTGGTAATTAATTTTTTTGAAAACAAAATAAAATTGGGTATAACTTTCCCTGGAAAGTTTAAAAATCGGCCAGAAAAAACTGAGTCATACAGAAAAGTTATGTACATTCTTTCCCCAATTCCCTATTCCCAGGGAATTATCAGAATATGCCCACTGCCGATGATTTTCATCATCATTCGAGTATTAATACGACTTTTGTCGATATTCATAGTATCCAACCGGATCAGCATAAACAAAATGACGTATCGATAAGCATTCCATCGTACTATGGTCAACCAACGCAATCGAATAATCGTCATGTCACTGACCAGTCATGTCATCACCGCCGCCACCATCGTTAACTCAGTTCGAGTATGAAATGGATTATTGAAAATGGGGGAACGATATTCCATCAGATTGGATGGAAGAGAGAAATTGGAAACATTTGGAGAGAGGAGAGAGATTGGAGAAATTCGTCTCGGAGGAAAGTTTGGAGAAAAAATGCACAAACCTAGAATTTGGAGGAGCGAGAGCGATATTAAATTGGACGGGCTAGACCTTTTGCCGTCAAAATTCGAGAGGATTAGGCTACGGTGAAAAAGATCACGAGTGTGTTGACTATTTGCAATGATAGCATGGTTGAAGAGATGTGTGAGCAGGTGGCGCCGAGTGTGGAGGAGATACATACAAGGCGTGGCTGAGTTGCGAGCAGTGACGCAGTGGATTGCCATTGAGGATGAAGTTGGGAGGGAATGGATTATAGAGAGTAGCAGCGAAGTTGGATGGGGTCCAGAGGCAAGAAGAAAAGAGAAGTTCAATTGGTTGGCGCTATTTACGATCCAAACTGCAGAGGCGGTAGTTGGGATTCCTTTCCGGACGAACGGGCTTAGGTGGGCGGGTAATGTTACGATAAAAGCCTATTAATTTTGGTGATATTAATCCGCGTGGGTTTTACAGTTGGGCGAGATAGTAATTCAATGTTGATTAGTTAATTAAAGGTTAAGTCTTTAATGACACTTACACAAAATTTAGTGACATCTAGGTTTAAGTAGTGGCATTAGAAGTAGTTTTATAGCAACTTAGTGCTATTGCAGATTGTAACAGATGGGTTGCGATTGTTCGCGCACAATCTGTATTGAACCATGTGTAAATTTTAGCGAAAACAAATATTCGATATAATTTCTTGTAGTTGCTAGAAAAACACACGTACAATTTTTAATATTTAATTTATTGAAGCAAACGTGTGTGCAACTTTTGTTCATTTTGTTTATGTTTACATAATTAAATTTGACATTTCGCATTGGTTAACCGCCATTTTTTTGTTATGTTTTAAATTTAATTAACTTAAATAATTAAAAAAGTGTATAAAAGTTATAAGAACATTTTATTTGACATGAACTCCTATAAATGTACTTGTATATTAAAACAAATATATTTTTAATTCAATAAAATGAATGTTATCCGTTTAGAGTTCGAGTGCCATGAATATTGAAATATATCACATCATATATTGTAATTTTACGGGCAAGGATGTGGCTAGATTAAATTCTTTCGATATACCTGATAAAAAGGAAGATGATTTTAATTTTAATTTCAATAAATTTCTCTGAATACGATTTCCATTTTTTATTAGGTTTGAAGAGAACAATTTGAATAAAGCCCGGTACATACGTCGGATGGAAATCCGGGATTTTTTACATCTCAAACGAGAAAGTTAGTAACACATATATTTAATACGGCAGACACGTTTTACAACACAAACAAAATACAAATGTCATTAGGAAGAACTCTTACAACACACAAAAACTTGAGCAAAAAAGTAAAATGATCTACAAAATATTGCTGAAAATACAGTTTTGGTTTTTTAGGTTGGTTTTCTGCAGGATTTTTTGTTCAAAAGTTGAAATTTTTCAACTTCTTGGGATGAAAAGGGGCGTTTATTTTGTACTATTCTCTCATTTGTTTGGATAAAACGGCGAGATGAAAAAATCCCGGATTTCCATCCGACGTTCCACCGGGCTTAAAAATCTAATTCAGTATATCTACAATAAAATGCGAGGTAATAAGTATTATTACTTTTTCAAGAAATTAAGGTGTTCATTACCACGATATCTACATAAATATGTTTTGTTGTGTTTCCAAAAGTCAAATTTATTAAGTGACAAATAAACATAAGGATCACACTCAGGAGAATTAAAATTTATTCTGCGGCATTTACGATATAAATAAATTCAACTTAACAAAAAGGAATTTCCGTAGCATTTGTTTGAGTTTTTGTCGTGTTTACGTTTTTTGAGCCTGCATACATACAAAGTCCATATATTCTGATGAGGCCTTATCCATACACAGGTACATGAACATAAAATGAACTTATTACAATTGTGGAAGAGCCATCTATCACCACTAAGGTCAAATTTATCACAGCAAAAATTATTTCGTACAGGAATCTGATGTCTCAAGCGTCGCTAAGGTTTCTATTAAAAACCTTTTTTTCAAAATATTTAATACTTAATGTATTTATATTACAGTATCCGAGGCCGAAGGGCCGTAATCGTCTACTCCGAAGTAAAGGATCTAGGCTGTGCCCCAAACGAATACTTATCTGTTGAACCTAACTTATTCAAAACTTATTTTTAAAAAGTGATCGAGCCCCCAGCATTTATTTATTTATTTATTTATTTATTTATTTATTCATTATACAATTTTGTGAATCTACAAATCCCATTTTGAGCAACATGCTCATTTGCAATAAAAAGTGTAGTTCAATAAATTCCTAATAATAATTTTTCTTCGTCCTTTATGTTCCATATGTTGTCTTCTTCAAGCCATAATTTTACTTCATCGAATTAACAAGTTCATCGACAATCATTAAAACGATTTGACATCTCCTTAATTAGTAACATTATATGCAACATGCAATTTATACAACATCTCCATCCTTTTTTAGAAATGGTGGCATAAGCTTGATATTCAAATTATCATAATATGTATTTAAATAAAAATAAAATTTGATAAAAAAACATAGCTTGTCGACAGGAAAGTCAAGGCACGACAATTCATAAAACTATCACATATATTTAAATAAATTTGGGTATCCTTTCAAACTCAAAAATGATAATAAAATTAGATTTTTATGGAAAAAAGAGACAGAAAATAAGTAACCTCCCCAGCATACTTATTTGAATAAGTTGGGTTCCACAAATAAGTATTCGTTTGGGACAGAGCCCTAGACACAAAAAGCACGTCGCGTCAAATTCCAAATGATTCATACTACTCGACGCACATATCCGTTCACACCAAAAGCGGCGTGGCGATTTTTTTTGTTTAATTTTGAGAATTTTGTTTTATTAATCTTTAATATTGGCAAATAATATGAATATGAGTGATGAATGAGATATGTATGGATCACAATTGAAGATTATTATTTTTATGAAATGTTCGGCAGCGATGGACGAATTTTTTGGCCGCTTGGTGTTTGTGGTTCGCGGTGGTAGATGCAACATCATTCAATACAATTTTTTAAAACCACAGTTTTTCTATTAAATATCCAAAATTTGTAATGTTTTTTATAAATAATTGGTATAAAATTCTTTATACTATCGTTTCTATACAATACATAAATAAATTAATGTATATTTAAATTCGCCGCTCGGTGTGTCCTAGTCCTTTAGTATCTACATAGTAAAGAATCTGCCGTTCCACACTTTGATTCGTTCCTCGTTACCTTCCCCGTCATCGGTACTAACAAGTAAATATATACACAAACAAGTTGGTAGCTAAAGGGGAAGAAGTCGAGGAACGAATCAAGGTGAGGAGTGGCGGAATGAAACACACCAAGAGCATCGCAACATATTCCAAACAATCCACACTAACAGCTACTTATAGTCGTGTAGGTGCACTGCACACCAGCAGCGCAGCAGATTGTTTTGGTTTAGTTGTAAAATAGAATTGTGTCAATTTTTATCGAGGTTATGAGTAGAAGCAAAGAGCAATAAATTGATGCTGCTGGGCGTATTAATGCACGACAGATGCAACTTTATGCAATATAATTTCTGTACATTAAAATTTGTCTATCAAAATTAAAAAATATTTGATTTATTTTATTGGAAATACCTTTATTTATACTCAAACTATGGTTTGGTATCATTACATAAGCGAATAAGCTAATATTTAAATTTGCTGCTTGGTGTGTTTCATCCATCCATCTACTTTCGTCCCTATCCTCCCAACAAAAAAATTGTATACTCTAAATTCTTTGCGAAAACGTAATTTTTAGGTACACCCATTTACAATGGAATACCAATGCATGTACAACAATTTTTTGTAATATACATATTTCGTGTGGTATTCGTAAATTGTATGAATTTTATAATTTACTGTTTTTATAACAGTGTATTTTATTGTAGGCTTGAGTTCCAGATAAAATATTGGAAGAGTTTTCGATGAATAGATCACTCATTTATTATCTACATTTTTTTTAGTAAATATTCCCTAGTTTTTTTATAAATAGCTTCGCAAAGGAATTCTTCATTTTTTAGTTTTCGAAAAAATATTTATAAACAACAAAATAAATCTAGGTTAGGTCTTAGGTTTCAGTGGTTGCTTACTGCACACTTAGGCCAATTTTTAGGCAAATTGTGATACCACTCATTCACTCCACATCATTAACCCACCTACTCACACAACTACAGTATACCACCTGCACATTGCAAGCTCCATGGAAGGTGGGTCGGCGCGTGACACGGAATTCTGCACTCCATCAGAGGGTCTTAGTTGTATTTATTAGCATCACCGATCGTAATCGATGATGAAAATTCGATTTGCATCTAGCCTCTGATGGGATTCGAACCCAGCACCTCCCGGTCCAAGTGCCGAAGCTTTCACCCCTGCACCACTTGTCCGGTAAAAAGGGTAGTAGAGGGTAGTCTTCGCAAACGTTACGCATAAACGAAAAGAAATTGTAAAAACGAACACTTCATCACAAGAGAGTGAAACAATTTACGAAGACTTGTACATGTGTTGGTGACAATTATTGTCTTCGCAAATACCGCGAGTTAGCGTACAGTTAACGAACGGTTAAACCAAGTGAATGCAAACATATTTCATTTCGCTTTTTGTTTGTTTCTACGCGGGATTTTTTAAAATTTTAGATTCATTTTGTTATGGAAATTTTTTCGAAAACTATAAAACGGTTAATTCCTTTCCAAAGCTATTATTAACTCAGAAAAAACAAAAAGGAGATCACAAGCGAGCGATTATATTGATCGGAAACACTTTTCGACGTAAAGTTTACGTTTTCGTAAAGAATTTAGCGTATACATTTTTTTGTTGGGAGGGTTACTTTCGATTTTCAAACAAATAATGCTGCTTTTGGCCGCAAGAGTAGAAAAAGAATTTTTTTAATTTATGCTTTTGAAAATGGTAATGAATTGTTACCGAAGGCTCAAAGCCTGAAAAAGTATTTAATAAAAGAGCCCAAAACCAATAAAATTTTTAGCAATAAAGAAGGAAAGATCAATATAGGACCCGGCGGCTAAGGTATGAGCGATTCCACAGTTAGCCTATTCACACGCAGAATATGGTTTTGCGGTTGTACGTTATTTGGGATTATATAAGTTGTTTTCTAAATCTAAAAAATTTCATTTTCGGTATTCGTAATGTAGATCGTGGATTATACCCTTTAGAACATTAATCCCAGACAAAAATCCAATTTACATACGAAATTTGTAAACCCTTTGTGAAACAATTACACACTTGATGAATTTTTCCGTAAAATTTATTGATAGTCTAGTCTAGTCTAGATATTCCTCTAAAAATATATTTTCCACAGCTAACGCTAAAGGATCTTTTGTTGGTAAATTGGGTGGACTTGGCGAGAATGGTGAACCTAATTTTTTTCTTTTAGCGGTGGCCTCTTTTATAAACTTTTTATCCGATATTTGCAGAAACGTTCGTTTTGGTAAATCATTCCCAATTTTGTCCATTGAAGAGGCCATCGGTGATATTACATATGGAGTGGATGATTGGTGTGTAGTTGAATATATAGAACTTGATGAAGTGGATGGCCACTTTATATTCCTCTTCGTCTCGGATGTTGTTTTGCTAAGTTTGTCACCAATTAGTTTTGAAACTGGTAACTTGATTGTATGTGGATAGGTAGAAGTTTGCGTAAGTGGATCTATTTCCGTTGTTTGGACAGGTCTAAATTCAAAGTATTTCTCCTGCTGCTTCATTCGTTTTTCATTTTTAATTTTTTTTGATACTAGTTGCAATATTTCTAGTTTTAGATCTTCTAAATTATCATCTGATTGTATTTTTTTAAACTGGCTACATAAATACCGACAAAATTCTTCTTCTTTCGAAAGATTTTGAATATCAGAATTGGATTCTTCAGAATCCTCATTTGGAAAACTTTCTACTTCAAAATATTCATTGGAATGACTAGCAATTTCAAAATTAACATTCGAAAAATTGTCCTCTTCTAACTCAGCGTATGATAGATTTGATTTGGAAAGAGCTTCCAGTTCTTCCTCCACAAACGGTTTCTCAATTTTGAAAGCAACAGATTCATCATTGTTCAATTGTATGGAAGGCACATCCGTTGATTTCTGAAATTTTTTAATATATTAAATAATTGTAGATGTACAATAAAATAGCTAATTTTAACTAATTTGTATCAATGTCAAATTAACTTACTTCACAGAATTCTGTTGTTGACGAACTTGGTTGCAATTTGTTACACTCAACCATAAATAAAAGTTTATTGTAACACCATAATTTTGGACAATACTCTTCTCCTTTGGCCTCAGCTGTGCATTTTTGTTTTTTTTCTTTGCTTAATTGACTTTGTAATGTGCGAATTTTCTGTTTGATAGTTAGAATCGTAACATCTGGTTTATATTTCTTTATTACAGGTAGCATTAAATTTATTTTTGCATTCTTAGTTTTTTTATTTGTAAAACATCGATCCACTGAATTATACAAACAAGGGTATTTCTCAAGCTCTGAAATTAATAAAAGCGTTTGCTTTCTACTCCAGCCAGGATCCATTAACATCAACTGGTCTATAACCGAGTCATCTTGGTCATCATCAACCTCTGATGCCTTTAAACAAATTTTTGAAATTATCTTTTAAAACCTAATTTATACATATTATCTTACCTCAGATACTTCCAAATTCGGAGACCTCAGTATCCAATCTCGCATCGAATCTCTACATTGAATCATAAATGAAAGTTCATTATAACACCACAGTCTTGGCTCGTACACTTCGTCAGCTCTAGTTTGCTTTAAAACCTTTGTTTCTCTACATATTTGGACCTGTAGTGAGCGAATTTTCTTTACCAAACATTCAATGGTCACATCTGATTTAAATTTCTTTACTTCGGGCAACATTATATTTAATTTTTCGTCCCTTTTTCTTTTATTTGCAAAATAATTATCAGTTGGGTTGTACAAACAAGGATATTTCTCGAGCTCTTTAAGAAATGAAAGAGTTTGTTCTTTTTTCCAACCAGGTTCATTCGATGTATAACCATCGTAATCTTCATAATTGTCATTCTCGAGAGCCTTATAAAAAATTTATTAAAATACATTAGTCGTTAAAATTTAGTACTAATTTAATGATTTACATGGAAACTTACCTCAGACGGTTCTATAATGGGAGAACTCGGTTCCCGCGCTGCTATAGAATCATACAGGAACGAAACTTCATTGAAACACCAAAGTTTGGGAATGTACACCTCGGTGTCGTTGCTGTATTTTTTTAAATTTTTCCTTTCTTTATATAACTGACTCTGCAATGTACGAATTTTTGATTTTATGCATCGAACGGTGACATCGGGTTTAAGTTTTTCGATTTTTGCCAACATACAATTCAATTTTTCCCTCCTTTTTGACTTATTTTTATAATTAGGATCATCCATGTTGTACAAACAAGGGTATTTTTCGAGCTCTTTTATTAATAAACGCGTTTGCGGCTTAGTCCAAGGAGTACCTGATGGCGTCACAATCGAAGCACCATCATTGCCCATCTGAAAGGCCTTAAGAGATGCATCGGTCTCAGTCTGAGCATAATTACTCATGTTTATTCTATAGTGCGAGAATGATGGGCCACGTCCGGCAGAGCTTTGTATTACCAGGAGAAGGCTAATAAAGCTAAGATGTGCGTGTAATTACTTAAACGAAAACACCACAGCACAAACAAAAAAGTAAAATGAAAACAACTTTTCTTAATCAAGCGCATAGAACAAGCGCCATTTATTTTGACATTAATTTTATAAACTAGAATTAACACATGGATGTGTGCGTGTGATGTAACCGCGGTACCACATTTATGGTAAATTCTTTCCAAAATTAAATTAATCTGCGGTGCGATTTTATTGTGTCGGAGAGTACAGAGTAATAATTTTTCAGTTGAAATTAAAATGTTTGCTCTGTATCGTTTTTATTTGCTCCCGAATAATTGACGATTCGTACAATTGTATTTACATTGCGAGTTTAGCCAAATCTTCAGATTAACTTGTAGTTAACTTTTTTGGTGGTTAGTTAAGTTATTATATTGGAGAGTTATCTTAGGATCGCGTCCAAACAATGTTAAAAATATTTAGATGAATGTAATTAATTTTAGAAGAAAAAACTTAATAAATTAAAATTCGACTCGACCTCGTTTATATTGGAATTTTTTAAACAGAGTTAACTCGATCTACGGCCGGTTGCACAGAAAACTGACTAATGACCGGTAATTCTGCGACAGTTAAATGTTTTACATGGAATCTGTTTTGTTGGAACACAAACTTGATTAAATATCTTTTATTCCGTGAAAATATTAACAAACGTTTAATATTAATAAACTGGCTCACAATTAACCGCCCGTTATTTATTTTTCTGTGCAACCGGCCACTTGGACATTTTTTGGATTGAGTTGAGTTAACTACAAGTTAACTCGTACTGCTTACATTGAAGGTTCAACCTAGGGTGAATATGCTTAAGCCTCTAGTAAACTCTATTCACCAAGTGACTAACATCTAACGGAATGTTTCAAAATTGGAGCCAAAGGTGAACTTCTGAAAACACTTAGTTTACAATTAATGTAACAAATGATAAAATAATAATAAAATTGCATGAGCTTTTCTCATATAAAAAAATATCAACTTTCGCTCGCATAGGAAGTGACGCGACGCTACCTAGACGGCGTTTAAAAGGCCAATAATTTGAATATTTACTATTGAAATTTTATTGAATATGGATTTATTAAAAAATTTGTGTAACTTAAAAATCACAAGATTATTATGGGGAGTAAAGTAGACGGAACAGTGCTCTTTCGTATTTTAGTCAAGCTTATAAAACTGGTGCAGAGTGGATTAGATTGGACAGTAATCCAAGTTTCGAAAATGATCGTGATGGAAATTCCGATTTAAAATTGATGAACGAAAATAGCCACGACCGATACAAAAGATTCTATGTAATGTATATGAATAAAAAAATGGTATGGAACGACGAATTGTTACACAATTGTCAAGCAGCTTGGGCGTACTATCTAATCAAATGAAATATGATCAAGTATTGACCATCGGCACTACAAATCGTAAATTTCTGGTCGATTCGATCAATAATTTTCTAGATAAACTACACTAGACCTGATAAAGAGGAAGGTGTGATGAGCAAAAAAATTCAGCGCGTAACAAAAATGAAACCAGCAATTTTACCAGTCATTAATTTTTTTCATGATTCAATTTAATCAAATTCAATAACAATAAAATAAATAAAATAAAAATTTCAAAAATAAACTTTTATAAGAATTAAAATGATTTTTTTTAATAAAATTTTAAAATTAAATAAAAACCCATGTGTGATACAATGTGATACATTTCGTTATATAATTATTTGTCTTGTAATAGTATTCGCCAATTAGGATTTCGTACGTTTTTAAAATTTTTTTGTATGTTTTTCAGCTAACCATGTAAAATGTTTCCTGATTAAAACTAAAATCAAGAAGTTTAAGGCTGCCTTGTTATCCTCATGACATGGATTTTACCTTTGCAGGTAATGCTGGTATTAACAATACAAAATTGAACAATATTCTTCTTCAAATCTTTCATTTTTGCGCGTTCTGAAAACATCCGGGAATATAAATAAATTTGTTCTTTGCAAATTTTGAAATAATAATTAGTCGAGGCTTTAAAATTCTTCTTATTTTCATTGTCATAATTTTTATTGCCAATCAAATATTCTGACGGAGCCTCCAAAATTTCATCAGTTTTAATAAAAATGTTTTTGCAACGGGAACATTTAATTTTCCTCAAAATTTTGAATGCTATCTAGCCCACAAAATACCACATTGAAGCTTCTTGTAAAGGTACATCAAAACTAAAAAAAATTTCAGATATATCTGATATGTCATCAATAAGGTCAATTTCAATTGAACTTGCATTGACGTTTTCATTTGATTCAACTTATACATTTCAAGTCTGTGTCATCCTCGCAATTTGATATATTTGAGAATGGTAATAAAACTTTAACCGGGTTGATTTTTACAATATTATGATTAAATTCATGAACCGACGGGTTGCGATTATTTCGATTAGCGGCTCTGATTTGGTCAAATAAATTTTCGACTGGATCTTGATGCTAAAATATAATCAATTCTAGTATTTTCCGACAGTATATTTTCAGAAATGGCTTGAATCGCTCGTATGCTCTGAATTAACCCCTTAAAACAATAAACTATTGTTTTTTTTTTACTAAAGCCATATTTGAAATATAGTTTACCATGAGTTCCAAAAATGTATCCACTTCATTATTCGTAATAAAGGCACATCTAAATGGAATTTATTCGTATATTGCTTTTGAGTTGAGGCAATCGAAGAGTTTGTCAATTTTCTCAATAAAGTTATACATAGAACATGCAACTCCTTTATTACGAGATGATATTTTATTCAATTGATGCAGTCTTCACGGATCGAGATTATAAAGTTGGATTATTTTTTTACCGACTTGAACATAGTCACACATGAGATTTTCTCAAAAAAATCGTCTATGACTGTCATGCGAATCATATGTTTTCTGTTGATTTGTAGTTATTGTTTACTTTCAATTTCTGCTTGGTTTGCGATTAGTTGGAGCTTTATTTTAATTTAATTAAAATTTTTCTCACCACCTAGAAACTTCAAAAATTCTGTGGTATAATAGCGAAAATTTCAATATTTTATATAATAAATAAAATGTTCTTTTAATTTAATTTATTTAAGACAAATTATGCAGGGAAGTGGATACGCGGCAGGTCAAACTTATATTCCGTGGATTACCAAAACGAAAACCATTAGACGGCGTTTATAATACGAGTATTGTAGTTGGTGCCTCTGACAAAGGCGGTGTTGGTAAATCCACAACGGCTGTTAATTTAGCAGTAACACTAGGTGGTTTAGGTAAAAAGGTCGGTTTCCTGGATGGTGACATATTTGGCCCTTCGGTGCCATTAATGATGAATATCCATGAAGATCCTTAAGTGAACAATTCTAACAATATTATACCGATAATAAATTATGGGGTTAAATGTATGTCAATGGAACTATTAATTTCTGAAAAACCGGTTGTTTGGCGAGGACCTTTAATTATGTCTGCACTAGAGCGGCTATTAAAGAGAACATTTTGGGATGAAATTGATATATTATTCGTTGATACACCACCTGGAACTGGTGATATACACCTTTCTTTAGCCCAAAATGTTCCGGTAACCGGCGTTGTGCTAGTCAGCACGCCATAAACAGCAGCGTTATAGATTACAAATCGAGGTGCGAAAATGTATCGAACATTGGGCGTTCCTATAATCGGATTAGCCGACAATATGAGTTACACGGCATGCCCAGTTGTTTAACGGAAATAGATTTGTCATAAATAAACAACAACAATAACAAATACATGAGCACAATTATTGCTCGTCTTTCAGTTTATTTTTTGTTACTATGTTGGTACGACCAAGATTATTTGCTCAAAAGATGGAAATTTTTCAACTAAAGCTGGATTCAATTGGGCGGGGCTTAGTTGAATATAATGATTTAATTGGCTAAAGAGTTGGATTAAAAATAATCCCGTTCCGTGAAGGCGCCTTGAATCGGAATTTTAATACTCGCTACAACACTTATACTAAAAATTTAGAACTAATCTCGTTTCGTGAAGACTACATCATGCGCGAAATGTAATCTTACTTTTTGTATTAGACAGACTAAGTTGAATTACTTTGCTACCCACGTTAAAAAAAATTAAAATTACCCAAAAGTCACCATGAGTTAATTTCCGAAAACGGCTATTTTATGCAGTCTTCACGAAACGAGATTATAAAATTGGATTATTTTTTTACCAACTTGAATATAGTGACACATGAGATTTGCTCAAAAAATTCGTCTACGGCTGTCATGTGAATCATGTTTTCTGTTAGTAAGTAAATAATACTTTCAATTTCTCCTTGGTTTGCGATTAGTTGGGGCTTTATTTTAATTTAAGTGGATAAACGTATGTCTGTGGATTACATATACAATATTTGGTTTTATATAGTAACACAGTTTATAGGTTATCAAAGAATTTGTAGCCCCAGTTGTGGCATGGCAAAATAAAATTTTTGGTTCTCACCCAAATTATTTTACTTAAATGCATTTCTCATACTTATTCAATTTATTTTACGTATGAATGTACTTTTATTTAACAAACAATATGGTTTAATTATTTAAGGCGATAAATTGACAAATTCATTGGAACAATGTCATAAAACAACAACAACAAATATATGAGCATATTTATTTCTCATATTTCGTTTTTTTTTGTTATTATGTTGGTACGACCAAGATTATTTGCTTAAAAAATGGAAATAGTTCAATTAAACCTGGATTAAATTGGGCGGGGATTAGTTGAATATATATATTTGATTGGCTAAAGAGTTGGATTAAAAATAATCCCGCTACAATTTTAAAGTCCGGTACATAAGTTGGATGGAAATCCGGGATTTTCACATCTCGCCGTTTTATCCAATCAAATGAGAGAAATAGTACATATTACACGCCCACTTCATCCCAAAAAGTTCAATTTCAACTTTTGAGCAAAAAAATCCTGCAGACAACCAACTTAAAAAAACCAAACCTGTAATTTTGAGCATCATTTTACTTGTTTGCCCAAGTTTTTGTGTGTGAAAGAGTTCTTCCTAATGACATTTGTGTTTTGTTTGTGTTATAAAACGTGCCTGCCGTATTTAATTTATTTATTATTTATTAGAAAATATTAATAAAGTAAATTATTTGGAACGGTATGTGCATATTATATTAAATTATACAAATGTATTACATTAATTAATACCAACATTTAATCTTTTCAGAAATGGGGACACGAGAGAGCCAAGCGCAAGTAAAATAAAAATAAAAAAAATTTGACAGCTACGTCACAAAAATAATAGACCAAATATAGAGCAAAAAACCTATATGTTACTAACTTCTCGTTTGAGATGTAAAAAATCCCGGATTTCTATCCAACGTATGTACCGGCCCTTTATGTAACTGTGTGCGCGACGAATTTTGCAATACCCGAAGAGCCATTACTACTCAGTGTGATACAGCCCATATTGCATCGGTTACTAATTTTTTTCTTCACGTTGTTAGGCGAGCCCTGTCAAATTCTTTATTCTTTATCAATGTGTTAGTGTAGCAGCCAAACTCAGTCACATTTTAAACGTTTTTTCAAGCGGCATTATTGCAATTTATTCAAAAGATTTTTAATAAATTGTCGTATATAAAAACTAATTAAATATCACTTGTGTAATTGAATATTTGTTTATTAATCATAATTATAGAAAAAATTTGGTGTAAAAGAATTACGGAAATTTTATATCACCATGTTTACAACAAAACCTGATATTGATCGTCATGTTCGTACTTCGTTTAGCAAATTATCTGAAAATGAGGTAACCACTATTTCAAATATCATATAATTTTAAAGTTCATAATAATTTCCGTAAAACAATAATTAGTCAATTAGAATGTACCATAGGTATTTTCTTGATCATTCTGTAATGGAAATTAAATTGCAAATTTTTGGTACACTGAACAATGGCGTCATGAAAATTTAAGCGGGGGACAATTGACATTCATGGTAATCAATTTTATTTTCGGTTTATTTCTAGAAACTTATGCGAGGACTTGCTATTGCAAAATTATACTTCAGAATTGGAGAATATAATACCGCAAAACACTATCTTTATGGATATCTAACGGTTAAAGGTGATTGTGCAGTAGCCAATAAACTCCTAGGCCAATGTTATGAAAAATTAAAA
Source organism: Nephrotoma guestfalica (assembly GCA_963691935.1). NCBI lineage: Eukaryota > Metazoa > Arthropoda > Insecta > Diptera > Tipulidae > Nephrotoma > Nephrotoma guestfalica. The sequence goes on from OY829914.1 coordinate 5,830,095, forward strand.
ATTACGGATAAAGCAATTTCCAGTTATCAGAGGTCTCTTCAATTAGATCCCAAGCAAAGTGATGTTATTACGAGCAGTAAGTATTTTTGACTGATCAGTGATTACAAAGTAGAAAAATTCAATATATGTATTATGTATTTTCATAATTATTTTATTAATATAAATAACAAATTCGAAATCATTTTTTCCTCAGTGTCGAATCTCCTGCTTTCTGTTGATCCCAAAGTAAACTTAAATAAAATCATGTATGTCATTGATTTGGCAGAGTCGGAACATCTACAAAATGATACAATATTAAGCTTAAAACTAAAATTGCATAATAAGGACAGCTCAGATGCAAATCATACCCACGATATTCTCTTAAAAGAGATTATAATGCGCCCAACCTTACCTTCTTTGAGAATCAGACTAATCAAAAATTTACTTGAACAGAGTCGTATAGATGAAGCATTTAAACAAGCTTTCGAAACAGAAATTAAATTAATTGAAACTTTTCAATTATCGATTGATTGGTATAACACCTTAGCTGACGTGATTAAAGCCTACAAACATATGCCAGATAAAAATTATCCAAAATCGTGGAGCTATTGGTTATTAAGTATTATAACCATTGAAAAGCAAATATTCTTAAACATGGCGGAATCATCAACCTTTCAAAATAATCATTCTCAAGTGAATAATTTACTTTATGAATTCGATCAAATACTTAACACGGTCTCCAGCGTTATATTTTCGTTATGTCCTGAAAGAGAATTGGCCGTCCAACTTATATCGCATTATCGAGGACAATGGTGTTTACATGCTGCCACCGTTTTATTTGCAAAAGAGAAAATATTGGATAAAAATCAATGGAAAAACACAATTCGTAATGCCGTGCCATTATTATTGATAGCATTTCATACTGGTATTGCTGATACCCAAGAGAATTGGCTCAAAAATAGCGGAGAATCATCTCGCCAATTAATACAACTGTGGACTCGTCAAGGAGCTTTTCGATGCAGCCAAGCCGGCCGAACACTTTTGTCCTGTATTAACGATGCCAAAGATGATTTTCTTTTAGAATCTGTTCTAACTATTTACTCCGATAAAATAATCTTCAAATCTGAATCTGATTTATTGGATAATACTCGTAAGGTATGTTCTGATACAAGCTGGCGAAAAGCTATTTATCGAAATTTATTTTCGGGTGAATATTTGGATAAACTGTCATCTTCATATTTTATTCAAAACGCGGGTTTTGTCGAACCAATATATGAAATACCTACGCAATCAAACTTGGAAAATTACGAGGAAATCGCCCAATGGTTGTATCCATCTTGCTTAAAATATTTTGTATATCTCGGTTTGGGCATTAAAAATTTGAATCACTTAGTTTGTCATCCATTCAACACGTTAAATTTCTCGACTGTTAATCTTACCAATTGTAATGCTAGTACATTAAACCAGCTAGATATGGAGACATACTTATATGCTGTAATTCTGCACGCAAGGCGGATTTTAGAAATTGAAAAAAGGAATTATGAACAGTATTGTGTAAATACGTATCCGTTAATTATGCCTTATGTTAATATAGCATCAAAATTGTGTACCGAAGAGCATATTGAATGGTGGGAGAGCGCCTATAAACTTTCACGCAATTTGCAAATCGATGATTTAAGTAAAACGCGGATAACTATACAACATGGAATTGAGGCCATTCGTGCGGTTGGAACTCCAAAAATGTCCCCGTACATATTATTTGAGTTGGGCGAAATATTTTTAAATCGTGCTAATAATTGCGACAAACCTAGCCAAAAAGAATTTTTAGAATTAAGGGCCGAAAAATTATATAAGCAAGGCTTAGAAATAATTAAATTGAAATCACGAGGAAATGCTGTACCTCGCTGTAATTATTTTCGGTACATTGACGAAAATGAAATGACGTCAAAAATTAATTATAAAGCTGAACGGGCTGTCGGCTTTTTGGCGAAAAAATATTTCATTAACGGAGATTACGAAGGGTGTATCGATGAATTATCTGAAATCAAATTACCCTATGCAGCATATTTCCAAGCAGAGGCATACAAGCATTTGGATAAATCGAATAAGACTCCGAGAAAATCCAAAAAAATGTATATTGAAAAAGCTCGCGAATGCTTGAATAATACAATTTTGTATTTAAATGATCCGAACATTGATGTTAATCATCCCCTGCGTGGTGTAATCGAGCAAGAGCGCAATCGAATTAATTCTACTGGTGATTACGTGACATCTGATGATTTTATGGCCAACGGATCGCACGAAATGAAACATGAGTTTAACAATGACGTAACTGATAAATACAATCGAGCGAAAACTGATCTTAAAATTGAGGAATTGTTAAACAAAGTTAATGAGTTGAGCAATTATATGAAGGAAATTAATCAAACATTCAGAATTTTGAAAGATGATGTGGCAGAGTTGAAGAATATAGATTTGTTTAATATGAAAAGTGAAATTGATGAGATGCATAGTAAATTGGTAGAATTAATCAGTAAAAAGAGTTCGATTGTACGAGATGAAGATACTCAAGAGCTAGAACATTTGTGGGAAGAGGAACTAACAAATCAGGTACTCGCGGCAACTACAACGGGATCGCAATTTAACTTGCCAAGATTGCCGCTTAATTTTCCCCAACCCAATACGACAATGCAGCCATACAACCCTTACAGTAATTCCCTTTATAATACAATGTATCCAATGTATATGTATCCTCCGGCAATTAGTAATTTGGCACAAGTGCCACCACAACCACATGCAGCGAATAAAACTTGGATGTTCCCCCAAGGCCCGAACGAATTATCACCTTTAATCACAGATCCTAGAGTTTCATTGCCTGGCCAAGCAATCCTCCCAACTCAATCACAATTACACCATCAAATCCAACCAACATTTAATCCACAACCTGATTTAACAAAATTATCACAAAATACTGTAAATGATATGCTAACAACATCATCGTTGTTGAAATCCATTCCTCCATATAATATTACACCACTTGATAAATCACCGCCCATAAATGTTGTTATTACCAATTCTGATCCCCTACCGACTCACAACACGATATCACAACAACCTCTGTTGAGTGTAACAATTCCCTCATATCACATCAAAAGTAACACGTCGAACAATCCAGTGCATCAGCCTATCGCTATGTCAACCGAAGCTGTTAAAGTACCGAAGAAACCTGTTGCAGAAGATCTAAATGAAAAATATTTGTATTCGGCCTGTGCCAAAATTTATAAATTTATCAACAGTACCTGGAAGGAAAGTGATGCTGATTACGTATCTATTAAAAAAGATAACTTATCTGGCCAATACTGTGTGTTGGCTACCAAAAATCAACGGAAGGATATAGTATTCAAGCACGATATTACTAATGAAACAAATATCTTACATTCTACACATGATACAAAAACCTGTGATTGGAATGGACGAGAAAGCACCGATCTTAAAAATGTCAATAATAAATATCGGGCTAGTTTCTTAACCCAGGATGATGCTAAAGAGTTTTGTACCGAGTTCTATAAAGTGAAAAATTCGCTTCCTAAATTGGAGAAAATAGAAATTAAACCAAGTACTCCTGTTATTTCGTCTAAACAACACGCTCCAACAGCTGCTTCAATGAATATGTCAAATAATTTTGGTAAGTAGTCGTTTTGATTAATTAAAATATAATACTGAAAATAATTTTATGGTTTAGGAGGATTTACGTTTTCGTCATCGCCAATTTTTGCCGCTCCAAACACTAAAGAAGTGGAAGCTGCTAAAAATGTCGCTGAACCAACAAAAACTACAAATCTATTTTCAACATTATCTTTTGGGGTTCCTAAAAGCGATGTCGCAAAAACATTTGCTGACTTTGATAAATTCAAACCGGCAATATTTGATCCATCACTACAGTCAAACATGAATAGCTTTAGTATTGTTGGGACACCAAAACAATTAGATACGTCAAATCTATCAAATTCCTCAACCCACCATGCCCATGAAGATGAGGATGATTATGTACCAACCGCCCAATTTCAACCTGTAATCCCATTACCCGAGTTAGTTGACGTTAAAACCGGTGAGGAGAATGAGGAATGTGTGTTTGAAGCACGAGCTAAATTATTGCGTTTTGATTCGGAAATTAAGGAATGGAAGGAAAGGGGAATTGGCCAAATGAAAATATTAATTGATAAAGGTAATCCGCAACGAATTCGACTACTAATGCGACGGGATAAAGTGCATAAAATATGTTGCAACCAATTGTTGACCAAAGATACTAAAATTAATGTTGTGTCATCAGATTCGAAAGTTAAATATGCACGTTGGTGTGGTAAAGATTTTTCAGAAAATGAATTACGCGATGAAATATTTACCATAAGGTTTAAATCTGAAGATCATTTAGATAAATTTGTTGACGTAATAACGAAAGCCCAAGCGAAAATGAGTTCAGAATTGGTTGATGTTACGCAAGCAATGGCGAATGAAAAAGAAACCAAAGCTACTGGTTTTGGTGATAAATTTAAACCTAAATCAGGTTCTTGGACATGTGAAGGCTGCTATGTAAACAACACGGGAATTGATTTATACTGTGCTGCGTGCGACAGTCCAAAAGATGAAACCGTCCCGAAAAAAGAAGCTAAATCTATTTTATCTACAAATACGTCGACTAAATTTTCGTTTGGGATCAAACCGGATCAAGGATTTAACTTTGGAGTTCCTAATTCAGTACCGAATTTATCTACTCCACCGAAATCGGCCACAGGAATTGTACCACAAATCCCAATAGTATCAACCACTACCACTAGTGGTAAAGTACAAGGGAACTCTCAGGTTACATCAACTACAACAATGCCCAAATTTGGCTTCGGCATTGAAGGAATAAATTTAACATCTAATGCATCAGCAATTCCATCAACTACAAATACATTTTCATTTGGTGTTTTAACATCCACAACCACTTCGCCATTTAGTTTTGCCCCGGCTAACACAAGTGTAACAGAACCAAAGAAAGATCGGCCGTATAATTTCGAACAAGGTAAATCATTTGATTTTGTTTTTCAACCAAAATCGCCTGGAAAATTGAAGAGCCCACAGAAAGATAATGAAGGTGATGATGAATCAGATACTGAGGTAGCTGAGGAAGAAGAGAATAGCGCATATTTCACCCCAGTGATTCCACTTCCAGATAAAGTATGTGATTTTATCAAATAAATTAATATGTATTAAACTCCAAATTTTATTTTTAGATCGTTATTAAAACAGGAGAAGAAGAAGAAGATGTTTTGTTTTCCCATCGTGCAAAACTTTTCCGCTTTGTTGATGGTGAATGGAAAGAACGGGGACTTGGAGATGTAAAAATTTTAAAGCATAAAGAAACTGCTAAAATACGTGTTGTAATGCGACGTGAACAAATATTTAAAATTTGTTTAAATCATTTTCTGACACATGATATAGAGTACATAGCAAAAGATGATAAATCGTGGCATTTTGTCGTAAATGATTTTAGTGAAAGTGTTTTGGAGTTGATGAACTTCTGTTTACGCTTTAAAACGCACGAGGTTGCCCTAGATTTTAAGAGTGTAATTGATAATGCGTTAAAAATGGTACCAAAACAGGATAGTCCCGAGCTATCAAACCAAACCGTAGATAAAAAAACTCCCGAACCAGTCGAACAAGCCATAAAATACATTGCAACGGAAGAAGAAAAGAAACTTGTAGAAATCTTAAAATTACCAGCGGACTTCTTCCATTATAAAAATATCAAATGTGATGGATGTCGCGGATGTAAATCTGAGGAATTTGTATTTCCAACCTACAGTAATGTAAATAAAACAATTTTGGAAGAAAGCAATGAGTTACCGAATGATTTGCAAGGTCTCGATATAAATAAAGGTAACTGTGCTTAGCTATAAATTAAATTTTTTACAATTCTAAATTTGTTTTTGATTTTTTTTTAGTAATTCCTACCACAAAGTCAAGCAGTACATTAAACGATTTAAGTGGAGGTGATAATTTGCAAAAAACACCGCTACAAAATCAAACTAAAGATAGCAATAATGTTTTCGGCTCGTTGAGTACAAACCAATTTACTAGTCCATTTTCGGGGGGTTCGATTTTTTCACAAAATAATAGCTTGAAATTTGGAGCATTCCCGGCACCAACAAAAGATGATAACGTTTCAGAAGAAGATAACGAAAAAGCCGAGCAAAGAAATCTTAATATACCGACTACGGTATTTAAACTTACGGGGAATAATAACAGTAGTTTCAATACGCCTCCTTTAGGTGCACCATCTGTTCTGGCACCATCGATTTTATCAACGAAATTTAGTTTCTCAGATGCAGCTAATAGTTTAGAAAAGATAAATCCAGATGCAAATAAACCATTTGGTCAAAGTGGAGGATTTGTTTTTGGCAATACAAAAGCATTTACTTTTGGCCCGACACCTTTTGGTGTAAAAGCTACTACTGAAACCAGTGGAGATGCTGATAAACAATCAGGAAATTCAGTGACCCAAACAAATCCAAAAACTATTGATTTTTTTAATACTCCTATAAAAACAACCGAAACGCCAGAAAAACCACAACGATTTATCATGACCACCGAATTTAAAGAGGCCGCGAAAATTATACCCGAAAATATTTTCAAAACCGATTCAAATTTATCGTTTGCTACGCTCGCATCCACCATAAATGATAATAGTGCATTTAAAAAGGAAAATGTGCCGTCTTCCGGATTTTTTGGTTTAACCGATAATGATGATTTTAGTAGTTTTAGTGGAGCAAAAAGTAAAGTTACGCCTGGAAAAGATAAATTAAACGATAGTGGTGATCAAACACTTGCTGAAGAAGATACTGGATACGATCCTCATTATGAACCAATAATAGAATTGCCCGAAGAAATTATTGTGAAGACTGGTGAAGAAGAGGAAAAAAAATTATTTAGTGAACGATCGAAGTTATATCGATTTGACCCCGCAACGAAGGAATGGAAAGAAAGAGGTCGGTTACATAAAATATTACCTATATATTTAGATTACAAAAATTCTAAAATTAAAAATTGTTTTTATGTTTAGGTGTTGGTGAGCTAAAAATTTTACACCACGAAGAACAGGGAACGTACCGTTTATTACTGCGTCGGGAACAAATCCATAAATTAGTATTAAATCACGCGATTACGGCCGATTTTATATTTAATCCAATGCCAAACTCAACGGGAAACTCTTATTGTTGGGCAACGATGAACTATTCGGAGGAGTATCCCGATGGACAAGTTGAAAATTTGGCCGTACGTTTTAAAAATGTTGACATTGCAAAACGATTTGAAAGCGAAATAGACAAGTGCTTAGAACAAATAAAATCGCGAAGTGATTTGGAACCGGAAGATGATTAATTTTTATAATACATACTTAAAATATTTTTTTTAACATTTTCTAAAACAAAATTAAATATGTTATGTTGTAATTTTTAAATAGGACTGAAAATATATGATATAGAAGAAGTGGTTGCGTTTCTGTTCGCGTACAAAGGAATTATTCATAATAATCCAGGGATATGGTTTTTTTTTTGTAAGATTTGCGCGTACCGTCATTTTTTCATGAAAGGTATGCAGTGTGCTCAGTATCTCGATTTTAATTTATCTCTATACAGATGTCACTAGTATGTTCCCGCAGACATAAGGCGTGAAAGAGACAAGTATTTATTACATTGTTAGCAAATTGGTAAGGTTAAAAGGAGACAATCATATTGAAAAATATATTTATGTTTAATAAGTAAAATTTATTGGAAATGGCGAATAATTATTTTTAGTGTGAAGAAATGAGTTTTTATTTAAGTCTTTAAAAGTATAAAACACAATTAAATATTTTATATTATTGAAATAATAGGAAGGTATATATATATTTGGTATATTTTATATGATTGAATTGTTTGTAAAACTTGTATACCATGTGAAGTGTGTGATTAAGGTTGAGCACGTCAATATAATCTCGAATTCTATTGCGATAGGTAAACGCATTATTTATTTTAAAGCATATTTTAATTTATTTTTATAAATTTTCAAACTGTGATCATATCTCTACAGTATCTTTTGTAATATGCTTAATGTGAGTCCACGCAATAAAAATTGGCTATACAGTTAAAGTTCTTATAAATTGAGGCAAGATGTTTGGCCTAGGTGTATGCATGTATATATGATATGATATGTATACATATCTCACACGTAATTTCTGAATTCCGAAATTTATTGATCCAATTCTCATATACAAATCTTACATAAATGTGCATATGTATAATATTATATTTAATTAAACAGTTAATTAATTATTTTAGGTAAAATTAATCATGTCCAGTAATGAGGGGTCGCAAATCATTAAAATAAAAATTGCGACTGGTATTCCAAATGAAAGCCAAACAGTAGACAACGATAAGAATGCTATAGAAACTGTTTCGTCTGACGAATTAAATGAAAGTTCCTCGGCATCTTCATCCGAATGTGATGATGAATATGACAATGATGAAAATAATTTGGAAAACAAAGAATATCTTAAAAATGAAAACGATGAAGAGGAAATTGATGTTGCATGCAAAATTAATGATGTAGTCGACAATAAGAATCCGCCACACCAACCATCTGATATTAAAATAAATATAAGAGTCGATCCGAAAACACTTGAGAAAACTTCCAGTATCAATACATTTCCAACCGGTATAAAACAATTGTCCTTATCGAATGCGCAACAAAGTCCCGAAAATAATGTATATTATGTTAAAATTCTACCAAAAGATAATAAAATTGCACAACCATCTTTTGCCACCATATCAGCATCCACCTTAAAAATATCTACAAGTGCACGCAACCCAATTGAAGCCGAACCGTGTAAACCACCACCATCAGACGAAACAATAATTAAATCACCATTAAGTCCAAAATTAGTTGTTCCTGTTGTAAAGGATAATCAGATTGATATTATCACAAAACAAGGGTCGGATGATCAAAAAATTGATGACAGCAACGTTCCAGCAGATGCAACACAAAATGAAACCGATGAACAAAATACAAATTTTATAAAAAAGGTAAAAATGAGCCGAGAACTAAAACAACTGAAGAAATTACAAAATTCATCAAAAATTTTATCACAGTTCATAAGTGAGTCGGAGGATTCAAATTCAAAACAGAGGAAATCAAGAAAATCACAAAACAAACTAGGGGCGGGCAATAGCACCAGTATTAGTTTAAATGAGATGGATGATGATACGGTAATATTAGCTAGTAAATATAATCGGCGCAGCCGTAGTCGAAGTCAGTCGACCTCGAGAAATACAAATATGAGTCGATCGAATTCAATGGAACGGGGTGGGGACGGTGAAGCGAGATTGAAACGAACAATGCGTTCACAAAATGTTGAATTTGTACAAAAACAACAGAAATTTTTGACGAGAATACAAAATCAACAGGATTCTGATGGAACATTTAATTCTGATGATGAAAATTTAGAATTATCGTTTAATAAATCACCACTCGAAAATAAACAAAAGTTTATAGTTCCAACGATGGAAGTATTTCCGCCCCCTAAGGTACGTGACCCATTTCTAAATATAATTTATATCCTTGACCATCTATCTAATGATCTAGTGGTTGTCGGACTGTGTCGCTAAATTTTTAATTTTTATGTCTAAATATAAAATGTCAACATTATCTTTGTTATCGCTAGCTATTTCGCATGCCAGTGTATGTTTATTTTATTTTATGGTCAACATTGTTTTCTATTGCACTTTTGTTAAGTTTAATCTTAATTTAAATGAATAAATCCTTGAGAAATTCTTTTGGCTTAATATTTCAGTTTGTTTCCGTATTTATTTTTTTTATTTGCCTTTACTTTAAAATTGTTTTAGTTCAGATGTTCAGAACAAAGCCGGTTTTAGTGTGTAAAATGTAATGGAGCTGAAATATAGATAATACTCATCTGAAATTGGCACCTTAGCTAGAATCTCTTAGAAATATCTACCAGCGTAATTCTACTTTAAGCGATAAGAACATAAATATTCCAGCTGCCAGTAAAATTAATTCCTAGTATTCAATTATGAGTACATTCTTAGTACTAATATATTTTAACTAAACAGTAATAGTTCGCCATTCTTATTTTATATTCTATTACGTTAAGAATATTACAGTTAAATACATAAATATATTAAATTCAGGCCTTAGACCAACTCTAAAACTGAATTCATGAGGAAGATTAGACTAGACAGCCTTATTTTAATTTACTTACTACATTTTCATCTATCGTAAACAAACAATTACTTTGGTTTATTTGAATTGAACTTCTAGATAATCAAAGCAAGTTATTTATTCATTTTCAAAATTATTAAATTTAGAATCACTCAGAAATGAGATTTCTTATTCTTAAAGTTAACTGAATGTGTATCTAGTACCCATTTTTAAAATAATTCAACGTGATTTTACACTCCTTGTCCTGATAACGCTTTTACTGAAAATACATGTTTTACAAAGTTTAGATATCTGGTCTAAATGATGATTGATGATCTAATCTAACAATTTTAATTTTTAGTTTTAAATTTCATATTTTTAGAAAAATTATTTGTTTTATATCCAATGAATAACTCCTCGCTCTGAAAACTAGAACGTCAATTTAGATAAATAATGTGGCTGATTCACGGCATAAAACTCCTGTTATTGATGTCATTTTATTTTACCGCTTCCTATTCGCATTTATATTGAAAAACAAAAATAGTATAACATTACATATAATTTTCCCGGAATGGGCCCCAATATCAGGAATAAATTCAGGAATTCGCTCTGTAACGTCTATTTATTCATGCAATTGATTTTCCTATAAAATTTGGAACATAAAAATACCACTTAGTTGTTCCTCTGCTTTTGTTGAAACCCAAATCAAACCGGAATGAATAAGGCCGATTACACGATTGATTTTTTTACTGTTTTATTATTGTCAAAAAATCATTGAGTTTGTGTTAGTGTCAGGAACACGCGATTGTACTTTTCCATACATGTGTTTTCTTACGATTTTTCAATGACATAAGCTAAATGTATCCAAATATATTTTGAGATTTTTCTAATCCAAATTAAAAAACTTTTATTTCATAATTTCACTTTTTTCTAAAAGTTTACTCGATTTACCTGACATTAATTATAGAGATTATATCGCCGAAGCAGAATCTACTTAAATATAAGTCCTGCTAACTCCACACATATGAAATAAACAGTAACTAACTAAAGATGGATTGGTAGTTTTTATTAAATTTACATTGGATTGTTAGTGTAACCAACACAATCTTCGCTAGTCATTTTTATATAAGAATCTGTCAATGAGAGTAGGACTTATATTTAAATGGATTTTGGCCGAAGTAAAAAAAAAATTAAATTTTAAAAAATCTGTGTGTGTGTGTTCGCGTAGTGTTGCGCAAACTAAATGTTGTTGGTTCTTTGTAGCCCAGACGGATTGACTAATCGGGGTGAAACTGCATACTAAAGCTTTTTCCATAAATTCGAAGATCCCAGTGATTTTTGACCAAAATCGGTTCACCGGAACTGGTAGCTTCCATAGGAGCTTTTTGAAAAGTATATTATTTCCGGTCTTCCGGAAAGGGCCGCCTAAATAGGAGCTTTTTTATTGTTGTTGCAAATATTTTGAAAAGTATTTAGCATTTACCAAAAAACGATTAAAGGTTAAAAATCAAATGTCAAACAAAATTACTTCAGGCTATTTTTAAAATTTTACCGGAATTGGCGAGTTTTCATAAAACAAACTTAATTCCACCAAAATTCCGCATCTCCACAGCCCAGGCGTATGGACTAATCGGAATGAAACTTCATAGTGAAACTGTTCCCATTAATTTGGAGATTCTTGCGAAATTTAATGAAAATCTGTGTACCAGAAGTAGCAGCTTCCATTTGCAAAAAACGAGAAAGAATTAAAAATTACAAATAAATTTAAAGATTATATTTCGGATGCTTTGTAAGCTTGAGGTACATGATAAAAGCATAAGTGTGTTTTATTTTATGTAAATTGTAAATGCGTCGATAAAAAATTTTAATCGAGTTTTAATTTGGCGACCGTACCATAAAACAAACTAGGGCTGTATCATAAAATACGACCCGAATATTTAAACGTATTCAAAAATATTTTGAAACACTCGATTAAAACTATTAAAATTTGCCATAGCGGATGTGGTGTGAAGTATAAATGGAATTTCTATAATATTTTCAGAGCAATGACTAATCTGATAGAAGATTTTCGAAATTCAATTTCTACCGGTAGAACATTTCCATTTAAAAATGCTCGATAAAGAAATGGTTGTCGAATACAATTTAAACTTTCGTTTATTTGCATTTTGATAAAAAATTTCAAGTCCAACTTTAACCATTTTTCAAAGTTTTTTCCGTTTGTTCATTGAAATATTTTGAATCAATTGATTTTTCCGGCCGGATTTCATGATCTCGTCCCTCATTTAATAAAAATTTAAAAATAATTTTTTAAACGTGTGGTTTATAATTTTCGAAAAAACATAGTAAAATTTCAAAAATGTATGAAATTTTTATTTGCATCGATAAATTCATGTTTACCATTTACGTTTTAAAGATTATTTCATGTAAATGTTGGGCACGGCTACGTTTTATGTGGTCCAGAGGAGGGACTTCACGTAGTCCCAGATAGTCAAGAGGCGTTAAATCGCCACCAAATGCTGCAATTTTGCTTATAAACGTCTATTTAAGCAAAAATGAGAAGATGCTGAACACAGTTTTTCGGTAATAAACGGATTTTCCTCTAGATGTTGTTCTAAAAGCCCCATCCACCAAAACTTCGACGCTGTGGCAAGAAGAAATAGCAATGCTAACTGAGAGCAATTGACTTTGACAGTTGCCGCTAATCACGCGTGACATGTCAAAAACATATACACGAAAAAGCAAAATGGAAAAATCACTCTATTGTTGTCTACTAAATGCCATTTCAAATAAAATCTCGTACAATAATAAAAAAAAAAATTATAAAATAACACAAACATTTAATTAATGCGAGAATTTCATTTTATTTATTGTATGTAGTTTTATTTTGTTGCTTCTCAATTAAATTTTCGATCCCGGTATTGAAAAATACGTTTGCACTAAAAATATGAAAAAAGGCCAACATTAAACATAAAAAAAAATCAACACCCTGCTAGAAATAAACTAAAATGCCCACATTCTGATTGGTTCATAGACAGAACGTGCGCCTGTATATGTACGAGTATACGGCCATATCACAATTTATGGGCTTTGTAAATTCGTTCATACAAATGCTATGAAAAATCATTTTTGTTTACTTTGTTTTTGACTTTATTTATTTATATTCGTAAATGTGGCAGAAAAATAAATTTTCTTTAATCATCGCGGAAAATGGCAAAATTTTAAATGGAAACTACATTAAAAATGAAAAACAATTTATGATAATTAAACATAAATAAACAGAGTAACAAGAATAGTGCCACAGGAGAATGAACATTTTTTTTTCTGCCACATTAAATTAATAAAGTAAAAAAAATCTTAGCAAAAAAGATTTTCCACAGCATTTGTATGAAATATTTATTCTTAACGTTTTTTTCGGCCTGCATACATGTGTGTTTCAATTGGTTTAAATACAGCATAAAAAGTTAAAAATTGAAATGAATAAAAATGTCAAACTTTTTATCTGCTTGATGAAGCAGCTGATCAAATTTTGTCAGAAATATAACATGTCCAAATTTTGAGACAAATCGCAATGTTATAGTGTCAACTGATCATAATCGACTAATATATTTTTAAATAGTATTTGTTTTATATATATTCATATTTAAATTTGCTATATACGTTCACAATTACACATAAAATAGGCAACCATATGCTACTGCCAAAATTTTATCCAATTGAAACAGATGAACAGTTAAAAAGTTAAAAAATATTTACCAAGAATACATTTTTAACTTTTTATGCGGTGTTTAAACCAGTTGAAACACGAAGTTATATAAAAGTAGTTTAAATAAATTAACACGTTTATTGCCATGTGACCCACAAACAACCATGTATTTGACGAAATGTTCTTCAAAACATATCAAAACTAGTAACAAAGCAATAGGCATTTTTGAAGAAATTTGAATTATTTTAATGAGCTCTCATGCTCACAATGTGGTGTATGGTTCACTAAATTGTTAATAATTTTATATAATTGGACTATATGTTCGTGAAGCCGAGGTTTCCTCGGCTACCTCATTACTTAAACAAGTTTCCTCTAATTGTTAAAAACTTCGTCTCTTCCGGAAAATGATAATTATTTGCCTAAATAAGTTTAAGTAAAATTATTGTTTATATAATTTCATTTGACCTGAATGTAGTCTTTTATTAACGCTCAGTTAACGCTCCGATTTTAATTTCCATTGGAGGAGATGGTTTTCCGTCTGTTATATAAGTAAAACAAGGCAGGTTCATTGCGAGTTAGTTTTGTGGTCTTTATTTGTAGTCGCTTCCCTAAGATTTGTGCTTTCTTCATAGAAATTTTATCTGCATTTAATTCGCTTATATCTCTTAGCTTTTCATATTATGTTCAGAATTTGTAGATTCTAATAGATCAAAAATATTTAATTAATCATGTTCTATTTTGATTTTATTTTAGCCTGGAAATGATAAATTTTGTTGGCGATGTCATCAAATTGGCAGTGATTCCAATACAATGATTGCATGTTCTAAATGTATCCGCTCCTATCATGTAAAATGTGCCCGTATGCTACAAATAAAAAGCTCTTGGAATTGCCTTGAGTGTACTGCTATTGAAACTGCCGAGAAATCTTTAAAGTGAGTTGATCATCAAAATTTAGGTATCATTCGGATTTATTTAAAATTGTTTGATTTTTAGTGGAGTACATGCCAAAATTACTATAGATGAATTAGCTGAATTGCTTAATTTTGCTTTAAAGAGAATGAAACAATTAGCCGGGGTGCGTACAATGAAAATTGATTTACATCAAAGTTTAAATAAAATAAATATTTTGAATTTTAGGCTGATGAATTTATGCCAATGTTCAACAAAGAAATTCATACCAATTATGAAGATTACATTATTAATCCAACTGATTTGTTACAATTACAAATTAATATCGAAAATCGTAAATATAAATCGACTGATGCATTTTTATCTGATGCCCAATGGCTTTTACATAATATTTTAATTTATTTTTCTGGTGAGATTTATTTAAAATTATTAAGGCTTTGCAAATATAGAACTAATATCTTTAAATGCATTTTAGATTCTCCAAAATTGATATCATTGGCCAAAATCATATTTAAAATATGTAAACAGGAAATGTATGAAATAGAAACGTGTCATGAATGTTACTTTAATGCAAATTCATGTGAAGATTGGTTTACAGAAGTTTGTTCTAAACCTCACATATTGCTGTGGGCAAAATTAAAAAGTTTTCCATATTGGCCAGCTAAAGCAATGATTGTCAATTCCGCGCAATTGGTTAGTGTACGATTTTTTGGTGATCATGATCGAGCTTGGGTCCCAGTTAAAGATTGTTTTTTATATTCTGAAAAAGATCCGAATACTCAAACTAAAAATAAACGGAATAACATTGCCGAAAGTATAAAAGAAGTGGACATACATATAAATAAAATAATTACTAAATTTGGTTCATTCAATTATGCTGGATTGCGTGCGCCTTTCGATCCTACAAATTCCGATCAATTATTGACGATGATACCAACATTTAACACAAAATCCGGTTGTGACTCATCTGCAAATATTAAATCGAAATTAACGTATAAAATTGTTAAAACGGCGGATAATAATTTATCAATTTCACCGATATCTACGATATCGGGGAATGAGAAGAAAACACCTAATTCTTCGAGCACAATTACAAGTACACCCAAAACGACAATGAAAAAAATTAATGATAGTCCTGATAGTAATAATACAAGCACGTCGGATAAATTTTCAGAGTCCTCTAGTACTTCATCTGCGGCCCCAAATAAAATAACTATTGAACGAAAAAATGTCGAAGATGGACAAAAAACGTATCAGGTATTGAAGAAAAAATGTCCACCTGAAAAAAAAACAGAAATTAAAGATGATGGTGATCAGAAAGCAAATGACGGAGAAACATTAAAACGATATGTGTTTAAGAGAAAATGCGATAAATGGAACATATCGATTCCACTGAAAAAGAAGAAACTCACAAATGACGATGCACAGATTTCTAGCAAAGATAACATCGACACTAAGAACCCAAATACAGTTAGTTACTCAATTAAATCGTCAAAACGAAAAAAATCTGCAGATACCTGTAATGGGGATACAACTCCGGAAAATAAAAAAAAGGCTACCCAGGAATCTGTGAATATTGTGGATGATGATAAATTAAAAGTAAATGAAATTGATAAAAATAAAGATGATTCAAAAGAAGACACAGTAAAAGAAATTTCTGGAAATTCGGATGCTGAATCTGGGATAGAAAATGGGACTCTGTTACCAATCGAAGAAATTAAAGTTGAATCGATTGATGACAAAACATCGCATTCCAATGGAAAGGATAAAATTGATTCAACAGAAGATTCTCTTAGTAAAAATGATCCTTCGGCGTTAAATAATAGTGCCAATAATCCTTTAATGATTCAAGATGCTATTAAATCGGAACCCTTATCAGACGAAGAGATTCCACAATTCAATGTTAGGTTCAATGTTAGTCCAATAGGACCTGGTTCGCCACCAGCTTTCTTAAATGGTGATAATAATAAACGAATAGAAATTCCACTCTTACAACCCATAAGTGTATCACCGTCGAAGGGATTTGTGACTGTCAAAGATATAAATAAAATGAAAATAGTACCGCAGCACGGCGATAAACCTACAAACCAAATTATTATTGATAAAAATAGAAAGAATACTTCGGCTTCTGTATTTATGACTGGAAATAGTAGGGATAAAAGAGATGTAAAATATAAAGTAATCCCAATCAAAACGCAGAGAGCTCGAAAATCTTTCCCTGCTTGTAAAAGTAAGCCGGTATCAATTAGTAAGCCGGAACTTCCCGGTAGTGTTATCAATAAAATGTCAGGATTTCGTCCTGCAACTGCTACTCTAATTAGCACCAGTAAAAATTCAACAAATATGGTGTATATACCGATAGACTCGAAGAATATACAAAATCATCAGTTATTAGATTTCAATAAATTTATTACACATACAACATCCACTATAACTTCAAATAATATTGAATGTTCAATGGCGACCGCAACTCCTGGAACATCAACAATTCTTTCACCTATTCCAGCTAATCTTACACCAATAGTTATTACAACAGTTGCAGCTACACCAATTACTCCAGTCACGGATCCATTGGAAATTAATAATGCTGCAACGTCGAAATCCGACTCGCCAACACACATGATGAGTAATGTAGTAACTAAAACTTTGGCATCTGCAATTACAGAAGCGATTGTGCGTACACCACCTAAATTGGTGCCAAAACCAACCGCACCATTACGTGTTTCAGATACAGAACAGGAAATTCCAATGGATGCGGGGCCATTGTCGAGAAAAATCATGGATAATGCTCATAAGATGACAGACTACTTTAGAACAATAATAGAGGATACCATAGGTGATTTATCAAATTTGGGCTCATTGGAAGCAAAAATTAAATCACTTGAAATTGAATTGGAACGTCTTAAATTCATCCACAATCAAGAAGTTACAGAGTTGAAACGTAATACAGGTACGCTTAATTATATAATAATTTTTAATGGATTGAATTTTTCCACTATCTAACTAATCCCTGATATTTATTTGTTACTTTCCTGACTTTTGTATTTCCCAGCACTACTAAGCCAAAATGTAGGTATGTAGTCTAAAAATAAATTCTGAAAATGTGGGGATCATTTGTTATGTTCCTTAGAATTTTTATGTATTGGAATTGGAGTTTACTCGTTAATACGAAAATATAAGTGAAATTACGATTACGAAATTATAAGTAAAGTCAAAATACGAATTGATAAATTAGAATGATAAATAAATTTACAAATTCTATTACGAAAATGCCATTACGAAAACAGTGATAATTGAGTTTATTTGTATATAATATTTATATATTTATTTACGTACGGTTAAAGTCCGAAATCGATAAATGTGCGGAATTTTAATTTTTTAAATTTGTTTACACGATTAAAAACCGGTTGTCCAGAGGTTCGATTGTTAGAGGGAGAGAGGGCTAAGCGTCACGAGGGGCACAATCAGCTTCCGTCAGCCCGTGAGAGCTAGTAAAGCCGCTAGTCCCTACTATTCCAAATTCCAATTTGCACTAATAGGACATAGGACTCTCATTTCATAAATTTCGAAGCAATAAAACAGTTTTTTTTTCCAATTTTTATTCGGACATTTACCCATTTCGGAGTTTTACCGTAACATATACACATTCGTACAACTCATTTCCTATTCTAAAATGTAGAACATTTAACTAAATGAGAAACAATATAAATGGATAGTGATATGAAGCTAAAGCTTTGTGAGTTTAACGAAAATATGCCAAGTAAACTGAAAAATTAGAATATATTATTTATTTACTACGTCAAACAAATTAAGCATTCCGCGAGCTATTCCACTTTCGATTTTGGTACCTTTTGTGACCTCTCTTCGACTTCACATTTAAAATTACACAAGTGTTTAATAATAAATGGATTCGAAACAAATAAAGTCATAGTGTTTTCTCTAGTGTAACAAACATACAATATTGAATTAGGAAATTATCATAAATAACGAAATAAGCAAGCTTATCGTTTTACGTCATTTTAATTAAAATTGTACATTTTATGGCACCTTCTTGATTGTCCTTAGTTTTTGTTATGATTTTTGACTACTGTAGTCCAAATAAAAATTTATTTCATTGTTTATCTAATTTACGCCCAATCCTTTCATTTGAAAATTACAATTCTTATCCTATTAGCTTGTACAATTCGTGGTTTTCAATATAAATTAACGATAATTTATTAGGTATACAAATAAGTCTCCGCCATTCGACAAAAGATGGCGTCAGTAGTAAGTTATGGTTAAAATTGCCCGATGTAAAATATCTGTCCCGATGTACAACATAACCTTAAAATTTTAGCAATTTGTTGCCTGCCAGTGCCAGACATAAACAGAAGGGATTTTTGCATCGCATAGTCACTAGAAAAATGGATCCACTACGATAACCCAAAAAGAAGAAATCATGGGGACCTCCTGGCCAAGGTCGATAACCAAGCCGAATATTCATGGAAAAAAAAATCATTTGTATTCGGTGGGATCTGCTTGGCGTCAAGTATTATGAGTTGCTAAATCTGAACAAAAGTATTACTGGGGCTCTACCAAACACAATTAAGGAGTCGAGCATTCAGAGAGAAACGAGCCCACTACTACGCCAGACACGATAAAATTAATCTCCTGCTTGATAAGGCCCGTGCATATGTTGCACCGCCGGTCAAACCCTACTTAGAAATACTCAATTGGGAAGTTTTACTTCACCCACCGTATTCACCAGATATTGCCCCGACAGATTACCATTTGTTTCGATCGATGATGCTTGGTCTGTCTGAGCACTTCACATCATATAAAGATACCAAAAATTGGGTTGAAACCTCCTACCGTTCTTTCACAATAAATGTTCAAGTATTTGATAAAACGGCGGATATTTATTTGTATACTCAACCCACTACATGATATGATATGATAGAGGCGTACATGCCAGCCATAATCAAATAACAAATTATATCTGAATGCGAATAATATTTCAGCATCATGCGGGCCCAGGCCTTGCCTGCATCCTTAACAGATAAGGTTAATTAAGAAAGGATGTTACTCACAGAAACAATAAGGACGAACCGCAGCAAAGTCATTTTCTAACTACTTAAATATATTAAAATGTTAGTTTCAATTATATTCAAACTCTAGATTAGATTTTGTTAGTTTAATAATTTGGGTTAGTTGTGGTTCAGGTAAAGGATACTAATATTCATCATATGTATGCATCAGTCATAATAGACTGGTTAGGTTATTTAATTCACATCTACGGGTCATCTCATCATATATTGCTTATAACCTCATTTTTCCCTAACTTCCCATCCAACACCATCTAACTGAGGGACTTCACGTTCGTAATGACTCGGCAGTATTATCATACAGATGATGACCTAAATATTCCATTGATATTGTAAAAAAAAAAAAATTCGGTATTGTCATTCAGCTATCTATATTTAAATTCATCCAACTAAAAAAAAGCAGGGTTGATTTATATCTAACGTTCACACAACTTCACTAAAACATAACCTGAATTCAACCAGAAGAGAGCGTCGAAAAACAACATTCCATAGCAAAAAGTCTTTGGATCGTTAACATATTTGATTTTATTAAGTTTACGCTTTGAGCGTAAGTAATTAAATAGACCCCCTGATCAAGAATGTTGCAAATAAATTCGATTTAGTGGATAGTTTTCGGACTTGTTTACTGAATTAAATTGATTAACTAAAAACACTTGTCAATTTCCTTAGAGTGACAAGATTGGAATATCGATTTTGAAATTAATTTCTCCTTCAGTTCCTTTTTACAACTAATACATTTTTCTTCAAATTATGCTGCTTATATACTAATTCTAGGTCTAATTTGTTATGTTCCTCCTACCCCAGAATACAACAAAACCTAAAAAACAAGCTACCTAGACGATCCTTAGACACTGGTGTGTACAAACTATTATGCAACGACTGCAACAAATTTTACATAGGACAAACAGGAAGATCATTCCTAACACGTTTACAGAACATGTCAAAACAGTTAAACATCAATTCACAGACTTTGACCACAACTTAACAATTAATATTGTATAAAGCCAGAAAAGGATACACACTCAACAGACTTGAAGAATTCGAGATTTACAAATGCAAAGGCAATAACATGACCAACGACGAATTGAACATCAAAACCAACGGGATCTATGACTTAATTATAGATAACACTAACCACAGTAGAAGGAACATAACAAATTAGACCTAGAATTAGTATATAAGCAGCATAATTTTGAGAAAAATGTATTAGTTGCAAAAAGGCACCGAAGAAGAAATTAATTTCGAAATCATTATTCCAATAATAAATAAATATTATTGATTATAATAATAATTATAGATTAATAATTATGAATAATTATAATATTTATAATTATTAATAAATAATTAATTATTAATTAATTATAATATTGTTTTGATTTACTTGCCTTATTGACTGCTGTGGTTGATTTGCACACTACTCTCAATTAATTATTTTATGTTTTTTGAGTAATCAACACAATTATACCTTCCTAGCTAAAACATTCGTAAAAGAAAATATTTGAACTGCAAATAGAGTTTAATACAAGGGGAAGCGGAATCATAAATACTAAAACACGCCAAGGGTTAGGAAAGGCTGTGTACTATCTTCCCTATTATTCCTATTAGTACTGAACGCTGATGTGTAAACTAGCTAACGCAACTTCAAATGGCATCCAGTGGAAATAAATCGACTAAATGATCTGGACTTCGCAGACGATTTAGGTATGCTATCGCGCAAAGGTACAAACCTGCAGCGGAATATCTAGTAGAAAATCTGTTCGATTCCTGCGTAAAATTAGTACTGCTGTATGGCTGATGGAAACAGACACTCACACGCGGAAGATTACGAGAGCATTCCAGGTATTTGTAGACAAATGCTTTAAACTATTGATAAAATGTTTCTAATAAAGGATCACAAACGAAGAACTTCTGCGGTAAAATGGCGATGGATTGGTCATGCGCTGAGGAAAGGGCCTAACTATATAACAAGATTGTCGTTAGAATGGAATCCACAGGGACGGAGGACAGTAGGAAAACCAGCTATGACCAGGAAACGAACTTTACTGATAGGCAAAGCGAAGCAAATTAAATAATTTCAAACATGCAAAATTCAATTCCCTGATTTTTGCTAATTCGTTAATCATTGTAACGGATTGCTATTATAAAGTTTTCAATTAACACCATGCTGTGAATTTGTGGTGCCCGTACAACGAAGAACATGTCCAGAGCATTAAGAAAATTCAAATTTGTTACACTATTTGACTTGAAAGCGTGAGCAATGACCATCATATTTAACATGGAAGACCTACAACTTTGCAACGCTAGAAAATAATCGCGAATTAATCTCATAGTAGACCAAATCGTCGCACCGGATGTACTAAATTATGGTTAAAATATAGGTTCCAGAAGATAGCTAAGGGATTTTGTCTTAAAAACAATTCAAAACCAAGCTTTTATCTTGGAAACGGTGTAAGATAGGAGAAAATTACGTATTTAAATGTAATTTATTGCCAAATTTTAACTGCTTCACAAAAAATTGATAAATGGATAATTCCTACTTGTCAGTGCCGCTTTTAAGGTCCAATATACTGAAGGTGTTTTTTGCTCCTGATAGCGTATCCAAGGTGTCATGAATGCACGGTAACGGATCGTGGTTCTTCTTGGTTATTTCGGTTGATTTGTACAAGTCAACACGTGTCAACACCTTGACGGCTTGGTGCCTACTGAAATGGAGTGGCGACTCCTACAGCTTTGCTACTGCCAATCCCTTTCTCTGATTACGTTTGTTGTCACGAGCTCACGTTCAATCACAAATTTCTTTCATTCATTTTGCATTATGCAACTTTAAAATTCCCTTCTTTTTTTAAGTTTTAATTTATTTGTTTGGATTGAACGTTGTCGCCCACATCACTAAAATTTACATAGTTCACTCCCACCTTGTTTTAGGGGCTGCTCCACATTGCGCCATTTCAATACCTGCTTCTTCAATTCTGGCGTATTTGGTCTTCAGTGGTAAAATATAAGCCGTCAATACATTCATCAGTTATACCAGCTACGATAACCCTATTGAACCGTATTTGCCCAATGGTTACTGAAAGGGTATACTCTTCTTTGATTGCCTGTTTCGCTTGTTCCCGTTATTAAATTATAGTGACCAATCTGATCTGGAAGTAGCATTTCAGGACGTTCACATCGATCTAGAAGCATCGGTATCCGGAATGAATGTTCATTGTTGCGCCAATACACCACTAAAAACTAAACTCTTGCAGTCCTTTTGAAATTGTCTTTGCGACTTTTCCTCTATATTACCAGTTTTCATCCCGCAAAACTATTAATTAAATTATTTGCGATAATTTTGCCCGACCGGGTTCTTTGTCATCACTGATATGGAACACTAGTTTAAATGTTTAAGATCTAAAGTATCGAGACCGACATCGATGCCACTTTCTTGTTTTTAATTCTATTGAGCTTCGGAAAATGATATTGAATGATATCGAAAGCAATAAAAAATGTTTAAAACATTTATTAAGAGCTCAAGAACGAGAATAAATAAAATAATTACTAAACAGCAAGCATGATCATCTGCATTAATGAATCTGTCTGTTAGGCCATTTCGTTACTTCTCGTTCCATGTGATTTTCTGTATCCTAACGTAACCGCTAGTACAAATACAGTTTGCAATATGTTTGCTGCTTTAGCGCGCCGAGCCACAATTATCGCATCAGCTTGCTCATGGGCGTCCTGTCCTGTCGTCCTGATGTATCGGAGATTGAAACTTTTTCTTGAAGTTATCGAATCAAAATATGTTGCGATTTTAAATTTATATCGAGCT
The DNA here is from genome assembly GCA_963691935.1 of Nephrotoma guestfalica. Taxonomy (NCBI): domain Eukaryota; kingdom Metazoa; phylum Arthropoda; class Insecta; order Diptera; family Tipulidae; genus Nephrotoma; species Nephrotoma guestfalica. The sequence continues at coordinate 5,853,820 of OY829914.1, forward strand.
TCCAAAATAGTTTCTTGTAATAAATTAAAGTATTTGGGAAACTTACTTCTGCAACATTTATTGTCCTCTAAGACAGGACAGGCTAAATTTAAAGAGTTCATTTCTGAAACTTCATTTATAATATAAAGGATACTAAATCAGATTTCTTACGGAATTAGAGGATATCCCCAGTTCCGTTCGTCCCTGTTGGTCATATCCATTAACCAAAAACAATTTTTGTATTCCTCCGTCTCATTTGGTCTTATTTCCAAACATGTGTTCTTGTATGTTATTACTCGTAGGTTTTTGTTGATCGTCTGCTGACCGTATTTCTATTTGACGAAAGCTTATCGACGTTTTCCATAAAATAATATTGTAATATTTCTCGATTTTAGTGCAATTTTAGTGCAACTTTTTTTTTGTTTTTATGTTTTTAAAAAATCTTTATTTCTGAATAATATTACAATTAATCTCATTGATTATCTAGTAATTGTTTTATCAGTTTAGTAGCCTATTCTTGTGGAATGAAACCTATTAGTTCATCCAAGCTCTGCCAGTCCTTTGATTTCAGCGACTCAGGGAACCACTAATTATAAAGGCTTTGTTCACTTTAGGTGCTTCGGTCCGTTGGTACGATATAGTAGGTTCCGCAGCTCCTCGTTATCGTGCTGCTGCAATCGCAGTACATGACTACAAATTTTTGTATTTCATCGCTGACGTATTCCATGTTTAAGTCTCGATGCAGATTATTTTTAATGTACCAAGGAGCATTCACAATGCTACGTAGTACTTTGCCTTGAAATGTTTGTATGATCTTAATTGTAGTTTTCTTTGCGCAGCCCCAAAGCTGAATATGATACGTCCAGATAGGTTTTAGGATTTGTTTATATAACAGCAGTTTGTTGTGGGTTGTCAGTTCGGAGTTTCTTCCATTAAGCCAGTGCATTTTTCTAAATTTTAAATTTGGTTCTTGCTTTTTTTTAACATGTGCTTTCCATCTGTGCTTAGAGTCTAGCGTCATGCCGAGGCACTTAGCATTATCAGAATATGAAATTTGTTGCGAAAATCTAATCGAAATATATTCTAATTTCCTATTTGTAAAGTTGATATGTGTTGATTTCGATTCGTTTAGTGTTATTCTTCATTTTTTTTGTCCAGTTATCACTATATTAATAGCATTTTGTAGTTTCCTTGCGGACTCAACAATACTAGCATCTGTGGTTATAACAGCCGTGTGATCAGCAATGGTTCCTATTCTAGCTTATACAGGGCTTATAATGCAGGGCCCAGAATATTGCCTTGTGGAAGGAACCCCTGCCAATATTTTCTTTAGTTCTGAGTATTTCCCTTTCTGTCTCACTCGAGCGCAACGGTCGTTGATGTAAGACTTTACTCGTAGCAATTCAAAATATTGTTTTGGCAAATCTCGTTGGAGTTTAAATTCTAGACCACGGTGCCAAACCTTATCAAATGCTTAGGTTACGTCTAATAATATTGCTGAACATACTTTATTTTTCCCAGCGCCTCCCCAATTGTATCAGTGATCCTATGTACCTGTTTAACGTTGAGTGCCTTTCTCGGAACCCAAATTGATGTACTGGTATAAGATTTCTGGTCTCTATAATTGGCTTTAGTCTCTTGAGAAACAGTCTTTCGAAAATTTTTGATGTTGTTGTTAACAAAGAGATAGGCCTGTATAGATAGCATTGATTATGTGTTGTAGTTTCCTTAGTGCTTTTTCGGGCAGGGCTTTGATTATTTGCTCCGTTATCAAGTCGTATCCAGGGGTTTTTTATCTTTGAGATTTTTTACTTCTTGTTCGATTCTTTCAGAGTAACTGGTAGCACAGATACCTTGTTTATTTTGCTTATAAGTGTTAAATGTTCATTACCCGCTTGTCCAGTTGGTGGCTTCCAGGTATTTTCTAGATGTTCGGCAAACAGATCAGCTTTCTGCTTTTCGTTACGAGCCCAGGTTCCATTAACCATTTTTATGGGTGGTACTTGCATTTTAGGCCTGTCTAAACCTTTAATAGCTTTCCACTGGGAATATTCCGTGTCAGGTTTACCTGTTAGATTACTTAGGAAGCTAGCAACTGACTCATTTTTAATCTCCTTTAAAAGCAGTTTAAGTTTGTTGCACAAATTGTTTAGGATTGTTTTGCCTTTAAGGGCTCTAGTTTTCCGCCAAGTCTTACGAGCTCTTCTTTTTTCGTTAACCAACTGTCTCACTTCAACTAGATAGTATATACTTTTTTGTAATATTTCTTGCTGATCAGGAGTACTTTCCCAGGCCGCTTTTTTTACACTTTCAAAGAGGCTTTCCAGTTCTTCTTCTATTTTGTAAGCGTTCGAGATCTGCACCTGTAGATTGACGCTTTCTTCGACTAGCTGCCGAAAGTATTCCCAGTTTGTTTTGTTATTTGTTAGTCTTGGAGGGCTTGCTTTCCTTATTACCGTGTCACTTATTGTCATTAAAACTGGAGAATGGTCTGACGACAGCCCTTCTTCATTTTCGACTGCTAAGTAATTTTCGGAGATAGCTCTTAATATATCCTCTTGAAATCCAGAAGGCCAGGAATTTTATTTGGGTCCGTAGGCCAGTAGGTTGGCTTTCTACTGGATGTGAAACTCACATTTTGATGTTCTGCCTGCTTCAAATAGCTCTCTTCCTTTGGGAGTAGTTCTATTAGATCTCCAGAATATATTTTTCGCGTTAAAGTCATCTCCAATAATAAAATTACTACCAAGCTATTTGTGCAATAAACTTTGAAAAAAAAAAACAAATGGACGAAAACTTAACCAATAAATATTATTTTATTTTTTATTACTAGATATGATTCTATGTGAAATGAAAAACACAATGGAAAAGGAAAAAACGCGAATTATAAATGAAACAAAGAAACAATGTGAATTGGAGCGCATTCGCGCAGTTGAAGAAACCAAGCGGAAACAATGGTGCGCGAATTGTTGTAAGGAAGCTCAATTCTACTGTTGTTGGAATACTTCGTATTGTGACTATCCTTGCCAACAAAAGCATTGGCCACGCCACATGGTGTCATGTGCTCAACACGAGTTAACCAGATCTAATGATTGCTCTTATGTAAGTAATTTTTTGATGTGACTTAGCCAACGAACTTTTTACTAATATTTTACCATTTATTTTTAGAAATTCAATCTGAAACCAGCTACATCAGCAAACACAAATATTATGTCAAAAGAACGAATTATCAAACCTAAAGAAATACATCCACCTAAAATTATAAATGCTTCATTTCGAGGCAGCGCACCAAGAGCTCCTGTTCCGTTGCAGCGATTGGTAAATAATTAATGCTTATAAGTTGGCTGTAATTATTTAATCAGAGTAAATTTGTTTTTATTTTATTTTGATTTTATTATTTTATTTTCAATGTATTATTCAGCAATTAACAAAATAGGTTCCACTAAGTAGAATTTATAGTAGTTTATTTAATAATATTATGTAGATTATTATTGTTAGTTTTTAACGTACACAGGCTGGACCTAATTTCAATACCATTGACTTTCAATACCATAGATTATACCATTGACTAAAATAATACTAGTGAGACGTTTCCATAGAATAAGAAAAATTAACAGTCGGTTGCCAATTAATAGAACTGGGTTTTTTCCAACATCAGGAGCAACTTATAATTTGAGATGTTTAATTTTGTTCAGAATTAGTGTTATGATCAGAAATACGCTTTAAAATAACTAACCATAAACATTATTGGGGACTGTACAGTGTTTAATTAAATTGAATGTATGCTATCGAAATTAAATTTACTATTTTTAGCCAATTATTTGCAAATTATCAATATAATCAAGGACCTTCTCTGGAGTTGAGTAAAATCATAATTTGCTAGTTTTTGTAAATTTTTCTTTTTAGGGGGTCATGCATTCTGTATGATGCACAACATCATTTGGAGTTGCTAAATTCAATGAATAGGCCCTAAAGAAGTCTAAATATACGAACCTGTTTCCTAATAAGCAGTTCTGGTGATTCATCACGCCCACACGGCTAGTGCCTAAGTAAACAGATTTAACCGTTAAGACATTGAACCGTCTCATTCTAGTTCAATTCATTTTGTTTTTTTTTTTTTACAAATTAACTAGTCATTTTTAACTAACAGCGTTTGAGTCTGACAATCTAATAATATAGCACTACCATGTATTATTTACATTAACTGTTGTTTTGGTTAATTTTGCATTATGCGGACTATTCGGGCAACTCAAAAGGTTTTAATCTGGTACGATGTTACTATCGTGTACGATGTTACGATGTTGATGGAGTCTCTCCTGGTGTTTTTGAACACACTTCTTTAATTCACTTGCGTCTGTGTCCATTCCGAGATATCTATGAAGGTCTATTACGAGTGTAACAAGAAGCGTTTACAATCCCTCTGAGTACTTTATTTTAACATCGTTGAACTATCTGTTGATTGCTGGATAACTGAGAATTTCTTCCAATTAACCAGTTGAAGCTCTTCTGTTTTCGTTTTAACGCGTACGTTCAACTTTAACTTTGTATCAAGGTTCATACCAAGGTACTTTACTTGGTTTACATATGGTACATGAATATTATTGAGCATTACTGGTAGTGGTTCTATCTGTTAGTAAAGTTAAGGTGTGTAGACTTCGATTCATTTACCTACTTTAATTCTCCACTTGGCCAGCCAATCTTGGATATTATTTATGACGATTTGTAGTTTGAACAATCAATGTATATAAAATATTTCAGATACAATTTTCGGACAGTAGAACAGAAGTAACCGTTGAAAGGTATATATGGCACATGTAATGTGTTCCCTTTCTAATTTCGCACATTTTTATTCTCTACTCCTTGGATGGTGTTTCAATTAAGATTCTTAGCATTAACAAAAAAGTATCTTGGATTTACTGGTTCCGCTTGGAAGCTGATGTTTTCGACGCATGATCTCATATGTTCGCGCTTCGTTTTTATTTAGTCGTAACTTTCCTAGTACGGATATATTTGGTTGATGGGCTTCGTTCGTTGCGAGGCAACCATCTTTCATGAAGTGCATTATCCAGTGTAAAGCATCACTTTAATACATCGACATTGCATCGATCAGTCTTTTGGGTTGCTATCTTATGCCAAAATTCAATTCGCAAGGCTAAACTGTTGCCTGAGACTGACGACTGGAATATGTTGTAGTTTTCAACTTTTTATTATATATTTTGCAAGCTAATATGCAATACAAAATTTACGAAAAATAAATTGTCTTACCCACCTTCTTGTAATATTCAGTTTTGTTACAAGGATGTTCAAGGAAAATAAAATAATTAATTAATAATTTGCAAATAAATTTAGGAAATTTCATAAAATTTGTGTAATTAATTTGACAGAATTTTTATTCGTTTTCAACTTTTGTTATGTTCTTTAGTAAGTAAAACTAATAAATAAAATTTTATTAAGATACTTAAATTATTAAAATTTAAAGTACACGTCTCTCGTCTTGTAAAAACAGTGAAAATTTGTTTTTTTTTATCAAGCACACTTTAAACATTTCATTGCAAATATTATTAATATGGTTTTGGTTTTTAAAATATATTTCGGAAAGCTACGAAATAAATTTTGCTGCCTCTAGCCACTCGTCCGAAGGATCTTTTCAAGCCCCAAAATTTGAATTTGTCTTTTTAAAATTTTTTCATTCACAAAAGTGCCTTGAATACTCATCACCAAATCAGATTTTGATAGTTTTTTATTGCAAAGCTCGCATAGCCCGCATAATACGAAATTAAATTAGAGGTTAGTACACTAAGCTGGACTTCTTTTAATACATGATCTAACACCTCTAATGATCCAAATCCTTCTGCTTCAATATGTTTGAGGCTTGCGTTATAATCGGCCTTAAAAGTTTTCCAATCCAACTTCAAATTTTCTGCATCATCGGTCAAACAATTCGCATGCGTTGAGTTGAATAGAATTTTAGTAACAAAATGGCGAAATGCATACCGATATCATAGCTTGAAGGCATAAAATTGTAACCTCCTCGGTTAGTAAGGATTCCACATTATACTCGTACATTTCATTTATATCTTTAATTAAACCTAATTGAGCACTAATAGTTAACTGGAGTCCTTTAAAAAATTTAAAATAATTCTCATTCTGTGTTATAATTTTAATATTTTTTAAAAATTGTAAGCTTTGCTCCAAATAATTATAAGTTTTGCTATTTATTCTAAGCGGTTGCCCGCTCCGACGTAAGGTGAGGTTTTCGGTGCGGTTCGTTGAGCGCTGGAAACAGTGTTGCTTAATATTTGAACTGCCAATTTTACACCTATTTTTTGAAAATTAATTGGGCTCATGTGATATTTGGTGAATTTTGGAAGTAACTTTAAGTGTTGATTTTTTTCAAATTCATAAATTTTTTTAACAACATTAAAATCAGTTTTTCCATAGTCCACATGTTGAAACTGGTGTTTGATGAAGGCATTACAGGCCGATTTTAGTAGATGAGGTGGATTTTTTTAGTAGATGAGGTGGAAGAAATTTTTTTTTCTCATTTATCACACTATAAATGGATTTTCGGGTCCATCCCCAAAATGTTTATAAACAGCCAGATTTGTTGTTGCTTGGTCACATGTTATATCATAACTATTTCCAAATTAAAGACTACTTGACAAAGCTTTATGTTTGCTACTATTAACCGATAACTGATTCTGATAACTCGTGGACGTTCATTGAATTGAAGACGAGGACGTAATTCGAAACGTGTTTCTAACTTCCAATTGGGCCCCGAAGCATAAAAAATAATGCCGGCGTTGCTAGTTTGCTCGATCGATCATTCCCCATATCACAGTAACCTTCGACTCGATCGGTAAATGGATTTATAGTTAAATTTTTCTTGCTCGTCTAATGTTAGCACACACAATCGTTCACGCACTGTCATATTTTGAAATAAACTTTAATTGGTTAATTAAAATATAATTTGTCCCAGACGATATAAATTTTACTGGTCCCGTTTATATATTGACGATACTGATGGTAACTTTAATTCTAAAGTGTTTCGCAGATATTTGTAAGTCGTCGCCGATTTATAATAAAGACACTGGGCAAACGTTTTGTCGTTATCGCTGTAATAATAGTCGTTTTTTAATAAAAGTTTACACACATTTTTGATCATTTCATTCGGCCCAGAAATATTGTTTATAATTTCGTCAGTATTATTATTTGTAACTTTAGATGACTAATTTTAAAATTATTATAATTCCTCTGCACTTTCTTTAATTTTGCTCTAATTATTTTTATTTTGCTTATTCGCCGCTTTCATTTTTTTTCTTATACATAACACATTTTTTTATTTTGTTTGCAATTATTTCAAATATTTAAATCTTCAGTTTTATCGCAATGAAAACAATTTACCTTGTCAATGAGGTTCATCAATTCTTCATCTTCATTAAATGGATCAGTTTGCGTCGTTGGAGAAGTTAATTCAAGTGTTGTGCGATTGAAAATATCAACTACATTCATGTATGTTGGGGCTGCTGCAGGCATGTCATTAACTTCGTTGATTTCATAACTCATTTTTAAATTAAGGATGGGCACTGCGTTTTTTGTAAGATAATGTATTCCAACATTTCCTTTTAGGAAATGACGTTATTATGTATATTTTTGAGCGCCTCATTGGGCAAACCCAGTACATTAATATCCAAACCGATCTTCGTTTTTGATCATTTTCAAATTTGAAAAATCTCGTATCAGAATATGACGAACCCTCTCGGCAACATGGCACGATACAAGTGAATACTCTTTTTTTAGATGTCATTTCACTTAAAAAAAAACAAATGTACAATTTTAATTAAAATATTTTCACGAATTTCAAAAAACAATTTACGTTGAAACGTACCTAATAAATTTGTTATTATTTAAATTCGGCTCTTAGAAGAATAAAGAATATCTATTAATTAACGGTTAATTTCGAAACTAATATAATACGTGATTGAGATTTTCCCTCTTTTTAGTGATCGTGGACCAATAATTGTGTCCCTGACAGTTTTCCCTTCCACACAAAAACAAAAAATTCAAAAGTATGTTAAGTATGTAAATTATAGCGATAAATAATCTCTTTCTCGCCATTTTATTATTATTATTTATTTTTATAACTTTAGTTTAGCAGTATGATCTGTTTATAATTCTCCTGAATTGGTGACTCTCCGCGTGCGGTTAGGGAGGGGTAATTGGTCGTTTGGAATTATTATTATTATCGTTTCGCGACTGAAACAAGAAATGTAAAAATTCAAAAAAAACACAAACTTATATACAATTAGAAACAAGGCACTAAATATTGAAACCGGATAATAAAATCCAATAATCAGAGAAATTGTGTAATTTATTTTCCTATTTTGAAAGTTAAGTAGTAGGTAGTAGATATAACTTTAGTTGATATTGTATTTAGACTTGAGAACAATCAAAAATTGATGAAGCTTTAAAATAAAGCGCTAACAATTATTTTTAAATTTAGGTATCCATAAACGGTACAGGTACTCCCTGTTATACAATTGTACACACAAGGCCAACACCACACTGGGAAATGTTAAATACAGTCCGCCCACAAGTATCAAGTGTACTTGTAGCTGGAAGTTCAAATTTAGCGGGGGTAAAGCCAACAACACAAATTGGACCGTTAATGGAAAATATTAAGCTGGTACCACCAGAAACATTTGTGATAAATCAACAGAATATGGTTGCTTCAAAATCGAATTAAGGATACTTTAATTATTATTATTGAACTATTCATTTTTTTTTTTATTTATGTTGATCAATAAATAAAAATTTAATCTTATTAATTTAGTTTAACTTGTAACCTTTCGCATGTAATTTGTGTTGGAATGTTGTTGCCATTTTAGGGGAAGAACTTTGTGCAGCGAATGTTTTGCAGGATTCATTTATTTGGGGAATATTGAGATTGGAAGTGAACGAGGAACATAATGAAATCGACATCAAATGTGTTGAATTAGTAAAACCTAATATGTAATTATTTGTATTGATGTAGCTACCTATAATATATTTTTATGTATACTCTCGGTCCTTGTTCATTGGATTCTCTAAACAAGGTATTGAATAATCATAATATAAAATTAAAGTAAAACATTTGTATTCGGCAAATAAGAATATAAACCGACGAGTTCTCAATTATATTTCCGTATTATATTTGCATAATGTGGTGTGATGACAATATGGCGACTAATACCGTACTATCAATCGAGAAATTGAAATGTTGTGAAAACTACGTCACGTGGAAATTCGCAATTCAAACCTATTTAGAGCTGGAAGAACTGTTCGATTGTATTTTGGTAACCGGAGAAGATAAAAAAGGGAGTTGAAAACAAAATTATGGAAATTATGTTCTGCTAACCAATCAACTATTTATGTTCATATAAATACTGCGATAAATTAAATTCCCTTCAATTAAATGTATCCGTGATCATGGGAATTGAGAATTCGGGAATCAAAAAAGAGAAAGGAACTTTGCCTAACGTTCGAAACAATAGTTTCCTGTATGAAAATGTGCATTGAATGGCACCAATAAACAGGGCGCCTATGGTAAAAGTAAACATAATCAATCTACTGGTACACGTTGCTTCAATCGTAGCAACTTTTAGTCATATTGCAAAAAACTGGCTAAGCGAATTTAAAAGTGTTAGCCAAGTAAAACCGATTTCACAAAGTTTGCTATACACAACATTTTCAGCAAATGGTATCAACCACTGTATGTGGATTCTAGAGCTTCAACGCATATGACCATAAGAAGCGATTGACTCAGAGGTTACTGATGCAATTATGTATAATAATGTTGTGGTTGCAAATAATTCATAATTGAAAGTAACTTCAGTAGATGTGCTGAGGTTGACATGATAGTTAAAAGCAAAATCCAGAAAGGAAATACTAAAAACGTTTTGTACATCAAAGATTTAAGTTTGGCAATACGGGATGTACCGGCTCAACCAACCACAAGCATTAACGTACCAATGGAATACTGCAAATGGATTAATGGTATCGAACACTTGGACACTTGAGTTCAAGCGGTATGAAAATAGTAAGAGGCATTGCAAGTGTGGTAAAATTGAATCATCTTTGACGTGCATAAGAGGTAAGCAGACACGTCAACCATTTAAAGAATCCAAGACACATACCAAAGAAGTTCTGGAACATGTTCATCCAGATTTGTGTGGTCCTATGCAGGTAGATTCAGATGACTCTCTTGAGACGCGAATACATTAACCAGGTTTATGTCAATATTTTGCGAAAATACAGCGGAACAAAATGGATGCCGTATTTGGTAACAAGTTCTTTGCGGAAGCAGTATCGACGGCATGTGACATTATGTTTTCATACATGAAATGGAATTCTAAAAACAATCAACAGTCCGAAATTTGGGTTGTTCTGGTTGATAGCCAGATATTGCTTTTACCTCACCTATATGTAAATCAACAGTCCCGTTATCTAGAATGGAAGCAGGATAAATAGTAACCTCATCTGCAATTTAGGCATCTCTCTGGCTTAAATCATTCGAAAAGGAGCTGTAAACGAATCCAGATCCTGTAACTGCCAACAAACTAATTTCATGCCAGAGTAAAACATCAGCCACCATTTTGCACGTGTAGATGTGTAGTCTGATAGGATAAAGATGAAACAGCTCAACGAAGGAAAAGATGGCAGACGTGCTGTCAGAAGGCCATCAATGGACCACAGCATTTCACTTGTGCTACCGGGATGGGAATAAAATTTAAATAATTTAAATTAAATATGGGGTTTTAGTGGGAATATTGAAATAGTAAAACATAGTAATTATTTGTTTTGAAATGAAGTATGTACTTATAATATATTTTTATGCTCTTGATCCTGGGTCATTGTATTGGGTCTCTTAAATATTACATTTCATCAAGATTGCCGTAAAGCGATATGGGAGAGGTTCTGGATTCGTCCCTCCTCGCGGTGCTCTCCAGGTAACTAAATGAATCAGGCGGTGTAGTGGAGACGAGCAGAAGAAATTCTATTTATAGTCATGGACACTACATGTCACGGCGAGTCATTAGCACTTTAAAACCAATACCACATCATCTGTTCTCCAGATTAGGGGTAGCTGAAACGTTCGTCTGTATTGCATCAAGCAACTCGCTATATAAATCTGTTCAAGGTAGAACTGAATACTTTCAGATTCTTCACCAGTGTGTGACCTAAAAATTTTCTTTGGTGTGCCACTTGCATTGACGATGCTAGATCGGATATGTGATTAACAGTTATATGTTTATAGTTAGCACGATGATTAACTCGCGAATCAGTGAACTTATTTTCGGTAGCTGTTCCAAATGTCCCCGTTATATGGTAACTCACACACGTAACTAGTGGATTGAGCAGCAGACTAACAGTCTTCTTAGACCTTTGTTTACGGTTCATAACTTATAAAAACAACTATAAGTTATGAACCCTAAACAAAGGTCTAAGATTACCATATCGGATTCATCACAAAGACGACCTCGGAAATTGTACCTGTGCTTGAGATCTGCAAAGCTTTCGGGTCTGGCAAAGAGTTACACATATTATACGTAATTGCACTACAAGAGCTTTGATGGTCTGGGAGTGGGGTCCATGACACCACTAATAGTGGTGAAGCATAGAATAGAATTTGGAGTTGGCTTTCTCATCCATCGGCGCTTGAAGCACCATATGATCGACTTCCACTCAAGAAATTTAACATTGCGATCGTTAATGTATACATGCACCCACCGAAGATAAAGCAGATGACGCAAAGACCCAGTCTTTGCAAAGTTAGAGGAAGCCATCAAGAACCTATGCCGCACCACATTAAAAGTATTTTGACATCCAATGAAAAAAAAATGGTAGGAGAGCATCGTATATCGGCCCTAACAGATTGTACCTCACTAGTAACAACAATGGTCAACACGATACTGACATGGCAATAATGTACAATTTAGTTGTATCAAGTACGTTTTTTCCACATAGGAGAATCCACAAAATAACGGGAAAGAAAGGAAAGGAAAACTAAATCGATCACACCATGGTCTGTAAGAGATTCTTCATCAGAATATTCGATGTTAGATCTTACAGTGGGGCCCGAGCAGTCATGGACAGCGAACATTTGCTTGTCATATTCAAATATGTAAACTGTCCCAAATAAGTTCCATGTATATTTAATAGACAAGCATAAAAGACCGTTTGATGATACGCCCAATCTTTAAAAGATCAAGCTTCATTGCAGAATTACCAATCACCTGTCACTGACTGTCCAGTCTAGTTCGATGATCAGCATCGCCTGGTCGGCGAAAATAAACGAAAGCTTCGTAAGAAATGGTTGGCTCGCAACACAAGAAGCACTCTATCAGAATATCCCCGTGCTAGAGGATAGCTACGGCTAAATATCTCCGTCAAAACAAGCGCGAACATATGAGATCTTGCATCGAAAACATCAGCTTCCAAACAGAACAAGAAAATGCAAGAGACCGTAGCCAAAACGGTCACCACCAAGGAATATCACTAAAAACTTCCATCCAAGTAGTATAGCCATCAAAGACGGGAATGGAGAGCTGCAAACCTACTTCCGCAAACTGCTAAATCGGAATGACGAAGTTTCCTTTCACCAAAAAGGAAAAGGCACCCAGCCTCCACGGTATCCCGACAGGATTAATTAATCTAGATGGCGCTACTCTTGCATAAAATCAGACTCATCCCTCTTGCCGAAAACATCATTGGTAACTATATCAGTGTGGTTTTCATCACAACCGATCAATCACTGGCCAGTGTGAAACATGAGGATGATTTTAGAAAAATGTTGGGTGTGCAATATAACCATACATCAACTACACATAGGGTTTCGGCAGGAATATCACAGTATCAACCGCGAGTAGTGGGGCGCGCTCATCACACAGTACATATACACAGTACTATGGGCCGTGCTCATTTGTCTATTTATGTAGAATCGTAATCGAAGTAACACGCTCCGCTCCTTTGAAATAACATCTGTCGATTTTGTGCCAAAAATGAAAGCGCGAGCTGGTGAGGTGAGCAATAATTTTGTGCACATATAAAATTGTGTATTTTTATCTCTCACGTGTCTATGCGTTCTGTATGTCAATTTTACGATGGTAACTACCGAAATAAAAAGTTCCGGTTGAATATGTATGATGCTGACGTCTATCTCACCTCTTCTATTCTATGCGTCCACTCGGAATGTCAACGAAGTAGTTTCAATCCTCGTTTCTTTCCCCCTTTACCTATAAAACCGGGTTTTTTCCGCCGCAATGTGTACGCATAGATTCGCTTACTTTTGAGCAGTGGAACCAATTGTTTACTATATGATTTTGGTTTTCATTTTCAAATATTTGTACAAGATGCATTTGTATTTGGCACATCGATTAATACAATACATAAACAAGATAACATGCATGCGATCAAGCAAACCGATACAAACAAAATTACCACTACTATATGTTTCAGTTTGCTCACCACTCGCTGTAATTTTTGGTACAATTTCGACACTGTGTTCGACTGGGAGCTGCACTCGCGTCCGTGCTGTTTAATTTGGCGCTCGAGTACGTTTGATAGGAAAAGCACTATTGACAACGCGCAGTATATTCAATAAATCAGGTCAAATTTTTGAATAGCGTGCTTCTTGGCCGAAGATCAAGCGATATCAAAGATAGTTTCATACCGCTCGATCTCTACACAAGAAAACTTAGTTTGGAGGTGAACAGCAGCAAAACCAAATTCTTAGTAAGAGCAGAACATCTCCATGGTAAATCGCGGAATCGACGATCATAATTTTAATTGCGTAGAAAACATTAAATACCTTGGCCACCGAGTTTTCTGCGAAAAAATATGCTTTCAAAAGCGCACACTGGACTTTGACCTCTAATGATTGTAATGGTTCATTCCTTCCTTCTTTGTTCCAATTAAAGATGCACAAAACGAATATCGGATTCTTATGAACCACGAGATCAACTTCTCGGAATAGCGATATCTAAAGATTATTTAAATCCAAACGAGTTAGGCTGGACCACGTTGCAAGGTTCCCACAACAACGTATAATCGTTCATCGTAGAGGAAAACGCTGGCTGCGCTGGCGTGATGACGTCAAACAAGATTTACGTCTAATAGGATGTCCAAACGAGAAGACGTGAGCGATAGCTCGAGACGAATGGAGTACCATAATGCAGGCGGGGAAATCCCTTCATGGGATGTGAAAGCTAGAGGTTACCATATCGGATTCTTAACAAACAGAACCTCGAAAATTGTATAGGATGTCAAAAGGAGGGGCGATAGAGAAGAATGAAGAAACACCACACGTGCGGGTGACAAAATTTCTTCCTACTTTACGGCAAAATTCGAGGTCAAAAGTTTTGATCATAAACGGCTAAATTCAAATTACACCTAAAAGTATCCTTTTTAAAATTTCAAAAACATTTTTCTTCAATAAAAATCCTTAAGGTTGTCACTAGTCCATTCGTATTTTAGCCTTAAGTAGCCAAGGCGGAATCAAAGTTGAACAGAAGCATGTTTTCAGCCTTGTATGTGTGCTCCATAGTCAGGTTCTAACTGTATTTTAAATAAATTTAAATATACAGTTAATTTTAATTTAAAATTTTACCACTTTAATTAGATTAAATTTAAATTTAAGTACAATTTTCAAAAATATCTATTATAGCAATCCATACTACTTAAAAAACTATCTAAACTCCAATCTTTTTTTAAAAGTGAATCATTTATAGAAAATGGTCCGTACCTAATACATTTCATTTTGGAGCAATGTGCAACTGTATGTAATTGTAATCCTATTTCATGAATTAAAACTCCAAAGTATGATTCATTTTCGTTGAGGCAATGGATTTCTAATAGAAAATTTGGTGATTTGTACGTGATGCACTTAATACCATATAGAAGAGGTAATTCATAACCGGCCGGTTTAATTATACCTTTGGCGGCTAATTCGTATGCGGTTTGAGACTGTATATCAACACCGCATATATCAAAAAATTTTCTTTGGTGTGCCGCTTGCATTGACGATGCTAGATCGGATATGTGATTAACAGTTATATGTTTATAGTTAGCACGATGATTAACACGCGAATCAGTGAAGTTATTTTCGGTAGCTGTTCCAAATGTCCCCGTTATATGGTAAACAGAAATCGGTCGGCTTTTGTTAATTTTATTTAATTGCGCAACTCCGTGGTTAAGGGCTAGTACTAGTTAAAGAAATAAATATTAATATTTATTGTTATTATACATGAAAGTGAATATGGATTTATTACCTAAAACACCGCTGGTTCTGTTACCTAGCTTAGGTTCAACTTTATGCTTGAAGTCTTTTACTTGATAAATATCACCAATTGTTGCATTTTTAGCGGATACATTTTCGAATCTTACTGATAATTTTGAGCCAAATGTCGATATTATCTGGATATTTGGTTTAATTGTGTCCGATGAAGTTAATTGATTTAAATCTATTTGAGTGTAGTAATTTATTTGCAAGCCGATTGGAAGAAAGATTTTTTACTTACCATGACATACTTTATTTATTAAGGCATACTTGGTTTGAACCGCGCTAAAACCGGCAGGTTTGTAAATATTTACCAGTCCATTAATCGAATTCCAAATTTTGGAAACATCGAGTTTTGTTCCTATACTCATGTTGTTTTGCATTTTGAAAGGTCAGCTGTCAAAACAAGAATTACGTCCTGATATGATAGTTTACATGATTACTTGCGATCCACAGTTTCACTTTTTTTTATCTCTACCCAATAAACATTTTATTCCAAGGCGCAGTTTTCAGTACGATTTCCATACGGAAAAATGGACAAATCTTATTGTCCACACCAATCCACTTCATAACTTGTTGATTATTTTGAGATTATTACCACAGAATAGAATATTATCTAGAAGCGCCATTGAGTAGACCAAGGAAAAATTACCTATCGACGATTTTCCTACCTTATTTCAAATTTAAAACTCACAAATAACGAATTTTTCATTCTATTGGGTACCCTGCAAACAATTTTTACTACCTTTTCGCGAAGGAAGGTCAAAAAAATGAGTCGATATTTTCCATACAAAAATAGCCTTATGACGTTTCTGTCAAAATTCTGTGTTATTACTATTTATAAGGTGGTGGTGAAAGTATGTGTATAATGCCCTATTTACATGTAGAAAATTGTTTTCTTCTACAAATTTTTGCAGGTAAATAAGAAGCATCCGCTATATAAAAATATTCAATATGCGAGAAAGAAATAAACATACATAGTAATGCCATAACTGTTTTATAGGGAAATTATTAATTTATTTTTAATTAATTCAAATGCGAGATTTACATTTTTGTCTAAAGCGTCGGTTTTTATTATGAATCCTTAACATTTATAAATATAAAATAATTTTTTTTTGTTGATTTTAAAAATGTTGCCATAAAAATACTCGGATCGAATATATTTTATGGCAACATTTTCATTTTTACAGTGGTTTTTGCGGTGTAGTGGCTCAAAAAATCTTCTGCAAAATATTGTTGGGATATATTTCTTTTCTTGTCTCTCATGTGCAAAAAGTCAATCTTATATCTCTTTCAATTTGCAGAGGAAAAATGTTGGTCGCATGTAAATGGGGAGTGTGGTGTGCGAACAAGTTGAATACTGCATAAAGATAATTAATTATAATGAAGCAAACGAGTGTGTGTATTTTTGTTGTAAATGGAAAACATAAAAAACATTAGCTGAGAGGTACACACTATAGCGATTCAGTGAAATTTAGTGTAACTCAGGATAGGAACCAAGTACACATTTTATAGATAACAAATATCAAAATAAAACAATAATTTTAAGAGAAATCATTTATTGCTAGATTAATTTTGGTTTCAAAATAAATCGTATCTATCAAGAAAGATTATGTACATAGTTTTGTTTTTCGATCACCCAGTAAAATCAAAGGCCTTCTTCCTAAGATTGAAATCGTTGTTAATTATTTGTTTTTGTTATTACAATGAAATGAAAGAAATTTTTAAGTTATAAATTACTTCAGAAGTATGCTTTTGGTGCGATCCAATCGGCAATTTAGCTTAACTTTACATATCTAAACAGAGCTATCACAATAGAAACATTATTAGCTTTTACCTTTTGCCTTAAAACTTTGATATTTTGAATAGCTCGCACAATGATATAAAAATAAATAACATAAATTGAAATTGAAACTATCTTCGCTATTTTTTCTATTCTAGTAACATGATTGAAATTCTTTTTAATGTTACTAATTATGGTAATTAGTATTGAGTTATATGTGAAACTGATTAATTTGTTTTTAACGTTACAAACAAAACAATGTCACAATAAAACCGCCAATTTTCAAATGTAGTGAAGCTAACTTCATTAGAAAAAATGCAAAACAATTTGCTCAAGTTTTGTTTTCAAACAAACTTGTAAGATAAAAGGAATTTTTTTTTATTGTAAGATAGCAAGTAAGTCGGTGTTTAGAAAAAACTCTTAAAGAAAAGCAAATACATAAATGCGAAAATTAAAATTTCTCATTTGATTAACATCTAGGCCTTAGAAATTTTTTCATGTTTTGCATTCGGAAAAAATTTCGCCTTTTCTCCGCTAATCTTCCTACAATAGGATAATTCTGGGATTTATCCTAATGTAGGATCTTTTGGGTAATTTTAATTTTTTAAATGTTGGTAACCAAGTTACTCAAGTTACCTTGTCTATAGAAAAAGTAAGATTACATTTCGCGTAATCGCAGATACGACATTGTTGTATTTTTTTAATAGTTTATACTTTGAAAATTTGTACTTTAATTTTTCTGACACTACTAATTTAATACAAATTAACAGAAAGACGAAAGTAAACAAATTGAGAGAAACAGAAATTAAAAAACAACTAAAAGTAAATTACCCTCAGACTGGGTACATACTTGAGGAAATAAAAATTGTCCCACTCGCTCCCGCACTCAAAACCAATCAAGTCTCGTGAAATGATTTATGCCCCGCCTACTAGTTCCACACTCGAGTTGAAATATTTTTAACTTTGATGTTGTTTTAATACATTCTGTGCGATACTACAAAATTATGTTGCCCTTGCTACCGCAAGTATGTACGCAGAGTCGAGTTCAATACTACTTTACTGATGCGTACATGACATCGGAAATAAAAAGCACCACACTCCCGGGAAATAGATCGGGTAATTTTTTGTCAGCAATTTACTCAAAAGTTACCATGGGCTATTTCCGAAAATGCCTATTCTTCATCATAATTTTGCGCATTACAAGTTTCTAATTATTCTGCTAGGGCGCAGTGTCATGTGTACCCGAATGACTACAATTTTTCTAGCAGTTCTTCTATAGAAGAAACAAACAAACCTACATTTCATTATACATCAGTCATTGTGAATGTTTCGTGGCATTTCTCTGTTAAAGTTTAAACAATTTGCGTATTGAGTTAAATAAATAATTTATTTATTTGTTTCGCTTCATAATCGAAAAAATATAACAATTAAACGTGAGAGTAACTAGATAAGTACTCATAATAAACGAATTGTAGCTAACTTTTTGAATTATTAGTTAAATTCTAAATTTACATTGTAAGTGAATATCGATCGGCCATGTTGGGTGGTTACTAGTTGTGTTCATTTTTTTTTCGTACATATGTATTTGAATATTTTTGTTTGACGACCGAATATTATTTATTATATAGTTGGACAACAGCATAATAACGGTTTCGTGAGTGAATCACTGTGAGAAGGCAACATGACGCAGCCATTGCCGATAAAATTTCAAGAGCATTTTCAGGTAAGTGAAAGAAATTAAACGCCCTAAATATATGAGAACACCATAGTGTAACGTAATAGCAATAGGGTCATTATTCCGACACACTAGAGGAATTTCTAAATTTTGTTTTCTTTTGTTACTTTACTACCAACAAGGAATGATTCATCATAACATGATTTGAGAAAAACTTTGCCAAAAACATGATTAAAATTTATTGCACCAAAATTATGTCAGTGATTAAAATAAAAATTAACTTATGTATTGTTTATTTTTAATGTTACAGTTTCAATCAATCTAATAATGTTGGATAACATGATAATGTACATAAATATTATTCTTATATCTGAGTCTTGCGCATTGATTAAATTAGTTCAAAAGATTACTAAATAGTATTTGTATAATACATATTATTAAATTAAATTTTTAAATTGTTCCAAATAATTCAATAGGGAATCTCACTTGAATTTTATCCGCCCATTACAAAAATCGCTTATCGTAAAACACGAATCAATTATTAGAATTGCGTGGGTTATTTAATTTCATTCAAGGCACATAAATAATTTATCGATCTTTAAAAATTGTTCACAGACACACATTTGCAAATGTGGTAACTTCTTTTCCGTTTGAATAGAAATTGCAGTCTTTTAATATTAATGGATATATGTTGTTGTTAAGCTCTGTTAAATCTCTAGCTATACAGCTTTAGGGGAAACACTATTTTGTGAAAGTTTTGTGTGGCTATCTAAATTGGACATTTTACATTCAGTAGTTGGTAGGGGATTCACCGGTTTATATTCAAGGTCGTGTTATATAACCGAACTCGGAGTGATAAATTTTAGGGCGTTATTTGTGAAAGATGCAACTATCTTTAAACTTTAACATAAGATGCACTCACTACTGCATATGTAATACATTTATATTTTAATTATGACCAAAATGTTTGGGCCAAAAAACGACAAATCAATTAGTCGTGAAATAAATTAGACCGCTCGTCTAAATACCAGACATTAAATTATGAACCGGATGTGAGCCCGGCATAAACTGTCTGGAACAATTTCAAAAGTTGTTCCAGCTTTAAGGAAATATATTTATAGGAGTTTCCTTTGATTATTTTGGATCTTACTGAGTTTGCTGTGAACCTTTATCTCATTCAATGTTGAAAGGAATATTTAACACAAGAAACTTAATTACGTATTTTAATTACTGACATAAATTACAGATAAAGTATTTTTATTTTCTTCTTCGAATTGCTTCTGTGATATTTAAAATTGAATCAAATAAAATTTAATTGAGATTATGTGAACGATTGTCTGTGTGTTGTCAATACAATTGATTTTCTGTTTAATATGTTTCTCTTTTCTTTTTTTAGCTCACCAACATTGGCATAAATGCCACTGCAATATCATTTAGTACGTTGACAATGGAGTCGGATAAATTTATTTGTGTCCGAGAAAAGGTTGGAGATACAGCCCAAGTAGTTATAATTGATATGGCTGATTCTGCTAATCCGATAAGAAGACCGATTAGTGCTGATTCTGCCATCATGAATCCAGCAAGCAAAGTTATAGCATTAAAAGGTTTTTACCGGAAATTTCTGTTTAGTTTTTCGAGTAGCTATTTTCAATTCAATTTTTTGTAAATTTCAGCGCAAAAAACTTTGCAGATTTTCAATATTGAGATAAAATCAAAAATGAAAGCTCATACTATGACTGAAGATGTGATATTTTGGAAATGGATATCATTAAATACATTGGCACTTGTCACTGAAAATTCCGTATACCATTGGTCAATGGAAGGCGATTCAACGCCTGTTAAAGTTTTTGATACACATTCGACATTGGGCGGATGTCAAATCATAAGCTATCGAACTGATGCTAAACAACAGTGGTTATTACTAATAGGTAAGTAAAAACAGTTTAAAACATTTCTTGTTTCGTTTTTTGGACCAAAATATTTTGTGTATTCTCATTTGGAATGAATCGAGGACTTTTTATTTAGCGAACAACAAATTCAATTTACGAAACCAGGAATGAACAAATTGTTTTGGTCAAGGGTTTATTACCGTTAATTCTCTGTATGATATTGCACCAATAAGCCAGTAAAAGTAGATCACGACGTTGCTCCTGTACTCCGACTTGCGGTATACATATAAACCTTTTAGTAAGCTGAAAATTGTATGTGTTCCAACCACGAATTGGCTATTATTCGCCGATATTTGAGCCGTAAAAAAATCGATAAATTATTCATTTAGTTTCTGATAATATCAGTATATGAAAACAATTAACCTATAGAAGGAAAAAATAAGATACAATTTGAGACAGAACTTGAAGCCTAACGAAAAAAATAGTCAACACTTCTATATGTAGTGTTATTTTTAGTGATGCAAAATTGTTTGTGTCTGTATTTTGGCTAAATAATTTTGTAGTTAAAATTTATGGGACAGTCCTGCGCACTTCGATTTTTGTTCTTGTAAATATTAAAATTTTACCATAGTTAAAAAATATTTTTTACTTTAACTTAAGCTTTAAACTTTAAAAAAAACACGTCTAAGGTAAGTGTTTATGAGCGCATGGTTACGGGATTGGTAATTTTAGAGCAACATCACCCTTTCATTTCCAAAGAAAAAAAACAAGATGCACTAGAGTAAGAGCCTCTTTCTGTGAAAACATAGCTCCGTGCTGTCCGAATTGAAGTTATGGAGCAACCTGGCAACTGCCTACGTTTGGATTGTGGATTAACTGTTTTATCAAAATGGTCGCCGCCGCCTCTAGGTTCGTTATGTTGTGTCAAGGGGGTCAACTCGAATATAGTGGGATTCTTCATTAGAACGATTTTCAATTTTTCCCTGTTTACAACTTCACTTAGCGCTATTGTTAACTTTCTTTTATTGGTAAAGATAATCGTATCATTGTTGCTTATCTTCTCAATTTAAATGGTAAATATTTGCTCTTGAAATTGATTTGTTCAGAGAGTTTGCTGACTAGCGAAATAGGGAAGTGTTGGTTTCACAGACGTTATCTTCAGAGGAAATGTCAGAATTATTTGTTTTAAAAGCAGCTTAATACACACGCCTTAATAACCTTCTGCTCGGGTTATCAGGTTTCATTTCTAAAGAGGATCGTAAGAGACAGAAGGAGTCGTTAGAGTTTGCAATTTGTACGCTATTTAAACCATCAGTAATGTAACTTGGGAGCACAATTCAAGAAACTTTTTTAAGTGTTAAAGATTTTTATTAAGTTCAAGATATGGATTAGAATAATTCGATTCTCGCCGCAGGTATCCCGTAAAACATATAGCCGCTGCTTATAACGGCGCCAAAAATAGTACAACACACGGATTTTCACAAATCCAAACGGGACAATGATCGGGGTCTAATTGTAATTTTTCTATTTTCTAAGGTTGATTGATATTCACGATCTCAGTAGTAAACAATAATTTTTACAAATTGGCAACTCAGAAGAAAATTTCACTTGTACATTTTTTTTTCCAATGTCACTGGCGCCTATGCTTATTTTATTTTACTGACTAGCCAGGTCCCAGAGCTCTGGTGGTTGCTCTGGTGGTGGTGCTATGGCACCAATGTGGTTGCGAACAATTGTATGAGCGACCAGGGCTGATTATGTGGTTGATTGAGCAATTAGTGTCGCGAATTTTAAAATCCATGTGAATGTACGTACATGGACAGCATCACGTTCGACAGACTCTAGAAGATTGCTCCTCCAGAAATAGCCTTACTTTTGTAATAAAATTGTTTTCTTTATAACGGGCTCTAGCGGTACGGCCTTATAGGGAAAGTGGATTGGTTATTGATAAAAATAATTCTAATAGTTATGTCATAGGACAGGAGGATAAACCTGTGTCCATTGAATTCGGCTTTAATGCCAGCAGTCTATTCGGTTTCAATGACAGCGGCTTATACTCAAGTGGTTGTGTTTCCAAGTGGTTCGATCGAAGGCTAGAAAATTGTCTGTACCTGTACAAAAGAGAACTAAAGCCAATGGATTGTCCACAAAATTTACCAAGAGTCCTGCATTTACATTACTCGCTTCTTTTTTCAATTCGTCCTTGATAAATTTTTGGGTTAATTCAGGGCAAAGGTTTTTTTTAGCTAGTGAGCTTTTTTCGAATTAGGAGGCTTCTTGCAGCACCATATCATATACTGATATATTATATTGTATTCAAGAACCTAATTTTTTTTTAATATATCATATTCAAGTACCGAACTTGATGGAGCTTTGCGGTTTCTGATTTTTTTTAATGATAGAAGCGTTTATAATGATTCTGACCTAAAACCTTAATCATGACTGTAGATGTTGTTCTCTTTACTATTGAATTACCGAATTCGAGCTGGTCTATGTTCGTAGCATTGGTTTATCTTCGCTAGAGTCCCGTTTCACCTCCTCGATCAGAGGAATTTTCGAACTTATTTATGTAGAGTATGAATAGGAATCTTCTCATTAGAGCTTGAAATTCGCAAAATTGGCTGATAATGTTTTTACTTCTGACTACAAGTGCATCTGTTTTAACATCAACTCTAAAAAAAACTGATCATAAATTATATCGTATGGTTGGTGTTCTTGGGGGATTTACTCAGTCTGAATGGATTAATTTTCTTGCATCATAGAAAGATTAGACGAAAAATTTAAGATTCGCTCATATAACTTAGGGAAAATATGCAGGTTAACTCTTCTAACAAAGAAGTAGGGGAGCTGCTATTTTCTATTCATTTTTTTTAAGAAAGAGCGCCAAATTACGTTCCTGCATACCTTAATGATTGTTGGCCCTCGTGATTAGTTTTTAGTTGGAAGGCTGATCCTTCTCGATGTTTTGCGACGGAGCTGGTTTTCCGTTGCGCTTAAGAAGCTCGTAGTGTGGATACTATTTCTCGCTGTCAGCAAGAGTTACTTTTCATCGGAATTGTTATGATTAAAGCTTCTTTCCACTTCTAGTAGAATTTTGTCAGTTTGCACTTGGCACCAGTCTTGGTTTTCTCCTACAATTTGCTTTGATTTCTGATCTATAATTATGGTTTCGTCATTCGAGATTGAGTTGGAGCGTTTCATTAAAGGAGTTTGTTGTATAAGAATTTTTAAATATCCTGTTTTGCTCCTATTAATTTAGGTTTGGAATTTGATATGATTAGCTATTTGTCGCTGTGTACCTGCTCTTTAAGTAGTTTCTCATGCTTGATAGATCTCCGGTGTTCTGCCATCTGACTTCACTATGGTTTAGTATTCCGACGCTACTAACCTTAATGTTTCCGCTGTTCTCATGCTTCCGTTTCCAATTCGTGTCGGAACCAGCAAAATTGCATTAATCTTTTATTTTTCTGCAATTCGGTTCCGAAGAAACATTGATGACCCCGATAAATTTAATCAAACGAAAGGATGAGGGCCCCCCCCCGCATTTAAAAGAAAATTCGGACTCTGAATTTACAAGAATATCCTAGGAAAAGCTTGCTAAATTTCAATGATATTTTTGAACAATTTCACCACTTCGAGAGTATACAAGAATGTCCATACCTTTCATCCGCACGGCAAACTTAGCCAAACCCAGATATCGTAGCAAAATGCCTATCGTTTGACTTGGCAACTGTTTTCTCCAGTATTCTAGAAAATAGATAGTCGATCTGTAATTGATTAAATATTTTCAACGATATAAGAGGCTCTAGGAGAATTCAATCAAATTAATTTTAATAATTTTCTTGTGTCAGTTCTATCTCTTCTTCACGTGTTCCATTTGTGTTTTGTTTGATATTTTGCAAATTTATATTCGAGTGTGCTTTTTATAGATGTTTTAAATTTGCACATTGTTCCATTTCAGGTATTTCCGCGCTACAAAATCGTGTTGCTGGCGCAATGCAACTATATTCAGTCGAACGAAAATGCTCGCAAGCGATTGAAGGTCACGCTGCCTCGTTTGCCACATTCAAAATGGAAGGAAATCCTGAACCATCAACACTATTTTGTTTTGCGGTTCGTTCAACCCAAGGCGGTAAATTGCATATAATTGAAGTTGGAACACCACCAGGTGGTAATCAACCTTTTACTAAAAAGGCCGTTGATGTATTTTTCCCACCGGAAGCTCAAAGCGATTTTCCAGTAGCAATGCAAGTTTCGACAAAGTATGATGTGATTTATTTGATAACAAAATATGGTTACATTCATTTATATGACATTGAGACTGGTACATGTATTTACATGAATCGAATTTCGGCAGATACCATATTCGTAACCGCGCCGCATGAATCAAGTGGAGGAATTATCGGTGTTAATCGTAAAGGTCAAGTATTATCTGTTACTGTTGAGGAAAACAGTATTGTTCCTTATATAACAAATTCACTTCAAAATCCGGATCTCGCTCTAAGAATGGCGGTTCGCAATAACTTAAGTGGAGCTGAAGATCTTTTTGTTCGTAAATTTAATCATTTATTCCAAAATGGACAATATCCAGAAGCTGCTAAAGTAGCTGCATTAGCACCTAAAGGCATTTTAAGAACCCCGGCAACCATCGCAAAATTCCAACAGGTTCAATCACCTGCCGGTGCTACGTCTCCACCGTTACTTCAATATTTTGGAATTTTACTCGATCAAGGTAAACTAAATAAATTTGAAAGTTTAGAGTTGTGTCGCCCGGTTTTATCGCAAGGCAAGAAACAATTATGCGAGAAGTGGGTGAAAGAAGAAAAGCTCGAATGCAGCGAAGAATTGGGTGATTTGGTAAAACCAACTGATATAACTTTAGCCTTGTCAATTTATTTGCGTGCAAATGTACCAAATAAAGTGATTCAGTGTTTTGCTGAAACCGGTCAGCTTGATAAAATTGTTCTCTATGCGAAGAAAGTTAATTACACTCCAGATTACATATTTTTGTTAAGATCGTTGATGAGAACAAATCCCGAACAAGGTGCCGCTTTTGCTAGCATGTTGGTTGCAGATGAAGAACCGTTGGCAGATATCAATCAAATTGTTGACATATTTATGGAACAAAATATGGTACAACCATGTACCGCATTTTTATTGGATGCTCTAAAACAAAATCGTCCCAATGAGGGCAATCTACAAACCCGTTTGCTTGAAATGAATTTGATGTCTGCACCGCAAGTTGCGGATGCCATTCTTGGCAATTCAATGTTTACACATTATGATCGTGCACACATTGCCCAATTATGTGAGAAGGGTGGTTTATTACAACGTGCTCTAGAACATTATACCGATTTGTATGATATTAAGCGTGCTGTGGTTCATACCCATTTATTAAATGTGGATTGGTTGATTAACTTTTTTGGCACTCTCTCCGTTGAAGATTCTTTAGAATGCCTAAAAGCGATGCTAACAGCCAACATACGACAAAATTTACAAATTTGTGTCCAAATTGCTACTAAATATCACGAACAACTAACGACGAAATTATTGATTGATTTGTTTGAATCATTCAAGAGTTATGAAGGCCTTTTTTACTTCCTCGGATCAATTGTGAACTTCAGTCAAGATCCAGAAGTTCATTTCAAATACATTCAAGCCGCGTGCAAAAATAATCAAATTAAGGAAGTGGAAAGAATTTGCCGCGAATCAAATTGCTATAATCCTGAACGTGTTAAGAATTTCTTAAAAGAGGCAAAATTAACAGATCAATTGCCATTGATAATTGTATGTGATCGATTCGATTTCGTTCACGATTTGGTCTTATATTTATATCGAAATAATCTACAAAAATACATTGAAATTTATGTCCAAAAAGTAAATCCATCTCGTTTACCGGTAGTTGTTGGAGGATTACTCGACGTTGATTGTTCAGAAGACATAATTAAAAACTTGATTTTGGTAGTCAAAGGACAATTTTCGACCGACGAACTTGTCGAAGAAGTCGAGAAACGCAATCGATTGAAATTGTTGCTTCCATGGTTGGAATCTCGTATACACGAAGGATGCACTGAGCCAGCCACGCATAATGCTTTGGCAAAAATTTACATTGATTCGAATAATAATCCTGAGAGATTTTTGAAAGAAAATCAATTTTACGATAGTAAAGTTGTTGGTCGCTACTGCGAGAAACGTGATCCCCATTTAGCTTGTGTTGCATATGAACGCGGCGAGTGCGACCGAGAATTAATCGCAGTTTGTAATGAAAATTCATTATTTAAATCGGAAGCAAGATATTTAGTTCGTCGCCGTGACCCAGAATTGTGGGCGGAAGTTTTATTAGAGAGCAATCCCTATAAACGGCAATTGATTGATCAAGTGGTACAAACCGCCCTATCCGAAACCCAAGATCCAGATGATGTATCAGTCACTGTTAAAGCGTTTATGACTGCTGATCTTCCGAACGAGCTAATCGAATTGTTGGAGAAAATTGTGCTTGATTCATCGGCATTCTCTGATCATCGTAATTTGCAGAATTTGTTGATTTTAACTGCTATCAAAGCTGATCGTACTCGCGTTATGGATTACATTAATCGTTTGGACAATTATGATGCACCCGATATTGCCAATATTGCTGTAAATCATGAACTATACGAGGAGGCGTTTGCAATTTATAAGAAATTCGATGTCAATACTTCCGCTATTCAGGTATTAATTGAGCAAGTATCGAATTTGGAACGTGCTAATGAATTCGCAGAACGTTGTAATGAACCTGCAGTATGGGCCCAATTAGCCCGCGCTCAATTGCAAAAAGGATTGGTAAAAGAAGCAATTGATAGTTATATTAAAGCAGATGATCCATCTGCGTACATGGATGTGGTACAAACAGCTGGACAAACTAATTCATGGGAAGATTTGGTGCGATATTTGCAAATGGCTCGAAAGAAAGCACGTGAATGTTATATTGAAAGTGAATTGATCTATGCGTATGCTCGAACATCACGTTTGGCCGATTTGGAAGAATTTATTTCTGGACCAAATCATGCCGATATTCAGAAAATTGGGGATCGTTGTTTCACCGATGGAATGTACGAAGCAGCCAAGTTATTGTATAACAATGTCAGTAACTTTGCTCGCCTTGCGATCACATTAGTTTACTTGAGGGAATTCCAAGGTGCAGTAGATAGTGCCCGTAAAGCTAATTCTACACGAACATGGAAGGAAGTATGTTTTGCTTGTGTTGATGCCAAAGAATTTCGATTGGCTCAAATGTGCGGATTACATATTGTGGTACATGCCGATGAATTGGAAGATTTGATTAACTACTATCAGGACCGAGGACATTTCGATGAATTAATCCAATTGTTAGAAGCAGCTTTAGGATTGGAACGAGCTCATATGGGAATGTTTACTGAACTAGCGATTTTATATTCCAAATACAAACCTTCGAAAATGCGTGAACACTTGGAACTATTTTGGTCTCGAGTTAATATTCCCAAGGTATTACGGGCAGCTGAATCGGCTCATCTGTGGTCAGAATTAGTATTTTTATATGATAAATATGAAGAATATGATAATGCCGTTTTGGCAATGATGGCCCATCCAACAGAAGCATGGCGAGAAGGCCACTTCAAGGACATTATTACAAAGGTCGCGAATATAGAATTGTATTATAAAGCAATCCAATTCTATCTTGATTACAAACCACTTTTGTTGAATGACATGCTACTTGTGTTAGCGCCACGCATGGATCATACACGTGCTGTCAACTTCTTCACTAAAACTAACCATTTACAACTGGTTAAACCTTATTTACGTTCCGTACAGAGTTTAAACAATAAAGCGATAAACGAAGCATTGAATGGACTACTAATCGAAGAAGAAGATTATCAAGGATTACGAACTTCAATCGATGCTTTTGATAACTTTGATAATATTGCTTTGGCTCAAAAATTAGAAAAACATGAATTAACCGAGTTTAGAAGAATTGCAGCGTATCTATATAAAGGTTGTAAGATAATTTAATCCTGATTTAAATTATTGCAAGGTATTAATTATGATTTATTTTTTCTTTATTAATTTAGGCAACAATCGCTGGAAACAAAGCGTTGAATTGTGCAAGAAAGACCGACTATTTAAGGACGCGATGGAATATGCAGCTGAATCACACCAACAAGAAATCGCTGAGGAATTATTAGGATGGTTCTTAGAACGTGGAGCTTTCGATTGTTTTGCTGCTTGCCTTTTCCAAGTACATTTTTATTGGTTTTGCGATAAATTAAATTTCTTAATGATTTTTTATTATTTTTAGTGTTACGATCTTTTGAGGCCCGATGTTATTATTGAACTTGCCTGGAAACACAATATAATGGACTTTGCTATGCCATACCTAATTAATGTAGGGTTTCTTTTTCTTCTAAATATTGCGTTATGAAACGTTTAAATTTATAATTTTTTGTTGTTATAGGTCATACGAGAATATACCTTAAAAGTCGACAAACTCGAAGCAAACGAAGCTCAGCGGGAAAAAGAAGGCGACAATCAAGATCATAAACCAATGATAATTCCCGAAGCCCAATTAATGATCACAGCTGGACCCGGTATTGGAATGACACCGCAATATGCACAGCCTGTATATGGTGCTGCAGGTTACGCGCCAAATATGCCGTACCCAGGCTATACAATGTAAAACGAACATACATAAGTAAAAGTTTATTAACTTTAATCTTAAAAATCTAATAAATCGAAGAAAATCGTATTATTTATATTATATATATATAAATGTTAAATTCATTTTTTGTAGCGTCTGAAATGAAGATGCTTAGCTGATACATATTTATTGTTTTTAAGTTTAAAATTTGTATTGCATTTAAATCTTTTTTAATTTTAGTAATTTGGATAGATTGGACTTTTAAGATTTTGCTTTCATGGGGACACACTTTATACAGAAACAAAATTAGAAAGTTTTCTTTTAATAATATGAATTTTTGAATTCCAGAAAATATATTTAAATGTAAATACGAAGAAAAATTATATATTGGTATTAAATTCTTCAGCTACAACCCCTCAGAATATTCAACAGATAAGAATATTAAAATAGTAGCTTGAATATTCAGTCAGAATATAAAAAATAAAACAAGAGTATAATTTATAATAAAAAAACTGTTTAAAATAAATATAAATATATATTATATTATTAAATGATAAAAATATTTAAATAGTTAAAAACTAGTAAAAACTATGAGTTATTTTTTTTTTGTTGACCCTTTGTCAGCGAGTAAACTCTTTTGTTCCTTTGCGACCCGCACATTAGCAATTCGAACAATTTCATTCAGTACTTCCAATTCTGATTTGATGTAGTCCAGCATACCCTCCATATTGTTCGCATCAATTTTGTTAGGATCTTCCTTATTCCGCGACGATAATAATTTATACAAGTTTCGAATGCAATCGATTAAACGGCACGTGGTTAATTCATTCGATGCGATATAATCTTTGGTCTTCTCCAAAATATTTTCCCATTTAAGTGCTTTATTTTGGGCCTCGTTATATGATCGCTCTAAATCCGCCAACTCATTATTCAGCCCAATCAAGCGTAAAGCCGCATTATTAACAGCTACAATCATTTGCTGCCGCATATTTTCGATTTGCATTACTTTTTCTTGGTCCATTTCGGATATTTCCACCTGTGCAATCACTGAACATAAACATTTTGATTACTTTCAAAATACCTCACATTATATAACGGATTAATAAAATACTTAGTGCATCGCATCGATCCATTAGATCCTTTACTGATTTAAAAAGGTCCGATTCTTTTATAACTGTTTCAATAACAGTTTCGTACGGTTTGTACAAGTCTAACGTCTTTTGTAATTCTATTTCGAAATTATCCAAAATTTCCATATCATTATTTATCTGAGCTATTTCGGATTGAATTCGACTTTGAGATAATCCTTCGATTTCGGTCTAAAAAGTAATTTATAATAAATTTAGGACCAGCTAGTTACCACGATAAAGAGATTTGTATTACCTTTTTGCGAGCTAATTCTTCCTTGTCTTCGCACTCTTTTATAAAATCATTAACAGAAATGAATTTTTCACGTAGCCCTTCCTGGATGCCTCGCATTTCACGAATCCGTTTTTTGTTAAGTTTGCTCTGTATAATTGTTTCCAAACGCATTTCATCTTGCTGCTTTTTAAAATCAATGAATTCACGTTCATTTTTGATTGCGGTCAATTCCAAATTTTCTCTGGCTATATCCCAATAAGGCTTCTTACTAAAATAAATAAGGGAAATCAAATTAATTCTGTTTTCAGAATCTCCAAGCTTGGGGTACTCCACTCGGACTTACATGTAAAATTGATTTTGACGTGTAGATTCTTTATATAATTGAACAGCATCTTCTGGGTTTAAATCGGTCTTTCCGTAAACACCAATTTTAACAGTTGGCTTGGTCCTTGGCATTTTACCAAATTTTTAAAATAAGCAAGTACAATTTATTTGAAAAAGATTAGGTCACCGAATAATTTATGATTTTATGCAAAACAATTTATTTCTAATAAAAAATTACTATGGCAACTTAGAAATGTATTTAGGAAAGGGGCGTCGATTCAAGTCGTTTTCGGTGTATCGAAAAAAACACCATCATTTGAGTAAACCCAAAGGGAACAATTCTTAAAAAAAGGCTAAATTCTAGTTTAGGGGACATCGTGAAAATTAGGTAAGCAACATGATTTAAAGTTTTTAGAAGGTGCAAGCTAAAAACAACCGGGAAATTCCCACATTTTCCAATTTTTGTTTTGTTTAAAATATATAAAAATGATTATTTTTTTACCAAATTTTGATGTTGGGTTTGTGAATTGGTGTTTTTCAAAGGTGTAAGTTAATTTATTTTGGAAAAATCATAATGTTTTGCTCATTTTCCATCCCAAACAACGAATTTAGCTACGCGACATATAAAGTATTCTGTGGCTATGATATGATGTGATAAGTGACGTACAGACCAACCATAATGGCGATTGTAGGGATGTGTTACATATTCTTGGTGTACGCAAAATCCAATATCAAATGCATATTTAAAAACGTGCTCCAGAGGATGGGTCCAGGCCCTGACTGCATCCTCACACTGAAGGTAGTATAAGGAAAGGATTGGTTAGTCAAAAATGACTGGGGCGGCACGCCACAAAGTCATTACCTAGCTACTTTGTTAATAAATTAACATATATAAACGATTGTTAATTATTTACATATACACACTTTTTTGTAAATAGGATTTGTTAATTTATTAATCTGTGTCATATATGTATATGTGTCTATCGTCCTCAGTCGTAAACGACTGGAGTAATTGATCAATTACATCCAGGGGTCACCTCATCATATGCTGTATAAAGCTGATGCACTACACCCAAACCCAATGCTACACCGTCTAACCCGTGGGATATATGTTCGTAAAGGTTCAACAGCATGTTTATACATATGACGACCTACAATTCTTAGTCCATCGTCAATTATTAAATTTGAATTCAGTATTTTCATATATCTAGCTACCTTACGCATTATCAACCATTAAAAACACTCGGATTTAAAATACAACATTCATGTCAGCTAAATAACAGAAATAAACACACTTGAATCCAATTAGAAAGAACATCGAACGTAATATTATTTTGCAAAAAGCCTTTAAATGTTTAATTATAATTGATAAAAATGTGAGTTGTAAATAAAGGGACCGTTTGATCAAAAATGTTTTAGCTACAATCTTCCCTTGAACTCTCATGTGTTTGTAAAACAATAATAATATCTATAATAAAATATTAAAGATAACAAGTATCTCGGATAACCCCTGGCCTATTCCTACAGCCTGTTTACATATAACAAGAGGCAACGATAGGAAATGTATTTTTTATTTATTTTTTAGGACGAAACAATCCGGTTATAGCCACCTAGAGCTCGTACGACACAAGACAACACACTTCTAATCTGGAGAAAAGATGAAGGTTTAATGGCTACCATTGGTATTGGTCTTCATCAATTACTTCTTTAAATAAGCAACTTAAAAAAAATATTATTATTTTATATACATTAAGAGTTTTCCTGAAATTTAATTCGAAATTAATAGTCTGCAACTCGGTTTACATATTTACTAAAATAATTTTCTCAACACCAAGTGAATGTCCTGAAACTGAAATTATTTAAATGATTATTTAATACCCCGTAAACAAACGAACACCCAGTAAGAAATTAGTATTGCATTATGGAAATTACATTTCTTATTTCATATGTAATTTATTGTAATAATTAATATTAGCCGATTACTTTTCGGCTCTAAATTTAAATTTACAGTCAGCGCAGCTTGAAAATTAAATTAAAATAAATCATCATATTATATTGTTTAACAGGTCAGAATAGACCTGTTAAACAATATAATAAAATTTTATTTATTAATTAAAAATTATAAAAGCTAAGTTACCAAATTAGTTCGCACTCAATTTAAATTTAACACGTGATTTACAGAATTAAACCATTGTAACAGAAATTAAATCACACAGAATTAAATTTAACACGTGATCATCAATATGATCAAACAGGAATATTCTTGTCAACGCACTATTTCGCGATTCCGCCGTTCCTCATTTTGATTCTTTCTTCGGGAATTTTTCCTCGTTTTCTTCCCCTTCACCAACAAACTGTTGTTTGTTTGTTGGTGAAGGAAAAGGAAACGAGGAAAGAATCAAAGTGGAAACCGGAAAGCGCCATTCCACACTTTGACTCTTTCGTCGTGACTCTTAACGTACACCGGCGCACCGACACAATCAGTTTTTACCGAATAAATTCCCAATGCCACAGAAATTAATTCTCACTAAATTTAGTTTAACGCCTGATCATCAATATGATCACACAAGAATATTCTTGTCAATGCATTATAACCCATACCAAACATTTTTTTTTATAAAGGGTGGTTAAATTTTAAGGGCCGATGTTGATTTTGAATAAAACACAAATTATTTAAGAAATTATTGTCAATTCTTTTTATTATGATAATATAGTATGGTTCAATTATGTACGGAACAAAATATCGGCCAAATGACCGCCGCGACCTCGGCGGCACACCTCCACTCGATGGTCCAAATTTTCGATGACGCTTAGGCGTAATTGAGGTTCTATTCCGTTAATGTGCCGAATTATCTCATTCTTTAGCTCTTGAATTGTTGCTGGCTTATCGACGTACACCTTTTCTTTCAAATAACCTCAAAGAAAGAAGTCCAACGGTGTCAAATCACATGATCTTGGTGGCCAATTGACATCGCCACGACGTGAGATAACACGGCCATTGAATTTGTCGCGCAAAAGAGCCATTGTTTCGTTAGCTGTGTGGCAAGTGGCACCGTCCTGTTGAAACCACATATCGTCCAAATCCATATCTTCCAATTCGGGCCATAAAAAGTTCGTTATCATCTCACGATAGTGAACATCATTCACAGTAACTGCATGATCGGCCTCATTTTGGAAAAAATACGGCCCGATGATGCCGCCAGCCCATGAACCGCACCAAACAGTCACTCTTTGTGGGTGCATTGGTTTTTCGAGAACCATTCTTGGATTATGATTCACCCAAATGCGGCAGTTCTGCTTACTGACGAATCCACTGAGGTGAAAATGTGCCTCATCACTGAAGATGATTTTCTTCGAAAATTGATCATCCACTGTTGCCATTTCTTGAATAACTTTAACGCGTTGCTCGATTGTGTATCTTTCCATGGTTCAAATTGAGTTAGTCTGAAATTGAGAAATGTCAAATTAAATGCAGAAAAAAACTTGACGTTTAGGTGTGGTTCACATTCAACGTCGGCCCTTAAAATTTAACACCCTTTATTTATGTTAAGGATTCATAATAAAAACAGACACCATAGGCAAAAATGTAAATTTCGCATTTGAATCAATTAAAAATCAATTCATAAACACATTTTATTAAACACTTGTTTTTTTATATTGCAATAAAAAGTTTTTGCGAAATAAAAAAAAGTGAAAATAAAGGCGAATATCACTTGTATTTATCACAATGCAGCGGTACCTCGGTTAACGAGCACCTCGCATAACGAGTAATTCGCTTAACGAGTACAAAAATGATTCGGTTAACGAGCGACGTTCCGCATAACGAGAAGACTTAATGTAAACATAAAAATTTCAAAACGAAAATATTATGTACATACGAACATACATAAAATACTTTGAGTATTTTTTTCGGCATGGAAATGGAACTCATTATCGTATTTTATATTAATTTATATAGGAAACGTTGTTTCGTTTAATGAGTTCTGTAACGAATTATGCTCATTAAGCGAGGTATCTCTGTACACAGAACAGAAAATGTAAAACGTTGAAAACCGATTCGGCTATAATTCTGTGGTATTAAACAAAAACAGGATATCTGCAGTTAATCACTTCTTCAATTTATTCCACCATTTGCTTTAAAATCTAAAGCTTCATTCGATAACCTAACCCATTTTCCGAAATTTTCATTATTTTCCGAGAAAAATTTGATCAAAATTGGTTATGTTAGGGTTACACAATAAATCGTTCCATAAAACAGGTTATATTCAGATAGCGAGTGTTGTACTTTAAAATGCAGAACGGTAAAAATCTGTAAAAAATTAGTTAACTCAACATAATAATTTTACACACCTAAGAATGTGATAAACAAAATATCGAATAAAAGCCTATCTGCAGTTAGGCGGTTTCAATGGATCGTACTGTTAACTTTTTTAGCATTATTTTGGATTATGGTTCAAATTATTTTAATCGTAAAAATGGTCGATTATTGTTGAATTAAAAAAGACTGGAATTATTTTTTAAACAAATTTATTTTATTTTCCAAAATTTAGGATTCAAATTCCTCAAATGGTATCATTTAATAAAATAAAAAGCCTCGAATTCAAAAAAAAAATTGTTTGGTAAAAGTGGGTTATATGTAGTTAACAAAATTTAATTGTTGCCGTTGTGTTTGATTAAAACTGGACAACTGCACATAGCAAGTTTATGGAAAATCATAATTTCAATAACAAAACACGATCTCTTCTAATTAATCGAAATTAAGCTTTAATATACATATTTATATATAAATAATCAGTAATACTTATGAACGATTATTATTATTAATCGGTTTAACAAAAAAAAAATATTCAACTTTATATGTAAAATATTTAAAAAAATCATAACTAACCATAACTTTAAATGCAATTTCCCAACAATTGAGATTTTGCAGATATCCTGTTTTTGTTTAATTGCACAGTTATATTATAACCATCACAAATTTGCCTTCCGTTTCGGTCCGTTTCATTTTCGTTTCGTTTTCGGCTATATAACTATAGGCCTTATGCCATGTATAGTGGGTAAATATACAATTTGTGTTTAGGGTAAGATGCATCTTGTCTCCTGCTGCTTGTCAAACAAAATGGCATAGCATAACAAAAACTATTGATTTATTATTTGATTTTTGATATATTTAAACATTTTAAATGAAAACTAAACCAGCTGGGCAGTTTTTTTGTGCGTATTTATACCATTAATTAAATTAATTTATTATGTTTTTTATTTGGGTATTAATTTTTAATTTATTTATTATAGTGTTTACTGATGAGGAATCCAAGTTTTTGTTACAGAAACATCAGCTATACAGTAAACAACTCGCTAATGAGAAAAATGACAAATTTAGACGTAAAAAGGATATTTGGGATCAAATATCACTTGATATCCAAATGAAATTCAATAAAATGATTAGTTCAAAACAATGTGCCACCCGATTGGATACAATACAAAAACGGGGAAAACGTAAAAGAACTAAAATGGCTATGCTAGCTAAAAGGAACGCGCAAAATTTGAAAGGCCATTTTTTGGACTATTTATCACGGGATGACGAAAACAGCAACCATAGCTTCAACGATGAGTCAAATGGTGAAGAATCTAATTCTCTAGATTATTTAAATGAGAGTCAAGAGAGTCAAAATCCCGTAGCTACAGAACAATTAATCACAGCACGCGACTGTTTCTATACTATAAACTATCCACCGTCCGGTGAGCGCATTCCCGCAGAATCATTAAATCCATTAAGTATTATATCATCAGTTGGTTTATCAAGGCGGCCAAATATTCTAAGTCCTCCAGTATCTACAGCATCGAGTTCGTCTAATAATGAGATTACTTCTACAACTTTACCGCCTCCCGCAGTTGTTGTTAATCCAGACCGCGGAGAAGTACCGTTTCTCAAAAAATCTTTGGAACGAGAACGTGAAATTGTTAGAACGTTGCAGCTTCAAATATCTCATTATGAAAGCTACATAGAAATTCTACTTGACCGGATTAAAGATTTAGATAAAACTCAAACTGATAATGTTCCAAATATAAATGGCAGTAACGAAGTTAAACAGGAACCTTTATAAAATTTCTTTTTTCAATGTAGCTTAAATAATTATTTTTATCCTTTTTACCACTAATTATGTATAAGTTTAAAATTTTAATGAACACAAAACATGTTCATTTAAAATTAATTGAGTGGGCGTAATGATGATTGATTTAAAACCGAGATTAACTTTCAAATCGGCGATCAATAATTATTTACGACTATTATGATTTTACTATATATTTGATTTTTTATTGAGAAAATACTATGTTTGTTTTATTTAAAATAAATTCTGGTTACGTCATCTATTAATTATATTTAACTAGAAGGTCCCTTTATCATTATTTACTTACCTAATGGTGAAATTGCGTTAAATGACCGATGGACAATTTCGACTACGAAGGACTTAGGTACATTATGTCGGATATAACAGTTAAACGCCAAGAAATAACAACTACAATAAAACCAACTGTTTGGGCCTACCGCTTTAATTCTGTCGCGTAACATGGATGAGTAGCGGAACTCCCCACGGTCGGTGTAAGCCTAAATTTTCTGAGCTGCAGAATGGCAAATGGTTGATTGATAGTAAATTGCGCGAATGAAGATACAGCGACATAGCTCACCAAAACGGTTCCGACGTAAACAAAACGAATAAGAAAATAAGCCGTCGCCTGCTAGTCCAAAACAAGGAGGTACGGAACACAGGGTGGAAAATACTGTCGAAGAAGGATAGGGAAATCACTCCTGCCAAAATAACGGATAAATTTTAAGGTTCCAACTACAAAGTACTAAATTAGCTTAATGAATAATGGCCCATAGGACGAGATTCGGCCGGCTGAAATGCGTTAAGATTAACCTGCGACTTCTCACCTCTGCCACATCTTTGCATCGAAGAATTGGGACATGGCACTTATACCAGAGCCGCGATACTTTCTGTTAATATGTTTTCAATAAGTCAATTTACTTCCAGAGATGATTTAATCGCGATCTTGTTAAGACGCATCTACCAAAGGGTGGCTGGAATACCGTTAATTTACCCGCAGACCTTCATCAATTATTTAAACCTCATCATCAAAAATTTATCATATCGATATCAACTTAAGAGACCACCTTCAGACAACCTTTTGAAAACTGTTTATCAAATTACATTATGGTCATAAATAAATGATAAAGAACACATATGGTGTGACGATCATCAGAAATATGACTGTAGGGCGAGAGATACTAGATCTAGCCCCGTCAGACCTTGGTACGACCAACCACATCCTTGATTGTCATGTTTCGAAGGAGGCGTTGTTCGCTGCTCATCGAATATTGGATTAAATGTCGAAATACATCAAAGAGGAGATACTTTATTAGTAGCACCTAAACACATCCAGTGACGTATCTGTACCAACAAACTCCAATAGAATTTAACCAGTACTCAAACCGAAAGTAATATAATCACAAATTTGGACAGTACTGTAAATGATCTCACTCACACACGCTTACTATACAAGTCCCCCCCTCTCCCAACCAATTTGCAACGGAGCGCTAGAATTTTTCGGTGCCCTAGATAACGGTGCCCCAGTAAAAGAAATAGCTGGAGAGATTTTTGCCAATTATTGACTAGCTCGCCCGTCGGCTTGTCAATTAAGGCCGCTCTTCTTGGAACATAAAAATCCACTTGGTTGAAATAAGCCAAGAATCCAAATGGTGAATTGACTATATTTCAAAGGCGGAACTCTTATTTCATTAGTGAAAATTATTTAACTCGACTGTATATAAAATTCAGGATAATTCTCTTTCGCGACGTCTAAAGACTGTCTCCAAGAGGAGTTCTTTCAACTTTTTTGTGGCCTCTAGTGATATACCAATTAATCAAAAGATTCAAAAATAAATTCAGTTAGAGCATTGCCTATGCTTATGATCTATACTCCTGAATTTTATTTATTTCGCCGGCGTTACATCCCATGTAGGAATTTTGCCGCCTCAATGAGATTACATTGTTAGGTTATTTAAGGAAACTGTGATCTTCATCATGACAGCCAAGTAGCATTACTGATATGAAGCTGCTGTTGGCTTAAAAAAAACTAGACGAGAAAACAACATTACCTTAATGTGGTCCTCGGCCACTCTGACATTCTAGCAAGCGAGGCAGCCGATCGAGCTAGGATGCCGTTGGCATTTTCACTGGCCCTGAATCCACCGTTGTCCACTTAAAAAGTGTATTCATCCCAAACTTTGGATTATCGGTGGTTCAAACAGAAAATGTAGCAATCATACCTGAGAGGAAATTCAAGATGAAGAAACCACTAGTAAAGTTAATTAGTGCACATCAAATTCAAATTACTTAAAGAACTATCGAGTGTGCCTTTGGACGACTGGCTCAAATATTCAATTCAAATTATGAATCAGGATATATCACCGTCTTCTTGGACGTTGCCCATTCGATAAAGTTTGGCACGTGGGTCTGCTCCATAAAATTAATTTTAAATTGCCAACAATTTATCAACTTATGGAACCGTATGTCAAATCGCAGATATTATGTAAATTCCAATACCGCTAAATCGAACGAGAAACACATTTTAGCAGGAGTACCACGGAGCAGTGTGCTTGGCCCAACGTTATATTTAATATTCACTTCCGACCTACCAAAGCCTTCGCAAATTATGACGTCTCCTGTCGCATATGTTACAGCATTCGTATGTACCCACAAAAATCCACAAACGGCGTCCGAAACTCCGCAACAACATATCTATGACATCTAAATCTGGCTAAAGAAATGGAAGATAAAGTCAATGAAGAGAAATCGATCCACGTAACATTCACAATAAATAAGCTTACGTGTCCGCCTGTCATCATGACAGGAATACAAATCCTAGTATACCAGCTTCTCCTGTATAACAACAATTAAACCAATGTGGTCGTATGGAGGTCAATTATGACAATCAACCTTTAATTCGAATATTGACATTATCCAACGAGCACAGTCAAAAATTCTCAGAATGATTGGGCACGTTGGTCAGGAGCACGTTGGTTCGTACAAAACAAAAATATACATAAGAATCTAAGCATCCTAACTGTCAAAGACGGATTACAACAGATGCAGATCAGCTATGCAAGGAAACTATCATCTCATCCGATTTGGCTGGCGAGAAATCTAAAAGACTTATATCTTCGCGATTAAAGAAGAAAACGTTCTGTTTCCGCAGATTTAAATAATTACCTTAGTGATTAAGATTTGATAAATTATTGTTATTTTCGATTTGAAAGATTCAAAAAATAAATAAAATCGTAAAAAATATGCAAGTACAGCTAAATACCTTGGCATGACCCTCGATACTAAGCTAAGATGGAAAGAGCACATCAAGAAGGAAACAGAAGAGATATACATCAAATATTGGATAATATGTTGGCTCATGGATAGAAATTCCGAGCTACAATATATAACAAAATGCTCTGTAGAGGCAAATGCTACAACCTATGGTATTCAACTTTGGGGTTGTACCAAGAAGACCACTAGGAATACTAGGTATATTAGGAACGTATGATATACTACGAACAACTTAGGGACTTAAAGAAGAAATACGTCACCGAGGAAATAGAGAAACAAGCAGCTAAACACGTACAGCGGTATGAAAATACAGATATACGTCGGATGATGGACATAGTCATTGGAGTGAGAAGGCTTTAAAGGCAGATACCGCTGAGCTGGGCAATTCTAATTAGAATAAGAAATTATTTTAAAATGAGTAACCAATAGGTTATTCACCATTAATCAAACTGTGTGATTTAATAAAATGTTTAATGATTCCTAATTAATTTTAATTAAAATTGTGAAAATTAAGGATGAATTGATGCTGATGATATTCATTAGGAAGTGGTAATAGAAAGTCAAATTCCGACCAAAAATGTTTCAATCAGGATTTTTTAACCTCGCGCAAAAGTTCCGAAAATATTTTAATAAATTTATTATTTTTTAATTTTTGGAATCATGTTTTATTAAAAATACAAACTAAAAACTAAACAAAACAATTTATAAAAAATACTTGTTACAGCTAAAAAAATCAAAATCTATATAAATATGCTCTCGACAGTAACAAAATTAACTTTTCAAGGTAAAAGACAATTTATATAATATATATTATTATATAAATATTTTAAATTTGTGTTTATGAGAATTATATATGCCATTAAAATTAAAGGTAGTAGATAGTAAATACACCAATCATTCCAACTCCAATATGTCACGAAAACTAAAAATGATCGGGCGAATAGTCGTGTTCGAGAGCATATAACAGTTCAAAAAAACACAGGCCTAACGAAGCTGGTGAAGCTTCGTTAGGCCTGTGTTTTTTCGAACTGGGAAAGTGGTAGATAATAAGGATTAAGAAGCAGTCTCTGCTAACAAGTTGGGTTGAAGTTTCACAGTTAAATATTATAAAAGAAAAATAGCAAATGGGGACGAACAAATCTGGCGTTAGTTATGATATTCAAAAAGAACTAATAAAGTATGGTTAACAAGAATGGCTGGTCCCACTACACGCAAACAGTCCAGACGTGATCAAGCTGAGACGTGATCCTTCAAGCTATCTAATAATTTATTCAATTAAGAAAATCCAAGTAATAAGGATCTTCTAATTGCTGTTTCTTCCATTCATAAAAATAATGAAGTTACAAATAAAGAATCGTATTTGTGATAATGACTGAGGTTAACAAGAAACAAATTAATCTAAACAAAAATGTAAGCGTTCCAGTCCAATATGAGATTTCGCATTTAAAGAGCGACGTTGAATGCTTGAAACAGAAATAATTTAACAATGACGTTATCATTTCCGGTATTCCTTATATTGAAAATATTGCTGCGGAGGAATTACTGAACTCTATTCGAGAAATATACATGTTTTTTGGCCTACTGATTGAATTCGATTGGTGTAAAAAATTTCGAAGCAAAGTTAAATGGGAAATAATTTTTCCCAATAAAAATTTTTTGGAACAAAAGTTTCCCATTCAATTCTAAAATATTTATATTAAACTAATTCTCTCAGTAACCCAGAAAAATACAATTCAGTCAAAAATTCTATGAAAATATTTTTCCCAATTGCCTATTCCCACTGGGAATTTCCCAGGGTAGTGCCATTACTGTGGCACTATTCGAGTAATTCCCTGGGAATAGGGAACTGGGGAAGGAATTTATATGTAATCTCTGTTTAAATATTTTTGCTCCGGCCGACTGAGAGAAAAGTTTGATGTAAATATTTATAAATTGCGAATAATTTTTCCATATCTAAATTATTATTCCCCATTATTCCCCATTTAATTTTGTTTTTAAAAAATTAACACTAATTTTTACCTCAGCATGTCAGAAAAAAATGTTTAAACAAAAATTGCATATAAAATCTCTCCTCAGTTCCCTATTCCCGGGGAATTACCAGAATTGTGCCACTGTGAGATGAAAAATGGATTTGTTATGAGAATACTAAAAGCAAAAAATCTTGGGTAAAGCCTGATGAAGCTGGTCCATCGCAACCAAAGCGAGATATTTATTGCAATAAGATTATGCTCTGTATCTGGTGGGATCAGAAAGGTACTGCATATGTATTATGAACTGCTGGAACCAGATGAAAGTATCAATGGCGATTTCTACCAACGACAACTAATACATTGTAAGCGAGCTATAGAGGAAAAACGACCAGAGTGAGTGAACAGACACAAGAAATTAATTTTCAGGATGATAATGCAAAACCACATGTTGCAAACGTTGTGAAAAATCATTTAAAAGGACAGGACTGGGAAGTTATACCCCACCCGCCGTATTCATCAGACATAGCTCCTTCAGATTGTTACTTGTTCAAAGACCAGGATTTCTTCAGAGAGGGAATCCATAAATTGCCTGAAAGATGGGGGAAAGTTGTACATGCAGACGGAGTATACTTTCAATAAATAATTATTTCATTTTCTAAACAAGCAAATGTGTTTTATTTTAATAAAAGAGTTATAGGGTGTTTTCGTTAATTCAATCTCCAGAAAGAATAGAAGGAAAAGAATATTGATTACGTAACCTAAGAACATTCCGAACGAAATGTACTAAAAGAACATAAATGGAATAAACAGAATACTTATTTACAGCATCGATTTGTTTTTATTTTGGCAGCATTTACTTTTGTTGAGCCATAGATAATATATAAATATATTAATATATATAATATATTATGTTGTTTTTTTTAAAAAAAATTACATTATTTGCACGCACACTATTGCAGCTTGATATTTCAAAACAGAATATTCTCTTCATTCTGTGTTTCGATGTAGTATAAAACGAATGCGTTCCGAAAATTTTAAATAAATAAAAGAACAAACTAAAAATAAAATATAATGTCATTTTATGTCAGTTTTGGAACGTTCGGAATACACAGAATGAATAAACGAAAACACTCATATGCACACACCCAATACATTAAAAAGTTGTACTTATGTCCACTGTTTAATACTTGAGTACCATCTATAATAACGGGTAATCTGTAATTTTTTTTGATAATTAATAATTTTGCGTAAAATGATTTTTTTAATAACATAAAGAAAGATACGCTATGTTTTTTATATTGAAAATAATTACTATTTATCGAAATCATGAAATAAGTTTGTGTTTGTAATACAAATGAATTCTTATTATTTATAGATTATAGAGGATTAGGCCCCCTGGGGAAACTTCTTTAAAAAAGCGCATCGACTCTCCTACCTCGACAATATAGTTATATATTATAGGTGATGTGGAAACGGGATCGATTTAATGAAATATCTATACTTTCAAAGATCCTTAATTTTCCTGAGCCCAAATCTTTGAATAAATTTGTTGAAATTTTATTTAAATTGTGTTTATGTACTTTTAAGTTAAAGTATGTAATGTGTATCTGATTTTTTAAACTATTAATTAATGTCTTAGCCCTCGCAAATCGTTGTGCATAGGGCCTCGCAAAATATCAAGCCGGGCCTGAGAATAACTACCAATACGATAAGTTATTGATTTGTGTTCCGAATCTGGCCAACCGTAAATAGCTTTCGCATTACTGACTTAAAGAATCAGGGCACGGTCACCTTTCGATGCATAATAAAATAACTATACAAAATACGCATCAATTTATCACTTAATGGGGGAGGGGGGAATAATCGTTTAGAGGTCTCCATGCCAATAAAGTTAATGACTTTATTTTTGTTATTGTTGCAATACATTATAAAAAATAATATCCTTTTGAGGGTTTGATTACATAAAATGTTTAATGTGTACAAGATTCATCATCACTCAATTGTTTTATACCTATTCCATTTTTATTTCCGTAAAATAACCACTGTAGCATAACAAATAAAAAAAAATTGTGATGACTTTTTGGAATACACAACTTGTAGTGATATCGACAAAGGTCTTTGTTGCTATAGAATCGTCGTATTAACCCGAAACGGGGAAGAGGGAGGTGGTTAGTACACCATAAATGTTTTTGTTTACAAATTATTTAAATTATTATTTTGACGACATTTTCGTACTTTTTATTTAGTTCTGTGTTAGAATTCAGCGTGGCTCAAGCAAAATTTATTTTGCAGTTGTGTGGTTGCTTTTCAC
Source organism: Nephrotoma guestfalica (assembly GCA_963691935.1). NCBI lineage: Eukaryota > Metazoa > Arthropoda > Insecta > Diptera > Tipulidae > Nephrotoma > Nephrotoma guestfalica. Next base: position 5,898,459 of record OY829914.1, read on the forward strand.
TCATTCGAATTACATTTCAAATTAAAATAATAAAAGTAATAATAACCGTGGGAAATTTTAATTAAGAAATGTATAATAGCATAAATTAAATTTTTGTATATGTTAAACAGTTATGCAAGGGAGACACAAGTAGAAAATGAACATTTGTTGTGTTAAGATTGTTTCTTGTTTTCCGATTTAGTTTTATTGTCGGTGTTGTGATTCTTGAAGACAAACGTATTTTGGAAACTTAGTAAATTTGTTAAGTGAATGTATGATCAATATACGTAGACTGAAAGTTTGGTTATCAATCGGTTTCAAGTTTAGTGTGAGAATATAAGTGATTAGTGAAAAGAAGTAGTGTTTCAGAACAGGTGTTAGTGCGCTCCTCAAATTAATAGATTTGCTGTGATCTGTAACCGAAAAATTAAATTTTAAATATATTTTATAATGCCGTAACTTGTGAAATCTTAAGGTAGGAAAACAATAAACCGTGATACTGTTTATAAGTGCCAATAAAATGTTTAGCGGAAAGGGTGGAGTTTTATTTCAATTTTCGGAGTTCGAATAAAATCGTCTTGTTTTATTATTTACTGTTTGATACAAATAAAATAAAAATCGGAATGCATTAGAGGTAAGCCAATTAAAACCTTTTGCACCCATATCTTTTAAAATCAAATGTAAAATAAGTGGTCACAAGTCATGTCGGCGGTGAGTTTTCTCCTACACAAATTCACACATCACCATAAGATCAAAAGTAAAAACAAAGACTTGATTTGTGTTGTGATGGTGATTTTTTGATGTCGTAACTTCCCTTCACTGTTTAGCTTATACTTGTTGTTGGTTTGCTATTGTTTGAACCACAAGCCCAGCACACATTTTAATAATTCAATTATTATTTCCTATGTGAGTCTGCAGTTTCCGTCTGAGTATTCTGCTTAATTATTGGATATACGAGAATGATATTTCTTGTATATCATGGTCAAATTTAGGTGTACATGTAAAATAACACTCTTCAATCGATGGTTTCGATAGTGGATTATATTGATTAGAAAATTTATTTTTTACTATAGAGACAATTTTTTCTTAAGAATATAATATCGGACGCGAATTCAATTATAAAAAAATATTTATTTTGGTCTCATTCCCATTTTCCAAAATATGATTTCTTGGTTTTGGTATTTTGGTTCATTCTTTCTTCAACTTTCAAATCTCATGTAGTGATATTGTCGCCTGCACGGTAGTCCTCTAATTGTCTCGATTCATTGCTCGCTCTCTGTAGTTTCAAAACCCTGACGATGGTCGAGGTCTTCTCTGTGACGTTCGCCGACTGGTTGTTGTTAGAACATTTTTCACATTCTTAACATTAGATCAGAGCGATTGGGATTTCTCAACGTGCATACTAAAATATCACAGTCTTGCTAAATTTCGTGGTTCATTAGAATCCGGTGTTTGTTGTTCGCAACCTTAGTTGGACCGTAAATAACCTTTCTCTCAAATGAAATCGTCGAAGTTAGCACAGCGAGTCTTATGAGCGCTTTGTAAAGTGCGAGTTTACACGACTGCGAAAGATATTTTGATGGGCTATAGACGGTCGAAAAACACGTTAACAATTTGGGCTGCCATTTTAATTTATTTATTTCAACGAAGTTTCAATACAACTTTTCCTTTCTACGTATTCGAGCGCCACATTAAACAGCTAAGAATACAAATGTTATTTATATGAGGCCAGATATCGTTCCTTGCAAATCATTATACATATAATGTGAATGCGGCTCACTTGAAACAATGGTCAATGGTTGATCAGTTGGAGTGAAAATTGCATTGGACGCTTTCAGATCCCCTACCATGAATAGTGAAATCATCGCCAAATTGTTTTGAAAATTTGGCCGCGATACTCAATGTGTTCTCATCTGTTGCGTATCCTAAAGGTACTTATTGAACAATTAAATTTTCGGTTAAGAGTATGATGCTCTCAAGTAAAACAATAGCAAAACTTTGCGGAATTTTACAGAATTATGCCACGGTAATTTTCACTTTGAAGACAGTTCTTTTTTTATGTAACTGAAATATGAGTGTAGCCTTCCATTCTTCGGGCAGCCCCTCCTGCTGTCGAATTCCGGTTAGCTGATAACCTACTCATATGGGTTTTATCGCTGAGAAAATTTGAACTCAGACGCGTTCATAATACTGTATTTTCCGTTGTCAGCCATTGCCATATTCTATTTGCGAGTGTTTGTCTTGCTTGCTGTATGCGATTAGAGCTTGGACAATCAGGTGTATCGTTGTGTCCGAACCTGTGCAAATAAGTACGTAAACAAGCGAAACCCACAGATCAATCGTAGCACACACAGTCGATATACTTTATTCTACAATCCTTAATTCATGGTTCGTATAGGCTTTAATTGTCAGTGTTCCTAATCAGGCTCCGGACAATAAGATTGATGTAACAACACTGGCCAACAATCTCCAGTAATTTTGTTTAGAACCCTAAAGTTCGACATTAAACGAGAGAGAGCGGCGTTTGCTGTAGCTGCTTTGTCATTAACGTACTCAATGTACTCCTTGATTAAAAGCCTTGCATCAATCATGATACCTAAATATTTGATACAAGGATTGGGAACAATCGCAGAGTTGCCCACATGGATGGAAATCGTTTCTCAATAACCCCAGTTATTTTGTAGTGCCGAATACCTATATCCGTATTATATTTTAGAATTCTACACCAGAAATAATTTCTTACAATCTTCCTGATATAGAACGGTACCCCGAGTTAACTCAATGCATTTATGATGCCACGCCACCTAGCGGAGTGAAACGCATTTTTGAAGTCTAGGGTAACGATGGTGCGGTATATTTTGCTACCTCCTCTACACCTCCTGCCTTGTATTGCCATACTAACTCTGATTTTTCCATCGATCAGAGAATATTCCTTCATTTAAACAGGAGTTTAAGAAGTCAAGAAATTCTCCAGGTTTAGCACAAATTGCTGTTTTTAGTACAATGTTTGGGAACAGACCTTATTATCTAAGGTCTTACAATTTATATTGCTACTTTACTTTTTTTTAAATTTTTTTTTACATTTTTGTTATTTGTTTGAGCCTCCATAGTCTCAGTATTTAAAACATCAAAGTTGACTTATTTTTTCTCGGATTCGGCAAACCACCCATAATACGAGGTTTCCATGCATCCTTCCACCATCCTTCTCGCCACTAGTTTAGGAAGAGCGACTACTGCTATTTGAGTTTCTCCGTATGCTTTTCGCAACGACTTGATTATACTTATTTGGAGAATGTTCTCGATTTTGCTTCCACCGACTGGAAACCTCCTCCTTTGTAGTGACCTCGGTATGCCCTTAATCTCGATGAGTGCCTCATCTACTTCATTCAGGAGTTTTACTTCGGCTTGATTTTCTAATATTTTTACCAAAAAGACTATATCATCAGACTATAAGAGACTTGCAATATTGGACTTGCCGTTTTTGCTAGCTCCAGCAGTAAAGTAGTAATTTCCCAACGAATCTATTGCCATTTGCTCCAACCAGCAAGGCATTTTCAAACCTTTGTTGGAGTTGAAGCTTCGCTTCATTTGTTTTCCCCCTTCTAGGTTAATTTTCGCCCGACATTTCTTCTATTGGGCCTCTTTCTCTTACCTTTCGGAGAATCTTTTTTTTATTATCTTTGTAATCTGTTCTGGGATCGAGGCTCCCAGCTCTTTCGCGGTTCGCTTTTCCCTTCCTTATTTTTCGCCATTGCCAGCCAATTCGATTTTCAGTCTCTTTTGTCATCAATCCAATGCTTTCGAAACGACAAGCGTAAAAGCAGCTTTAGTATATTTTCCAATTGCATCTGTTAAGGAATGTCTATTTCACCTAGGTCAGCTGCTATTGAAGAATATTCAAAAATAAAACTGGATTCTAAATACGGCAAAAGTTAGTTGACAACATATTGCGTAAATTCACGGCTAACGTTATAAATATTTTGAAATTTACGAAATTATTAAATCAAATTGGTGAATAATGGCAAATAAATATCACCAAAATACTATATTGTTAAAGTTAGCCGAAAGTTGCCATAGCCGAAAAAATGGTAATACAGGCAGTGTCTTGGCTATCCCAGCCGAACAAATTGTTTATAGCCGGAAACTCGATATACCTAGTTCCACTATCACCTTCGGCTCCAAATAATCAGACTATAACTATACTTTACAGGAGCTAGATAATGTTAACAGATGACAACAGATTTTAACAGTCCTAATCCTATGACGTGTAGATTACAATAAATTCAAAAGTTTTCGAAACCAAATTAATAAAATGCAAGTGGGTAACTCAAAAGTTACAGAACATTGTTACATGAATGCATACATGAATGGATACATGAAATGTTACTGAAAATGACGAGCTTTGATAAAACAAATTCATTTCACCAAAATTCGGCATCTCTACAGTCCACAAAGATTTTGCTTTGACACTGGTGGCATACTATTCCGATGTATAGAATGTAAGACATGTCGCATATCATTGAAAAGGTGTTGAAGTATGTCACAAATTTTCTTGAGACACTTTAGTAATCAAGCTCTCGATGTGGCGCTGGAATCATTTGCATTTTATCACATTCTCATATAATTACCTGGCTTACCATTTGAAAGGTTTACGGCAAAAACGTTGTATAAGCAATTTAATCAACAGATCCACCGTTTTGGCGCTGTTGACAAATTAATCCATTAGTATAGAAACTCGGCTCTGAAGTTGTTTGCATTAAAATAAACTTGAACTCATCGAAATTGCCCGCCATTTTGGATTTATGTAGTTTAGTTTTTGTTGTTTTTATGACATAAGTTTCAGGTATTTACGAGCTGTCGCTCCGTGTGCATCAATTTTAAGAGATGGATGTCGATAAGCATCATTTACGTCATTGCATTCTATTTTGTTTTCGAATGAAAAAAAAAAAATGCTGCTCAAACTATAGAATTGATTAATTCGATTTTGAGTGAACGACTGAATGAATGACTTACAGAATAGTCATTCAACAGTAAAAAAGTGGTTGGCAAGATATCGCGATGGCAATTTTAGTCTTGAGGACATCCACGTCCAGGTGCAGTAAAGCAATTTGAACACGAAGAATTAAAGTTTTACTGGATGAAAATCCGTGCCAAACTCAAAAAGAGCTTGCGGAACAGTTATTAACTTATTAGTTACTCACCAAGCAATATCATTTCGATTGCATGCAATGGGAAAAATACAGAAGGAATGAAAATGTGTTCCTCATAAACTGATCGAAGAAAAGAAAAACCGAAGAGTTAACATCGGCATGAATTTGCAATCGATACAAAAGAAAGAATTTTTTTCGAAAAATCATTACGGGTGATGAAAAGTGGATTTTGTACGATAACCCTAAAGGCAGAAAACCATGGGTTGATCCAGGCCAGCCGCATCAACAACAGTTGCAAATCTGAATATTCATACCTACTGTGTGTTAGGTGGGATTGGAAAGGGGTCATCTACAAACTGTTACAGCTGAACGTTACTAGGCCCAATTAATCAAATTAAGTGATGCTCCGGAGGAAAACAGACCATTTACGGACCAACGAAGGCAGAAGATGTTATTGCTGCATGACAATGCTCGTCCACATACAGCAAAATCAACCCAGGAACTCATCTTCTCCTTAGGCTAGGAAGTTTTACAGTATGCGGCTAACTCGTTGTTGAAGATGTGCAAAAGTGGCTCGAGGACTATTTTGCTTCGAAACCACCAAGCTTCTATCGCGAAGGCATTCATCATCTACTTGATAAATGGCAAAGACCATAGATAGTAATGGCGAATATTTGGATAATTTATCTTTGTAACAATTATATTTTCAATACAGTTGAATGTGTCCAAGAAAAGCAGAGTTTCTCCTTGCACACCTAATATAATAATAATATTTTACAACATAATATTTTTTAAAACAAATTTCCATCAACAGATTACGATCTGTGATGAAATGGAACACATCTATGACCCCCCTGTCTGAGTGCAAAACTCATGGGCCGAACCATCTTCCATGCCAGTATAGGTTGGCATGGAGCTATGCAATGTGTAGATGGTGATAAAATCGGACCTATAGCGATACGTCGTCGAAATGAGCGACATTGGCGTAAAAAGTAAGGACGGAAAAACAAACCGCGAAAGAGTTGGGAGAGGCTTGGCCCCAGACCAGATTGCAGGGATAATAAAAAAAAAATTCTTCAGATTTTACTGAGTCGTTTTATAACGAATTTTTAATGGAAATTTTCGATTTTCATTTTTCGTGAATTTCAATAAAATGAGAAACGTTTTTTTCTCGCTTCATCGTGTAACTTGGAAAATTGAAACTGGTCTGGTTTTCACGATGGTGATAAGATAACATTTTTTTTTTTTCAAAATCGATGATGATCGTATGTTGAGAGTATTTTGTTGATTCGTTTTGTGACCAATTTTCTTTCTGGAAATTTAGGAATTGAGTTATTGATACTGGGTTTGTCAATTTTCAGGCCGAAGTTCTGGTTACCTCGTAAGGTTTCAGCCCTTAGCACTGTTATTTGGCAGCATCTACTATACAACTATAGTTGTTTGAAGCAAACCCGTTATAGGTCGTATTTTGAATTCCACTCCTATTTTGACATATGGCGTTCAGTTCAGTTGAGAGCATGTAGCAATAGATAAATTTAGGTATTATTCAACGATTAAAAAGTAAAATAGAAACAGCGACGTTACATTAATCTGGAAAAAGAACCTGTCAAAAATGGAAAACTTCCAAATTCGCGAAATGTCATGAACAAGTCGGAATTAAGGTCTGGTCTGGCAATAATTCAAAATAACAAAAATCTAAATTAATAATCATTTTCAAAAACTTCTTGAGGAAACCGTTTTCTACTCTAAACACCTTTCGTTCCTCTGTCCACGAAACATATTAAAAGAAACAGACAAGTTAAAACATTTTTTTTTTTTGTTTTTCAGACTGCTTTGCTATCCGATATCCATCTGTAGACTCAGCCATCGCAAAATGTGACAAAAATGTTTGATATAAAGAGTAAATATGTTTTGCTGTCTACAACTGCTAAACACGAACACAAAAATGACAACAATACATGCTTATCAAATATGTACGCGAAAGATGCCCTCAACGATGTATCAAGTAGTAACAATAATATTGGGAATGATAATGAAAATAAATGCCATGAGTGTCTGACAGAGAAACGGGATACAACAAATAAAGAAAATTCATCCGATTTCGTACGCAACACTCGGAATATTGATGAATTGAGCTCTAACAGTAACTGTATTAATTATTTCGAGTATCATCAACCTATACCAATGTTGACGAATTCTGTCTCAATAGTAAATACATTAAACTTGAGAAATGATAAAAGTTCTCTACAAGAATCGTTACCACTTTTACGGAATTTATTTCTGTTGTGTAGCGCATGCGCCGAAAATACGGCCACCCACTCAATGAAATATTTTCCATCGAAGAAAACGAATTCACTTGAATCGATCGATGGGAGTAACGACGAAGACACCGAATCTACATTTAATAATATAAATATCCAGGATGAAAATAATGAGACAATAACAACGGGAGAAGATACAGCAAAAATCATAGTTTTATTAAATTGCTTAATATTTTCGCATGAAAGCTCACCGAAAAGTGATGAAAGTGCTAAGAAAATTATCTTAATCGATAATAGTGATATTAATAAAATTGATTTGTGCATAAATAGTGATAATAAGAAAACCAGTGAAAAAAAATTTTGTGAAAATTTTGATGAAGTCTGTTTGAACGAAAAAGCTTGCCCGAACAATGATAAGTTTGAAGCAAGCTCACGATTAAAACGCTTAGAAAATAATTACAAAGAGTTTTGTGGTGTAACCAAATTGTTACATAGAAATATAAATGGCAAGCTTTTGGATGAAAAAAGTTCAAATGAAAATGAAAATTTCGTAGAAGAGATAAATAATAAGGGAGGAATTTCTAAACGTAGTGGTGAATTTGATAAAAACAACAAAGTCGATTCATTTATATTCATTTCATCCTTTACAAGGTCTAAATTGCCATCGTCGTGCTATTATTTTCGTAACGGCAACAAAAGTTTATTTAACGATTTATTTTTTCATCATCTAAATTCATTTGCCATTGATTCGAACGGAGGAGGTTCGAATAGCGATAGACGACGACACAGAACAAAATATGATAATAAAATTATTTGTGGAACAAGGTTATCAAAAAATTTAATACCAACAAATGTAATTTACTGTAGTTACAAGGATAATAAGAGTGACCATAACAGTTTAAAAGATTGTAATAGTGGCGATCTAGACGACGAATCATCCGCGGGTGATTTAAGTTCAGACTCAGAAGAAGTGTACAAATTTTTAAGTGGTGTAAAATTAGATAAAAATGAAAATGAACTTTGTGATACAAATACATTAAGAGATTATGTGTTGACTCAAAACTTATATCCAAACTGTGAATTTGATGCGAATAATTTTCAAAATTACAAATTCAATAATACCAATGTTAGCTTTAATGGTCTCGTTAGCTGCTATGACGAATTGATCGAAGATGACATAGACTCGTTTAATAATGGGGATTTTCCTAATAATAATAATGATTTTCATTTCAATGTAAAAATAAATCAAATAAATAATAATTTAAAGGATTTTAGTGATAAATATTTAGAGAAAAATACTGCAACATTTAATATTCAGAATAATAATTGTAATAATAATAATAATAATAATAATATCATAATTAAAAAATCAAAAATGCGTGAATCAGCGGGACAATTACGTGGTTTATTAAAAAAACCAAATCGTCCGCCTACACATCGGAAAAATAGGGTTGTATTTGATGAGACTAAAAACGAATTTTTTGACGCTGATTACATAATATTAATACGCGAAGATTGTCCATATGATGAAGAGGACGAAGAGCCTTGTACATGTGGTGAACATGAATTAGTTAGACTATGCTGTGACGAAGGATGCCAGTGTCCAAATTATAGTACTAGCACACCGGTAGCACAAACGCCAGCTGCCCAATCGCAAAACTCCGCGATTACAAATGAAGATGGTCGAACGCCACAGGTGGGTTTAGGAAACAGAATAATACATTTTTTCCATTTCTTAAGAATTTCTTGCTATACTCATCAACATTTTCTGTGATACAATATACGTATGTATAAAAATGTATGTTTTAAATCGATTGAATTCTTTAAATTTATTAGTTTGAAAATTATTTTTTATAAATCGAGCTGTATTCTACCGATGTTAACCTTGATGTACGATGAGGCCATAATTTAATTAAGAATTCCTTAAATTATAAAAATATAAGGGAACATTTTCTATTTATTTATTATTTAAATTTCCTTGAAACTTGCACATTTCATGGATATCAAAATATTGATTATGATTATTATTTCAGGTGTACTTCCCACGGAAATTTAAAATAATTGTTTTTAAAGCCATTGTGTGCTGGAATATTTTAAGAGTTTTTCAATATAGCATACGAAACGCCATGTCTGTGGCACTATTCTGGCTTTATCTGGGAATAGGGAATTGGGAAAAATATTTAGCAAGCCTATCTGGCCAGATATGGAGGTCTAAACTAAATTAATTGTGCTTTAATTATAGACATAAGGCTGAGTAATATTTGTTCGATCCCTTAACGATCCAGACAAGTTTTGAAATATTGTTACTTGTTTACACTAAATATACTGTATAGTACGATTTTGTCCACATTGCCAATAATCCCTTTGTTTGGTTGCTGTTACATTCCACAAAGGGAATTCAATAATGCTCCTCCAGATTACACGATTCGTAACTTAAGGACGAATCGTAAATCGAAAGAAACTAATAAAATTCGTTATTTTTTGATAAACTGTACTTAAATCGTTTATTGTTTGCTTGATCATTAGTCGTTAGGTGGCTATGTTACTTACCTATTGATTTAATATTGTCGATTACTTCTGAGATAGCTGTGTAAGCATATTAGGGATTATTGCGATAGCCAGACTAAGGAAAAATACTATTTAAAGATAATATTGGGTGTGTGAATATAACTCCGCCCTTTTTTATTAAAATAAAACACATTTGCTTGTTTAGAAACTTTAAAAAATCCATGCACCATCTGCAGCTACCACTTTCCCCCATCTTTACGGATTCCCTCTCTGACGAAATCTTGGTCTTTGGAGACGATCCAAACAAAGAGCCCATTTTCGATCTCTGTGCGATAACTGAACCCCTATTCAGAAAGAGACGATTGCATCAATCGAAATAAGTAGCAATGTGAAGGAGCTATGTCTGGTGAATACGGCGAGTGGAGTAGAACTTTCCAGCCCTGTCCTTTTAAAACAAATTTCAGAACGCTTGTAACATGTGATTTTGCATTGTCGTGCTGAAAAATTAATTTGTTGTGTCTGTTCATCCACTCTGGCCGTTTTTCCACCATAGCTCGCTTACAACGTATTAGTTGTCATCGGTAGACCTAGCCATTGATAGTTTCACCTGATTCCAGCCGTTCATAATATACCACACCATTCTGATCCCCCAAGATACAGAGCATAACCTTATTACAATGCATATCTCGCATTGGTTGTGTTGGACCAGTTTCATTAGGTTTCACCCAAGATTTTTTGTGTTTTCGATTCTCATAATAAATCAGTTTTTCGTCTCCAGTAACTATTCGATGCAAATAACCTTTTCTTTGTTGTCTTTGAAGCAGTATTTCACAAATGGTTTTTCGACGTTCGAGATCTCTTTCTTTTAATTCATTACTAGCTGTAACCCGTTACTACCTAGCTTTGAACCATTCCGATTGTTTGTAAGCGTTTTGCATTTAATGCTACAGCCAATTCTGATTGTCTTCAGATTTGAGATGAATCTTCAGCCAATTAAGTGTTCAACACAGCATTTTCAAATTTTTTTGGGTGGTTTTACATGCTCTTTATCTTCAATGCCAAAATCATCATTTTTAAATCATCGAACCAATAATGGGCACGTTGTATTCGATGGAGCATGCTCACTGTAAATTTCTGCACTTTTCTTTGCAATAAAATAATGTAATGGTGTTTATTTGGAATAAAATTCGACATCTCAGCCAAATGTCGGTTACTGCGTTTGACAGATCACATCAAGTACTATAGAGTACCAGTATTGCCAATTTATAGTACACATAAGCAATACTCGTATCGAAACCTATTGGGAAAGGGCGGATTTAGTTTGACACAGCTAATATGCAGTTTCATTTTCCCTACGCTTGTTCGAAATAAACTTTTCAATAAAAACCTAAAAATAGGTTTAGTAGTTAGTATCAGGCTTCACAAATAGTCAGGAACTCGAGCGCCATGTTGCTCAAGTATATAAACGATGTCGATAATGCAGAATAAGAAAATAGTCGCATTTTACTTGTATACTCGGTATAAGTGAGTAGTAACTATTAGTCACGTAATTTTACAATTCGGTTTAGGTAAGACCATCTTGGAAAGTATGTACTTGATAATAGATGCTATGAAATATTCGCATCTATTATCAAGTACGGTCTGACAATATTTAATGTGTTAAAATTAAAGAGATTAAAACAACTGACCACCACATAGTTTAACTTATTTGGAGGCTAAATTCTTAAATTAAGCATTTTCTGTAATCTAGATCTCAACGAGGATTATTTCAACTTTATACGAGGTAATTTTTTGCAGATTTTCTTTATCTTCGTGAATGTAGGTAGACTATAACTCGGTTTTCAATGAGATTAATGAACTAAACAATGATATTGTTTTTTAAAATGTATTACAACCTTGGCTCAATTTCATTATTTTTATCCTGTTAAAGTCAGTCGAATAAGGATGTAATTTTCTTTCGGCTGCAACAAAAGAAAAGAGTAAACCAAGAATGACGATAATGTACATTCAAATTATTATTATTATAAGTATCGTGGGCGAAAAATATCGGTAATGCAAATTTAAAATAGCAACATAAATGTACCAGTCAAATAGCCGAGAATACGAGAACTAACTAACCGACAATATAGGTCGTTACTTTTCAAATTTTATATAATCGTAATGATAGATTTGAATCGCTTTGAAGATTTTGTCAGATGTTCATCCATCTCATACATATATAACTAACTAACGCAAACTTTCATAGTATGTGGTTCTGGGTGGTCTAAGGAGTTTAATTTCTCAAATTTTTGTGTTGACCTCGAAGTCAAACCCCTTTCAAAACTCATAAAAACTGTCGATTTGCCTAGAGAGCAAACACACTTTATATAGAAGCTACTCTCCTCAAACCATCTACTATTGAATTTTTGACTTTTGTCAAGGAGGAGGATAACAATGGTAATTCTGATAATTCTGATTTGTTCTTTTCGGCTGGGATAGCAAAGACACTATCTGCATTATCTTTCTTAACATTTAGCTAACTTGATCTGAGCTTGTGCAAACCCTAGTACACTTTGGGGCTGCTCTTTTAGTTTTTGGTTGTTCTTTGAGAACTATGAATTGTCTGTGTTGCACTGCGTGGTTGTTGTATCTTGTGGTCTTGACAGGATCACTCTTCTCGCAGTGCATGCTAACGTGGTCTACAGACTTGTTAGTCAAGCGTATGCAACATATTTTGGTAATATTCCTTTTCAACGCGTCATTTCTATATTTGAGTGTGATCATCTTGACTAGTCCGTCCAGGATGCAGCTCAATGGTTATCCATCAACTTGGAGGTTAGGTTGTATTCCTATTCAGATTAATGGGTAACTTTCCAGAATCCCGAAACTTTTAAGAGACATTATAGGCAATTCCAAACAAACTATTATATACACTGAAAAGCCGTAAGGAGCTTAATGCAATTCTGGGATTTACTCTTGGTTTCCTCATTTGGTTGAATTTTATTTTCAATTTAGAAAATATTTCGTAAAGTTTAGATCGTAAATATTTGAGCCCTTCGTCGCAATATCTGGAGTATAAGAAGCTACTTTAACTAAATAAGATGTGGATAAATGTCAATCTATTACCACTGGCAGTTAGAGAATATTTTATAAACGGTAATCTAGTTTTCCGTGGGTCAATCATCCGAACAACACTAGGACACCATAGTAAATAGAACCAATTCTGTTGTTGATTTAGCAAAAGCTTTTATAGAATTTTAGGATCCTTCCGATCCAAGTGGGCCATATATGGCCATCGTTAGATGCCAGTCTACAAAATAATAGAGCTCGTATTATCCTTTTTGGTATAAGTGATTTACAATGGGCGGATTATTTAGTTTTACCACTCTACACTTGCCGATTGAAACTCATAATCATCTTCATTCTCTTGAAAATAACCACATAATGACAAAACCTTATGTTGAACCTTATTTTTCCTTTAATATCAAACCATTAATGGTCTCTTGCCAACTGGTAAATAATAAATTAAACTAACAATTTTTATTTTTTGAGTTGATTTGAGTTTGGTAAAATAAAAGTTCCTCTGTGACAGGTCAGTCAAAATAATATCTACGCTCAACCGGTTTGAACTAAATCTTGCTCGGTAGTTTACATGATACTAAAAAAACGTTGTTTCGAAAGGCCCTGATAGATGTTTAAATTATTTAATCTGTCATTTGCAACCGGGAATTCCCAGATATATTATTATTATCAACGGTGTCATCTCTTAACAAATATAAAACCAATTCAAACCATTCCCTTCGCAATTGTCAATTTCGTTGCTTAATAGGGAGCCTTCATTATTAAATCAGGGGTATGTTGAACCGTTTGAATGAGCAAATTTGTGAGAATGAGAATTTTTTAAAGGCAAAACCGAGCCAAGGTGTGGCTTATCTTGTAGGTGATTCCAGTGTAAATTAGGTACAAAAAATGGCAAATAAGTTTTGACATTTGCTTTTTAAATAGAAATGGAAATTAAACAAGTATTTTGAACGAATTTCTGGAATATGGCCATGCTAAATGAAGCTTTGCAATTTCTTAGTCGGTTTTGGTCAAATTAATTGTGAACTTGCTGATAATCTCAAACGATTGTAGTAAAACAGTGTGTATGACAAGATGTGATTAATGATATGACTTTAAGATGAAGTAGGTATAGAAATGTGCTTGCTGATTGAGCTTGGCTATTTTTTAAGCGATTTTGGCTAAATTTTTGTTTGGCCGATGTGAGTGAGATTGTAATATGAAGCTTTCGATACAGCTCTCAGCTGACTAAGATTAAATTTCGATTTATAGGATGGGATATTCTAAAATTAACCTTACTGATTAAAACTTGGCCATTTGAATGAGTTGATTGACTTGATTAAGTTCAAATGGTATGTGTGTTATTCAAAGTTCTATTTTTGTTCTTTGATGAAAACAAATGTTTTCAAAGGGAGAACGAATTTTTTGCTCTTATATTCTCGCAGAAGTGTGTTTCTGAAGGATTTTCATGTTCAACTTGTTGAATATCTAGAACCCATTGCAGAACTCAAATTGGAATTAAATGGAGCCCAATTACGTGAGTAAAGAGCACAACATACAACATGTGCCAGTAGAATACAAATGTTAACCGGAGAAGCTCATAAATTGAATTCATTTTGCATCATGCAAATGGCTCAGTGACATTCATTGCCATTTTAAACAAAAACACACCCGTAATTCGATTGATTTGATTCAACAAGTTAGGATCTAAAATCCTTAGGGCTAGTTGGCCGCATATTTTGAATTAACGTTCCGCTTGCATTTTCGTACAAGTGCAACGGAGATAATTTTGATAAAGCAAGTCGATATGTCTCCATTATCTGATAATACCTATAGGAAAATACAAAGGGTGCGTAATCAAGGTGTGTCTCAAGTATGGTTTTGGGAAGGGACAATTTTTTGGAATATCAGGTTTTTCCTTTTCCTTAAAGGTTCATTTAATTTTCTAAACTTGTTTTTTAGTGCTTGGTACGGTATTGTCGATTTTATACATACATACTGAAGAAAATACAGAGTACGCTGTATAACTTTTATAATTGTTTATATTACAGAGTCCTAAATTTGCACCACCAATTGAGTTTGTCGACCAAGCAACTTTAAGCCCTCCAGAGGGTTATAAGGATAATGGTTCCCTTACAAATGCGTTGGGCGGTGCATTGGGTGGCCATGTATTTGGGGCGCAACACATTCAACAATTACAGGTTATACAAAGACTACAGCAGCAAAGGGCAGCAATGCTGGCAGCCAGAAATACCACTCAACAACAAGTTACCGCGTTACCACAAACCCAAGGTCAGGCTATAATCCAAACCCAAAACTATCAAAATCAATTGATTAGCCAAACCGTTTGTACTGAGTGTGCAGAGTGTGCAGAATGTGCTGTTAAACAACAAATGGTCGACGAAGGTAACAAAATAAATTTTTAGTACCTTTAAATTACTAATCTTCTGTAAAATTAATTATACCCTTAGATGTCGAATCACCTTGTTCAGAAGATGTCACTACTTTAGAAGTTCCACATGTAGCTCTGGTCCCATTACAGACCGCATCACCAGAACGACGAATTACACAAAAAGAAATTATTGCTGGTGAAGAGCGGCCTAAATACATGGCGTTAAGGGAACCACCACCAGGTATTTTTTAAATCTTTATTACACATTTTGGTTAAAATTAATGTTTGTTTACTATAGGAGGATTGGCAACAACTACGACCGTGGTTAGTGGAATTAGTGAACAACTACAGTTGAAAATAGTACAGCAAAGTTATGAAGTGTGCCAGCCGATTCATTATGAAGCAGCAAAATCAACCACCACGACAACTACAACAATTGTTAATATGCCAATTTCGCAAACGAATGTTGCAGGACAAATTACTGGAATTTTGAAAGGGGGTAAATTGTGGAAGAGTGAAACTACACAGGTTGGTTCTTTATTCATATAAATAAGAAATTCAGTGAACAAATTAAAATTATCTTATATTTGCAGTGTGATGACACAACTAATGTGACGTCGGACGAAGAAGGTGGCTCAAAAAGATCGGTTCGATTTAACGAGCTTGTCAATGAACAAGCAAATGATTCGATTTTGCAGGATGTATGTGAAGATGTTCAGCTTAGTCAACCGAGCGAGGAAGATTTAGTTAATGCACAACGACCACCATTACCAGCTAAAAAGCATTCTTCCAGTATTTTTCATAATGCACTGCGGCCAAACTCTGCAGTTCGTCAATTGTTTCCAGCAGGATCTAGTACGCCTGCAGCCAAACCAATTCCAGTACCACAAGGTCAACATAATTCCGTAAGTGACGCCGATTTCCCTGCCGTCTCGTTATTAACACATGAAACACTCCGAGCATTTGAAGAAGCCAAGAGAAATACTTTATCTAAAACTGTACAAATGGATTCAGAGACTGATACAATAAAGCGAACAATAGAACGAAATGCACTTAGACGGTCCTTAATCAAATATGAGCCAAAGTATGGGTTAATCATATCAATATCTGAAGCGTTTCTTAAATGTTCAATAATCATTTTTTTTTTGGTTTTAGGAAAAAGCCACAACGTGTAGATACATCATTAGAAGAAAGAATTCGGAAGCTCACTTGTGATATAGATGAGCCTATAAATAATGATGGCTCGGTTATTGCAGAAGATAGTGATACGCAAAATGGCCAACAACGTTCTGATAATTTAAATGCAAATAATCAAGATGTAAATGAATCCGAACGGCGTAATAGTCCAGCGGGCGAAGAAGTACCAAACCAGTGTATGCAAAAATATTTTCCTGATAAAACATATTCTCCAAGTTCGTCAGCATCCTCATCATCCTCGAGTTCGACATCTGCATACCGAAAAATTACAGAAATTTTTAATCGTGAACGTCGACAAGAGCGAATACCTGAAGCCGATGAAAATTCCATTGTTATAATACCACAAGTAAACCAAGTCCGATGTTAGATATTTGCTGAAATGTTCTAAACAAATTTGTTTTTATTCTTATATATAGCCTGATTGTAGATGTCCCGCGGCACCCGACCTCGGAATGGGCATTCAAATGCCACCAGCTCATACACAAATACATCAAACTCCACCGAGACAAAATGAATCAAAACGACAATTTTTATCAACTTTGGTACCATTGACATCTTGCGTAGCAGGGCAACGTGATGATTTTTCTTATTACACTCTAGCACCAGGTGAACGTGGTTCCACCGCTAGTTCACAACTATCTGAGTATAGTTTAGCCGATATTGATTCGGTATTGCATGACGACGTGGAAATTAGAAAAGTAGCGCCAGATGTCATTGCTGGCACACCGGGACAGGAATCGGATGAGTTAACAAATTTTGCACAACAAGAAGCTTTGCGCACAGAGAAATTGAAGAAAAAATATAGCGGTGAAAGTGTTCCACACCAGCCTAATTCAGGGGACGGTTCAGATGATGACGACGAACAAAATGATTATGGTTTCAATAGAAGGCCAAGTGTGCGCGGAATTAAACCACGATTCGGTTCAACAAATGAAATATTGCAACAAATGCAAAATCAATTATCACAAACCGGCCCTATTGAAGCTCAACAGGTAACGTAGATGGTTTAAAATTAATGTTTGCTGTTACATTTAATTTTTATTTTAGATAACACAAAGTCACGTACAAAATAATCCTTCGTCATCTGCGGCACAATCTAATAAGCAAATAGCAAATCCACAAATAAATAATAATGCTCAAGTACCGGCAGCAGCTGCCAAGCAACATATTACAGCAGCCCATCATCAGCATACAACTGCATGGGCTTATTATCCCGAAATGCAATCACGTGTGCCCATAGACCACACAAATGCTAATTATTATCATATTAATCCAGTAGCGGCGCACCCAAATCGTCATTTAAGTTATCATCATGATCATCATGAAGAGGCGACCATTTATCAAAATTGTCATACGGTCTCAGTAGAACAACATCATTATGGCCATTTTGCTCGAAGCCCAACAAGACGACCCGAATCTCCACCACCGCTACGAAATTATCATCAAACTATGGTACTAATACCATATAGTACAGAACCATATACACATTATGCGACCAATGACCAAGTAGCTCAACAATTCCAACGACATAATGTATTGGAATATCAACAGGTTTGAATCATGAATCACAAAAATGATTTAGTTTATAGGAATGATAATAGATGAACAAGTTCAAAAAAATTTTACAGGTAACTCAACAAACAATACGTGTGCCGATGGGATATCCTTTGCCCGGAATGCAATTACATGTTGTGGCTGGACGAGGTAATGCCACAACGAATGCCAACTATAGCCAAACATATTCTCGTATTTCGGGGCGAAATTATCAAAATCAATATTCAACCGATATTGTTAAATTTGGTGAACGTGGTGCGCCCGAGGGTGCCGCTAGCATATTACCATCTGATTGTAATGTGATGTCACCGACGATCGCTCAACCAAATAATAATTTACTTAATAATCAACCAAATAGTACACAAAATTCGACGAGTAATATACAAAATCAGCATTCGAGTGCTGTATTTTATGCCATGAATGTCTGACCGCAGGTTTAAAATTAAAATGTTGTTGAAATCAAAAGTACTCAAATGAAATTTGGCTAAATAATATTTTTCAATAATAGTTTGTTCTTAAAAATTGGAATTTTATTCAGTTTAAATAGTAATCGGTATTATATTTTTTTTAAGTGATATGTGGGAATGATACATTTAATCGTGAACACGACGTTATGAACATATTTTCATCTTAATATGTTAGTGATTTTTAGTTTTAGTTGTTAACGTATATTTTTTGAGAGGTTTATTAAACCTCGACCGTTATGTATATAATTTTTGGCAAGTGCTTAGATATGTATATGATTTTTCAGTTAATTTATCTATTATATATAATATTATATTAACTTAAGACGGTTAATCTCTAAGCCTAAACATATTTTACAGAGAAGGTTGCGACTTATAAATAATTCATTTAAAATTATCTTGATGAAATTCAAATTACTATACAACGTTAATTAAAAATATATATAATCCGATAAATATAATTTAATAGCTGTTAATGAACTTCATCCTCATTCTAAATTCTGTTCTGGGGCAGAACCAGACACCTTGGAATATTTATGTAAAGTTATATTATTATGTCGACCGTCGAGAATATGGATATGCGAACAACCTGTATGTATATATTTGTGTCTAAACTTTCTCTTTCTTTCTTTCTTTCTTTCTTTCTAAACCGGCCACAAAATCAATAGAGGGCGTTACAGATGTCGAAGATATTAGGGGGAAGAACCAACAATTTTTCATTTCGCATTTTATTGGACTAACAATGGGCCAGATTCGATGTAAATCTTTTATTTATCTTTTCCTCTATGCTGCTATTGTTTCAGTGAAAACTACATTCAATGTTTAACCCCTTTGTATGGAAACTAATTTTTTCCACGTTAGTCCAAGTTGTAAAATTTCTCATTTTTAAGTGTGATCGTATTCTATCAATTGAACTAGAACTTCTTATAAAATTTAAAATTTTTATTGTGACTGAAACATACAAAAATAGACGTCTAAAAGTGTAAAAGTGCAAAAGGTACTCCTCGTACCTCGTCACTCTCATCAGGGTTAAGAAAATTAATGAGTTATATCCGAATTGTGTTTAACGGGTGTTGCAAGAATGACTGCTCAAAGTGACGATCAAGCTACCTCACTCAATATGCTGTTTGAGAGCAACATAAAGAACAGTGTGAATTTTTGCTTTTATATCGTTTCTGAATTTTTAATAAAGTACGGCTTTTTCTACAGTTTTTGTTTAGTTTTATAAAGAGAAGGACACATTCGAGAATTTGCTCAATGGCCTATTTATATACGTCCGATAAGTGTATGACATGCAAATAATTACTCTATTGTAGTTTTGTTCTAGTTTTGAATTTTCGGAGGAATGAAATCTTGTTTAACGGCTTACTTAAGATACCTCTCTGTATCCACATGGACTTGATCATGTGTTATAAGAAATCCTGCTTTCCTAATTTTATCGCATTATTATTCACATCAATCGCTACCAGCGTTGCTTTCCATTAAACAACACCTGTGGTGATAAATAAGGAATATCTCAAATGTCAATCGAGTTTTCATAGATGTAATGACCCAAATTTTGTTTAAATTTTTTAATTCGTCTATTCTACTACGCCTTTTTTTAAAACAATTCAAACTACATTTGCAACTGCCTATAATAAAACTTTGCTTACGCGGGCGCATTCCCAATTCATATATGTTGATTTTGGCGAATCACAGGCTTGCTACCCTGATCTAACATTGCTAATTGCTCTGAGCATTACATGTAGTTTGCACCAAGTATACTTAGAAATGTGTTAAATAAACTGTCAAAATTTCAAAATGGCGATAAATGAAATATTTAACAGACACCAAAATGAAGCGAGTTGATGTCTGATAATTCGGCTACTCCATGATTACAAGTTCCGTAATTTGTTCTGGGGCTAGAATGTGGAGCTAGTGTAGGGCTAGTGGTGGAAATATAAAGCAAAACATTAAAACTACATTGACAGTATCAACACAGAAACGACATAACGTTGTTTTTGTGTGAAAAAATATCGACTCGTTTTTTGACAGGGACAAATTTTTGTAGAGAAAAATTCGTTATTTTTGAATATTTTTATTTCAAACAATTACGGACTCAACAATTAAGAAGTTTTGACAGTATATTTCATTAAAGAACGTTTTAACTAAAATAACCACAGTAATTATAAATTTTCATATTTAAAAGTTATGTTTCCTATAAAAAATGTAAATGTCTATCACTGTCAAGCTTGCAAAAGGAATGCAGTGTTAATCTCTACACTTTATCATGCGATTCCTCACTTATTCAGACGTAATAATTAAAAAAGGGAAGTAAAAATCAGAGATAATTAAATAGAAGTGAACTGTCAAGTAACAAGTCGGATTAAATTTTAAAAATTATTTTATATGGTAAATCCATAACAATTTAGCGGGAATAAATATTCGCGGCCCCTTTAAATTTTAAATTTTATTTATTAAGAAAATTTGGGTTCTTTCTAGCATACGAATTAAATAAAAAATAAATTACGCAGCCTTTCGGATTGCTGTTGTCTCGTCAACAAATGTGTTAAGTTTAATTTCGACACGACAGTGAAATAGGGAATTTCATCAAAAGCCCAAAACTCAGAATCCTGAAAAAAGAAAAATCGCTAAAACCCGAAAATAAAGTTGATGAAATATCGAAAAACATATAACTTAAACACGAAATCCCGAAACGGTAAAATCTCGAAATTCGAACACTGAATTTTAGTAATTATAATGTCATTTAACAAATTTACAATGAAAATTTACGACAATGTTTCAAAAATGAAAAAAATGGTTTGGTTTAGCTCACGAGAAAGTCACTATCGAAACAGAAGCCTAATTTTACTGACAAATTATACTTTTATCTCTTAATTATAAGAAAAAGTTGGAAGCTGGACTAAATGTATCGAGCTAAAAGTAGACTTATAATCGGAGCAAGTCAAATCAGGGTTCGTGAGGGCCATACACAAGCTATGTGATGTGGTACCGTTTTGTTGGAATCACATATTATGTAGGCTAGTAACCAGTAACTGTTACATTATTATCTCTAGCAACCTGAAAGAAAAATACCCACTGATGCCCTCCGGCAAAGTAGCGCAGTCCATCTACGAGTTTGTAATAGTCGTTGTTGTATTAGTTGAAGCGTTTCAGACCAAATAGCGGCGAAATGTAACATTAATGATCACGGCTATTTTGAGAGTTATAAATAAAACTTTAAAAGCAGTTATTTTAATTAGTTCATATTTCTTAGTTAAACTTACAACTTTTATTAAATGAATTGAATCTATGCTTATAGATCTTGAACTATTGAGTTTGAATTGGATGATTTCACAGAGTAACCAAACAACCACAAGGCAGTGTACTCTCTCCTATAATGTGGCTTTATTTGGTCGTTGAAGAGCTTCTTGTATAAATACAGCATTCGGCATTCGTCGTTCATGGGTACGCTGATGTTCGTGTTTTACCTGTTTCAGGAAAACATCTTAGTGTTATATATAGTAGCTTGTACCAGGCTCTTCATGTTGCAGAGACATGGTGAATTGAAAAGTGTATCCATGTCAATACGTATAACTGACCTGATAGTTATCATAAAATGTTGTACCCTGGACAGCCTAAGGGTTCCCACTCACATTGGAAGCACAATTACCAAATCAGATTGTGTCAAACATTTGGATGTTATTTTGGAGTATAAGTTACGAGTATCATGTAAACTTCATCTCGACATGCATAAACTTTAAGAAGCTACTGCGATATTTTGGCAATATTGTAGGGTCTTTGGAAAATCTTAGGGGCTCATCCTTAAATGTTGTTTTTCGAATATAAATTGTTAGTAATAGTTTAAAAATCTTAGTCAATTATTTTCCTGCCTGATCTAACAACTTATATTCGAGGTATTGTTTTTTCTGCAGCTTATCGCGTGAAATTAGTAAATTTTCTACGATTTCAAAACATTGATATAATGCTTTCTGCGTTTAACTTTTCTTTCAATCATTCTTGGTGGTCTATACTTCGAGAGATTTGTGGGTGTTTCGGAATTTCCGGGATACACTGTCCGAGTCGCTGGTATTTTATTCCGACGGACCTCGCTCTCGTTTGTTGTTTTACTATAAATCACCAGCTAATTTTGGTACGCACTGTACTCGCTATGTAAATGGGGCTTTGAAATATGAAGTGAATGACGTTAATATTGTCTTTTGTATAGGCTATAATCCTGTGCTCAATTCATTGAAGAACCTTCTGGTTCTTTTCAACCTTGTGAAAGAGTGTAAGCATCTCCTTAATTGTTTAGTCGGGGCTGGACGCTTTTAGTTGTCGCAATACCAAATATTTCGATAGGTAACCCAATATTCAGCTAGCTTAATACTCGTTTACTCTTAGAAAGAACCATCTGAGAATCGTCGTTTCTATTCTAACTGGGCATGGAACCTTTAAAGATCTTCTGCATCGCATTGGCCTCACTCCGAATATTGCGATTATTTCATTAGAGATATTGACGACTATTCTGTTATTGTTGAACTTTTTAGTTCGAATGAGGTTTCTGGTCTGTTTCACCTTTCGTCACAGCACTTGTTATTTCCACTCATGTACTTGAACATCACCACCTACTCCATGCTAGGTTTATATACGAAACCCCGTCTGAATGCTATTTTGATTTGATGTACTAATGATGCTGACTATAATTTATTAATTTGTCGATTACCTCTTGTCATTTTATTCCCAGGAGACTGGAGAATCTATCACAGTTCGTGTATTTGAGTAAATACCTCAGTAGCTTACGTTTATGATCACTTGTGGTGTTGTTTTCTTTTACTAACCAATTAGTAACTTTTCTCAATAGCCAGCACCTAATTTGAAATGAATAGCTACACTCATATATGTATATGAATTTTTCAATCACTGTTCTCCGGTCGTTTGTTTCATTGGGGAGCTGAGATTTTGCACTAAAATCACCTGCAATTATGATTTATGAGTTTTTAGGCCATTCATGTTATAACGCAAAAATTGTGGGTACCACATTTAGGTTACATAATAAGATTTATGTGCACCATCTATTGAATAATACTAAAAATATTGCTTATGTTCTCACCGCAGTTCATATGTTGCTCATAAATAATTCCATTAATATTTTCGAAATTAAAATAATTAATTTTAATTTTTTAAATTTGACTAATTTAACAACTGTAAAACTAAATTGTATGCCGATATGCTCAGTTAAACAATCAATGCCACTACGGACATCTATTTCATAATGCAAGAACCCTTTAGGCGGTGTCGTTTACATCACATTTTTCATCGACCTAAGTTGGGTCAGTCCACACAGAAAAGTTACCCAACCTAATTGAGGTAACTAGCGCTTACAACAAATTGCCTATTCAGTTTAGGTCACATATAGTGTATATTTGGTCGGTGGACATGACAATGTAAACTACCTCACTGACAAGATACAAGTATAGCCTATTTTGATTTAACTTCTGCACTGATGCGTATTGCAGTACTGTGATATTTTGAGCACTTCAAGATCACTATTCCGTTTTCGGTTAAAATGCATGCCGTTATCGCTCCACCATTGAGGAAGGTCTTCAAATTCAGAGTAGATCAATGTTGCGCTGGCCTATATACGTTTCTTGATCTCGTGGCCAATAACTTTAGAATTTTGAGCTGAACAATCATCATTTGAGAGATTCTGATTTCTTTCAACATATACGTTCTGATAATGATTAGAAACACAGCTGTTTTCGCAAAGTTGTTCTGATTCGTTGCATAATCTTGGAATGTGTTCAAATATATGTACCTTGGCAACCTTTCTGAAATCTCGAATACTGCTTGAGGAACAGTCAATTGGATCAAGTGATTTTGGATTAAAATATTTCGCGCAGCCGATGTAACTGATGGAAGTGTAAAACTGTCCATATTGAAGTTTTTTAGCCTTTTATGCAACTATCTTTCAAATCCTTAATTTGAATTATATCATTATATCATTGTTTTACTTAAAATGACCGCGTTTGAGACATCCACTGTAATTTTCCTGTCTCTATGTCGTAGATAACGATGCAAAGCAGTTTCATTCTTTATCTTAGAATTGCTACCAAACCAATCGAAGACAAGCCCTTGTTATTCAGAAAGAGTTCTATACCTTCTGAATTCACAATTCAATTATCACTGCGTTTTCCACGAATGTTGCTCACCTTCATAACTGCAATATTACTTTCCCTATCTGCAACCTCCTACCTTCGTTATTGTTGGGGCAGGTAGTTCCTTTGTCAGTCTCGATTTAACAGTGAATCCTTGTTGATTACTAATTTTGTATAT
The DNA here is from genome assembly GCA_963691935.1 of Nephrotoma guestfalica. Classification (NCBI taxonomy): domain Eukaryota; kingdom Metazoa; phylum Arthropoda; class Insecta; order Diptera; family Tipulidae; genus Nephrotoma; species Nephrotoma guestfalica. The sequence continues at coordinate 5,923,318 of OY829914.1, forward strand.
AATTTTGCTTTCATTTTGCTATATATTTTTTGTTCGACTATCGACCTTTAACTTCAGGTCCAGGCACGTTGTGTGACCAATGTCAATTATGGAGTTTATACACTACACTAGGGCGAAGAACGTCTCATTTAGTTTTTGAGCACGGTTCAATCTGGTACAAGAACAAAGTTAAGAAGCAAGTTTCACTATTGTAGTGAGATAGTTCAAACAAAATGACAATGACTTCTCGATATGCAGAAGTAATAAAGTATTCGAATTTATCGAATTCGCATAAAAAGTTAAAACGTTAAAAAGTTAATTTTTTGTAGTTTTGTCACCGTTTGGAACACAGCGTAGCAGAAGCGAGCGGATGAAGAAAATAAAATTGCATCAGCCAAGTAAGGAACAGTAACTATAATATAAAATGTGGGTTTTTTTGTAATAAATTGCTGCCAAATTTAAAATTTTACCAACATAAAAATCACAAGAATACTATATATAAAAATTTCTTCCAAATTTGGGCTAATTAATATGCTAATGAAGATGTCTCTAATTCACATGCAAAGTGTTTCCCCACAGTCTTGGATTTTTTGTAATTTTATGTTTTATTCTGCTGGCGCCACATCCCATAGAGGGGTTTGGCCGCCTTATTAATGAGGTTACCTTAATTTGGTTTCAAGGGACGGGATGATCTCTTTCCCTTCCATTTTACAATTATTTTTATGCTGTTCCCCCGTTCGGTGACCCAAATTTGTACTGACGTAAACGAGAATTGCTTGACGTGGTCGGTGATGTTGTTGTCGCATTATCTCTCTCGCCAGGCGATGTTCTGTTCTCGCCCACTAAAAATTAATATTCTGGAATTTGTATTTTGCACTCGGTTTAAAAACATCTCATATTACGTTTTGATTCTATTGATTTCTGTAAAAAAGGCTGCTTTCTTCATGGCACGAGTTATGGTGCGTCCACAACTTGAGGCGCTTATTAGTCCTATTAATTTATATTACCAAAATTATTAGTTGATATGATATGAGTATAAATTTTCAAGGAAGTAAAAAAGGATTATTATGATTAGTGAATGATTGCGTATGTACACGCATGTATGTGTAACGTTTAAAAGTTTAAGTTTAACCGATTGACCATTGCTCAAATTGAAACCAATTTTAACGTCCGTTGGTACAAAATCGAATCAAGGTGATAACATTTTCTATAATAAAATGTGTACGTACGTGTTTCCGAATGGAAATTTTCTTTAAATAAAATATTTTAATAATACTCGTACATTGTTAAAAGTTAAAAACAAATTTGGAAATATTTATTGTTTAATATTATTGTTTTGTTATAAAATTTTCGTTGTTAAAAAATTTATTTTTTATTGTAATTTTAAATATTCGTCATACCGGGACTAGGTAGTATATACATATTTGTGAAATGTAATAATAAAATATCGAACTAATCGTAATGAATTTTTCTTTATAGTCAGACATAACCAATTGGTATAATTCCTCATCTAACTTTCTAAGTAAAATTCGGTATACAACTATTTAAAAAAATAATAGTCTTTTAATATTTTAATTACATGTTAGACATAAAGGATTTTTTTGCGTATATCGTTAAAACAAAATGCATATTATTATAAATTTCTTTATCAATAACCCTTGATTATACAAAACAAATTATATACATATATATATAAAAAAATTAGCAAAAATTTCAAGTACAGTATAATTTAGCACGTTAATTTGGCCAGATAAGAAAGCTGATTATTACTACAAAGATAAAAAATTTCTGACATTATTAAGTACTTCCAGAAAATTGCACCAAATTGACTGAAATTATATTGCATTTGAAATTTAAATTTAGAATTTATTTATTATTAAATAATCCAGAAAATAAAAAAATTATATTTTAATAATATTTAAATCAAAAAATAATTCTTAAAAACAGATATTATAAATATTATAAATATAACTCAAATTTTCATCTCAGCCAAACTGAAATATATAAAAAAACTTTAATAAATTACTAGATAAATATGAAAAAACAGAAAGGAAAGCAAAATTAAGCAAACAATCTTTTCTATGGCAACATGTCAAGGTTATTATATAAATAGATATACATATAAAAAAAATATATTTAATAAAAATGCAACTAATAAAATAAAAACATATTTTATATTTAAAAAAAACTATTTCATTTTTACATTGATTTTTTAACGAAATAATTTTTACACCCCTCTTGAATTGAATAAAGCCCTCATCATTTCGACAATGAAAAAGGATTTATTCTGAAAATTGTACTGGAGAAACAAAAAGAGAAAGCTAATCAATAAATTATATTAGAGTGACAGAAACGAAAACAAAATTTGTGGGAACATTTTATAGTAAATGTCAAAGATGTAGTTAAAGATGTCAAATCTTGAAGATAACATAACCAACCAAACTTCACAAAATAAATTTACTTCGGCAGTTTCATTTTTTTTATAGGAATTTAAGTTTGATTGGTATCACATTTCATCAATATCAAAAATGTTGGTTCACCATAACATTTCCCCAACGATAAAACTACAAGCAATAAGGCACTGAAGTCTAGTTGAAACTTTTTCGAGTGATCAGAAGTGATTTAAAAGACTGGCTAAAATGCATAATGTGTCATTAAAGCGATTTTCCGAAAAGTTCGAATACACTTAAGTTTTTCTAGGTCAAAAATAAATTGCTTCATCTAACGCCAATTTTATCCAACTGAAGAACCGATTTATTTGCGATTTTGGAACCAATCTATCGTCTAATAAAAAATGGATTTCGGTTTGCGTTGTTTCGATTTACGTGTAATTATTGTGAAATCGATCTAGAATGCAAATCGGAGCCTTAGTGTCTATAATATATAAATGCAATATTGCTAACAAATCGTAACAGAGTAGTCTTAACGATAACTTTATAAATAAAATTACTATAAATATGTAATATGTATATATAAAAAACATATATACATATGTATATATAATATATTGTTAAATGTAATTATAATTAAACCAATCAAAAAACTAGCAAAAAATATTTTTATTTGAAAATGGTTGTGCTGCCATCTGTCAATAGCTTCCGATTAACTTCACTGTAATTTCAACAAGAATCATGTTAGTTCTCTAGATGTTATGTAAGTTCTAATCTAGACTGAACCCGGATTGAAATTTGAACATAAACGGGACTGAATCAACTTCGCCTTAACTCGACTTGTTTAATTCACCTTTTTGCTGTCATGATGTTCATCATGTGTTATGCTCAATACACTTGCGGAGAGACACAATCATATGTGCGATTTTTCATATTTTCGATAGTAAAATATTTAGTATTTTTTGCTTTTCTTAGGATGTAAATGTGTTATTTTAGTGCTTTAGAATTACGATATTCATATACAAAATAAAGTTTTTATTAATTATTATACATGTCGATAAAACAAAAACAGTGAACAAAATTTCATTTAACTCACTAGTGCTGCACTCTTTAAAATTTCCCCATGTTAGTAAATTTTTTTAGCACCAATTTAATTGGTCTACATTTGGGATGTCTCAATTGTAGAATTGCCTCAGTTGTAGAATTCTATTTGGTCTGGATGCAATATCTTGCAAGATCGTAAAACGTTACATTAAATTTTACATTAAAATCAATAAAAAATTATATTACGGGCTATTTATTGGTAAGAATTAATTTATTATTAAAATATGCATTCAACATTTCGTTAAAGCTCTAAATCATAAACGCTACTGCCATCTACAGTTTAGAAAAGAGACTGCCCATATAAATTTAATGACGTATTAAATATAACAATCGAATCGAAGTTTGCTTATAAGAGACATTCGATTATAACAAACTTTGACTAGTGGAAATAATGATAGTAGTTCACTTCGCAAATATTAATGTTTAATTTTTGAATTTCGGAAAACTAATTTTACAATTCACAATGGAACAGCAATGTAACATTAATTACATCAATAATAACTTTTATTGAAGAAAACGTTATGTATTCTACATAATTTACCTTTCTAAACATATTGAAATTTTAAAACGCTTAGCATTAGAAACGTGTAATTTTTTTTGACATATGGCATATTTTCTTGACACGGTTCCAACAACAATTCTATTGAATAAAGCAACAAAAATTTGCTTTATATAAATCATAAAACAGATTTTTCGTTTTGGTGATCTCCACTAGATGTCAAAATATATTTTCTTCATTCCGGATTTCTGTATAATATGTTATGTTGTTGTATAATACGAATAGTATATAAACTTGTTTCTGTATAACATGAATAGTATATAAATTTGTATAATTATGAAGTGTTTAATATAATTATTTTTACAATATACAATATAATTGTTCTATAATATGAATACATCAATATAATTTAAAAAAATTATTCAATAGAATTGCAGCGTAAAAGCAGATAAAAAATATATATATTGAATCATTATTGGTTATTTTCTTGAAATAAACTAAAGCAAAACAAATTCCCGTTTTCTAAAACCATTTAATTTTGCCTTTACTAAAACGTTTTGACTGCAAAGATGCAACCCACATGTATCACTGTTAAGTGTATCACATTAAGCTATTCTTTAAATTTTTAATTAACTTAACCTTATGACATACAGCTTCTTTATAAGATTTTGGCAACTTCTATACACATTTACTGCGCTAGTGACATCTACTTTAATTTGGCGTCATACACCGTATTTTGCAATAACATTTCGACAAATTTTCTTTAAGTTTAATCCGAACCAAACAAATTTATTTTTATTAAACAAAACTAATTAGAGGAAATTATACCTAGCAAACACTCTTGTATGTTGTTTTTCACCATATTTGCGTAATAATAACTGGCAAAATTTTTGGGACACATGAATTACTGTACAAATTTGAAAACATAAATGAAATCATTTGCTGCTGCGGTCGAAATAAAAAAAATATTGATCTAAATATTCTTACAGTGTGAGCATACCTTTTCCAAGTTCGGTATTTTTCTCTGAACTACAACAGTTTTATATGACGTCACTGACATAGACGAGTCTAGTACATTATTTTTTATAATTTTCTGGTTGATTATGAGAAGAAAATTCTTTTATACAAATAATTAATATATTTAATATTATTTTGTGATTGTAACATATTTATTGCGTAGATTTAAATTGTTTTAACTGTTTTGATTTATTTTATAGTTTTGTGTTGTAATAATTGTGTTTTAAAACCAAAAAAAGTTTAATGTTTTTGTGAATCAAATTGAATGAAACCGAGCAAAAATTAGATGTTGATTGAAAAACATGTCGAAGAACAAAATAGTACATTCGAAAGTTGACAGTGATACAATAGAAATTAAATCAAAGGTAATAAAATATGAAATACGACTTCTTAATAAATTTTTAATTCTAAGCTGCTACACACCTTATATGGATTAATCATGTGCCATTAAAAGAAAAATTCCCTCATTTGGTTGTTTCATTTTTGTTGTGGCGCCTCTTGATAAAGAGAAATTTTTAATTTTTCGAATGGTTTTTTGTATTACTGTAAACTTTAACGAGATGTTTAACAGTAAATTAAATAGTTACCTATTAATAGCAAATTAATAACATTATTAAATTAAACTTTGGAACACCAACTTCCAGTCATAATAAAATATTTTCTCATTTTTGCTGACCACAAAAAATTTCACGATTTGCTTATGGAAAAATAAAATCAATTAACCTAATTAATAAACAAAGATAATTTATCGAAGATAAATAGTCAATAGCTATTAATATCCGCTTAAAGCAAGAATCCCAGTACATATTATCGAGAATTCTGATGAGTCAATTATTTCTTCTTGAAAACATTGCTATGAATTATGATAAGCTTTGATTTATTTATTATTTCAGTTTGATGCCGAATTCCGTCGATGGTCAATAAAACGTTCCGAAACACACAATTTTGATGGATTTTCAGGTCTTGTGAAACGATTACATCGTCTAGATAACACACAATTTTTGATTTCCTATATAGACCCAAGAGATAACGATCTGTTGCCGATTAACAATGATGATAACTTTGGACGGGCTATAAATATCGCTAAACCACTGTTAAGAGTAATAATACAAAGGAAAGGTACGTAACGAAGTTTAAAATAAAATAACTATTTCCAGTAAACGATTGGCATACTGTAATGTACTTAGTATATGTTAAACGATTCATAACAATACAATACAAATTACTATTGAATATTTGATTAAATCAATTCATTACATCCTATAATGTTTTTGCATCGCAAACATTTATCGAGTTGTTACCGAATGATGCTTCGAAAGAATTCAACTTATCGTTGTAATTTTATATTACATCAACTAACTTTTTCGGAATGTGTGGCCAATATCTATTGCTGCTTATGGTTTAATATTGACTTTATAATCGAACGAAATTGTCTTCGCTTGCCTTAAACAAAAGATTTAGAACATTTTTTGGTCAAATAAAAAACGAGGAATCCCGATGTAGCAATTCCACCATAGAACGGTATGTACATACTACTGAAATAAATTAACGCGATTTGTTTAAACGAAAAGCAGATTGAGACACTTATCGGCTAGTTTGTATGATGCGATGATTTCACTAATCATGATAGGGGACCTGAACGCGCCCAATTTTGCAAGGACGTTGAATTGAAGTACGCCAAACAACATAATATATTACTGGTATGTAAAGCAGAGAAATCCAAAACTATATGCATAAAATGCCCAAACAAATTTGGACATGCTTATCTACGAACTATGTCTAGTAATCATGTGTAAATATTTGATATTTAGCTATAATTTGATCCAGCATTAATTAAATATCACTAGTGACTACGATTTTCCATAATATTTTTTCTTTAATTTTATGCAATAAAGTTTTGATTTAAATCAGTTTTTGGATGATACTTATGATAACAAACATCTGATTAATTCTTATCACGGCCTACATATTTTATATTTAACTAAAGGATAGATAAATTAATTTCTAACTGTTGATATTGAGTTGTTACTTAGTGCGCGAAAGCCTGAAGTATGCATGTTTTCGAACGCTCTGAACATTAATTCAGTTCATCGTTTATAAAGGCGTGACCCATTCCATCATACATCATGCAATTCTGATTGGTTGATGTTTATTCAAACATAACTAGGTAGCAAGGTTTTGTTTCTTGTAAAACTCGGCCTATGTGTGGATGGGATGTTACAATCACCGGGGCTATTGCTACTCGTAAAATAGTATTCGATTTAATTGTTTTGTTTATAATTTTTATTAAATCAAAATCAGGAAGCATGGCGATTGTCGCAGTATTTTATCTTTTTATAAATCTATCTTACGTGTTAAGAATGACCAATTAGACACATTTGTAATATTGTTCTTTTTTGAACAGCTCGTATTTCTTGAATTTTATTTTTAGGCGCAGAGCCCCAGATATAGGATTGAAATACGATAAAATTGGGCGAATGTATGAAAAAATATAAATATATATTTAGTCATGAAAGATGGGATTCCTTTCTGCACTCCGGAGAACCTTTTTATTATTGCATCGATGTGACTACTTCAATTTAAGTTCAACGTATTTTCAGATAAAAAATCTATGAAAATTTTATTCCAAATTCCGCATCTCAGTGAAACCGGCTGGAGAGCGAGTAACAAGTAGAATTACCAATGCTCATGTGTTCATATACCGTTAAGCGTTTGAAAATTCGCTTAGGAATTCAAAAGAGCATCTGAGTTCACTTTAAAGCTTCAATTTCGCTTGGAATAGAATATATACGGAGTTAAAGAATTTTCAAATCGTAGTGGCGGTTTTTACGACAGACTAGGACGTACTGTTTCATTGTGATACTACTATACCTACCCTTTTATATTACAGTATGTAAAACACCATTTCGAGCTCTACGTTAGTCTGTAAACCTGACATGTACGATTGGTCTGTCCCGAGAGCTGCGCTCTACGAGAAAGATCTTAGTTTTATTTCACATTCGGCCTCTGGTGGTGTTCGAACCCAACACCACCCAGTCAAATGTCAAAGATTTGATCGGTGGGAGGTAGGAGTGAGTGATTGGTTAAAATGTATCAGTGCTCTAAAATAAAACAGCATGTATGTTTTAAAATTCGTATGTTTAAAAATAAAAATTCGTAATAAAACCGTAGCCAACTGCAGATCGATCAGTACAAGATAATGTTTGAGCCACATCGTGTGCGATGAGAAATAGTATTGAGCCAAGAAGATCTTAAGAAATAGAATACCGGCAGATAAAACTGTAAAGATTACTATAATCAACACTCCACTCAGTATTATAGCATGCCTTAAGGCTGTGTGGTATTCAGCTTGTCAAAAGCGATGTAAGTTATTTGAGGGATTAATACGTGATTTTCGAAATAAAACGTTTAGTCGGTCTATGGTTAGTTTTAAAAGTTGATGTTTTTTTTAGAATCCATGAACAGTTTTTGGAGTACGGTTTTAAGAACATAAAATCTAGGTATTTTTTTTATCTCCAACTCTGTTGAGTGCTATTGTTTTAATTTCCACTCATGACTTGTCGAGTTGTTTCGCTTCTGCTAGTACAATTCGTTTCTACGTTACAGCTGGTCGTCCCACTTTCCTTTTCCTTTGTGGGTTTCACAAGAAAAGACTTTCACTTGAGCTTTCTTAGTACGGTTCCAATGTCTGGTTGATTCGTTTGGCTCTACAGTATTCTCCTGTAGCTTATTGTTGATCTTAAGTTTATTGATCCAGGCGAATGCGCGTGGCACGTATCGCTTTACGGGATAGGACAAACAGCAGAAGATAGGCTTCTTGATGATGATGCATGTTGTGTTGATATGATCGGTGTGGTGGTATTCTACCGGAATTCCTTACCACTGTTAGAAATTTGAATATTTCAGATTGAATATTGTCGTATACAGAGGTCTAGTTTCTTCATTTTACTAATGACATGGCTGGAGGTTGGTGGATGGGTGTTGATAGTTTCGTCATTAGGGCTAATTGTTAATTCGAAGATTTGCGTGTTGTTGGTGATGTTCTCCGAAATATTCCTTCGATTTCATCAATTGTGCTTTATATGGTGGTAAGATTTGACCAGATGCATCCCTTATTCTTGATTGCTATAGCCTCTTCCACAGATTTGAGAATGTTTGATATCTCCTTGCCATATTCTTGATTTCTCTTGCCGTATCTTCGAATTGACGTTTCAACTCCGACGGGTCTTGTCGGCACACCGTTATTGTTACCATCTGCACCTCATGGTTACTTGTTTTGTCGTCAGGTGATCATGTCAGTCAATGTGTATTTATGTATACTTTAGTGTGAAAATCTACTGCCTCCTATGACTGGTTTGTGACGCAGAAGTCGACGGGACGTTTTTCAATGTTATTACGTACAGAGTCTAACGCTTCTTTATTCATGTCGTTTGTCAGGTCGGTGTTATCTGTTCTAATTTTGCGTTGAAATTTCCTTGAATTATCTTGATGTTATTTCTATGAGTTCTTGCTAATTGTAGTTGTCATAGAATTCACCCTTGCTTGTTTTATGTGCGTTGGGGCAGAGCACTGTAAATGATTGTGTGTCGTATTTTTGAATGGAATCTTGCTACGATTATTCGGCTATTAACTGGTTTGCGTTCCATTAGCGCCTACTTTGTTTTAGCTTTTAATTGTCCACGGAAGAATTTTCAAATCGTAGTGGCGGTTTTTACTACAGACTAGGACGTACTGGTTCATTGTGATACCACTATAATCCCTACCTACCCACTCGAAATCCGCATTTACCAATTCACACCATTACAATATATAAAAATTAATTGCGAACTCTGTTAGTTTGTAAACCTGATATTTACGGTAGGTCGACGAGAGCTGCACTCTACGAAAAAAGGTCTTACTTTTATTAGGAGTAAATGACTGGTTAAAATGTATCAGTGCCCAATTAAAGTTAATTGTAATATACAAATTCGTTGATGTGTATTATGTGTATTATCATGTCCAGAGAATAGCAGATTCTTCCCTTGTCTTCATTTTACTTCATAAGACCGAGTTCATTTGTTTTCCTTGTGCTAAGTAGTCTTGATGGTAGAAGAAGTTTGGTGGTTTGTATTATTTCTTCTTGTGTTTGTTTCGGTGATCATTTTTATTTCGGATTAATGACTGACTGATCTAGTAAATAATCAGCTGCCAGGGCTGCTGTGTAAGGCATATTGTCGTATCGAGCAGCGGTTTCGACCACTCTTGTAGTATTGTAGAAAATGAAAAATTTAGTTAAAAAAAGAAATTCGTTTCGATCGATTGCAAAATTACGTCAAACCATAAGTTTTTCTTTTTTTTGGCGCAATGACGATTTATTTTTATTTTTATTTACTTCTTTAGATGGCAAATCAATTAATCAATGTTTCCAATTTAATTAATTTTATACATACGAAAAATATAAGTAAAGCAGTAAGTAAATTTTGGCGCGTCCAGCCAGCCGATGTAGTCTTTCGAATTTTCGTAGACTACGTTTATAATTTCGATGAATACGTCGAATCTATCCGTTTTCGTGAGACTAAAAATCTTAGTCTACATTTTCGTGGAAATATTTTCTTGTTTTAATATTCTATATTCTTTCTATTCTCAAACTATGCTTTTGTCTCGTTGACGAGAAGCTGTGAAAACTTGTTGAGATGTTGATTTTAATGAAACATTCATCAGTGTATGCTAATAGCTCGTTTGATTTAAATTATAAGCAATGTTTGCTTGCGCTAAGTAGTATAATCGACTTATAATTTTACGAAGCGGAGAGATATAAGCTTTTTCCACCTCATTTAGCTCTTCGAGAGTTATATTTGCAGTTCAAAATGAAACCAAAATAAAATTAGGAATAATTTTTCCTGCCAGTTCGCTATGGAAATATTATTTCCAATTTATAAAAATTTCCTCAGTACGCAAGAAAAACAGATTAATAGATAAAAGCTATGGAAATTCTTTCCCCAATTCCCTTTTCCCATGGAATTACCAGAATAGGGCCTGACTGTATAGCTAGCCATAGCTCCTGTATGTTAAGACGAATTTCTTCGTTGTTACTGTACCGATCTAGATAGTCAGTGACATCTGTTTGGTAACTCTAGATGCTTGCAGTTTGCACTTATATTTGAATATTATAAGCAAATGATCACTCTCCACGTATGCACCTCTGTAAGATGTAACGTCGGATGCGTTGGTGAAGTTTATCTTAGATACAAAGACGTGATCAATTTGGTTTTCCATTCTTTCATCATTCGATCTCCTCGTTACTTTGTGGATTAAACTCTTATGTGGAAAAAACATACTTGATACAACTACCTAATTTGTACATTACCTATTGCCAGGTCAGTGACACATTGGCCATTGTTGTTATTATTGAGGTGCAAGTTTTTATGACCGATGTGTGTTTTTTTTGCACTCGTATCGATTTTTGCATTAAAGTCATCCATGCTGATTCTAATGTCATGGTGCGGAATGTTATTGACGATCTTTCCAACTGACAGAGACTAGATCTTTGACGTCGTCTGATTTATCTTCGGTGCGTCATGTCATGTACATTAACGATTGTGATGTTAAATTTTTTAGTGCGGAGTCTGACCGTGCATATCCACATATTAATAGGGCGGAAGTCTTTCATATATATTGCTTCACGCGCCGATGGATAAGAAAGCCAAGTTCAAATTCTTCTCTTCTCCTTGTTTAATACAAGACAGACGCCCCTAACTTAAAGGATAGACGCAGATTTGATATTAGTTTTAGGGCGCCAATGACGCACATAATAAACATAATTTGCACTGCTCGTCTCCATTACACCGCCTGATTAATGTAGAGTTACCCAGAAGCACCGCCAAGAGGTATAGATCTAGGTTCGTTCTCCATTCTAGGAGCTACCTAGGTGTAAACTGAGACGGGCGAAACCCTTCGAGTATCCTAGATTAAGAAGCAAAGAAGCAGTGCAATAAAAGAAAAATCATTTTCCGCTTTAATATACATTCGTATAGAATATTTTTCCAAAGTTTGATAAAAACCGAAGGGGTGCGGAAAGAATCCAGCCAAACCACTATCAAATTACAAAATGAAGGAGGGGTATGTGTATTGTGGCCAACACCCGACTTTCTTTTACCACGCATGAAGTAAGTTGTAAATTCACCGCACTTTATTGCACTTAATTTTGGTAAAAAATGTTTTTTGTTTTAAATCCTTATTTCAATTTCGAAAAACCACGACTACTTTTGTTGAAAATTTATTTTACAATCTTTTTGCTCTTAATAGTTTCATTTGTGAACTGCATTATGTTGCACTTTGCGTGGATTGACTATGTCTCAAATTTCCACTGGGACGAAAACGACTGTGATGTGTCTGCCATACAAGTTTGAGTCGAATTTTTTACTATGGAGGTTGGTAGGCTAATTTTTCTCTTCTAATTATTATTAATTATTTGCTTAAGTTTTATTTTTTTTAAGTTAAATTTTTAATTAAATATTATAATCCGAATTTAAATTTATTCATATTTTAACGGGCTCAAAATATGTGCTTGGTGTTGCACCCTGGGGAGCAAATAGGTGCTCTACAATGGTTTGCTCTGAAGAAAACCTTTAGTGATTTTTGAATATTATTGGTAAAAAAAGGGTTTATCAACACTGTTCTTGTACTACTTAATTGGTTAGTCTGGTTAGATCATTATCATTGTGACTTAGTAATTCTTTTTCAACCTGATTATATGATCTATAATATAAAAATAACATTTAATTAAATATTTGCAAATAAAACGATCACTTTGTTTTTAGAAGATAGCCTAGAGTTAATCACTGGATATGGAACTGTAAAACCAAGAAATATTATAAGTAGTATATTGGGACAGACTCCGGTTAAGTCAAAAGGATTAGCTATTTCAAATCCGCATGACTTTCGTCAAGTTTCGGCAATCATAGATGTTGATATAGTTCCTGAAACATGCCGCCGTGTTCGTTTACTCAAACACGGTAGTGAAAAACCGTTAGGTTTTTATATCAGGTAATTCAAACAATCATGCGTTCAATTTATGAAATATTAAAAAAAAACTTATTTTAGAGATGGGACGTCTGTTCGGGTTACAACAAATGGTTTGGAAAAGCATCCAGGAATTTTTATATCGCGTTTAGTGCCAGGTGGTCTTGCTGAAAGTACTGGCCTCTTAGCTGTAAACGACGAGGTACTTGAAGTTAACGGAATTGAAGTGGCTGGTAAAACTTTAGATCAAGTAATTTATTTTAAAATACGATATTAGTTGTGAGATTTTCAAAATATTATTATTTTTATTACAGGTAACGGATATGATGGTAGCTAACAGCTCAAACCTTATAATTACGGTTAAGCCTGCCAATCAGCGTACTTTAGCAGCGCCAAGGCGTGGGTCATTTTCTCGAGTCAGCCAATTATCGGGTGGCTCACAACAATCACATCATACCAATCACACGAATACATCAGATGAAAATCAAGATGATGATCAAGATGAGGTGGTCGATTTAACAGGGGTTACTCTTGACGAGTCAAGTTTAATCAATCAAAAAGATGGGGTGTTACACTTTTAAATATATGTACTTTTTTATTATATAATATGCATATTATGTTTAAAGATTCTCAAAAATAATAATTTATCCACTAAATATCTAAACAAAAGACATCCATAGACTGAACATTTTTTCACAGTTCACAAACAAACTGATTACCTACATAATTTTCCTTTTACTATTTGATCCAAACATTTCAATCGAATGAGTACATAATGTTAAATGTTTTTTCCAAAATTATGTTAATGTTTAAAAAAAATAACTGTATTATTTATTAGTATAGACGCGTGATTATTACATAAAATCATTCCATATATACATACACAAAAGTATTAAATTTAATTATTATAAACGGAAGTACTGATTGTAGAGATAAAGAAAGTTACATTCCAAATTTTGTTGCTCTTCGATTTTTAATTTATTTTTTTAGTACTTAAAAAATATTATTAAATGTAATAGCAAAATATAAGCAATATGTATGTATGTACTTCGTAAGAAAATTTATTTGGTTGGCGGCATATCGACTGATTTTCGAATTCAGAATAAACTACGTTCAATAAAACATTTTTAATTATTACATTATTTATGTACATAATTATAAACATTTTCCTTTCAAAAACAGCATAATAATAAACATATTTTTAAACAAAATAATAGTGCCTTTAGTAACGTTAATTACAAAACTATCCAATAAAAATTAAAAAAAAGGGTTTATAATTATAATTGCCTTTAACATTATATTGTATCTGTTATTAATAGTCTTTAAATTGTAAAATAATGATTTTTTTAAAAAAATAATAATATTATAATCCGCCCAAATTATTAATTTAAAAAAAACTAAATTATACCATCATATCATGTTTAAAAAATTTATTCGTTTTGGTTATTTTTAATTACGTTATTTTATTATAAAAACAACAAAAATATTGTGGTTTATTTTTATTACATTTATATTTTTTTTTCTAATTTAAGAATTAAAAGACATATTTGGGGGAGGCACACTTCATCAGGCTATCAAATATCCAATCCATTAATCAAAAATGCTTATTAATTTTACCGTGCAAATCTTAACCCTGTATAAAGTGAAAACTTAACTACAAAATAATTTACTAAGAATATTTGGGTTCGTAAAAAATGAAAAATATAAATTTACATGATTAATTTGGTTGGATAGTCGATCGAGCGTACACCCCCAATATTACATACATTTTTATTTATTTTAAAAATTTACTTAAAAATATTATTACTATTTTATGTTTTAATAATATCAATTTACATATTCAAACAAATTTATAGTATACAATAATTATACATATTACATGAATGGTTTTGTTTGTTTACACTAAAACAAAAATGTACTTATATAAATTTTACAAGCTATCAAATATATTTTATTAAAATTACAAATTAGTTTTAATAGTTTTCGACAGTTTTAAAATTTTCAAGTCGCCTCATCGGTCCTACAACGATTTCAAATTTACGATTGCATTATAGCAACGATGGACAAATGCGGCTCATATAATCGACAATGCAATAATCAGCATTCTGTAATTTCAGAACCTTTTCCACTGGACCTTATCTAATAAAGTCGGAATTTTTAGAGATGTGAACGAGGATCAGGCATTCCGCATGCAACACAAATCTGCTTCTATAATTAGAACTCTAAAGTTTTAGAACTTCGTGCCAGAATCAAAATATCTAAACTTGAAAGGAAGTTTAAGCTAGCCGCTTAATTTTAATCATTGATACAACATATTGCTGTGAATCTGTATACTCTACAATGGAGTTGTCAAAATATCGCTCACAATTAACAATATAGCTTATTACTTTTGCTTGAACTTGAATACTATATACATAATGTGGCTCGATTTTACTAAACACTTGTTTTATTATTTCACAAAAAATTAAATTTTGAATATTTTAATTAAAAAATTTGTTCAAAAAGTTTAAAAAATCACTCGATCGATTTTGACTGGTTAGGTCATCATCAGGAGTATCTACTCTAGCAGTATCTAGATATTTAAAGTTTTCGACGCTATCAAAATTATGGTCGCAATTCCAAGATTTGCCATGGAGATGTTCCTGAGCGTTTCTAAAAATTTTGGTTTACTACTCTTCACCTCCAAACCAAGTCTTCTTGCGCAGCAGTCAAGCGGTCTTCGGTCAAGAAGAACGATACCATCTGCATATCCAAGAATTTGAACTGATTTATTAAATATACAGCGCGAAGCATCAATATTACGTTTGCTCACTACGTACTCAAGTGCCAAATTGAATAGCAGTGGCCCGAGTGCTACTCCCTGCCGAACACCAGAGTGTCGATTTTGTATCAAAAATGACAGCTCGAGCTTGCGAGGTGAGCAATAATTTTGTGTACATATATAGTGTATAATATACAATTTTATATTTGTATTGTAATTTTTCTCATGTGTCTGTGTATTCTGTATGTCAATTTTACGATGGCAAGTACCAAAATAAATGGTTCCGATTGAATATGTGTGATGCTGACGTCTACCTCACCTCTTCTATTCGCTTGCTTTTGAGCAGTGGAACCGATTGTTTACTATGTTATTTTGATTTTTCATTTTCAAATATTTGAACAATACGAAACAAATCAAGCAAATCAATATAAATAAAAAAACACTACTATGTTTCTCCGGTTAGCTCATCTCGCGCTGTCACTTTTGGTACAAAATCGACACCCAGATGTTATTTCAAAAGAGTTTCATATACAGTTCCATCAATTACGATTCTACATACAGACCCAGACATTGTTAATTTACACAGAGAAACTAGTTTTGCTGGAATTCCTAGGCATATGAGGGCGGCGCATAGGTTCTCGCGATTTATACTGTCATATGCCTGTAGAAAGTCTATATATAGTTGATGTATACTGTTGCTGTTGTAATGTTGTACTCCTCACATTTTTCCAAAAACATCCTCATGGTAAAACACTGGTCAGTGGTCGATCAGTTGGAACGAAAACCACATTGATAGTCGCCAATGATGTTTTCGGCGAAAGGGATGAGTCTGGCAAGTACAACATTACCTAACACTTTGTAAGCTGTGTTCAATAGAGGTATACAACGATAGTTTCCACATTTAAGACGGTCACCTTTTTTGTGCAACGAACATATGAGCGCGGTCTTCCAATTCTCCGGCAGCTCTACTTGGTCCCAAATAGAGACGATAAGATCGTATAGATTTGATCCAAGAGTAGCGCCTCCGAGCTTAATCAATTCTGCGGGAATTTCAACGAGACCGGGTGCCTTTCAATTTTTCAATCTACTAATAGCTGCGTCTACTTCCTGTAGGTTTGCCCTTCTGAGAGTATATCAACCACGTTTGTTCTCAGCTCTACATTACCGTCTTTGATGGCTGTATTTCTTGGGTAGAAGTGTAGTGAGATTCTTGGCGTTAGCAAAACAGTCCCTTGTATTTCCTAATTCCGCTTGGAAGCTAATGTTTTCGATGGATGATCTCATATGATCGTGCTTTGTTTGTCGAAGGTATTTAGTAGTGGCTTTCCTAGCGCAGAGATATTCTGCTAGAGTACTTCTAGTGTGGAGAGCCAACCATTTTCCACGAAGCTCTTGTTTATTTCCGACGACCAGGCGCCATTGGTCATCGAACCAATCATTGCCAGATCTCGGAGGGTCTTCTTCCGATGGAATTTTGCGCCGCGGTGGTTATGGCTGACTGTATAGTGTGCCATTGCTCCTGGATGTTAGGAGGAGCTTCTTCGTTGTTACTGTGCCGGTCTAAATGGTTAATGACAAATGATTGGTAACTCTGCAGTGACGCTTAGTCTTTTAAAGCATCAACATTCCATCGAACGGTCTTTTGTGCTTGTCTATTGAACATAGATGACAGTTTGTCTTTCCACTTATATTTGAATATGACAAGCACATGATCGCGGTCCATGTCTGCACTTCTGTAAGATTCGACACCGGGTGGAGTGTCTCTTAGAAATAATGACGTGATCGATTTAGTTTTCCGTTCTTCCATCATTCGATCTCCACGTTACTTTGTAGATTCTTTTATGAAGAAATAACGTTCTTGATACAACTAAGTTGTACATTATTGCCAGGTGACGCGTTGGTCGATGTTGTTAATAGTTAGGTGCAAGCTGTTAGGACTGATGACTGGCTTATTGATGACTTCCTCCAGCTCAACAAAGAACAGATCTTTGATATCATCTGATTTATCTTCGGTGGATGCACATGTATATTAACGATCGTGCTGTTAAATTTCTTAGTGCGAAGTCTGACCGTGCATATTCGCATGCTGATTGGGCGGAAGTTGATGATATGATGATTCTCGCGCCGATGGTTGAGGAAGCCAACTCCAAATTCTCTTCCATTATGATAGCCGCTGAAATGCTGAGTGTAACCATTGGTAGTGTAATGGATCCCACTCTCGAAGCATCTTTGCTTCTGTAGCGCAAGTACGTCTAATGTGTAACTCTTTGCTTGGTTCGAAAGTTCCTGGAGATCTCCAAGTCTAACGTTCCCATTTTTAAAGTGTTGTCCTTGTATAATTTCGAGGTTGAATTTGTGATGAATCTGATATGATAATCCCGAGGCCTTTGATTAGGGTTCATAACTTAATTATTTTTATGAGAGAAGGTTGTTGGCTCATGCTATTTGCAAAGTATCCAAACTTTCACGAACCATACCAAACAAAACAACCTGGTGAGGTAATATGGCAGAAGGTAAGAGAAAATATTCACTTTATAAATTGTGGATCACTAAACTAACTTTATACAACAACTAAGCAAGCCAAATAGCAAATACCCTCTTACCAACCTTAACTACACGGTCACTCCAAGAGAAATAATTATTGAGAACTAATTCTAATCCTCTTACGGTATCAGAATATTAATGGACATCTCATAAGTATAATAGGGAAAAAGAAACTGTATATCCTTTTATAAATAATAATAAACTGAGATTTACTAACATTTAAAGTTAACCTGTTAGAACCGCTCAGGTAGAAATTCTAGTTAAGTCATCATTACCCAGAGAAATACCACTACTAATGGATGTATGTCGCCTGCAAAAATATGAAATGAGAAATTAAGATTAGAGGATCTATGTACATACATATTCAAAGAAAAAAATATGAGATCAGCATTGAACCTTAAGGCACGTGGGAAATAAGAAGAAAGAACTCAAAGAGATTTGTTAACAAAAACTGCTTCAGTACGTTTGAAAAGTGTTAGAACTAACAGACCAGCCTGCTAGAGAACAAGTATCTCAAAATCTTTTAATAACTAATATTAGGAATAGGACTTTACTAAGCTTCCACAGGTCAGGATAAGAAATATATGTAATCTACGATGTCAGTGTCCGGTTGACATGGAGGTTGCAGCATATGGCATACTGTAAATGTATGAGTAAGATGAATAGGTGGTGTATGAGTGAATGAAAAAGGGAAGGGTGTGTATTAATTATATTTGACCTTAAAATAATGCAAAATTCATTGACTAATTAACACATTTTTTATTCGTTGCAATCTGTTCTGGACTCGAAGCACTCCCAACCGTTTCTTATTGAAGAAATTAACGAAATTTTAACAAGGACAAATAACATTTGGTCGGGTGTGATTAAACAAACAAAGTGTAGACCTTCAGTATTGTAAACTAATTAAGACTATTTAAGAGATTAAAATAGTACAAGGTAAAAGTGTATTCTGAAGAATATCAAAATTAAAACCACCCCTAACGAACACTTCATCGTAGTGATAAGTAAAATAATTAAACGAACCGTCTAAATCTAATGCGAAATTAAATCTAAATTTAGCTACCGCTAGCGCCATCTAAAAAAAATATTTTGAAACTGCGCAACACCAAAAATTGCAAATTAACAGTGTACGGAAAGAGATAGAAATAAAGCACGCGACTGTCAGCCATGTTAATTACAAATTAAAAAAATTCGCTTCATTTCTCTTCATCTCATTCCAATTTGATTGAAGTTTTGTTCTCAAATAGTGTAAAAAGTTTTGTTTGTAATTTAAAAAAAAATTTATATAAATATTAATAGTAATATAATGTCGCATAATAATCGAAATGAATGCCGGATTTATGTAGGCAATTTGCCGCCAGATATAAGAACCAAAGATATACAAGATTTATTCCATAAATTTGGCAAGGTAACCTTTGTTGATTTAAAAAATCGCAGAGGTCCGCCATTCGCTTTTGTTGAATTTGAGGATGCCCGGTAAGTCATTATTGTAATGCATATTAATGTTGAAAAATCAAGTATTTCAAGATTTTAAACACTACCCATATCAAAAATATATAAAAGTTGATTCTGTGTCAATTTTATCAAAGCCGATTTGCCGAATCGATCGATATACGCTTCATATTATTGCTGCAATGGTGTGTGTGTGTGTGTGTGGATGCGCTAGTGTAAATTTAAATATAGTTTTTTTTGTAAATTGCGCCCAATTTAACTCCATTTAGATAAGCGCTACTACATTTATCATGATTTGTGTTTTTGTAAAGCGATAATAATTATCATCGTAATGTTTTATTTAGGGACGCTGAAGATGCTGTTAAAGCTCGGGATGGTTATGATTACGATGGCTACCGGCTGCGTGTAGAATTTCCACGAGGTGGTGGACCTGGTAGTTTTCGAGGTAATCGCAATAATGAAAGAGGCGGACGTGGAGAAGGAGGTGGCGGCGGCGGCGGTGGTGGAGGCGGCGGCGGTGGGGGCGGTGGTGGTGGTGGTCGTAATCGTGGTCCTCCAACAAAACGTTCACAATTTCGTGTATTGGTTTCCGGTTTACCACCTTCCGGATCATGGCAAGATCTTAAAGATCATATGCGAGAAGCGGGTGACGTTTGTTTTGCTGATGTATATAAAGATGGTTCGGGGGTTGTTGAGTTTTTGAGGCATGAAGACATGAAATATGCTGTAAAGAAATTGGACGATTCCAGATTTAGATCTCATGAAGTAAGTACAGCGGAAACTAAATAGTTACTTAAAACATTTAATACAAATGAGTACCTACCTATCCGAATTTATCCTATTTTATGCCTATACTAAAAATGTGTCATTTGTTTTAGGGCGAAGTAGCTTACATTCGAGTAAGAGAAGACACGGGCGAAGAAAGAAGGGATTATCGTGAAAGGTAATGTTCGACCAAGCCATTTTTTATTACATAACTTTATTCCATAATTTATAAATTTAGGTCACGTTCTAGATCTTATTCGCCTCGCCGTAGACGTGGAACACCAACATACTCTCCTGTAAGAAGAAGTTTTTCAAGATCTCGTTCTGATTCGAGATCGAACTACTAAATTTTCTAAATAACGATAAACATTCGCGGCATTCTCAATTATATAGTTTAAATTTTTTTTTTTTAAATCGAGTAATGTCCAAGATTTTATAATATTTTCGAACTATTTGATTAATTTCTTAAAATCAAAATTAAAAGCCACGAAAGATCAAGGAAATTTTGTAATAATGTTTCGACTGAAAAAACATTCCTTGGCTACAAGATCAATTTAAAATCAACAGCCAATCACACAATTTTAATTTAAGTACATTTGTAACATAGAACTGAAACGGAAGGCTGGCTGTTGATTTCTTATATACATACATAATAATCGAGAATGAAAGTAATTTATTTTATTATAAATTTAATTAGATAATTTAGAAAAGATAAAATATTTTCATTCAAACCTAAAATATATATTATAGATATAAATATATACATTATATATTTTTAATTAACTATTATAAAACTATTATTTTAAACCAACTTAATCACTTAATTTCTTTTTTATTTTTTCTTTATAAAAAATGGATATTTAATGATACGGAGAGGATTTTGGATGGATATAATATGGATAGAAAAAAATGTATGGAGTTTGTATTTTGGATTTGGGAAAGCGTTAGGATTTAAAAATGGATAGGATTTTGAATAAAGGATTATAAATGTATATTTAAAATAATGGACAACGTGGGAACTTCACTTGGAAAAACTCAAGTTTTGTCCTTTTGTCGTAGGAATTCTTAATAATCGTTCTTGATAAAAGTTTCTGATTTTCATTTATTTATACCTGTATAAATAATTGGATCGCATTAATTATTATGTAAAATACAAGTATTATATAATTTTATGAATACGTGATTATGTAGTATTTGTATATTATATGATCAGACGGGACACGGATCGTAAAAGCAGGAGGGATTAAGCGTTCCGGATATACGGATGATGTAATATTACTTTCTGTTCCAACTGGTATTTTTTGGATAACAATCGAGGAAACTGAAAAATTTCGCAAATATTTTGGATAGGTTTGTTGGATTTTCACAAAAAAGAAACGTAGTACGTGTTTAGGACCCCGTGGGACTGTTATACAGAAATAATATAGGAATGCCTTGAATAAATGCTAGCTAAACAAGTTCCACTGTGGATATAAAATTATTTCTGGGAGGACTCGGGATTATGCAATTACAAAATATTGGTGTGTAACTTTTATTTTCATTTAATTTTTTTTATTTCATGACAGTATATAACCAATAATTTTATACTTATACTGCTTTTTGGATCACTTTTGAATTTTAGTTTGTTACTACCTATCACCATAACTCTAGATATGATTTAAAAGAAATAACACTTACCTTAGCCATAATTTTAACATTTTGTTTAATTTGTTCTTGTAAAAAGATTTAATGTTTTTAATTTTGTATTTTTTGTACATAATTTTGTGGCTCCTTGGTTATGCGTCGAAGCATACAATTTCTTTGGTTCTACCTAGTATTAAATAAAAATCAAAAGTGATTAAATTAATTTCTGGGGCGCATACCAACAAATTTTATAAACAACAAATTTTCTATTTTTGCATGGAATTTTAATCTACTACAATTATTAATTTATCTTTGAACGATTAACTTTTAAAGTTCGAACATTATAATTTTTTAATTACTTTTGTATATTGTAAATTATGATTCAATGGTTTTTCTTTTAGCTAATAAAAATAAACGTAATGTAATCAAAGTATAGTTTTATTTTAAAATTCGTAGAACGTCAAATCACATTTTGTTTATAAACTGCCTGGGTCTCCAGCAGTGCTACGTTTTGTTCGTGAACTTCCACATATTGGACGATAGATTATAACGGATGGACGATTTTAGGCATCGAACATATGAATAATGTCTTAGAGTGTGTTTCAATCCGCCGTTCCATACTTTGATTCTTTCGTCGTGATTCTTTCCTCGTTTCCTTCTCCTTGACCAACAAACTGTTGTTAGTTTGTGGGTCAAGGGGAAGGAAATGAGGAAAGAATCAAAGTGTGGAATGGCGGAATTGGTTTAAATACCGCATAAACAGTTAAAAATTGAGGTGAATAAAAATGGTACTTTTTATCTGCTTCAAGAGCTGATAAAATTTGTATATGGAAAACATTTGGCTGACAAAAATATTGTACAAATTTTGAGAAAAATCGCAATGATATAAATGTAAACAGACCATAATTGACTAATATGTATTTAAGTAGTATTTATTTTGCATATTGTCATATTTAAATTTGCTATATACTATACGTTCACAATTACACATAAAATAAGCAACCATAGTTATTGTAAAAATTTTACCTAATTGAAACAGATAGAAACAGTTAAAAAATATTTACCACGAATAAATTTTAAATTTTTTAAGTTTTTATGCGGTATTTAAACCAGTTGAACACGCACTTAGACTTTTTGAAATTTTGCTTTTACTTATTTTAGATAATGTTATACCAATTATAGTTTTTCTAAAAACACAAAACGTGACGATATGTCACCACAACCACTGTATGGGCAGAATCTTACAGTTGTGGTTTTCAATTTTGAAATCGCAATTTTCAGTCTAACAACTGCTCATGTTATTAGTTGTTAAAGTATTGGGTGAGATGGAGGAAAAATAAAAGTATTGTTCCTTAATGATGTTACATAATTTAACATTGTTAAATAAAACCCATCACAGCTAGTAAAATTCTTCCCCTTTTGCTGCAAATCATTTTTTCACTTCTCCGTACGAACCAAAGCGCTGCTCAGCATGTGCGTGACCCATTGTTGCAAACAAGTGGTAATCGGAAGGAGCCAATTCTGGTGAGTAAACTTCATGGGGTAGAACTTCTCAACTTCTCAGCTGAGTGATTCCAACGTGTCGCGAACCGGTTTTGCCATATATGTGATGGAGCATTATCATGAATAAAAATGACTTTATGTTGCCTCTTTCGATATTCTGCCGTTTTTCAAGCAGCGAACGGTTCAAATCGGTCAATTGTTGTTGGTAACGTTTAGTATTAGCGCTTTCCCAGGTTTTAACAGCTCATAATAGACCAAGCTCCTCTGATCCCACCAAACACAAAGCATATCATCTTTCTGCCAAAGCGAGACGCTGCGCCTGGGCTCATCCATAACTTTTTACTTATACGATGAAAAAACCACTTCCTTTTTTACCGAGCTAGCAAAATGTCACATGTTTTTGCGCTTTTCCAATTGCCTGTCGTTTGTAGCGGGTTGTTTCGATCACGGTAAGAAACATTGCATAATTATTTCTTAACGGACAATGTTCCGTACACATAATTTTTCTCCATATAAAGAATTATTCCAAAAATATACAACAACCTTGTATACGCAAATTATTGTACATAACAACTTGTACATACCGAAATTGGTGTAAGCAAAGTAGAATTGAAAAATTATATTTTGAAAATAACAATTAATACTTCTTCTGAATATTCAAATTTGGGACATTGCCGGTGCCGCAGCAACATCACCGCCGGAGCATTACTCACAAGCCAAGCCAACATTGAAGTTTATTTTCTTAAATACAATTTTATTGTGAATTTTAAAATTAAATTAAAGTTTTGTCTTTTATTTATTATTATTAAATTTTTATCAAGTGTTCCGCATCTTACGCTTTATACATTCAACTCATGTGATACCCATCTACCGGACTTCTTTACCTTTCCCAACTCTCGTAGCCGATTGGAAACAGCTTCTTGACTAACGCCTAATTGCTCAGCGAGTTGTTTTTGTGTTTGCGAATCATCTTCGTCCAATCTGGCTTGCAATTCCACATCTTCGTATTTTTTTGAAGGTTTTCCACGTTCCTTGTCTGCAACATCGAAGTCACCACTTTTGAAACGCCGAAACCATCGTTCACACGTATCTTGCGATGGCGCATGTTCACCATAAGCTTCTCGAAGTAATCGGTATGATTCAGCAGCAGTTTTCTTCAAATGGAAACAAAAAATTAATGCTGAACGCGAATGCTCTTTGTTCGGTATAAATTTGGACATATTGAACACAAGCAACAGTATAATACTATGGACAATTGCACACACTTTTCCAATTTATCACTCGTGCGCGTCTGAGGTCTGACACTTGTTGATATCACAACAAAATGGCGCAATGCCAAATTTTTATAGCACCCACAAACTGCATTGATGGTGCTCCATCTATTGTCTGAAATCCGCATTTCATACTTGTACACCTGATAGTTGGTTAGATGTTTTAGTTACTTTACACGTGCTTACGGTAACTATTCGCATTATTCGAGTTATGGTTGTACGAAATAATATAATATGGACCAAAAGGCACTAACGGAACAAGTTTTTGTGTAATAAATGTAATCACAGGATACAAACAAATGAAATAACAAAATTGCCGAAACGCGGATATTGATATCTACCTTTATTTAAATACAAACCAACAATGCAAGCGATCGGTACTCTAATATCGAGTATTTCGTCTACCAGCTCTGATCACATGTAGCATTCTTTTTGGCGTATTGTGCACCAGGTATGCAATATACTCCTGAGGTATCATTTCCCATTCTTCCTGCAAAATTGATTGAAGATGATCTAAGGTTTCTGGAACGACTTCTCTGTGCCTTAAACGACGCCCTAGCATATCTGAGACGTGCTCAATGGGAATAAGGCCGGGCTGCGAGCAGGCCAATCAATTCCCACCGCATCCAAATATTATTGACAACGTTTGAAACGTGGGGTCTGACGTTGTCATGCATTAATAATTCTTATGTCCGAAATTTTTTGACGTGCAGTGTATTTAATTAAATTTAATTTAACGAAACGACGATAGTAAAGTAGGTATTGTGTTCTCCAAAGTTTTTTCGTTTCAATCAATTACATATTCCAATTAATCATTTCGGAAGAATTGAAAACATTATCCTTCAAAAGTATCATCTAGGTGGTATTTTTTTTTTTTGTAAAAACTAAAAAGTATTTTTATATCACATTACTTGCTGAAATCATTATAAATTTTGATTAAGCGATTTATAATGTTTGCAAATCTATGCGTCCACATGGGATGTCATGAAGTGGTTTCAATCTTATATTTCCCTCTTTACCTAAAAACCGTTTTATAGGTTTTAAAAATTGCGGCGGAAAACCCTGGTTTTATTGGTAAAGTGGGAAATAAACGAAGTTCATCATGATATCCCGTGTGGTCGCTTAGAATAAATTCAAACAGAAACTATGAAAATAAAATTAATCTTTATTTAATCCTTTGACCATGTTTTATATTTTTATACAGTATCATAAAGTCTTATTAAATCATCTATACTCGCTGGACACAATGTAACCGGGCATGTTTTATCTCCAGTTTCGAAACGTTTAACTATACATTTATAACAGTAAACATATCCAGAAATGGAAATAGCGGTTGGCATTATCCATTTTTGTAGGCAAATTGGGCATAATCCCATATAACGATTAGCATCTATAGAACCGCTTGGAGGATTTGGTACAGGTAAATCCAATGATAATTTTTGTGTACTTTCGGTTTCCCACCAGTGAATAAACTGTAAAAAAAATGCAGAAAGCTCTAGTCCCCGAAATAGTATGCTACTCAAGACGTGTGAAATTTTAATTGATCCAGTAAACAAATCATAAAAACTCCAAGCAGCTTCTTCGCTATCCTGTCTGTACTGTAGTGCTAGATTAAATAATTTCAGACACGGTGTATGTGATGGTGACTTATTCGAAAGATACAGAATATATTGAACTAACTTCAAGAATTCGTAAAATCGTTTTATGACTGGTACATAGTTTTGCTTGGGATAATTTTCAAGCCACTGCTCTAATTTTATTTTGGTGTATGGCAAAACTACTAATATTATCATAGATTTAAAATAATCGGATCCACTAAAATTTCCATTTCTGATTGAATATCGACTCATTCCATAAAACACTTCGGAGAGTGATCCATCTACAAATATAATAAATCGTTATACAAAGTTGGATGATATTATAATCAAAGTTATTAACTGTAATATTTTAAATAATAATTTTGTAGTACTCCATTAAAGATTAGGTAAATTTCATCATAATAATTAATTATCCAGCCCAATTCATCGGGATATTTTGTAGAGAGATAATTAAAAAATCGTTTGATTGCAGGGTAAAATGTTTGATTTAGTGAATCAGCCGCAACTAGTTCAAATATAGATGGTTTATTAAGCTGTGTTTCGGTTAAATGAGCCCCTTTTACGGCCATCCTATTTAAATATGGCACAATTTGACAGCTGTCAACTATGTAAATAGAGTTTTTATGGCAAAATATGACTTGCTATAAATTGATATGCGTACGCATGGCAAAAGCTATGTCATATGACACTTTGGAAATTTTGGCATTGCAAATGGCTGCATACTAATTCAAGAAGAAACTGTCTGAATAAAATATTAAAATTCGGGTTTTAATTCTCAAATCAATATGTTAGATGATAATGAATATGAATTAGAAATAAGTCCAGAAGAAATATGTAGATCGTGTCTAAATCAAGAAAAAAATTTAAAAAGTTTATTTTGCAGTGAAATTTTGGATGGTCAAATTGTGTCATTTCCAAAAATTTATCATGATGTTACTGCAATTAAGGTATAAATAATATTAATAAAATCGTACTGTTTTTAAATATACTGTTTTACCTATTTCTAGGTTGCAAAAAATGATAATTTACCTTCAAGGATCTGTCAAAATTGTAAATTAAAAGTAAATGATTTTTTCATATTCAAAGAGAAGTGTAGACGATCCCATGAACTGGCATTATCGATATTTGCAAAAACAGAACCCGAAACGTGGTCGCTTGAGCTCAAACAAGATATAAAAGATGATGATGATGACGAGTCCAGTTCTGGCACAGTTACAGAAGTCATTCAAGACTCTAATATAACAGTTAGTACCGATGTTCCATCACAGTTACTCGATGAAAATTCGTCTTCATCAGCTAATGTAAAAAACGAAATACTCGGTTTGAATTATGGCGAAGAATCTGTTATTGATGAAACTAATATTAAACCAGAGCCAAACGTGGTGGAACAAGGTACTGTGGAATTTACAGAGGAAGAGCAGGCGGAACAGGAATCATTTGAATGTGGTGGTGGTGAAACCGGGGAAGATGACTACGATGAATTAAAAAACACTACCGAATATTTAGAGGAACAGGATTATGGCGTGATAGAATTAATCGATGACGAAAACACATCTGAATTGGGTGAACTATCCTGTGAAATATGTAAAATCGACTTCATGAATAAACTAGAATTTATAGAACATATAAAAAGTCATGATTTAACTGAGGATATCCATATTGAGCCCAGTGTATCATTTGTGGGAAATAAAGGTTCGAGATCGCGTAAATGTGGAAGATATGGTGATTACTGTAAATTTTGCAAAAGTTTCGTGAAACACAAATCTCAAGATAAAGATTTTTTTAAAAAGCATATCGATTTGCATCGACAAACACTTAAAATTCTTTTGGAGACAATCGATTTATATAAATGTGGTACTTGTAATTTAGTTTTCATCGATAAACTCATCTATAAGGATCATATTAATTCATCCGAATATTACTGCAAGGACCCGCTTACAATTGATCCAGAAGCGTCCGAATCCAAATGTAATGAAATGGGATATTTCGAAAATGAGTTCGAATCCCAAAATACGATAAAAGTTATTAATTGTGCAAAAATTAATGAAAGTAACATGATAGAATGTAGATCGTGCACCGGATTTCAAGCATCGGAAATTGATATGCTTGTCGAACACACCGATAAGGAACACAACCAAAATTTAGAAATCTACAATAATGGCCTGAATATTTGTAATATTTGCAAAAAATGGTCAGCTTCCTTAGCAGAAATAATGATACATATTTATTTCCATGCTAGAACATATAACTGCCCATTTATAAATTGTGCAATGATCTATAATTCATTTGCAAAATTAAATACTCATTTGGAACGGACACATTTATTTCTGAATATACCTACGTGTAGCCACTGTGACGAGAAATTTAAAACGTACGACGATTTAACCACGCATCTTAAACGATTTTGTGAAAAAAGAATTTTCAAATGTGATGATTGCGGAAAAACCTTTTTATCCAACTCAAGCCTGGGAGTGCATAAACGTATCCATAATCCAAATATAACGTATGTTTGCCAATTTTGTGGCAAAAAGTTCACACAAAGCGGTGATTTAAAAATTCATGTACGAATGCATACGGGTGAAAAACCGTATCAGTGCCCATTGTGTCCAAAACAGTTTCGAACTTCAGGTAACCGTCAAGATCACATGGAATCGCATAATGATTCGAAAAACTATTTTGTATGTTTATATAAGATCCTATTTAATTAATTGTAAAGAATTTATGAATTTTTAATTTTCAGTGTGAAATATGCCTGAAATCTTTCAAAGGCGAACGGGTGCTCAAGGCACATATGGTTATTCATACGGGCGAGAAGAAATTTCTTTGTCCTATATGTGGTAAACAGTTTTATAGAAAACAGCATGTAAAAAGTCATTTACGAGTGCACGACCGACTAAATAAACATAAGGTTATGGATTGGTTAGACGATGATGGTGGTTCGGAATCGAACGCAGATGTTAAGCCGGATAAATAAAAATTAGGTATACACTATTAATAAATGGAAAAACAATATATAGAAAAATTTAAATCGGTTTTATTATAACACTTTTTTGCGGGACATTACATTTCTTATCAAAGTTGTACATCCCACACATGTGTGCAACGTATCATGAATAAACATATCGCAATCGATACAAAAATATTTCATACAGGATTCGCATTGATAGACCTGAAATTGGAATAAAATTAGCCCAAAAAAAAATCTGATTTCACAGTATTTCTTACATTTTTATCAGTTGCATCGAGAGGTTTCTGGCACGCGTAACATAAATCGCATTGCTTTTCGAACGGAACTTCTTTGAACGTGGCAACAGGGAATAAATGGTGATATGACCTTGCCAAATGTGGTGCAGAAACCAATGTTAAACCACAAGATAAACATTCAGTTGGAAGTTCACAATATTTACTGAGGCATTGTGGGCAGTGATATCCCCCTGTTCCTATTTTGTTATTTTCATCTAAAGCTTCGATATGACACATGCAGAGTGATAGTGCAGGATTTTGGCCAATGTCTAATTCACCGTGTGGAAATCCCATTTTAATTAAAGAATATTCTTGAGTTACCGCCAAAGGAGGATCAATATGAATAAATAACTGATCTTTAAAATGGCAGTCGTCCATTATGGTACTGAATTGTCCACCGGTTTCGGTTGCGAGATGTTTACATATGCGTATTTCTGCTGATAAGCTGATTACAGAGCTACGAATTCCATCGGTTTTCAATTTCTGAAATTAAAAATTATCATCTGATTACACAAATCATTACTTATTAGTATTATTTCCTTACCGAGATTGTTGTTTCGATATCAGATGGATCACATATGGTTAAATTTCCTATAATTACTATGATCTCACGACTGGCGTGCGCCGGCACTAATTTTAACGACTCATAAGCTAGCTCTAAACCATTTTGGAGGGACGGTTCACCCACCAATGCCAGTTTACTTAAATTGGCTATTCCTTTTGCGTGTGTTTTGGAACTACCTGATAAATCTGTGATTTTTTCAGCTCTCTTATTTTTCATAGCAATCAAACCTATTTGACTGATAGGATTCTCATCAAAAAATTCTTGCAAAAATAATTCTAACAATTTAACGGTGCAAATCAATCGGGTAGGTTTTAAATCTTGTACAGACATAGCCTCTGAACAATCTACGATTACAAAAACATGTCTCATCATTCCTAGCCGATTTTTACCTATTTTATCTGCTTGCCGCTTTCTTCTATTCTTTTGCACAATGTCAGCAATTGAATAGCTGACCAATCCATCATCATCTTCCTTAATCGACTCCCTAAAGCATTAAACATTATATTCCCTTACAAAGTAGTATTTTATTTAATAAAGAAGATAATTACCAGGTTTTTTCATATCCTGTTTCCCAGCGATATTCTTTAATATCATCTTCTTCTGCCATTATTCACACATTCATAAAGCTAAACAAAATAATGTTTTATTATTAAATTATGATCGGGAAACTGACAGCTGTCACTGATGTAGTTGCGTTCGCAAAATCGCAACTGATAAAATACGTGTTCCAATTTTGATTAGGATATTTAAACATTTGACGGAACTGAAAACGTTTGAAATTGAACTGCCTCGCACTTGAGATAATTTTAAATTGTTTTTTGTTTAACGTGATAATGCCATAATTATTTTATAGGATTATTATTAATTTATTTTTAATTAATTCAAAAGCAACATTTATATTTTTATCTATGGATTAATTTTGATTTTGTTACCATATCAATACTCGGATCGTATATATTTTATGGTAACATTTTCATTTTTTTAGTGATTTTTGCTACAGTTTCAGGTTTTTATGCAAAAAGTTAATGTTACCTCCCTTTCATTTTGCAGAAGAAAACTGCTGGTCGCATGGCGGATCATGTATAGTAATTATAGTTATACAGTAAAAGTGCAATAACCGCTGGCTACTCACGCAGCAAATATAAAATGTGGTAGTTACACAATTAACACAATAAATTAACAATTATGAAAATGATAAAAACATATTTTAAAATACGAACATCGCATTTTTAGTTCATACAAATTTTAAACAGTTAAATATGATCGATTTAATAATTCAATTTTGTGTAGCTACCTTAGATCAAAAACTATTCCCTACGTGGCATCCGTGGAGCTCCAACTTCAACCGGCACACAATAATTATGGCAGCTATAGTGTCGAGTATTACGGATTCTATCTAGCGGATTTTCAATACTCTTCGATGACTACAAATTTTGCCATTTATGTCTCATGCATACAAAAAGTAAACAATCAACATCATTTGGTTTAATTTTGTTTAAATATATAAATTAACGAATGATATAGGTTTTATATAATTAGTGATTTTGTGGCATATATAATATAAAAAGACTTTTTATTTTGTCGACACATCGCTCACGTATTATTTTCGATCTACAGCCTACATATTTTTGTTGTTTTCGAATATTGTTTTGGGCACACTGTCAATGTACATAATAAATATTTTTTACGATATAACGATAAGTTTTTATATGGGAAAACCAAAATCGAAAAACAACCTCGAAAACAATATCCGAAAACATTCATGTAAATGAAACATAAGTATAAATGGCTTGGTGCAGAAACAAGTAAAATAAAAAAAGAAAAAAATTAGTTAGTGTAACCAACACAATCTTCGGTAGTTATTTATATATAGGTAACTGTCAAAGAGAATTGGAGCAGGACTTATATTTAACTAGATTCTGTTATTTCTGTAAAAAAAAACGTAAACAAAGATCAAAGTTCACGCAGCAAAAAATCAAAACAAGAGAAAGCAAAAATAAAAATTAAAAATATAATAAAAAATGTCAGATTTACCCTATTTGTAAATCTTCAGAAAAAAATGAAATCATGAAATAAAAATTTTTAAATTTGGATTAAAAATAGTCTGAAACTGTACCTGGATAAATTATGATTATGTCATTGAATAATTATAAAAAAGTACTTAAGTATGTATTTAAAAAAACTGAACTTAAAACCCATGTAAACGAATTTTTGTGGAAAAGTACGCGGTTTCCTGTCACTAACACTAACTCAACGATATTGTTTTTACGTTGTCATGGCCCTTTATATAGTGGCAGTGCATAGTTTATTCTGCAGTATCGACAAAAAGTTTGACGTGTTTTGTTAAAGAAGCCTCCTGAAATATCAATTATTTCTATTAAATATTATTTGTGAAATTAATGCATTTTGTACGAAATGGAACTATCATCTGACTTAGAATTAGACATACCAAATATGTGCCGGGTGTGCTTATTGCAAAAAGAGAAACTTAATAATATCTTTTCAAACTGCATTGTGGAAGGATACGTAATTTCATTGCCAGAAATTATAAAATCCTGCTTAGATTTATATGTAAGTAGATGAATATGATCGTTCTGTAATGGATAGCGAACCCAAATTTTTATTTTCAGTTACAAAAAGATGATAAAAATTTGCCAAAAAAGATTTGCGATCTTTGTAAAATTCAGGTAATCAATTTTTATTCATTTAAAGAAAAATCCAAAAAGGTGGAAGAAGCGCTAAAAAATCTACTAAGCTCAACTAGATTGAAAAGTGAAGGACCGCCACAGGTGACGATACTACCAAATAGTGCAAGATCAATTAAAATTGAAAATTCGACTGATGTGGTTGAGTACGACGAACAACAATTGCTTGAGGAAAATGATGAAACTTCAACAATGATGACTGAACCCTTATCAACCGTTGAAGCTGTAGATCCGCAAGAACAATTTCAATATTCAAATACCGATCAATCCGAAGATAATGTAATTCCTGGAAATGAAATGTGTAGCGCTAAAATTGAGTCAATTGAATCACATGACGAAACATTAGACTGTGAGGAGCTGGTAGAAGAGCCAGAAGAAATTGAGGAAATGGAAGAAGTTCTAAGGGAAAATCATGAACTGCAACAAGATGCAATAATTGAACCTTCCGACGTTGTTGATAATTTATCAAATGCTTGTAATATGTGTGACAAAAAATATGAAACCGTAAACAATTTAAAACGGCACTTGGACAAACATAATGGGATTTTTTTTAAATGCCGTTTGTGTCCTAAAATGTATGCGCACCAAGCCTCACGTAATCGCCATATGAGAATTGGGCATTCAAAACAGCTAAAGGTTATCATGTTACAAACAGAAAACCCTTTCCAAAGGAACGATCCGGTGAATCCACCAATTAAAATAAATGCTGGCGAAAATCTACAGTCAAAGAGAATCACAAGGTTATCAAAAATTTTGGACGAAAAAAATTCAGACGCTTGTGATTTGCAACGTGTCCTAGAGGAAGAGGAACATGAGGTAATGGTGGATGATTTTGAATACTTGTGCACAATTTGCGTTGCAAATTTTAAAAATGAACGCTTGTTTGTGGAACATTCAAAATTTGAACATCCTGATGTATTTTGTAGTAATTGCAGTAAATTATTTCTTAGTTCAGATGAACGAAACAAACATATGTCTCAAGATCATTTTTATGAATCGAGCAACAGTAAATTAAGTAATATTACTTGCCACAATTTCTGTCGTTTTTGCCAAAAAAAATGTAAATCAGTTATTGAGTTAAATACTCATAGAGAGTTACATGAAACTTTGAATAAATGGATGGAAAATGCCGTTTCGCCAATGGTTACCTTTTTCGCCTGTTACAAATGTAATACGGTTTTCTTAAGTGAACAAAGCCTTCAAGGACATACTGTCGCGAAACATAGTGAACCATCAAAAAAATTTAATGTAGATGATGATAGTATTGAATGTACCGATTATCAATTCCTCGATGACGACGAAGCTACAATGGTCATCCAAAGTAGTTTACAAACAGAAGAACCGTTTATTTGTGGAGTGTGCAATGTCGAATTGCCCAACGAAAATGAAATGCGAAATCATATAATTATTCACTCAACCAAATTGTCTTGCCCATTTGATGAATGTGGATGCGAGTATAATAGTTTCTCTAGATTTAGTTTACACTTAATTCACAGGCATTTAAATCGAGACGAATTCAAATGTATGCATTGTGGAGAATCATACAACAGCTACGATGATTTGCAGAATCATATAAAAAAAACTTGTCCCGAGCGAAAGTATAATTGTAATCATTGCGGTATGTATGACGGGCAGATATTAAAGAGAATTTCGATAATAAATATTATATTTTAGATAAAAGTTTTTTTTCGGTTAAAGCGTTGAGCATTCATATGAAAACTTCGATTGAGAAAAAAACGATTCTTTGTCAAATCTGCGGCAAATCTTTTTCACATTCAGGCGAATTAAAAATTCATTCGAGAACCCACACAGGAGAGCGTCCGTATCAATGTAATATATGCGGTAAAGCATATAAAACTGCCAGTATGCGAACAGCGCACATGGATACACATATTCAAGGAAAAACATTCCTCGTAAGTTTTTTTATTGGTTTCGTTCATAAAATGTGTAACGCATTATGCGATTCGAATTTACATTTCGTCTAGATTCATTGAAACATATTTTTATAAAATTATTAACTGTATTTTATAGTGTACAATTTGCGATAAAAAGTTACAAACACGGACCAGCTTTCGTAATCATATGCGACGTCACACCGAAGATAAAAAGCATCAGTGTGAAATTTGCTTGAAGAAATTTTTTACCAAATATCATGTTAAACTTCATACGATGAAAATTCATGACAATCCTAAGCGAATTCAAAACAAAAATCCTGCGGCCTCGATGCAAGTTTAGGATCTGGCGAGCTTTTTAGTAATTTATGACAATTTATGATTAGTAAAAGTAAAAATATTTTTTCGTAAATTTAATTTTAATAAATAAAATTGTTGAACAAGATTATGTTATAGGTGTTTTAAGTAGCTTTGATTTTTCAGGATATTCGATTCTGGGTCATTGACGGTTAAACACGTTTATGGAAGGGGCTTACAAAATGTTTGATCTCGATGAAAACTCTTTAATGTTGTATCATATTTTCTTTTTCTTGCAAATACGATTACTTGTTATTGTGTGTGTACTTTTAACTCTTCCCAATCGGATAAATACTGAGTCATATTATCTGGAGGTTTAACTTTTTGTTGGCACGCTTCTTTCGTGTGTAAGCATTTAGAGCGAAATAATATAGCTTTTCAGAAAATTTAATTTAATTTAATTTGGTTAATTCAACGTCAAATAAAAGACCCAAGTCTTGTTTTTATTTTGTATTGAACTTACAATAATATAACATAAACAAATAATAAATCTAATGTTTAGGAACATAACGACCATGAAGTAATAGATTCTAAATTTATTTTCCAACAATATCGGTCCAGATCAGTTTTCCAAAATTTTAAACGGAAATGAGGATTTTTTGGCAAACAAAACTGTTTCAAACAAAAAAATGGACGCTGTGCTGTACGGCCAGACTTATTGACTATCTAGATAGTCATCTATACTTAAGGATTTCCATTGGGAGGTGCCAGTAAAGTTTGGCCAAAATCGATCCACCGGAAGTGGTATCTTCAATAGAAGCTTTCTCGTTTTTACAAATATTTTGAAAATTATATGGCATTTACGAGAAAACGATTTAAACAGTAAGATTGTAAATTAAATTTCAAGCAAAATTCAGTTCAGATCATTTTTTAAATTTTACCGGAAATGACTAATTTTGATAAATACAACTTTATTTCAACAATACTTGGCATCTCTTACGGTCTAGGCGGATTGACTTTTCAGAATGAAATTTCATATTGAACTTTTCTCATAAATTGGGAGATTCTTTGCGAAACTTGTTGGAAATCTGTGTACCGAAAGTGGCAGCTGCCAAAGATACTTTTTCAATTTTTCAAGATTAAATTTTCAACGAGGATTAACTTGTCGGTTTTCTGAAAATTAAGCGGGAGTATCGATTTTCACCAAAAGCCCGGTAAGTTTAATTTTTTGCTTTGTAAAAGGAATTCGGGTGTTCGCTACAATTTATTTATTGTTTGTAACCTTTATCGAACCCACGTCTTTTATTCGAGAAGCTTAACTTAATTTTCCATTTGCATTTTGTTTGTGCAACTCTGAATAAAACTTAACTGTATGGACAAGTTTTTGGTTCTGTCACTTCTGGCTTATATACCGATTGAAAAAATTGATCGTTTGATGTAACTTTGTTGATCACAAAATTTGGTGCATCATCACGCAACTTGGTGCAGCATAGCGCAACATGACGGTCCATCTGGAGTACGATGAATTTTCCGGAAATCAGAACTCCTTGTAATCGTATCCTTACAATCGAAAACGCTGTCCCGCCAAATTTTATCAAAACTGCAAACGAAAAATAAAATGTTAAACAAAATCTATCGGAGACGATTCCGGGCACACGTAAACCCCCTCAGAAATTTTTATCGTAATCTTTCGCGCCAATTTTTTTTGAAACAATGAGACCTGTGTCTACCGGGGGACCTCCGAAACGGGGTTTCCCGAACCTAAGATGCACCGAAACCCATTTCTAGCATTAGAAACTAATTATTAAATCAAATTTCTATCAAAATTGATCGAGAATAGACCCGGATCACATTGCAGGACACCTTAAACGAATTTTCCCGAAATCAACATCCATTACAATCGGTTTCTGGTACTCGAAATCGCCCCTCCTCGCGCCTAGAAAATGGGACCCGGACCTCATCGGAGGACCCTCGTATTTTCCCGAAATTAACATCCATAATTTTTATAAAAAAACGCACGAACAGAAAAAAATGAAAGAATAGGACCGCAGCCTCAACCAATCACTTTACCAATTTTTATCAAAATCGATCGAACCAAAAAAAAAAAAATTAAAAATGGGGGTCCCGGGCCCATACCGGATTACTTTCTAATCTCATTTTTCCGCAATCAGGACCCATTGCGATCCAATATTTTTATCGAAAAACCTCTTCAGCTTTTTGCCGTTTGAGCCGAAAAAAATAAAATTAGAAAAGGAACTCGAGCCTGACTGGAGGACTTCCTAAACAAAATTTCCTGAAACCAAGTTCATGGATAGATTAATCTCTTTAGTAGGAGTTGATTTGTTAATCGCTATTAGTACACCTCCGCTTGATTTGTTGGTTCTTGTTATTGACGAGCGTACACGTCTACACCACGTATAGAAACGGAAAAAGTTAGGAGCTGTGGATGTTTTTGTTCAAGGACGTCTCACATAGTATGTAAACCGGAAATACAATTTTTAGTACCAAATTGTGAAATTTTAATGAGTTTGTAAATATTCTGTTTACATTTTGGATGTATAGTGTCAAATTATTATCGTTATTAACTCGGCCCATGTTTGGCTCGTCGTTCCATGTTTGGCTAACAGGTTGATCGTCATTGCCTTTAGTCACTCTGGATTTCACAATGACATCTTGTAGGTTCTGAAGATGTGCTTTAAAGGTCGTACGTAAAAAATGAATACGCAGTTGGTCACCTTCCACTGGTGTGCACTAATTAAAACTACGGGAGTGTCTCGTTAATGCCACTAACACATGCGATATACTTTCAAAAAGTTGGATTTTTAAATCCAGCAGTCGCATACAGAATACATTAGACGATGTTACATAGACCTTGTCCCTCATGTATAATCAATAATTTACTTGAATCTGGTAAGACAACATCAGCAGAACATATCTAGTTTCTGTTCATTCATTGGTATCCATTGATAAGGAAAACGAATTAATTTTTTCAAAAATTTTTTGGTCCAGCATTACTTCTGTAGCATTGGAGCAGAGAATGTACTCTTTAGGTATATTGAAACAATTGTTCTCTAAATTAAACTCGGCTATTATCTCTTCATTCTAACCCCAGAGAAGACCAGCTGCGGACTGTTCTAGATATTTCGAGTCTTCACTATCGTAAACAATTACCTTGAGTGACGATATTGAGCTTGCGGAGGAGAGCAGTTAAGGGCCAGTTGGGCTCTGGTTGTAGCTATCAGATTACATCTCTGAGTAGCAATTTGGAAATAATGGAAGAGCAACGGCGTTCCGTATTTTCATGGGACTCATTACATTGGTGTATCTACACTCATTTCATGTTACTAGATTACTTGATACATACAGGGTAAGCTGGAATTTTTGTTGATATCTACGATAAAGTATATAGAGGTGAATATTCGGATTAGTACTATATAGTTTC
Source organism: Nephrotoma guestfalica (assembly GCA_963691935.1). Taxonomy (NCBI): domain Eukaryota; kingdom Metazoa; phylum Arthropoda; class Insecta; order Diptera; family Tipulidae; genus Nephrotoma; species Nephrotoma guestfalica. The sequence continues at coordinate 5,961,969 of OY829914.1, forward strand.
GATATAGAATTAGTTGTCTTCATATTGATGTCAATCTTGTTTTTCTTTAGAAACGTTTTCAACATGCATTCGTCCAATGGTATATAGAGCTCTAGCCTTTATCCATGTAATTACTTCTGGGACAGCTCGCCTATAAAACTTTTTAGGGATGACATATAAAAGTAGGAAACAATCTTCACAGTTGTTTATCATAGAAGTGGCGGCTGATTTATTCGGGAAACGACATATCGGTCGGTGGAGATATATTCAAAACTAAAGATCTTTCTGGAATGTCTTTATTTTCGTATTCTCTCTACCAGCATACCAGCAATTGCTACCAGCATACCTGCATACCAGCAGATGGAGGACACAGTCCTAGATACACACCTCCTCGTAGTGCTCTCTGTGCAACTATAAATGAACCAGGCGATATCGTAGGGGCGATGCAGGAGAAATTCTGCTTATACAGAGATGGATACTATGCGACGGCGAGCTATTGAAAATGCAAAACCAATACCACATCAGCGTCAGTTCCCAGGTAAAGGTGGAGGGGCTAATCCGGGCGTCTATCTTGTAACAAGCGGATGCTTTAAGATCTATCATCAGTACGTTGAGTGGCGAGCCAACTACCTTCTCTCACAACAAACATCAAGTTATGGATCCTCGGAAAATGTACACGGACAACGCTATATAAAATGGGAACATGGAACGAGCTAAGTCTTTTACGGGTAACTTCCCGCAGCATGATATTAAACTATTGTAAGCGATTTCAAACCAAACATCGGTAGGAGCGCGGATACCACATCACATATTGGTCCGTACACTTGAACCAACTGAGTAACAACAATGGCGAACGCGTTGCGGATCGGCTATAATATTTAACTTAGCCGTATCAAGCACTTTCTTTCAACATAAGATAATCTAGAAAGTCAGGTGGCGATCGAATGATCGAACAACAAATTATCATACACATTTAACAGACAAGCAAAGAAAACCGTGAGCTGGAATATCGATGCGCTAAAAAATGCAGACTTCATGATTTCAAACAGCCATCACTGAACATGTAAACCGGGTCATTGAAAACTAATCCCACCAAACATCCAGGAACGGTGACTAGCTATCCAGTCAGCCATAACAACTCGTAGAAAATACTATTGGAACACGAACACCAAGAGTACGTAATGATTGGTTTGACGATCAGTGCCGCCAAATCGTCGAAAATAAACCAAAGTTGCTTGAAAAATGGTTAGCTCGTAACCCTCCGCATCTCTGTACCAGGAAAGATGCAACCAAATACCTTTGAAAAGAAGCGCGAGTGTATGAGTAGCTGTATCAAAAACTCAAGAAACTGTTTTGCCAATGCCAGAAATCTTATTAAGGACTTCCATCCAAGACGCACAGCTATATTAAAGACACGAGTGGAGAGTTGAGAATAAGAGTGACTAATGTTGTCTTAGTAAGGCAATCTACTTTCAATCTGTACTAAACCGGAACGACGAAATGACTACTATTCTAGCTATTGCCCCAGCTGACGAAGTAGTACTTGTCTCGTGCATCACAGAAGAGGAAATAGATACAGCTAATAGTAGATTAAAAATTGGAAAAGTTGTCTTGACGAAATCCCCCCAGAATTATTAAAACACGAAGGAGCTGCTCTTAGATCCGCATATGTCCGTTGCATAAAAACCGTTACTGTTGCATAGTTCTTTTAAACAGCCCCTACGCAAAGTGCTTGCTAATGCTGTACTTGCTCGAATCAGCCCCCTTACCGGAAATACCATCGGCGGCTAGCAATATGGGTTCCGCTCAAACCCTGGATTATCCTGGAAAAAATTTGGGAATTCAACATAACCATTCAGCAGCTCTACATAGACTTTCAACAGGCATATGACAATATTAACTGCGAGAACCTATGTTCGTCTCTCTAACTAACTCTAAATAACTGGTTCGCTGTGTAGAATTGTAAAGAAGGGGCTGTGTCTGATCTCTTCGAGTGTACTCAGGTATGCGACAGGGAGCTGCGCTCGAGAATTTTCTGTTTAGTATCGCGCTCGAGCACATGGTAAGGAAAAGCTGTATTGAATCTTCGCGCGATAAGCTGATGATATCATGCTTCTTGGCTGGAGACCCAGATATCAACGACAATTTTATAGCGCTTCTATAGAGCAGCAACTAAACATAATGTCTATCAACACCAAGGAGTATCCATACAATAAATCTCGGAACAGACGCCCATAACTTTCGCCTATAACAAATGATGTTCAGACAGTCAAGTTTGTTGCGGTTAAAATATTTTTCGCAATTTTGTAAGCTTACACATTACAAAGCACTTATACGAGCTTTTGCAACTTGCGGAAGTTGGATCTTGACCACTAACGATTGTAGATGATTACCTACCTTTGCAAGGAAGGTCGTTCGATCCACTTATGGCCCAGTTAAGGTTGCGTACAACGAACATTGGATTCGAATGAATGACTAAATCAAACGCCTCCTTGGAGATTGTGACGTTATCGGATTTATTAAATTCAAACGAGTTAGGTGGCTCGGTCACGTTGAACGGTTCCCATGACAACGAATGATAAAAAAAAGTATCTTAACAAAACCAAGACCTGCGAACAATATAGGATGTCGAAACTGGAAGGAGCGTGTGATGACGCGGCGTAGTTGGAGAACCATCGTGCAGGCGGCAACATCCCTTCGTGTGTTGTGAAAGCGAGAGAGAGACAGGTTCTAGAGATGTTCACAGATTTAGATGTATTTTAGAATAGTTCCATGGAATTGAATACATTTTCAAATTTAATTCCATCGAACCTAAAGATGTTCATGGAATCTCGCCTGCATGATCCAATAGGTCAGTCAAAACCCTATGTGTGAGATGAACGTGATCTAATTCGAATAGGTTAGGAAATTGTCTATCATTGTTCGCCAATTGGAATTTACTCAATTGACATTCCCACATAATGATGTGAGTCAGTAAATAAAAACTAGCACAAAACTATAACCAAAGTAAATTAAGGAAACTTCGCCGTTGACTGAACCGTTAGCTAAATTGCCTCCAGTCCAGAGCTCTTGGCCATATCAAAATAGAGTCATTTGTCTCACGAAATAAGTTTTTAGGTGACAATTTTAAGTGTTTTGTTTGCCTCAAATTTTAAATATTAGGTAGCCCATACTGCAAAAAGTGTGCCAAACTTGGCTAAAGACTCTTTTCTAAGATTAAAGGGGAAGAATCTAAATCGGCTGTTTTCGTAAAATTAGACACACTTTGAACCCCAAAAAAATAATTTAAACCCCAGAATCGGGTCTAATGGGTACTGTTGTCAACCCTGAGTCAAATTTAGTTTTATTTGGCCCCCTTTTATTCAGCCTCTAAACCATATCTTTGTCAGCCAGGCTACCTGACGTATTTTGATGAGAACCCATTTTTTATTATTTATAACATGTTACAGTCCCATAGGAATTTCAAGTAGTTTGGTTGGACGTTTCTTATTCGACAATAAGCTTATGACATTGGTCTAGACTGATCTTGAACAGATTATTATCAAAATCGTAATTTTGTAATTTATTCAATGGTTTTGTTTGCTTTATCGCAAATTACAATTTGAAGCTTTTTTACACTTATAAAAATTTGCGTTTGCAATCTTCGGAGCGAGGTAGAAATGTACAATTGTATGTAAGGTATAATTTCGGTAGTGATAAAATCAGTTAACATAATTTGTAAATGATTTAAAATTATGAATTTAATTTATATTTAATACAATGTTGATTTATAATGGTAATGTAGATAGTAATTATAAAATTTTTGCGATTCCATATGGATGACCTTATCTCGGACACGAAATGCATAATTGTGTTAAATTTCTCGTCTCATTTAAATGGGAGCTTTTTGCACAATTGGCTTAAATTGATTCAAATAAAAAAAAACAAACAAGTACGTACCTACTCGACCACCAGTAATAAGTATAAAATTTTTAATTTATTCATTTATCACCAAACGAATATCAATTCCGTTGATATCACAGCCATGTTCATCCGGTTCGTTTTTATCTGGCTGTAATTATAATAATTACCGTAAATCAAATAAAAATATTAAATTAAAATAAAATTAATAACATTTGTAAGATATCATTTAGATAAAATATAAAACACATTTATAATTAGTATTTTCGAAACAAGAAATAATTTTTGCATGCAAATTGCGAGGTATAAATAACGTTTAAATGTCTTCAAAATTTAGTGAAATATTCAGTTTAGTTTTGTTCTTTAGGGTAACAAGAAGTGCATTCGAAACGGTTTGAAGTTATAATTGTGTAAAAATGAATCGAACCGGCGCAGGTTTTGCGTTAATTTTATCTATCTTTTATTTGTTAGGATTGGGTTTATCCGCTTCGGTATCTGTGAGTACATATTTGCTTTGGTAAACGTATTTGCTTTGGTTAATATACAATAAATTAATACATTAGGAATATAATGAAAATGGAAGGTTTAAGAGAAGCCCACAAATGCCACCAATGCCGCCAATGCCACCAATGCCACCTATGCCACCAATGCCAACATTTGAAGAAGCACGAGGCGTTCGTATAGCAAGACAAGCTCCTCCACCACCTCCGAATGGACCACCATCGAAACGAGTTGAGCGTCAAGCGCCACCGCCACCCCCAGAGGGGTCTCCATCTCCTCAACGAGTTGTTCGTCAAGCCCCAGAATCACCTCCAAATGGACCACCATCGAAACGAGTTGAGCGTCAAGCGCCACCGCCACCCCCAGAGGGGTCTCCATCTCCTCAACGAGTTGTTCGTCAAGCTACAGAATCACCTCCAAATGGACCACCATCGAAACGAGTTGAGCGTCAAGCACCACCACCACCTCCAGAGGGGTCACCATCGCCTCAACGAGTTGTTCGTCAAGCCCCAGAGTCACCTCCAAATGGACCACCATCAAAACGAGTTCAACGTCAAGCACCACCGCAGCCACAAACAACACAACAAAACACAATGCTAGAATCGTTCTATATTCGATCAAAACGTGAAGCTAAAGGCCGTGGTACTGGTAGCATGCCAACTAAAACTGGTTGATTATTTCATAACAGTATTTTAACTTTGTTCTAAAATGAACTCTAATTATCTTAATAAATTATAATTTCTTTTATTTTTTGTCATAACAGCCTAATTTGTAATTAACTTGTATAATAAAAATAAAATGTTGGCATTCAAACCCGAATTTACTTACCAAAATTTCCAAGAATAAATATTTGTCTAGATTTTTAAAGACCGGATGTATAATGGGTGGCTATCATCTATGAGTAAGAAGGATGGTTCTGACTATATCTGGAGAATACCTTTAATTATCATTTGCTGAATTTCGGCCAAGAAGCGACGGAAGTTGAATATCTAGAGTTATACAAGTTTTTATCCAGGTACAAAGTAAGAATTTTAAAATGGTACGTGAAATCTGATCAAAGCAAGAATGCTGTTGTTGTACTGCCACCGTCCATGTCCCGCAAACGAATGTAATGATTGTTTGTAGTGCCTTATAAATGTCAGTTTAATTTTGTTCCATAACTAAACGATAATTCCAAAGTTCCCCTTGCTTGGTAACATTTTGTTACGAATTATACACCACTAACTGTTATCAACCCAAAGCTCGCGAGTTCTAACCCAAAGGTCGCAAGTTCGAAGACCATAATTTTATTAAGCAAATACAACTACATGAAAGTGATTTACAATTGCAATACACAATATCTCGAACAGTGATGCACAAATATATAAGCGCGACCAGTTTGGGACGCGGACGGATACACACAGTTGTGATTTAACCAGTGAACAGTCAAAACGTAAAAAGTAAACAGTTAAAGTAAACAGTAAAACAATTAGTGACCAGTAAACGAGTGAAATTAGTGAACTGAGTGTTTTATTTGCAAAATCGGGTACAAATCTATATCGAACGCCCGAGATTCGTAACAATATTTCAAAACTTGGTTAAATATAATTTGGAAAATTGGGACACCTCGTCGTGTACGTCTCTGAAATTTTACTTTCCGCACTATCTGCATTTTGATCCATTCATAAAACTTTGCAAATAAAACCACATGTAATCAGGAAACCGGGCAGTTTACTTTAGTTTGATTAAATTGCCACTTTTGTGGTGGCGATTTTGTTTCACACACACACACACACACACTACTAGACGTAGCCTCTCCATCCCTACTCCGCTTGACTACGTCCACGCTCGTGTCGGTGGTAACTCGGTTCTAGGAAACTAGGCCGAGGCAGAAGTCAAAGGGGGGTCACATAGGTCACTTGCAAATGATCCGCTTAAGAGTTATGTGACTTAAATCCTGAGCGTCTGTCTCACATTGAGCGACTTCCAGGTCAGCGACGGTACCCCAGGAGGGGCGGCTGTATACCTACTTGGCAGAAAGTATAAAATGCTAGGGGTGGCACCTCGAAAAAGAATCCATCACTAGTTCAGTTAAGGAGAGTTTGGTTACGGTGCGGGGAGTAGGAAACCTAGTACCGGCTGAAGGGAGTGAGCAAGCAGGCTCCCAACAGTCGAGATCCAGCGACTGCAATGTTATAACGGTGGCGACCTTGGCCGATGTAACAGATATTCCGACAAGCGAAGAGATTACCCCTGGGAACCCATTTGGTAAGAGTGCGTTAATGCAGAGGTCCTCTAAGAAGGGAGTGATGACCAGTACATTGGAGAGAAGTTTTTCATCGCCTTTTTTGGGGAGTTACACGGAGGAAACCCAAGAAATAAGGCTAGCCAGGCTTGGGAAAAAAATTGAGGAACTGGTGGAGTTCGTAAGACCTCGAAATAATGGTCATAGCGAGATTAAAAAGACGATAAGCACCATTAGCACGCTTTATGGCTCAGCTATAGGTAAGAGGAGTGCTTCGGAAAAACAGTGCCAAACTTCACCGATCAATAATGACGGGAAGGAGAATTTAGGTCGTCTACGAACTGTGAGCAGGAAAGAGGAGCTGAAGGCGGCGACTAACGAAGATATACCACTTGTGGAGCCCAATAAGAGGAAGTTGTCCACGCCACCTAAGAGTGATGAAAGAAGGCAAAGTAAGAGAAGGAATACTAAGGCTGCTCCGCAAGGTCCTCGTGACGGAAACAAGAAGCAAAAGACCGCAGCATCTATGTCGGATAGAGATACTAGTATAAACACTACGAGCTCAAATCAATTGGAGAATGCGACAGTTGGCTCAGAACAAGAATGGAAGAGAGTGAAGGGGAAAAGAATGCCAAAAAGACGAGCACGTCCGCGAAGGAAAAGGGCTCGCCCGGATGCGCTGCTAATAAAGAAGAGTGACGAAATCTCATTTGCCGATCTGCTGCGGAAAAATTAACGTGGACCCGATGCTAAATACTCTTGGTGAAAGGGTATCAAACATAAATGCCACGGTTATGGGCATCGGTCGAGGAACTATAGAAGCGAAGCGGATAGATTAAAGCTCTGCAGGAGATGTGGTGAAGAAGGGCACTTTGCTAAGACATGCCAAAAAGATTCAAAATGCATGCTATGCGACGAAACGGCGAATGGCTGTAGCAAGCACGTAACTGGTAGTGGTA